>OU611986.1:12718887-14130387 GCA_914767915.1 Agriopis aurantiaria | reverse complement strand
ATTTTGGTCACGCGTCGCATTAACCAGGCGCTCTGAAAGATTTTTGAAAATGAGGTGAGCTCCCGGTCTCCAAGGGCCCAATGTCTCGACCCCAAACGCCTCAAATATGTAACCACTGCCTAGGTTAGCATATTTGCGACGCTTGTGCTGCTCTGCCGAATTAGCAGCCGCGCCAGCCCTACCCTGTGTATCAGGAAGATGTGACGGCGCCAAAGTATCGACACAAGTTGCGTCTCATACAAGGGGCCGCCCCAACCTCCAGGGCACAAGTGTCATACCGTCAGGCCTCATTCCATCGTCACGCTTTCACGCGCAAGACCACTCGGTTTGAGCACAGCTGCGACATTGGCGGTGGAAAGTGCCCTGCGTATGATGTCGTTCAGGCTAGCGTGTCGGCCAATACGACCAGCGCTTCTCGAGCAAGAGAGACCATGAGGTGAGGTGAGAGGTGACCGAGCTGGTCAACAGCAGTACCACACTGACAGCGATGGGCCTCACAGCACCTTGCACCCAAGCGTAAGCTGACAGCTAGACGAAATGCGGTTGGATCTAAAAGGCTACCTGTGTTAAAAGAGGGCATGGCTTGCAACCAAAGTCCCGATTCCCAAACAGAGACAGCAAGAATACGAGCGCGATCTGCAATACTAGGACACGTATCTAGTAGCGATTTCCATGCTAGTTCGCAGATCGGCCGATCCCACAGTCTCTGGGAAGACAACTTTGAAGTTAGTAGTTGACAATAAGGTTCTTCCATACATCCCAACTACAAAATGTAAGTTTGTAATAGCAAAATAATAATTTTTAAATACCTTCAAATTTATAACTTTCGGATTTATTCCTATATATGTACTATGAGACCTTGCCTCTTGCCAAATTTCATGATTCTAGGTCAACGGGAAGTACCCTATAGGTTTTGATTCCCCTGTGAAATCGCAAAATATACGACATAAAGGAACCCTAAGAGCGCGAGACCAAAAAAAAAACTAACTGAAGTTAAAATATTGAAAGACAAACTTAAGTTTGTAGTTGACAATAAGGTTCTTCCATACATTCCAACTACAAAATATAAGTTTGTAATAGCAAAATAATCATTTTTAAATGATATACCTTCATATTTATAACTTTCGGATTTATTCCTATATATGTGCTATGAGACCTTGCTTTTTGCCAAATTTCATGATTCTAGGGCAACGGGAAGTACCCTATAGGTTTTGGTTCCCCTGTGAAATCGCAAAATATGCGACATAAACGTTCATATCTTTTGATTGCGTTGACTTACAACTTTTATTTTTTTACAACCGAAAGAAACCGTAGACCCAAGTATTTAGTATAAATTTCAACTTGCTACCTTTACGCGTTCTTGAGAAAAAGGGTCTTGACAGACGGACAGACAGACAGACGGACAACGAAGTGATCCTATAAGGGTTCCGTTTTTTTCCTTTTGAGGTACGGAACCCTAAAAAGGGGTAAAAAAAAGGGTAAAAGTAAGGGTAGGGTAAGGGTAGGGTAGGGTAGGGTAGGGTAAGGGTAGGGTAAGGGTAGTAAGGGTAATAAGGGTAATAAGGGTAAAAATAATGCCCAAAAACCTAGGTCTATCCAGTATTGTTTAGAAAACAACTCGAAATGAATCTCCTACTACATTTGAACTCTTTTACAAGCTTATAATTAACTTGCAATGTTTGTTTGCTTAGGTCAAATCTTGCAAGCTGAACTAGAACCAGTTCCTTTGCATATAGGTATGTCCCTTTAGTTCTGATGACAATATAATATCACAAACGCTGCCACAAGATGACAGATGGTGTGTAATATTTTTTACAACACATTTGCTCAAAAAGTGCACTTACGAAGCCTGAATACATCTTTCGAAAGTTAAACATTACGGATCATACAACGGAGCGTGCTGTAATGAATTTGTCCGCACGCAACGTTGTATGGCACACGGCGGATTGGTTATTACAAACTCGTGACTATGGTAAGCCCTCGACTTCTCGGGCTTACATTCGTCTACTCGTTTGTAATAACCAACTTTCCGCACTTGTATCATAAATAACTATTTGTCAACCCTGTTAACATAGGTATCAAATGAATGAGCTTGGAAAGCAAGAAACTATAAAGTAACATCACACTATATTCTCCAAGATTGCGGTTTACAATTCCTTGGCTAAATGCTTGTCTATTTTACTATTGACTTATTTACTACATACTCGACATTCACGAAGTCATCAGTACCTATCAGTGGACCATAAACTATCCAACAAAAAAGCTATCCGACCTTTCAGATCCATTAGACCTGCACACATAAATCAAAACGTCTCCACCAAAGATTGCTAATCCGTCTCTCGTATCGAAATGGGTCAAGGATCGAATAAGGATAAAAAGGATCCCGGTTCGATTCAACTTCGTGTGTTTGGGATGAACGAACGACATACGGAATCGGGATATATTAACCCAAAGAATGTAGCAAAAGGGTTCTTTTGGTTTCAAAGGGGAAAGACTTATTTTCTTTCCCCGAGAGGTTCGCTTTTTATGTCCAAATTTACCAATCTACTCATCTTACTGTCTTATCATTTATCAGACATGACGAATATTTTTTTGTTTCAGAAAGAATTCATTTTTGTTTCAGGTTAGGGTAAATTTGTATCATTAATGGATTCTTGCCGCCACGTACTTGTAGCTTCATACCTATAGTGCGTAGTGCCACAGAAGCCATAACAGTCGCCAGGCCTGCTGCTGCTAATAAATAGTAGACTTGGTCAAATGAAGCACAAGTCAAATGAATATTACTCATGTTTAACAAAGCGTGTATCTTCAAGTTACAAACGTATTGATTTTATTGTAGATCGCATTAAGCGAAAAGATCAAAAACAAGTGATTAAAAAAACTATATATTATGTGGTAAGTAAATAAGTAAGTTCAAATAGACTAACTCGTTCTAGCTAACTATGTCGTAAAGTTAGTTTAGTTTTTTGTTTTTTTTAGGGTATAAGTATTATTTTTTTCCAAATATTTATACTACCATATAATGGGGTAAACAGAATGCACATATATTATTATAATTCTGTCAACTCAAATAATGTTGCAAATATTGATTTATGTTTATTTGATTATATAGTTTCAAGTGTAAAAAAAGTGTCTAACCACTTTTATAGTGAATCATGACGAAATAATATCTTTGTATTGAATGTTGTATACGCCTGTAAAATGTCTTCATATCTGATGTATGTATAAAAACATTCATCATCATCATCATCATTTCAGCCGTAGGACGTCCACTGCTGGACATAGGCCTCCCCCATCGATCTCCAAAAGGGCCGGTTGGAAGCGGCCTGCATCCAGCGTTTCCCTGCGGTCTCTTTTAGGTCGTCTGTCCATCTTGTGGGTGGACGTCCTACGCTGCGCTTGCCAGTCCGTGGTCTCCATTCCAGAACCTTTCGGCCCCATCGGCCATCTGTTCTGCGTGATATGTGCCCTGCCCACTGCCATTTCAACTTACTAATCCGGTGGGTAATAAAAACATTAAAAATGTGTAATTATGTCCAAAAAACCAGAGTCACCGACATAGCTGTTAAAATTTGCAAGTTTAAGTGGCAATGGGCAGACCACATCGCTCGAAGAACCGATAACCGATGGGGAAGAAAGGTTCTTGAGTGGAGACCACGAACCGGAAGACGCAGCGTAGGCCTCCCACTAGATGGACCGACCATATTGTGAGATTTGCTGGCATCCAGTGGATGCAAAAGGCAGGCTGTCGTTCAGTGTAGACGTTAAAGGGGGAGACTTATGTTCAGCAGTGGACGTCTTCTGGCTGATGATGAATTATATCCACTGTTGGCGTATCTCTCTCTCTCAATAAAATAAGAATAAACCTTTGAATAATTCTTTTGGAGATTGTTATTTAAACTCGTTCCAAGCATATTTTATTTGGTCCTACAGCTGCTATAAATTCTGATTAATTTCGCTAGGTTTTTGGAACGTGAGACTGGGCAGGTACCCGATATACTTTAGTGAAGTATTAAAAGTTTTTATTCCGATTTTTACAATGCTATTGCAGCTGTCAGAGCAAATAAATACTAGGACCGAGCACAATTAAATTTAGTTATTACTTGACCTTAATTGGGCCACTCTAATAAACCTATAAGTACAAGTGACTCCAATAAAACAAATTCGAAAGCTGCTCTATCTATTATAGGGCAAAGAAACGATAAAGTGGAACTAGAAGCTCTCTATTCCGAAAGGGGCCAATAACAAACTAGCTACGAGAACAGCGTCATCCATAGGTAGGAACTACAACTCTATATCTCAGTAAGGGAAACTATTAGTAGTCATAGTAATTATGAAAAAAAAGCTATACTTTGTCAGGGAAGCAAGTCGCTTTGCACATTAATAGAAAGGCCCCAAAATAAGCAACTTTTCCCGTAATAGCGAAACTTTCCCCCCATAGGACCAGAGATGACGCCACTTCTTCAAATAAATCGGCAGCCATGATAGTTTTTTTTTGTAACCTTATTTATTTCTCAATGAGAAAATTTAATAATTAATTATTTTTTTGATTGACTTTTTGTGCTTGTAGATTTTTTACGATTTTTAAGTGAACACTTCTTTAGGCACGTTGGGCACTTTTTAGGATGGGAAAAAAAGCACCGAGCTCGCGTGACTATCACGCTCAGGTACTCGTCCGGGTAAAGTCAGCTCGAGTCGACTAAAGGGCGAGAGAGATAATAGCTAACCTTGATAAAGTTTTCACTTCTGTCATGACATGTGGTCTTAAGCACTCACCGGTTTTTTTAAAGAATTGGCGTCATCTCTGTTCCTGCGGGGGGAACGTTTCACGGCTGCGGGTAAAATTACTTTTTTTGGTCCCTACTATCACTGTGCAAAGCGGCTTAATTCCATCCTAAAATGCAGCTTTTCCATCAAATATCGCCATAATCACTATGACTATAGTAAATTTCGTGTAAAAGAAATAAATTCTGTAAAGGCCGATTTACACGTATAAGAAGTAAACAAAATTGTAAGTAAATTGTAACTGACTTTATTGCAATTAATCGCTCAAATGTACCTTACCCATTGATGTAAGTAAATAGGGGGAAGATGCGGGACAAACTCCTTGACGTGGACCGCACAATTTGGGCTCCCGGGCACAATTGATTTCAGTCACAATCGAACTGGTGTTTTGATAGCACGTGAATTACTTGTCAAAATTGTGTTTAAATAAAGCAGCAAAAATGACTTCCTGCGTTTTCACAAAGTGCACCATTAGTTCGAAGACAAAAAAAAACAAGTTTCACGGCATTACTTTTCACTCGTAAGTAGTTAAAATCAATTAACTTATTTTTCTTTAAAATTCTGCTGATTTATTTTGCTTTTTAAACGTTATTTGCAAAAAAAACTACAGTTAGCAAAAAAAATCTAAGCTGGCAGTCATGTCATCATCATCACCCCCTGCTGAAAATCTTCATAAATACCTACTACGTAGTCTACGATATCTGTTTATGGACCTGGCTTGCTTGCTTTGCTTTAATGTCACATATTTGTCTACTGCGAAGATGGAAAGATTTAGATTTCCTAATGTGCCAAAAATCGCACTATTGTTTAAATACAAAGATTCTGGTTACATTGATGTTTTTAAGAATTAATTGATGTATTAACAAGTTCATAATTTTATTATAATATCCAACTATTTGCAATATTTTTTTTACCACTTTTTCAACTTGTCGCACCCGTTACAAATGCCCTGTCACACCCGCCACAATCTTTGTTAAGTAATAAATAAATCAAAAGATAAATGGCTTACGAGCCGTTATTGTATGCTAAAAATGATTATATTTTAAATTTATCAATTTTTTATAAACTAACTTATTATTTTATTAGTGGGAAGCAATTATTACTAAAGCGATGTCTAGTACGTAAGTTTTGTATATGTTTCACATGAATAGATTTCGTAAATATTCTAAATAAAAATACCTGCCTAAAATTTTACAAGTGATTTTTATTTTCCTGAACTTTGTTTGCTAACGCTACTTCTATGGTGTCAGTGTCATAGTGGAGCGGTGAAGTTGACGTTTACACTGTAGACGTCAACGTCGCCGCTGAAACAAGCCGAATCAGAGCCATATTTATTGGGGAAATGCACAGATCTACTACCTATAGATTTTCAATGAGCGTGGCTAGCTCAGTGCCTCTCGCTTCAACAAGGTGTGTTGCCACATTAAAATGATTTGCTATAAGTTAGGGTAATTTACCTACTATGATGGGTGTGAATCTTCAATGAGTACTTTGGAAACAATACTACCTTTTAAATATTTATATTTTATACACTATCTGCTGCAACCCACGGAGCTACCTGCAATTTTCTGGGAAGAAAAGTACGTTGTCTGTCCTCATGACACACCCTATCGTCCTGACAAAATTTGACTTAGCCCATGATCTAAGAAAACAAGGTCTAGCAATCTGGGAGTGGTCCCGCAATGACGTCACTGTCCAGTTGCCACTTTATTCAATCAGCTGTTACGTGGTGTATCGTCATCTCTCTCGAACCTGTTGTAAATTGACATCATGTCATCATTGCGGGACGCCTACGTAAACATTTTTTCTCGAATTGCTATACCTGGCGGAGTATATTATTATACCATGACTTAGCCGTTTCCTCGTAAAAAAACAGACAGAAAGTTACAAACTTACTTGCGTTTTTATTATAATTATTTGTTAGGTTTAGAATATAGTACTAGAAAAAAGGTTGTAAAGTAACCATAGCATGATTTTTTATGATTAATTAAAAATAATAAAAAAGTCAAAGAGTTAAAACGGAAGGGCAAAGGAAGGGCCCCCATGCAACAAACGTTAAACGTATTTTTGGATTTGTTCTAGTGTAAAAACGGTAATCCGTACAAGCGTCAAATTTAGCTGATTATAGTGAACATAAGTAAAACAACAAATAATAAACACTGGCCAAGTGCGAGTCAGTGACAAATTTCTGTTTACCACTAAGCTAAGCAACGTCGGGCGCGGTCGGTACTTGGATGGGTGACAGCCTGGGCGTGATGTTGTCTTTTTGCACAATTTTTTGTATTTTGTGATTGTAAAGAACTCTCAGCGCGCGAGCCCGAGTCGCGCTTGGTCAGTTTAGTTTTTTCATGAATGGATTTATGTATAACATTCCAAATAATTAGATAAATAGACTCTTTAATGTTTACAGTACAAATTTCACGAACAGCGCGTAGCTTTTTGAATCGGTTCGCCGAAATCGCCTTTTGCTTTTCCAGCTTCATAACTGTGGCCTCATTAATATATATTTAATATTAACATTCACCATATTCATATGGGCATAAAAGGGTCGGTATTTTGCACTTCTTGCAATGTGCCAGCTTTTTTCAGCAATGTGACAGGATCAGTTGGAAACCTGCAGAACGAATAATTTATGTTAGTTGCGGTGGGTAATTTCTTTCATAAACTGGCAACATTCATAATTTATTTTCTAAGTGAAAATTTGATAAAATTCATAGAATTAGACCACTAATCGACCTAAAAACTGACTAATTATGAATAAAATATTTGCGAATTGATATCCTGAATTTATTTAGGTGATCGTTACAAGCTTTATATGTTTACTTACGTGTGAAATGATATTTCATCGTATTTTCGCTCACTGCGCTTCTTGCAGCCCAAAATGCTACAACCAACCATTGTAAAATATCTTTTACAATTATTTCTCAGAAGAAACACGCATTTATCACATTTAATCACCAAAAAAAGGCAATAAATATAATTCAGACCCGTTTTGTTTGTCACTGATTATTACAGATTTTGACACTTGAGGTACCAAAAACAGGTCACGCCGATAAGGACAACAAAATCTATTTATGTCCTTTTCGTACTTGTGCTGAGCCATATCAAGTTGTCTCTTTCACTAAAATATATTGCCGATCTGGTTGTGTATATCTGTGGGGAAATGTTAAGAGGGGGCAACCGAAATTTTATGCTAATTTGCCATGATATTCTAACTAAACCAAATATCCGATCACCGTAATAATTGATATATGTGAATTTTCAATTCATTTTCTTTCCGCCATTAAGACAGAAACATAATAGCAAGATATTTACTCGATACTTTAATGTTTTGAAAATGGTGCCTTTTTGCTAATTTTTTTGATTTTACTTGGAAAGTACTTCAGTTACATATCTAAAATAAATACTCACCGAAGGAAAATATAGTTTGTTTTCCAGTGTTAAGACAAAATTTACCTAGATTAATTAGTACTCTCATAATAAATTATATTCGATTTGAGACTTACGTCCTTTAGTTCTAAGCAACTATTCGGTCAAACGGCAAGTCCGATATTCAGTCTTATTCTGTTGCGCTTTGCATCTAAATAGCGAAACATGCTCCGTTTAACCTCAGTACCGCACTGTGCCTCAACGGGGAAGGACGCACGCGCTTGCTTTTCGCCTTGGTTTTATCTTCCGAGTGCGATTATATCAACACCTACTGTATTTTCAAACAAAGGATAATATAAAAAATCGATGGCTCGAACGCGACCACTTGATGCGGCTACCAAGTGGTGACAATGACCTTAGAGCACAGACTAGGTAAAGCTACTACGAAAAAATAACATAGATACAAATAAAATGGATACGACTAGGCCCTAACGAATCCATTATTATGTATGCTCAGTAATATAACTATTAGAGTCGGAGTGTTTCTTTGTGACAGACAAACAGACAGAGAGAGAGAGAGAGAGAGAGAGAGACGGAGAGAAGCAGAGAGAGAGAGTCAGAAAGATAAAACTAAAAATTAAATGACATTATAAAATAATTTAGATTCATTATAATTTTATAAAATTAAAATTAAAAATCATTTAAATTAATGTGATGGTTAATTTGACTTGAGAGTTCCATCCACATTTTCTCACGTTTTTACGAGAAGCGGCTTTCTGCAAAAGGAGGAAGGTTCTCAATTTTAACAGACAAAAAATAGCTTGGTAATAATGGAAGCAAAAAAACATCTTCTAATAAAAAAAAATTTAAATGTGGAAAGTCAAACAATAGGTACTTATGTTTTTAACCGACTTCAAAACAGGGGCAAGGTTCTCAATTCAACCGGTATAAAAAAATACTAGTCGAATTGAGGACCTTCCTCCTTCTTTGAAGTCGGTTAAAAACATAAGTACCTACTGTTTGACCAGTTGGGTTGGCTCGGGTATGTGCTGGTAAGGGGAAATGCACAATACACTAGCGGGACTACTTACCTTAGTCAAAGTCAAATACTACTTACCTTTTTATCCGACTTCAAATAAGGAGGAAGGTTCTCATTTACCTTAGAGTACCTTCAATTCGACCAGTATTTTTTTATACTGGTTGAATTGCAGTCCACCACTGCGGTGCAACAATGCGGTGCAACACTGCGTTGCAACACTGCGGTGCAACAGTGCGGTGCAACAGTGTGGTACAACAGTGCGGTACAACAGTGCGGTACCATCTTTAAATATTTTGAATCAGTAGCATAAAATACGAGTTTCTCAGATCAAACGCTAGGTGGCACCACCAGTATTTCAGCAAAGTGAAGTTATATCAAAAAATAAATAGCTATTTTTGAATATTTTGAACTAATTGGTTGGAAACATAGGTGAGTTTTTTTTTTGAGGATTAGGTGAGGTTTTGCGTGTTTTGCGTCCAACACTAGATGAGAGCATTTATATTTCAGAGAATCTTGACTTGTATCGTAAAATATTTCTGCCATCCTTGCATATTTTAAATCAGTAACGGTGATTATAGATTGTTCAGTTCTAATACTAGAAGACATCTTCAATATTTCAGTGAAGACGTTAAATCAGAAAATATTTCAGCCATCCTTGAATATTTTAAGTCTGTGGCATCGATTAATGGCTGCTGAGGTCTAAAGCCAAACGACGGCACCAATATTTCAGAGATTTTGAGAAGTAGCTTCACTAACGAAATTTCTTTATTTAATTCAAATCCGAAAATATTTTGACCATCACTACATATTTTGAGTTTTATTCAGTGGTAAATGATTTCACAGGGTGAGTATTAGGGAACTAACGCAGTATTTTTCATACATTTTGGGTAATGAGAAGCCACAGGCAAACCACGGCAAAACTTATCTCAGATGGCGCCACCTTCGCTGGTGCTGTCATTTGTGGCTTATTTGAGGTTATAAACATTGCTCTTGAATGAAACAATAAAAATAAACTTTGCCTTTAAACAGTAAAATGTTTCTTATATTTCAGAGAATCATGACTTGTATCGTAAAATATTTCTGCCATCCTTGCATATTTTAAATCAGTAACGGTGATTATAGATTGTTCAGTTCTAATACTAGAAGACATCTTCAATATTTCAGTGAAGACGTTAAATCAGAAAATATTTCAGCCATCCTTGAATATTTTAAGTCTGTGGCATCGATTTATGGCTGCTGAGGTCTAAAGCCAAACGACGGCACCAATATTTCAGAGATTTTGAGAAGTAGCTTCACTAACGAAATTTCTTTATTTAATTCAAATCCGAAAATATTTTGACCATCACTACATATTTTGAGTTTTATTCAGTGGTAAATGATTTCACAGGGTGAGTATTAGGGAACTAACGCAGTATTTTTCATACATTTTGGGTAATGAGAAGCTACAGGCAAACCACGGCAAAACTTATCTCAGATGGCGCCACCTTCGCTGGTGCTGTCATTTGTGGCTTATTTGAGGTTATAAACATTGCTCTTGAATGAAACAATAAAAATAAACTTTGCCTTTAAACAGTAAAATGTTTCTTGACAGTGGCGAATCTCAGAAAAAAGTTAATGTTTCCTTAGCTGGTAAAAAAGCGAATCTTTTGGCAAGGTAGGTATGCAATAAAATTATCAATCACTGCGTTGCAACACTGCGGTGCAACAGTGCGTTGCAACACTGCGGCGCAACAGTGCGATGCAACACTGCGTTGCCACACTGCGTTGCAACACTGCGTTGCAACACTGCGGTGCAACACTGCTTTACAACACTGCGGTGCAACACTGTGGACCAAGTAGACAGAGACACTAAGATTATACAAGTCGCATTAAGAACCTTCCTCCTTATTTGAAGTCGGATAAAAAGGTAAGTAGTAATACCTACTGTTAGACCGGCCGGGTTGGCTCGGGTAGGTACTGGTAGGTCAAACAGTAGGTATATTAGGCCGACTTCAAATAATGAGGAAGGTTCTGTGAAGGATGATGATGATATTTTTTAGTAAATTGAATTGAATGGAATGGAATTGAATTGCATTGCATTAAATTACATTAAATTAAATTAAATAAATCATACTTAAATAGATATTAACAACCAGGTATACTCGTAGAACAAACACAAAATGTTCATCACATTAATTTTGTCCTAGGTGGGAATCGAACCCACGCCCGAAGCTCAGAAGGTAGGTTCACTACCAACTGGACCAACGGGCTTTCGGGTATTTCGTTTCGCGTGTTTCGTTTAGTATAGTATAGCATAGCGTAGCGTAGCATAGCATAGCATAGCATTAGTTTAGTTTAGTTTGATTTAATGTTTAACGATCTCTGACTCTCTGTCTCAAGCGTAAAATTTTAATTTGAAAATTAATTTAGGCAATTTCAATTTAATTTATATAATTTATTAATTTTATCTTGATATTGTAGAAAACTTAAAAATTAAGTTTAAAAATATACAACAAACACAATTTTGAAAATTGAAATAAACAATTTACGGTTTTGCGCGCCGCGACCGAACCCAGCTAATCGCCAAAACGCCAACATTATGCTTATCCTGTGTTTATTACTCCTTGCCGCATGACGAGTTCGACTACGCGAGTTATGTGTACTGGAGCTGCGCGCGACTGCCGCGCTGCCGTGGTTGTGTTTCACACTAATGCGGGTGATGCGAGACGCGCGGGTGAAATCAGAAATTTTCCTCGCTTTATACGCACTCTTAAGATGTCACGCGTCTCCCCCCTTTTGAAACTGTCATTGACCTTACCCTAAACATTTAGTCGAGCTCTTTAGTTTACCCAAGATTCACGATCAACAACCGAAATGGTTAATTCAGTAATTAAATTCGTATCGTATCATTTGGACTAAATAAAAGAAGAAATACATTAACAAAGTTTTGCACCTTAAACACAAACTTTTTTCACCCAATGAAATGTCGTTAACTACCTACTACGTGACAATACGTCTATAGTGTTCGTAGAAAGAATAAGATTGCAATATTCGGTAAAGATAGAGAAGAAAAGAAGTTTAGTTATAAACTTCTTTTCTTCTCTGTTTTTACTGAATATTTATAGAAAGCATAAAAGAAAATAATAATAAAAAATAACATCAGCCAAGTGGAAGTTGGACTCGCGCACCGAGGGTCCCGCACCCAAATGTGTTTTCTTTCATTCGGTTCGGGATTTTTAGCACGCGTCTGACTCACACTTGGCCGGTTTTTATGTTTTATATGTTTTAGTGTTTACTATGCCAAGTTTGACGCTTTGAGTATTACCGGTTTTCACATTAGAATAAAGACAAAAATACGTTGGTTGTATAGGTCCCTCTATTTTTATTTTATTTTATTATTATTTCTTTGTTAATCCGCCGTAAAATTACATATTGCGCTTAAATATCAATTTTCTATCTATTACGGTTCATAAGATACAGCCGTTAAAATGTACGAGAAACAGACAGGCATCAGACAGACAGTGTTAGGCTGAGTAATAGGGTCTCGTTGACACCATTTGGTTATGGAACCCCAAAAAGGAATCGTTTCAGAGTAATCAGTACTTTAATTCAATTTATTAGCCCATACTGTTCGTTTATAAAGCTCTATCGTCTCGTCTCTCCCAAAAGGGACTATTTACCGAAATTGCTTAATTCACCATTTAGCGAAGTGACTTCAGATGGTAATGGCGCTTTCAGCGTTACTTAGTAACGGGTAGGCTTTGTCCTGGTGATTTATGGTTGGGTGACGTGGCGTGCGTATTTCTTTCCTTTCATTTGTACAGTTCAGACACACCATGTTACGTAAACCTAATTCTGTCGTATTCGTGATCTGGTTTTTATACTACTTACCTAAATCAGGTTTATTGTTATTACATTATTGTTGTTGTTGGTATCCGAAAAGCTTTGGAGCTTTTATATTTTTTCCCTGTTAATAATCTGTTATTTTTAAATACAATAGGTAGGATTAAGGATTTCCATCTCATGTCATCTTAACTTTACTGGAGATACCTACCAGTTTTTAAAAATAAAATGGCCAAGTGCGAGTCGGGCTCGCGCACTGAGGGTTGCTTACCACCCTAAAATACAATCATTCTCAATTTAAACACCAACTATAAAATAAGTAAAATATGGCATTTCGATTCGGTGAAATGATAAGGTCGAGGTTCGAATGATAGTCCAAGTTGATTGCAAAGAGTTGATTGTTACTTGAATGGTTATATGAAATGGTTAGTTCTAACTTGGTAATGAACATAAATTTGTCACTCACTCGCACTTGGCTCTTATTTATTATTTGTTGTTATACTTTAGAGTGTGTGCCATAATTATGCCAAGACGCCTGTACGTATTGCTATTTTTACATTAGATATAATACAAAAAAATAAGTTTAAAAATAACTTTTTTGGTATGGGGTTTCGTTAATCAGCCGTACCATTTCATATTCATTGAAAATTTCAACTGGCTATCTATTACTGTTCGAAAGATACAGCCGTTTAAACGTAGGACGGACGGACAACGTAACGCTTATTACCCGTTTTTACTTTTTGGATACGGAACCCAAAAAAATATGAATGATAATACATGATAATACATCAATTTTTTTTAATGGCTGACGCACACAGAGGTTTTTTCTGTCTGTGGCATTGTATTATAGCTCGCAAAAAGACTATTTAAACAATTGTTAAAAAAAATACTTACAAGAATTTTCGATATATATTGTTTCCTAGTTCTTCTCAGCAAATCCTTTCATTTGATTATCATAGGAATGCATGAAAAATAATTTGTCCGCCATCTTTGGTAGTCTGACATATTGGATTTAAAATGACTTCATTTTGTTAATCATGCATCGTCATCAAAACTAAACTTGTATGCAAAATTTCAGCGCAATCGGTTTGGGATGGTTTAAAACTCAGTTGCATGGTTTGGCCCATGCTATCAAGGCAAGCTAAATAAAAGCTTGTAAAAACAAACTGTGCATATGGACAGGCCCAGTAGAAGCGCATTTTGGAAGATAACAAAATGAGCGCCGTGTCTCATTTCCTTTCAGTCGGTCTCTAGCCTTAGGAAGTGCAACACGTGTCTATTGTTACGCGATAACGAAACATCTGACAAAATTATGCATTCATATTTCCCGAAGTGTAAATACACAAATAAATCCGGGATCTATTTTTTGTTACAAATATACTGTACATTTTTATAATTAGGTGTTGAAGTATATGTCCGACGGTTTTGATTCGTTTTTACTGAGCAATTTCAATGGTTAGGGCCCGTCCATTCATTTTATATTAGTCGAAGCATATAGACATAATATTGTCGTTTCGATGAAAGCTTGACGTCAATTCGACGTAACAAAACATAAGCTAATTAAGTTACGGAATCTTGATAAAAACCCTAATTCCATCCACCCACCAGATGTTTACTGATAAATTGCATTACATATTCATGTGACTTAACTTCGTAATAAGTCCGAGAATGCAGGCGGGTAGTTAATTAAGTGCTTAACTCACTTAAACAGTTACTGGTGTTAAGCTTTAAGCTAGGTTTAATTTATACAAAACTTAGTGAAGTAAATTGTTTACCTTTTAGTTACTTTGTATCCTAATATTTTACTTTGTATCTTAAATAAATATTTTTCTATTTCTAATAATAATTCTTATTTCCATAAACATTATCATTTTAGTGACTCGTCAATAAACAAGTTTATTTCAGAACAAAACTATACATTATTTGAAATCATAACAAACTTACCTAAACTAAAATCAAAATGTTTTAAATGTTTATCGGGACTTATCACGTATTATTTAATTAAGGTAAAAATATGAAAAAAACAAAATCAAAATATAAAGCTACACTAATCTAATAGACCGTATTATCCAAGTTTATATTTAGTCCAACACGTTGCGCAGGGTACCGGCCATTTTTTATTATTAATAAGTATCCAAAAAATTATGTGTTACCGGGTAGAGTACACCATGGGGCAATCAGAATCTGAGTAGGCTAAACTCCAGGGCTAGTATGTACTAGTCTGAACGGGAAAAAAGTAATGCCACAGTCTTTAGACCATGGCGGAATTGACACTACAAAAAAAATTCAGTATTTACAACTTAAAAGACTAACAATTTCTGTATATTCCACTAGTGACTAGCCTCATTGTGTTGTTCCATGATCAGACAGCTGACTTTTGTTTTTCCATCCACGTCTACATCGCAATTGGTCAAGTGAGACAAATATTAAATTTAATATTTGTGTCAGTTGTTCCATCATGGGACACGATGAGACTCGTGGGACGCAAATATTGGGTTCACTTGTCCCATGGGACTACTGGGACGAAATAATAGTTCTCCTATCATGGGACAACACGATGTAGCTAGTGGGATAGACAGAATAATTTAGTGTTAAAGTTAATGACTACATCCCTATCAAAATTCTCCCAGCACACGTACTTATTCAATACAATCTTAGCTCTAATTCAATGTCTCTATAATTAGAAAGATTGAATTCTCTAAGTGATAGTACACACTTCAACACGAATCCGAACCCTGGATCAATCTGTTCAGCTGCAGGATTAATCTGACTCGCAATGAAAGGATCGACCTACATTGAAAGCTTTGCCTAGACTGACACGATATTTGGGTCAGCTTTTACCGTGTGCAAAATGTTTGATTTAACTGAAATAAACTTTAGTAAACCTACAAAAATATGTAAAAATTTTACAACAGTTCTCACGTGGATCTATGACGTCAACAGATTACGAACTTGAATTTGGTCAAGTTTCAATTATTATTATTAAGAGCCTACATTTTACCTATTGCAAGGCAAATGATTTACGGAGAGAAAGGCCCTTGCAATCCTCCCTCTTCTACTTTTACCAGCTGCCATCTTTTTCTGGACCTGCCCAGGCTTTCTGATAATAATTTATAATCCAACATTAATTCAGGCAATAAATAATTATACATTATTGGGAACACAAACAAACTAAACTAAACACACTAAATAAAAATATATTAAACTACACTAATCTAATAAACCGCTGCCCGTAGGCATCGTTCCCAAAATGCTAGCCGCATTACCGCGTTGTATTGCAATACTAACACGTTGCGCAAGATACCGACCAGCATTTTGGTCACGAGATGCTTCGACCAGACGTTTAGACACATCTTTAAAAATATTTTTGGCACCCGACCCCCACGGACCTAAAGTTTCGACCCCAAAAGGCTCAAACATATATCCACTGTCTAGGCTACAATATTTGGGCCTTTTGAGGCCCTCTGCAGATTCAGCCGCCACTCCAGCCTCATTTTGCGTACCGGGAAGATGAGACGGCGCAAGGGTATCAACTCAAGTAGCGTCCCATACTAAAGGTCACCCATCTTCCAAGAAATCAAAGTCATAACTAAAATGTAACTTGCTTGGCTTTATCCCAACTCACGCACTTGGCGGTTGCATGTATAATTGTATACCTATCATAAAGAGCGCTGACTGCCACGCGAGGGTAGAAAGAAGGAAATCTACGGCTGTGGCGTAGGCGTAGTGGCGCTTAGGATGCTGAATACTCTTTCTGCACGCGTTTACTGAAGAAGGAGATATGAGAAGATTGTGAAAACATATCAAAAATAACTTTAGTTTACTTCTTGGCCAAAATGTTTCCTTTCGCATAAACTTATTGTCAATGGTTAGAACAGTCTCTACTGAAACATTTGAAATCAGTGTTGCAAGATTTGCTCTTATAAAAAGTGGTCAACAGCTGTTATCTACCCTTGCTCTCTAATGTTATAAGTAGGTAAAGTTTGTAAGTTTGTTACTTTCATTGTTAGCAGGAGGAAATCTCTGGAAATACCTACAAAATTGATTCAATTAAGAAAGTTACACCATCCCACAGTAAATGTAGGTAAATTTTAACAAAACAATTTACCGCTCAATGCGGGCGAAATCGCGGTCAAAAGCTAGTTGTTAAAACAACGTTGCCCACATTACTTCTCAGTGGTCTTCTAAACTAGATTAATTAGCAATTCAAGCCCCTTTGTTTCAACTAGGATCAATCAAACTTACATAGAGCTGTGGGATGACCTACATAGGAGGTCTATCAACGCACATTCAGGTCAGCTCTATTCTGGGCACTGTGGGAACTAAGTAAGCATGTTCAGAAATGGGATCTTCGGCCCTGTGTCGGGATTAATGTTACAAGGATTCGTTAATGAATTTCTACTCGTAGCTGTAATTTTATTATAGGCTACCTATTTTAAATCAACCCTTTGTCAGTTTTAGCTACTCAACATGGAAACAGAAAAGGAATGTTTATATCGTGATAAACGTTCAGTCCGATTATTGCATGAAGTGCTTTTTAGGGTTCCGTACCCAAAGGGTAAAAACGGGACCCTATTATTAATCCTATGATGTCTGTCTGTCTGTCCGTTCGTCTGTCCTACCTATCAACGACTGTATCTTTCGAACCGTAATATATAGCTAGTTGAAATTTTCACAGAATATTGCAATGTAACGGCGGAATAACTATCGAATAATAAAAAAGTCTAAAAGTAATAACGAAAGGGTACAAAAAACTGATTTTTTATTGTATTTTTGTATTGGCTCTAATGTAAAAACAGTAATACGTACAAGCTTCTTGGCATGATTATATTGCTGCCTATTGCTGCCAAAGACTGAAATACCTATATATATACGATATATATAAAAATTAATCCTCATTTTCCTTGGTCACAAACTTAAGAACGACTTTACTGATTCCATTCATATATTTTTTTAAGTTTACTAATACTTAACTTACTTGACTTATTGTAAAAACTTAACTGATCAATGGGACAGGGGCAAAAAAAGTCGATGACTATGATGACAAAATTTGTATGACAGTATGTGAAACAGTGCAGTGAATTAGTACACAAATATTAGTGTTGACATATTTTACAGCAATTTGTTGTATTTATTATATTGGTTTTTTATAATATTATTCCTATTTTTACCAGATAAATGTTAGTGGAATAGTTCCGTTTTTATTCTCAATAAATAATTTGAATTTGAATTCAATGGAATGTTCTTATGGAAAGAAAAATTAAGAAAATTGCGCAGAAAATTGGAAAATTTCAGAAAACTTAACGACGGTTTTAACTTCGTGCGTTTGACAGTTTTAAGACAGGACCACGTCTGTTGGGTCAGCTAGTAATATATATTTTAAATAGGTACATACTTAAATAGATATTAACACCCAGACATAGAACAAACACAAATGATGTTTGCTCTAGGTGGGAATCGGCCCACGCCCCAAGCTCAGAAGGCAGGTTAACTATCAACTGCGCCACCAGTCAAGTAGTATAATTGTAGTGAACAACCGTAATAGTATAAAATACTTGTAAAAAAAAACCTTCAATGAAACAGTATGACACACAAACCAAACCCAAATATCATTTCTACTAAACACAAATGGCATCACTTTATCTTTATGCATCTTTATCGTGTTCGCATAGAGCTCCGTATCAGAAAAAACAATTCCCCCCATAAAATATATTGCGGCGGAATCCTTTGTTTCGTGAAGGATACAAGCGTTAAGTACGAGATAAAACATCCTTATAGCAAGATTTTATGTCGAGCCTTGCCTCTCTTTTTACTCGCTTGTAATAAAACAGAGAGGTTTTTATATTTCGTATGGAAAGTGGGATTTAGGCTTTGTCTTCTTAGGATGGCGCTTCATAGTTAGACGCTCTACAGTCTGCCTCTTTTCCAAGATATCTTTAAGTATTCATTTAAAGAAAGAAGAAAGAAAAGAAAGAAAGAAAGATATTTCTTTCTTCTTTAAAAGTATTCATTTATTGATAGCTGCGTCCCGTGGTATCTTTTTTTTATAGGCTTGCGTTGACCACCATCACGCCTGATGTTAAGCGATGATGCGGTCTACGTTGGAGCACGCTTGCCTAGAAGAAACCGATTCACTAGTGATTTGAAGACACCCAGATTGTAACCATCGAGGATTGTAACCACCAACCATAACACAAAAACCTTTTCACTTGTACGAATATTTTTACAGGAACGGTAATTTTTCCGGAATAGAAAAAATATCCTATCACTGGTACCTTTAAACTATATCCTTGCAAAAACTATACGAATTTCCAATTATATTTCGTGTTTCTGTTGCTGAGCGAATGAAGAACAAACAAACCTTTTTTGATAAACAATAGGCTTGCGTTTGACCACCATCTCGCCTGGACCTACAAGAAGATATAGGATACTTTGTATCCCGGAAACGTACGGTTCTCGTGAGAGTACCCAATGCCCATGCGGATAAAGCCGCGGTTGCAGCACGTATGGAATATATTAAATTATTTCTTGATAGTCCTCATGTTTAATAAGGTTTTCTAATATTATTCAGCTAGGCGAAAATTACCACCATCTTAGAGATAGTAGCCTGTGTGCTTTCCACTTATCTCTATGTAAAAAATCCCACCGGTCCGTTCCTTCGATGCTGTTTGGAAAACACACTTTAAAATTTATAATATTAGTATAATGTTAGTACATCCAAGCTGAATATTAATATCAGAACTTTAGTTAAACTTAAACTATTAGCAGAAGTGCAGAACTGTTTCTTAGTTGTACAAGAGCAGTAAAATGGGGAATGCAACCTGCGACTAGATTAATCGCAACTGTCCGGGAGTTACATTTCTAGATTTATCCCAGGCGTTGGAAATCCTGTCTAATGCCTTACATCCTAAGTCACAAACTTAAGCCGACGTGAGTCCCAAAATTTGCGTAGCGTATTTCCCTCAAATTCAAGTAGCGTAATTGTAAACACCTAAGTACCCTTTTTAACTTCGGCCGAAATAAAATTAATGGACGGGTCATTGAACTTGCTCAGTAAAAATTAATCAAAACCGTCGTATACTTCAACACCTATTTATAACTATGTACAGTAGATTTGTCACAAATAATATATAGCGGTTTTTTTTGTCGTGTATTTATACTTCGGGAAAGCACACGCAGGCATAATTTTGTGTCCATGACCATTTTCATGTCCATTCATTTTATTTTAGTCGAAGCTTTTTATGAGCATTTTTTCATGGTAAGTAAGAATCGGTGGCCAAAACTACTGAGAACACCCGGTGGCCATGCTAAGACCCACTTGCACGACCAAGATGCTTACTCTATATCAAGCGCAAGTCCGATCGTGTATGGAATACTGCTGTCATCTTTGGACGGTTCAGCCAAATACCAGCTCGAAGCTCGAAGCTCTGAATTGGTAGACCGGTGTCTTATAGGTGATGAGAAGTGGCTAAGAAACTTCTCAGTCTAGAACACCGCCGTAAAGTACTCTACTGTGACTCTACTGTTCTACAGGATTCATTTTGGAGAATGTGCATCGGAGCTACATGACCTTATCCTACCATCCCCTTTTTACTACAGGACAAGTAGGAAAACGGCCAAACGTTTCGATTCTACGTTACTAATCCGTACGGCCATGGATTGGAACAACCTACCAGCTTCCTTGTTTCCTGCGAGATATAATCTGGGCTTTTTCAAGGCCAGCGTGAATAGGTTATATCTTCTAAGTCTGCGTGCTTCATCTTCGACCACATTGTCGCTTACCAACAGGCGAGTTGGTGGTCAAACGCGGACTTATCGGCGATAAAAAATACATTTAAATGTCGATTTAACGAAATTCAAATGTCATATTGTATGGAGAGCTTAGCTAAATCTAGATTCAAACCGGATTTAATATGCAAGCCAGCCTTAACGTTAAAAAAATATAGTTAAGATTAGTAAATAAATAGTTAGATTCAGCCGATTCAGTAGTCAAAACATCTGCTTTCTCAACCACAGTTCCCAATATAAGCATTTCAAGGTTCCGGTGCATCCTGGGGTTTATTTTCAGCTGTGACCTATTTTGCAGGGGTGCTACCGGGCGCGTTCTATTGACCCACATGCACGCAAGCGCTGACGTCAGCGCTCGCTATGACGTCACGGCCCCGGTGCCCTTTGTTCAAATGTCTGAATGCCGTGATTGGTTGTTGAGATTTGGGAAGATCGGGACTTTTTGTGGGCAGTCGAAGTAGTTTAAAAGGCAGAGAAATTTGGCGACAGTATTCAGAATTCATGTTATTAATTTTTAAAAAAAATTGCCTTCGTTTTTAATCACTTTATTTCGAGGTGTCCTTACATAAAGTGTGGGTTTTAAATGTCGTAAGGGACAAATTGTCACTTTCCAAGAGGATCAAGAACCAAAATTTTATAAACTCCACCTTTACAACTCTAATTAGATTCAAGGATACATAGAGCAATAAAAAGCTTTTACTAAGCAAACGCTCTGTAAGAACCACTCTAATATGATTAATCCCGTAAAATTAAGACAGAACTCCTAATACATACGAAAGTTTAATAATATAAAATAAACCAGTGCACTGAGGGTTCCATACCACCACTAAATACAATAATTATCAGTTAAAAAAACCGACTTCAAAATTAGTAAAATATGGCATTACGATTCGGTGAAAGAAAATTAGGTCATCCAAATAACCCAATCACCAGATATAACTTGGTAATGAACAGAAATTTGTCACCGACTAGCACTTGGCCATTATTTATTATTTGTTGTTATACTTTAGAGTGTGTACTATAATCATGCTAAGTTTGACGCTTGTACGTATTACCGTTTTTACATTAGAGCTAATACAAAAATACGTTAAAAAATACGTTTGTTGTATGGGGACCCTCCTTTCATTTTTATTTTTTGCCTTTTTTATTCGTTAATCCGCCGTATCATTACATATTCTGTGAAAATTTCAATCGGCTATCTATTACGCTTCGAAAGATACAGCCGTTTAAAGGTAGGACGGACAGACAGACAGACAGACAATGTAGGCTTAGTCCTGTTATTACCCTTTGGATACAGAACCTTAAAAATACCTAAAGATGACTTTCAACGCGGAATTGCATGCGGAATAAAAACAAGGACGCGAAAAAGAGAAAATATCTGAACACTTTCTTTTGACATTTTCTATTAGTATTCCGCTTTGTACGTAGAGTCGTAGATGCAATCTCGACAAGACTGCGATGCAATAACATTCAAACAAATCAAATCACATAAAGGCGCTGGAACCTTCAATCAGTAGCTGGGATTGAGTACCGTTTACACTTGCTTAGAAATACTTATTTATACGTTTGTTAGGTATGCAACACAATATTTAAGAAGAAATCGTGGTACGAAAATAATGTGATTTACCTAAACAAGAAAAGTGGGACACGACATGCTACGAACCTTACCAAATATTTAAAAAAAAAAAAAAAAAAAATGAATAAGTAAGTACTATTTAGACGTATCTAATTCATAAATTTTGTCGAGACGAATGATCGTTTTTAATGGGACAACTGATATTTGTTTCGCGATTTTAGGGTTGGTCCCATAGCATTTATTTCGAGATTGACATTGTGAGTAACATTAATTTTATAATTCTGTTTTTCTTTCGGCTTAGTACCTACAGTCTTTCTACGTGCCCTGTATGGAGTCTGTAGTAAAATGGGTCATCCACAGACTCATAACGGAGGTTTCTAATAACTCCAACTGTCACATTAAACAATAGCGACACTATGAGCTTTAATGGCGTCATAAAGTAGGACACTTTATACTTCAACACAGTAAGAGTACAAACAAAAATTCGTGCAGTAAGATCCCTTCTGCGAAAATCCATAAATAACTACAAAATCACTTTATTTAGATTATAGGTATTTTGTTTTGATTTTAACGGTGCTATATTACATAAAACAATTAGAATTTGTCACTTTTTGTTGTGGGTAATTGTAAACATTGCACTTATACAAACTAAAATCATTCCTCACGCGGTTTTACAAAATGTGTAAAACTTGTCTTAATTAGGCTTAAATATTCGGAAAGTAGACTAGACCGACACCAATAATTTACTTACTACGTCATAATCATAGTTTTGTTTATTTAATTTTTTTGTGCTGTGAAATAATAGAACATATCTACGTACTTAAAGCTATCAACACTAACTCATGTAACTCGACTAATTGCTAGATGAATTTCGATAAAAATCTGATTAATTTCCTGTACAATTTTGTTATCTCGATTGGCACACTCCAGAGAAAATAATTTATCTTTCAGGTGTCTTTTGATGCTGATGACATGCAACGAAATGATTTTTTTTTAAATTAAAATGATGTTAAAACACCCTAAACGGGCTTGGGATGTGCTGTAGCGGCAGTCAGTATTCCTACCCAAGATCGTAGCCTGGTATACGGGGGAAGGGGCTCCCTCTCAGAGGGGCTGACATCTGTATACCTTGCTACGTCTTGTGCGTAGTACTGCCATACTGCGTAGTGAACCTCGTGATATAATACAATATTTGTCCATTCAGTAAATTTTTTGTAGCGTTTTTTTGCCTTCTCTCCCTAAATAAAATCCTGGTTGCGCCTTTTATATCACCCGATAATAGCACTAACGTCCTGCTTGGTATTCATAATATATAGAATGCATTAATTTCACAAGAAATAATCTATACCCTAAAACCTTACTTTGATTTCTAATTCGACTTTTCGGAATTCTTTTTGAGGCTACTGTTTTTACACTGCAATAAGTAGCCATCACAGATGTTCCGCTGAATTATACCACTTGCGGGAACGCCGCAAATATGCAGTAGTCTTTACATTTCCCATCTAGAGGGGAAATTAAAAATTCCCAACGCATACCGGTTCTCTACGCAAATTGAAATTATTTGAAGCATTGGATGTTGGACACTGTTTTTTTATTCTTTACAATCTTGTTTTTCCTTCCCATTCGGAAATCCATTACTTTTTAGAGCATGTTTGTTCAATTTGTTCATGCCAGTTGGGATATAATCGCAGAGTTGGTTAAGTTTTGTAGGTATTATTTGCGCTTTCTGGGAAGAAAACATTTGTACGATACTCAGGCAGGTTTTATCGGATATCATTGCTTTTATGGTTTTTCATTAAATATGAACAAAAACCATACCCTGAAGATTAGGTGACGCACCAGCTACGCATCAAGTATTGCAGTTGTCCGTAGGTGGTGCTGACCACCAAGGGGTATGGCTATGGGATCCACCATACCACCATTTGGCCAGTGGCATGTTGGATCTGCAGCGCCAAGCAAGCGTGGCACCTAAGTGGCCCCGTTTACTTGTAATTCAAACTATTTGATAAAAAAAAATAAAAAAATTATAATGTAAAAAAAAAACTGATATGCAAAAAAAATTATACATGATTTTTATTTTTATAAGACTTATGGACTATTTTCAATCGACAAAAAAGGAGGAGCATATCAATTCAACGCATTTTTTATAATCTTATGTATGGTCATGCATAACATACAGTATAACACTGTTTTAAACTATCACGGTTGTTCACTAAAGTTTTATGATAGAAAGTTATGTTATAGTTAGTTATATGTCCACAATCTTACCACGGTAAATATCCCGTAAATAATCACATACAGTATAGCCCGAAAGTGATGAGGTAACTATAACATCCCTGTTTTTGCGTCGGGGGCTAAAAAAACGTAATGTTCGGAATGAATAAATGTAGAACACAGCTGCAATTTCCCCATTTCATTTCTATGTCCCCAATAAACAAGGTCAAAATATATGAGAAAAAACTATAAATTTCCCCCAAGTAAAATAATAATTCATGACAGCAAGAATTATTCTACTCTTTGTTTAATATCAAATTTTCTCCTCTTAGACTAAAGTATCGTAAGTATCGTGTTACGCCTACGCAAATACGTAGAATTTATATTCAGTAGCAATGACGTCACGGATTAAAATAATAGTTAAGTACTACGTAAATAAAGTGAAGAAGTATTATTTTGTTACCATGTTTTTTGGACTTGATATATGGCAGTTATAAAGTATCACATTCTGTCGTCTTAGTGCCGCATACATAACTCTGAGGATTATCACAATAATATTAAGTCACAGTTTATTGTTATATTGATCATATATTAATATAAAGATTTTGGAACATACTTAATAAATCTGAACGACTTTATTGTATTAGGCACTTAACTTACATAATATAGTTCGCGAAAAATCAGTAGTTACAAATGACAATAAGCGAAACTTTACAGAGACACGAAAAGTGATAGTAACTACGCTGTCTGTTACCTTTTTCACGATTAAACAGATGATAATAAAATTCAGCAAGTAGTGCGCATGATGTGCATCAGGAATGTTACTGTCTTGTATCACAGTAAATGCAGGAAAATATAAAACTGCGGGTAAAAGCAAGGGGAGCATCTCTATATAGGTAAAGGTAAATCTATATAGGTATCTATATCGGTAAGTATATAAATAAAAACAAAATACCATTCATTCACTTAATCACTCACTCACTTCTTCACTCACATATTCAATCCCTACCTCCGTCTCTCCCATCTCTCCGTCTCCCCCAAGGATGTTCTGTTCCCTTTTATATATAACCCGTTGATAGCCCGTTGGTCCAGTTGGTAGTGGACCTGCCTTCTGAGCATGGGGGCGTGGGTTCGATTCCCATCTAGGACAAACATTTATGTGATGAACATTTGTGTTTGTTCTATATCTGGTTGTTAATAACTATTTAAGTATGTATTTAAAACTATATATATATGTATGTATATCAGTCTCTGGCAGCCATATCACAAGCTTTGCTTAGTTTGGGGTCAGATGACCGTGTGTGAAAAATGTCCCGAATATTTTTTTATTTTTTTTATCACATCTTTGGTCGCCCCTCACTCAATTACTCACTTACTCTTACACTTACCATCTCTCTCACTCACAATTCATTACGAAATCTCGAATACTACTTAACCTCCTATGAAGCTGAAATTTTACAAGTAAATTCGTTATGTGGTGTAGAGGTCCAAAAAGAAATTTAAAAAAATGAATAATGGCCGAATTAAGGGGGGGGGGGGGGGCAAAAGGAGGTTGAAAGTTTAAATAAAGTCTACGTGTACAAAGTCAAAGGCAACGATTAGTTTTTTATAAAGTGAAAAATCTATGAGAAAACAATCTCTATCCCCAGAAAAAGAAAGAATAGCTTTCTTCGTATCACTGATATGTACTTACCCTTACCAACATATCGTATTGATACTAGGTACAGCCAAACTATAAGGCCTTTCGTACACTAAGCGACCAAAGTATCGAATACCGCGTCTTAGCCGTGGTACTACCGTTGGTACTACTGGTAGTATCAGGGGTTAAATTATTATAATACCCTGTTTTAAACTGTCACGGTTGTTCACTAAAGTTATATGATTATTTACGGGATATTTACCGTGGTAAGGTTGTGGAATGAGCTCCCGGAGCTGTGCGGTATTATAACACCGGCTTGCACTCACGATTATGTTTTCGATTCAGCAAGTAGAGCGAAGTGGTCGAGACGATCGATTCGTCTCGACCGATAAAATATAATCGGTGATTATTTTATCGGTTGAGAAAACATAATCGTGAGTGCAAACCAGTATTATAATAATTTATAATGAATCCTCACGCGAGTTTTGATGAAGTATCAGGGGTTTTTAAGTTTTGCACGTGGTACTACCAACCTGTCTAGTTTGTAGTACTACCACAGAGAACGGTACAGAGAACAGAAGAACCACAGGAAATTATTAAATATATTCAATAATTTTCTGTGGTACTACTTAAATAAATTAAACAATATACTCGGCGGTTCGAGCTGCACGTACTCGAGTAATGAATTTCTATGGAACCTCATTTTAATCATTGGTGACGTATTTCCTTAGAGCAACATGCCTAGTGGTTCGCAGAGTTCGTGGGGTCAATTACAATTTGCTCGATCCAGCAACAACGAGAGGCTCAACCGACGTTACACGATTAACAAACTTGCGTCGCCTTGTGTACGACCAGCTTTAGTATGCAAGTATAGTGAGTATTCCCAACGCCCCGTATTCCAATTTTGCTAACAAATAAAACGGGGTTCGATCCAACAATCCGTCGGACGGTATGTGAAATGTGTCTGGGTGATTTCCACGAGGTGCCTAATCTACGTCTGTTGAGGCGCACTAACTATTACTTATTCTGTGGTTGAGGTCGGATTTGCTCTGAAAGTGACAGGAATATGGAAAATTTGTGAGGAAAATGAGAAAAGCACTTAGTTTAACTTTTCACATTTTTGGCATAAACAACGGAGTTATAAGAATAAATATGTATCAAATTTTTGCTTTTTATTAGGGTAAAAACGGGACCTTATTACTGAGCCTACATTATCTGTCTGTCTGTCCGTCTGTATGTCCGTCCTACCTTTTAACAGCTGTATTTCTCGATCCATCTGTACGGGCGGACCGTTTCCTTTCAGTTTCCGTTTTCGTACGGATTACATGAAAATTACATCTGGCTATCTTAATAGATAGCCAGATGAAATTTTCCCAGAGCATGTTATGTTAACGGCGGATGAACTAACAAATAATAAAATTAAAAAAAAGTTAAAACTAAAGGGGAGTCCCCATACAACATACTTATTTTTGTATTAGGTAGGACATACGGACAGACAGACAGACATCGTAGGCTTAGTAATAGGGTCCCGTTTTTACCATTTTTACGGAACCCTAAATAGCATTAAAACACGGCAATATTTTACTATAGCTATTAGCTATCTACATAGGACCCATAGAACTTTACAGCCTTTTACAGCCAGTATAAATATTTCACTTTCTAAACACACAACATAGTATTTTAGATTATTTTTCATACTCAAAATCGCGCATTGGTCGTTTGCATCGTTGCCAGACACAGGACGGACTGAGTTCACTCAAGCTAATTAACTTGTGTTTGTATCGCCGCGCAGACCTCGGTAAAACGTATCTACCTTAGTTTATAAATATCATTGACTAAAAGCTACTCTATCTAGCAAGTTTTACAACAAACGATTCACTTAGGGCGAGATGGCGGAAACTATTTACCTACGAATAAAAAAAAACTCCAATTCAGTAGACAGTAAAATAGAAAGGCAAAAGGTAATTCTACTGAGGTTGTCCCGTAATCCGATTTTCCGACACCATTAGACGGTTCGACGTCCAATGGTGGCTATCAATAATTAAATCGTGCACCAGCCAACGCGACAATGGATCCTATATTGGTTGAACCTGAACTGGACTTTAATAATGATTGCCTTCTCGAGAAGAACATTATGGCTGACCGCGAAAACTGCTTAAGGCGTCTCTTCCCGTCCGCAATTCCCTCGCTCGCGCATTTTCACATTATTGTAAA
The DNA here is from genome assembly GCA_914767915.1 of Agriopis aurantiaria. Taxonomy (NCBI): domain Eukaryota; kingdom Metazoa; phylum Arthropoda; class Insecta; order Lepidoptera; family Geometridae; genus Agriopis; species Agriopis aurantiaria. Next base: position 14,101,941 of record OU611986.1, on the reverse strand, counting down.
TATAAAATTGAGTGTGCATTTGCAAAAAGTGTCAAAATTAAGAATCTTGATAAAAAAAATAGATCTTGTAATTTGATGAAATAACATGGCATGAGAAAAAAAACCAGTTATCTTTTTACTCAAATTGATAACTTCTTTGTCTGCAGTGTTATAAAATGACACCTTGTTTGTTGCTTATTGAAAATTCACACTCATTGATTTTATATCTTCAATAATGTAAAAATGTGCGAGCGAGAGAGCTGCAGACGGTAACTGTCCCCTTAAAAACTTATCCGTTGTCACCTATTGTGGAATGCGCTGCCTGAATGAGCCTGAATGGGTGTTCCCCGACAGTTACAATCTGGGTGTCTTCAAATCACAAGTGAATCGGGTTCTTCTAGGTAAGCGTTCTCCGCCGTAGACTGCATCTTCGCTTAACACTGATGTGTCTTTAGACCGCCGACTCACCTGAGCGAGTCGGCGGTCTAAAGCAAGCCTATTATCATTAAATTTTTAAAAATACTATACAGATCCTCATCACTAGATTTTAGTGACAAAACCACAGAAAATTTTAGTTTTTTTTTAATTTTATATTATTATGAAAAAGATCCAAAAATGCTTTTAAATTGTTTTCATAATAAGTTTTCATGCCAACCATCCCCCATCAACATTATTCCTTGTATAGATGTAAGTAATTTAAAGAGAAAACAAAGATTATCCTTCAAAACATCTCTAGTGAAATTCCGCTTCTACGTCGCTTCGGCTGTGGCGTGGTTCTGCCACGTAGTTCGATCCAACGGACTACATGAACTTTTTTCCAGTCAGTGCGATTCATCGGGGTACGTGTTTTTTTTTTAAATCAGTTCGATCACTCGGAATCCTCTGTTCACCTGGGTGTTTTGATTTCAACAAATATCACTAATTATTTCCACTTGTGATCAAATTGAGACTTGAGAAAAAAAAAAACAGCTGTTCCATACATTTTGTCGAGTATGAATGACCTTTTTCCATGGAACAGCTGATTTCAAGATTTTAGGGTTGCTCCATAGTAAAAATTTGTTAATAATATTATTGTTACTATGGGCTTTTTTCGGCTTCGTACACCCTTTCTACGTACCTAACCCAGTATAACCTTCTAACATTTTCTTCTCTTACAAGTATTAGAAATGCCAGACAATATTCCATAACTTCCCGCGACCCATATTTGCCGACGTGCGTGACTCCTGTCTTTAATTTGGGTTGCCGACTAGCATTGAACTTGTCACGTTTCGTGGCGAACGCCACTGGTCTTCATACTGAACCTTTCACGTAAATTGACTTATTTAAGATTAGTCTGGGCTCTAAGCTCACTTTATCACTTTGACTATGCTTCGGACAATTTCATATTTTTATGTTTTTATAATAAAAGTAATCTGTGCCATACTGAGTCAAAACCAAAAGTGGGGTCGTTCCCGTTTGTTCTACTCTTTGTTTTACCAGTAGAACAAATGGGCAAAATAATTACCGTTTGTTCTGTGACGTCAAAACGAATCAAAACAAAAAGTTTAGATTCCTCATATCAAAACGCTTCATAAAAACGGGACGTTTATTTTTTGTATTTTATTTTTTAAGCAATTCGTACCACCTAAATGGCTATAAAATGTTTATTTTTTTTGTTTTTTATTTTTTTGCAGTATGTCCGTTATCGAGAATTAGAAACCAAATCAATAAAAAAAATGCCTGATTAAGCAGGCTTAACTTAACTAAACTTAACTCTGTCTTCTTATGTGGTATTTTCGTGGAACCTTTGGTGGAACCAAATTGTTTTGTTTTGACGTTACTGTTAGGACCAGCCTGTATACCTAACTAATTTACCACCCCGCACTCTTCAAAGAATTAGAATAATCAAATTCTTTGAAGAGTGCGGTCAACGCATCTATAGATAAGAACATAATATTATGAGCTAAAACACTGTTTTAAACATTATGAGTTAACATTTGTATTTACAGTATACGCATCAGTGTGGTGGTATAATGTATTACAATGAGAGATATTACGATTTTTCACATCACACACAATAATAAAGCTTTTACTCAAATACAAACCAGACCGAAACTATAAAACAAAAGTAGCGAAATGAAATGAAATGTAAACAGAATAATTTATGCTCGTATATCACCAAGAGACTAACTTCCATCGAAGTTAATATTGACAGCCTTGCTTCTGAATCCACCGAGCCCTTGTCAAAGATATTTAATTTATATTTCAAATTGGATAATAAATCTTAGTCGCACAAACACGAATGAAACAATATTGTTTCTGATCAAAGTCAATGGAACGTACCTATTGTCTACATTTTGACACTCGAATTTTAAGTTTTTCTTTGTTATCACTAGCTTTTTTTCGTGCAAAATATTCTACTTTTGTAACTCAAATGCCTTGCCCGTTCTTTGCATGCCAATCAGTAAGTAAGTACATATAATGGAGTTTTTTTTTGTCGCAAAGGTAAAGTTTCTTTGGCCGCCTGAAATATTTTCTACGCATCAAATAATTAATGTAATTTGTATAATAAGTTATGGATGCAAGTATGGATAATAACTTTTTTCATATCATTTAATTTCTACTCCATTAGATTTGAGGCAAAGCAGCGTCTAATTTTTACATGAAGCTTTTCAAGAGCAATGGTGACCGAGCGGTAGCATGTGCGATTTACAATCTAACGGCACCCGGTTCGATCTTCATCAGGACTGAAGTCCTGCATCAATGACTTAGAACTTAAATAAACTATAATTACGTGAACAGTGAAGAAGAACATCGAGATAAAACCGGTATGTCCAAGAACCTCAAAAGTACAATGACATGTCGCCAACTGAAGGGCGGCTTTCGTTTGTTTTTTTAACCGACTTCGAAAAAGGAGTAAAGCCACTAAAGCCCTTTTTTTTTATTATGTTTTATCTATGTACGTCGATTATGCCAGCATCTGTGAATAAATTTGCGTTATACTTTTTTTATCATGTAGAGGATACACTCGAGGTGAACCCACAAATTTTAATTAATTTTGGCTCAGTAGTTTTTAAACCAGGGCCCTGATTCTACTAAAGAAATTGTTTTTAAATAGTAATTGAATCAATTTAAATTTTTAAATAATTGCCTCAAAATTGAAAGTTTTTCTTTTTATACTAAGTTATAATATTAGGTGGTGATATTTTTTTTAGTATGGAATTAGTTAGTTAGTATTAGTATTTTAGCGTTAGTATTTTAACGAAGAATCCAACTCGGATGGGCAGCGTTCGGGAAATTGCCCGATATCTTCTCGTCCAAGATACCACACTGTCTAGAGACAAGGGTCTTTGACCAGTGTGTGTTGCCAGTGATGACATATGGTACTGAGACGTGGTCCTTAACTGTTGGTCTTTTGGAAAAACTCAGAGTCACACAGCGGGCAATAGAGAGAGCTATGCTCGGAGTTTCTTTGCGCAATAAAATCCGAAACGTAGATATTCGGCAAAGAACCAAAGTCACTGACATAGCTGTTAAAATTTGCAAGTTGAAGTGGCAATGGGCAGGCCACATTGCTCGGTGAACCGATAACCGATGGGGAAGAAAGGTTCTTGAGTGGAGACCACGAACCGGAAGACGCCACCCACTAGATGGACCGACGACATAGTAAGAGTCGCTGGCATCCAGTGGATGCAAAAGGCAGGCTGTCGTTCAGTGTGGAGGTTAAAGGGGGAGGCCTATGTTCAGCAGTGGACGTCTTCTGGCTGATGATGATGAGTGACAATGCTTGGGTTTTGTGGTTTTTTGAAGTCTGTTTTTTAAAAGATATTTTTTGGCAATTTATTCATTAATTTTAAGTTTGCGGCTTGTCCATGATGAAGGAAAACAAACAATAAATCTTAGATAAGGTACATGTACAAATTGTACAACTCCTACTAGTAGGAGCACGAGGACTAATATTTGAGTTTTGTTTTGTCAACACCGAGTTCAAATTACTGGAAAAATCTACGTTCAATAATACTGTTATTCTACACTAAATACGTCTTGGAAATCCATAGCCTTTTTGTAGCTCGCTCTGGCAATGCCTGGGGGCTATGAAAACTTATATTTGTTTTTATTATGGCTACTTTGAACGTCCACAGAGACGTGAGACCAGACCAGTGTTATGGTTATGGATACGACTTGGTACTTCAGACTGGATACTTTAAACTGGTTACTTTCCGGTTGAGATAATATTTAGAAATGTATATTTTTCTTGAACGTATATTCATAGACTACGCAACGTCTTCTCGTCCAAAATACCTCAGTGCCTTAAGGCGAAAGTCTTCGACCAGTGTGTGTTACCAGTGATGACATACGGCACTGAAACGTGGTCTCTCACTATGGGCCTCATAAGCAAGCTCAAAGTCGCACAACGAGCTATGGAGAGGGCTATGCTCGGGGTTTCTCTACGAGATCGAATCCGAAATGAGGAGATCCGTAGACGAACGAAAGTCACCGACATAGCCCACCGGATTAGTAAGTTGAAATGGCAGTGGGCAGGGCACATATCACGCAGAACAGATGGCCGATGGGGCCGAAAGGTTCTGGAATGGAGACCACGGACTGGTAAGCGCAGCGTAGGACGTCCACCCACAAGATGGACAGACGACCTAAAAGAGACCGCAGGGAAACGCTGGATGCAGGCCGCTTCCAACCGGCCCTTTTGGAGATCGATGGGGGAGGCCTATGTCCAGCAGTGGACGTCCTACGGCTGAAATGATGATGATGATATTCATAGATGTAAATAATGATACCTCACGTCACGTCACCCTCGAGTGATGTTTTTATGTGCCAAACACCACTTGAGGGTGACGTGAGGATTCGAAGTACATTTATTTACGTCTATGAATATGGGGGTTATTGTAATTTTCTTTGTTGTTAGCTGGTTTTTTTCGTGATTTGCTTGGCTTCTGACATTGTGTAATGATTGAAATTCTAGGAGAAGGACGCTGGAGCTTTTTATAAATTTAGTCAAACCTAAATCGCGTCACAGGCGATATAGTATCCACGCAAAAATGTGACCTTATTTGAGGTCACAAGAGATGTATATCGAACGCTATAAAAACTAACTCTTGCGAAGATAATTTTATTTTATTAATAATGTGCTTGCGTTTGACCACCAACTCGTCTGATGTTAAGAGATGATGCGGTCTACGATGGAGCACGCTTGCTTAGAAGAAACCGATTCACTCGTGATTTAAAAACACCCAGATTGTAGATATGGGCCAATTCATCATCATCATTATAAGCGTATACCTATTTATCATTTTCCCACTGCTGGGATACAGGCCATCTTTCGGAGAGAGAGAGAAAGAGAGAGAGAGCGAGAGAGAGAGAGAAAGGGGACAGGCCAGTTTCTTCGCGGTGTTTTCTTTCACTGTTGCTGAGCGAAGGCATCGAAACTCAACCCAACTCAACGTTGGTGCAGGGCCGAGGATCGAACTCGGTGCCGTCAGATTGTAAAGCGTACCGCCCGGTCATCATCGCCAATACTACAGCCAATTATTATGACGATAATAAGAAAAAAGAAACTAAAGTATAAAGCATCTGCTACACTTCCATGTAAAATGATACTTGAATTCTATTGTGAATTGTGGACTTATTAACGGTCATGACTGGCAATTATTAAAGTAATTATCACAGTGCGACAATGTGAATTTCTCCATTAGTACTACGGTTTAATGCACTCATCACGAGTTCATTATAGGGTTCACGCTCTAAGGTGGATGGTGGGTAGTAAAGTTTTTAATCAAGCATTGTTTATTTATTGCTATTAGAATTTCAGCTGTTTATTATTCAGTCTGAGCGCTCTGATCGTTTTGTTGCAATATGAAATATGAAAATTTTCATGCAAATGCAACTACGATATCCGACTTGCTTTGGTACGGAGCTATTTGTATTTTTGTTTCTTTATTGACAATCGGCGCGAATGCAAATCAGAAGTGGGATTCGCGACAAATTAAAGCTGTTGCCTGGCTGTTGCACTGAATGGAACAATATTTTTGCCATACAAGTTTTGTTGTAAGCAATAATGAAGCTAATTTATTTTAGCAGAAAATTCAAAATCCATGTACCGACTAATAAGTACTGGGACCTTACGGACAACTGCTATTACAGGCACCTAATCCGCTCAGTTGGAAAATCACGCGACCGCAAACCGTATCTGGGCGCGATAAGGTTTGCGGATTAGGTGCCTGTAGTAGCAGTTGTCCTTAAGGCCCCTGCTCTCTCAATAGGCCTTCAATAATGACAGATATTATAGTGATCGGCAAACATAATGAGCACAAAGCAGTGTACAGGTCGGGAAAGTAGCATGTACACATGCATACAATAAAAACAATTATTGCATAGACTTGCACGATTCAAATATCCTCGAACCCTGTTTCGCTGTTTATTTAAGTCTACTTTTCGCTATTTTTCCAAAATATTAGTCGGTCGTTGCGATAAAAACCTATATTTATATAAATATTTTTTATTTTATTATTATCGTTTTCCGGACTATAAAAACGAAAATTATGCCTACGCGGTAATATAAACATATTCCAGTATTTAAGGGAGAATAGAAAGATATCCTAGTTACGCATAGCTAATCAAAGAAGAATTGAGGCAAAGAATAAACTAAGTTTGTTTTGTAGGCACTATTATTACAGTTTGAATAAGTAAGCGTATGGTTTTCATCCCAAAACAATACGACTTCCTGAAAACCGAGCCTGTGTCAATTAACTTCAATGCACCTCTTATTTAACTGAATCAGCTAAACAGACGGTCAAATTAAAACGATCTGAACATTACATGTTTGCTTTTAATTTAACCGGTCGATAGGATCCGAATATTAGCATTGGTAGAGCCCATAAAAATATTAAACGTTGTGCGGAACGTGACGATGCATATCCATCCATGTGTTAAAACATTTGAAATGAGTAGATATCACCAGCAAGGTTAACAAAGCGTCACAGTAAAATAATTAAAATATCGTGGACATAATTCAATAAATAGGTATTTGAATGAATAAAAAAACAAGGAGAAAAGCGAAAATCAGAGTTACTTTCATTAAAAAAAATATCGAGCGAACTGTCCTTTATCGTGTTTCGGTCTTTGGGTTTTCCTAGATAAAACATTTACCGCTTTACCACAAAAGATATTAGACATGTGTTTAGCAATTGTTTCACTGCGAAAAATATGCTAAACACTTGTCTAAAGCGTGCTTAAATCTTTTGTGGTAAGACGGTAAATTTTGATGGGACACCATTTTTATAATTTTAAGCTGACCATGGAAGCAGATATACTTTAAAAACTAGAATGACCAATATTGCTAAAAGTCGGAAAAGAGCGCCTTAAAGTCAACTAGGAACCTACTCTGGGACACTTCGTAGCGCAATGAAACCTGAATCCTTGTTCCGGAGAAAACAAAGTTTCCCATCTGGTTACTTCTTTATTCTTTTTTCTATATGTGACCAATCATCCGAGAGCCAATAAAAGTTTTATAACTGCAGCAGAAATAGCGAAATGTAAAACCATAACGTACTTTGTAGTAAACCATGAAAATAACGTGAAATGTCACAAAGTTAACGCGATAGAGCATGTATTTTTTTAGTCGGATCTGGCTACTGTGATAGTGGTGCTAGCGTAGTTTTTACCTCTGGGCCTATGAACAAAAAATCCATGAGGTCCAAATTTTCCATGAGAAAATTTTCTCTTAAACAGTTACCTTTTAGTTTGTTTTGTATTTGATTATTACCTCGCATGTTAAAAATCAAAAACTGTTTTAAATATATTATATAGTTATATTTATATTACACGGGAATTACTCACGCAAGATTAAGCCTGTCACTCCGAAAAGTCTGCCAAGCGAGACGCAGCCGCGCGCATTCACCTTGAAAAAGACTGCCTAATGCGGTTGAAACTATAGTCGGAGTGACCGGCTTAATCTTACGTGAGTAATTCCCGTGAAATATAAATAAAATTTTTGAAAACACGTCAGTTTCAATATTAAAATATATTATATCGTTTTTTTTTTTTTAAATTAATAACAAGCATAAGCATAATTGTAGTCAACATTGTTATCATGTAAAAAGAATTAAACAGCTAAATAAGTACTTACATATATAAATGTAAAAGGGACAATACTAACCAATAAACAAATGCTGATTCAAAACACTAGGCAGATCCACAGCAGCAAAAATTAGACACACATCGATTCAATCATGCCTCTTGTCATCAAATGTCTTTTTGCTTCTCTATTATTTATCTTTTCAGGTAGATACTCGCAAACCTTTTTGTTTTTAAATATAGTAAGGAACTAATCAAAATAAACACCAAACACGGTGACTTGAATGAAAGCTGTCGTCACTTCTCTCTGCATATCCACATAGTTGTCTCTTTCAAAGTCCCATAAGAAAGTTATGGCGTTGTTATAGCTCTGTGATCTTTTCTGTCCTATAGTGACGACAGAGATGACTCGATAACGATTAAAATTCATTGCCTTCACCTTGCGCATTATGTCGCCTGCTATACGAAGAGCTAGTTGTGGAGATTCCTGGAAAAAAACTAACAGCTTAGGTATTCGTTACACTCGCCTCTAAAATAAGCCATGGTTGGCGTTTCTCTAAGGGACCGTATCTGGAAAGAAGTAATTCACCAGACAACTAAAATCACCGACAGCACAGCGTATTAGCAAGCAGTGGGACGGTAATGTATGCCGCAGAACCGATAACCGTTGGGGTAGACGAGTTCTAGAGTGCGAGACCACGTATTGGACCCGGGTATGTCCTAAAAACGTGACCAGAAGCACCGGAGGATGGGCAGCATCATTTTACATGATGAACGTAATGCAATTCCCAAGCCGCCTGCCAAGCGTGGGGATTATGGCAACATGGTCTCTAAGAGGGAGGAGGCTTTTGTTCAGCAGTGGACGTTTACTGGCTGACGATGTGTCGGCCACGTATCGGCTATTGTAGGACACCCTGAGACTCAATGGAGTCACGCAAGGCAATATACGTAAGGCAGTGGTTTGAAGCAATAAACCGAAGATCGGCCTATCTTGGAATTTATATTACAATACAATACAAAACTCTTTATTAAAATACCACAAAACAAGGATAACATAAACATTACAACAAAAAATATTATCTAAGCTTTTAACAGGCGGCCTTATCGCTTAAAGCGATCTCTTCCAGGCAACCGTTCACGGAAAGGAATATATATTGATTATATTAATGATGCCTTTCTGAAACGCATCTTTATTCATAACAGTAATATCAATTCTGATTTGTTTCTTTACCATATGTCCTTAAAACTAAATGATTGAACCGATTTTCATGAGATTTGGTAATCATATCATAAAATCATCAAGTGTATCATAAGAACGGAATATACTTTTAAACTTCCAAAATGTGGGATCATGCATAATTAGCTTTTCTGACCGATGTCATTGTGTCCGATTTTGTAAACCCCGATGCAACATCAAAAAACCATGTCTGTCTGTTGCTTGTGGCTCCCAAACGCATAAACCGATATCAAGGCTTTTTTTTATTGAAAGATAGTTAAATTAAGGTGCTTCTTATCTGTATTTGATACAAATCTGTCCAGCTATATTTATGAGTTCCTTCGCTAATCAGTAGTTTTTTTACTTATACTCTTTTAGATGGCTGAATCTATGTTGGACGAAATTCGGCAAAGAGTGTATAACGAGGAAATATTTAGTACATAAATTCGATGTAACATTTTTAAACCTGCACGTTATATTTATGTCCAGCGAAGAGTTCGTCTAAGGTCTCTTCAGCGGCCTTTGTGACGGCAGGTACATGCCACGGCTCATGCGGTTCCAACTGGTATGTATTTAGGAAGACCAGTGGAGGTCTTTTGAACTCTATGGCAATCTGCCAACAAAAGACACAAAGCAAAATTGAATTTAAGTATGTTAGCCAAAAATTACAGTTTGATCACAGTCATATCCTTTACCCAGCCTAGCTACAAGGACAAGAAAACTGTTTGAAATTTGAATTTCCCGCCATAGGTGAAACACAACCACCTTAACAAAATGATTTGTTTCGACAATGCCTTTGAACACACACACAAAACTAGCACCCAAGCCCTTATTTTACTAATAAGGATTGTGTGTATGCCTCGAGCATTCATGCTGAGGAGGGCGATGGCTGGCACATGTGTCATACTCGGGATCGGGTGCTGCTTGCGGGTCGCTGGTCTGCTCGCGGTATACACACAACTTACACTAGTAGTAACATTCTCTAAATTGGTTTTCATTACTCATACTCGGAAATTAGGTCTGAAGTTGCCTGAGGAGCGAGTTGAAAGTAAAACATTTCAGCCCTAGGGAAAATCACTTTCAACTGACAGTGAAAATTGACAAATTACAGACACACAAAAAAAATAGTTCTATTTTCACATTTGTATTGAACCATGTTCCAACTTTTATTTTCTCCTCAGAAGATTATCTTTCGTCCCGAACTTCTCATGCACTTGCCAGTGTCAGGATGGTCCAAAAAAAAATTGGCGGGAATCCGATCTTCATTGTAGTTTTGTTTAAACTTCCGTATATTTTGTATTTGTGTTAACACAATGAGTTCATCTGATTCCGATATGGATTTAACGTTTGATTTCATAAGAGAAGAGGCTAAAACAGTAGTGGAAAATATCTAATATCAATATACCCGGAAAAAACCTTTCACTAAATATAAGTAATTGCTCTAATTTACCATAAACTTTAAATAAATTTCACACTAAAAATATTGATTTATGTAAAATAAAATTCACTCATATTTTCTTTAGTCAGTTCATGTTTTTTTTTAGTTTCCTTGTATTCGTAATGAAAAGCACAGTGTTTACCTCAGGGTTAAAGACTTATTTAGTCCCTCGAACTATTAGTCCAGACCCCGTCTCGGGACTAAATAAGTTACTTTCACCCCTCGGATAACAATGTACTATGGATGGAGAACTGAGTTAACAAACATAAAACAAATACAGCCGATTTCAGAACGCCTTTTTTAAGTAAATTAACAAAACTACATTGTTTGACCGTGTTTTAAGAGAGTCAGGAAGCGTACATCAAACTCTTAAGAAATTTATAAATATTATAAATGCAAAAGTGTGTATATTTGTTTCTCTTTCACGCAGCAACAGATCAACTGAATAGGCCTGTAGCGGTGCGCGCCACAGTAATGCTGATTAAGCCATATTAAGTGGAGCACGGTGCGCAGCGCTCAGTCGTCCCTACCCTCTCGTATAGTGTAGATTGGAGTCAAAATTATAAAGTAATAGAAAATGAAATCCGGACCTATTATTTTATCTTCCCAAGGTCTCGGTAGGTCAACGGGGTACGAAGGCAGCCAACCCAGCACGAACACCATTACCTTAATATTTTATTGCCTCATAAATAAAGCTGATCCATAAATAGAGCCCATCAGCGAAAACAAAATTAAAATGTGTTCAAAAATAAATAAGTTTGAAGTATTTTAATTTAATGCTAGACAGAGAGCGCACTATAGCACGATATGACGTCCTTTGATTGGGGGCAGGCTTCCAGTTCAAGTAGTATTTACAATAAGCTAAAAACATACCTGCGAAGTTCTCTCAACAGGTCTGATGCCTGGTACTCCACTGAACCCGAAGGATTGTCTTCTGATCTTCATCCTGCTCAAGCTGGCCCTTGACGGACGCCCAGTGACCGACCGAGTCGTCGAACTTTTGATTGCCACCATGGAAACCCGGCTCTTTTGCTCTTTTGGTTCCGTCATCCTTTTATTATTTGTTAGTTGTATGCATAAATTATTAATATAAAACAATGAGAAAATTGAATTTGAAACAATAAAAACTGCGGTTCAACTGTGCTTTTCAATATTTTGAAAGGAATATGAAATGTGCTTTGAGAAAGGAAGACTTATTACGTCATTGGAAATGTGTGACTGATAGATAAATAAAAACCTATGCATAATAACAACAGAGTTTACATATCTATTTATTAGAGGTTTTACATACTTATTCTTGACAAAAATGTAACCGCAGTTATAGCTTTCAAATAATTAAATATTTAAAATACCGGTCTATCCACAGCATATCCACAGCGTAGAGGGAGAACACCATAGATTCAGAATCTATGGAGAACACTGAATCTATGATCCACAGGGTCTATCACTGTCTGTAATAGACAGTCTATCTCTATCATTGTCTGTGTGTGTATCACTGTCACTGTCTGTATGTGGTCTAGCACAAATGACGAAGGAGTCTTCCTCTATCAAAGACAAGCACTGGTCGTGGACAAATTGTCATTCCACTGTTTTTATGCCGCGATAAAGAAACAAACGTATCCATATTCTATAGCTTTGTCGCGTCTACACGCAATAATAACGGTGGAAAGACAATTTGTCCACAGCCCGTGCTAGGCCTGCAGTAGAATGGGTTGGATTAAAGGGCTTGCGACTTACTTAGTCATGATCGGAGATAGGAGCAACCTAACGCAAAAAATAGCTATCGCCTATGTTACATAAAAAACATCTCATGTTAGCCCAGTAGAAATCGACACAAAAAAGGCTAAAATCGCAAAGCATGATGTAGTTCTGGTTTTTTAGTATGTTGTTATAGGCCAGGGTAGGGTAGTGTAAATCCAAATTTACAACTTCGAAAAACTTGTGCTCGCTGCGCATCAAGCGAAATTTTTAGGACTTTTTTCTCTTTTTGCTCTAAAAGTCGATTTTAATGTCGATTTCTACTGGGCTATTGGTGTAATTAGGCTTATAATGACGATGCACGTAGACCGTTGACCGCATCATTGCTTTACATCAGGCGAGTTGGCCGTCAAACGCAAGACTATTATTCAATAAATAATAAATGCACAGAAGGTTAATTACCTTTGACAAGTATACATAGTTAATTTAATACGCAGAATACGTAGATAACACTAGTTATTGCCTGCAACTTCGTACGCGTAGACTTATTAAGCTTGCGACCTCCATTTGCCCCTCTTAATTAGGCCAAAATCATTTATTGGGACCTTTACACAACGAATCTACCGAACAAATTTAAGTTTCGTAGTTCAAGTAGTTTTTGAGATTTCCTAATAAGTAAGTGAATGAGTGAGTGAGTGAGTGAGTGTGTTTCGCTTTTATATGTGTAGTAATATAGAAAAAGATTCATCATCATCATTATTATCAGTCTATCAAGCCCTTCTGAAGGCCTTCTGGCCTTCTGGGAGACATAGAGGTAAATGTCTCCCAGAAGGAGAAATAGAGGTAATGATCTCTGAACTTTTGAGGTTCTTGGATATACCGGTTTCCTCACGATGTTTTCATTCACCGTTTTTGAGCGATGGCATCGAAACTACACGATACATAATTTATCTAAATACCAAATAAGTCATTGATGTAAGGCCAATGATTGAACCGGGTGCCGTCAGATTGTAAAGCGCACATGCTTCCGATCGATTGATCGATTGATTGATTGATTAACTCTTTATTGTTTCACCATTTATTGTTCCATCGATCACCATAGCTCCAAGAAGAAGCATTGTTTATTTTAAACTACCAAAAGATATTTTGTAAGGACCGAAATAATGAATAACTCTCCTCAAATCACCCTCACCTTTATATTCATCGTTTCCGTGTCGTGTAAAAATATTGTTATGGCTCCATGAAAAATACCCCTTCACACTTTGACAAAGGATTTTCTTCTGAAAAGCTATGGAGAGCATTTTTTCGGTGAATGGCATCTCTTTGTAGGCTCCGCACGTTTTTGTCGGGTCGCATACAAACACGACCTACCTGGAACGTACCCTAAAAATAGTGGGCTTTTCTTATTATTGTAAGGGCGTTCGTAGCATGAAGAAATGTCCAGAGGTACAAAAAAAATTGGCTTTGTTTTCATTGCGAGATTGTTCATTTTTGCGCTATTTTTGTTTGCAAAAGCTTAGTCTGGAAGATAAAGAATAACGGATAGGCTAGTTTGCTCGTTTTCACTTGTGGACCGGTTTTGTCGGCGAAAAGTTGATTTACCATATTAGACTGTCGATGATGTTTATTGAATTTTTACATACTAAAAATAGATAAGTTTAGTATAATAACCAATGTTTTGTTTCAACTTGAAATGTAATATAAAAATACCAGCAAGATTGTTTTTAAATTTTGCAAGTATTCTTAAAATACAAAACAGGATATTTTTCAAATCAAATCACAGCTTCTTGTGCTTCAAATTTTAAAAGACGAATGATAAAATCCGACATAAAATTAGGAAATATTTTCCTTCAACTCATTCTTTCTCGCGTCGAAACAACAAATTCATCAACTTTGCTATGCTTTAAAGCATCAATCTAAACAGTAGCTCGTTGTCTGTACATCGCCCTCCATACAAAAATGCAGCATAAACTAACATAAAGCATCGAAACGCGGATTGCATTCACCGATCGTAGATGCACTGATACCACCCTTCTATGACGCAAAAGCACGGGGGTATGATAGACGAGACACATGTGGGGTTAGTAAGACAACTTTAGTTTTGTAGGCGACTATTTCATTAGACACCAAAAAATATATCGTGTCCTGTTGATTTTGTACCTAAAGAGCGCAACGGGACCATATTACTAAACCTAAGCTGTCTGTATGAGTTTCCTACCTTTAAACCTTTTAAAAGCCGTATTTTTAAACCGTAATAGATGGTCAGTTGAAATTTTCAGAGAATATGTAATATTACGAAAGGTTAACTAAAAAATTATAACATCAAAAAGTAACAAATATAGGGGGTTCATGAAAAGTTATTCACTCTATTGCTGTATCAGTTATCATGGCGTATTACTGTATTTGAGCAAAATATATATTGCAATTAAATAAATATTAATGTTATTAGAATAAAAAGAAACAACTACTGTCTTAAAAAAAAATTATAATACTATTTTATTGTTTAAAAACACAATTTCAGTGATTCTTTGTTACTGTCATCTAATTGTGTCTATTTACGGGTGTCATTATTATTTTTACAAGCCTCTACAGCTGTCAGAGCTAAAACTTGGACCGAGTCTAGTTACAGAAATAAGCCCCGTTAGGTTATAAAAACTGTCTAACAACTACTTACCACAACTGTACCCCGTCTGCCAAGCCCCTTATAGGTCAGTTAAACGAATGTTCACCCTTCCAGCTCGCGGTACGAGCGGGACCAAGATTTGACCGATAGTAGGATTCAGGGACGGACAAGGTTGACATTTTTGCACTTAAATTAGAAACATGGGGGTGTATTTACGTAAACAATGCAGTGTCTCGTTGATCGTAGGGAATGGGATTCAATCATGAAAGTGAAAAGGACCGTTCGGTAAATCTGAGGCTTATTGTAACTCATTGAATATCTTAACTGTGTTCGTCTTCGTCTTGGTATTGTGAGTATCTTGAAGAGTATAGTAGACAGGCTGCTCCCCGCGGTTTCACCCGCGTGGATAACCTCGATAAATGTAGCCTAATTTACTCCTTATATCATCAGCTATCTGCCAGTGAAAGCCTTCAAAATTGGTCCAGCCGTTTCGGAGTCCATAAACACACATTTATTTATATATATATATAATCTTCTAGTTTTAACCGACTGAAAAAAAGTAGAAAGGTTTTCTATTCAATCCTTATATATATTTTTTACTAGCTGGCCTGACAAATGTTCTACTGTTCAATTTTCAATAAATTTGTTTGAGTTACGAGTAGTTTCTCCCGAATTTTCAGTTTCTCCCTAATTTTACAATATTCCGGGCAAATTTAAATTTTTTTCTAATCTAGGCTAGACTCGATGCTAACAAAACAAAAAAATTATAATCGGTCAAGCTATTTTCGAGTTATTGCGATTGATTTATTTAAAGAAGATATAGGTCTACGTTTGTCGACCAACCTCACCTAATGGAAAGCGATGTGGCCGAAGATGGAGCACGTAGACCTAGCAGCTACTTTTTCAAGTTACTTTTACTACTTTTTTACGTATAGAAGTTAGATTAAGAGTTTACTATCGTATATTATATATTATGTAAAAAGCACGATACCTAAATAGCTGATCATAAATAGAGCTGATCATAGAAAACAAAATGTACTCAAGATACCAGCATTTTAATGTCTTGCTAGACAGAGAGCGCACGAACGACCGCATCTGTAAGTACGCCATACAACCTCCATACTGACACTACTTTGCTGGTAAGGGACAGAGAATTCCTCCTAATCCAAACAAAACTTTAAACACTTATATCTCAGAACTTTATCCGCAAATTCAAATAGTTTCTTCAGTATATGTAAAAGATTTAGTTATATTTTCCACTAAACTTGTTGTTTTTAACAAATTAAACATCTTTCTGATAGCCTGTTGATATATTGTTGTTCTTTAGATACAAGATTAAATACGTATTATAAGTTTTTACAAGCGTAGTTTTCAGTGCATGAGTCCATCACTTGCACACATGTTATACAAAGTGAAATTGATTCCCTCCAGCAAGTTCAGTAGAAACTGTCAGGAGCCGGTACAAGTTTATCTGCATACGTCGAACCAGCAGTCTGTATAACTTTTTTTTTCTAGGTATTTATAGATACATAATGATTATGTCTACATAAAACCTTTCACTACTCACAATATGGCTGTTATTCCCCCGTTTTTACCCTTGCGGTACGGAACCTTAAAAAGGAAGGGGGTTCTCACATCGACAGTTTTTTATGTTAGTTATTTAGAACTCCGTCATAATTACATGAACCGATTTGGGAAATTAATAGAAATAATATAAAGAAGAACCACAGTCATCGACATAGTTGTTAAGATTTACATGTTATAGTGGCTATGGGCAGGCCACATCGCTCGAAGAATCAGCAACCAATGGGTTGAGTGGAGACCACGAACTAGAAGCGTAGCTATGCCTCCCACTAGATAAACCGACGTCATCATGAGAGTCGCGGGCATCCAGTGAATGCAGATATTGCAGATGGCAGGCTGTCGTTCAGTGTGGAGTTCGAGACTTTTGTTCAGCAGTGAACGTCTTCTGGTTGATGATGATGACCTGCTATATACATGAAGCAAAATTAGCTTAAACATATTTTCATAAGGCTACAAACGCTTTGAGCGCAACTTTCAATTTCATGCTCAACTATCCCACATAAGCGCACTGCAACTCACTAAAACTATTCAAATACTTGTTTTAAAATACTTTCCCTGCTTGTGTTTCAAAGGTACGAGTAACGCGCAGTTTCATTATAAAGGTGCATTTTTATAATATGAAGCAGAATGCAGAGTACTGAAATGACGTAAGAGGTCTTTGGTCGAGAGGACGCCGACCCACCGCGAATGGCACTAGCTTTATTTCTATCTGTTCTGCCGTTGAGAACTTTATGTAATGAAATAAATGTAAATTTTTTACCGACGAAAAGAGGTTATCGATTCGACTGTTTGTTTGTTACGTGATTACTCCGCCAACTATGAATCGATTTCGATGATTCTTTTTTGTTTGGTAGGTTATCGGTACCGTAAGTTCAGAGATGATGATAAAGCGCTTTTTGAAAAAAACAATATTAACCAAAAATATATACACAGATGAAGTTTTGGTCTGTGGTTCCCTAGGGTTCCCTTCAGCAAAAGTTTTGATGAGGACTTTCAATCTCTGTTTTAACTGTAATTTTTTTACTTTATATTTTAAGTTAGTACATGTAAGTATTGTCTTGATCTCGTTTTTTTTTTTTTTAATCTTTATTTATCATTTTCATATTACACTCAAGTGTCGTAAAATACCTGGAAGCTTAACCTGCATTGTAAAAATGTCACACTTTATAAGAAAACAGCATCCAATGAAAACAAACAGCCACGTTAAGCCAGTCACGTATTTACTTTACCAATTTACTTCCAGTAAAAACTTAAAGCTGAAATTAAGATTAGTTAGGAAGGAATATGACGTGGGCGTAGCGAGAATTTAATTTGCGGGGGCGGTATAAAAAGTTTGTTAAGTATCTTATTGATGTTTCTTTTTTAACGAGGAGTGACCTTTTTACGCGTTAAATTTTGTATACAAGGCCATGGGTGCTATTATGTCTTCTGTGGCCATAGTATGTGCAATTTGTGTATATTAAGTTTTATAATTTCACCATAACTTCTTAACGCGTAAATTAATTAAGAACGCATTAATATCATCTCTATTTCTAGTCGATATGCAACTGGCTTGAACTAGCCGGGTTTCCTCCACCTTCTTAATGCAAACTGCTAGAGACTGGAATTCCTTACCATCATCCTTGTTTCCTGCAAACTATAACCTGGGTATCTTCCAAGCCATAATGAATAAGTACCTTCTATGTTTACGTTCTCCATCTTCGGCCTCAGCGTCGCTTTTCATGAGGTATGTTGGTGGCCAAACGAATACCTATTCTAAATATTTAAAAAAATACCAGTAATTTTTATACAGTTTTGCTAGAATCTCCTGTGATAGGCAGTCGTAGTACATAGCTTGTTTCCGTTTGCTAAACATAGCTTGTACTGATTTTAACGCTGTTTTTGCGACGCAAAAAATGGGTGTTGAAAGCCTTAAATGTGTATCTGTGTGTCTGTGTATCTGTGTGTCTGTGTATATGTGTGTCTGTGTATATGTGTGTCTGTGTATATGTGTGTCTGTCTATGGCATTGTAGATCTGAAACAGTGAACCGATTTTCATTTTGTTTTCATGAAAATCTATTCTGCCGTTTAATGATTATCATTTATATGTTTTGATTAGTCAGCTCGTGACCACGGCCATTGTAACATGGTCGAAACGTCGAGCGGAAGGTGCCATATTACAAGCTTTTATTTAAGCCCCTTAAGGTTAATCCCGATTACGTACATTATAATAAAAACTTCAGTTCGTGATGTAAGAAGATTTTAGGGCCAATAACTGGCTCCTAGCACACCGCTGGCGGTTACATCTTACTACGAGATATTGGGTGCATTCAACTATAATACCTTTGTGCAACTGAGCAAAATCAACGCTAGCTGGTTTGTTTTACTTTCGTGATGAACAGAAGCGTGGAACAGCTGAAGATTTAAATTACAGCTATTCTAAAGCCTGGTCTGTATAAGTCAGCTTAGTTTGTATCAAAATTAAATGTATCTTGATAAGGGACAAAGAAACAGGTGGGTGATTTAAACCAAACTAGTGACAAAAAAATTGCATTGCCGTTCAGCGTGGCATGCTGCCAGCATTCTGGCCACTTTTCCCTCCATCGAGGATTATATTAGTAATTGTTATGAGTTTTATTTATTTTTATTTGTGTAATAATATAGGTAGGACCTTACTTATAATAATTGTTTGAAGTAAATTATTTCATGTAAATAAAAATCTTGGAAAAAAATTACATCTTGTTTATACACTTTTGAAACAAAAAACTAGAATGATGCTAGCTTTTGATGATATTGGCATGACAATTTTTTTAAAGCCACTGCTTTCTATCTGTTTCAACCCAAACATCATCGTGCTTTCCAACGTGAAGCGACCGCAAAAAATATTTTAAATTCTAAAGCTTGTAAAAGAAGCATTTAACATTTTTAAACACCAAAACTATTTATGAACATACTACAGGAAATCCTAAGAAAAAATACTAAGCCTCAAGAAAAACTTTTCGTTTTCATAAAAACCGTGGCTTAAGTCCAGAGCACGCGGGAACTTTTTTATAAATAACGTTTTAGACGTTGCCCCGTTAATATTGAAGTGCTAAAGGCCAAGGTACACTATAGCAATTTTATGGGAGTTAATTTTTGCTTAGGGAAAATTATTATAGTAATAAAGCTAAGAAACACGCTTATGTGACTTGGTTTGTTTAAACCAAAAGAGCCCAAACTCGATGAATTTATTGGTATTGATGAGTTTCACTATCCACCTCATGCTCCATCATCAGATCAAGTGTAATGTATGGGACTTGTTCAAATAAACCAAATGAGCCAAAACTTTAGGGGTTAACCCGGAGGTATCCAGGACCGAATTTAGGGGAGGGCAACCGGAGCTACAGGCCCAGAGCCGCCACAAAAGGAGGCCCCATCAACAGACATTCAATATTTGCATATTATTCGGTTAGACCGAATAATAATATATTATGCAAAATTATCATCAACAACAACAACTAACAACTGTTTTTGACTTTTTTTGTAATTTTACTTACGCCAACATAAATTAAAATCACTGCCACCATGTTGTGATACGAGTGAAACCACCAAGTGCAAGACAACAACAGATTTATTATAAACTACTTTCGAGTAGAATCGAATAACATAATCAATACAACAAAAACATCCAAGTTTTGATAAGACTTCTATTTGTTTTATGTATTTTTTAAAACATTCTTTGTTGAAAGTATTTTATTTGACTTGCAATAAATTTTGAATGATTTTTTTTATTTAAAACCTATTTCAATATAGGGGCCTCCATTCCTTTGCTGCCCCAGGGCATCTAGATGGAAATTCGGCCCTGTTAGTAGCCATTGAAGAGTGCCACTATCTCTTAGCTCCATTATCAGATGGTACGTACCAAATTATTGTATTATCATCCGGATTAGGTACATTTACTTACAAAGTTTCTAATCGATACGACAATTAATAGAAGCAGGTTAAAATCGACTTCCACGGTTTGTTTTACTAAATACTAACACTACAAATACAGTTAGACTGCCCATAGACCGTTGAAGGTCTAAACACAATCCAAATGCTTAAGCCCACTACCAGTTGGCAGCGTATTACGATTTGTTTACTTATATAGTTACAAGTGAAACTTATAGACGCGAGTTAAACTTATGTCAAAATGAACACCTCAAGGCGTGCCAAGTTTGACCGAAGCGCACCAAGTCATAATTTTATATTTCTTGAGAATGTTACACCACGAATTCGCATTTTTCACATTATGCTTGGAGTTTCGTATAAACAAAACACGAATTTAACTTTTTCCCTCTGTCACCGCCAAAGCAAAGTTAAAGTAGTTAACATTTTTTGTGGTCACACAGTAAGTCGCGCGAGTGGAAAACGCTACTGCACTTTGGCTCAAAGTGGTGTTAGTGAAATAAGAATTTATTTTCGGACTAATGAACATTCGTAGCTGAGGAAAGGCTGAATAATATATAAGTTACGGAGCAGATTTGATCCCAACGGAGCTGTAACTCAGAGCTGCTCCTGGATTTGGACAGGAATCGTGAAATAGTAATTGGGATTAGATCGTACCTCGTTTTCGGGCGTTTGTTATTGTTGTTTCATGTTGGAAAATGTTTTGGCCACTCTTGTTTATTTTTCAGTTATTATTTGTATAACGTTCTACAGTAATCATCATCATTATCCACAGTCATCCTAATCCCTCTGATGGGTATAAAAGGCCTCTATCTAACCTGTATTATGCTGCCAGCTGCTTCTGTCCAGTGCTGATTTGATCTTGACATAAAGTTTTGACTAGACGATTTTGAATATATATTCCGCACTAGCTGAGCCCCGCGGTTTCACCCGCATTGTGATGAAAAATGGTGATGATGATGATGATGATAAAAAGTAGCCTGTGTTAATCCAGAGTATAAGCTATCTAAATAAAAAAATAAAAAAACTTCAAATTTCATCTAAATCGGTTTAGTAGTTTCGGCGTTGAGTCAAGCCAAACATACACACACACAAACTTTGCATTTATAATATTATAAGTAAGATATCTCCATGCTGGACGACTAACGCCCTGCTTATCTTGCTTTACCTCTCAGCGTAGCGGTAAGCGGTTCCAAATCCTTACCGCTGACGCATGATTCGACGCAAAAACATACCATTCTCAGTTTTTAGGGTTCCGTACCCAAATGGTGTAAACGGGACCCGATTTCTAAGCCTACGCTGTCTGTCTGCCTATCCATCCGACGGCTGTATCTTTCGAACCGTAACTGATAGCCAGTTGAAATTTTCACTGTATGTAATGTTAAGGTGAATTAACTATAACTAAAACATAATAAAGTCAAAAAGTAAACACTAAAGGGGTGTTCCCATACAACAAACGTTTTTTTTTAATTTACGTATTTTTGTTTTGTCTAATGTCTAATGGCAAAGTGTGAGTGGGTGAAAAATTCTTTTTCATTGCCAAGTTAAGTAAAATAGGGCGTGGTCAGTATTTGGACGGGTGACCGCCTGGGCGTGATGTTGTCTTTTTGCACAACTTTTTGTATTTTGTGGTGGTAAGGAACCAGTGTGCGAGCCCGCCTCGCACTTAGCCGGTTTATTCATACAATTCAGTGTCCAACACTGCATAATTTATAATTTCCGCAGCGTGCCATCAAGAGACCATGGCTTTAGGCTAAACAAGTTCCTGTTTGCAAGTCAGACACAAGCAAACATTTGCTGATCTCCCGACTCAATAAATGTGTAATTCCCTCGTGAATGGGCACCAAAGTTCACAGTAGAACAGACACACGGTATCGAATGATTTGGCAAAAGAAATGTCCCATAAATTGCAGCCACGGTCTGCGAACACACTACTGTGACCTAGAAACCGATTCGGTACATATTGAAGCACTATTTCACCCGTCGGCCTTTTTTATCGCAGTACCCTTTGAAGCATAAAATCTCTATTCATTGAGCAGAAAAATCAATGGGGCAAGAGAAAACGAGTGCTGCCGAGGACGGTTTCAAAGCCGAATTCGTATTGATTAGAGACTCTTTTTATTTTGAAGACATAAAAGAAGGAACTGAAGATAAAAAAGTAACGATACTGGAACGATATTTTAGGAGTGATTAATACAGTGACGACAGTGACGTGCTCCAAACGATTGGTGTATACCGTGTATAGAATATATGCAGAAAGGGCGTGCTAAGCTGAAAGGGGTTCATAGTACCCATCACTATGAACAACTTTTACTATGGGACCAAACCTGAAAACACGAAAAAATTATCAGCTGTTCCATAGAAAACGGTCATTCACACTCGACAAAATGTAGGAACAGCTGATATTTTTTCACGATTTCAGGGTTACTCCCATAGTAAAACTTATTCATAATGATGGGTACTATGGACCCTTTTTGGCTTAGGATACCCTTTCCGCGTAACCCAGTAATACTTACTAGACCGACGCAGCGATCAAAAGAGGGTCCTGCGATACTCCTCCTTTCTCCTGTCCTTTGCTGTCTTCTTCCATGAGTCCGCCTGAAGTTTGCACAGGTTTTTCTCTTCTTTATCTGGGCAGTGGTACTTGGGACGCCCAACTGGCAGTGTACCGTTCGGGTACGCACTAGGCGCTTAACAGCTCGATCCCCTCCAATTCTTTCTGATGAAGGGCTGGTTATAATTATGATCTATTTTATTGAGAGAAAGTAGTACAATTAATTGAATAAAGTTTATATCGTGAGTAAATTGGTTTCTTCTAGGCAAGCGTGCTCGATCGTAAACCACATCATAGCTTAACATCAGGCGAGGTAGAGAAAAGGAGGTCGAAAATGCAAGCCTATTATTTAATTTAAAAAAATACTTCCTGTTCCGGCAGCCTCACTTCATCAGGTGAGCTATATTCAAACGCCTAGCAAGTATCCAAAACAATATAATATATTTTCTAGTCTAAGTAAAGGTCATCGACTCCGAATTTCGAATTTCGCCACTCAAGGAAACGTTTAAAACTTTCAAGCGTAGGTACACAAATTAATTTCCTCGGAGAAATACGATCGCTGTCATCAAAGTTTTGTCCTTGATACGAAGTTATTTTACCACCGAATTGCCTGAATTCATGCCACGTTTCTAAGGTCGTCGACCCTGATACCTAACATGACATGGACCTACTCCGCAAACTTAGTGTTTCCAAACGGTTAAACTTATAAGATCATTATGTGCATTGCATGGAATTCTTTAGGATCATACATTCAGTGGGTCGTAGAGGGCTACGTTTAGGGTATAAAACGTCCTTGGTGCATTGATATTAATGCAAACCTTATGTCAATGTCAAAGTGTCGGTTTGGGTGTTTTTTTTTTTAGAGAATAATGATAGTAACAAAGATTTTCTAGGTATGACGTCTATGGATAGTAATTAAACATTAAATTTAACTAAACAAAAATATGACGTAAAACGTAAAATATAGAGAACTAGCTGCACCCCGTGGCTTCACCCGCGAGTTAATTATCTAAGCAATTATCTAAATTTTCTTTCCGCAAGAACCTTCTACAAAGTATTAGAAAACTTTAAAAAAAAATGAATGAAATCGGTAAAATCGCTCTCAAGTTATGGCGTGACCAAGGTAAATAAGGATTATTTTTATATATAAATAAAGAAGATAGATAAGGGTCAAAAGAAAAAGTTGATGGTCCAAGCTATGACACCAATAAAACCAAAAACCTTAGAATAACTATATACAGAAACCAAGTACATTCGCAAAATTTAAGCCGTTCAAATGGAGCCATATATGACACCAAACAACGCTCGCGTGGTCAGTGCCCGCTGTAATAGTGTTCCGTGGTCAGAGCTCTTAGTCAGGTGATAGTGTTGAGAGCTCCCAAAAAAAAAAAAATTAATTATTGCCGCATAATTTTTGAGTCTGTGTGCGTGACGAGGCAAGTAAACACAGCACACGTAGCGAATTTGTAGCTTACGTTTTGAGAAGGCGTTGTTTGGAAACTTACCATCTCTGTGTAGTTAATCTAAGCCAAAAAAATATTTTTTTCTTAAACTTTTCACAAGTTTCAAAGGTATTCGAAAATACATAGTACAATATTTCTAAAATATTCAATGTTACCTAAAAAAAAGTTTTGGTTATGATGCAAAATAGTCCCCTGGACTGATCAGTGGGTCAGCAGAAATACTGTTTTTACAACAAAAAAAACTATTACGCCTGGCAATTTTTAAGCTATGTTAACACTGTAGTTTAAATTTTTACTTATTAACTCAAAAATATATGTATAGTTTTTTTCGTTATTTACACTTCGATATCTTGGCAGCTTTATTTTATTATCACGAAAAGCCAAAAGGTATAAAGACTCTATTTCAATTCTAATAAGGATCTTATTGGTTTAGCTGTTTTTGTCATCAAACGTTTGGACGTATGATGTAGTATGAAAGCGATTGTCCTCACAAACGGTGACCCTATTTCCCTCTAAATAAAGAATTTCAGGGACTGGATTTTTTGGGGAAGAAATTCAATAATTTCTCTTTCATTTTGGAGAATCGTGGGAGTTAAAATTAAACGTGGGTTGATAATAAACGAAATCGTTTATTTTTAAGGTAAGCCTTAAAGAGGGTAGCGTCCACGTGCCTTTTATACCTGGGTAGGCTTTTTGAACATCTTTTGTAAGCTAAACCTTAAATCAAGGCTTCAGGAGCCTGCTTAAAGCGGTTTACTTTCCGTTTGATATTCTAGCAATCGTTAAATTTAACTGAGAATCTTTCAAAAGCCCGTATACAAAAATATTTATACGAACTAAAAGCGAAAGTAGACTAGTAAGTAAAGTAGAAAGTAACAAACTGTACTTTGTGGAAATCATAAATGTTTAATTATCAATTTTATTCTTATACAGAAAAGGTTGATATTCGTTCGGGTCAAATACATGCTTATCTTTGCTGATTTCTACTTACAAACATTCTAGATTTTTCCAGTGTTTCTTATAAACAAAATATAGGATATCCTAAATAAAGACCTAAGCAACTGCTGACGAAGTTCCTTGCCACAAACTCTGTGTTAGTGTATCGATGGTACAATGTCGATACGCCCAATTTATGGTGCCAACCATAACTCTTTTGTACATCCGCGATATATATGAAATATGGGACTGAATAGTAATTATATTGCTTGGAACGGGTTCTGTGATATTTGTGTGAAAATCTATTAAACTCAGCAACATAGAACCTACTTGCGTTTTATGACAAATAAATACAAGTACCTAACTTATGTTTCGGTCATATTGATGGTTTCCCGTTTCGGGAGAACAATAAAGAGTTTATCTATCCATCATAGTTCGAATCATGTTCGATGACAGTTTTGCAAGGTTAGCTAGGCAAATACGCACACAGGCAATCTGATTGATGGCTTAGCCACTGTTCATCTAAATTAACTGTCAAGTATCAAAATATATACCCTGGGGTCAGGTGAAGTGATTACGAAAAAGAGGAGAGCAAAAGATTAAGACAAATAAACCAAGTTTAAAAATCCTACGTGAATAAATAAATTTGTATAAGTACTTGTAGTACTCTTATTTAATAAATAGATATAGATTATATAGTGTGGTATAGATTGATGATGATGTAGGAAAAAAGGAAATAAAAATCAAACTTTTGAAGTCCATTTCTGTGGGGAAAAAACTCGAACAATACAGGAAATAATACTACTTGAATATTCTCTCCCATTTCGTTCTTTTTGCGATAACAAGACATGTTAAAAACGAAGCATAACTTTCACAACGGTTGCCACATAAACAAAGGTGAATTGAAAACAAAGCGCGTGCCCGTGCCATGCGAAGAGCTTGCAATTACAAATAGCAAGTACCTACTACGCATCGTCTGCAACGAGCTGCTTCACTTTTAGCTTAGTTCAAGTGGCAGTGGAAGTATTTAGTAGCACTCGCGCTAGTCCTCGCACTAGGGAAGCTTCGTTTCCCGCGCCCTACTTGCAAGCTACTTCGCATGGTCTGCAACGGGCTTAAGATTGTGCTAGTGGAGGTTCAATGAATCTACGTTTTTATACACAGATCGACGAAAATTTTAACAAACATGATACTTGGCTGCATATACCTTATCATTGTTTACCACAATATATTATGATATAGTCAGTTAGTAGGTACATGTTTGCTGTTTTGACGTATATGATATTATCCTTTTTTGAACTACCGTGCATCACTTCGGATCATTTTTTGCCAATGCGCTTGACTTTAGCCTGTACGGAGCAGCGCCTGGGTTTACTTATTGGGTCTTAATTTGTTTGCTGTTTTAAAATTAATTAATTTAGATTTATATTTTGTATATTTTACTCATGAATTTGGAATGGTTATAGCGATGGTTACTTAGTAGTTAGTGATGACGGATGCTACGCCACGTCGTAGGTTCTAAACGCAACATACCGAGTTTTCATTGATTCAGAAAACATCGTATGGAACGTACCCTTTGCATGTTTTTGTAATCCTTAATTAAGTGCTTGGTAGCAAATTTTTTAAATATTTTATTTCTTACGTCAACATTTCAAAAAATCTTGAATACTGATATAAACTTAACGCTGTAGCAAACAAAAGCCCACCACCGCCACATCTTATATCGCAGAGCCTATTGTTCCCAACTTCTGAGGCGCAAATTAATATTTCAGAGGCGTACCTTGATTCAGCAATGGCGCCTGGAATGAGAAAACTGGGAAATATTTATGGGCGATAAATAAAAAGATTTGGCATACTTGAGTTCAAATGCTTAGAAATAGATGCTAAGCTATTCTTATGGACAATAGTTACTCCGGAGATAAAGTCTGGCCAAGTGATTCGTTTTCTCCAGCCAACATTACTCATCATTTGAGCTAGCGTTAGAATTTTATGATTATGATTATTTAAGATTAAGCTAAAAGATTATTATATCGAGAGATTTAAAATATACAAACATGTACTAACAGACTTATATCTAAGTAGACTTCACAAGCTGTACAAGCTGTACGAAAACAAAGCGTGTACATTTTTTCGTACTTAAAAGTACTTACGTTACGTTAAGTCTATTTATGGTTCTTAGTTCTAGTGGTGTGTAACTCAGTATTGCACAATTATTTTCGTTTCATACTGACGTGTGTTGTTGCTGCACCGACTGAGTAGACTGTTTTTTTTTTTTTTTTTAATCTTTAATTTTATTGGGGCTTTTAGACAACATGTCTATGTCAGCCCCATCGTATCCTGACAAAACATAAATTTCCTAAATAAATGTACTTAAACTTATTACTTTACACAACCACAAACTTACCTAAACCACAAACCTACCTAATTGGTCAATTATACTTATGGTATAATTAACCAACCAGGCAAGGCTGTGGTGCTAGAAAGGCTTAAAGCCTGTAAAAATGAATTTCATCATCATCATCATTTCAGCCGTAGGACGTCCACTGCTGGACATAGGCCTCCCCCATCGATCTCCAAAAGGGCCGGTTGGAAGCGGCCTGCATCCAGCGTTTCCCTGCGGTCTCTTTTAGGTCGTCTGTCCATCTTGTGGGTGGACGTCCTACGCTGCGCTTGCCAGTCCGTGGTCTCCATTCCAGAACCTTTCGGCCCCATCGGCCATCTGTTCTGCGTGATATGTGCCCTGCCCACTGCCATTTCAACTTACTAATCCGGTGGGCTATGTCGGTGACTTTCGTTCGTCTACGGATCTCCTCATTTCGGATTCGATCTCGTAGAGAAACCCCGAGCATAGCCCTCTCCATAGCTCGTTGTGCGACTTTGAGCTTGCTTATGAGGCCCATAGTGAGAGACCACGTTTCAGTGCCGTATGTCATCACTGGTAACACACACTGGTCGAAGACTTTCGTCTTAAGGCACAGGTATTTTGGACGAGAAGACGTTGCGTAGTTTACCGAACGCTGCCCAGCCGAGTTGGATTCGCCGATTGACCTCTTTCTTGAAGTTGGACCTACCTAGTTCGACGGTTTGTCCTAGGTAGACGTACGCGTCAACAGCTTCAAGAACTGAGTTCCCAACTGATACTGGGGTGGGCACAACATGGATATTTGACATAACCTTTGTCTTGTCCATGTTCATTTTAAGGCCCACCTGTTGGGAGACTCGATTGAGGCCTTCGAGCATCATGCTGAGATCTTCCATCGATTCTGCCATGACCACAATATCGTCGGCAAACCGAAGGTGAGTGATGTACTCGCCGTTGATGTTGATGCCGAGTCCTTGCCATTCCAGGAGCTTGAAAGCATCTTCCATTGTGGCAGTGAACAGTTTCGGAGAGATAACGTCTCCCTGTCTCACGCCTCTTCGCAATGGAATTGCAATCAAAGCGATTAGACAGCTCGAGTTGAAAGCTCTCGGGGTTTTGAATATGGGCATGGTTCGGTCGGAGCGTGGACTTCATTAGGCGGGACCTCTCAATTTTAACGTTAATATTCAATGTGCCTCTTACTATTCGGTGATCACTACCGGTTTTCACCCTGTGAATCACAGAGACATCATTGAATATTTGTCTCTTGGTGGTCATAATGAAGTCTATCTCATTTCTCGTAGAACCATCGGGGCTCATCCAGGTCCATTTCCTGTGAGGCGGCTTCTGAAAGAAAGAGTTCATCATAAAAAGTCCCTCTTTCTCCAGAAAGTCGGCCAGCCTCTGTCCCCTAGGGTTCCGTTGCCCACAGCCAAATTTCCCCACTTTCAACTCATCATCACTTCTCTTGCCCAACTTCGCGTTAAAGTCCCCCATAACAACAGTGAAGTGGGTCTCGGACGTATGTATGGCTCTACTAATGTCCTCATACATAACCTCCACTTCATCATCTGGGTGTGACGAGGTCGGTGCGTATACCTGAATGACCTTCAACGAATATCTCTTGGATATTCTGAGTATTAGGTATACAACCCTGCTCGAAACACTGTCGATGGTGATAATGTTGTTAATGAGGGACTTGTGGATGAGAAAGCCGACACCACCTTGGGACTGTTGGTCGCCCTCCCGGTAGTAGAGTAGGTTACCGGATTTCAGGGTTATCGTGTCCTCGCCCTCTCTACGGACTTCGGATAAACCCAAGATATCCCAACGTACCCTACCCATTTCTTCTTCCAGCTCAACAATCTTCTCATCAGTCCTCATGGTGCGTATGTTGTGTGTTACCAGGGCCAGTCGTCGTCGTTGGGGTTGGTAGCCGAGCGTCTGCCGGGGATTCTTAGCACCCCTGGCCCCGCCGTTACCATGACCGCTACCGTAGCCAGGAATAGCGGGGCTGCCGGGGACTGGGGGCCTGGTCCTTTTTGTATTCATCATATAATGGGGGGGGGATTGCCAATACTCGCCACGCTTGGCAGGCGGGTTGGCGAGCGCAGTCGGTGTTTTTATACTCAGAAGACGCTGCTGCCCGTCTTCTGGTTGATCCCTTAGCCGACTTCTACGGCACCCACGGGAAGAGAAGGGGGAGGTCTATTCTTAGGCCGGACCTCCACAGCTCATTGAAAAAATTGCAAATTGAAAAAATTGCAAAAATGAATTTGCCAGACCGTAAACCATTCCAAGTAGACTGATTTGAGCCGAACTCAATTACGAGTAATTGTCATAATTGTATTGGCAATATGACATGCAAGGTAGGTCGACTTGTGGCGTCTACTTGGATATATACTGTGCTGTAATAAAAAAAAACGCCATCGAGATCACCACCGTGAACACTAGCAAAATTTCCCCGCTGTATAGCAATTATCAATACTTAACTTTAGTATAAAGTTTAGTTAGTTGTATTCTATACGTATAATTATCATAAATTTAATGATTAGGCTAGCAATTAAACTTGTGTAACGGACGTGGCTTCCGTCTGCAAACCTACCAATACCAGCCAGTCGTCATCACAATTTTCTTCACGCCATGCCACCGTCAAGCTTAGTCAAGCTTGGAGGAGGAAGTGTATATAAGACAGCCAGATATTGTTCTGTTCTGATGGCTCAAGCTGAGGCTCGTACCTTAGAGATATCCTTGCACTAGACACCCAAAATCCAGTTAGGCCCAACGCCATCTGCGTTTTCCAACAAAAGCGAATACAATAAGTAGTTCCCTGTCACACTGTCCAGGCCTCCCAAAGCCAACAGCTACGTCAACTAGATTGCTAAATAAACTAAATAATTCGATGATAGCTATTCCGAGTGTTTCAGAGATAGCAACATGAACTCGATACCTTTGATAGGAGCTGGCATGTTGGCACACCGTCAACAGCAAATGCCCCCTGTTCTAAAGTAGTAAGAGAACTTTTGGCCAGAAGTGGGACTTAACAGCTTTAACATAACAACAAATTGCAAATGTACCTGTGGTCAAAGCGGGTTAACCTGAAAAGGCAACAATAAAATTTCAAACCTATGGTCGAGGGGGGTAACCTCTAAATACAACAACAAAATTTCAAACGTATGATCGAGACGGGTAACCTGTAAACACAACAACAAAATTTCAAACGAATGGTCGAGGGGTATAAACCTCTAAACACAACAATAAAAATTCAATCCTATGGTCGAGGAGGGTAACCTCTAAATATAACAACAAAATGTCAAACGTATGGTCGAGACGGGTATTTTATTTCATCCAAACTCGCGTGAGGATTCATTATCAATTATTATTATAACACCGGCTTGCACTCACGATTATGTATCTATCGGTTGTTGTTTGGTGTTTTAGTTATGTTTTATTGTTGTGTTTACAGACAACAATAAAATTTCAAACACATGGTAAGACAGGTAATCTTTTAACACAACAAGTAAAATTCACACGAATGGTGGAGGTTGGCAAGCATACGCTTACCATTATGCGAGCAAATTGCGACATTCACTGGGAAATAAAAAAAACTGAGTTTTTTTATATGGTGATTATTTTTATTTTTATACTTGCGTTTGACCGCCACTCGCCTGATGTAAAGCAATGATGCGGTCTAGAAAGAAAAGAAAGAAAAATATTTATTTGTGACAGAAACAAAATATACAGACATTATTAATAAATAAAATTAAAACAACAATGTAATAGTTTCTGTCACAAGCTGATCCCAATTCAGCGTATTGCTGGTTGTAAACAACCAGCGCTGGTCTTCCGTGGGAATCGACAGTCTACGATGGAGAACGCTTGCCTAGAAGAAACCGATTCACTCACGATTCGGATTCGGATTTTAATTGTCACACATTTTACTTGCCAGACAGTATTTTAAGTTACAGTACTAAGCAAAATATACACTTGTTTGTCTATAATATACTAAACTTACCTATGCGTAACACATTTTAAGCATTAATACATTAGTATATTTTTATATTAGTTAATCTATGACAAAGTAAATACGTTCCTAAATAGAACAAGTAGAAAAAAAAAATCTCTCCTACGTCTAAATAGAATTCCCTATAAATATTTATTCCAATATTATTTGTACTGAACACTCGTTTGCCTGACAAAATATAGGTATTTTTCTGACATGTAACGTAATAAGATATGCCAATCTATCTCTGACGATATGATATTGAACCATTATTGAATGAGCACCAGGAGATATATCAAAATGCAAATTAAGCGGACGGAAATGTGATATTACATTCATCAAACTTTAATCAGTAAACAGTAATTACATTCGTAATAAATCATGGTATTTAAATATAGATATTTTTATGAAGTAAGCAAAGTTGACTTAAAAGTTGACCAAAGTTTATGCGAATTTTTTTCGTGGTGGGTTAGAGCAAGGGCCATATATTTTCCTAATTCATAGTATTCCATCTGTCCATAATTTGAAGAAACCTCTTTGAAGAAAATTTGATTTTAAGGCCTCGACCTCAAAGTAATATAATTATCGGCCAATTGTGTTTTCTCTAAAATATTGTAAGTACGTTTGATTACTTTTACTAAAAAGAGGCGATTGATAAATAATGTAAATCAGGAAAAACCTACGAGCACGTCTCTAAATAGACAAATCTATTGGCTGGAGAGGATGATGATAAATCTACCGTATTCTGTGACAGAATCCATACTTGTGAAATCTATTTAGACTAGTTGTTCGCCCCGAACTGAGACCTCGCGACCCCTATATCATCGCAACCCCTCATCGACTTGCCTACAAAAATATCGTGACTATAGAATCAACTATATTTGTTGCGTATAACTTGCGTATACCTACGCAAGTTATCATCGAAATATACAAACATACAAATATACAAACATACATAGAAATGTAAACTTGTCCCGTTAGAATCCAAGACGTCTCTTCCCTCGTAATTAAGTATTTCAATTTCAATACGCTATTTACTTATGATTTATTTCCACTTCGATATAGGTACGTAATATTTCTCCAATATTCATCCATATTGAACATCCGAATTTCAGTTTATGAGGTGAAGAGCTCCCTAATTTATGTAGATTGTTGGCTCTCCCGAAGAAGTCGAAATGGAAATAATTTTCTTTAATATACTCGAAGGAAATGAGACGAATATTCTTCCAGCAATTTATTATATTAATAGATAGATGGTGTTGTAGATTATTTATGGTAAATTGAGACTCTTTGGTGTAAATTTAGGTATTTATAAAAAATGCGAGGAAAATGCTGCCAGGGAAAATAAGCATAATTTGTTAATATAGAGCAGCACAACAGTTATAACTATATTTACTAAAGGGATATTTACCGTGATAAGGTTGCGGATGGAGCACCCCATATCGGGAGCTCCAACCACAACCGTGTCACGGTAAATACCCCCTTTAAGTTAAATTAGTTAAAAACAGTGATTTGTTAATAGGTAAGTGCCAAGTTTATGGTAAGTACCTAGTAAATATACATATCACTTGAATATGGGATTAAATTCCCTTTGAATTTAATAACATGTAATACCATGAGGTAAAATCGCTAAAAAGATCAAACTGGTAACAAAAGTCACGCTATTAAATGACCTCAGTAAAACGTAAATTCGAGAACATACAAACTAAAATGGTTTAATAAATTATGATCCGACATCACTACTAGAATGCAACTGACCGATACCATACATCAAGCATAATTTAAAATAAAAACATGTTACATTGCAACAGTAACATGATATGTTGACTAGTACATTCGTATTTCAAGGACACCAAAGTGGTAAATAAAAATAAAAATTTCTGTTAAACTTCTAAGCCATTCGTACACGAGGCAACATAAATAGGTAACTCAAGTAACTTCGTGCCATCGTGCACTTGTGCGGCCATTAAAGCTCACGACATTTTGTTCAAAAACGATTGGTTCAACTACAAAGATATAGACAATTTTTAGGTTACTACAATGGATATTAAGGTTTTCGTTTTTCATGGTAGTAAGTTATTTATTTATTTTATTTAACATTTTTAATCTATTATACACGATGACGTCAGCGTCTACATAAATAGGGTGTTTGACTGTATTGAAAATATTATGCCAATTGACATCATCCATAAACATGACATAATGAAAAAGCATATTTCATTGATTTTTAGGGTTCCGTACCTCAAAAGGAAAAAACGGAACCCTTATAGGATCACTTCGTTGTCCGTCTGTCTGTCTGTCTGTCTGTCCGTCTGTCAAGACCCTTTTTCTCAAGAACGCGTAAAGGTAGCAAGTTGAAATTTATACTAAATACTTGGGTCTACGGTTTCTTTTGGCTGTAAAAAAATAAAAGTTGTAAGTCAACGCAATCAAAAGATATGAACGTTTATGTCGCATATTTTGCGATTTCACAGGGGAACCAAAACCTATAGGGTACTTCCCGTTGACCTAGAATCATGAAATTTGGCAAAAAGCAAGGTCTCATAGCACATATATAGGAATAAATCCGAAAGTTATAAATATGTAGGTATATCATTTAAAAATGATTATTTTGCTATTACAAACTTACATTTTGTAGTTGGAATGTATGGAAGAACCTTATTGTCAACTACAAACTTAAGTTTGTCTTTCAATATTTTAACTTCAGTTAGTTTTTTTTTTGGTCTCGCGCTTTTAGGGTTCCTTTATGTCGTATATTTTGCGATTTCACAGGGGAATCAAAACCTATAGGGTACTTCCCGTTGACCTAGAATCATGAAATTTGGCAAGAGGCAAGGTCTCATAGTACATATATAGGAATAAATCCGAAAGTTATAAATTTGAAGGTATTTAAAAATAATTATTTTGCTATTACAAACTTACATTTTGTAGTTGGGATGTATGGAAGAACCTTATTGTCAACTACAAACTTCAAAGTTGTCTTCCCAGAGACTGTGGGATCGGCCGATCTGCGAACTAGCATGGAAATCGCTGCTAGTTACGTGTCCTAGTATTGCAGATCGCGCTCGTATTCTTGCTGTCTCTGTTTGGGAATCGGGACTTTGGTTGCAAGCCATGCCCTCTTTTAACACAGGTAGCCTTTTAGATCCAACCACATTTCGTCTAGCTGTCAGCTTACGCTTGGGTGCAAGGTGCTGTGAGGCCCATCGCTGTCAGTGTGGTACTGCTGTTGACCAGCTCGGTCACCATGGTCTCTCTTGCTCGAGAAGCGCTGGTCTTATTGGCCGACACGCTAGCCTGAACGACATCATACGCAGGGCACTTTCCACCGCCAATGTCGCAGCTGTGCTCAAACCGAGTGGTCTTGCGCGTGACGATGGAAAGAGGCCTGACGGTATGACACTTGTGCCCTGGAGGTTGGGGCGGCCCCTTGTATGGGACGCAACTTGTGTCGATACTTTGGCGCCGTCACATCTTCCTGAGGCACAGGGTAGGGCTGGCGCGGCTGCTAATTCGGCAGAGCAGCACAAGCGTCGCAAATATGCTAACCTCGGCAGTGGTTACATATTTGAGGCGTTTGGGGTCGAGACATTGGTCCCTTGGGGACCGGGAGCTCACCTCATTTTCAAAAATCTTTCAGAGCGCCTGGTTAATGCGACGCGTGACCAAAATGCTGGCGTGTTTCTGGCTCAACGCATTAGCATTGCCATTCAACGTGGTAATGCCGCCAGCATGTTGGGTACGCTGCCAACTGGTAGTGGGCTTGAGCATTTGGATTGTCTTTAGACCTTCAACGGTCTATGGGCAGTCTAACTGTATTTGTAGTGTTAGTTTTAGCTTGTATTTTGTTTAGTTATTAAAGGCACTTGCCCAGTAAAAAAAAACTACAAACTTAAGTTTGTCTTTCAATATTTTAACTTCAGTTAGTTTTTTTTTGGTCTCGCGCTCTGAGGGTTCCGTCTAACGGAACCCTCAGAGCACGAGTCCTACTCGTACTTGTCCGGTTTTTTTTATAAAAATATGCTTATTTTTTGTAAAAAACGCGAATAAAATAACTGTATTTTCGACATTTGATCACGTGATCGAAAACGGTCTGTAATTGGCTTCATCCCTAGTGACGTCACACAAATCTAAACAAACAGATTTTGTATTGATATTTGCGAATTTAATGTTGTAAAGCTATTTTGAGAGCGATTTATCCAGAA
Organism: Agriopis aurantiaria; assembly: GCA_914767915.1. Classification (NCBI taxonomy): domain Eukaryota; kingdom Metazoa; phylum Arthropoda; class Insecta; order Lepidoptera; family Geometridae; genus Agriopis; species Agriopis aurantiaria. The sequence goes on along the minus strand of OU611986.1, from coordinate 14,065,903 downwards.
ATTATCACCAAAAACAGTCCGGAGGTTAAATGTGAGAAGAATGGAGAAACATTTTGTGCAAGCAGACAGCAGTAACTTACCCAAAATTAATGTATTTATAGTTGCATATTTATTCAATAATAATCTACGTCATTGTTTCTACGCTGCAGAACTCAAAACGTAAAAACTACAATGTAAGTATTAATTTTTAATTGTTCTCCAAGCAAAACATTCAATCAAGTTGTACAAAAAGTATGTTGTAGTAGGTGGATATCACTATTTTGTTAGGTTATGTCTTTACAATGTTTAAAAAGAAAGTAACAGTACATAAAATAGTAATGCAATAAAAACACAAATTGTAGTAGAAATATATAGACTCAAATATGTACCTCAAAATGATCTTCGCACATAGAAACACTTGATTTAGCTCCAATACTTTTGGGTTCTCTACGAGCTACTTAGTTCCAACCACTTTTTGCGAGTTTTGGGGTCCATTGGAACAGAAACGAATAGTTTTTCCGGTGTTTTATGGAAGTATTTGTACATTGTGGCACTACACAACATTTATAAACCATTACTTCTATTAGAAAATTAGTGCTTATCAAACTTTTGCTGCCTGGCTGCAGCTGTTTTGTTTTGTGTGACGTCAGTCGTCGCTCGACCGGAGCTATGACGCAGGTCTGCGTTTTGGCGCGATATTTTTTTATTCAAACTTTAACATCGATTTATATCGCAAATACGACTGATATCCAGAAAATATAAATGCAGTATACATTAAATTATATCAGGCAATAATGTGCAATAGTTTCCCAAAAGTAGTCAAATACCCTATTATCATCAAGACCAAAAAAACTGCCATTGTAATAATTGAGATTCTGCTTTACAGTTTTTATTTTACTTTTTTGTATGTACGAGGCAACAAACGATTTTAATATACCTAATAATGCCAATAATGACGGCTTGTAAGGACAAAATATGAAAAACAGGGATAACTAGCGAAAGAAAGAGGGAGTTTTTGCTCTGCAGTGAGCTAAATGACCTACCAATGATGGTGGTGATGATGATGATGAAATGAAGGTAAATCGTATTTATTAAAAAAAGTGCATCAATTACTATTTAATCTTTTAAAATATATATTTTTTTAATTTTAAATTTTTTTTGAAGTTATTTTACAATTAAATTTATGTATCGTGTTCAGTTTATTTTTCTAAATGGTTTTCTACAACAATGCAAAAATGAAGAAATCCCTATCCAAGCGTAACTGGAAGATTCGCGACGACCCTCTATTAGTCACTGAGTACCTACCCGATGCTTTATAATCACCTTCATCTACGAACGGCCTCAGTTCAGTATCACATCAATCTCTGTGCAATCTCGACATAGTTCCTGAGATAAGCGTTAAAAAACACGTATATAGTTCAGTTTCGATTAAGACGCGTTTTATTAGACGTTCTTGAGCACTCTCAGTTGGATCAACGATAAAATTAAGATTTTATTTTCATAAGACAAAAGATGCGTCATTTCTTATGAAAATTACCTCTGTCTCTCTCTCTCTCTCTCTCTCTCTCTCTCTCTCTCTCTCTCTCTCTCTCTCTCTCTTTTCTCTATTTCTTTACGTTTGAACATGAGACCGTTACATAAAAAGGTCAAATGTAAGCCTTATAATAGGATGACAAAAACTTAAGAGCTCTGTGATATTTAGTTTGGTTTTAGAAATGGCATTTCAAAAGATATCATTTTCTCATCTCATTTTCTTTTTTTCATGTTGTTAGAAGTTATTTCTAAATTGCACAGAATTCAAGTAAGATGTTTTGCAATTATTGTTGTTATTAGACGCTGTAATGTAATTAAATGAAAATAAAAACAAAACAAACACTTAAAAATATCTTTACAGTGCTACAGGTCTTATATATAGGCCTCATTTTATTCGTGCCCGGTTCCAGTCTTTTCAATCAATCCTTTATCTTTTAAGTTTTCTGGGCATCTGTGATTTCATTCGTCACACTCACTTGCATGTTTAAAAAGGACAGTAACAAAATAATCTCAAGGCTCTCCAAGGCTCCTATAACCGTTTTCCGATCCGTTTTAAAGTCGTTTTAGTACCGATCACCAGAATAGCCCAAAGGCAATTCATCAGGCGGCCATCCATCATTGTCGCTGCACTGGCCTTGCGGGCTCGATAACGAACAATTGAACCGTTCCAATGGTCTCCAGATTAATTGGTTCTTAGATTACGTCACATGCCTTCAAGAGAGCACGTGAGTGCGCATTTCTCTTGGCGCCTGGAATGTGTGTTGATAAGCGTAAGTTTTAGGTGATGTGAGTGTAAGAGAGTGGAGAATGCATAAACAAAGGGAGGCCTATACCCAGCAGTGGGTCACTCAGGCTGATGATGATGATGATGATGAGTGCATGATAAAATAAGTGTATAGTTTTTTACCGCAGCTTTTTTTATTATTAATAGGTAATGGGCTTACGTTTGACCGCCAATCACCTGATGTTCAGCGATAATGCGGTCTACGATGGAGTTCGCTTGTTTAGAAGAAACTAATTCACCCATGATTTGAAGACGCCCAGATTATAACTATCGGGGAACATCCATTCTGGCAGCGCATTCCACAGACTAGCAGTTCACACAATAAAAGTGGAATCAAAGCGCTTCGTACGGGTTTTCGGAATATCAACCATAAAGCGGTGTCGACTTTTCGTGCCCGTTCTGGAAGTCCGATAGAAAAATGGGCAGAAGGGAATTAGATCATGCAGATCCGATGCACACTCTCCTAAATCTATCTAATAAAAACCCGACAAACCAACAACCTTGCGCCGATGCTCCGACTTAGACTTGCGATTTAGAAGCGTAGTTTGAACTAGCGGTAGAGTAGGGAGGATAGTGTATAGTTTCTTCTACAATATCGTCTATGCTAGACACGAGGTTTTTTTTTTTTTTTTGCCTGAAAATTTAGATACAATACAATATGGTCTCGATCGTTAGCATATCATTGACATCATCTGATATCTAGATCTGCTGGCTCTTAGACTCTACCTAAATACAGAATATTTACCTAAGTATCCAACTACAGTACCAATTAGTAACAACACACCTGTTACTAATGACAATGAACCCACCAACAAAATAATGTGTAACAAAACCATTTTTTTTTTATTTTAACCTTTTTCATATCATAAATACTTACTTACTTGAAGTCTCAACCTAAAACTTGGGAATAATCCACTTAAATTCACCGACACGGCCAAGAACTTTCTACCGCAGCTTAATACAACAATGAGCTTCACCGCAAAAGAGAAAACTGAGCTCCTAGAACCAAGAACAAAAATATGCTTACACTTTGCAACCTTGTCCCAATAACTCATCTTAGAGACTCCTTTAGTCTTATAAGAAAGAGGTTTAAAACATGCTACGGTAAGGAACAAAGGGGTTTGTATAAGCTAGTTGACTTTGCCTCGCAATTTATAATTTCCATTAAAGGTGAGCCAACCGTAACTAGTCTGTAATTTGCTGTAAGTTTCCCGACCCTTTTCAGATTTAAATTTAAACACGGTTGTGGAAGCGAGATGTTTCATTGAGACGTGGTAATCCTTAGTAATAAGGTAAAAGATATCCAGGTACGTACTACAAATGTACAATCAAATAAAACATCATGATACGATACGAAGGCTGCCCGCGCAAAGACACGGGTGTTGCCATACTTACTTTGGTAATTATGGCTGCTTTTTTATCAACCCTTATACGTTGACTACCAACTCGACTGTTGAATACTTCTGTGGCCAATAGCAAAAGTGGCAACAGAGGCAATATTCTCAAACCGAACGCTTTACATCAAAACCAATTTTGACAATGCTAAAAAAGGTTACCATAAGCTAACCGAACGCACCGTTTGTCCTCTTTCAAAGCTGCCACACAATGGATATAGGCAGAATGGTGACACTATAGTCGCAGAAGTCCAAGGACGTTGTATGTACCCCATTTTAATATAAATCGTCCAACCATAAAGTCAAGTCAAGTTGCACTATTTGACCCATAGGTTCTAGGAAAGTAACGGAAATGCCCTGAACATTTCCCGGGAGCGTTGCTTCAGGCATAACTCTGCTTCACCCCAATGCAGCTGGGTCCCCCCCCCCCCACCCTCCAACAAAAAATAAATAAAGGTTCTAGGATGTCGTAAATTTATTTTTGGTCTGTTGATCACACCGTCACTTAATATCAAATGAGTTGTGTCCAAGGCCTATTATTCTGAGTTCCAAGCACCTAGTCTGCCAACCATTAAACAAAGACCTAAATAAATAAATAGGTAACTAAACACATTTCCGACAACTTGTGCTACGGGTCTCACGGTTGCGTAAAATCCGTGCAAATGTTATACCCCGTAGTATAGAGATAAGGGTTATAGATAGTTTACTTTCTAGTTCATATTCTCAATAATTCTAAACCTTTTCAGAACTTTGAAAGCAATTCTGAGAGTTTTACTTTCATTTTATATTGTTATACAACTTTGAAATTTCACACAAACCCAGTTTGTGAGAGGTATAAGATTTATTGAGTTCCCGCCACTCGTATATTTTCAATATCTACTCCTAGGGGAGTAAATGTCTTTATACAAAAATATAAGTGAGTACTTTAATATCGAAAATACTATTTTCAATTCCACAGAATTTTATTTTGCGAGATAAAGATAATTTATTTGCACTAAACATGAGTAAATATATCATACACACATTTAAAAATGCATGCAATATAGGTGGGTTAAAATATTAGCCAATTTATTTGTTTGTATTGCCTCGTTATGGCGTACAAGTCTAGGTAGATGGCATAAAAATACCGTAAATATTATTCAAATAAATAATATAATTCAATAGTCGAAATAATTTCAATAATTAAAATATCATGTTAGTAATCTAAATAATTATCTTTTACTAGCGGTCCGCCCCAGCTTCGCACGGGTGTAGATTATAGCTTATTTATTTATTTACACAAGCCCAATAATTAAAATTAACTTAAATATTTCACTTTAACTAACATGGTAAATTAACACAGCTAAGAGACGAGCCTATAATAGCAAGCTTTGCGAAGCAGTCCTCACTAGGATGACCCGTGTCGAGAACTACTGCAGTCCGCCTGTCCCACTACACAACCGAGCAAACATTTGCACCAAAAATAATAATAATAGGATATTGGTAAAATGAGTTTGTATGTGACATTGTAAATATGATAAAAATAATACTAATATAATATTTTTACAAGAATATAATAATTATATACATATATATTATATATATATTTATTTATATAGTATACATACATTTATAGTTCAATATATAGGTTATAATTCATACTGTTCACAATATTTTTATAATAATGTTTTTATAATTATGTACCTAGTTATATAACGATATGTCAAATTATGTCACCCGGGGATAGTGTAGTTTCCCAACAGTGAAAGAATTTTTAAAATCGGTCCAGTACTTTTTGAGCCAATTCGTTACAAACATACTTACATACAAATCTTTCCTCTTTATAATATTATATAGTATAGTATAGATAAATAGATATTTCTATAATTGCAAAATAAACAAATTAACCTACTACCATAACTAAAATTAAATATCGTAATGATCGTAGAAATTATATTACTTTGGTACTAACCGGGCTACGCGGAAAGGCTGTACTAAGCCGAAAGGGGTCCATAGTACCCATCATTATGCTATGTGCTATTATGCTACCCATCAACTTTTACCAAAGATAATATAACAACGTCACGCATGTAGTCAATATTCCCTTTTGAAGCCACGTTGGTCGCGGGGGGCAGCTTGTGATTGGAGACTCAAAAGTCATTCATTCAATTCGCGCCTAGGATTGGCCTAATGTAATAGGGAGAGTTCTAAGCGTCAGAAGTCTATCTAGTTTAACTAAAACATTACTTCAATAGACAGTACTACAGTTTCCCACAAACGAAGCTTCTGATTACTTTATGTATTACAAGACAGATATTTTTGTTTTGCTAATTAGATGCCGCTAGGTTTCACTAGCTAGGAGATAAGCTAAAAACAATAAAACAATACCAAAGAATACTGAATTCATCCTCCATCTTTTACAAGAAACTAGCCATGTGCCATGTTTAATATATTCATCTCCTATTTAACTCTTTTAGGGGATGATTTACAAAACAATGATACCAAATCATCATCATCATCTTTTAGTTTAGTTATAAACAGAAGTCTATAAGTACCAACTTTTCACATTTTTCTCTTCAAAAATTACGAACTTCCATACAAATTTCCGTCTCCTATTTAACCCCATTAATCCCTTGAGGGGGTTAAATGGGGGGGGGGGAGTTATCAAAAACACGATAATACAACTTATTTTTACACAGGAATCAAGTACCCACGTTATTAATTTCAAAAACGACAACCGTCCATCCAAGTTTTTATCTTCTACTTAACCCATTTAAGGGATGAATTTTCAAAAAACATTTGTTTTTTGAAAATTTGGTTTTTAAGCAAATGTCTATCTTAAAACTCAATCCAAAAAAAAACACCCTAAAAAATTGACGTCTAGTTTCAAACTTTTTCTTTATTTAATAACTAAATGCATAATTAGATTTTGTGACGGCTATGATACTGATAATACAAATTTATTACAGCTAGCGTTAGATAAGTTTAGTTATCTAACTTAACTTGACCTCTCTTGGGTCCTTCAATTTGGTCTCCTTAATTATCTAAATTTAGAGATCTCTAGTAACGACGTTACTATGTTAGTAGTGCTATTTCGGTTTCAAATTGATAGCTTCTGAAGACTTTGGATAATTTTATGATTTATAGATTAGGATCAAGATTATTGCGTTAGAGCTGAACTTCGAGTTCTATAATTATTATGTTGTTTATTTTTATATCTTTTTTGACCATAGCACTTCAAACGTCAAATGACAACAATAAGTTGTATAACCACACTAGCTCACAAATTAGCTCACACTGCCGATGCTGCCACTTTTTTCCTGTATAATACCGTTTTGTTTCTGAAATCAAATTCGCAAGAGTTTATATGACATGTTATTGTTAGGATAACTTTTTTACGACATTTTTATTTTGGCGTCACACGTCTTGTGCATTTGCCAGTGTCAAGTATTAAAATATGTTCAAATTTTATCAGATATCGTCAAACAAGCAGAGATAAGCAAAGTAGGTCATGGTCAAGTCAAAGTCCTAGTGAAATAGTCTTTACTAGGCTTCTATGGAGTTTTGGGAACATCACGAAAAGACATGTTTCACCTCGGTATATCACTTTCCCACAGTCACGCATATTATCGTACACTCAATAAATAATAATCACCATTATTACACATTAATACTAAAACGAACTCAAGTTAGGGGCATATTTTTTCAAGTTCAAGCGCCAAAACTCTCGTATTCTCTCCTCTCTAGGTTCTATAGTGGGTTACAATTCCAAAAAGCTTGCGGATTATCGCGTTGGCGTCTCCCGTGTTTAAATGCTCGAAGACATAAACTTTATTTCATAAACGTATCAGAATCAGAAAAAAAATATTGATCAACTGATACATTATTATTATTCTAGATGTTAGTGCAAAAATTGTATTCATCAGTCTACCCTCATCGAGCATTCAATATTTACAATAATAATATATATATTTTTTTTTAATTTTGTATATGATCAAAATTCAAGTTAATTATACATGTCAACAGCGAATACAAAAGGAATATAATAAAATAAATCGGTGTTCTACACCGATATACGTGTCATTCGATGTCTATGCTCCAAACGGTGCAGCCTACATTCATTCGACTTTAAAATGCTTTGTTAAGTTCATTCTCTAGAATATGTACCTACAAAATTACAATCTTTACTAGAATAGCTCGCCCGGGAAACTAGACCTATATAGGTTACATTTGTAGCCAGTATCAAGCCCGTAGGCAGCTGTGCTGGGCTTTAGTACTACCTGCCGTCTAACAAGCACACCATTGTTAATACAGCCGTGTGAATGGAATAGCTAAATGTAGTAATTTTGTAGGCACCTAAATACTATTACTTAAACGTGGTATTTAATGTGTCTATTGTTTGAAGAACACGTTTCTACAAAAATTGGACTTAAAGGCCTTACTAGTAATTGGCGGCCTATTTTTGTCTCCTCTAATAAAAATCTTGTCCGTTACGCAATATGTCAATTTGCATAAAAGGTTTTATTACTTTTCTATACTAATATTATAAAGAGGAAAGATTTTATTGTTAGTTCGTTTGTTTGTTTGTTTGCATTGAATATGCTCCGAAACTACGGAACCGATTTGAAAAATTATTTCACTGTTGGGAAGCTACGCTATCCCTGGGTGACATAGGTTATATTATATCACTATCACTACATAGTATAAAACAAAGTCGCTTCCCGCTGTCTGTCCGTCCCTATGTATGCTTAGATCTATAAAACTACGCAACGGATTTTGATGCGGTTTTCACCATCAGTTAGATAATTTTTTACGGAAGGGTTATATATGTAATAAGTGCTCCGCCCTAGCTTCGCACGTAAGTTACACCCCTGCGAAGCCGGCCAGGCGAGACGCTAGTTTAAAATAAAATAGGGATCCTTACTAAAACTACAATAATGTAAACCAAGGTGTTAAAAAATAAGACTTACACCGTGCGAAACCGGGGTGCGTTACTAGTATCTAATAAAAAGAGGCAAATACACAAAGGTTATATTAGAATTAACAGATATAAAATAATTGACATTTCCAGATAGCTGCTGTCCTGAAATTGGCTCATGTTACAACCCACAGGTACAATCCACAGTCATCTGAAAACGTTTTTTTTTGCTTTTTTTTTATTGCTACTTTGGCTACGGTTTGATATAAAGTGAAAATTACCTCAAAATATTTGTGTATCCTTACTAATATTATTTTTTAAAAAAACTTCCAGTCGAATTGATAACCTCCTCCTGAAGTCGGTTAAAAAGCAAAAGTAGCTGTCTCTCTGTGTGGACGTTTTTTCGCTTTCTGGCAGGATGATAATAAACATCATAAGGGCGGACATACGGTACTTTTTCCTCCAGAATATGCGGAAAAACTAGAAAATCGCGGGTAACACCGCGGGATTCAGCTAGTATATTTATATTTGTTCATCGTCGTCATCATTTCAGGCATAGGACGTCCACTGCTGGACACAGGCCTCCCCCATCGATCTCCAAAGGGGCCAGATTATATTTGTTACTATTTGTTTATTATTTATTAAATTGGATAAACAAAAATTTCATTCGTTTAAAGTAATACCTACAAAACGTAGGAAAACACATTCATGTCATTACAAGACAAACATGGTACACTTCGCTCCAATAATCTTAAGTCCTAAACTAACAAACTAGATTTGGAAATCATTGGTCCGGACACAAATTCAGACTCAAGTAGGCAACGAACATTCCTCTTAACTGCCTTGTTGTAGCCATTCAAATATGAACCGTGAAATATGTAAACAAGGTTGACAATACAGTGAGGAGTATAGCGAGATACGCTTTTAAGGTTGTTAATGCGCAGAGAGCTATTAAGAATATTAATTAAACTAGCACCTACAATCCAACACAGGGGTTGGTCCACATTGATTTTACTTTGGTTTCTGTTTAATTAATAATGAGTTGTAGTTCAGGTTTAGTCTAGCTTTGTTTATGTACACCACAATTTTTACACTATTAAAATAGCTCTTTCCGTCCGAAACTCTCTCGGTCGAACACAATATTGAAAATATAAAATCAATGAGTGGAAATTATAAAAATTTACAGAACCATATTTTGCTGATAACATTAAGTTTATTTTTATTATTTTTTTAACAAAAACCGGCTTCAAGATTACTCTTAAATGTGTAAACTTAAACTAATAATTTATTATCAATAAAAAAAAAAGACTTCAAAAAGTGTAAGTACGCAATTTCGTGTACTTGGATGACATATTTGTTCTAGTTATTTTGATTTATAAACCAGACTACTAAGCCGATTTTGACTAAATTTATAAGGGGCTACCTCTGAAGTATGACCTGCCATACGAAAGAATCCTCTAAATCAATTCATAATTGGCGTAGTAATCGCGTAACAAACATTTTAAAAAATAACTGTTGAATTGAGAACCTTCTCCTGTTTTGAAAGCGGTTAAAAAAAAGAGAAATTTTTGTTTTGATCTCTGTTAATGTGACGGAGTGAAATGTTTTATATCTTCAATAATGTGTGCAAAAGAAAGAAGAATTTAAAATCAACTAACCAATTATTCTTTGAAAATCAACCTGCTGCCGGTATAGAAACTCTTTATTGTGTACACAAGAAATAAAAATTACAAACAGATAGAAAACTCTTAAGAGGGCACATGGGCAGCGTTTTGTCCATACAAACGTATTCTCGTGTTTCCTCCCTGGATAATATCGCTAGAACTGTAATTTTTTTAAATAAAATGTATCTCCTCTGTTTTCATGCTTACATCATTTATTTTTTCTTATAAGTTAACTACTATAAGAAATATGAGCCTTTAATGATTCCAAAAATTGATTTTTTTTACCGCCATGTTCAGACGTCTATCAAACAGACGGGCTTATATACCAAAAATAAATGACAGAAGCATATTTCAATCTTTTTCATACTATTAATTAAAAAAATAATGAAATCGGCCGAGTTTTGAATGAGGAAACAGAAAAATACGAGACGATGATTTTGTCTAATTTTCGTAGGTATAATCGATCTGAGCTGCAGTTTGTCCCTCTTGCGCTCTACGGGGAGAGGCTTGAGGTCAAGGGACAGCAATATATTTGCTAAATACCTATTCATCAAATTTCTTGGCCGTGGGATGCCCTCTTAAGAGCAAGCGTCACAAGTGGTGATCTTATTTAAGTGGAGACTAATATTAGGCATGAAGTTTTTTTCTGTTTGGCTCAGTTTCCCGCAATAAAAAAGTACCAAGTAAGTTCTCAATAAAACGGCAAAGGAAAACTTCGTGAGGAAACCGATATGCCCAAGAACCTCAAAAGTTCAGACATGTGACATTCACCAACATGCACCGGACCAGCATGGTGGATTAAGGTCCATCCTCTCTCTGAGAGAAGGCCTGTGTCCCCGCAGTAAACATGATAGGCTGAAATGATGATGATGAAGAAGTTCTACTAGGTAGGTTCTTAAAAGTGCCTACTATATAGATATTCTCTAGACCAAATCCAAGGCACAATCGTTCATTTTGTCACTTAATGTCATCCAAATCATAACGCTTTATCGTGAACCTTCTTCAAACTCTAGCATCTATTATTTGTGTTTCTATTATTTGTGTTGAACTTCCACCCTTTGATTATAAGCTTCCGCCCGCTAAACACTAGATACATGTGTGTGTCAAGCTGACACTTTCTGAAACCCGACACGTCCTACCGTCTAATTAGACCTTTACTTTGACAAATCCGTTTCGAATGTTAATATCACGACAGACTAGAGCTAGAGATGATCCCAGATTTTCCCCTGTTTAGTCATCATCATCATTTAGTTTTCCCCTGTTTAGTACTTACTATTAATTTCAGATTACACCTAAAAATAACGGTAAATTTTGAAAAGCTCATATTAAAAGGAAAAGTGGAAGGAAAAAAATTTTGGGGTCGAAGCTTGAAACAACCAACCAACTTAACAACTTAAAAAAATTAATTGTATCCGGAAAGGGGATATATGTTACGTGACCTAATTATGTAAGATATGTCTTTTTTTTTGTTTATTTTTTAACTAAACCTAATGAGTGTTCAAACGGAGGACGCTGGTGCCTGTAGCACAGTTTAATTACTAGTACGGGTGCCAGCCAGTTCCACACACAAAAAACATTGTAAATTTTTAAATGTTATCATTATGGCCAGTTCGATTCTTTTAGTAGTCTTTTAATTTTTGATCAATAAACTATTACTATTACTAACTGTCTCAATATCTCAACAGCAAAATCAGTGACGGCATTGGTATCCAGAAAATGTTCAGTAGGGATCATCACGATGCTCAAAAAATACTCATGCACTCTGAAAATGTACTAGCGTCAAATAATTCGCGCAGCTTTTGTTTTTTTTGGAGCTAAATATTTTTCGACTAAAGAAAGAAAATGATACCAACTAAATGTTTTCTTCATGAACCTTTGGCATCATAGTGGTAACTTCAATTAATGTTTGAATTGTCCATGGAAGTAGTTTTAGGGTATACAAAGTCCTTGGAATTGTCATACTCGCGACGCGCCTTTATCTGCGTTGAAAGAAAATAAAAGAGACGGGTGATTGAACGGAAGAGTACCCAAAAAAATATTTTTATACTTTTATGCCATATGTGGCAAAAACTTATTAGTCTATAGAACGCCTCGTTGTCCAGGGAAAGGTGGAAGGCACTAGACCGTGCGGGAGGTCACCCATGCGATGGACCGACAAGATCAAGTCTGCAGTGGGTGGTCCCTTAAACGAGTGCAGCAGGATGACCTCCAGCAGAGAGATATGGCGAGACATCGTGAAGCGCATCCTATCTGCCCCAATCCAATAATACCACATGACGACTACGACCGCTCTGCCAAGAGCGAAACGACTAAAAAGAAGAAGTGACAAAAAAAAGCAGACGGGCTGCCTGGTGGTAAGCCTATGAATACCTGTAACACCAAAGGTATCACCAATACCTAATATTATTTTCTACTTTGCACTACCACATAATAAAAGTAACTAACCTATAGTAATTAATGTTATGTAAAAATTTCATAAAATATAAAGAATTGAGAACCCCTCCTTTTTTGAAGTGGGTAAAATATCCTTCTCGTTCTAAATAAGAACGACAAAAAAAATCACGTTATCCTAGTTAAAAAAATAATAGGCGAGATTTTATATCAATAGTCTGCTTTCCCCGGATCCGGGCAACCCACCCAGCAAACTAAATTACCAGGACCTTACCTATGTCATCTGCGTAGCTCATTCATATTCATGAGTTAATTAAAACAAATGACTGAAGGTATTAATTTCTAAACTCATTTCAAGTGAGAAACACAGCTCCTTTGAGAGATACCTGCAAAATATTCATTGTTGTTCGCGACATTACAGAATTTAATTTTTATTAGTCAGCTGCAAGTCTTCTTGAGGTCTTTGCCATCTATTTAGGTGGAAAATTTATAGTCATTTAAAGCTCCAAACTTAATTGTTAGATACTCTTTAGATTAATCGTCTTTACAGCTAATTGATGGTTAATTTGGAGTTTCTTATCAATGGTACGAACATAAACATAGGTAAGTAATCACTAATTTTTTAGAGGAATGTCTTTAACCTGTGTGTTTTGCCTTACGGTGCTGAAACATGGATAGTTACAGTTTTTTATTTTTATAATACGGGTTATAGCGGTCTATCTAGCGGTTTTTATATACGGGTAAAGATCTATTTATCTGCGACTCTGCGTTTTCTTATGAATTGTTTTGTTTTGGATAGTGGTTACTTCAATAGAAAATAAATAAAAAAACTGACGGAACAACAAATTCAATGAGGCAAAATCCAATATTCCAAATAGGTAGTGTTCTATTCTGTATAATAAAAATAACACACTATCCTTGGATACTTCGACTAAAATAAAATGAATGGACGCCCTAACCATTGAAATTACTCAGTAAAAACGAGTCAAAACCGCAGGACATATACTTCAACACCTAAAAAAATGTACAGTATATTTGTTACAAAAAATAGATCCCGGTTTTATTTGTGTATTTACACTTCGGGAAAGCATATGAATGCATAATTTCGTCAGATGTTTCGTTATCACGTAACAATAGACACGTGTTGCACTTCCTACGGCTAGAGACTGACTGAAACGAAATGAGAGCCGGCGCTCATTTTGTTATCTTCAAAAATGCGCTTCAACTGGGCCTGTCCATTCATTTTATTTTGGTCGAAGCTTGGATAACCTAAATCTTTTCAAGAAGTCGAGATCGTCATATTTCGTGAAAAAAACCGGTCTTTTGCGATAAATATGTGGCCTTCTAAGTAAATTTCGATTCATTATTAAATCCACAGTTTCAATAGCTTTCAAACTCTCTGTCAGCAGAACTACACAAGTGGATATAATCTTCCATTAAGTAGCAATAATACGTACGACTAACAACAAATAAACTGTCACTTAGCGCTAAGGCGCCGAATATCGAGCCCCTATTTTTAAGGGACCCCCTAAGACTTTAGGTGTCCCCTAAGTGATGGTGAAAACGAAACTGTCCCTTAAAGTTTCTTAGGGGCTCCCTTAAACTTAGGGAACGTTGGTGAAAACGGGCATTAGGCTCGTAATATGGTGCTATAAAGAAGAAAATTTTCCACTAATTTTGATGCCTGACGGAGTTATATTTTTCGAAGTTTTGTTTGTTGCTTGTGCCCTTCAAACAACATTTTTGTGGGAATACCTCGAGAGTTTTTCATAATAAAAAAGCACGTAAATTTGGTTCACTAAACAGAGTAAACCTACGCCTTTTTGTTAATTAAAAATGTCATGTTATTTTCAAAATATTTTTATTATACATAATGAACAACACATCATCTACCTACCCGTTGCTCACGAAGCTAAGCATTAATGTTATTTATGGAAAAGTTAGTCCCATCCATCACCCATTCGTCCGCAGTACCATCCGTCGTCTCCATTTATTAAATTTTCTTATCGGTGTCACGGTAAATGTTGTAAAATATCTGTTAAGACGCCGTCTTACAGAGAACGGCGAACATCTTGATAAATTACCAATAGTCGATTTTTACGACGCTTTGGTGTACCGAAGGGGGTACGAGAGGGGATTTCGACTGCGCGAGTACTCACAATTGGTTTACATGGACTTAAGGTGCTTGCAGACGATGCGTAGTACAAGTAACAAGTAGAAGTAGCAAATGCCTACTATGCATCGTCTGCAACGGTGTGCATAGTGAACATGGCAATGATACTTGGCGCCAAGTGGTACTTGGTAAGGCGCTTGCAGACAATGCTTAGTACAAGTAGCAAGTACCTACTACGCATCATCTGCAACGGTGTGCATAGTGAACCTGGCAGTGATACTTGGCACCAAGTGGTACTTTGCGCTGGTATTTGGCGCCAAATGAATCTTCGTTTCTCCGCGCTAGTCACGCGATGCCCACTGCGCATAGTTCGTCTCGTTCGAACACTCGTGCGAGTCCGTACTCGCATGCGAGCTCTGGCGTCACCGCGCGAGTGGCTACTTATCGTTTGAATGCCTACTTCTACTTGTTTGCTTGTTCTACGCATCGTCTGCAAGCGCCTATATACGCGATACAAAAAAGGTTCCCCATAATGTCACTTTTTGGAGTTCCGTACCCAGAGGGTGTAAATTACTAAACCTACGCTATATCTCTGTCTGTCTGTCCTCAATTTTACCGGCACATATTATAGACACTTCCCCAGTCATTGTATGAAAAGTATTTTTTCTTACTACATCAGTAACACAACACAGGACTTCATGTTTACATTTTCTCATTCCTTATCACCGTTGTACGCTCTTGTGTAATACACCTTATCGGATTTACGTAACTCTAGCTGTATACACACTGTTGCTAAACTTTTTTTAAACAAGGAGCGTGTTGAACGTTGAAATTGTTTTTGGTAGGTACCTACCTACTTTTATTGCAAACTGAACACATGAGACGGATTTGAAAAAAACTACTAATGATTGATAGCGATCCCCAAGTTGCTTGCCAAGCGTGGGGATTATGGCAATTGGCAACACCCCTCGTCACCTCTCTAAGAGGGAGGCCTTTGTTCAGCAGTGGACATTTAATGGCTGATGATGTGATGTGAACCTCGTATCTGAACTCTTTTATGTGTTGTTGAGGTTTACTTTGACCTTACACCACCTCGTTCGAGGAAGACCCCGGAATAACCCGCGGATGTGAACCCGTGGATAACGCTCTGGAAGTCGTATACGAGATCTATTAGACCTCATCCATAATAAACGTATAAACTTTATAGCAACATTTACCAAAATCATTGCACAAAATGCACAGGGAACTGAACCGTATTGCACCATGAGAAGGTCAGTTTTAAACTTTAACAAAATGGCGTTCATAACCTTTTGGATTAATGATAATCTTGACGAACTATTGCATTCCTTCCTATGTAGTTATATTATGACGTTTCGTTTACATGACGTGTGCAATGCGTGTGCAACTGGCTACAACGGATTTCTTGCAAAAATGCCTTGACAGCATAGATTCAGTATATTTATGCTTGACAGCCGTTCTATTTTAAACATAGGCTAAATTGCTTTCTCCCTCTACGATTTTAAACGATTTTTCTTTCTCTTTTGTGGATTGGACCACCAATCAACCTACGTATGAACTTAATTCGAGATTTTTCATCCGACGCATAGATGGCGCCGTTTATAAAATTGAAACTTACTGCAAGATTTTTTCATTCGTCGCATAAATACGAGCTGTTTCTGAAAATCTATTTAAACACGTAATTTATATAATCGATTTACAAAAAATCGATTAATCTACTATATAAAAATAAGTCGGGTTTTCCTTCCTGACGCTATAACTCCAGAACGCACGAACCGATTTCCACGGTTTTACATTCGTTGGAAAGGTCTCGGGCTCCGTGAGGTTTATAGCATATAGGTTTAGTAGCGAGACCGAAGGCCGAGCTCTACGCGTACGAAGTAGCGGAATTCAGCTAGTATTACTATAAAAATCGATAATAAAAAATCGACTATAAGAAAATAATAATCGATTTAAATAAAAATCGATTATTTTTTTACATCCCTATAGGACAGACGGACAGACAGACAGACATCGTAGGCTTAGTAATAGGGTCCCGTTTTACCCTTTGGGTACGGAACCCTAAAAAGCAAGTAATCAGACGCTCTCGATCCGTAGCGCAGTTTCTCTAATTATCAATCAGTCTGTCTCCTAACTCTACTATACTAACTATAACTATACTATCAAAATAATCTCTTCCATAGTAAAGTACTAAGCAATAAGCATACCTGCTAATCAGATGGAATTATTAACAGCCAGGGTAATTCAGCCGACCTTGCCTTCTGGTAATACTCTGTGAATTATTTAGCAGCCCTTTATGTTTCGCAGTGATTATTTCCACTGAATCAGAGGTATTTCGCTGGAGTGGTGTTGTCAGGTGGATTAAATCACGTTGTTTGTTTCAGTAATTAAAACGGGCAGCTTCCAAGATAGAATAAGTACCTGTTTTTGTTTATTTACAGTATTTAATTCCTACATGTGTAAAATAGGAACTCCAGAATTCGTTGATTTTTTCGTCAAAAAAAGTGAGTAGGCTCTCAACTTTGTAAGAATTAAGGCATATGAAGTATTTTGCAGATGACAATACAATAATTTGGTACTATCTTTTTTATGCCATTGGTGGGAAACAAGCAGACGGGCTGCCTGGTGGTAAGCAGTCACCGTCGCCTATGGATGACACCAGAGGCATCACAAACACGTTGCCGACCGTTCAGGATTCTTAACTCGCCTTTTGAAGAACCCCATGTTGTAGTTTCTTGGAAACACTGCGGAAAGCTATCGAAGTGATATGATGAATGAGCCAAGAGATAACCAGAACTTTTCAATGGCTACTAGTAAACCCCTCAAGTTTGACCTTACTTAATTTGTCTAATGAGTCCCATACAGGTGACAAGGATCTGATGATGGAGCCGGGGAGTGGATAGTGGAACTCATCAATAGCTAACAGTAAACTCCTCGAGTGGGTCCTTTTGTTTGTTTTAACAAGTCACTTATGAGTGTTATTTAGTTTCTTTAAAGTAACATAATTTATTTTTATAAGCTGCTCGGATTAGTGAGTTTGCAGTTGAACTGGCAATGGGTAGGCCACGTGGCTCGAAGAATCGATAACCGATGGGGACAAAAGGTTCTTGAGTGGAGACCACAAACCGGAAGACGCAGCGTAGGTAGACCTCCCACTAGATGGACCGACGACATCGTGAAAGTCGTTGGCTGTCATTCAGTGTGGAGTTCTTAGGGGGAAACATATAGGCCATGTTCAGTTCAGCAATGGACGTTTTCGGGCTTATGAAGGTGAAGTCGAGATACAATAATATTTTCTGATATGATAATCTCATCCCACGTGCAAAATACAAGTGTAAAAACATGCCATTAATAGATGAATCATCCTCGCTGTTTTTCAATAAATTTATCGTCATCTCGTATGCTATCAATACCACTTTTATCATTATCTGACATATAGTTTACTTATCAAAGTTTAGACTCTGATAAATTATAAAAGTTACCAGTTTGGTACCTTATATTACCTTTTAGATAAATAATAACTTCTGCGGGCGACTTCATACGCGTAGACTTTTATGTAAACTTTCACCTTTTTAACCCCCGAAATGCAACTTTTTCATAAAAACCGTTTTGGCAAACCTCTACATCTCATAATGCATGCCAAATCTACTTGCCAAATGTTAGCTATCTTAAATTTCAATAGTAGTTTTCATGATGAGTCAATCAGTGACGAATGAGTGGTACTTCGCTTTTATATATTTACTAGCTGTTGCCCGTGACTTGCTATGCGTAGACTTTAGCCCTCTTTTGACACTCTTAACTTGACCCTTTCACAAAAACCCTTTCTTAGAGAAAAAAACCTCTTTCGAAACTTCAGATTCATCAAAACAATTCATCAAAGATTCATAGGTCAAATAGTTTTAGAGATTTCAGGGTCAGTCAGACTTTTTTTTTTTTACTTATGTTTTTATATCGTATTACGTTATTTACAATATAATTAACCATTTACATACTATAAATTTAGTTACATTAGTATTACATAAATAAAAAAAAAAAATTTAGAAAAAAAAAACGTCTTCAAGACTATATTATCTACATGTACAAACTTAAACTTAAAAGAAAAAAAATTACAGTTAAAACAGAGATTGAAAGTCCTCATAAAAACTTTTGCTGAGGGGAACCACAAACCAAAACATCATGTACATATTTTTTGTTTTTGTTGATTTAGTCAAAAAGAGCTGAATCAATTTCGTTAAAATTTACAAACGGGACCTCTGATATATGACCTTACAACAAAAAAATTATCATCAGTTGATAATTGGCGGAGTAATTGCGTAGCAAACATTTAAAAAAAGCATACAGTTGAATTGAGAACCTCCTCCTTTTTTGAAGTCAGTTAAAAGTTAGTGATATTAAATCACTTTACCCCGAAAATAGTTTAATTTTAACACGCTATTCCAAAAGTTAGTAACGTCGAGTTATGTTATTGCGAAAGTTCGCAAGACAGAATCACGATTCTTCAATAGACAGTGATGCCGTATAACAGTATTTACCCGACTGCGCGAGAAAGAAGGTTATGTTTTTGGAGTGTATGTATGTATATGTATATGTATGAGGTTTCTTTGCGCGCCCTACAAACTAAACGGCTTAATAGACGTCGATATGTGATGTGTCATTTGAATCGTTTTAATAGTGGAAGTGACATAGGGTTAAAGAACAACAACATGGAACAACAACAAAAAGAATAACAAGATGTCCAGGAAAAAAAATTAAAGGGAAAATAGTAAGTAAACTTTCCTAAGCCAACCAATATTATTATTAAAAGATCTAACTCAAAAGATTTCAAAAATATATAACACTCCTATTATATATTCAGTAGTTTACGAGATAAAGCGGTATGAAAGAGCTCTAATACGAGTAAGTATAGATAGGTGCAGTGCGCTGCTGTTACATTTCAGTTACCTACTATTTATACAATGCAGTTAATGTGGTACATTTCACTTATAGCGGGAAATTCAAATTTCATACAGTTTTTTGGTCCTAGTAGCTAGGCTGGGTAATTATTTTAAAATAACACAGTGTTTGTGCAAACTGTTGGCTGTTCTTTACATTATAATGTACAGCTATTTAACAGTAACGCACCATGTTACTTACATTTTTGTCAATAAACTGTTTGAAACAGCAAAAATTTGTTTGTTGACAAATGTAAGTAATAATGTGCATTAGAGATAAATAGATTTACATGATTTTGTAAAGAGTAATAGTAAATTAGCGCAAACATTATGATCGTTTACTATAATTACCCGGCCTAGCTACAAGGACAAGAAAACTGTTTGATTTTTTAATTTCCCGTCATTTGTCAGTGTGTTTGAGGTACTGTGAGAGTGTGAATGTGTGAATGAATGTGTAATATTTAATGTGTAAGAATATTGTATTATTTAATTTAATTGAATTTTAGTTCTTAATTAGTTATTATTATTGTAAATTAACGCTCGACTAGATAATTTTATGTAATTATTAATATTTTATTGAATTTCTTATTATTAAATTAATGTAATGTAATTCTCATGATTTAATTGACGTAATAATTGGTGTAACATTTTTCATTAAATTAAATAAATTATCAAATAATTTAAGAATATAGTATTATTTAATTTAAATGAATTTTAGTTCTTAATTAGTTATTATTATTGTAAATTAACGCTTGACTAGATAATTTTATTGTAATTATTAATATTTTATTGAATTTCTTATTATTAAATTAATGTAATGTAATTCTCATGATTTAATTGACGTAATTGGTGTAACATTTTTCATTAAATTAAATAAATTATCAAATTACTTGTGAAACGTACCTCAAGTTATATAATTTACTTGTTCAAATTATGTTCTGTTTTAATTTATTGGAATTTCATAATCTTCCATTCATAAATGAGATATCTTCGAAATTTATCATCTTAACAACGTTTTTCCTGGAACAAAAGTAATTAAGACAAGAGCGGAACCAAATGAAAATGTCCTTATTTGTTTCGGGAGCAACGGAAATGATTTTCTCATTACGTTGTTATTCGCGTGGATGAATCCGAGGCCCTTCTGCTTTTTTCGTGCATCGTTTGTAAACAACTTTTTTATTGCGGAACTTGATTTTGGAATGAGGAAATGCATTTTCTAGCCTTCAATCACTTGCGTTTTAGTTAACAGATTGACCAACTTATTTGTAGAGTTTGACAAATGACGGAACTAAAAGTTTTTTAGGATGATTGCTACTTTTGTTCATAAAATACGATGGTGGCTCCTTAATTTAACTCTACACATAAGTTGGTCGTAACTCGTACTGTGCCGTTATGTCTTCCTTATCTAAAACTTAGAACGTTCCAGAAACTTTTAGTTGACACAATATTATTATCAATCTAAAAAACCTAACTTCAAAATAAGTAAAATGAGCAATTTCGTTTACATGTGTGTTTACATTTGATTTAAAAACAAAGTTACTGAACCGATCATGATGAAATTTCTATGTAATTAATCTGAAAGAATAATTTTTTTTTTAAATCAATTTAAGTTTACAAATAATGGCGTTCTGAAGTAACAAACATACAAAAATTCAACTGTATTGAGAACCCACTATTTTTTTTGGAAGTCGGTTAAAAAAACAATTATAAAGTAAATATAGTAAATAGTAAAGTAAATATTTATTTCTGAAACGGTTTAACATTATAATTATATTGTATACATAGCCACAAATAATATATAAACTAGGTTAAATTGAATTAGCAGTGGGCCCCAAACTCGGCTAGGCCGGTATCTTGGTGACCCGAAAAAGATTTTCCAGTTTTAACTTAACGCGCGCGCTTAGTAGCCACAAATACAACTAAAATACTTAAATTAAAACTAAAGTAGGTAGATTAAGAGTACGTTCAATTAAAGTTAATTATGTTATGTTAATTATGTTAAAAATAAGGTACAGAGGAGTTAAAATATTACATAACTTCAAACCAATGGACAAAAAAGAAAAAAAGAAATAAAAACAAAAACAAATCTGTATTTGAGGCATTGCTTAATAATGTCTCAATCACACCTGTGGGCGACTGGATGTATTTGTGCTGGTGCGATTAGTCTAAGACGTATGCTTGATGTGCTCGGATGGAGCAACTCTGCGTAGCACCAGCCACAAACGAGTTAAGCTCGCAGGGAAGAACACTGGTGCGAGGTGTGTATTTGGGTGCGTGAAGAATTCGTGTGTTGTGTAATAAGTGTGGGGTGTGTGTATGTGTGTGGGGTGTGTGTATGTGTGTGGGGTGTGTGTATGTGTGCGGGGCGTGTGTACGTGTGTGAGGGTTGTGTGTATGCGCAGGTAGTGTGAGGGTGGGAAGAGTAAATGAGCTAAGAATTTATGTCGTATACTTTAACGAGGCCTTCAGTGTCTTTGTAGCTTAGCGACTGTATCCATTCTTTAACCTTACTTCGGGCTTTCCGATGCGGAAATTCTTTTATGTCACAGTGCTTGCATACCGAGTTGTACGTGAAAGCATATATGTATGGGGGTAGGCGGCATGCGAACACTGTCTTGACTTTTGGGAGTGTCAGGACGCGCTTTCCTTCTGGAGTGTTGCGGATCTATAGTGTGAGATTTGGCTACTGCACGCATAATAAATAACTGTCTGACGGTGAGTACTTTTGCCTCTTTATATAGATTCTCGGTGGGGTAACGTCGTGGTTTCCCTAACATTACTTTTAAGACCGCTCGTTGGGCCCTCTCTACTGCAATCATGTTACTCATGGCAGCGCCTCCCCACACACCAATGCAGTACTGCATCAGAGATTGACTTAACGAAGTGTATACTAGACTCGTAACTTCTGTATCCGCAACTGGTCTCAGTTTCTTCATAATGTAGATAAATTATAACGCAGTGATTACTTGCTCGATGGTTGCAAGGTTAAAAATGAACGTGACAAAACCTTGGTTCACTTTTTATGCTGATGTACCTATTAGTAAAAAGCCCTTAGTATCCTTAGATACTTGTTTTTTCTTTCTTTGACGCAAAGATCCGTAAACAAGTTGTTTAAAAAAAGTAGTACCTATTAAAGGAGATGCAATGCGAAGTGGAGCGATGGTGGCCGAGCGGTATACATGGTGCGCTTTACAATCTGACTGCACTCGGTTCGATCCTCGGTCCTACACCAATGACTTATTTGCTACTTGAATAAATTATGTGCAGTTTTCAATGCCATCGCTAAACAACGGTGAAGGAAAACATCGTGAGGAAACCGGTATGTTCATGAACCTCAAAAATTCAAAGACATTCACCAACATGCGCTGGGCCAGCATAGTAGATTAGGGCCCATCCTCTCTCTCTAAGAGAAGGCCTGTTAGAGCCTATGAGAAGGAAAGTTCAAAGACATACAACATTCACCAACATACAATGGGCCAGCACGGTACATTAGGGCACATCATCTCTCTAAGAGAAGGCCTGTGTTCCAGCCAAATCCCAGCAGTGGGAACATGGTAAGCTGATAGTGATGATGATTAAAGGAGAAGGTTTCAGGGATCAGAATAATTAGTAAGAAACATGCGTTTTACTCACTTCAAAGTTGTAATTAAAGGTCACTAAATTAAATCTTTTCTATCTGTTTGTAATTTATATTTATGGTATACACAATAAAGAGTTGCTATCTATCATCTATCCACGTAAGTTAATCAAAATTAATTCGTAGTTTCAAGGTGTCCTGTAGAAATTCATGTACAAAAAAATAGGTTTATGGAATATTTTCCGAATAAAAAATATATCCTAGAATAAAATCGTTAATGATTCTATACCATATTCCGGGATCTGGAATTACTTTTCCAATAATTCACTACAACCCATTTTCAAAGAAAATACGTTAACAATACGTCACAAAAACGTATCACCCAATTTCAGTGAAAGGCATAGCTTTCCCAAAATGTCAATTCCCATTTCATCTCAGCGCGTGTTTCATAAAAGGCTTACAATAACGCACTTTTCCAAGAAAACATAGGAGGAATAACAAAACGTACTTATTTGTATACCTTTGAATTTTATATGAAGCGGGCATAGAGCTCACTAAAGGTTAAAGCAGGATATTCATTAGCTAACAAGTTTGCCAATTTGAGGGACAAGATAGTCCAAATCAAAACTTTTAGAAAATTAATAGAAAATCACATCATCATACAAATTTTATAAATGCGGATTTGTTTATTTATTTGTTTCTTTTTCACGATGGGTTGACGTTTTTGTGCATACAGATAGTTGGAACCAAAGACACCCAGGGGAGATATAATTTTTTTTTTTCACGAATTTATTTCTTGGGAAAATGTCCATGCGGGTAAAACTGCGGGGCACTCATTTACAGGTTTATAAGGAAAGGGTATGCTAAGCCGAAAGGGGTTCGTTATACTCATAATTATGAATAACTTTTACTATAGGACTAAACCTGATATCGCGGGGGGGAAAAAACAGCTGTTCCATAAATTTTGTCGAGTGTCAATCATCGTTTTCTGTGAAACAGCAGATATTTTTATCGCGGTTTCAGGTTGGTCACACTAAAAGTTATTCAAAATTATGAGTAAAATTACCTCCTTTTGGCTTAGCATACCCTTTTCTCATAACCCTGTATAGTGATATCTAAATGTGGTGACGAATAATAATGGGGAAAATTAATGATCCATTCGTTTTTAGGGTTCCGTACCTCAAAAGGAAAAAACGGAACCCTTATAGGATCACTTCGTTGTCCGTCTGTCTGTCTGTCTGTCTGTCCGTCTGTCAAGACCCTTTTTCTCAAGAACGCGTAAAGGTAGCAAGTTGAAATTTATACTAAATACTTGGGTCTACGGTTTCTTTCGGCTGTAAAAAAATAAAAGTTGTAAGTCAACGCAATCAAAAGATATGAACGTTTATGTCGCATATTTTGCGATTTCACAGGGGAACCAAAACCTATAGGGTACTTCCCGTTGACCTAGAATCATGAAATTTGGCAAAAAGCAAGGTCTCATAGCACATATATAGGAATAAATCCGAAAGTTATAAATATGAAGGTATATCATTTAAAAATGATTATTTTGCTATTACAAACTTACATTTTGTAGTTGGAATGTATGGAAGAACCTTATTGTCAACTACAAACTTAAGTTTGTCTTTCAATATTTTAACTTCAGTTAGTTTTTTTTTTGGTCTCGCGCTTTTAGGGTTCCTTTATGTCGTATATTTTGCGATTTCACAGGGGAATCAAAACCTATAGGGTACTTCCCGTTGACCTAGAATCATGAAATTTGGCAAGAGGCAAGGTCTCATAGTACATATATAGGAATAAATCCGAAAGTTATAAATTTGAAGGTATTTAAAAATAATTATTTTGCTATTACAAACTTACATTTTGTAGTTGGGATGTATGGAAGAACCTTATTGTCAACTACAAACTTCAAAGTTGTCTTCCCAGAGACTGTGGGATCGGCCGATCTGCGAACTAGCATGGAAATCGCTACTAGATACGTGTCCTAGTATTGCAGATCGCGCTCGTATTCTTGCTGTCTCTGTTTGGGAATCGGGACTTTGGTTGCAAGCCATGCCCTCTTTTAACACAGGTAGCCTTTTAGATCCAACCACATTTCGTCTAGCTGTCAGCTTACGCTTGGGTGCAAGGTGCTGTGAGGCCCATCGCTGTCAGTGTGGTACTGCTGTTGACCAGCTCGGTCACCATGGTCTCTCTTGCTCGAGAAGCGCTGGTCTTATTGGCCGACACGCTAGCCTGAACGACATCATACGCAGGGCACTTTCCACCGCCAATGTCGCAGCTGTGCTCAAACCGAGTGGTCTTGCGCGTGACGATGGAAAGAGGCCTGACGGTATGACACTTGTGCCCTGGAGGTTGGGGCGGCCCCTTGTATGGGACGCAACTTGTGTCGATACTTTGGCGCCGTCACATCTTCCTGAGGCACAGGGTAGGGCTGGCGCGGCTGCTAATTCAGCAGAGCAGCACAAGCGTCGCAAATATGCTAACCTCGGCAGTGGTTACATATTTGAGGCGTTTGGGGTCGAGACATTGGTCCCTTGGGGACCGGGAGCTCACCTCATTTTCAAAAATCTTTCAGAGCGCCTGGTTAATGCGACGCGTGACCAAAATGCTGGCGTGTTTCTGGCTCAACGCATTAGCATTGCCATTCAACGTGGTAATGCCGCCAGCATGTTGGGTACGCTGCCAACTGGTAGTGGGCTTGAGCATTTGGATTGTCTTTAGACCTTCAACGGTCTATGGGCAGTCTAACTGTATTTGTAGTGTTAGTTTTAGCTTGTATTTTGTTTAGTTATTAAAGGCACTTGCCCAGTAAAAAAAAACTACAAACTTAAGTTTGTCTTTCAATATTTTAACTTCAGTTAGTTTTTTTTTGGTCTCGCGCTCTGAGGGTTCCGTCTAACGGAACCCTCAGAGCACGAGTCCTACTCGTACTTGTCCGGTTTTTTTTGTTTTAATTTTTGAATTTTTTGTGGCAAATTGGTATTTCTTCAATTCGATTAATTAGCTTAAGGCCATAAAAACCATAACTAAATAGTGTTAGCATAGCCAATGTAACTTTCATTATGCTCGTATTTTAAGGAACAGGGTTTCATTATTGTAATACGTATAGTTATGGAAATAAGAATTACACGGAAATGCAACACGGAACATCTTGTTTCTAGTTTTCCTAGAAGTCTTGCAACTATTGTCGAGCATGTTCTCAATTGAATACTCAGCTTTAATCTCATCTCTGGATATCAAAGGAACTAAAGGTCGTGTCGAGGAGTTTTAATATTAATGGGGCTTTTGTTGGAATTAACCGAATTGAGGATAAAATTACTTTTCTTTTGTTGTGTTCGATTTCGTATAATCGTGTATTACAAATTGTCAAAATTATATACTTTATTGTTCTTAACTCAGGTTTACATAAATAATAAACAAATATATTTATTTTATTATAGAAACTGACGTGGTTTTCACACATTTTATTTATATTACACGGGAATTACTCACGTAAGATGAAACTATAGTCGGAGTGACCGGCTTAATCTTACGTGAGTAATTCCCGTGTAATATAAATAAAATATATTTATGTTTATATATTATGTTTATCGAAAGAAGAAGTACTATTGTTTGGAGATCTTATATTTTTTAGTATATATATATACAGGCACTACATCGGTAGTTCTCTGAGTTTCGTATAGATGGTACCGGTAAGTTCGTATGGATAACCTGGTGCCCTCCGTCAGGCACAGAGGTAAACCACCTAGAGGGTTTTAATATGTGTAGTACTATATAACCTGATTGAACCTCAATGCAGCCGGGTATCATGTTTGTTTGTTTGTTTCATGGAAGTTTCCCCCCGTTACGAAAAAAGTGTTCATAGAAGACGGCTATTTAGATGACCCGTCTAATATAGGTACAAGGTTTGCCACTTTCCACACAAAACATATATATTTGTGATGCCCCTGGTGTTACAGGTATTCATAGGCGACCGTGCATAGGCGACCGTGATCGCTTACCATCAGGCGGTCCATTACCTTGTTTGCCACTAACGGCTTTAAAAAAAATTATTGACAGTACTTTGGCCTGGTATCTTGGCAGATTTTATAACCAATGCAAATTCGATATCACGTTCAACAGTGCCTAAATTATGTAAAAGCAATTCATCATCATCTTAATTTCAGCCATAGAACGTCCACTGCTGGACATAAGCCTCCCCCATCGATCTCTAAAAGGGCCGGTTGGAAGCGGTTTGCATCCATCGTTTCCCTGCGGTCTCTCATAAGTCTTTTGTCCATTTCAAAAAAAGTCTGTCAAAAGCAGTTCAGTGCATATTATTAGTAGTTTTTCATACTAAAGTTTATTTGCTCTATATTTCCCCCACAAACACAAATTACTAAATCACCCAATACAAGGAAACAACCACGGGAAAACTCCCGGAAGTGCCGCTTCAACAACATAATTATGAACCAATACACGTTCACCACAAAAAAATTAAAAAACCTACACAATCACTTACATCCATAATTACCGTGGGTCGTCCCACTTCGTCCTGATTTTGGGAAATTCAGGAATCCTCCCGTCACGATGTAGCAATTTATCACGGAACCGGCCCCTTTCCCGACGCCCGGTGCTCTACCAATGGGAAATCGATATTTGCACCCAATTCAGAGTGAGAAGGGATGTGTAAGCTATTTTAGACGATGAATGAACTCGGAATCGTTTATATCTACTACTAAGTATGTTCTACGTTCATGGCTAAGTGCTCCAGTAACCATTCTGAATTTATACTTTTGATACCGATCCTGATAGTTTCTTTTTAGGCGTTAGTAAAAGTGTCTTCAAGTTCTTCTGGTCTAAAATTGTTAAGACAGAAGATCACAGCTCAATTTTTATTCTTTTTTTCTTATAAACTTCAAAACTACGTCAGCCCCATATGTACCTTTACATACAATAATGACTGAATTAAAAATTACATAACTTAATAAATCTAGGTAATAAATAACCAACTAGGTAGGTTTGCGGAGTCAAAATCACATAAGCTCTGGAGAAAAGAGTTTGCCAGTCCGTAAATCATTTTAACTCCTTTGAAATCACGGTCAGTTACTCTGAATTACCCCTACATTGAACTTACTTCAAGTATGGTAAAAATTCGTGAACTCTTAAATAAAAGAAATTGTGAGACTTCTATGACCAGAAACGAATAAAAGAAGAAGAATCTTATTATATTATCTTATTATCTTAATATCTTAATCTTATTATCTTTATTATCTTCTTTTACAGAAGTTGTAAAAGAAGATAATAAACAATATTGACTGGAAAAAGAATCAAAAAGTCAAATTTAATTAAAACTCCAAAGTGAATATTTTAATGCAATCAAAATATTATTCCAATTAAACTGCTTTCAAAAACGCTAATGAAGACTACCAATTTGTTAAACAATACGACCGCACAAATTGATAGAAAAAAAATCGAGTAGGCATAACGGTACTCTTTGTTTTTATTCGTATAAAAGGTGAATTGATTCGGGATCCGACACCTAAACCCCCTTCAAACCAGATATTTACATATATATGAAAACATTAATAACTTTTGTGGAATTTAATCTAAATACAATGACGGCATTTGCGAAAGTGGAATACTTATTTGAATACAAGTCTGCTCGTTGCTAATCCTTTCATTGTTTTGTGTTAATTCCACACAATCAGCGTACGATAATTCTAGTCTAAATAACTTTACATAATTCCATGACGCAGCATCCCTAATCTCGTATAACATATTATACTGGGTACAATACAGCTATCTTATTTTTATATATAAAAGGCGATGTGTGTATAGGTTCAAAGATCTTGATAAACGCTTCGGTCATATTCGAAACCAAGTTTCGAAACTTGTTTCGGAAAACGAAAAATTATTCTGCTTCTTAGAAACATAAAGTCTCACTTAAGCGATATATCAATTAATAGTTAGGTACACTAAACATTTTTGGCCAGTAGGCATTTAAAGATATTGAAGAATAAAATATAGAAAAGTTTGTGAGAAAGTAATGTAAAGTATAAGAAGTATAAATAATTAAAAATGCTATCAATATCTGTCTTTAAAAAAAATATTTGTTTGGATTGTGTGTGTGTATGTATATGTATGTTCCCTATGGACTTCAAAACAGCTGGGGGGATTTTCACTGGCATATAGCTAATTATATAAGAAGTGATCCACGCGGGGCGCAGCTATACCCATGACTTTTTTGTGTGCAACTTGTACCGTATTTTGTTTTTAACTAAACAAAGTATACCTAAGTAACACTAAGTACCTAAACCACATGGCCTATTATATATAAAAAAGCAGTAGGATTGCTCATTGTACCGTTGAAGGTCTAGAGACAATCGAAATGCTTATGCAGTCCACTATTAGTTGACAACGTACCTTATGACTATACTATGACATTGTAGTTATTGTCTGCTTCGTACCATTTTCCTTAAGAACTGTATGACAAAATACAATCGTTAAATTTTAGTTATCTAGATTTCACTCGTTCCATGTTTAAGAGCATACAATTTCCAACAGTTGTATCAATTTTTTGATTCGTTCCACTGTAAATAAATTGCGTTACCAGTACTTGCATGCCGTAATTGGACGTTTTGATGTGCTATACTCAGAGAAATCTTCCTATTAAATTGGCTTTACTCTATCAAACTACTGCTTAGGGTTACACGGAACGGTGATACTCCTCAAAAGAGGAGAAAAGGAATGGAGGTCATTACTTACCATTATGAACAACTTTTTCTATGGACCAACTCAAAAATCACAAAAATTACATGTATAATAGATTTTGTTCAGGGTAAAAGTATATTTTTTTTCGATTGTATACAGTTGATTCATAATTTTTCATAATTATCTCACTCTACCATGTTCCCACTGCTGGGAGTCAGGCCTTTATTCAGAGAGAGAGGATGGGGCCCTAATCCACTATGACGCCGGCCCAGTGCATGTTGGTGAATGTTATGCCTTTGAATTTTTTGAGGTTCTTGGACATTCTGGTTTCTCACGATGTTTGAGTTTCAGCGGTGGCATCGAAACTGCAAATATTTTGTTTAATTACTAAATAAGTCATTGTTGTAGGGCCGAGGATTGAAGCGGGTGTCGTCAGCTTGTAAAGCGCACATGCTGCCTCTTGGCCACCATCGTTCACAGTTGATTGTTTATCATGATTTCTGTGTTGGTCTTATACTAAAAGTTATTTATAATGAAGAGTAGAAAGGCTTCCTTTCGGCTTGGTACCACCGATCCATGTAACCCTGTAGAACTACGAAGTAGGTATATATTGCACATTTGCTTGCGTGTTTACGACGTGGAGAGAGAATCCTGCGTTCATTCAATTCGTCATGGTCACAAATTGAGGTAGTTTTTCAAGTCCATCATCGACAAGTAGGGCTTGCTTGTTTTGCTTTTGTATAAGCTAGTGCGTATTTATTTAACGCCTAACATTCAAAATATTTTCCTGCCATAGCGTCTTTTTTACAAGCTTTTATTTAACTTGCCTTTTTAGTTTAGGTCAAATCTTGCAACTGAATTTCTAAACACTTATCTCCAACTTATTGAGATGATTTTTTGCATCCTCGTTTAGTTTGGATGGCAATGCATGGTTAGCTAAGTGACGTGATTTTAAATCTAATATGGCGGACTCCAAAAGATGGCGGACTAGTTATTTTTTATGCACTCCTAGGTGTATGAAATGAAAGGATTTGCTGAGAAAAATACGAAAAATAAAATGACGTCACGCTCAATTTAATATGGCGAAAGCCTAGAAGTTTGTTTAAAAAAAATCGTCTATACTGTCCCTTTGCTGGGCAGTGGCCTATTCCTTCTTTTAGTTCAATCTTCATCCATCTTGTACTATGGTGGACCAGCGTCGTTCTGCATCTTTGCCTGAGCCTGCCAGCCTGGTCGTATGACTTGTTGGGAGACGTTCGTGGCCCATTCTCACTTCAGCTTGCCAGTATTTTTCTCAATGTCGGCGATTTTACTGCGCTCCAAAATACGAAGTACTTTACTAATTGTTAGGAAACATTTATAAATGTACATAATATATGCGGTTGAAACTATAGTCTGAATAACCGGCTTAGATATGGGTTAAGCCTGAAATAAATTAATTTTGAATATACGTGAGTAATAGGCATGATGACTAATATGTTTTTATTACCTCAAAAAAGCTGATCATAAATAGAGCACATAAACAAAAACAAAATTAAAATTAGTCAAAAATAAATAAGATATAAGCATTTTAATTTCATGCTAGACAGAGAGCGCACTATACTGAGCCGTGACGTCACGGCTCAGGAGCGCCATACAAATGCTATACTAACACACGCTTTGCGAGAAACGGATAGAACATCCCCTCTCTATCCCCACTTAAAACTTTAAATAATCATATCTCAGAGATTTATCAGCCAATTCAAATTATTTTTACAGTATGTAATGTATTTAGTTAAATTCATCGCTAAGCCGGTTATTTGTAATAAATTAAACATTAGGAATCATGCCTATTCCCGTGTAATATAAATAAAAAAAAATTATATATGCGAAAGTTTAAAAACGTTAAGTATTTTTTTGTTTGTTATTATGTGGAAGTGAAAGAATACGTAACATTGTTTTAGAGACTGGTAAGTTAAATCGTTATTTTTAAGAGGATGTCTGATATTTTCTTATCATTATCTAAATAATGAAGGACATTATAACAGCTAAGCAGCTTTTTAAAAAAAAGGAGAAAACCTCACATCTAAAAATATCAATAAGTCCCCGGGACTCATAGAAGGTGTTAACGTAAGTTCATTTCAGCTAGTGAATTGAGGGTTAAACCTTAAATAAAAATCATTTATTGTTAAACGTCCTCTTACGTCCAAAGACGCGACTTCATTTTATCCTATAACTAGAGCCACTCCTTCGACAGTCTATATTACAAAAATTTCGCATCAACGGTAGCTGAACCCAGCGCAAACTTTCAAATTAAACTCCAGACTTGACTCCATATGAACATCAACTGCGACCAAATCTCTTCACTACTTTTTCAAAGTAAATTTTTGGCTTAACTCTAACTTGGAAAGGGAATAACGAATTTTGTTAATTTGCCAAGGTACTGTAGAGCTATATGAATAAGTACAAGTTTCACTTAGAACTAATGCACTAAGACTAAACAAACTTTTAAAAGTATGACAAATTCGCTAAATGAAAAATGTCTGGAAGATTTGATAATTAGTAAGAGGGTACAACATCTGGATACTTAGTTTTGAAGCAATATGCATCGAACGCTCTAGAATGCATCGGAGCTCAAACAACTCTGTTCTTGAAGCATAGGTGCACAGTTTTTTATCCGACTTCAGGAGTTATCAATTCGAGTTGTTTTTTTTTGTTGTTTAAATTAAAGCTGCTGTCAAGGCATTTTAGTAAGAAATTTGTTGTAGCCAGTTGCACCCATATAAACGAAACGTCAGTCATTCGAAATCAGTTAGCAACTGTGATGCGGAGTTCGACGCGTTGATCTAAATAAGAATGTTCAATCAAGGTTAACCCATAATGCCTAGTAACAGATTTTCCTTCTCATTTCCGTTCTATTTACTTCTCTTTTCTGTGCATAGGTACTACTTCTTATATTGTTTTAACCGCCGCATCAAACAGAGGGGTGTTATAAGTTTAACGTGTGTATATGTCTGTGGCATCGTAGATCCCAGACGGATGAGCCGTTTTTTTTAATCGATATTTTCTTAGCTATACACGCTATACATGATTCAAGGAAATATGTTCAGCCGTTTAAAGATTATCAGCGGTTTCGTTGTTTTTATTTATTTATTAAAGTTTTATGACATTTTTACCGGGCGTGACGAAGACCTCAGATTCTACGGGAACAGATCGGCGTTTTGAGGTTGTATTTTTGTATATTTCTTTGACGAAATTTTTTAGGTTAGTAGGTTGTACAAAACTATTTAAGGCAGTCACAAGGTACCAAGGTACGGCGGCCAATTCGGCGGAGCAGTACAAGCGGCGCAAATATGCTAACCTCGGCAATGGTCACATATTTGAGCCGTTTGGTGTCGTGATATTAAGCCCTTGGGGACCAGGGCATTTTCAAAAATCTTTCAAAGCTCCTGATTTGGACGTGTGAACAAAATGCTTGCGTGTTACTTGCTCAACGCATAAGCATTGCCATAATGCCACCAGCATGCTTTACTGCCTACTGGTAGAGAGAGGTTCAACTTGTTTGCTTGTTTGTGACGTCACTGAATTCACGTGGCTCCATAAATGTCAAAGGGAGCGTTTACGCGGTGGTATCACAGAAAAGAGAAAACATTATTCAATCAAGAGAATTTTTCTTTTCTGTGGTTAGTATAATAATTTGAATTTTGATGGTCCATTTATAATACATACAGAAAATTATGAAGACTATAGAATTATAATATTATAGACAGTTTGAGATGGTTTCGTAGAAACAGTCAAATACCATATTAAAAAAAATCCTTTAAAAACATTATCGATAGAGCCTCTTACAATGAGAAAACCTTCACAACCAGGAAACTAGCACCAAAATCAACAATCGTGACTCTGATTCTGTTATCAGCAACATCTATCACGATCACTTCATTCGATTATCACCTCCTCGACACGTCACGGCGGGTGCGGAAGCTAGTAACACATTCTGTACTACACTCGGTCCAAGCATTTATTTGTTCTGACGGCTGCAATAACATTGTAAAAAGCTGAATAAAATGTATTTTTTTTTAATGTTTATGTTATCGGGTACCTGCTACAGACTTACGTTCAAACCCCTAGCGTATTAGAGTTTATGGGTTTCATTCATATATTTGTTTTTTTTTACAGCTGGCAAAACAAATAAATGCTTAGACCGCAACACACATTCTAAGAAAATCAATGTTATTAAAGGTGTATTTCTTCGTGCATATTAAGGTACCTTATCCACTTATCCTCATAAGACGGACGAAACCCATATTATTTCATACTATTGACTATGCTGTTAAACATTGTCATAGATTAGTAAGTAGTTGGTTTAAATTTGGCACGATACGATCCGTCCGATGCGGGTGAGGTGGATAAGAGGTCATCATTATCATCATATTCCCACTGCTGAGACACCATGCCTTCTCTCAGAGAGAGATGATGGGCCCTAATCCACCATGCTGGCCCAGTGCATGTTGGTGAATGTCATATGTCTTTGAGCTCTTGAAGTTCTTGGACATACCGGTTTTTCCATACGATGTTTTCCTTCGCCGTTTTTGATCGATGGCATCGAAACTGCACATAATTTATTCAAGCACTAAATAAGACATTGGTGGAGAACCGAGAAGCAAACCCCTGTTTGATTCTCGGCTTCCCGTCAAATCGTAAAGTGCACGTGCTACCGCCCATCCACTATCGCTCTAAGCAGCGGACTAATATAGGCTCATTATGATGATGAGGTAAATATACTGAGTCTGGAACGTTTCTAAAAGTTCAAAGTAGTTTTTTACGAGTATCTAACAAGATATCACGTACTTACTGAAAAGTACTCGTAAGTTTTCAGATAGTGATAAATCTAATAAATCAGCGCTTGCTCCATTTCACTCTATTATTTTAAATCGTATTTAAAGTTGATTCAAGCCACATTCAACAGCAAGAGATAGCCTACAAGAAAATGCCTTTGACTCACAGAAACAAACACATATCACATTTTTAGAAGAAATAGAAACCAAGGATGTTTAGTTGCTCCGTGGTTGTACAAGAATGGACGCTCAACAATCACTCAGATAGAGTTTAGAGTGCACACGCTCTATCGGAACGATTATTGACATACCAAAATAAAAATATACCGTAGCACAGAGTCTGCCCTTCATTTACATAGTTTTAGTTTAGTTGGATCAGAATTAAATTCAGACAAATTATTAAAATTGAAATTCTCGAACAATTCATCACTGTAACATCGTATTGCTTTAAAAAACGAAGTCTGAAAAGTTTTGCAAGTCGAATTTAAACGAAATTATTTCGACCTTCTCAGAAATAAGTAAAATAAATGCAGAAAAAATCTGGTTTGTGCTCGTTTAAACTAGCAACCTCCAACTGCGGGGTCTACGATGCGTAACGAAAGCGCTACGAGCGTCTACGGCTCTACGAGTATGCTCGAGAGCCCGTTTCCTGCTACGACGTAGCCAAGCGTGCTTTGTGCGCCTAATCACAAGTAGTTATGTCCTTAAACTTGTCAGTGAGTATCAGCGCGCTGGAGTGGGCAAGTGCAGGCCAGTCCCCGTGACCTACATCCGGCGACCCTCGCTCGGGAAGCTGCTAATTTCCAGCGGCGCGGCCGGAGCCGACGTCACGGCGGGGCAGGGAGGCACCTCGCGCCTCGCGGGCTCGCGAGCTGCGGCCAGTCCACGGCCCCGCTCCGACCCGATCGCACGCGTGCTCACCTCTCGCCGCGAAACATCGCGAACAACAACGCAACCTGACAGACGCCGCTTCGTTACATCTTACATTTTTAATAGTGCTTCATCCATATTTACAAAAGTGCCGTAAACTGTGAAAGTATATTTTTTAATAACTGTGGCAGCGAGTCAGGCAGGCGGAGGTTCGGGTGGGGCGCGATCCGCTGACACAGTGGCTCAGTCGGCCGCCGGTCGCCGAGTGGCAAGCACCATCGATTTTCTCCATAGAAGCGTACGCGAGGTACGTAACATCACGTGCTCGTATTTTCACCGCGGCTATTTCCACGCGACGAGTATTTCAGGCGATCTGTTAACGTTCAAGGCCGCGTTTGTTTGCGTCCGCGTGTACGCTCAGGGATGGTTCAAGTCGATGTATCTCGATTCACCAGTTATATGCACCGTAATTTGTATGTGGTCACGCGCCCGTGCGTCGGGAGGAAAACGAATCGTTTTCACGGCTTCACGATCTTCGGATCGTGTTCAGAATACATTACTTGCTCCGAGCGATAACGTCACCAAGGCTGTTGTTCACTTGACGATGTATGTTTTTAAGTGTCAATTTTAATTGGCATGTGCTGAAATTTGTTTGAATTATTCATGAAGGTGACATTGGGTATGTTTTTGAATTTGAAACTAGAGTGTTGGGGTCGCGAGTGTGAAGTGGCCAGGTGCGGAATGGTAATGGAGATGGTCATGACCTAGCTTTACAAACTTATCTCTAAATCGGGCTGAGAGTGACACGCGATCTGGCATCAGTTCAGACACCGGTTCATTCAAGCTAAGAATGCTCGTATACGTTACATGATTGAATGGCATCATCTTGGCTAATGTTGTTATAGCATATATAATTATGTCAAATTATATTTAATGCGTTTCTATTTTTGTTATTTAATTTGATATCAGTATTATGTATGTATTTAGTATATTATTTTTGTGTACTTAAGTATATTTATTTCTCTTCTTAATTTTAATATTAAGTAAGTAGTATGTCATTGTATATTTATTACGAAGACATACAATATTATATCACGTGCCTTCGAAATACAAAAACCCTCAAAACCAATAGCTGTTTCACGTAAAAAACAGTTTACAAGAAAACAACAATTATGCTTAAAAAGAACACTATTACAAATAATTAATATCAAAATCAAATTCGAAGTTTTTATTAGCTTGCTAATGGGTAAAAAGTTTTTAATAATGTTCATCCATTAACAGCCCTTATGGGCATACAAAATTTAATTAATATAAACAACGGGTGCAATAAGAAAAATACCTATATGGTCAAACAAAAACCCGTTTTTAAATCCATCATCAAATTTTGAGTATACGTAAAGCAATAAAACGGTTATAGTTTTCTTATCACGAGCCGAGAAACGTGATCGAATTTAACTACAGTACATACCTACCTATATGCATACAAATAAAAAATTCAATTCTAAAAGTTTAGCTCTTGCTGTAATAATGTTTGCTTGTTTTTATAGCTAACATAAATAAAATGCTATACCACTATTGATTAAGTAAACTGACGAATTTCAAAAATCTCTTATAGATTTTCTCGGGCCTAATATATTTTTGAAAGTGTTATTTTGAACTAGATCCTGAACTTGAGAAGCATCTAGATTTACATT
This sequence comes from Agriopis aurantiaria, assembly GCA_914767915.1. NCBI lineage: Eukaryota > Metazoa > Arthropoda > Insecta > Lepidoptera > Geometridae > Agriopis > Agriopis aurantiaria. Next base: position 14,028,545 of record OU611986.1, on the reverse strand, counting down.
GTCTAGAAGTCGTACTAGGTAATATTATGACTGAAAAAAACAAAGGTACTTTCAAGTAGCAACACATCGCAGGAATGATGTGATTTTGTGCACAGAGTTTAAGGACCGGAGAGTGACTGGGTACTTTTGACCTCGGAAAAATGAACGGTTCCTGAGAGCATGTATACGCAAGTGAAACCGAGAGGCGCAGCTAGTACTTAATATATGAAATGGCACTTCCTTAGTCTAACAATGGCAACGCTTATGAGCGTTTAACGTCAAAAAGCTAATACCTACCAGACAACCATTGCAAAGAAATAAAAGCCTACCTTGCCTGCCTTTTTGATTATTGAGAATTGCTCCTTAAGTAATTAAGTAGTCGTGTACAGCAACCGTTTAAACTACAACATAATAATTTATTATTAACCATGTTTAAATTAACTCGATTTTTTTCTGTTCGGTACAAATAATAAAATCCCCATAAGCTAGAAGCTAGAAATTTGAAACACGTGAGTAGTTTAGATCTGGATGACAATGCAATATTAATCATAGAAAAATTTAATAACAGGAATATCAAAAAAATTACATAACGCAAGATATGTCTAAATCTGTACTAAAATAATCAGAGACAGTTAATTTTGTAACTACCTAGTGTAACCCAAACAGAAATATCTTACCTATATCTCGGTGTTTAAAAAGACGCAAATGGAGTAACAACCGAAACGAATTTGTCTTTCACGGAGCATCAGTCATACTTCAAAGTTACGCTTCGACAACATCTACACTGTCTGTCTGATTCAATAAGAACAAGTCGGACTCCTAGTTAAATTTTATATTAACATAGACAATACAAAAATTCCACGACTAGGAGGATTCGAACCCGTGTAACGATCTGGGTCCCCATTGGTCCAGCCACTGAGCGACGGTAGCTTTCCTCTTGGCTCGGCCTCCAAATTCTTGAACTATAATTTTAGGGTATACAAATTCTACTCAAGTGCTCCGTTAAAATAATTCAAACAAACTTAGTGGTTAGCAAGGTTAGGTCGGAAGCACATTGTGTGGTTTCAATTCTCAACGTCGCCAGAAATACTGATAGTAGTATAGCACATATGAAAATTCACAAATTTGTCAGTGTTCCCAAGTGAAAAAAAAAACGATAATTAATTTAATGGAAAATAGAGAAGTCATAATCGATATACCTACAATGCATATAGCACTTCTTTGTGCTTGGTACAGCAAGTTCCAATTATATACCCACTATGGCTTTTCGGCTAGGCGTGTATAGCTGTTCCGTTCGTGAAGCCATCGCCAGGGGTCGTTGGTTGCCTTCGAACGCTACCACCTTGACCGATACTCAACGGCTGAGATCTGGAATGATGATGGATCTAAACACCTTCAAGACGCAAATTTGTTATCAAGTGTATTCTGGCCACATATTACAGAGTCGACATTACAAGCTATGCGTGTTTACCACCTTCAACTGTAATCGTAGTTCCTGTATAATTCAACTACATTTTTTTAATACCACAAATTTTCTTGCCTTCGAATAATGTGTTGGCTTTCATGAAAAAAAAACTTTGTTCCCGTTTTTCGAGGAAAAAATTTACCTTTTTCCGAGTGGTGGTTAAATAATATTTTTTACCTTTGTGTGATTTTCATCAGCTCCTGAAATTAGCTCAACCTTCAAATTGTTTTTATAAAGAGCCAATTTTAAACCGAAATCTTAAACTGGGTGAAACATTAAGAATTTCAAATACTTAAGTACCTGCCTCATGAATACAGATTCTCTTCTTAGCAATTATAAAATCTCTTGTTGCCTTTTCAGTAACGGCCGTTCTCATTGTGTGGAATTTAATGAAGATTGTAGGGCTGCTAAATTAGTTGAAATAAGAATAAAAAATATATAAAGTGCTTTTCATGTTTGAAGTCCCCCAGACGCGGCGCTGTCATCGCGTATCAATCACTATCAGTATCATTTCTCGAGTAGAACTTTAACAACTTTTGGCATCGTACACGACTCTTTAATGATGGAAAATTAATAAAAATCTCACTAGCGTCCAAACACAGTAACAACACCTGACAACTACAACATGGAAATTTAGTTCCGCTGTTTGCCGTGGGACTTCTTTCATGAAAAGGACTTTACAATAAGTTTGGAGAATTGTTACACTGTTTGACAAGACACGGGGAAATACTTTTGCCCAGGGAAAAATTATAATTACGTACTTTATTTAATTCAAAAAATAAATTACAGTACGCCTATAATGTAATAAACAACTACATACAATAAAATAATCCAAAGTTTATTTGTCTTTAATATCACTTTAAATATTTTGAATGTAAGTACTTGAAATTAAAACTTGTTTTGCTCAAAACATCTACTGCAAACATTATTTATCAACAGCTCAGTAGTACAATGGTTACTTCTTAGTCTTACTTAACCAAATCTAAATCTTACTTGACCGCTTCTAAGTCTTACTTGACCGCTTCTAAGTCTTACTTGACCGCTTCTAAGTCTTACTTGACCACTTCTTAGTCTTACTTTACCACTTCTAAGTCTCACTTAACCAATGTAACGTTAATGCAAATAGCTGTTACATTGTAGTTTTCAGTATAATAAATGTTTACTATACTTCGAGATTGTCATTTTAGAAGCGAGATGCCTATTTTACTTCCATTCTACACTATTTCTCTTGAAGAACATTATGGTACCTACATAAAGAATGTGGCAACCCTGTGAGTAAGATTTGAGAGGGGTTTGAATGCGGCATTTTCTGTTTGATGTAGAGTAGAAATATAGGACGAAATCTACATAATGACGTCGTTAGGATATGTAGAGGTGGGAATATTTCGGTGGCAATGTGAGATTTAGGTCTGGTACTATAAAATGTAATATCTTGAGGTTTTCTCGACTATTGTATAAATTTTCCTTTCACAGTCCTCACCTTCTAAGGTCTAAGTTTTTATGCAAAGAACATGACAAATGTAGAGGTTTGAGAGCCTAAGTCATACATAGACCAATTTGTTAAAACGAATGTCCTAGCTTTCACCAGACTAGATTCTATACTCATTACACTCAAAGCTTCCAAAACCCTTGCAGTTGAATTTGCCAAAAGCCTTTACGAAGTTATATACCCATATACTTTTTCGTGTGGATATATATATATATATAGTATATCGTATGATAGTTTATAAGAGAAAATTAGAAACAATAATGAAAAAAAGAATCAACAAAATCGGAAAACTCTGTAAAAAGTTAATATGCGTCAAGGTTATACATAAAAAACATACACATCCACATGAGAAACTCCTCTTTTTTTCATCGGGTAAGATACCATATTTTTTTATTAATATGTACCTACTTAAAATCAATTGGTACGTCATTTCGTCTAAATTAGGTAGTAAAACTCAATTATTAGAAATACATTAAGATCGTGGAATTCAAATTCAAATTCTATTACTTTTCGTTTCAGCCTTAATAATGCGACCAAATTTAGGACCCCGAAGTTATGTTAATTGAAGAACTTCTGTAACCGTAGTTTATTCATAGGCCTAAAATTAATTCGAATGTAATAATAATAATTGTAAAACTCATTTCTAACACAATTCTGGAAAATTCACTTAAAGTTTTACTGAGACAAGTATTTACTTAGCTGTCTCATTATCATGGGAAAGATTGTTGTAACCTGTTTTTAGCATGCATAAAATCATTCGACTATTTTCAATTCGATTCAAAACAATGTAGCTATTATTCAGCAAGTACATTTTTTTTTAAATAATCATAGTTCATGTTTCGTCTATGAAATAGGAACAATAACTACCTACTTACTTTTGCAAACAAAAAATACTTTGCAAGGATACAAAGTAACATTAACGATTAAAAGTTCAGCCAATACGAAAAGAATCCAAAAAGCAACACGCACTTTGCGAGACCTTGGAGGGTTTATTATTACCCCCGATGACACGCGCTTTCTGTGACAGACTGACGCTGGCCTAATTTATATCATACCTTCGTTTTTACCTTGCTTGGTCACGCAACGTTTTAGAGGGTTTTTCCTCATATCCTTTTACCAATTTTTTTCGCAACTTTTGCATTGAAAATCTATTTTAAATGTTATGTTATTGATGAAAGAATTTTGGGTAGATTTCACATTTAAACAAATAGGTCAGGAATTCAACACCGTAGTGTGTTTCAATAGGTATATTTGTGCAACTGCAACCCTGGTTTTTACAGATTGTCCCGGTCTTACACTTAGCCCAGAGTTCAAGTTTTACGTTGATGAACTCTCATAGTTAAAACCTTTTGCTTCACTTAATTCACTGATGAAAATCGGTAAGTAATAATTTGTTTTCTATTGAACTCTCATAATTATAATAGTTTGCTTCACATCATTCACTGATTAAAATCGGTAAAGTAAGCTTTTGACACTTCACCAACCAATCAGACTTACTTCCGTAAAAAAAACATATTAATGAGGAGTACCTACAACCTACAATTAGAACAAAATAAAGAAACTTTGGATCGAACCAAACTATTCTACCTTTTTCGTTAGCAACTGTTTACCTGAAAAGAAAGTAGTAGAGGAAAATAACGGCAATTTAACCACACGCTTGAAACTAACCTTTTACGTAAATTGCTAGACCTTTTACCTGAGAAATTGTTTTTTGATTATGACGAAATATTACGTGACCAAAATATCATTGTTACAGTATAAAAAATACACGTACTATATGAGATCGCGCGATAAACACGCAATACCACTATTTGCTCAATGAAATTAAGTTTTAGTGTTTTATTTTTATCGGTCGCGTCTGGTTATCGAGAGCTAACGTTTAGGTGTTTTTGTCGCAGTTATACAATTTTTTGCTTTTATAATTATAACGTTATATATACACTGTCGGGATAAATATTGAACGTAGTTTACGTCCAATTGTCTAAAACGCATTTATTTTTAACTGCTTTCACGGTTTTACTCACTGGTCAATCCCTCAGGTAGTATATGGACGGATTTCGGGATAAAAAAGCATCTTATGTCACTCTCCGGTCTTTCAACCAACACATTTCAAAAAACACATCGATTCGTCTTTTGTTACAAGAGGAACAAACAAAATTTAATACTGCTGATTGGAGAGTCGGGTCGCGACGTCAATAAATGAAATGTCTTACTATTTTATAAATAATTAGGCCGAAATGTGTTTCGTCCGTCGTGGACCCGGGTATGTCCTAAAACTGCGACCAGAACCACCGGAGGATCGGCAGCAGCGTTCTATTAGTACACGGTGAATGTACTGTGATCTCCAAGCCGCCTGCCGAGCGTGGGGGTTGTGGCAACACCCCGCTCTAAGAGGGAGGCCTTTATTCAGCAGTGGACGTTTAGCGGCTGATGATGAGATGTGTGTGTTTTGTTTATTTTAAATACCTGTGGAAAAATTAGATATTACAACCCAGCATTGCTCCACATGTGCATTGTCCAGTGCATGTGTCCTTATGAGTACTCTGCCTAGATATTTCGCCTATATTAACAATCATTATCAAATCAGAACCGATGCGATATTACTAGTAAATATAACTTTTAAAATTAATTTATGATCTATCTTTCAATTTAATGTTAACTCCCAGAACCTCGTTCAAATCAGTAGATATTGATTGGTTTTTATTACTGTTATTTTTACGCTGAAAAATTCATTACATAAACATAGTTGTCTACTGGGAAATATCGGGCCAGGGAGTGAGCAAAGAAAAGCACTGGGGCTCGGATTTTGAATCGCTCGCATGATTTTGCACGAAAATATCATGCGAAATGAAAGTTTTTCTAATGTCGAATGATCCCAAACTAAAGTCACATACTTGAAATAATCATAATTCACCCGCTAACGCAAGCAAATTCAATTTATTCTACCATTGTAGAACCATTCTTTGCTTGCGTTAGCGAGTGATAATTATGATTCTTTCAAAAACGTGACTTTTGTTTGGTATGTCGTTCGAAAGCTAACTTTAATTTTGTTTATTAACAGACTTCAAAAAGGAGGTTATCAATTCGACTGAATGTTTTTTTTTGCATGATATTTTCGTGCGAAATATCATACGAACGATTTAAAATTTGAGCCCCTGCTATGGTTCGAATAGATTTGTTTCGAAATGAAATCTCCATGGCCCCCAGCGCGCCTTACCCGGATTACACTAAGAATGTGATTATAATGGTACATTTCTAAGTTACTTAGCATACATAGCTAAATTACTTACTTAAAATAAACAACCTAAATAATACGAGCACAAATTAATTTCGCTCAAGTACCATGATGAGGGCACTGAGAACTAAATAATTAACTATAATAATACTTCGCTCGAACAAGCCAAGTCTGTAATAATGCCGTAAGTAGGTACTTTTATAATATTCCATTACTCTACATAGCGACCAACTTATCTATATAGTTAAATCGGGGAGCCACCTACGTAGTTTCTGAGCAAAACTGAGAACTTCTCGTGGAAAATGTTAGTTCCTGAATTCGGTCAACTCTACAAAGTTGGTCAGACATAGTGATTATACCGCTGAGATAAAAGTCGACTGCCAAAATCGATTATATGTAACCTACATTATGTGCTGTTACCGTAGATATTAGGCAAACCTTTGTGAGCAACATTACCATTGACAAAATGGTATTGAAGTCGGAGATTTCTTTTTATGGCAAGGTTCGACCATGTCACCAGTAGTTTTAAAATTCAAATGTAGATAGGCATTTATATATTTACATTTATTTGTTATATTAGTACCTAAAGCAAAATCATATTTAGTAATTAATATGAAAAATCAAACAATAGAACAATTTGAAAACTACGACTACATAAAAAATTATATTACTACGGGGCAGAAAAGGCCTCATTATTACCTTGCCTATGTAATATTATTCCAAAGGTAAGCTCAAAATTTGCCGTAAATCATAATAAGTTACGCAAAATTTATGTGCATTTCAAATAGCTCGCCCTTTGGTAGGTATTTAGAGCTAGGTTACCTTCAGTCTTCAGTACAAGCTAATTAAACGATTATTCTGATCTTTGGTATATTGGGTGTGTACCTAGTTACCTACCTATGTGTTTGTATAGTACTTTATAGACCATAATTGCACTTGTCTGAGTTTGCGATTGTTGATGATACCCACACAGCCGCAAATTTTGATGAATTTCAAAGGTGACTGGTGTTAGGTACTTAAGAGTAGATTCATTGAGTTTTAGGTTGAAACTTAATATTATCAAAGTACTTTGCTATTTTCTCACTTTAAATTATTCGAAATTTACATAGATTTTAACACTATTTTATTTATTTCACTTGTAGTCAACTATATAGGGTTACGCGGAAAGAGTGTGCTAAGATGAAAGGGGTCTATAGTACCCATCATTATGAACAAGTTTTAATATGGGACTATCCCTGAAATATCGAAAAAAAAACTACTGTTCCATACATTTTGTCGAGTGTATATGACTGAATGGAACAGCTGATATTTTTTCAGCAGCAGCTATGATTGACTAACGTCAGACACCCATATCTCAGCTTTTCCTCTGCCCATATTTTTCATGATCGTCTATCACAGCCCTTTTTGGGTTCCGTACCTAAAAGGTGTAATCATCCCAAACGGTGTAATAGGTCCCTATTTAAGCCTACGCTGTCTGTCTGTCCGTCCGTCCTTCCTTTTTTCGAACCGTAATAGATAACCAGTTGAATTTTTCACAGAATATGTAATGTTATGGCAGATTAACTAAGCAATAATAAAAAATCAAAAAGTTTTATTAATAATAAACGAGGTTTAACAACAACTAAACAAAGGGTAACAACTAAAGGTTTAAAACGTATTTTTGTATTTGCTCTAATGTAAAAACGTTAATAAGTATAAGTGTCAAACTTGGCATTATTATAGTACACTAAAGTAAAACAACAAATAATATATAATGGCCAAGTGCAAGTCGGTGACCAATTTCTGTTCACCACCAAGTTAGTGGGGCGCGGTTAGTACTTGGATGGGTGACCGCCTGGGCATGATGTTGCCTTTTTGCACTACTTTTTGTATTTTGTTGTGGTACGGAACCCACAGTGCGCGAGGCCGAGTCTCACGTGCCGGTTTAATTGTTGTCGTCATGGTAATGTACTAGGTATTACATAATCAGTAATATAGTGACCGTAAATCTACATTTTGTTGGCTATTTCCATTCTGCTATTGGTACTTACTGCAGTGGACTGAGGATAACAATCGGATTTGCATTAGCACCTCACTAGTGGCCTCCTATCTATAAATAGAGGGTATTGGCTATTTAAGTGCAATAGGTAAAACATTCTAAGTAAACCGTGTATTTAGTGAGTATAGGAGAATCTGGGTAATATAATTTCTCATGTTCGGAATGTTATTTTAAATAACCGCCAAAATATCTACTGAAAATGCCACTACCTCTAAGTGGCATTTTTGTGGTTGTTGTATTTTGCCAGTTTCAGGTTTTTAATGAAAAGCAGAGTATTTTATTCGGGATGAACCATCAATTTCACACAAAATGTTTAAACGCACGAGCGAAGAGTGATCGCATTCATCCCCTAATAAACAATTTACTATTTAATTATAACGGTTGAGTTACGAAAATTTCACAGATTTTTATAGCATAAATAAAGCATAAGCACTCTATGCGCTGATATAATTATATAATGTTTAACTGTTTTTCACGTTCGCCTTACTGACATATCGCTTACCAAAGTAATTTATCTACAATTCAATTACGTTGGTCTCAAAATAATTATGTACGTTTTCAAATTATTTAAATACAAGCCATTCTTAAGTAAATTAACTTCTGTACGTCATTTGTTTGGCTATGAAGGCAATGACGCAAATCTAGTAGAATCGCCTTCTTTAGCGATGAAAACTATAGCATATGAATGACTCATGTTGTACATTTTACATTAAAATTATATACTATCCACAAACGTATTTTTTTACGTATATTTGTAATTGCTCTAATGTAAAACGGTAATATGTATAAGCGTCAAATTTGGCATGATTATAATACACACTCAAAAGTATAACAACAAATGACTTCCAAGTGCGAGTCGGTGATACATTTCTGATCATTACCAAGTTATAACTGGTAATTTGGTTACTCGGACCTTATCATTTCTTTCACCGAATCGAAATTGCATATTTTACTAATGTTGAAGTCGGTTTCTAAAATTGATAATTTTTGTAATTGTGTACGGAACCCTCAGTGCGTGAGCCCGACTCGCACTTGCCGGTTTATTAACCTCGGTGACTAAAAACCCGTCTTTCCTTATGACATTGAATGTATTTTCTCCTTGACCGTACCAGGAAACTAGCATGTCAATAGAACGAATTAAATAAAGGATGCAATAAGGCCGCTGCTATAGCTGTTGTTTATTCAATGGCCACCATTTGGCCTCATCATCCAATATCCTGTCAACTAGATATTGCTGCACCGTGTTTTGAGTTCTTTGCACTTTGATTCACTTACATAAACTTCAAATTAGCATTTCTTAATCAGAAAAACATTTTATTGATAATTGTGTATAATAAATAATATAAAAATAATAAATAAATCAGTAAAGAATTTCATGTAAAAAAATAATAAATTCTGTCAATGCAATTTTACAGCCTTAAATTTTTTTATTACCTCACAAAAGGATGGTCTTAAGTAATAACCATCAAAGAAAACTAAATTAAAAAGCCAAGTAAGACATTAATAGATTCAAGCCATTTTTAATACGCGTCTAATTAACGTTTTTACGTAAATGTATAGTTAATTTTTTACGTTTTTAAGTAATTAAAAAAAAATTAACGTGCTTACGTAGTGTTTAAGAAGTTAATTAATAATTTGCATTTTAAGTAATTAAACTGTTAAGAAACAAAACACTAACTCATTTTCAAGTAAATCTAATATCACGTACCTAACATCAACCGCCTTTATTTATTAGGTCAAAGCTTAATTAAAGAGAGGACGAAAATAAATTAATCTAACTTAGCTAAATAAAAAATAGGTACCTATTTATCACGAAGATCTTCAAACTAAATTTCTTTACGTAGGCTTATTTTATTTATATTAAAACTGTAATAAGGTTGTGTGTTAGTGTGTCGGCTAGACCGATTTGAATGCGGTTTTAGGGTTCCGTAGTACAACAAGAAACCCTTATAAGTTCGTCCTGTCTATCTGTCTGTTCATCTGCTCGTTCAGGAAAGACGGGTAACGATTTTTTTAGAACATTCTAACTTATATAGTTATTGAGGTACCTAATGCAAAATTATATTTTTATATACTTTTAAAATTGAGATCTGTACTAAAACTGTAAATGTGCAAAGTTTCATGCACTTATTTTTATAACTTTTGAAGTTGGAAAGTTCTAAAGAATTAGACCGGGTGAACAGATCGACGGTCAGAACGGAATTATAAAGGTTTCTTGTACTACGGAACCCTAAAAAATGGAGCCGCTTCTACTTGTTTATTATTAAGAAAGCGAGGCTTCACCAGTTCTTATAGCATTATTTTTTACATAATAATTCGGTAGATTATTCACACTACTTATAATAACCGGTAGAGCAGTCACGTCAGTTGGTCCGCGGTCACAACGTGGGAAAAAAATAAACAGTAGGTAAACATAAGCGCGTCACGCTTCGGTGGTGCGTGGTCTTTGCCGTTGAATGGGCCCCATGACATTGTGGACAAGAGACTATTATTTAATGTGCGATCGCGTGCACTCGTGACGTCACTTGACATTGCCAAGGGAATCTATCAGAAACTGATCTTGATCTTGTGAAACTGATCAGGGTACTGATTCACTAACTACAAATTTTTAAAGGTTAACTTAACGCGCCACGTTATGTGCGCGTTTTATTTTAACTAGTGAATAAGAGTCAACCTTGTGTGGAGTTATAAACGTTTGGCAGACTTTGAGAAAGATACGTTGGGGTAGACTTTAAAAAAACCAACACAAACATAAAAATTCATGTATTGAAAATATTTTAGGTTAAAAGTAAAACCTGTTATTTTAGTTACACAGTATACTTACTTCTAAGTACATACTTCATGCCAGATGTTTTTGGGTGACCTCTAATAGTTTACGTGTTTTTAGACACTTACCCCCTTATTAATAAACGTGGAGTAGTCTTGGAATAGTTACGCCGTGTTTTGTCTTTCTTGTGTGCCGTCGCCGTGTCTTCTTCTCTCTTTCATATTTTGAACTCGATCGAAAAAGACAAAAGACGGAGTAACTATTCCAAGGCTGCTCCACGTTTATTAATAAGGGGGTTTATATAATATGACAAAATTAATTAATCAGATTTAAAAAAATACTACAAGTAGAAAAAACAACTGTTACAAATATTAACCAAATAACATTTTAAAAAATTCTCCGGATTCTTATTTGTTTTTATTGCGCAACAAAAATAGCTTATGAATTTAAGTACTCTGAATTTTCAGCGATAACATCATATTTTTAGTAAGAATTGTGTAGCCAGAGTAGTATTTTATAACGTTAATCAGTTATTTACAAAATTCATTTTTATGATACGATAAATTAAATAAAAACCCTTAAAATAACATAAACACAAGCACAAAGTCATTATTATCATCAAAAAGTATAATAAACTATTTTCGATTTTAAAAAAAGCCGTTTTAGATAGCAAATAGATAATGGCGCGAGCGGGTGAAAAACGAATTTGTAATTGTGATCAGACCACGCCTTAACCATATAATTTTGTCCAATTGTAAAAGGAAATTAATCAAAAACAGATTGATGTCATACTTACAAACATAACATAGCATCAAAACAAAATGATGTACATATTTGATTATAGCTCTTGTTCTAATCACGGTCGACCTTACTGTGACCTTTCGTTTAAAGGTCAGGATAAGTTTTACCTTTACCTTAATCACGTAACACATTGTGAAATTAAGCCTTCCTTTACATCTGTAGGTATAAAACAGTAGGTGAGGCTGAGGACAAAGTTTTCCCTTGTAAGGTTTATTATTCTTTGAAGTTTTTTCTTTTTACAAGCTGTTATTCAACTTGCCTTTTTAGTATGGATCAAATCTTGCAACAGAATTTTAGAATTTATTATTTTTATTATGTGTAAGTACCTAATTTAAACATGCTACCTAACATCTGTATGTGAACTTCATAATAATTATGCAATAAATGATTGAGTATTGAGTAAACAGTTATCCCATTGATTGAGCTGAATAGAATAGAATAACGTTTATTGCTTAAAACTGTGTACAAAGGTGTTACATAAAGTTTTAGATCCAACAGTTTATCCTAGCGGACGTGCAATATTTGGTATCTAGGAACTATAACATACATTAATTATGGTGACATCGATTATGTATGTCAAGCCGAAACATTTAAAAAATACCTCATATTATTATATAATATTTTTGGTAAACAATCATTTTGCATACACGTTTAGTTTGGATGACAATGCTAGCTAAATGATTTTATTCTTAATCCAAGGTGTAGGTATAGATAGGATTCCCGAAGATGGTGGACCAGTTATCTTTTATGCACCTCCATGGAATATATGCTAAGAAGAATTTTTTTTTAAATGACGTCACACTAAATTCAATATGACGGACGCCTAATTTTTCTGTCACAAATAAACGATGTCTATTATGTTTATGTTAATAAATAAATATCAATTTAAAAAACCGACTCTAGAAAATTTGAAAAATACGCAATTTCGTTTACTTGGAATCAGTTTTGATGAAAATGTTAACTTATTTTTTTAATTAAATACTGAAATCTGTTCAAATCAAAAATGTCATCAAAACCGATTCCAAGTAACCGAAATTGCGTATTTTTCAAATTTACTGAAGTAGTTTTTTTTTAAATTGATATGTATTTATTAACATAAGCATAGCACATAACATAGGTGCAAAAGACACCCCCCTTCCTAATGCGGTTGAAACTATAGTCGGAGTGACCGGCTTAATCTTCCGTGATTAATTCCCGGGTGATATAAATAAAATGTGTGAAAACTACGTCGGTTTCCATAATAAAAAAGATTATCTCTTTAAAACAACTAGGTAGTTAGATTAAGCAGGTCACTCCGACTATAGTTTCAACCGCAATATGCGCAAAAGACCGTTGGGTAAGTGACCGGCTTAATCCGTGATTAATTCCCATGTAATATAAATAAAATGAGAGATAAGCTTGTTACCGAATCGATCGTGTTTTTTTAAATTATTTATTTTATTTAATCGTGATCAGTCATTTAACATTATATCAATAAAAAGTAAGGAATAGAGTATTCATTGTTCATTGTTTTATTACTTAGAGGTAAACCGCCATTGAACATGTCAGGTACTTGTTATTCAGTATAACAGTATGAGCTCGACCGCAATAAATAAATTGCTGGCCTTGTACTCGTAGTGTCACCGAGTGCATCTCCGAACATTGTGTATACTATGTTCCAAATCAGCAAACTAATCTCTCATTTCAACATTAATTGCTCAGCTTAGTATTGAATCGTCCCCGACCTTGTGACGTCACGTCACGTCGCGTGTCATCAAGCCACAGAATAAGTTATATGTAACAGTGCACGCGTGCGTAGATTGGTGATGTAGTTGATAGTAACTGCTAGTTTATCTACGGTTTTAAGGCTGGTCTAGGCAAGTCGAGTAATTATCTTCTTTCCTTCCCTTAGAAAATGTTCTTAACTTTTTGGTTACTCTCTGCCACTCTATTTTTTATATTTATCTCGTCATCATCATCATTTCAGCTATAGGACGTCTACCAAGTACTGCTGAACATAGGCATTATTCTCCCCATATTAATATATTGATCTTATTTAGAAATATCTACTTAATACCTACTACAAGCTAGGTGAACTTGAACTTGTTTTTGTTGAGTGAACAAAATAGATGTATTTAAATAAACTCGTTTGTTTAACTCTTCTCTATTTCGTTGTGATTGTTTTCTCTTGTTTGGAAAAACCAACAATTTGTTGTACCATTGAGTCTTAAGCACAACGCCCACTGCTGTCGCGGTAAAAGAGACCGTGGAAACTTGAACTCTACCCAGCTTGAAGTGGTTTCAAAATTGGCTTACCGTGCTTCTGCGCCGCGTCACACTACCAGGCTTTGACTGTTCTGAACCTTAGTAAATGAGGAACAATTTAGAATCTAGCGTGAACTGAAAAGTGTTGACTTTCCAGGGCCACTTGTACGCCGAAACAATGTCTCGATCCTTGGGCCTTAGAATAGACCCTAATTCATCTCTACCGCCCGTAACCTCGCGAATGTCACGGATGGTGCCCTCAGCGCGCTCGGGTGAACTGAAGCTTATCGATGATTTTTTGTAATCGATTATGCATTATTGTTATCGATTTGTGGTTTTGTTGCAGTTTTTACGATTACTGAATAGCTGTTACTACAAGTTTGTTTGCCGTGTTAGCTTAGTTTTATTTCAATGTATACAGTGATATTTAGTTCCGTATGAATAGGTTCTCTAATACAGATACATCCAATATACTTAAAGTTGAAGTATTAGATACCTACCCCCTTACTAATAAACGTGGAATAGCATTGGAATAGTTACTCCGTCTTTTGTCTTTTTCGATCGAGTTCAAAATTTGAAAGAGAGAAAAGACAAAACACGGCGTTACTATTCCAAGGCTACTCCACATTTATTAGAAAGGGGGCTAGAGTACATTTTACAATACAACTACTTTACGGCGAGCACTTTAATAATAGACATTAAGTTTACAATTTAACCCCTGCTATTTACACCTCTAATATTAAAATCGATACTTGTACCACCCTCGCTTGCCAAGTTTCGATTGAAAACCAACACGCTCGATTTTACTATAAAATTAATCACTTTTCAATTTTTGTTGACTCATTTATAGAGTGGGACCTTCACGAGGGTTTATTATAGGATTAAAGGGTGTTTGTGTATACTTAGTGAATTGGGAAAGGGCTTAGTTAAATAGGTCAGCCAACCAATACCTAAGTATAAATAGATAATCATCATCACCATCAGCCGGAAGACGTCCACTGCTGAACATAGGCCTCCCCCTTTAACCTCCACATTGAACGACAGCCTGCCTTTTGCATCCACTGGATGCCCGCGACTCTCACAATGTCGTCGGTCCATCTAGTGGGAGTGGTAGATGCTGCGTCTTCGGGTTCGTGGTCTCCACTCCAGAACCTTTCTTCTCCATCGGTTATCGGTTCTTCGAGCGATGTGGCCTGCCCATTGCCACTTCAACTTGCAAATTTTAACAGCTATGTCGGTAATCTGGTTCTTTGCCGAATATCCACGTTTCGGATTTTATCGCGCAAAGAAACTCCGAGCATAGCTCTCTCCATTGCCCGCTGTATGACTCTGAGCTTTTCCAAAAGGCCAGCAGTTAAGGACCACGAAAATAATTAATATTAGGAGAAATAGATAATATTACTCTGCATCTGTTTCTATTTATCTCTGCTCTTCTGTATCTCTTCTCTACAGTCTTTCTTCTTTTTAACAGACTTAGAAATTTCATTATAATCTACTAAAGATTGATTAAATCAAAATAACTGGAAAGTTCAGTTGTTTGGTTAAATAAACAAATAAATTTAAAAAATGGGTAATTTTTTCACACACGGTCATCTGACCCCAAACTAAGCAAAGCTTGTAATATGGCTGCCAGAGACTGATATACATGCATATATATTAAAAAAAACATACAACACAACAATACAAACAAACAGGATGACAATATATTATTATGTCTGGATGACACTTCACTTTCCACTTACCAAATGCGTAAGTTACCTACTGTCGAAATTGCATATTTTACAAATTCTGTGAAGTCGTTTTTTTTTATTGATAATTATATTACCTTTTGCTGACTTAATAGCTGAACCAATTTTAATTAAGTTGGGAGAGGGTGTGTAACAAAACGAAGTTGATTAAAATTACGCTGCAAAATATACAATTACTTAGCAGCTAAATAAATCATTTACACTTACATTTACACTAACATTTTAATTTACGGATTTCAATTTTTTTTAACTTATATTATGATTGGTCTTATAAAAATTTAATTTCGTTACATCGGTGTAATCATTTAATTTTACAAAGATTTTAATATTAGTAGACATTAAGCTTGGTATAATATTGAAAGATAATAAATAGTTTTGGGTTTTAGTAAATTGACTTATGGGCTTTGCTAAAGTTTTGGCACGTATCCGATTAACCAGCCTAAGTTTAATCTATGACCTTCCCTTGAACGTTAGGCATTTGGGAATTAACCTTGCCTACTGACATAGCATTTATTGATTCAGTGGTAAAAGCATCGTTTAAGAAATGAGGTCAGATTTTTTAGGCTTTGTTTCAGAATGTCCGGTTAACGTTCCGGTTAATCTAATAAGAACTTATATATTAAATAAACACTGTGCTTGCGCTTCACAATCATTAAAAAGGACTAACCATCAGATAAAGTTTCTATTAATTTATGTGTCAGATCAAGATGCAAATAAAAAAATATTAGTTGGTTAAGGAGTCTGACAGTAAAAATTAAAAATGGACGTAAAAATGCGGCGTTGCCATTTCGCTGGCCGAGTAATATAGAACTAAGTATCCGGATGATAAAAAACCGGACAAGTACGAGTAGGAGCTGCGCTCTGAGGGTTCTGTTAGACGGAACCCACAGAGCACGACTCCAAACAAAAATAAAACAACGAAAATGTTTTAATATTAAATGACAAACTTAACTTTGTAGTGTACAATAAGGCGCTTCCATACATACCAATTACAAAAAATAAGTTTGTTATCGCATTTTTTTAATATAATTTATGTTGTAACTTTAAAATTACAAATTAATAGTTTTCGGATTTTTTCCTTTATATGTGCTGTGAGACCTTGATTATTGCCAAATTTCATGATTCTGGGTGAACGGGAAGTACCCTATAGGTTTTGATTCCCCTGTGAAATCGCAAAATATGCGACATAAACGTTCATATCTTTTGATTGCGTTGACTTACAAGTTTGATTTTTTTCACAGCTGAAAGAAACCGTAGTTTCGTGTATCTATACTAATATTATAAAGAGGAAAGATTTGATTGTTTGTTTGTTTGTTTGTTTGCATCGAATAGGCTCCGAAACTACTGAACCGATTTGAAAAATTCTTTCACTGTTGGGAAGCTACACTATCCCCAGGTGACATAGGCTATTATCTATACCCGTGCGAAGCTGGGGCGGACCACTAGTTTGATATAAATTTCAACTTGATACTTAAACACGTTCCTGCGAAAAAGGGTCTTGACATACGGACAGACGGACAACAAACTGATCCTATAAGGATTCCGTTTTTTTCCTTTTAACCTTAAAAAAGATTGTAAAACGCAATGTGAGATGACCGAAAGGTTATCTTCCACATAATTTATGTGATGGTTGGCAGCTAACTAAAAAACATAAACATAACGGTTAGAAAATGGCAATAACAGAATCACAACAGTGTTTTAATTATATTCATTAACAAAGATAATGTTTTTTGCAAAAATAGCTGTATTCATTTTCATCAAAAACAATTCTAAGCAACGAAATTATAACTAAATGTTGCAAGAAAACTCCAGACAATTTATTTATAAATCACTACCAGAGAGTACATTTAATTTATTTCCAGAAAATTAGGTCGATTTCAGTCAACAATTTTCATTTCGTCTTAAGGACTTCGTCCTACGCGTGAACGTATTCAAGGACTCCCATCTAAATTGTAATTTTCAGTGCTTCGTAGGCGTCCATGAAGATATAATATCTTTGGCAGGCGTCAATCTTCTAAACTCATCAAATATTGTGAATTGCTGATAATATTATCTTTAGTCACGTGGAGTATCTGACGTGGATAACTTTATTTAGGTATTTTTCTTTCCTCGTATTTAGGTAAAAATCCGTTATATTATTCTTGTTACAAACAAAAAAGCCGGACAGGTACGAGTAGGACTCTTGCTTGGAGGGTTCAGTTGGACGGAAACCTCAGAGCGCGAGTCCAAACAAAAGAAAACAACATCAAAAGTTGTAATATTGAAATACAAACTTAACTTTGTAGTGGGCAATAAGGTTCTTCGATACATACTAACTACAAAAAAAACAACATTCAGTCGAATTGATAACCTCCTCCTTTTCGAAGTCGGTTAAAAACACTGTTTTAAACTATCACGGTTGTTCATACTAACTACAAACTTACAGTTTGTAATCGCAAAACAATATTGTTCATAATATGATATTACTTCAAAATAACAAGTTTAGATTTTTTTCCTTCATATGTGCTGTGCTTCTTATGTGTTGCCTCTTGCGAAATTTCATGATTCTGGATCTACGGGAAGTACCCTATAGGTTTTGTTTCCTTGTGAAATCGCAAAATATGCGACATAAATGGTCATATCTTTTGATCGCGTTCACTTACTCCGTTTTTTTCTTTTGAGGTACGGAACCCTATAAAATAGGTAATACTATTGTTCGAACCAAAACAGACATAGGAAATAGATAAGTACTTAAAAATAGTGCTATTGAGCTGAGAGATCCAGTATTAAACTCGCATAATGATGTCATAAAAAGGGCGCTCTCGTGCCCCACATAGCGTTTTCCCTCAAAAATAGCCCCAAATATTGCCCCAAACCGGCCATCTCCCATCAATCAAGTTTTTCTTGCCCGAAGTAATAAATGGGCTACATAAATCATTATAGATGGACGATGTTCCCGGTTTCTTTTGGACACAGTTCCTTTTATCTCTGAGGATATCTGACCCCATTTATTTCTATATTATATGACAAAGTGTCAGCGAATAGAATAGAGATGATATGTTTTTATGGGATCTGAGAAGTGGGTCAATGAATTTTGGATTTATGTATATGATCCCCATCATGTCATAGGCATATGGGGCGGGTAAGAAAGCATTTTTATGTATAAAATATTCATTTTTAATAGATAAGTAGTAACATGGGCAACTGTGAGTAATAATAACCACCTATTTATGTCAGAGGCCTTGGAACAGCCCAAAATATGCTGACATTAGGGCCAGTCACTCAGCGTGTAAACAAACTTACTCTACTTTGAAGTATATGATAAGATAGTTGTATATTACTACAGCTAAATACAGTTTTGCTTATAATTTTATCTGCATACATAATCATGTAGCCATATATTTTTTACTATAAAAATGTTTTTAAAAATCTGCAAGAAAAGTAAACGGTACATGCACCGAATCTTCCAGTAAAATGCTTACATTTTAGAGAAACTTAGTTTAAAAAGCACAAAGTTGAACTAGCACTTGTAAGGTTACTTAGGTAGTATTTAAACTTTTTTTTAAGTTCGCAATTTTACTGCATAGCTCTTTCTTATCTACTTGCATGAAATCTATTTTTACTTAGTACGATTTTCTCTGTTGTCTTTTTATTAATATTCTCAGTGGGTGTTTTAAGCTTTCTTAAGAAAATAAGTGAGTTTATCCAGACATTGATAAAATTATAAATGTAAAATACCTAGTAATTTTTAAACTTTCGCGATTTGAACACTTGTTTTAAATGTTAATCGGGACTTATCACGTATTATTTAATTTAGGTAAAAAATATGTACCTTTCGCTCGACGTTTCGACCATGTTATAATGGCCGTGGTCACGAGCTGAAAAAATAATAAATAATACGTGATAAGTCCCGATAAACATTTAAAACATGTAAAATACCTATTAGTGATTACCTACTTTAAGCTTTCTCACCTCAAAATCTTTAGCAGTAAGAAGCAGGTGTTTAAATCACTATATTTCAATATAAACACGGGTCTAGCCCGAACATTTGGTAGGCATTGGTGGGGCCGAAGCCAACACCAAGAGGCCCCGTTGAATATAAAATACAATATTATTGAATGTGTATAAAATGGATTATAAAACTATTGTACAGTATAGGTTATAAAACGTCTAGGCTATTGATGTGAACAACTTGTGGATGGGATAACAGATCTATGGTATTATTATTAAATCACTATTATTATTATTATGTCAATAACTACAACCATTTTTGTCGTCATCTCTTTTCGCAGTAGCTATTCTCAAAAGTAAACGACGGAAAAGGAAACTGACGGAATTAAATAAATTATTGTCACCAAATTATGCAAGGCCGAGAACTAAACTAATCATTACTCTATTTAGGTCAGTTTATAGTGTGTTTTAGGGTAGCGATACACATAAGCAGATTAAGGCGAATTCGAAGCCCCAACCTCGCTTCCGACGCGAAAATGACGCAAAACACCATTTATCCAATCAATAAAGTACTCGTGGATCCATTAAAAGCATTTACATAATTCGAGTTAGCGTCTCCCAAAGAGAATTTTCCCGAGTATATGCGACCAACTTATTTGTAGAGATGGCCAAATGGTGAACGATTTTTTTTTCAAAAGAAGGCTGTTCGTTTCATTTAAAAAAACGACAGTGGCTCCTTATTCAACGCTTAAGATAAGTCGGCTGTACAACACCTCAAATCCGGAATAAATTACCAACCATTTCGAGAGAAACAAGAAAAGTTTGCCAATCTGAAAGTGTAAATTCTAAATGAGTGCTTTTTTATCTTTAGCAAGTTTATCGGAATAAACTGCTGTTTTTTCTAAATTAACAGGTATTGAAGCCCTACAAAGTTAAAATGAACACTTTTTGTCGCTTAAGGGCGTACTTTAATGGCTTACCTTTTGGTTTTTCTTTTTGAAATATGTAATCTTAAATGAAGGGTGAATACACTTCTCAAGGGTAGACATAGTACCTCCAATGCTCCGGGTACCACTTACCATCAGGTGACCCGTCACTTGTTTGTCTATTATTACCCAAAAAAATGTTGCCATTTTGCGACCTTGAAAATTTCTTGTAATTCGGTATTCAGATTTTTTTGAGCCAATTTTATAAAAGAATAATATGTACTTTTACCCAAATTCTTTCTAGTATTTTGAATAGCAAAACAATTACTGTTGTAAGCGCTATTTTGTTTACGGGTGTAGGTGAAAAGCTAAAACAAGTTTTTGAAACAACAAGGAGGAGAACAAAGGAAGGTTAGGGTATTAAGGTGCTGAATACAATTCTTATCTATTACTTTTTAAGTACTGTGAGAACCTTTAAAGTAGTCACTTCCGTTCTTTTATTTACGCTGTGCAAGTTTCGCGTAAAAATCTTAAACACTTACTATAAACGTTCGTAGATGATAAATTAGAAGCTGTGCTTATTATTTGCACTTTTCCAGTGGTTTCTCAATTTTTCTTCTGGAACAAAAGGGTTTATATGCGTTCAGTACTTTCGTAACCAGTTACAAATTAACTGATTAAAAAAAAAATAGAAGGAATATTATGAAACCGCTTAGACATAGAGAGTTATAACTTTAGTTATAGAGCTGCTGATAAAGAAACACAATACAAACAAAGAAACATAATTTAGGTATGCTCATGCTACACCAGACACTACCTATTATGTCTTCTGTGACACTACCATCCATACTCTACAAATAATTTCTACCTACAGGTATCAACTACTCTACCTCAACAGGTTGTTTAAAAAGGTCGTTCTTAGCGATAAGACTGCTTTTAGTGTTCATACTAAGTGAATTATTTTCGTAATTTATATATATGGTGTGAATAAAGTAATGTATGATTTTTTGCGGAAAAGACAAAGGAAAAAATATATACCAATCTATATACAGGCGAGTGTCAATGACTGTTTTCTATGAAAAAGCTGTTTTTTTTTCGCGATTTCAGTTTTGCTCCCATAGTAAAAGTTGTTCATTAATAATAATAAAAATGACCATTTTTTGACCGTCTTTATACGTAATCCTATATATCCCTAATAAATCAATACTATCGGTGGTGTCCAAAGTACGGCCTTAACTTTGTAGAAAATTGCTTTTCAATCACACTTTTCTTAGTACACACACACACACACACACCCACACACACACACACTTTTCACGTTTTTCTTTTTTCTTTTCTTTTTATAGTTGTTCGCCCCAACCTAAAATTTGCGACCCCTATAATTATATTCGCAACCCATCCCCCAGTTTCACTCATATTCGAACTCAAAAATTGTAATAAAATTAACAACTTGCTTACAAAGTTTCATGAAGACCGGATCAGCGATACGAAAGTTATTGTCGAACAAAATATGTATACATACCTACCATACAAACG
The DNA here is from genome assembly GCA_914767915.1 of Agriopis aurantiaria. Classification (NCBI taxonomy): domain Eukaryota; kingdom Metazoa; phylum Arthropoda; class Insecta; order Lepidoptera; family Geometridae; genus Agriopis; species Agriopis aurantiaria. The sequence continues at coordinate 14,006,387 of OU611986.1, read as the reverse complement.
CTGACTTGTTCTATTAGAATCTGAGACCTAGCTCTCTTCGCTTAGTCAATTACTAGTATTTCGCTCCGAACTATGACCTCGTGACCCATACATTTTCAGGACCCGATTTGGTCCATATTCGACCTTAAAATTGTATTGAAATGAACTACTTTCCTACAAAGTTTCGTGAAGGTTTAAGAAACCATGCACAGAAATCAAATGTCAAAATGGTGCGTTTGTTGTTTTGTTCCTATAATTCACGCAGCAACCCTGACCAGCAAAAATTTAGTTCCGGCTAAATTTTAATGTACGGTTCTTAAAAAAAATTAAACTCCTCCACATAGATCTGTGGAAATCGCATACTGTGCGTTTACGCGATCTGTTTTGCCTCACACCTGCAATATGTGGAATAAGCTCCCATCTTGCGGCATTTCCGAGTAACTATAACATGGGGTTCTCCAAACGGGCTGTTAATAATCTTTAAAGGTCGACAACGTATCTATGATACAGGTGTTACAGGTATAGGACGGTGATCGCTTACCATCAGGCGTCCCGTTAGCTCGTTTATCACATATGACATAAAAAATGTAGGTGAAACCGCGGATCGTAGCTCGTACATAAAACACATCATCACTTTTGTCCAATATATTTCCATTCTTTTATAGATTAATTCACCTACAAAGAGTTGCCTATCTGTTGTACATGTGTTTAATCAATCCCTTATAAAGTAGTTAGAAAAAGTTTGTGTATTGCCCAAGTTCCAACAGTCTCTAGATCGTAGTGTTTACTCTAACACCTACTTGCTGAACACTATGTCGGTAGGCACACAAACACACACTAAAGTCAAACACGAGGCGTGTTTACCCGGGCCCATGTTACGTCACACTCAGACACAATGCTCTACACGGAGGGGGCAATTTTACAGTAGTTCAGTATTACGTACGTCACTAGGGTGGAAAATAGATTCCAGCATGGAAATTCCACCTTTCACCCTCAAGACAAAAGTGCTATTTTCGTTTAAAAGCCCGCGACCGAGACCTATTTCCCTGGATTTCCTCAGTCTTCCTAATGCGAAAAGTTTGACGTCAGTAACATTAACTAAACCGCGTTTCGAGCGGTGCTTAAAGTGTTGCAGTTAATTGTATTGCTAAACTGAACATAACTTTAATATTAGAATATTAAACTTGTCGTATTAAAGTCTAGTTTCGGGTTAGATTGTTGCAAATAAAACATATTTTGAGTTGTTTGTAGCAGGAGGCTAACTTCTTAACGTATATTTTAGATATTGAGAATTTATGACAAAATTTAAAACCCACTCCATATGCACTGAAATTTATAAATTTATAAGTGTCAGATTCCATCCGTCCTATATCTATTGGTTTTATTTTTACACAAACATAAAACTAAAGCCAAAGAATCAAAACCAATTCATTACAATGACAGTTGCAACAGTAACATTACAACATTTATTACTTTTTTCTTCAATTTATTCATTTTATTACACTTCTACAATTTAATTTTATTGCGTATTGTTGAAACATGTGAGCCAATACATATTTACGAAATGCAAACAACCAATATATTTTATTTGCATAGTAACAAATATGTTGCGAGACGACCTAATGAGATGATCATGAAAATTGCGAAGCACGTGGAAAACACGTTGTTTATAGTAAAGTATGTTTTAGGACATGATGGTAATGTCTAAACGACCTAAAATAGGCCATTATATGAATAGAAGTAATTGATCACGCTTGATTTCAGTTTCAGTTGGATAATATTTAGGCCTTCAACGGCCTTAAGCTGTTTTTATGTCCTAAGAAGGCATTTGAGTTTCGTAACTTTGAATGCACCTATTGGACTATTTTGAATCGTACTTGGACTTTACGTAGTAATTAAATAAGTGATTCATATTTATTCAAAAGATTTCGTTCTAAAAGATGACATTGTTATTTAAGGCCCAGCAAACCACACTTTCACAAAATAACTATTGAACTAGTGTATGACTGGGCTACATCCAAACATCCATAACCGATTGTATAAGCAATGGCAACCGGGCGGTAGCATGTTTGCATTACAATCTGACGGCACCCGGTTCTATCCTCGGCCCTGCGCAAATGACTTATTTAGTACTTACATAAATTATGTGCAGTTTCGATGCCATCGCTCAACAACGGTAAAGGAAAATATCGTGAGGAAACCCGTATGTCTAAGAACCTCAAAAGTTCAAAGATGACATTCACCAACATGCGCTGGGCCAGCATGGTGGACTATCCATCCTCTCTCTTTGAGAGAAGGCTTGTATCCCAGCAGTGGGAACAAGATAGGCTGAAATGATGATAATGTACATACTCTTTAGAGCCAGTAGCAAAGGCATTTGCATGTAAAAAGTTTTGGTTATTCCCATCTGTCTTCACGGTTCGTATCAACTTGCTGCTTTGATAATACTTTTCAATTATTCATATCAAGTCTTAAACGGTTCTAGAGGTAGAATAAATAAAATTAGAACATCTTAAAAACACTATCCACGTGTATGGATGTTTGGATGTAGCCCAGTCATACACTAGTTCAATAGTTATTTTGTGAAAGTGTGGTTTGCTGGGCCTTAAACAACAATGTCATCTTTTAGACAGAAATCTTTTGAATAAATATGAATCACTTATTTAATTACTACGTAAAGTCCAAGTACGATTCAAAATAGTCCAATAGGTGCATTCAAAGATACGAAACTCTAATTTCCTTTCAATAGCTTGATTTAATTATATGGACAAATAATTGAACGTGCAATCAAGTTAACGAAGCTCTTTCATGCATACAAATAGAAGTTGGATATACTATGTAACATACTTTTGTCGCCTATTTAGGTCATTCGCCCATTTATGTCTGCCGTGTCAAAACTGTAATAGGGAAATACCTTGACACGCTTGCTCGGCCCGGCTCACGGCTCGTGGCTCCATTGTCATACTAGGACAGCATTGTATTGTTTACATTAATTTACGTCGCTATACGACGTCAGAACTAGAGATGGGAAAATTGATTCAGTTTGTTCATTGACCATTATCACATGTTCTTCATATGAGGCATCATTTTATATGAGTGCTAATTGTTAAACGAAATAAATGTAGCTAGTATACTTTATTTTTACCTTAATAAATGATATACTGAATGCACTTCAATACTTTACTAATGAGCGACTACAGTGACATGGTTTGAAAAGTTGCTTAAGTATTCATAATATCTAAAAATCCTGTGAATAAATTATTGCATAGTTTTAACATCAGTTGTATATCAAATCGAATATTCACAAGAATCATTCGAATAAAACTATAGTTTATCTCTCATTTAGTACGTGACACGCCGCTTTTAATTCGTACCACAATGGTAATAAGTATAATGGAACGTGAATGCTAATAGTTTGTTTTTATGACTGAAATGCTTTACAATGTGATTTTGTGAACGAAATGTAGAGCTATTAGGGCTAATATATCTCATTAGTTTGTAATAAAACGATTCGAATAATGTTCGGAACGATGAACTGATTGCAGTGATGAATCCGGAAGCAAATAACGCATGCACTGGGTTTAGTTTCGTTTTAGAACTTTACACTCATCGGTAACAAATTAATTTCGAAAAACAAATTAACACCAAAAAACAAACGAAAGTCGAAAAAGTCCTGAATATATTCCTCAAAGGAAAATACACGTTGAAGCATAAATCCCTACTCAAAGTGGCCCAAGTTGATTTCTGGGAAAAAAATTAAGAAAACATCCAATCTATCCCAATTTGAATGAAAGGATGTAAAAGATAAGAATAAACCAAGAACCAATCGATCACCGAAAACAAAATTGAAATGATTCAAGAAAATACACTGACACAAGAACGCCATTATTTAAACTCTATACTGACACTCGCTTTGCGGGAAATGGATAGCATCCTAACTTTATTAGCTGATTTAAATAATGTCTTCAGTATACGTATTACATTGAATTAATGTTTGACTAACATTGTCATATTATGTTAAAAACTGTCCAATAGCAATGGATAGATTGGCAAGAGCAAATTTTATTTTCCTTTATGAACCACCTGGTAGTATATTCAGTGTCCATAATAGGTAAATGATATCGTAAATTTAAAAACCTTATTTATTTACATTTGCTTGCATTCAGCCCATCCCAAACCTCTAACTTTATTTAAAGTTACGTAAAACAAATGATGTTTTGTTGACGAAAAGAAAAAGCAAATCTGTAAATTCGCCCCCAAATTGCAGTCTTGTTCAAATATCCATTATTGCTTTCTTGCTCAATCAAACGTGATTTTTTCACGATTGGGACTGACTATCTCTTTTCTTATAAGATTTTTTATTGTATTAGCTCGTTCAACTTGAAACATTTCTTATTTTAAAAGGGTTCAAAGTATTTTAAGCTCTTGAATACAAAAGTTTATGTGCAATCACGTTTGCACCATTTTTCACAATCACAACGTGAGCATCTCATGATGATTTGTTAAATTTATATGGTACTCGAACCAAAATAGCAGGTATAAGATGTGTATTTGTATAATGGAATCTCTGCGGTCTCATACTTAAACAAAATTTATGATAGAGCAAGTATAATTCGTATAAAAATTTGATTTCACATATACCTTTTCACAACAGGCAGCTTCACAAAATATCTATAATTTTTTACTTTATAACACCACTTATTGAAATCGTGTCGCAGTTTTATTAGTAGGTATATAAAATTAGGTTTTCACATAAAAAGTGGCATGCAGCTAAAAAAATAATTTTTTGTTCACCAAATTTACTCCGATCATCTGAACAGGCTTTTAATACGGTTAGGTATTACAGGAACTAAAATCACTTTGTACCTTCGTACGTGGATGAAGTAAATAAATTTTAAAATGACTTATTCGTTATGGTTTTTTTCAACTAAGTTTAAAATCCCTAATGTATATGTAAGTATATGTTTGATCTAATAGTCAATTGATCATAAGTCGAAACATCTAATTTAATAATTTAAATCACATCATCAGCCAGTAAAAGTTCACTGCTGAACAAAGGCCTCCCTCTTCAAGAGGGGTGCTGCCATAATCCCCACGCTTAGCAGGTGGCTTGGGGACCGCAGTACGTTCACCGTGTACTAAAAAGACGTTGCTACTTATCCTCCGATGGTGGTTGCAGTTATAGGACAAACCCAGGTTCAATTTGATAATTACAAAAAAAAAGCCTAAACAGGTCGTCTGCCTGGTAGTGAGTGCCAGAACTAAGTACGGAAGCATGTCCGTGCCTGATACCGATCACTGGATGTGACTATAACCTATGCAGATACACTTTACATAGGTACTTCTACGCTCCGTCTCGAGGTGACCACAGCCGCTCCGGTATACCTGTTAGGTATTTTTCGTTAGTTTTAAAGGTTCCGTACCTCAAAAGTAAAAAAGGAACCTTTATAGGATCACTTTGTTGTCCGTCTGTCCTTCTAGTAAAATGTCCTTAATCATGTATCGGTCTTTACGGTTTCGTAGATAAAACATTCAATTTTAGATGTGACACCATTTTATAATTACAACTAGACCACATTTACATATAACTAGAATGACCAAAATCGTGGGAAGTGGGAAAAAAAGTAGGAAAAGAGGGCCTATGAAAACGTAGCTTCCCCATAAACATTTTTAAACGACTCGTCACATCTTATCAGACTGATATTATTGGGATCACTTAGCAAATATGGACTTATGTAAACGCTTATCGTGATATCAATAGTCATCAATCACAAACCGTCTTAAGTGAGAAATATTACATTACATATCTGTGTATAATCTTTGTCTTCGAACTTACAGACAGAAAGTAATCCATCATTCTAAAATGTGTGAAATTTCAGCCATGTTAGATATCAAGGTCCCAGACTTAAGTGGATTTAGTTTTCTAAATCGGATTATTGTATTCTAAATTATTTAGCTTTTTAAAATATTATTATAACAATTTTACGATCTTATAAATTTCTTATTTTAAGTAGCAGGTAGTTTCATAGTAATGAAACAATAACTCTGAATTTTCAAATACGCCAACGCCATGTTGACGGTCGTTTTTAATTTTTCCTTTCTTTTGTTTTCAGGTAAGATAAAATTATTATCCATCAGTTTTCATCAGCAATCGAGAAACAAGGTAATAAAATATTTAAGTATTTTTAAAGAAACACTACTATGTTTGGTCTTCGAGATACTTAAAGCAAATATAGTTTTTTACAATACTAGCTATATTCCGCGATTGTACGTGCGTGAATTTTCCTACAGAAACCGCATATATTTTGTCCGCAATAAAAAGTTTTATATCATACGACGATCCTCCAACTTTTTCTAAAAAAAAACACGTTGATCCGTTTCTCTGTTGCAGTTTGAAAAAGGAACAAACAGACACACTTTTACATTTAATAGATACAGTATGATTAGTTAGTTATTACTCAATCAAATTGTCAGTCAGTCAGACACAATGGCATAGATTCAGTATAATAGGACAGTGGTCTATCTTAGTGACTGACAATCTGACTCCAATGCAGATTTAATGTTGAGTTATTTTAAACAAAACATTACCTTACTTAGAAACGATAGTTAAGTTAACATATACTTAAAACTGGTGTGTCAATTTCTGTGAACAGAGCCGTTTTAAGCATATTTTAATTATTATTCGCAAAGAAAATTTTATTTAACACAATCTTAATTGTCGTTCGACATTGATTGGCAAAATGATCCCTGTTCGAATATACTAAGTTAAATGTGAAAATTACTCCGTTTATTCTGTCACGATACATGGTTACATAATGGTAGTGTACTAACGTACTAGGTGCTTATATCGTACGTAGAGTAAATTGCTCTGTCAGCTTCTCGGTCACGGAAAGTGCCACGCACAGAAGAAAAATTTTTCTCTTCTGTGGTGCCACGGGTGAAGTCGCTTTCGTACAGTTTTAAGCATTATTTTTACTATATTATTATGTAATTTTAATTACATTATTATTTTCGGCATATTATTTATTTTAATTAAATAAAATGACAAATTTAGTTACCACGCGCTAAATTGACGTTTCTGAGTTCAGAAGTTATGTCAAAATCAATATCGATAGGCAAAATAATCCTTATCCTACTAATATTAGGTATAAACGCGAAAGTTTGTATGTACGAGTATAGATGTATGGATGTTTGTTCCTCTTTCAACGGAACAACGCATCGGCCTGATTTTGCATGGGTATAGTTCAAGAGCCAGAGAGTGACATAGGCTTTTCATCATCATCATCACCATTTTTCATCACTACGCGGGTGAAACCGCGGGGCGCAGCTAGTTCTAATATATAACTACTAGCTTGAACGATTGTTACCGTAACTTACTTCGTTTATTTTACCACGATACATGGTTACATAATTATAGTTTACTAACGTACTAGCTATTTCTACCGTGTTAGAGTATTTCATACTCACGTGTTAATTCAGAACTACGCTGCTATTATTCGCGGCCTTGAGGAGAATTACCGCCGTTGCAGATATACTACGTAATTTGTACCTCTACCAACTATAATCTCAGGTACAGCTCAGTAGGCCGATTTTAGAGCGATCGACATTATTTCATTTCCATACAAAAAATTAGAATATCTAAAAATAAGTTTTTTTTTAAATGATTATTATGGAAACTAACGTGGTTTTCACACCGACATTTTATTTATATGACACGGAAATGACTCGAGTACTTCGACTATAGTCCAACGAGACGCAGCCGCGCGCGCTCATTCACATTGAAAAAGGCCGCCAAATGTGGTTGAAACTATAGTCGGAGTAACCTTAATCATACGTGAGTAATTCCAGTGTCATATCCTTTTTATTTGCATTTTTTAGATAAACTTACCACCTTTACATATAATTTTTTTTAATCACCTTTACCTTTTATTTTAAACGCCGATATTTCGGCGCAGTTACACCATGATCACGGGAAGACTGACAACCACAAACCACAATCTTACCACGGTAAATATCCCGTAAATAATCATATAACTGTAGTAAAATGCTTTTACAGTTGTTGTCTGAGAAAAATAATATGTTATGGCGATGACGACAACACATCAGCCAACTGTAATATGACGTCACAAATTGCAAAACATTATATTTTACACCCACACAATAAATTACGTTAAATTACATGACAACGCACTCAGAAAATACCATTCTTTATCTATTGTACTACGCTTACGTATAAATAGTACCTACTTACCTATATAATATTTACTATCATCATATACATCCATTATGTTATCATTATAATCATAAAAAATAAGCGTTTTGGTTATTTGAAGCCTTTCATTTGATATATGACGTCAGTTTAATGGATTCCCAGTAATAGTACAAGATTAGAGTTTATGTGCCTTATGACAAAATCAACTTATGCTATATTTTTATAACTGAATTTCATACTTTTTTATTTTTTTTATTTCCTTTTTAACCGACTTTCAACGGACAAGACAAAAAAAGAAGTACACTCCAACTTCAGCTGGGAAGGCTATTGCCCCGTTATATTTTATTTATTTCTAGAACATAACACAAGCGCTGCCGTGATTGTAACTAGAACAAACGAGATATATTGGGCAATCAATACAGCAGGTCGGGCCGTATGTATTGCTTTATTTCCCTCGGCGACGAGCTCGTTTTATGCGAATCAGGGATTGTTTTGGAAAAATAGGCGGTTGAACAAAATTGTAATATTGCCGTGCCGTCGTGAACTAAGTATATGTCATGTCCTAGATATTTCTCCATGGAACTTCCACTACTTCCATTTCCACAATCGTGTTGATGGTAGATGGTTGTCTTTTGTTTTTGATAAGATTCACTCGTTGGCTATAAGTCACAGAAAAGCAAAAAAAAACTCTTTTCTGTGTTATAAATAGTAAGAACAGCGTAGACCGTAGACAGACAAGGTTCAAAGGCTGGTTTCACAGCAGCTTCGCACGGGTCTCCCGTATAGCTGTGAAACCAGCGTAAGTTTTTTTATCTAGCTGTGCCCGCGACTTCGTCAGCGTGGAATAGGTGTCGTTTATTTCACGAAGAACATTAATTAAATAAACAAATTATCGTGTAAGCGATTCGAATTGTAATTAATTTGCAGTGAATAAAAATGAATTTGCAGCTAACGAACAAAATAAAATGAATGGGCGGGCCCAGAAGAAGCGCATTTTTACATTACAAAATGACCGCCGACGCTCACTTTGTTTCAGTCGGTATCTAGCCGTAGGAAGTGCAACACAAGACTATTGTTACATGATAACGAAATATCTGAAAATATATGCCTTTGTGTACTTTCCCGAAGTGTAAATACACAACAAAAAACCGCTATCTATTTTTTTGTAACAAATGTACTACGTGGTTATAATTAGGTGTTGAAGTATATGTCCGACGGTTTCGGCTTGTTTTTACTGAGCAAGTTCAATAGTTATGGCCCGTCCATTCATTTTATTTTGGTCGAAGATTTAAACTACGTTTAGGAGATGTGATTACAATTTTATAGTTAAGAGTTTTTAGGCCACCCAGTAAAAAAAGGTTGCGTTTCTAAAATACTAGCATACTCAAAAAGCTAGCTAAACAAATTTAATGTTTTATTTAGATATTTATAACAGCAGCAGAGACCCCAGGCCCGTGCTCATCCGATACAAAAAAGTTTTGTAAAGATATTTCGACCAGATTGGTTCTCGCCTCGGGGGATCCTACAGCTGTGGCATATTTCGCTCAAAAATTAAGCCTTGCAATCCAGCGGGGCAATGCTGCCAGCATTCTAGGGAACCAAGGTGGCTATTAGTTAACCTAGTAAAAAAAAACGTTTTTTTGTTTACTTACTTTCTCTGTATATATTATATTTTTAGTAGTAATAGTTTTATCGGTAAGTTGTATATAATATTATGTTTTTTTTTTTAACAGCAACTGTCAGAGTTAAACAAAATTTTAGACCCAGTTCAAACCCAGTTAGTTAGATCTAAAACGTTCAAAATAGCATTAAATTTGGTCCAACGTGCATTTACTCGATATACGGGCGTATCGCACACAAGCACCGGTTGCAAACACTGATAACCCAGTTCGGTATCACCACCATCCCAAAAACGTGTGAAAGTGACATTAACTAGGTAAAATTTGCATAGCGATATTATCATAAAGTAATGTCGGGCAACACGATTATACAGGGTTACGCATATAAACTGAACTAATCCGAAAGGAGGTCATTGTACTGATCATTATGAACAACTTTTACTATGGCACCAAACCTGAAATCGCTAAATACAGTTGTTCCGTACATTTTGCCGAGTGTCAATGACTGTTTTCTAAGGTACAGATGATTTTTATTCGCGATTCAAGGTCGATCCCATAGTAAAAGTTGTTCATAATGATTAGTACAATGACCTCCTTTCGCCTTAGTACAGTCTTTATGTGTAACCCTGTTTATACTAGAGCATAGATAGATAGATAGGAAGATAAGTAGCTTATGTCGTACTCGCAAGCATTGTAAGCACAAATTTTCAGGATTAAATTTCAGAATTTTTTTCTGATTGTTTTCGTAGCTTATATCCGGACGGTTAGTGGACGGTAGATAGGAAATAGACCGATAGATGCTATTAATACCAGTTTATTTTCACACCAAAAACTACATTTACAGGGTTACGCATATAGACTATACTAAGCCGAAAAGAGGTTATTCTACTCATCATTCTGAACAACTTTTACTATGGGACCTACCCTGAAACCGCGCAAATATATATTATGAAGAGATGTTCCATAGAAAACGGTCATTGGCACTCGACAAAATGTATGGAACAGCTGTTTTTTTTTGCGATTGCGACAGAAGACATTCAATAGTTTCAAGACTTGTTCAGTCATTTTTGAATCAGCTCTAAAAATACGAATTTTGTTTGGGCGTATTTTGATTTGGGAATATTAATAATTTTGTTCGAACATTTTCTAATTTTGAATTCGGTTTTTTATGTTGATGATGATAAGTATTAAAGAAAAAATAATTTGTTTACACAGAGCATGAGCTAATTATTACACATATTTAACAACGTACGCCCTAGCCGTCTTACCACAAAAGATTTAAGAACGCTTTAGACAGGTGTTTAGCAATTGATTCACTGCGACAAATATGCTAAACACTTGTCTAAAGTGTGCTTAAATCTTTTGTGGTAAGACGGTAGGTGTTTAAAAAAGTCACTTTGTATTTAAAAACCCAAGGTATATAATATCCAATCAACTTATAATACTAATAATTATCTACGTACTTATTTAATAATTTCGCGTAGAAATTTGTGTAGGAAGAAAGCCAACAAGCTTATCGAACACCCACGTTACAAAATTCACCGGAATTACGCGTATAGGTACCTACATAGCTATAGGTAATATGTATATTACACGTATCTTCCTGAAATTTGCATAGCTGATGGCTGTTCATATCGTAATTGGTTTGGCTTTCGAAAGCGATAAGCTGGCTACATACGAGTAGGCACAGTACAGTTCCTGTAACAACTATACACAATTACCTAGTGCAGACGATGCGTGGTAGCTACTTGCAACTTGTATTACCTAAGCATAAAACGAGACAGCTAATCTCAGTAAATGTACGCTTATTATTGCAGTTTCTAAAGTAAGAACATCTCTATGTCATAAAATAAAACAGAAAAACTTAGCAGACGTAGCCAGTAGACTTATACGTAGAAAATATTAAATTATTACCACGCTTATTGCAGTTCTCAGTAAAGCCGGTAAATACTTCTCTTATTAATTTATCGGAATAGTAAATAAAGTGCAAAGGAAATTATTCTATTCAAGGAACGGGAGTCATTGAACCCTTTACTGATGGCAATGTACTTTCAAATGGTTATATTTGTAATAGTACTTACTATTATAATAATCTGTGGTAGGGGTCCAGGATTGCGGAAGGAACTGCGAATGGGTTCATTGCTCTTTAGTTTCATTAGATACTAGCTGCGCCGTGCGTTGCCCAGCCGTTTCGGAGTCCATAGGGAACATACATACATTGCTTTTTATTTATATATAGGTTTATCCAATCATGACTTAGTTTTGATTGAGGAATTATTTTATACCTAGTACCTATTAAGTTGTTTTTATATTATTATTATTGTGTTGTATGTGTGTGTTACGGGAGCTTTTAATGGCTGATGATGATGATGATGAATGTGTTACGTAGAAAAGTAGCAGCGCCGGCCCCAGGGCAGAGCGAGAGGAACGTACCGTTTATCATTCGAAACTGCATAAAATTATTGCCATTTAGCTAATTCAAATGTGTATTTTACATTTTTGTATATATGGAAGAAAAAAGTAAGTATTATTGAAATAGAGAATATAATTATTAGTTAATCAGGGGAATAGAGTTATCAGTTAATTTATGTAGGTAAGCTGCCTGCAAGATACCTACGGCCTTACTTGTAAACGTTACTTAAGTTAAGCAAAGCTTAAAATTGCTCTGTCTCGTTTTCACCTGTGACAATTTCCGTCAACGAGAAGTTGACAGCAGTTTTAAACATTGCTTAACTTTTAAGTAACGTTTATAACTAAGGCCACTAGTGTTAAAAAAAACAAGATAAGAGTTACTAATTATCAATAACCCTGTATTCCATTAATTAAACTACATTTGCATTTTTTTTTTACTGGGCCATTGCCTTTATTAACTAAACAAAATACAAGCTAAAACTAACACTACAAATACAGTTAGACTGCCCATAGACCGTTGAAGGTCTAAAGACAATCCAAATGCTCAATCCCACTACCAGCTGGCAGCGTACCCAGCATGCTGGCGACATTACCACGTTGAATGGCAATGCTTATGCGTTGAGCCAGAAATATGCAAATATATATAATTATATATATTTGCATATTTGTTAGCTAGTTATATCTCACAAGCTAGCGGAACTCAGGCGCCCTGATAAAATATCTTTGAATATGAGCTCTCGTGACCAAATCATCGATCGCAACAATCCTACTCTTTATTATTCAGGCCTTATCAAAGTCATCAAGATAACAAAGACAGGACCATCAATGGAATAGACATGAATACGCCCATTGCGACACACAGCCTTGACTTACACAGCTCTAATTGCCTGTCTTGCTACGTGATAGCCCATGGTCAAAAAACAAACATTGTCATTCTCGTGGCGTAGTTTGACTGTATTATCATTGTAGGATACTTTATCTAACATATCACAGAATTTAAGCAACGGACAAACCATTCAGTCTTCGGATGGGTGACCGCGAGTGTCTCCGTCGTGATTGTTTGTTCTATAATAACAATCGTAAGTAAAAAAAAAACGCGAAAGTTTAAAAAGTTACTAACCGTAAGTAATTTTTAAACCACAATTACTTGAACTAGCACTATTTTGTGCCACAAACAAAAATATAAGTTACGCTATCAAAATAGACTGCCCATAGACTGTTGAAGGTCAAAGACATTCTTCTGTCATTAATTTCTAAAGGATTGAGTCAAAAAGAGATAAAGATAATATCAACGCTTTCACATTAGCTTAGATAATGATACAAAAGAATCGAAACTAAACAGTAATATTAAATTCTATTTTATATAAATAACTATGTCAGAAATAGCAAGGACTAAAATTGACTTAAGACATTTATAACTCTTAATATTGCGCCATGTTTTATGATGTATATTAATGTTTGATTTCTAAATTGGATCAAACTAATCGAATATTCATACCACATTCAAATGATGATCGAGCTCTGAAATTTCTACAAATGTAGCAGTAAACCCGATAATAGAATTACGTATTAGAATATGAAAATACGTAAATTAGCGGCGAACCAATTTCGCATTGGAATCAGGGCTCATACATCAGCCCTAATACCTATACCTTTCGTAATACCGAACATCATCGACCCTTCTTATACATTTATTCAATAGGTATTAAGGCGCAGACAGACCTAAGCATTCGTACTAATTCTAAATAAGCACGATGTTTATTGTTTTTTTTTTTATAAGTAATAGGCTTGCGTTTACCTCCATCACGCCTGATGTTAAGCGATGATGTGGTCTACGTTGGAGCATGCTTGCCTAGAAGGAACCGATTCACTCGTGGCTTGAAGACACCCAGATTGTAACCATCGGGGAACACCCATTCAGGCAGCGCATTCCACAGACTATTTATATCTATTTTCAAAAACAATCGTTCATGCAGACGATGGCATCTGTTTGTGACGTAACGATCTTAAGCATTGTGTATGACAAAGTGATTAATTAGCAATTATACTTAATGACTATACATATATGTATAACGACTAAGTTGTGTAGATAAAATGATAAATTATTTACTTTATCTAGATATTCATATTAGCTAATGAAAGTTGGTTGGTTAATAAGGAACTAATGTCCAGTTTTTTCAACTAATATTGTACTACATGGTTTAAAAATTAGTATAGTTATCAACTAACCAATTTTTTTAAATCATAATTTCAGTCACTAACAGACAAGCATAATGATATCATGATATGCCTATCAAGGACTCACGCAAAAATTTAACCACTTTAAACTTTTTGCTGAGCAGAAGTTACGGTGTCTTCCTGCCACTACCAGCACCTTACTTACCTATATTAGTTAGCCCTCGCAGCCTTTGCTTCTTTTTTCGAAAAGCCTACGATTGGGCTATCAGTTGTAATAGAAGATTATGACGATAATGAAGTCTATGCTAAAAAATAGTCGCAGACGTCTAGATTTTAACAATCGGGGAACAGGCAATTCATTCCTCAATCTACAGGCGGTGCGCACAGTCAAAGTGGAATCAAAGTGCTTCGTTCGGATTTACAGAATATCAACCATGCAACGGTGGTGCCATTTCGTGCCCGCCTTGGTCGTCCGATAGATAAATGGGCAGGAACTAATGTGATGGTCTTATACAAAAAAAAGTTTGACCTGCATTTACACTTAAATACTTTCGAGAATGATTGACAAATGTTTAGTTCGTTGTTCGGCTAAACAAATGGAAAATGCTTTTTTGCTAAATTTGCTCAGGGGTCTGCCTGCGCCTTAACGTACGCAGTACGCAATCAATACGCAGCGCTGGATTTACATTTGCCGTCCAATCGAGCGAGAAATATATTTAAAAGCTAGAGAGGAGCTAAGAAAAGGGAAGGCTTTGAAATGAACAGCGTTATAAAGAGGCTTTTGAAATACATTACTGCTTTAAACTATGCCTTCGTAGATCGTGGAGTACCTACAGTACTACACTCAAAGCCAGTGAAAGATATCGTAGTTTTTTAACCGACTTCAAAAAGGAGGAAGGTTCTCAAATCAGCCCGTATTTTTTTAATGTAGTATGTACACGTGATTACACCGGTTTCTGTACACCAATTTGCGTGTTTTTTTTTATCTGGTTGGGGTTGGTTTTTTTTTTTACCGTACCGTAAGTAGTATCAACCCGAAAAAACCCATCAAAAACACTGCTTAGTGTGTGAAGATCACGTCAGTTTCCATAATAAAAAACCGTACCGTTGTAGTCCACGACGCGTCGCTTCGGATTCGATCGTAGCAATAATAATCAAGTCGTAGCATCGTTTATCTTTCTAAAAGAAAATTACATTCAATTGACTTTTATATAAGCTTCCAAAGTCTGGATAATTTATCTAAAGCAAGTGGACAGTTGTACGAGCACGTTCGTACGTGGAAAAGATTATTAAGCTATTACAATACATCAGACCATTAGGTGGAGATAGCCTGCAACGGAGATAGATGCAGGTTATTTGTTACATGACGGTTTAAGTTTAGAGGGAAAAGCGATTTCTAACAGTAACTGCTGAAACCAAAAGTGACCTGAGGCTGAAATGGTATGGCACAAAAATTCTAATGTGAATAAAGTTATTTATAAATAAACCGGCCAAGTGCGAGTCAGACTCGCGCACTGAGGGTTCCGTACCACCACAAAATACAATAAGGTTGTCCAAGTAACCGAATTACCAGTTATTAAAACGGCTTCCAAAATTGTGTTCCAAAAGTAATTTGCTACACAGTTTGCTACAGGCGCTCGAGTATAACACAATTACAACTTGGTAATGAACAGAAATTTGTCACCAACTCGCACTTGGCCATTATTTATTATTTGTTGTTATACTTTAGAGTGTGTGCCATAATCGTGCCAAGTTGGACGCTTGTGCGTATTATCGTTTTTACTTTAGATCTAATACAAAATACGCTAAAAAATACGTTTTGTTGTATGGGAACCCCTTTTTCGTTTTAACTTTTTGACTTTTTTATTATTTTTTGTTAATCCGCCGTAATTTTAATTATATTCTATGAAAATTTCAACTGGCTATCTATTACGGTTCGAAAGATACAGCCGTTTAAAGGTAGGACAGACGGACGGGCAGACAGACATACAGACAGACAGACGGACAGACAGACATCGTAGGCTTAGTAATAGGGCCCCATTTTAACCCTTTGGGTACGGAACCCTAAAAAGGGACTTACCTACGGACGTACCTTAGTGCTATTTTATAAATATATGTTTGTAGAAAATAACATTAACACCACCACATACAAACTATTTGCACGAAGTTGATGACACTGCAGATAGTACAAGTTTTATTATCGCTCCGCTCACACATTGCACCAAGCCCTTGATACAGCTACGTACCCTAACACTTTTATCCCTTCCCGAAGATAACAATACTTTACCACAGCTACTCCTGCGGTAAATAGTCTGCTCTGTTTCAAGGAATCCCACTTCTGATAGCAACGTCTGGATGGTATAAAATTCAATTTGAGTACCGTGCCAACTGTGACATGTTTATGCTGACTTTCGTTGAATAAATAATAGTAACTACAAATTAACTGTATCATTGTCGTATACGACTAACATTAAGTTTAAATGTGAAGAAAAGTAGTCATCATCAGCATCAGCCAGAAGACGTCTACTGCGGAACATAGGCCTCCCCTGTAAACAACAGCCTGCCTTTTGCATTCACTGGATGCCTGCGATTCAAGAAAAGTATTATTATTTGCTTATTTATAGTTCGTGAGCCAACTGCAGATTTGATATACCTACTTGGCAGCATGTCGGATTTGAGAGCCCAGGCCAGTTGAATTTAGCGCCTAAAATTGGCCATAAACTGAGAGAAACTGTACTAACGTTTATCCTACTTTGTCATAAATTGTAATAATAGAGATGATAGTCGGCAAGTATCACCTGGTTGGTTTCCAGTCATCAAAATAATAAAATCTCTAGCCCAGCGCAGAACTGCAAGTCTTTTGAACACCATGAGCTACTATTGCGTACCTAGGTAACTACCTACAAAGGGTAAGTCTTGATTAAAAATCATTGGGGGTACTTGTCACTTATCATAATCTACCAAATCTTCACATACCATCAAAGGATCCGTTCTTAAGGGGCCTGCAGGGCAATCGCGCTAAAAAATTACGGACGAATCGTTGACGAATCGCAACCGCTCCACTACTTTTGGTCGATTTCGTATCATGCTAATGGTTTTACACAAAGACAAAACGCAACCCGATCACAGTAGGAATGTAGACGCTGTCAAACGAACGTTTCGGAAAAAGCTAGAAAATATCAACTTTTTCGCGCCGATACAAAATCAACCAAAAGTTGTGGAGCGTTTGCGTTTCGTCAACGATTCGTCTGTAATTTTTTAGCGCGATTGCCCAGCAGTATACCTTCTGCAGCTCTCTCGCTCGCACATTTTCACATTATTGAAGATATAAACACAATGAGTGTGAATTTCCAAAAAGTAACAAAATCATGTCATGCCTTTGCCAGCCAGCCATTACATGATTTTGTTACTTTTCGGAAATTCACACTCATTGATTTTATATCTTCAATAATGTGAAAATGTGCGAGCGAGAGAGCTGCAGACGGTATACAGGCCCCTTAACCACCTATATTTTTACGTACTTACTTGGCAAGGTACGATAAAGTAGCACAGAATACATAATTATTAGTACAGCCGTAACACAGTAACTACTTCTCAACGAAGTAATAAAATCAAAGAAGTAGAATTAGCTAAGTACTGTACCTATTACTTACTTGTTAGTTATATTGATTTCCCATTACCAATTACCTCGGTGCTTCTAGTGCTGTCGGTTTGGTCTAATTGTGACAGCCGAGTTTCTAATTAGTACAAATTGAATAACGTTAGACAACACAGCTTGCAAATAGTAACTATGCTAGTAATTAGTGGTGGTCTCAACTCTCAAGTTTTCAATTATAATAGGTAGTTAGATTTATACTCGATATATTTGTATGGAGGCAGATAACTGAGAAACTGGCGGTTTTTTTTTTTTTTTTGTTAAAATGTTCATGTCCGTGGATTCAATGTCCTTTAGTCGTAATATTAAACAGTTTACATTGTCTTAATAGCGTCAAACAAGTCATAGTCAAGCTAAGTAAGTCACGGTCAAGTCAAACTCATGCCCCTGTAAAGTGGTGGAGACTTTACAATAAGCTCCTATGGAGTTTTGGAAACAACACGAAAAGACACGTTTCACCTCGTTATATCACTTTCCCACACTCAAGCACGTTTACGAGCACTTAATGAATAATAATTCACCATTTAGTACACATTAACACTCGAAAATACACAAGTTTCGTAAAATAATCCAACGAGCCGACATGTCTTTTTCCACGTTGGCTCCAAAACTCACTCATTTTAATATTTTTTTTTGTTAACATTTTCATGATCGTGGATTTAATGCCCTTTAGTCGTAATATTAAACAGTTTGCATAGTCTTAATAGCGTCAAACTAGTCATAGTCACAGTCAGAGTCAAGCTAAGTAAGTCACGGTCAAGTCAAACTCGTGTCCCTGTAAAGTGGTGGAGACTTTACAAGAGGCTCCTATGGAGTTTTGGAAACAACACGAAAAGACACGTTTCACCTCGCGGTATCACATTCCCACACTCGAGCACGTTTACGAGCACTTAATGAATAATAATTCACCATTTAGTACACATTAACACTCGAAAATACACAAGTTTAGGAAAATAATCCAACGAGCCGACATGTTTTTTCCGCGTTGGCGCCAAAAACTCACTGGTGGTTTGAGGTGTTTGTATGTTGCCACATACAGCCTTAACATTATTTTAAAAAAAAAATAAAGAAAAAAAAATATATATTTACTAGCTTTACGTGTTCTTCTCAGCAAACCCTTTCATTTGATATACCCATAGTAGTAGTAGTCCCATTTTGGATTTAGAATGATGTAATTTATCTAACCATTAATTGTCATCCAAACTAAATGTGTCTGCAAATTTCAGCACAATCGGTCGCGAATAATTTTTAAAATTTAGTTGTTAGATTTGACCCATACTAACAAGGCAAGTTAAATGAAAGTTTGTTAAAATGAGATGTCGATAAATATTTAGGTTCCTCCGACATCAAGAATGATGACTGTAGGTGGTCATCATAAACATAATTAACAAGCATGGTGCATGTAAATTGAGGATGACAAAATAAATTTAAGTGGAACTCAAAAATTTAAATAATAATCTACAGGTATATACCAAATATAAAATCGAAACACCACTAATCAAAAAGCTTTGAATATTACTATACGAAGACCTATACGAAGCTAAAAGGTAGATACCACCATCACACCTACCAGACCTATTTCTTATGGGGCGTAGAAAGAAAGATTTTTACTCCAGAGACAAAAAGAGGCTGAAATTTTAAAATAAAGTCTACGCTTACGAAGACAAGAGCAACGTCTAGTTACTTTATCAAATAACAGTTAGCTATTGCTATTGCTATCTGTTATTTTATCACCTAATAGCATTAGCTACATCATAAAAACTATTTTAGTTCGATCGCAAGAAATACACATCAATCAATCACACGGAATAGAAAAACCATTCGAGATGATTATCGGAAATAGATTTGGGCTAGCTGAAGTGTGAAGCCCTACAAAGTTACTTAAACTGATTACTTCTGCTCTAGAAGCATATCCGGGGGTCGTTAAACGCGGGGTGACAACATAATATGGGGTTGTAAATGGCAAGTTAAATCTAACTCCAGATGGCGTTGTTTGATGATTCCCATAGTATAGCAAAGTATATTAAAGGGTAACATCGAACGATGGTACTGAGCCGAAGGGATGTCATTATATTCATAATTATTAACCTCTATTACCATGAGACAAACTCTAATATTGTGAAAAAATATCAGATGTTCGAAGCGAACTCTGCAAAAATCTCACACAATTAAGTTATTACAAAAATTGTTTGAACCACTTTCATCGTCGTAATCAGCCTATACTTATTAGTCCACTGCTGGGCATAGACCTCTCTTAAGAGCCGTATTACAAAATGCAATCGTAATTTTTTTGGTATTTAGATATTCGGGCATATAACGAAAAAGTAAAGCCGTAATTGTCAAGATGAATATAAAACAAGTAAACCATAACATTAATTTATTTTTATTTTATATTAGTAGTACAAAGAAATCTAGTCTTATACTTTCCTTCTGAAAGTTTTACGAAAAACTAATTTTGTAAATTGGAGGTAATAAGGTCGATAGGACGAGTTTTTTCAAAATTTGAGCCGTTATTTTCAATAAAAAATACAGATCAATTTATAACATAAATATGATTTTCTATTTGATAAAATCAGAACGCTAACAATCCAGTTTTCGTAGCATTTTTCGTCAAAAAATGTGAGAGGCTTAAAGAAGCAAGCCAGCAGTCTGATCTTCGGCTGTTTGTTTCGTCTTGCAACTGTATAACTACTGAACCATTTCCAGTTGCGCTTATTGGTTAAATAGGTACATATATTTAATAAGCAAATAGTCTTAAGGGGCCTGTATACCCTCTGCAGCTCACTCGCTCGCACAATTTCACATTATTGAAGATATAAAATCAATGTTTGTGAATTTCCAAAAAAGTAACAAAATCATGTCTTGGTGTCATAACATTACAAACATAGAAATGTTTGTTTCGATATCTTGTAATTTGACGGAATAACATGACACGAGAAATAAAAATCACTTGTTAACATTTTACTGTGTCAAATTAAAATATATCAAATTGACAATTTCTTTGTTTGTAATGTTACGATAGACACCAAGACATGATTTAGTTACTTTTTGGAAATTCACACTCATTGATTTTATATCTTCAATAATGTGAAAATGTGCGAGCGAGAGAGCGGCAGAGGGTATACAGGCCCCTTAAATAAGTTACTTAAGCAGGTCTCAAAATGTAGCCAAGCAAGACTTACAACATTCTTTCTCTAAACTTAGCAAGTAAGTAAAAATAGACCACTTTCAGAAAACAAACTTAGTACATAATAGCAAAAAATACATGAGAAAGAAATTCATACAAATTGCCGCAGTAGATTTAACCACGTTTTACTATTAAAAGCTGGGTGATGGAGTTCGGTCTGTATGTCTTGGGCGTTAAGTGTTGGTTTTCTTTGGGGTTGAAGGGGTGTCGGGCAGTGGGGCGGGTCGATAGGGGTTACAGATATAAATAGGGCAGGAGAAGTTAAAGGCCGTCTCAGTAGGTAGGTAGGTACGCTCGGTTTCGTTGGCACCGATCGATTCGCGGATGCTGCAGGCATGTGGAGCAGTTTCTTATCAAATCCTTGGAAATGAGGAAGGTTTTTTAAATTATGTAATATCAACAGTTTTAGCAGTTTTTACAGTTTTAGAGTCGCTGGCATCCAGTGGATGCAAAAGGCAGGCTGTCATTCAGTGTGTAGGTTAAAGGGGGAGGCCTATGTTCAGCAGTGGACGTCTTCTGGCTGATGATGATGATGATGATGATGAACAGTTTTAGAAATAAAGAAGGCTTTTTATCAAATTTATATTTATAAATCAATTTGAAATAGCTGTTATTTGAATATTATTTTTAATTTTTAATTTAAATGATTTTTATTTTATTTTTGCGGCCATTTTGATAATATTACGATATTGGGAATTGCATATTGTATTGTCAACAGACGAAACTTTAGCAAAATCGGTTTGGAGGAACTGGCTCTAATTCAGCTTTCAAGATTTGAACTAAACAAACTCAAACATGGCAACTTAAATAAAAGCTTTTGAAACCTTCCTAATTTATAAAAACCGGAAAAGCTTTTTTAAAAGGTTTTTTTAATAATCCTAACTTCTTTCTAAAAGGATTATGGCTGCAAATATACAAAAAAGTCCAACCTAGGGTAGTGGTAGGGCTTTTTTGCAGAGTCCGCCTGTAGAAGTATCACACTTTCTAGTTATTCAACCGCCAAGCAGTAGTGTGCAGATAATATTACTGTGTTTTGCATTGAAGGGCAATGTTTTGAGTGAAATTACTGGGTATAAATAAAAGCAATAATGCGGTCTACGATGGAGCATACTTGCATACTACCTAGTTAGGAACCTGTGTGTCCTGTTTACTCTGGATTTGAAGACACCCAAATTTTAAGTAGATTCAAATAATTTGAAGCAAGAGTAAACATGATCCTTAGAAGTAAACGTGTTCTATCTTTGTCCATCTATTTGCTTAACATCAACGAAATATGTGGAAAAAGTCATGCCTTTATGGAATTTAAAAAAAGTTTACACTAAAAACGCAAAAATTATTATGACAGTCGGTCTGTTTGTTGTTTGTTGCCTTTTCATGACTAGGCCTATTTAATTTAGCAAATTTATGGTGTGCGATGAGGACGGAAATAGGGTTTCATCCCTGGAAAATATGAGGAAAATCATGAGGAAATCCGCAGGGTAAAGCTAGTATAAAACATACGACTGCAGAGCTGCGTCTGATAATCTAGATAATTTAAACCAACTCCAACTATTACTTAGAAACGTTACTCAAAGTAATCAATGCTTAAAATTGCTGTATCACTTTCTTGCTACCTGAAATCATCACGCTAGAAATCGAAGCATTAATTTCTAGTGTTGATTATCATTTCTAAGGAAGGCCATAAAACTTTAGTACAATATCTTCCAATATTTTATACATACACATACACACAGCTTGCGTTTAATTATTTTTTACATTCGTTTTTACAACCACTTTCAAGCAATCTGTAATTGTTTATGGTCTCGGTTATGCAGAGGATAATTATAACGAGGTTTTAGCCATGAAGATACCTACATTATATACGCACGTTAACAATTACATACCGATACAAATAAAGAACAATTAAATGTAACAATGTGATGTATCTCTCAATGCGATCTTAGAATAAACCTCGGAAGGAAGCTACAAGATAGTTATCAAAATGTTTTTATCAATTATAATTGAATTGAACTTTGAAATTATACAGCTTACTGGACATGGCTATAAGGAGTGCGTAAAAATGAGTGCCTCAATTTGACGCGTCATTTTCGCACCGTACAAGTTAAAAACAAATAAACGAAAAAATCAGCATCGGTATTTGCAAACGTGAACAAAAATGACGTACAAAACCTTCCTATTTAAAAGTCTTATTCAATGAACCGTCACATGAGGTGAGAGTGGATCAAATGATGAAGATATTATATACAGGGTTATTTTTAACTAGCCTTCCAGCACGGATGTGATTTCCCAACGGCAACTTCTCAGGAGCCTAACAAAAAGGGACGATTCAACTGACTTATGTTTATGTTTACTTCTACGTTTGTAACTTAAAAATGACGAACATCCATACAAACTCTCATACCCTAGAGGGTGAATTTTCAAAAATCTCTCCTCACCTCACGCTTCTCTTCCTTGCTCACCTTCGTTAAATAAAATAAAAATAAACATGCTTCTAGGCCCCGCGGCTTAGGCTGTGTAGGTCAATGAATGAATAAGTTGATTTTTCGCTATCTTCGTATGCAAATTTCCTACATAATATAAGTACTTAACAACTTTTGTTCCATGACTAAAAGAAATAAAACACTAATAAAACTGTATAAAAAAATATTGGTGCATGAGTCGGCTCTTAAGCTTCTTGCTGGACGTTTTTTCTGATTTGAAACCATTTTTATTTTCCTATTTTTATTTTTGTATGGCAGAAAAAAGTTACGAATGATTAAAATTCGTGTAATTAAAAACTGTTTTAAACTATCACGGTTGTTCACAAAAGTTATATTATCCTGTAAATAATCATATACAAGTAACAACAGTTCGTGTAATTAAAGTTTTTATTAATGATGTAGAGAACCTGCCTGCGAGAACTTGTTAGCAAATATTAGCTAATTACCCTGTACAGTGATAATGTGTAGGTACTACAGTACAGATGTAGTCCATAATGTAGTGTGGAAGCAGCCACCAGGCGAAAAGTCGCAAACACACGGCTTTGTGATTAATGTTAGGTAAATTAATTACGCCGACCTTGGTACTTCAGCGCACATGTTTAGGTAAACTGCCGCCGCCGGCTTGTGAAATCGACGCAGAAGGACAAGTTACAAGAGGTAGCGAATATAGCCACATTTTCACCTGCCCACTCTTGGATGAAAGAATTTCCTATGAGCAGGTATAGATTACCCACCACACTCTACCCCCACTATAAGCGTCGTGGAACGGAAATTTTAAAGCTTAAATACTGTAGATACTTTTTTATCTACAACGGAACGGAGAAGGTATGTGCGTTTAGGGTGAGAGGTTGTTTGTGTGTGCAAAAACTAATGTTCCCATTAATCTCCAAAACGGCTAAACCGATTTTAATTTAGTTCTTTGAAGTGAAAACTTCTTTAGCTGTGTTGAGCGATTTTTGGTAGGGGAATAAACTTATGGGTTCGCGTCACCGACATATGGGACAGCGTCAACGATAAAAAAAGTTTTTTTTTTAAAGGTGACTTATTTGAGCTTGCTTTGAAGGCATTTGAAGATCACCTTTTATCGGTGTTTTTCAATTTTGTAATATACTAGCTGCTGTCCGCGACTTCGTACGCTTTCATAAAATATTTCAACCCCTTTAATTAAAATCCTTTCTTAGCGGACTTCTACGCCCCATTAGGATATACTTAAGCTAATATTATTATGTTTTGCTGGGCAAAGTGACTTCTCCTAATTCCAAAGTACTATAAAAATTGTATCGTAATGGTTTTAAAGGTGTCTATTCTACGGACGGCAGCGATTATAATTTCCGCTAAAGTAATTGAATTAATATAGGCTAAGTGGCAAGCCCCAATGTCAGATTTTTTGGGACACCCCTGACATAGCTGCATTGCCTGCATTGTTTTATATAGTATTATTTCATTCTGTACAATTTTAATTTTCGATTAACTGATGTAATTGGCTTTGTGTGCCGTTTTAGTTAATAAACAATAGCTGAACGGTTGTTGATTAAAATCACAGCCGCTTTTAGCTAATTTCGTGTACCGAACACCAATTCCGCCATTTCTCATCATGACCTTTCTCGTGACAAGGGTGGCTTTGTTTGAAATAATGGTGGGAACCGCTTACCTGGAATGTGTACCAGGTTCTTCCTCACAATGTTACGTGTACGATGATTCGGCAACATTTGACCTTTGATATGTTCATTGCGTATTACTGGTTAACTGTTTGATGTGGAACTTTTTCTGCAATGTTACACGGAACGGTGATACTAAACCGAATGGAGCTCATTGTACTATCGTTATGAAAAACTTTCACTAGGTTTCAGAACAACACTGAATTCGTTCTTTTTTTATTAGGTGTTCCATATAATAAGAATATTTAGTGCGCGGGCGACTGTTTCCGGGAGCGCGCGTATTCCCTAATGAAGGAGTTCTAATGGCTCTGAAACCGGTCGATCGTCTCGACCGATAAACATAATCGTGAGTGTAAGCCGTTTGTAATAACTAATCTTTGAATGGTTTTGAGAGTGGGGGTGTGTGTGGATATGTAACCACACATTCCACAATTCATCCATCATCCATCCATTCATTCATTTTTCCCATATTTCTTTTGCGGTTTTGTATACTTAACCACACATTGTCATTTCATTGAATGTTAATGTTATTAATTCTGTGAAGCATTTTATTGTGATTTAGGGTTGGTCTTGTAGTAAATCTATTTTGGTAATATTGAGTACGGCGACCTCTTTTTAGTGTAGTATGTACCTACCACAGTTGTGTGACCGTTTACACACTGTTTAATTATATTATACGTTTCCTTGAAATATACTTATTAAATATGTCAATAATTATGAGTAATACTACCTTATTATAAGAATACTGTTGAGAAAACATTCATAGGAATGGCGAATGCTTCACTAAAAACATGTTTTACATCACCGTTTCACTATATTTTTCAACAGATTAACTGAGCATTGATCGCCAAGTCTAAATATCTCTGGACGTATTCGTTCGCTAGAAATGTTTTTTTTTTTTTTTTTGCAAAGAAAATTAAACCGTGGTCAACGATGCTGGTATTTCAACTAGTTATTTTTCTGTATACTTCTTTAGTTTTAAATTTTGTTGTATACTATTAGTTGACATTTAAATATTTAAAAAAAAGGATGTGTATACATCCTTTTTTGTAACTTGTTCGTAACTGTTTAGTTGGAACATGAAAGTGAAAATAGATTGTTAATGAAATTATTGTTAATTAAATGCGACGCGTGACCAAAACGCTGGCGTGTTTCTGGCTCAACGCATTAGCATTGCCATTCAACGTGGTAATGCCGCCAGCATGTTGGGTACGCTGCCAACTGGTAGTGGGCTTGAGCATTTGGATTGTCTTTAGACCTTCAACGGTCTATGGGCAGTCTAACTGTATTTGTAGTGTTAGTTTTAGCTTGTATTTTGTTTAGTTAATAAAGGCTTTATCAAATTGTCTTTTTCATTGACAATGCATTTTCCTTAGCGTACAGCGTTTTCCCCAATTAAAAAGTTTAGAGTTGAAAACTTGAAGTTTAGTTAAGGAAAAGAAAATAAGCACTTATATAAAATTTATGTTGCCTTGATTGTTTTCTGACTGAAAGTAGCCCACTTCGTTTCTCTTTGTCAACTCTTTAAAACAGCATTCCGCTTTATCTCGTTTTACGTTCTGCGTAAACTTTCCTCGACAAATGTCGCTCATTCCAAACGAACTTATCTGTAGAAACTTCCCGAGGGTCCGTCCCTTCAAAGGGTTCCGAGGGACCGTTTATTTCAGGGCCTTCGTTATCAAAATTAACAGAAAAATGGGTCAAGGGAAAAAACTTAACTAAACCTTCCGCTGTTTTTGTTTCTCTGAAGAGGGCTAGATAAGATAAGAGTTGTATTTGACGTAGTAGTTAGATAGATTTAGTATAATCTCTAGAAATAGGTAATATTGTCCGTGATGGTAAGGATAAGAACGTAGAAATATGTATTCATCTACAAATAAAACTTCATGTTTCTGATAGCCAGGCCCTTCTTTCCCACTGGGCACTCTGGGCACTCTGGGCACGTGCCCAGGGCCCCGCGATCGACAGGGTTCCTAGTTCCTGCCAGATCACCAAATGATAACCAATATTTATTACTGACAAACATATTTATTTCGAAAAAATCATAGGATAATGACTGACTACAATACCTACTTGCTTATTAGCTTTACTCTACTCTCGCCTGAAAATCAGCATATCAACTTTCTTTGTCTATTCGAACAAAATAGTGCTCTGTCAAGGTCATAGGGACCCATTATTGTGCCCAGGGCCTCTAATAGGTTAAAGACGGCCCTGCTGATAGCATAATCTATTTGTTTCAATAGAATCTACAGCTTGTAAAGCTGCCCTTATAGTAAAAATTGGTAGGACATCTTAGCATAAAAAGTATCATAGAACGAAACGTAGACAAGGCAGGGGAAAATCGAAATAATCATAGTCCAAAACAAACACTAATCAGGGGTCGACATAAACTTAAATTTAAAATGTAACTCTAGTTTTTCGTAACTTCACTGAACGGCTTCAATGAAAGATCAGCGTCGTTTGCTAAACAACATTATGCTGAGTTGAGACCTGCTTTGTGACACTAAACATTAATTAAGCTATAGATAGATAGCTTAGCTATACCTAGTTTATAATATTGCTCACCTGCTTACATTGACTAATGTTGCTTATGTTACAAAATAAAATTATGTATATTCCTTTCTTTCAAATCATACTAAAATACACGAGTATTATACATGCGAAAGTGTGTGATTGTTCTCAATTCCATAAAGCCCGAATGAATTTTAATAAATTTTTCCATAGCGGTACTCATTCCCTTAATTAACACATGTTTGAAATGGTTTAGCGGTTACTATATTTAGGAGAGAAAAACGGCGACTTACTGTCTATACTAATATTATAAAGAGGAAAGATTTGATTGTTTGTTTGTTTGTTTGCATTGAATAGGCTCCGAAACTACTGAACCGATTTGAAAAATTCTTTCACTGTTGGGAAGCTACACTTTCCCCGGGTGACATAGGCTATAATCTATACCCGTGCGAAGCTGGGGCGGACCGCTAGTTACTAATAAATACCTACATGTAATATCGTATCAGAAGGTCAAAACAATACATCTAGGTATATTCAAGGCTAGAGTGAATATATTACTTCTAAATTGACGTGTTCCATCTTCGGCCACACCGTCGTATACCATCAGGTAAGTTGGTGGCTAAACATAGACCTATCTTTAATAATAATTTAAAAGGGGTTGTCTGTAAAGTCGGTTTACGGACGATAATTTTACGTGATAACGCTTAGGCCGATCGTGCCTCTCTATCGCTTGTTCCGCGCTCTCGCTTGCACGCGCGGCTCAGGCGGAACGTGACAATGTTTCGTGCGTGCAGCTGGCGTTCACTGATTTATAAGACGTTATCACGTCAAAAACAAGAGGATGGAACCTGCAACATTGAGAAGAGCTAGATTGCAAAATGAATAATTATAGTCATAAACAAAACATCTCTATTCTCGATCTTTCCGTACAACAATGTAACAGTCACTGTAACAACATAGAGATCAGAAAATATTTTTGTTTTCATACAACGCGTTGGCTTCGCCCATTGATCTTTGAAGGAAAAATATTTTCAGTGACCCTTGTTTACCTAAAGAAATAACTTCGTTATTTATATGCCATATTCGTCCTTGAGTGGAGCTTTGTATATGTAACTTGTAATAAGTCACCTAATCTAATAGGGTCTATGTAGTAAAAACAAACTAATGTATTTTTGGCGGAGACTAGCTTCTCTTCAGTTTATTTTTATGACAACAACTAAATTTAATTTAATAAAAAACTATTTTACTTGCATTGGGCCGATTTTACGGGATTTCTTTTCGATGATATGTTATTATCTACTTAATTACTATTACATAATTATAATATTTTATCAGTCGCTTCCCAACAGCCGAGTTGGTTGTAAGCCGCGCATTCACTCACGTCAAAAAAAGTTTCCAGTACTTTACTCTAGTACAATAACCTAGGTTATTTTGTATGTGAAGCGTATAGCACTTTGATCATTCACTCCGTCTCCACACAACGATCACGTCCTTGAGAAATATCTTAGAAGGAATACTTACTTCTATTTTACAATAGACTGAATTACTCTACGGCTCCTAAACAAACATATCAAACAAATAGAAAAGGGTTTGTCGGAGAAATGTTGGTACTAAGTACCCAAATATAAGCTGGGTCAATTTAAGGATTTAAATTAATTTTATTACTTATGTATGTTATATTTGTTCAAACGTTATTGAGGTTAGAAGGACTGTTCATAATGGCATAATTAAAAAATATTAAGGGTATATGCGTAACCTTGTATATATAATTATATATATATCTGTAGGTAAACCTACAGAGACCATGTCATCTTCAAGCATAAAATTATAGGCAAAAATAAATAGAAATAAATAACGCTTCACACTCGTTGCTCATCACTAGAATTTCCTGTGCCTTTATTAACTAGACAAAATCAAGCAAACTAACACTTAAACCCTAAACTTCTTAGCCAATTACACAAAAACAGTCAAATAAATAAATATTCGGGATATTTTTGCACACACGGCCATCCGACCCCAAACTAAGCAAAGCTGCCAGAGACTGATATACATACATAATATATGTTTAAATACATACCTAAATAGACATTAACACTCAGATATACCTAGAACAAACACAAATGTTCATCACATGAATGTTGGACTGCCCATAGCCTGCTGAATGTTAAAAGACCTGCCAAATTTCAGCTTTGTATGTAGGTCAAGTAGATTTCAAGATTTCGTGACGAGTGAGTGAGTGAATGAGTGAGTGGTATTTCGCTTTTATAGATATACTAGGTATGGCCCGCGACGTCATACGCTTAGATTTTCACGTAAACATTCAATCCCCTTTTCCCAATTCACAAAATAATTTCTTGGCGGACGTCTACACCTCATAAGAAATCTACTTGGCAAATTGCAGGTTTGGTGCATAACTTTCAAACCCCAATTCCACCTCCTTAATCCGTTCCTTTTGTAAAATTCTTACAACAGTAGTTATTTATTTATTTTAAACTTTTAACCTGTATACCAAATTTTATCTCCCTAACATCAAAACATAGGATTTTCATTTACATTTTCAATCTCCATTTGCCTCCTTAATTCGGCCCTTTGACAAAATAATTTCTTAACGGACTCTATACACCATAAGTACCTACCAAATTTCAGCTTCGTAGGTCAAGTATTTTTTATATATTTAATTATGAATATACAGAAATATTTATTTTGCGATAATGAAATTTAAAACCAAACAAAATAATCCAAATATAAGTAGGTAGGTACATTATCACAAAAACCAACTCAGCATGTTGCTGGTTGTACACAACCAACGCTGATGTTCTATGAATCAGAGTAAGCGAGTGAGTAATAGTGCTATACCTTAGAATAACTATTCAGAGAAGGTAGGTTTCCAAACAACGCCTACTCAAAACGTAAGCTACAAATTCACTTTATAGCTTGCGTTTAGATTGGTATTTTAAACGATTTAAGCAAAAAAATTAAAACTCAGAGTCACACAGCGGGCAATGGAGAGAGCTATGCTCGGAGTTTCTTTGCGCGATAGAATCCGAAACGTGGATATTCGCCAAAGAACCAAAGTCACCGACATAGCTGTTAAAATTTGCAAGTTGAAGTGGCAATGGGCAGGCCACATCGCTCGGAGAACCGATAACCGATGGGGAAGAAAGGTTCTTGAGTGGAGACCACGAACCGGAAGACGCAGCGTAGGTAGGCCTCCCACTAGATGGACCGACGACATAGTAAGAGTCGCTGGCATCCAGTGGATGCAAAAGGCAGGCTGTCGTTCAGTGTGGAGGTTAAAGGGGGAGGCCTATGTTCAGCAGTGGACGTCTTCTGGCTGATGATGATGATGATGAAGCAAGAAAATTAATGGATTACCTGTGGAATGTCACACCATAACTCTTATGCTGCTTTTCTGATTTGTTGTGGTACGATTTCACCGCGCAAATTGTCATAGTAAAAATTTTAAATTTTTTTTGGGGCTATTTATGACACCATTTGAATGGCTTAAATTTTGTATACCTTACCTTATTATAAATGCGAAAGTGTGTTTGTTTGTTTCACGCAGCAACAGAGCAACGGATCGACCTGAATTTTTGCATAGGTATAGTTCAAGGGTCGGAGAGTGACATAGGCTACTTTTCATCATCATCATTATTATCATCATCACCATTTTTCATCACTACGCGGGTGAAACTGCGGGGCGCAGCTAGTATATTATATATAAATAGCTTTTATATATATATAGTAGATACCACAAAACTATTAATTTCCTTAAACTAAGTCAGCATTAGATAGCTAATTGATTCGTATGACATCTGTATACGTCCTTGTAGTGACCTATCCTCAGGTCGCCGGTTATTTCAGACATAAATACAAAACCTAGGTAGTTATTTCTGGTTGCAACACGGTAGGAAAAACCCACGACGAGTCTACGCACGTGACTGGGACGCTACGGGACGGGATGTCCCGGGATAACGATCAGAATACGAATTGCGAAATGGATGCGGCAAATAGTTTACTGCAAAGCATATAGCATATTAAGCATATAAGCATATTATCCGACAAAACTCTTTTTCACGTAATTTTCTTTACGAAATACTTACGATAGACGTTTCTTTGTCATATCCACATAAGGCATTAAATAAGCAATACATTTGCAATTACACGATTAATTAAACACCGTAATGGAATTTATGACGTAGATTTATGTTCCAATATTAATTAAACCTCATGCAAATCTTTTCGTAAGTATCAAAATTATAATCTCACTGTGGTTATTTCATTTTAAGGGTTCCGTGGGTACAAAGGGTAAAAACGGGACCCTATTACTAAGCCTACGATGTCTGTCTGTCTGTATGTCCGTCCGTCTGTCCGTCTTACCTTTAAAAAAGTCAATTCAGTCATCGTATTTTTTTACGTATTTTTGTATTAGCTCTAATGTAAAAACGGTAATACTTACAAGCGTCAAGCTTAGTATGATTATAGTACACACTTAAAAGTATAACAACAAATAATAAATAATGGCCAAGTGCGAGTCGGCGACAAACTACTGTTCACTACCAAGTTACAATTGGTAATTTGGTTACTTGGATGACCTTATAATTTTTTCCACCGAATCGTACTGCCATATTTTTCATCATAATCATAATTTATTCAAAAATACAGCAATAGTTTTTTTAAATTGATAATTCTTGTATTTGTGGTGCTACGGAACCCTCAAAGCCCAAGCCTGACTCCCACTTGGTCGGTTTATTTGATGTTGGTACTCATATAACTCTTTGTGCAAATAGGCGTGACTTAGACGTATAATTTGTAGACTGATTTAAAACTTACGTACGTCGTCAATGCAAGGCCATTTCTACTATAGCTGCATTAACGGAGTTCTACGGCATCGGTTCCGGAATAAAAGGCATCCATCAGGCATTACTCGTGTTTTGTACTGGTTTTTACCGGCTGTTTTGTTTTATCAATCAAGAATGGTTCAGTTGTTTCGTCACAAACAGACAACACTTGTAATTTATAATATTAGATGGTTAAGCTATTTTGACTCAAAGTTTTTTTTCCTGTGGAGTTTTACAAAAAAAATTGCCATATCCAAATATTTACAAAACATCGCGTATGCATCCATGTCATCACCCACTCACTACGTCGGAAGGCCAGAGTTAATTTTGTGCGGAAGCACCGTTGGCCAACAATCGTGTCGTCACCAGTGCGTCGGGAGCGACGACCGCCCGTGTAGGTTGACCCTGAAACGAGATAGTTAGCACAGGTGTTAGCAGAAATATGTCTTGGCTCAAAATAACTAGTTCTCCCCGAACTGAGACCGCCTACATCTTCGTAAACCCCGGACTGATTATGCCCACATTCGATTTTAAAAATGGTTACAAAATTGTATGATGCTCGGTTCATAGAAACGCCGGCTTGTAGCCGCCATTAGAATCTAAGACCTTTGGCGCTGGTACAAATATTTATACAAAATATAAATATTAAATATTTTAATAGATTTATATAAATATTTTTAGTATGTTTTATTAGCTTTTTATGGTTATTAGGGTTCCGTAACCAAAGGGTAAAATCGGGACCCTATTACTAAGCCTACGATGTGTTCCTTTCTTACTGTCTGTCCGTCCGTCCGTCTGTCTTACCTATTTTAACGGCTGTATCTTTCGAACCGTAAAAGATAGCCAGTTTAAATTTTTACATAATGTGTTACGGCGGATTAACTAAGAAATACAAAAAGTCGCACTTGGCTGTTTTTTTTTAAGGTTTTTCAATTTCCTCACGACCTAACACATATCAGACAAACAAGGGGTACATATTCCTTAGTACAATTATCGTTCGTGTCCAAAGGCAAAAAATTTCATGTATTTTTTGTTACTATTCAGCGGTTGTATGTACGGCACACTTACTCATATTTCACACACTAAAAAACTTATAGCAACACCAATGACCTTATTAATAGTCCACGTGCAAAAAAAGCGACTAAGTTCTGCTGGGTGTAGTAAAGGCTAGTCCTAAAAGCATCAAGCCTTATTTAGGCAAATGCGTTCGCACCCTCCACGCCCCCTTACCATGTCTCCCTTATTTGTCTGATCTAAGATTAAGATTTGGGAGCTACGATCCCACAGACAGATAAACTATGACACCCCTATTTCTGCGTCGAATGCATTCTGTAAGGCGTTCGATTAGCATAGTTTAAACGCCCTATATTAGAAAACGATCGATTGATTTCTAAGAATCGTTTCATAGTAATGTAGTTACTTAATTGACTTTTGAATATTTTATTTGCAAACTGTGTATCTAGCCTATTCCGGGAGGTTATCGATTGAACCCCTTATTGGTTTTGTTGCTTAGCACGGTGAGTCTATCACCCAGAAAAGGTGTACTAAACTAATAGTTGGTCCAACTTTTACTACGGAACCAAACCGTGAAATGAAATCACGAACAAGAATAAATATTATTTTTTTAACCACCGATAACGTTGGTCACTATATACATTAGACCCGGTATAGGCGTAGAATTTTATGGCTGGCATTGTTTTTGAGTTTACTGTTGATTAGAAATAACCTAAAAAAAATTGGTTCTGACGTCTGTTGACGACATTGACCAAGAATTTGTAAAATTTGCCGTTTTGAGAATTTGGCGTTTGTATGATTGGCCATTTTGAGATTTGGTCCTTTTTACACTGAGTTGCCATTTAGAGAATTAGGCATTCTGCGCTGAAACCACAAAATACACACCTAATTATTACAAATGTTCTTTTAACTGGTAGTATTTTTTTAATTTTTTTGTAATAGTACATACAAGTACCCTAAAAACCTAAAAGAACTAAAACACCTTACCTACGTTGTAACTAGCCACTGTTCAGCTTATGCTGGCTTATCAAGAAACAATAAAATTGATTCGTTAGCTTTCAGTGAAGCAATTTACGGAAATGTTCACCTTTATTGACGGTTACGGTTACGGTTTACGGATAGATTCATTGCCATGGCCGCATTGGTAACAATGAGATGTACTACTTTTAAAGCGTTCAATGCCGTTTCTTTACTTATGCTCACACAATTATAAAAAACACGACCAACTCGCAAAAGTGCTGCTAACTTTTAATCCGCTGGACAGATTTTGATAAATTTTTACTAAAAACAATCGCAATGAAAGTTGCTGTAAATATAAAAAAAACGCATTTAAATCAATTAAGTCATTTTGGAGAAAACATATTACAAACATACACACTAAGAATACGAAATCACCTCTTACCCCCATCACATATAAACGAGAAGCTACTTCATATTAAAAAAATATAAAAAAACACATTACCTATAAGATAAATAAGAAAGATAATAATAATGGTATGTAATTAATATAATATAAGTACATACATATTTTATCGATTCTAAATCATACAATAGTTATACATTTCACGCAGGGCATGTATTTGTTTTAGGTACTTATACATATACAATCATGTATCGTATACGATTAGGTATGCCTACGTCACTATCAGTAATCACAAGCACTATCACCAATCTTCGTTTTTGGAAGCGTCTCCCTGTACAGAAAACATTATTGAAGAAAACATCGGAAGAAAGAGAGGCAGCATAACAAAATATTCATAAACTATAGAAGCTTCCAAAATCTATACAACAAAATGCTAAACCTCCTTTTTCGTTGTCCACAGTGTTATCAAAATGCATATTGAAGTGCAAGTGGCGCTGAACTTCGTGATATCATACCTTTACAACAAACTACCGCGGCGACGAGTAAACATCTTCGGCGAGGAGCTTGAAAAGGCATTAAAGGACAAGTTCCGAGGGCACTGGTACCCCGACCGGCCCTGCAGGGGATCAGCTTTCAGATGTCTGAAGACCGGGGGCCCCCTGGACCCCGTACTCGAGCGGGCGGCGCGGGAGTCTGGTGTACCAGTCAGAGATGTGCTGGAGCATTTGCCGAGGGATCTGGCTGTTTGGGTCGATCCAGGTGAGAATTTCTTTCAAAATCCATACTATTAGTTGGGAAGTTATTGTACACTTTTTTATTAAAGGTGGCGGTCAAACGCAAGCCTATTGCGTTGGACCGCCACCTTGCCTGATGTTAAGCGATGATGCGATGTCTTATGGAGCATGGCTATGGCTATTTTGGATATGCGTGACAAAAAGGGCAGATTACATATAATAATGCAATTGCGGTTTTAAATGCGTCGCACTATTTGTGACAAGCTTCTAGCCCTCATATTCATACACGTAAATAAAGGTACCTCAACTCTTCACATCACCCTCAAGTGGTATTTTGGCATAGGTATAAAAACATCACTTGAGGGTAACGTGAGACTTCGAGGTACCTTTATTACGTCTATGAATATGAGGGTAAGTATTCTTATCTAACTACCAAAACTTCAAAAACACATCGATTTATACAAATGGTAACCAAAACAACACACAGAGCACTAACAAAACATGACATGAGTGCATAGAACGACCGACTTACTACTAGTCTGTGTAGAGTTGGCCAAGCGATGGAACTAAAACATTTCCAGGGAGGCTTCCAGTTTTGTTAAGAAAAAACGACGGTGGCTCCTGTAGGCAACTCTACATACGTAATCAACTCTACATACAAATTGGTTAGCATGTGTCAGTAGCGTAGGAAGTGTCAAATTGTCAACAGAAGCAAGGTAACAAGTCAAACGAGTTGCATAACATGACGAGGTCGACAAACAGCCTCGAGGGCAGATCAGACTAGTACTAGAAAAGGAGTCTTCCCATTTCCAGTCTGGGGCCTTACGGCTACATCTTAACGCAGGCTCGAAACTACGCTGTGCGGAAAATCACGCAAATGTGAACCTTAACGCGCCTAAATACGGTTTGCAGTCGCACAACTTTTCGCAAACACCCGGCCCCAGATTTGACAATTCCAAAGATAATATAGGCATGACAACTATAATGTTATTACTATACCGACGTATCTACTACCGTATGATCATCGTCCAGGGTGCTAGAAATTGGTTGATCAGTAACAGTCCACAATATTGTCACAACCTTGGGTCGAACCTGGATCCGATTGGCATATGACCGAGGCAGACAGTATAAGCGATAAGAGAGAGTAGGTACTGTACCCAGCAGTGCAGAAATCTGTTAGTTCATGTAAGAGGGCTCTATATAGAAGGTGATAACATAGAAAAGGAAAAGTCACTCAATTATTGTCACCCAGTTTTACGCACAGGGTTACGCATATTTATATACCTTGTACTAAGCCAAAAAGAGGTCATTGTACTCATCATTACAAATAACTTTCACGTTGAGACCAACCCTGAAATCACGAAAAACAAATCAGCTGCTCCAAAGAAAACGGTCATTGACACTCGACAAATGTATGAAACAGCTGATTTGTTTTTCGTGATTTCAGGGCTAGTCCCATAGTAAAAGTTGTACATAATGATGAGTACAATGACCTCCTTTCGGCTTAGTACAGTCTATATGCGTAACCTTGTATAATGTTCATTAGACCTAAGTATAAGCATATTAAACAGAACAAGAGCTCTACTATGTCACGTATGCACAATGAATCAATGAAGTTGACCTAATCAATCATGACCTATTTACAACGACCAAATTATAACATCTACATGGATAACTATGAACGAACGAGGTGTACGAGGTGTTATGAGGACGTAGGACGTTATAAAATATTAAAATCAAGGCATATTGGCATATATTAAATTGGCGTAGTATATAAGAACGTTTTGAGATAGGCTTTTGGTAAATACGAAATTAAGTAGTCTACCAAGTTTAGCAAGTTAAAGTGGCAGTGGGCAGGGCACATATTATCACGCCATACAGATGGCCGATGGGGCCAAAAGGTTCTGGAATGGAGACCACGGACCGGTAAGCGCAGCGTAGGACGTCCACCCACAAGATGGACGGACGATCTAAAAGAGACCGCAGGGAAACGCTGCATGCAGGCCGCTTCTAACCAGCCAGCCTTCCTTTTGGAGATCGTTGGGAAGGCCTATCTATGTCCAGCAGTGGACGTCCTAAGGCTGAAATGGTGATGAGGTAGTCTACCACCAATAATAAGTGCCGGCCCTACCCCTTAATCAGGGTAGAGCGAGAAAGTCTTTCGGTGCGTTTCATTTCTGATCTTGCATGCTTCAACCAATTCACTTGTACACAGCAACTGTCCTAGAATCAGCCCGAACTTCCTGCCCTGTGCAATCAACTCATAGCTCCACTTTACCTATACGTAAATTTTCTTGAATTCCAGGTGAAGTTTCATACCGCATCGGTGAGAAAGGAGCTGTGAAGGTGCTGTTCAGCAGCGACGAGCGGGCGGCCGACGAGCGGACCGACCGAGAGGTGAGCGCATACCCTGTATGTAGCCTGTCTTTTCTTATTTACTTACTTTCTTTCTGTGGTAGTGTCGCTGCCGACTCAAATTGGATCTTGGCCTCCGAAAATAAAAGACGCTCCTTACAGCACAGGGGCCTTACAACTAATTCTGTTTAGGTGATACGCAAACTTGTGCGACCTCAAACCGTTGGTATTTCGGCGGTCTCGGTTTCCTAGATAAAACATTCAAATTTGACATGACTCCATGTTTAGGGTTCCGTACCCGAATAGTGTAAACGGGACCCTATTACTAAGCCTACGCTGTCCGCTGTCCGTCTTACTGTCCGTCTGTAACTACTTACTTATATTTTATTACCAAACTAAAATTTGAATTATTCAAAATTTATTTAGGAAATAAATGTAGCCCAAAATCTCACCAGGGATTGAAACATGGCCAAAAACACCATCCTAGATAGTTTTGTCTATTTATCTATCTAACTACATAATTACCTCGTGTAGCCAAGCTTTTCAACAGTATTTTATAGTTTGTCAAGTTGTCTGGCAAATGCCCAAATGGCAGAGAAACTGAAAATGGAGCAAGTTGATAAGACACTGTTTTGCTTTTCGATGCAGACCATTTAATCTAAGTTGGTATATATTTCAGGTGACCTACCTAAATAAGCCAAGGTCTTAAGCAGTATTCCAGTAATACCAATTAGGTACAAAAGTACCTAATAGTACCTAGTTTACTACCTTCAACAAGATTAAGTGATGGGCGACACAAATCCAGTTTTGGTGATGAAAAAATATTGCGCGACCGTAAACCATATCTGGGCGCGTTAAGGTTCACGTTCGCGTAATTTTCCGAACTGCGCGGTTTTAACGTTAGTTTGGGACCGCGTAACGAGTTGGGCGTAAGACCCTTGATTTGTTCGGAATTTCTAGGTAATCGGATAAAGCTTTGAAAGGATGTTTAATTTTCGCACTAAAATACTTATGTGCACTTCAAAATACATGTG
The DNA here is from genome assembly GCA_914767915.1 of Agriopis aurantiaria. Taxonomy (NCBI): domain Eukaryota; kingdom Metazoa; phylum Arthropoda; class Insecta; order Lepidoptera; family Geometridae; genus Agriopis; species Agriopis aurantiaria. Next base: position 13,967,155 of record OU611986.1, on the reverse strand, counting down.
TGATTAAAATGTCCTGCCCTTGTTTTTTAACCGGTTTTTGTCAGGACCGGTTTAAAATTTCATAATGGTAATCTTTCTCATAACTACTGATCGTTTGATTAACTAATCAAAGTACCCAACTCCAGTGGCGTTGCCTCATCCATACTAAGAAAAGAAGAGAGAGAAAAGAGAGAGAGAGAGAGAGAGAGAGAGACAGCGCACATATAGAGTAAAGAGAGAAAAGAGAGCTCTTGTAGAGTAAAGTCTGTGTGTATATTTGAGGTAACCGCCGAAACCACTGTCTTTCACTGTTAAAAACCTACAACCCTGTCACTGAATGACACTAAATGAAAATGTAGATAGTTAGGTACCTACTCTAGTACCTACATTTTGACCACGCTGCTAATAGCTAGTTAAAAATGTACCTACGTAAGTCAGGCAGGACTTGTCTAGGAAAATTTTAGCCTTCGAGTTGTTCTCTTCTTATAGGTACTAAGTACCTAGATAGTATAACTATTGGAGATTTACACAGTATGTAACTATGTACCTAACTACTGTTTGATCTGTGGTTAATTTACATGGGTAGGTACTTAAGTAAACTAGGTAGGTACCTAAATGATTGTGTTTATATGGCCAATAGACTAGAAGACGTTTTTCTTCACATAAATCTATGCCAGTGTTAATTGGGTCTAACCAACCGGTAACCATAACGTAATTAATTTGTCATGCAAAATAACTAGCTGAAGCGTTATTTGTTAGAGCACATACCTACGTGTGCCTACGTAGGAGGATCAATAAATAGGTATATATTATAACCATTGGTAACTACCTAGGTAGGTACCTATATGAAGATATGTGCCTACCTATTTTGGTTAGGAAAAATACCTACCAACTGACGCAAATATCTAAATCAAACAAACTAAATCTTTCAATGGGAATCAAAATACATAGCAATTGCTAGCTGCGCAGACAATAGTCTAATCTATCATCTGGGTCTGCGTAATGTTTTGGCAATAATACCATCATGTGGTCGACCGAGCAACCCAATTTATCAACAATAGGTTGCCTTGGTTTCTTTGCTATTTAAATAGGGATAAAGGTTCATGCACACGAAGTTACGGCAAAAACAAATCTAAACGTTTAGGTTAGTACTGGGTCTAATACAGTTATGCTAACACAACGTCAAGCGATATTGATAAAGGCACATGCACACAAGTAGATTACGGCAAAAATTGATATACCGTACTAATCACCGTATCATCACAGCAGGTAAACCTATATCGAGTAAAAACAAGTATCGAGTGGTCTAAACGAGTTGATTTGGCATTTCTAGAAAATATCATATTTTTGCGTTGTTCCCAGGTGACCCGCGCGTTCAACCCCGAAGCACAGTGCTTCAGACCCGTGGAGCCCGCTGCGGCACCGTCTCCGCCTGCGCCCGCTGCCTTCTCACCGGCGCCGCCGTTCCGTGCGCAGCCGCTCACTTTCACCACTGCCACGTTTGCGCAGACCAAGTTCGGCAGCACCAAGCTCAAGACGAGCAGCAAACGCGCCAACCGCATGTCACCAACAGAGTTCAGCAACTACATCAAGCAGCGCGCGGTTCAGCAGCAGCTGGCTTCGCGCGCACTGTCACCAGCCACGGACCCTGCGTCGTACTTCGTCTCGCGACGCGACCCTGCCCCCTCTTCAGCGCCCCCCTACCCACCGGCGCCTGCGCATCTCCTGCTCGCCAACTGAGCCCTGCCCGAGCGCTAGACACTTCGCGCGATCCGCTCATAGAGTCTTTACTTTTTTACGAGAGAGACGCGCGCCGCGATTTATTTTTTTATTTTCCGCGGGGGCGTCCCGCGCCGCCCGCCGCTTGTGATATCCGTACGATTTTCCATAACTTTTTGTATTCGTTATGTCGATGTGTAAATTTATCGATAGGAGCAATAATCTGCCGGGCTGATCGCCGGCGATTTATTTTCGTAATATATAATGCCAGTCGATTTTTGATGTCTTCGTTCAATAATATACGTAGGGTGTAAGGGAGCAGAGGCCGCACGGCCGCGTGCGCTTACGACGTACCTTCTAGAGCGAGTCTGTGTAACATACATTCGTCCTCCAAACTAAGAGAATTCTTTATAATATAAAATATGTATACATAATTATATATATATTCGTACGCGATATTCGTCTAATTTTTCATATGGAAATGAATAGCAAATAGAGAAAAATTACGTATTTTTACTAATGAAATGAATAACTCATACTTTACTCTTACTCTAGTATTACTACCGGTATGTATTGTACTTGTACGTTTAATAAATGTTTGCATATCCGTTCGGACGCGGTCGGACGGCGCGGCGGGCCGCCCGAAGGCGTCGGAGATCTCACATAGTGTAATCATCACTTGTACGATTGTACCCTTATAATTATGTAATAATTAATAACATAATAATATACATAATAGATTTAGCTTTCAATCTAACAGTATTTTTTTAAGAAGATATTAGACTTTGTGTACATTGCCGGTCGTCTCCGTTTCGTCGAGGCGTAAGGCGTCCGGTTTAGCGTGTATGGTATACCTACTTAAGACATGAATATGGGATAATGTAATGATAGAAAAATTCTCGATTCTAACGGGTGCATGCAAGTTCATGGAAAAATACTATGTATGTGTTAATTATCTTTTTTATATTTCACTCGAGCATCCGGCTCAGTTTTTCAATGGGGCTGGAATACGAGTAGGTAGTGTAGGCGCAGCGGTAGCGGTACGCGGGTAGTCAACAGCTTGTTGTTGTGCTGCGAATAGACTAGGCGCCGATTCGGCGCCGGATGCGGGCCAACCACGTTGCTCACCGGTCGTGGCTCTGAGCGCAACTACTTCTCGAAATTCAATGCACAACATTCACAAGTTGTACTAAATGGAAATGTACAACTATTTTTTACTATTTTTATATGTTTGATTTAGAATTATGTCTAGTTGTATGATTTCAATACCTTAACGTACTTTATAATACCCTAATTATTAATTATGCGTAATGTATCGAGACATCTCGATTGGAAAACTGACCGCAACGCTTCAGTATTGTAGATAAAATCTATGATGTAAGTTTAAATAATATAACTTAGTGTAATGAGATTTTTTATTATAAAAAATACTTTTTATTTTTCTTTCTTTTGTAAGATATATTCGATGGAAGTGTTAAAGATAATATAATATTTGCATAATATAGTAAAAGCGGCTCTCCAAGTCCGCTAATATAATTAGTCAATAATTTTTCATATTGTTGTACGACTTTTTAAGTTTATATTAAAATGTTTTGTGCAATCTATCACAATGTGTGTTAATTTATTTCATATCCTTAATATTAAACCTAGGCAACCATAGAACACGGTATTATGTAGGTGTTTATTGTAGGTGCAGTAACAAGCGTAGGTACCGTAGCCGTAGCAATACTTAGTAGGTTGGTGTTTTATCAGCAAGACTATCCTATAACTCTACAGCTGGAACGAAGTAAACTAAACCATGATAAAATCCGTAAAATACTATCTAAGCTTGTAGCGGTGAGTATAATAAAGCTTGAAATTAGGTAAGTACCTACGGCAAAATAACAACCAAGTTTTTGCCGTACCTAATTAGATGCTAATGTAAAAGAGCCTTATGCTTGCTGTAGGTAAATTGACGATGCTACTGTGCTACTGATAATCATTGCCAAGAGTTTATGGTTAGGTAGCCATGCTTTAAGGATAGCTAAATAAATCAGCCTATGATCCTGTCATGTTTTATTCACGTAGGCATATTGTGTTATTGTTTAGGACAATAGAAACGTTAGGTTAGGGTCGATATTAGTCACAGAACCGGCACAGAGCCCGGTGTATATTAAAAGTGAGAGAGCCAGAAACTCAAGGGAGGTCCTGAGTGGAGCAGGCCAATTTAAGTGTGTAGGTAGGTATACCTACAACTTGAAAGGTAGGTATAATTAAAGTTAGACTGAAGCTATATTATTATGTAGAGTAGAAGGCAATTAGCTTATTTTCTGAATAATAGTACCTACTACTTAGTTAGAGAGCGATGGTGACCGAGCGGTAGCATGTGCGCTTTATAATCTGACGGCACCCGGTTCGAATCTTGGCCCTACACCAATGACTTATTTAGCAGGTAGGTACCTAAATAAATTACTTGCCGTTTCGATGCCCAAAAAAAGATGCTCAAAATGGTGAAGGAAAACATCGTGAGGGAACCGATATGTCCAAGAATCTCTAAACATACGACATTCACCAACATGCACTGGGCCAGCATGGTAGAATTGGGGCCCATTCTCTCTCTTTCTGAGGCCTGAGTCCCAGTGTTTCAACTTTCAATTTTGGTTTTTCTCTAGTTAGTCTAAGAATTATCCCTAAAATTCCCCAAAAAAATATTAAATTTCCATGGTTTAGGGAGCATGCATAAAGAATAAAATATAATTTTACATATTTGTTAACATAAAATACCTAGTTTGAAGCCTAAGCATTACATTGGCGGATCCAGGGAACATCCCGGGAACATGCCCCAACACCTAGCAATTCCATACATTCGACTCAATTTTTCGATTTGATTCCTTCGAACCTTGTCAGAATTCCCAACGAGTAAACACCCCAGCTGTCTGCCCGGTGGTCGGTTTCCGTTCCGCGGCCACCATTGACTGCTTTGGTCCACCGTCCATCTTCTCTTCTGACCAAGTGTCCCTCCCGCCCATCTCCACTTGTCTTATGAATAATTGATCCCAAATTCCTTAGTGTTCGACATTGAAGCTGAATAGTTAGGAACACAGATTCGTGAATCAGTTTTGCAGACTTTCCGGGTGTAAAGACCTCACGGATCCTAGCAAGGCGAGTTAAATGAAAGAGAAAGATTATTCTCATTAAGTCACTTTATTTAAAACCACAATTTATGACAAAAGTAAACCTCATCTATGGAAAATGTAAAAATAAGACATTGTAAAATTCCATGACCCAACATGGAAATGAATCGATTAAACATTATTTTAATATTTTACCAGCTAGGTGTTAGACCACAGCTCACCTGATGTTAAGTGACGATGGTAAACACGCCTACTCTGGAATGAAGCTGGGTGTGAACCTCGTGTGCTGGTGCTGAGAACATACCGTTATGTAATAAAATATTTTCAACTGTTGAAAAGATTTCATCACCTAACGGTTTGTACAATAAAACATCCACAGTGAGTATTTTTAACCCCCGACGCAAACAGAGGAGTATTATAAGCATAAAATTTGTATCTGTGTCTGTCTGTGGCGCGTAGCCCCCAAACGACTGAACTATTTTGATATACCTACTTAGTTTTTTGTGTGTTGTGTGTGTGTTCTTAGCTATGATAAAAAAGGTCTGTGTAAAAAAGTGACTTGTTTAGCCGTTTGAAGATTACCAGCTCTTTTATTGGCTTATATTTTAAATCTTCAATTTATACTTGTGACGAAGTCACCCGTAGAAATTACTAAAGCTGGAACAAACTATCGGACGCGGCTGAAGGACGCGACTGATAAGTGTGCAGTCTTTCAAAAGACAACGGCTGACAAAAACATCCGGCGCGCCAGATTTCTGTCAGACGTCCGAACGCTCAAGGGGGCCTAGACAAGAGCCACACACTGTTAGCGTTCACGCCTGCGGAAAGATGAAATTGTATGAAAATGACATTGACAATGACATTAGCATGAGAGAAACTATCTCAAGCTAATGTCATTTTCATACAATTTCATCTTTCCGCAGGCGTGAACGCTAACAGTGTGTGGCTCTTGTCTAGACCCCAAGGTCAGCCCAAGGTTACGCCCACGACTTACGTCCGATAGTTTGCACAGCTCAGTGTACGTTCATTACCTAGATACCTTTATGTCGCGTCCGTCAGCCGCGTCCGTTAGCCGCGTAGGATAATTTGTTTCCAGCTTTAGTTCAGTCATTTGACTACCTCTTCAAACGCGTTGGTCTAACCTTGCGATCTTATTGTTCAACCCGTCATAAATATTTAAACAAAAATGATTTTAAAAATATTTTATTGACATCGACATATTATGCCAATATTGAACATAATATTAAAATGATTTAATTTTGATCACAAGAATTTTACAACGTCATTAGGTATACAGGCATCTACATTACAAGGTACAAGGACTATGTGGTATGGTACATAACTTTTTTTTTGGATTAATTTTCACTTTGTAAATTTCATGCATTGATAATAAGTGTATGTTTCAATAGATTTATTTGGAGGTAAGTACATACTAAAAAATTACAAGGATTGTCTTGAAATATAAATTCTATTTGAAATCTTGAAATAAATATTATGCAATAAGACAGGTTGTTACATGCGTAACATGTAATGTATGTCGCATTTTCGACAACAGCGGCAGGGACAGAGCAGCATCAGTTTTATTTTCGACTCAAAAGCCCTGGGGGTCTACAATTTCTTACAATTTCATGCGGAAAGATGAAATTGTATGAAAATGACATTGACAATGACATTAGCATGAGATAAATTATCTGAAGCTAATGTCATTTTCTTACAATTTCATCTTTCCGCAGGCGTGAACGCTAACAGTGTGTGACCCCCTGAACAGCTCTGTTTTTTTATCAAGCTTGTTCTTACAGCGCATTGAGCGCCCTGCTGCACGCTCGGATCGAAAATGCGGCCTAAAATGACTACATTCCACCCAATCGGCTAAGGTATCATGTATTAAAAAAAACAGTAATAATAGGTGCTTAGGGTGGAATAAGAGACCTCTTTCTCATGTCTTAGGTAGTTAGGTATTATATAGTAAATGCATCACACTATTTTGATTGCTTAGGTTTCATAGATATATACAAAATATTTATTTTTACAGGAACAATGTTTAAAATTACTTACAATTCAATAGTAACTTTAAATATTTCTTTTTCACATAGCAATCAAATTAAAATAGATTTTGGCACTGTTTTACTTTGGATAAAACAAAATGTCGATGTACTTTTGATTAGCTTACAAAAGTATAAATTTATCCCATCTTAATATAGGGCAGCACATTTTTTTTTAATAGTAATATTTTTTAATCTATTTGCAAAATTTTGTAGGCCATGGTTTAGTTTTCAGGTGCAACTAAATTCATGAAATAAAAATAAACCATAGATGAGATGATTTGTGGACTTGTGCCATTAGTGGTTACTTTACGTAAATAATTATACATTTTAAATTAAAATTAATCAGTACATTTCAATAAAACTCAAACGACTTTGTTTCCGTATCAACACAACTCATATGCCCGCGAATTACATAATAATTCAAAATTATGTACAAGTAAAAGCTAATAACATAAATCTTAAAAAAATAATTCACATTTGGTCGCTTTGACCCAATGACAATATAACCACTTGACTGCTCATCCTTTACCCCGCATAAGCCAAAGGTTCTAACATGTCAACCTAAACTATTACGAGCGGGGCCAATCCTAGGCTCGAATTGAATGGATGACTTTTGATTCTCCAATCACAAGCGTCGAGTCGCGTCGAGTCTCCAATCACAAGCTGCCCCCCGCGACAGACGTGGCATCATTTTGCAAAAGGGAATTTTGTCTACATGCGCGATCAACTGATTATATTATCTTTGCTTTGACCCCTGATAGACAACATTCCTATTGTAGAAAGTCATGTTTTTGTTTCGATTTTAAAATTTATACTCAAAATATTTTTAACACTGGTACATGACTGACCATTTATGACTATAATTGAAAATTTTGGCCCGTGATTCCAATATTAAAAATAGAGTCGCCTATTACTTATTTTTAACTTAAAATCTAATTTATCATAATTTGTTTCTTAAAGTGACAACTCTGCGGCTAATTTCCACACATCTTTGACCCTCAAAAACTTGAAAAATATAGTTATATGATTATTAACGGGATATTTACCGTGGTAAGGTTGTCGAAGGAGCTCCCAATATTTTCCGTGATGGTTAAAAACAGAAAAATATAATACCCTTATTGGGTTATTTTGTTAATTTACTAGTTTTAAATAACCAACGGCATGTCGTTAAATGAAGATTTTAATTCTTATTTTTTTCCAGCGTGTCCTTTGTTATAAAAAACTAATAGGGTAACATATAAAACAAAAAGGCACACATTTCTAGTTTTGGCGAGTCAAAATTGTTATGAAAATTAGACCCTAAGTTAAGCCCTTAAATCATGATAAGTACTTACGTGAAGAACTTAACTCCTTAGAGTTCGATGACGCCGTTACATTATTTTGAATATTTGTAACAGTCTTAACAAAACTAGAAAAACACCAGTAAAATAAATAACACAATATTGTGAGCAAGGCCTTACAGACAAAAAAAAGAATCGTTTAAAAAAAAAAACTATTTCAACGAAAATATTACTTCCATTATATCTAGAACCGTATGGGATAAAGAAAAATATGTACAGTTAGCAAAACATTTAACATGGATAGTGTTGTCGATTTTGAAAGATTCAATTGAACAAACTAAACTAAATTATTGCTGCATTTCAAGTTATAGTCTTACTCTAGTCCCAAGAGCAGCAACACTATTTGTTGGTTTAGTTTTAGTTCACCTAAAATCTTCAAAATCAATACCATTTACAAGTTAAAATGCTTGCAACAAAAAATCAAACGAATCGATGCCAATTTCAATCGGCAATCGATTGGAGAGTCTTACATCAATGTGCCATTTCAATGTGCCGCTGTAAACTCTTCTTGTTCATATAGAAGCGGTCACACATGGCACAGGGAAAAAAAACTTTTTCGTTATCCGCATGTCTCGCGCGAGTGTGGGAGGATAGATCCAGTGCTCGCGCGAAGTAGACCTTGCAAATATTGCAGAAGAATTTGGTGGGAGTTGCGTGCATTGAGCGGTGAGCGAGTAAATCGCGCGGGCTGGCAACACCGTCCCCGCACTGACCGCACGTGAACTCTCCCGGCGGAGCTGGTGGGGCATTACCCTCATCTTCAGACTGCTCGGATTCTTCCGCGTGATGCCTCTCCCGGTGAACTCTCAGCCCCTTCTCGCTTTCAAACACAGCGCCGCAAACGTCACAACTGTGACCTTCTTCCTCCATCTGCACGGTAGACGAGCTCTCCCCGCCCTCGTAATGCTTCTTCATATGCACGAGAAGCGTCGACTTCCTCGTGAAACTTCTGTCGCAGACCGGGCAGAAAACGGAATTCGGTTGGTGAACCTCGTCCATGTGACGCTGATAAGCAGCGCGCTTTGTAAATTCTTTGTCGCAGATGGTACAGTATTTCCCGTCAGCTACTTCGTTGTTCTGTTGATCCAATTCGACCGAATCGTCGGAACGCATCTTTTTGTTGGGATTAACGACTGTCACTTCTACTTCTGGTGGTAATCTCCTCTTGGCCGTGACGGCCGCAGCGGGCGCTGAATGTGAAGGGGGGGTCGAATGTGAAACTCGAGCCAACTGTATTGCGTCAACAACCTCGTGTTTGCTGACCTTACTCGTCACTTTGTGTTGCGGCATCCAAAGCCCGCTGTTGTTGGCAGCCGCTTTACCGTCCGGGGAGCGCAAGTGCCAACCGCGGTGACTCTTCAATGCGGCGATAGACGTGTAGCTTTTATGGCAGATTTCGCAGTCGAAGGTCTGCGGTTGTGATGGGAGCTGGTTTATACACTGGTGGTTCTGTAAAGCTAGCAGACCCACGAACTGTTTCCCGCAAGTATCACACGGGTACCGAGCCTGATAGTCCATACTAGGGTCTACGGATTCCGTTTCATTTTCGTATTCAACATCTTGTTCCTGAGACACCTCCTGTGTTTTACTCGAGCCTTGATTGGCGTTATATCCGAGCAATTCCCGCGCGTGTGCAGCTTTTAGATGTTCGTACAGTTCTAAGGTCGAATTTAGCGGTTTACCGCATAGCTTGCACATCTCCGTGGCAGTTTTGTGAACGTTCTTCCGGTGACGGTAGTAAGATTTCTTGTCTGCGAAAGATATTTTGCAAATTGTGCAGCTAGATCGACTGGATTCTGACTTCGGTTGCGCAGTAGTCTCGTGGCCGGCGTTAGCACCGGGGTTCACGATCCCGTGTTTAGCACGTTTGTGCTTCCACAGACTGGTTCTGAGCGGGAACCGCTTGGGACATAGTTCGCAAGAAAACAGCATGGAATCTTGCTGCTGTTGCTGAGGAGTGCTATTACTGAAATTGGAGAAGTTAAAGCTATTGAACTGCGGAGTGGAAAGAGCTCCATTCTCATCGGGATTGTAATCGTCATCTTCCGTGGATGCCTGCATAGTATTCTCCTCGCTGTCGTTCCTATCATTGATAATGTCCGCGTGCAACACTTTCTTGTGTTTCCATATGTTTTTCTTGTGCATGAAGCCTTTACCGCAAATATCACATGAGTAAGGTGCGTTAGGAACATTCGCATTTGGCTTGAAGTTGACGAAACCGGGTTGGACCATGGTGAATTGTTTTACCGGCTTGCCAATAATTCGTGGGTCGAATCCTTTCTGTTCACCCGGCTTTCTGTTTGTAGTCGGCACTTTAGCGTGGATACGCATGTGGTTGGAGAAGGCCTGACGACTTTTGAACGATCGAATGCATACATCGCAGAAGAACTCAGTTTCGCCGCCAACAGAGTGAGACTGTTGAACATGATCAGACAACTTTTGAGGAGTACTGTATGAATTTGGGCATATACTGCAGGAATAGAACTTGACTCTCAGGTGGGTATTTTTGTGTTCGGCTAGTTCTGATGGTCGCAAGAACTTCTTGTCGCACTGGTCGCAGTGATGAGCGACTTGGTTGTGCTCCGCCACTTGGTGGTCCGTCCAGGCGTCTACCGTTTCGAATATCGCGTTACACTCTGTGCACGAATAATGATACTCCTCGGCTTCTTCTTTCACGACAGACATGTCCGGCTCGTGAGGCGTCAGCCCCATCGCTTGATCAGAATGCTCGGCATAAATGTGTTTATTCAGGTCAGCGGCAAATTCAAACTTGGCATCGCAATTCTGACAGTAATGCGGTCTGTCTTCGTTATGAACAGACTTTAGATGCTTCACAAGATTCAGGTAGTTGCTGTTCTTCTTTCCGCAGAGGGAACAGTCGGTGGCCCGACCGTCGATATATTTGTTCTGATTGTTGGACTTCTCGAAATGCTCAGCGTGGACCGTCAGAGCGTGATCGCTGAAGTCTTGCATGTTCGAAAAGTGTTCCGAACACAGATCACAGTTTATGTAAACCGTGCATTCGCCCGAGCGAATATGTTTCTTGAGAAATGATCTGTCTTTGAAGCTGGTGCCACAATGAACACAGTCGAGCAGGATAGTCGACTGACCATCTTCATGCACATCCGATACATGTTTCATTATGAATTGCTTGAGTTGGAACTTGGCCGGGCAAAGTTTGCATGCGTAAGAACGGGCATTGAAAATATCCTTAGACTGGATCTTGGCCTGAGGCTCATATTTGATGACCATATCGTCGGGAATACCATTCTTATCAAAGACGATTTTCCAAAGATCTGTGCAAGCATTCGCTCGCATGTGACTGAGCAGCGCTCCGATATGAGAGAACGTGATCACGCAATTGTAACATGTATGTTTAGGAACTTTGTGTCCATTTTTCTGCAGATGCTGAACGACGGCTTTCCTGCGCGGATATGTCTTATCGCAGCAGATGCATCTCTTTGTATTGATCTGTTGGATGACGTCACGGTACTTTTCGATAAATTCCTTTTGAGATTTGGTGACGTATGTCTTGTCTGGGTCAAGTTCTGTCGGCTTGTGGTCGACCGTTTCGTTGAGACCAGTCGTTTCATCGAGTTCTTCATCCTCCTCGTTCATTTCGCTCGATGAAAGCCGCTGTTCCTCGTTTAGTTCCACAACGGGGGGCGGGGGCATATCTTCGTCATCATAATGTTCATCCGCCTCGGGATTTACTTCTTGTTCATCGTGCTCGTCAAGATGCTCTTCTTTATCTATTTTGCCTATGTCATCGATGTTCGCGTGAGTGCAGCTTTCATCTATCTCCATATTTGCCTGGCTGTCAACGGTATCCTGGTCTTCTTCATTCTCGATTTCGTCAGGCTTATCAATCTCATCGACATGATTTTCTTGATCCTGCTCATCATCGACATGCTCATCGTTATTTTCTACACACTCATTCTTTTCCACAGTTTTGTTTTCTTGCTGACGAGCTATTTCAATCTCGTGATCTGATTCCATATCGACAGTGTCGTAATTAAGGGTCTGATTGTCAAGTTCCATTTCACCTTCTTCCTCTGGATTTTGTTCGTATTCATTAGGCTCCGATAGAATAGCCTCTACCTGAAAAGACGCGATCTCCGGTTCAGATATCAGCGTCTCTGGGCTTTCCGGACCGGAATTCATTATTTCCGGCTCCGAAACTAACACCTCGGGTTTAGCAGTGAGCAACGTCTTCAAAATCTGCGGTTCTTTTTTCTTTATCTGTAAGTCTTTGAGCGCTTTAATGCGTAAAGGATACGGTAAATTATTTTGGGACGCCTTAAGAGTTTTTATGGGAATCGGTTTTGGTGGGAGGTTGACTTTGTGTGGTATTATTTTCGCAGGAATATTTTTGGGCATGAATTGTAGTTTGTGGCTAATAGGATTGGGCATGAGACGAGCTTTTGGGTTGAAGGGGTTCGGTCTGAGTTTGGGCATCATTCGGGAGTGGTGGGATTTTTTGTTTGTCACTTTGTTGGTGTAGCGATCGAAGCTGTGGGACGCTAGTTCGTGTCTGCGAGCATTGTGGGAGTACCTATATGTTCTGCCGCAGATAAGACAGTCCTTGGAAGCGAGTTGTTGTATGCCTTGCCTCGCGTGGAGTGTCTCGCCAGTATTGCGCATCACTGTGATGGACACTTCGGGCATGTTTGGGACCTTCACCGGCTGAGGGGGTTCATGTTCAACTATCTCTTCTTCGAATTCCTCCTCTTCGTTATTCTCACTTTCCACCCCCTGGAATAGCAATCATAATAATGAACACAAATGATCATATTATAAGTCTCATTTATAACCAATAGGCTAGTTTAGCATTCAAAAAATTTACAAAAAATAAAAATATTGCAACAGAACACAGAAAGTACAATAAACAGGATTAATAGTCAAATGTTCAAGGTGGAATTTTTTCTTCCTATTCAAAATGGCCACGCGAGATTATAAGCTTATTCAATGAATAAAAAAAAACAGTAAAATGGGTTTACAATTGGGAAAACAGCGCATAGGATGTTACACACAAAGAAAATATATATATTACATATACAGTAGCAATGAGAACCTCCTCTTTCTTAAAAGTCGGTTGAAAATTGACTTGTTTTAGTAAAATGTTTTTTACTAACGATGATGCACACTTGCCTAGAAGAAACCTTTTTTTGAAGAAAAACTCACGATTTGAAGACACCAATTTTGGCTTGTTCAGCTAGAGAACAACCAACAATTTTATGAATTGACTGAATTTTTTTAGTAAATGCCTTATCGCTTAAGCCCAATCGCTTGACCAATGCTGTTCACAGTAAAATAAAACAAGGCTTTTAATAAAGTTGTCATTTATTGCCAAATTCTAATGAATCTTTAATTATTAGAACACAAATCATATTATAGGGTGTATCTCTAAATGACGGATATATTCACACACCGTTGTACTCATAATTATTAACAACTTTTAATTTGATAACAATATAATAATCAAAACTTAATACACTTAAAATTACTTTACAACACAATAACAATTTACAAACACGTAATTCACGCTTTCTTTTTAGCCTAGGCCTGTATCTTTGTTCCGTGAGTTCAGCAGCCAAGCTATTAGAGTGTCTGAGCAGGCGATGTCTATAGTTTTTGATGAAATTACATATATTATTTTTTTACAAATGAGTACTATAAAATTTCAGGTAGATACATATTTGTGGAAAATGAGAAAGAGTGTGTATTAGTTATTGGTTGCACACATAGTGCACACAGGCACACTGTGCTCGCGACAGATGAACTGGCCACATTTCAAACAATACTCCCTAGTTCTGCGGTCACGTTTCGTCGTCTGCACGCAAATTCTACAACGTTTCCTGTTCCTGTAAGATGTCTTGCTAAACAACATCGATGGCAGAGAACTCCTCAAGCTGTCCTCTGGTAAGAGGGATAATGAAAATTCCTCATTCTCCAGCAAGCCCAACGCCAAATCCCTGATGAATATACGGCGCTTCGTCACATTCGAGTTTTTCGAGTTCCAAATAACCTGAGCGTTGACCGAAGCAATGTTCAACAATGTGAAGAACAATGAGAGAGTCCAGTCATTTGTATGCTGCATGGTCGTGTAATAATGCATGAGGACATCGACTACTTCTACAGCAGATTGATTTTTCTTATACACCGATACAGCTGTTACGTGTTTGATGTTGGGACCTTTTCTGTAAAACTTTGGCTCGTTTGTTATGATGTTTATTGATTTCGCTTGGGAATTTATGTAAGAAGTTAATGAAACTTCTTCATCAAGAAACCCAGACATAAATGTACGGGTTTTTCGATACTGAGATAAAAACAGTGGTGGTATTTTCTTATCTTCTGGGTGTAATGCTGCTACTGTGTATAGATTGCAGGTTTTAAGAACATTCATCAATGGTCTTGAGAAGTACCAGCTATCCATTACGATGGTTCTTCCAGATTCAACTAAATGCTGTGTTATTTTCTTCACAATATCGTCAGCTCCAAAATAAGGGTCAGTAATCACATCCAAGTTGCTTATGTAGAAGTTTGTGGGGTCAATCAGGAGCACCATTTTAATGCCACGTTTGAGCGCCTTCTTATCGATATCGTATCGAAACGGACAAGGCCCGTAAACTGGCACAATAATCTCGTCGACGACCGCGACAGTTTCTATTTCGAAGGCTGTCCTGCAATTCATGGCGAAAATCTCGAACGCTTTCCGCATACGTTTCATGATGTCAAACAGGATTAAAGAATCGTCATTTTGGGTGTCAAACCTCAGGTTTCGCATGAGAAATCTGAAGCGTTCCAATGACATGGCTTTTTTAACGCATGATATGCCACAATAACCATCCCAAAGATCACTGTGGTCTTGATAGGTAGGTCTCATGATTCCGTGAAGATACAAAATGCCGATCAGTGTTCTTATTTCGTCAGCAGCTGTGATCTTCGACTGGCTTTTCCCATTTTTGAGAATATTCTCATTTGTTGACGTGACAATGAGCTCGAGTAGGTCGTCTGTGAACAGTAGCTGCCACGCGTTTTTAGGACGAGGACATTGTCTCTCTGCGATAGCTTTACGTTTTCTCAGTTTATTGGCCTCTTTTATACTGTTTGCTTCTGATGTTTTAGGGTTTTTGGATAATACAGTTTTGTCTTTGCATTTATAACCCTTATCGCAACGTATATACATATCATCCAAGTCCGATTGAAGTTCTCCTTCTGATTCAGAGTCGTGATCAGAATGGTGGAGTATATCTGTCTCCTCGGTGGACTGGAGTGAGTCTATGATATCATTCTCTTGTACCATGTCCAGTATGGCATGGACCCGATGCCAGTCCATTCGCGGATCCACAGTCTGTGGATGAAATGAATCCAATTGAACCATTCTCACGCTCACTATGTCACATTTAGAAAATAGTCTTTCTGATTAGTGTATGATTCGGAGTATCTTCAAATGTAGGCATACAAATCATCATCATCATCGTCAGCCAGAAGACGTCCACTGCTGAACATAGGCCTCCCCCTTTAACCTCCACACTGAACGACAGCCTGCCTTTTGCATCCACTGGATGCCCGCGACTCTCACAATGTCGTCGGTCCATTTAGTGGGAGGCCTACCTACGCTGCGTCTTCCGGTTCGTGCAAATAATTTACGAGATCTTTCGAACAAATTCAAAATGTGTAACTGTCATTCTTATAAGAAGTTACTAGCTCAATCAAACCATGCAAATAATGAAATCCTACAGTAGATCAAATAAGTGTATTGCATTTCAAAAATATGCATAAAATATCTTAGAATTATATTATTAACTTATAATCTAGTTGATCTCCCCGAACAGTGACCTCGCGCGTATATCTTCACAACCCCGACCGATTTGGCTTATATTTTGAAATCAAAAATTGTATTTTAAAGCACTACTTGCCTACAATTTTATGAAGATCAGAACAGTACTCAAGTTATCATTGAACAAATATGCGTACAAACATAAATACAAATGCGGATTTATTCCCATAGACTGAGACCATTACCTTCTCTGGTACTCTGTTAGTGGTAGGTAGTAGGTACTATCTGTACGGAAAGGGTGTACTAATCTGAATGGGCTTTGTTTTACCCTTTATTAAGAACTAGCAGAACTGACAGACGTTGTCCTGTCTTAGAACTGTCAAACACGCAAAATCAAAATTACAAATCTTATTTTTTACACCTTGGGTTACATTATTGGAATTTTAGTAAGGATCCCTATTTTTTTTGAAAATATTATATAGCCTATATTAACCGGGGATATAGTAGCTTCCCAACAGTGAAAGAATTTTTCAAATCGGTTCAGTAGTTTCGGAGCCTATTCAATGCAAACAAACAAACAAACAATCAAATCTTTCCTCTTTATAATATTAGTATAGACAAATTTTACCATGGGACCGAACCTGAAACCGTGAATAAAACATCAGACTCCATGTAAAATGGTCATTCAAACTCGACAAAATATATTTGGAAAAGGTTATATTATTTCGCGATTACAGGATTGGTCCCATAGTAAAAGTTGTTCATAATGATGAGTATAATTTACCCCTATCGGCTCAGTACACCCTTTACGCGTAACCCTGTACACAAGTAGTACATTCCAATACTATTATTTGTCCAAATATGAGCTAAATTGGTCCAGGGGTTACGAAAATATAAGGGTTGTGTGAGCAACTAGTATATATTAACGTACGGCATTAGATTGTAAAGTTAGTTGTATACAGGGTTACGCATATAGACTGTACTAAACCGAAAGGTCATTGTAATCTACATTAGGAACAACTTTTACAATGGGACCAACCCTGAAATTGCGACGAAAATATCAGCTGTTTCATACATTTTGTCGATTGTCAATGACTGTTTTCTATGGACCAGCTGATAATTTTTTCGCGATTTCAGGGTTGCTCCCGTAGTAAAAGTTGTTTATAAAGATGGACCCCTTTCAGTTTAGTACACCTTTTTCGAGTAACCCGGTATGAATATGAAAAAAAGTAGTATGTAGACATTATAGGTAGGTAGACATAAAAGGAACACCTGTATTATTTCTTGGTAAAATGCTTACCTTATCACTCCTTGGTGTGAGCCCCAGGGAGGCCAGGATTGGAGGGCCTTCAGGCTGGAGCTTACTAGTTGAGGCCACATTCTGAAACGTACAACAGCTCTGGTTAATGTTGCAACAATATTTATAAAACATTAAGAAGATATCCCACCCATATAGCCCACCGGATTAGCAAGTTGAAGTGGCACATAGCACGTAGAACAGATGGCCGATGGCGCCGAAAGGTTGTCGAATGGAGCCCACGGACCGGTATGCGCAGCATAGGACGTCCACTCACATGGAGAGACAACCTAAGAGACCGCAAGGAAACGCTGGAAGCAGGCCGCTTCCAACCGGCCCTTTTGAAGATCTATGAGGGAGACCTATGTCCAGCAGAGGACATCCTATGACTGAAATGATGATGATGATGATGATGATGAAGAATATAATATCAGCCTTCGCCATTGACATGTTACAGAAAAAATTATCAATTAAAAAACTGACTTCAATATTTGTAATTACGCAATTTCGTTTACATAACATATTTTGATATATCTAATAATTTTGATTTAAACACCAAACTACTGAACCGATTTTGATGAAATTTCTATAGGGCCAATCTGAAAGTATATATCCTTGCAAATTAAAAATTATTTCCTAAATCAGTTTATAAATGACAGTGGTAACAGACTTTAAAAAAAATACAGCCCCTCCTTTTTTAAGTCAGTAATAAAATATTCATCCAGCACAGGATAAACACAATGTAAGAGAAAAAAATAATCGAGACGAGCAAATCTCTCGCCTGATAGTAAGCCCCATGCTTGCCCATAACAGTTCAGTGTTGCCGACAATTTTTTACTTGGACAGTTCAAAACCCAATGCGTCAATGCACTGCACTCATAACTCCCAAATGGCTGCACCGATTCTGATTTAGTTTTTTTGTTTGAAAGGTGACTTGATCGAGAGTAGTCTTAGTTATTTATTCAAGAAAATTTGTTTAGCCGTTTGTAGATATTCAAGTCGCCCAATACCTACATAATAACATATTATGCTAACAAAAAATATTTAGTTTTAAAAAACCGTATTAGTTTCCTACGTATTAGTATCCTGTAGGCCTAGCCTAGGGAATCGCAGTATCAACATTAGATCTAGACAACTTCAAGGCTAGAGTGAATAGATTTCTTCTAGATCAACGTGTTACATCCTCGGCCACACCGTCGCTTACCATCAAGTGAGTTGGTGGCCAAACGAACATCTATTTATCTTTAAAAATGTTCACTACAGTAATATGATTATTATCAGAATATAAAAAACATGGAGTTTAAAATACTCGTCCAAAATTTGTTCATGCGTTCAAAATATCATAATCAAGCTTTAATACAGCGAGTGTGTTTGTCAGGTTTAGGTTCGAGTTCGAGTGATAACCATAGTAAAAGACTAAGAAAGAGACTAGATCATTTTGTTTGCATCTAACTTTGAACTTTTCGACCATCCAAGGCTGAAGAATGCGCTTCAGCCTTCCCTTGAACATGGTGCATGTTATTGCACCGAAATATTGGGAGCTCTATCCCCAAGCTTATCACGGTAAATATTCTGTCAATAATCACTATAACTGTACATAATAATCTGTTTGTCACATCATACATCGTTCCCGTTCAGTGACAGTAATCAAACCGCTGGGCACTGTTAGTGCTGTTCGTTGATTATTGTTGTATCTGTATTATAGTTTGTAGTAAAAAGTTTCAAGTTTGGAAGTAACCTCTTTTGTTATTTATCTGTAAGAGGTTGGCCATTTGACTGGGTATATACCTATTACTAGCTGCGCCCCGCGGTTTCACCCGCAAAGTGATGAAAAATGGTGATGATGATGATGATGAAAAGTAGCCTATGTCACTCTGTGGCTCTTGAACTATACCCATGCAAAAAAACAGGTCCATCCGTTGTTCCGTTGCAGCGTGAAAGAGGAACAAACATCCATACATCTATACCATACATCCATACATACAAACTTTCGCGATTACCTATAATATTAGTAGGATGTAGCATGATTGCCATCCAACTTAATGCAAATATAATTATAGTTTACTAAAAGATGTTTTATTCAAAACAATAAGTAGCCACTCAGTGTGCCATCAGCATGCTGGGTACGCTGCCAACTAGTAGTGGGCTTGAGTATTTTGCATTGTCTCTGGGCCTTCAGTGGTTTATAGGCAATCCAACTGGTTTTTTTTTGTTATTTAATTAATTTAGGCCACTTCCAACTGGCCCTTTTGTAGATTGATGGGGGAGGCCTATATCCAGCAGTGGACGTTAACGGAGTAATTAAAAGGCACTTGCCCGCAGTAAATATTTACAACTCTTTCCTTTTGTTTCAATAAACAGAAAGTAAAAATTATTTCCAGCTGACTAAAAAGTGGTTGCAGAATTTAGGGATTATTTGCCTACATTGGAAATAATAAAGAATGTAAATAAAAACCATACATAATTATCATGATAAGATATCAGACAACTCAAATAAAGAACTACCTAAATATCAAACATGGTGAAACTTTTAAAACTATTGTAAACCTACTACTGGCCATGGTGACATAAAATTCAAGTACGCTCCAATTAAAATGGGACCTACTAGCTACAGGAAAATGAGGTCTTTATTCGAGACTTATTGTTCCAATAGTATTAATTCACACAAGCTGGGTTGTGTGAGTGACTCAACACATTGCAACTGGTCACATGTCCTTGACACCAAATGGCTGCCAAGAAAGTAGCTCTGTATCTATGGACCAATGACTGATACATCCATAGCAATATTGTTGAATATACAACACTGATAAACAAGTACTTGGGAATTATCAGTAAAGCTGATTCATACATACCTCAATGATAGGATAGGAACCATCAATGAGCACTCCATCATCATATACCTCATCATAATCAGGTTCACTCTTTATTTTCACCTGAAAATCCATAATTCAACTTATTAAAAAACTTCCCAAAGAACAAATGACAGTTCAAAGCTTGAAACATCCAGAAATAACCCACCTCTTCTAGTAGGCTGCCATCCTTTTTAATCAGAGACTGTAGTTTGTTTTGTGTCTTTCCACAAACAGTTTTGAATATATGCCAGTTATTGACATTGTCCATGCATTTTCTGCAGACATTCGTCGGCAGTTCGTCATTTTCGTTTATCTGGAAAAAAACAATCATTCGTAATCATGTCATGGAGGACGAATGAGCGCACTCCACCGCGCGGCGAGCGCTAGTTTCATCAGAGCGAACGAGGCGAAATCGCGCCTCATGTATAGATAGATACGCGAGGAGAAACTCCGTAGGTAGGTAGGCGTTGTATAGCCGAGCGGCGGCGGCTGCTCCTCGACCGAATAAGTAGAAGCGAGTCGAGTGGCAGCCGGTGTCGGTGAGCCCCTCGAGGGTTACCGCTCGATATACGCACACAGGCACAGCGCGCGCCGACACCCACCGACACCGACGCTCGACTCGAGGACGAGCTGCAGGCTGGTCTCGTGCGATAAATCAATACGGCCGACGAGCAACGCACTAGACGCAGCCCCCTCCCTTCCTGACCCCCGGGAATAATGCCCGACCCGGCCCCGGCCCTCATGATGCGAGCCATACCCAGCCGGCTGCATGGAATGCGACGCGACGCGGCCACGAGCCGACCGATAGCCGTGGAGCATTACAAAATGGTGGACGATCTTACGACATCTCCACCTTAGTGAACGCTGCCTGTCATTGCACGATCTGAGGCGGATGACGGGTTCTCGCATTGCCGAGGGTCTACTTTCACTCAAAACATCATCCTATCGCTTATTTTATGCATTACATACCTGGACCGACACGCAATCCTTGATTCTCGTGACGAGGACGGAAGGTTCCGTGTCATCCGAACTGGTGGTAGGAAAAATCGGCAGTAATTCGCCTCGAGATGACAAGCACAGTCTACAAACACGATCATAGTTTACATTCATTGTAAATAAACCAGATTTTTAGTGATTTTACACTATCCGCACTTTTAAAACAGAGACGCCATGTCACCACGAGAACTTCAACACAAAGCACTGCACATCGTTCTTGCTAGAGCACGAAAACGCCTGATGATGAGCACGAGAAGTCGATAGGTTCGGGTCGGAACGGCTGGGTCGAGTCGCCTCGCCGACCACCTGTCGTTCTGCGCATGTGCGCGTAAAATGGGTCCAAGTAGGGCAACATTACGAACCCAAAATGAAGTTTACGTCAGAGATACGCAACCATTTATAAAAGCATCGTAATTTATATCAATGACGACTTTTATTGCGATCGTGCAAAATATGTCGCAACCCGTAAAGTGATATTAACAATTATTATAGGTACTTATCTAAAAGTTGTGTTCAGTGGATGAGGAATGATTTGACATAAGTCAGACGTTCCTCATGGGTGAATTTATTTAAATAGAATAATATTTTCGGTAGGTGGCATTGCCAATGTTTCTTTTGTTGTTATGGCTCAATTTTTTTGCACCAAAACGTAAAAAACCTCTTGCCATTGTTTTTTTCATAAACTTGGGTATGTTCGACTGGTAAAAGTGTAATAATGTCACTAATGATAGATAATTTTTATATCGATACTTATATATCTATCCACTTAGTATGGTTGTTATGTTACCTACGTTACTTGTATGACCTTATCATTCTTCTCACCTAATCGAAATGCCAACATACCTATTTTACAAAGTCTTGTTTTTATAAATTGATACCTAATTATTATATTTTGTAGTGTTAAGAAAACTCCAATGACTCTCACTTAGCCAGTTTTTAGGGTTCCGTACCTCAAAAGGAAAAAACGGAACCCTTATAGGATCACTTCGTTGTCCGTCTGTCTGTCTGTCTGTCCGTCTGTCAAGACCCTTTTTCTCAAGAACGCGTAAAGGTAGCAAGTTGAAATTTATACTAAATACTTGGGTCTACGGTTTCTTTCGGCTGTAAAAAAATAAAAGTTGTAAGTCAACGCAATCAAAAGATATGAACGTTTATGTCGCATATTTTGCGATTTCACAGGGGAACCATAACCTATAGGGTACTTCCCGTTGACCTAGAATCATGAAATTTGGCAAAAAGGAAGGTCTCATAGCACATATATAGGAATAAATCCGAAAGTTATAAATATGAAGGTATATCATTTAAAAATTATTATTTTGCTATTACAAACTTACATTTTGTAGTTGGAATGTATGGAAGAACCTTATTGTCAACTACAAACTTAAGTTTGTCTTTCAATATTTTAACTTCAGTTAGTTA
Organism: Agriopis aurantiaria; assembly: GCA_914767915.1. Taxonomy (NCBI): domain Eukaryota; kingdom Metazoa; phylum Arthropoda; class Insecta; order Lepidoptera; family Geometridae; genus Agriopis; species Agriopis aurantiaria. The sequence goes on along the minus strand of OU611986.1, from coordinate 13,944,612 downwards.
GTTTTTTGGTCTCGCGCTCTTAGGGTTCCTTTATGTCGTATATTTTGCGATTTCAAAGGGGAATCAAAACCTATAGGGTACTTCCCGTTGACCTAGAATCATGAAATTTGGCAAGAGGCAAGGTCTCATAGTACATATATAGGAATAAATCCGAAAGTCATAAATTTGAAGGTATTTAAAAATAATTATTTTGCTATTACAAACTTACATTTTGTAGTTGGGATGTATGGAAGAACCTTATTGTCAACTACAAACTTCAAAGTTGTCTTCCCAGAGACTGTGGGATCGGCCGATCTGCGAACTAGCATGGAAATCGCTACTAGATACGTGTCCTAGTATTGCAAATCGCGCTCGTATTCTTGCTGTCTCTGTTTGGGAATCGGGACTTTGGTTGCAAGCCATGCCCTCTTTTAACACAGGTAGCCTTTTAGATCCAACCACATTTCGTCTAGCTGTCAGCTTACGCTGGGGTGCAAGGTGCTGTGAGGCCCATCGCTGTCAGTGTGGTACTGCTGTTGACCAGCTCGGTCACCATGGTCTCTCTTGCTCGAGAAGCGCTGGTCGTATTGGCCGACACGCTAGCCTGAACGACATCATACGCAGGGCACTTTCCACCGCCAATGTCGCAGCTGTGCTCAAACCGAGTGGTCTTGCGTGTGACGATGGAAAGAGGCCTGACGGTATGACACTTGTGCCCTGGAGGTTGGGGCGGCCCCTTGTATGGGACGCAACTTGTGTCGATACTTTGGCGCCGTCACATCTTCCTGAGACACAGGGTAGGGCTGGCGCGGCTGCTAATTCGGCAGAGCAGCACAAGCGTCGCAAATATGCTAACCTCGGCAGTGGTTACATATTTGAGGCGTTTGGGGTCGAGACATTGGGCCCTTGGGGACCGGGAGCTCACCTCATTTTCAAAAATCTTTCAGAGCGCCTGGTTAATGCGACGCGTGACCAAAATGCTGGCGTGTTTCTGGCTCAACGCATTAGCATTGCCATTCAACGTGGTAATGCCGCCAGCATGTTGGGTACGCTGCCAACTGGTAGTGCGCTTGAGCATTTGGATTGTCTTTAGACCTTCAACGGTCTATGGGCAGTCTAACTGTATTTGTAGTGTTAGTTTTAGCTTGTATTTTGTTTAGTTATTAAAGGCACTTGCCCAGTAAAAAAAAACTACAAACTTAAGTTTGTCTTTCAATATTTTAACTTCAGTTAGTTTTTTTTTTGGTCTCGCGACCAACGGAACCCTCAGAGCACGAGTCCTACTCGTACTTGTCCGTTTTTTTTTTTTGTTACTTCCAATGCTTCTTAGAAGCCTCTTGAGTAAAGTTCTTACTATAATAGGGGTTAGTAAGGTAACACCACCAATAATAATTATGGCGGAGAATTTCCTGCGACTGGGGCTTTACACGAAAAAATACGTATCCTGCACCATATTTCGATTACCCACACACGCGTTGTCAAATTTAGATATTCGAAAAAACATAAGTTTAGGAAAAATAAGGTATTGCACAAAGTCGCACGACGACATGGTCATGATCCTTTTGCGTCTAAATCCGTAAAAAGTTCAACATTGTATTTTCTTATGACTGGAAAATGTTTCGTGCCTCTGCAGTATCTGAACAACATAGCGCCATCTCTTTCTAAACCGGTCTAATCGGCGGCGCGAAATTCAAACATCGGTTAACTTCGCTGCGTTGTTCTTTGAAGGCGGGAAATTTAAATTTGTTTGCTTATCATTTTTGTAATCATTGGTGTATTAACTTTTATTTAAAGTTTTAAAGACCACAAATCTACAAAAAAATGAAAAAAGTGAAAATTTAGAACTTTTAATTTGTTTCTGTTTTTTTTAATTACCGCTTAATTATAAATACAAAATGTTTTGGGAATGATAAAAACAAATGCGGAATGCGGTACCAACATTAGAAAACGCGAAAGTTAGAAAAGTTTTAGATGACAATTTAGCATGACTGCATGAATTCATTCAATAAAATAATATTATGCTTGAGGCTTGAGGGATGGGGAGGGGTGTTGATTGTTGAATGAACAGGCGTATTTCTATTATACTACGTAGTATCCATAGAGTAATACTATATACCTATAGAAACCTACTCTTTGTACTTAGATAATTATATTCCGGTAGGGTTACCCGGTATTTGCTCATGGTATCTCAGTATAGCAGGTAGTTGTACCTACCTTACCTAGGTAGGTAGCAGCAAAGTAGCAGGTACCACATTTTTTTTTATATAGCATATTATGTTAGGTATTTGTCGTAGGTATATCCTTCGACGAAAATTTAACTTTATGGTCTCATTTAACTTTTAGACTTTCCTAAAATAATTGGCGGCTAAAACTATTTTTTTTAAATATTATTTCCTTTGTGAGGTGTTTGGCGTCGCACTCCTGTGCATTTGCCAGTGTCAAGTATTAAATTATTATCAAGTTGAGTTAAATGTAGGTAAACAAGTCAGAATCAAAATAAGCCACGGTCAAGTCAAAGGCATGCCCTAGTAGATAAGTAAAGTGGTGGAGACTTTACAAGAGGATTTTATGGAACTTTGGAAACAACGCGAAAATACAATGCATCACCGTGTCATATCACTTACCCACACTCGAGCACGTCCACGTTACTTTCTAGATACTTAGTAGTAGTACTAAGTTAGTACCTAGGTAATCCAAAGTTAGGAAAAGCACGGAATACGGAGGGGGAGGAAAATAATACCTACGAAACGACACGTTTTTTTCATGTTGGCGCCAAAACTAAAAAAAACTATAACACAGCTTAGAATAACTATTCTAAGTAGGTATCTCAGTACTAATAATTATTTTGTAGGTAGGTACCTAGACCTAGGTAGGTACTTGATTTCTATCCTGAACCCGATGAAAGGAAAATGTTGCCCTAACAAATAAAACCTAATAAATCTGTACCCTGTCTCAGAGTTGATAGTTTTTTTTTTTTTTTTTTGTTTACGTATTGTTCCATACATTTTAGTAAAGCGCCTCCAGCGGTAACACGGAGGAACTAAAATCGGTAGTAAGCGGCGGTGCCGGCGGTATAGATTGCTTCCCTCTAATACGAAAACCTTTCAGCCCAGCAATGTATGGAACAATACTAAAACGAAAAAAGTTTTGAATACTATCAAAACTTGTACTAAGGGTACTGAAGGACTTCTTAGTGTTCAAAAATGATAATGAACTATAATATTATACAAATCTATTACCTATACGCTCAAAGAAATTTGGTATACTAGTAGGTAATTAATAATAAATAATAATAAAGGTATATAGGTAACGTACACGTACCTATGTACCTACCTATTCACGTAAAACACACGGCCGTGCCCACGATGCCCACGATACAGCCACGCCCTAGTTTTTCTTTTTTTGGTAGCCAGTATATTTAATAAAATATGAAAATTAACTTCAATAGGTATTTGCTTAGAAATATATGAAGAGTTTATTATAGTAAGATTATTATAAGAATGCTTTTGAGGTTGTGGTAGCCCGCCCACCAGCGGCAGGGGCCTTACGCCCAACTCTTAAAACAGCTAGGCCTAAGGCCCCAGAGTTTTTTTCGACCGTCTTCATCCTACTTACTACCTCCCCTACCTACTTCTTTTATTGCCTGGGACTTGAAAATGTTTGGTAGTTATTGCCCACAATGAAACTTTTAGGTATACCTACTTATTTGGATTGGGAACATAACCAATAGACAAACAAAAAATTAATGTTAATAAAAGGCTTTCTACGTTAGGTTAAGTCATGTTATGTACCTACGACTACTGAGATGATTACTATTTAGTTAAAATAAAGGTGTTAGTTATTATTATCGCTGTTTTAGTACCCACATGAAACGCTTCGCTGAGCTTTTCAAACACAAACTTTGATAATTATCAAAGTTTAACTTGTTGCTGGCAAAAAATTAAATGTTATTTTAATGATTGCATGCTTTATCAGCGAAAATAGAGTGCTTAACTATAAGTATTTTAAGATCACAATTTATTGTTTTTACCTATTTTGCAATGAATAAATGAATTATGTAATTTTGCCATAATAGAAATTTGAATAGCCTACTTACCTAGGTAAGTCATTTGTGTAAAGTATCAAAAATTATTGTATTCTGTAATTTTTTGTTCGTCTACCTCACAGATTTACTACCTGCTGTGACTACCTGTGTTTACTACCTATATCTGTGGTGTACCTACATCCCCACAGATAAAATACACAATCTGTGTATATCCCTTTCTCTCAGGCCTAATCAATGATTATCTTTGGTCTACATGTTCCCAAATTCCCAATATAAAAATACCGGTGTCACAGGCAGACGCAATTTTGAAAAAAATGCCGGATGCGAAAAATACGAACCCCATACAAAAAAAAAACAAACCCCGCGTTGTTCTCATATTTTACCTAAGTAGGTAAACTACTAACATTTCAACCTCACTTCTTTCGCGCTCTTTTACTGCAGCAGGTAGGTAGTTATATCCATACTTATTACTTATCTATACTAATATTAGAGGAAAGTTTTTTTTTGTTTTTTTTTTTTTGCATTGAATAGGCTCAGAACTACTGAACCGATTTGAAAAATTGGGAAGCTATACTATCCCCGGGTAACATAGGCAAGCCGGGTAAAAAAAATAGGGATCCATACTAAAACTCCAATAATGTAACCCAAGGTGTAAAAATAATAAGATTTACAATTTTAACCACAGATATACACAGCATTTTAACTTTGCGTGTTTGACAGTTCTAAGACAGGACAACGTCTGTCAGGTCAGCTAGTCTACATACTGAATCTATGGTCTACACTAATATTATAAAGAGGAAAGATTTGTTTGTTTGTTTGCATTGAATAGGCTCCGAAACTACTGAACCAATTTGAAAAATTCTTTCTCTGTTGGGAAGCTACGCTATCCCCGGGTGACATGGGTTATAATCTATACCCGTGCGGAGCTGGGTACGGACCGCTAGTAATAATATTATAAAGAGGAAAGATTTGATTGTTTGTTTGTTTGCATTGAATAGGCTCCGAAACTAATGAACCGAGTTGAAAATTTCTTTCACTGTTGGGAAGCTACACTATCCCCGGGTGACATAGGCTATATTTTTTTTATTTTTTTAAATAGGGATCCTTCCTAAAACTCCAATAATGTAACCCGAGGTGTAAAAAAATAAGACTTACACCCGTGCGAAGCCGTGTTGCGTTGCTAGTAATTTATATAAAGATGCTTAGGGTGTCATTTAAATACTTTTAAAGATGAACCTAAATAAAACATTCGTTAGGTATTTATTGTTCCAATACATTTTTATTCCAATACTTTAGGTACATTTTTGCACAAGCAACATCAACGTCGTACTTACAACATTTAAGTAAATAAAATCTATTTCTGCATTATTACAATGTCAGGATATAATTCCATCGATACCTACTAACAGTTTTACAAAGATATGGTATAGGTCTGTAGTTACTAGGTATACAAAATTACTCAATTAACCTCTGACTGCAATAACGTTAGGCGTACATTAAATGTTCATGGGCCATTTTTTTATTCAAAAATTTAAATCAAAACCATCTAAAATATTATTCCTACGTTATTGTTGTTAATACTTCATACATAAATGGTATTTTTTATTATTAAATCAAGGCCATTTGCTGTGCATATAATATGCAAAAACACAAGTGGCCTTGCATATAAATAATGCTTAAAATGGCTCTGTCTACTTCTCGCTGAAAGAAATTGTCTTCTCGCTGAAGATATTGTCACACGCGAAAATGAGACAAAGCAATTTTAAGCATTGATTAACCTTTTTAAGTATTTAAGGCTTTAAAAAAAAAAAAAAAAATTGACACAAAAGTATAATACAGTACCTACCTCTAGTACAAGTTTTAATAGTATTCGAAAACTTTTTTCGAATTAGAGTGAAGCAATCTATACCGCCGATTACTATCGATTTTAGTTCCTCCGCGTTACCGCTGGAGGCGCTTTACTACAGTGTATGTAACAATACGTAAACGAAAAAAGTTTTCGAATACTATCAAAACTTGTACTAAGGGTACTGATTGCCTTATCGAGCATTTATAGTTTATGCATTAAGGGTAAGTACGTACGTACTGTAAGTAGGTATATTTATGAAATATGCTTAGCTTTCTTATATCTAAATAAAAATTATAATTAAGAAGTTTCTTTTATCAATAAAATTTTGAATACATAAATATAAAGAGCCTATTACTTAAAATATGATAAAACTACATAATTATACAATATACATACTGGATAGGTAGGTAGTTTTTTTTTTACATGTAGCTAGTTTATGAGCACAATTACTTACCTACAGATGACTTATGACATTACTGAGTTTGTGTCTATTTTTGTACAAGTATAGCAATAACAAGTTTTTACTTTTCATGCTTTTTAATTTCTTGTGCACGGTGTAAGCAGACAATAACTGTTTTATATACTCTAGTGCATAAAAGTCTATTTTTATGCACTAATGCAGCAACAGCACTCATCAAAAATGTTTAAATACCTAAGTATATTTCAATGTAGGAAGTTAGCCTGGGTTTATAGATCAGGGTATTGTAGACTAAAACTGGGACATTTTACATTTTACACATTAAATTTCAGTTTCTAAAGTGATTATATTTACAATATGTATCACTGTTTCATTTCGTCGCAAATATGTGAAAATCCGAGTTTATTTCGTGCACGACCTTAATATCCGTCCTCGTCTTCAGCTCGGGCTGATGAACGTTTCGGGTAAAATGCCTTGTTTTATTCACTCGTACAATCGACTAGATGCACATTTTATGAGCTCACACTGAATTTCTGGCCAAGTTTTAAAAACATCACCAATAAAAATTAACTCATTAAATTAAAAGAAACTTTTTTTATTAATATATAACATAACCACAAGATTATAATCGGTTAATAATATTGTTATCACTTGAAAACCAATGCAATTATTTTGGTTTTCATTTTTGAGTCCACTAGTAAATCTTACAAGTAAAATATTTTGCCAGGGTCACTTTTTGTTTTCGCGCCGAAAACCATAACATTAAGAACATATTTATAGGTATAAATGAAAAATATAATGATGATTCATTTTGAGTTCATTAATTTGGTCCATTACTTTTCACAAAGATTTTGGCATTCTCTTTTCAAAACTGGAGAACCGGAATGTTGGGGATGTTGTATTTACGACGAGCATGGCGGACAGGCAAAGCGTTGTTCCTGTGTCGGCTGCGTTGCGCGCACCGCAAGCCTCGAGGGGTCGACAGGATTTGCTTTCGCCACAAGCGAGCGAGCCACGTGAGCAAAGGCAGCTTCCACGTTCAGTCCGGTTTTGGCTGACGTCTCCATAAATGCAACTTGGTACTCTCTAGCAAGCCGCTGCCCTTCTTCCCGCCTCACCGCACGTTCTAGGCCGCTGTCAGATTTGTTACCTGCATCACAGAATAAATAAAATTACCTACATTATTTGTGGATCACACTCAGACAAATTATACTTATGCAAAAAATTCTGTATTATGTTTGTTAACACTCGACTCTGTAACGGCCAATTTTTTTTTTAATTAAACGAGGTTACTGGTTGCACAGTGCACAGTACGGAGTGCACAGTGGAATGGGTGGCCCTGGTTGCACATACGTTTTTTCTTTCAGATAGCAATTGAGCGCAGTATAGTAGGGTGTGTATGTAAGTGTAATGTACCTATTTTAATAAACAATTATTTAAAATTCAATTGAATTATTATTAGGATAATTATCCTAAACTCAATCCAAGCATTTATTTACCCTGACAGCTGCACAAATATTGCAAAAAGCAGAATTAAAACCACGATTTCTGATCACCTTCGCTGGGCTTTTGAACGCAAAACTGTCAACAAGTACCCGAAAAGGAATAGGTACTTCAATAAAAAAAGAATTGCAGCTGTCAGAGCAAGTAAATACTTGGACCGAGCTTAGGTGTTAGTCTTATGCTATCTATGAAACAGTTTTGATAAGGTTTTAATTAAATGTTCCGGAACGGTTTATGGTTTCACAATGTCAGGTTTTCTGGCTGCTCCTGATGTTTTTATTAATAGTAAGTTTCAAGTTCGGTAAGTAAATAAATAATAGAATATAATTATGTATAAAAATATAGATAATTATGATTATTTACATAAATTAGGTACCTATTGTTACCTAACTTTGTACTATAAACTTGAAGTGATCTAGTCTGCAGAACAACCAATGTTCTAAGATTCGAAGCGAAAGATAATGTTTACACTCAATCAAGACATTTATACCTATAAAATCTAGGTTTAGACAGCTCCAAGATTCTCTTCATAATAATTGTGTTATACGAAGGTAATGGCATTCATGATAAATATCAAGAAAAAGAACGCGAACACAGCTATCATCACTACCGCGGGAAACTTGTATGATACACTAGTACTATAACTTCTTTTTTTTCGATATCTAAGCGCGAATGCATAATAAAGTCTACGTACCTACCTATTATGACCGTGTATATATCAGCATAGATAAACATATATCAGGAAGCATAATATAATTAGACTCTTTACCTACTGAAATGTAATTTTATATTTTACTAGATAGGTAGGTAGGTATTTAGTATTAAAATATTGTTATTACCTAAGAGCATAATGACTACGTCGTCCTGTGCGTATTCCCGAATCTCTCCAAGCCACGCTCGGATGTTGTCGAAGCTGACCTTGTTTGTCACGTCATAAAGCAGCAGGAGAGCTGTAGGAAAATAACAATATTAAAATTTGAAATGCGAGTAGATTCTACGCGAACTCGAACCGAGCGATCTCTGGTCAAAAAGAGATTAGGCTAACCAAGTAGGTTATGCAAATACCTACTTATTAGACTTGACAACTGCCAATAGCCAATCAAAGAAAATCCAACTTTTTACAGTAGCCAGTAGGTGTTCTTTTGGACGTGCTAAATTAATTAAGTAATTACCTACCTATATTTTAACTGATAATAGGTACTTGATGTGTTGATATTAAACACCTACTAAAGTAGGTACGCTATCACAGAATACAATACAACATATTAGCAGGGTTGGGCAGTATTTGAATTACTTGTAATTAAAATACGTAATTGAAATACAAATAAGTATTTGGTATTTGTATTTTAATTGCTTCCTTAAAATGTAATTTGTAATTGGTATTTCAAATACCTAACGCTGAGGTATTTTGTAATTAGTATTTCAAATACTTGAGGCTTCAAAATACATTTTAACATTAAAATACATTAACCTTTATTTAGCGATCGTGAGTGTGAGTGCGAGGCGAGAGTGTAATGATGGTAATTAAGCCATTAGAGTTGGCAGCACTGCACCTGTTATTTATACTGTACGCTGTGCTGTGACTGTAGGTCAAAATTGGCCAACAAAAAGCAAAAAAATGGACATCAAAAAGGCATGTGTCCTCTAAATACATTACATATACTGAAAAAATAAATTAAATTGGCTGATAAATCTCTGAGATATGAGCGTTTAAAGTTTTAGGTGGAGATAGGGAGGGGATGCTCTATCCCTTTCTCGCAAACCGTGTGTTAGTATAGCATTTGTATGGCGCGCCTGAGGCGTGACGTCACGGCTCAGTATAGTGCGCTCTCTGTCTAGCATGAAATTAAAATGCTGATATCTTATTTATTTTTGAACTAATTTTAATTTTGTTTATGTTGATGTGCTCTATTTAAGATCAGCTTTTTTATGAAGTAATAAAAATTTTAGTCATCATGTCTATTGTCAATGTTAAGGTAAGATGTCAAGTCATAACATTGATGTAAGTTGTGATGTAAGTAAATAGGGGGAAGATACGGGATGAACTTCTTGACGTGGACCGCACAATATAGGCTCCGGGGCACAATCCACTTCAGTCACAATCGAACTGGCGTTTTGATAGCACGTGAATTACTTGTCAAAATTGTGTGAAATAAAGCAGTAAAAATTACTTCCTGCGTTTTCACAAGGTGCATCAACAGTTCGAAGACAAAAAACAAGTTTCACGGCATTACTTTTCACTCGTAAATACTTAAAAACAATTAACCTAATTTTCTTTAAATGTCACTTCTATGGTCTAATGTAGTGTCTAATGGAGCGGTGAAGTTGACGTTTACAGTGTAGACGTCAACGTCACCGCTGACTCGAGCCGAAACAGAGCCATATTTATTGGGTATAATGTTTGGATGTCACGCGTCTTCCCCCTTTTTAAAACAGTCATTGAGTCATAACGGTTTTTTTTTAATTTTTTCACGGAATAAATAAAGCTTCTGTTCTGTGTAGAACATCGACAAAAGATTTTCCTTATGTCGATGGTGTAGAATACAAATTGTATTATTAAAATTTGTCTTGATGGATAGTCAAAATCCCTCTGCAGTCTGCATGTACGTCGTCTACGACGCTGGACAACGGTGGCGATGGAGTGAGCCCGTGCTGGTCTAGATTACTTATTTTGTATTTTGTAATTTGTATTTAGTATTTCAATTACAAATTGCTAAAATACTGTATTTTATATTTCAAATACCTTACTCAAAGATATTTTGTATTTCGTATTTTAATTACTTGCGATACAGTATTTTGTAATTTGTATATGTATTTTGCCCAGCCCTGCATATTAGTATAAGGCCCTATCTTAAAGCACTCAGCAGTATACCTATACTCCACAGACTCTGTGATAATTATACTCAGTCTTACCCAGCCAGCCATGCTCATGCCACTTTTTTTTTGTATGATCAACAGATCAACACGATATCTTTTACGGTCAATGAGACTCAAGTACTAGGGCGGCATAGAAATGTAGGAGCACCGTATGTGATTGTGACTGGCTGGTTCATGTGACAACATCGAGTATTCGAGTTCCACATGAGTGCGAGCGGAGTATTATATTATTATACCATGAGTGCGAGTGTGTGCGTGATCCGGTTACGGTTAGGCGGTTTGTCTGTCGCGATGCCAAGGAAACGGGTCGAGGCCAGCGCCTCTGTTGAGCTCTTGCTTGAGTCTCACTGGAGGTGCACGGCTGCACGTGGCTCCGGTTCTTGCTATGGTGAATAGGGTGTTTGACTGTATTGAAAATATTATGCCAATTGACATCATCCATAAACATGACACAATGAAAAAGCATATTTCATTGATTTTTTAATAAAAATATGCTTATTTTTTGTAAAAAACGCGATTAAAATAACTGTATTTTCGACATTTGATCACGTGATCGAAAACGGTCTGTAATTGGCTTCATCCCTAGTGACGTCACACAAATCTAAACAAACAGATTTTGTATTGATATATGCGAATTTAATGTTGTATAGCTATTTTGAGAGCGATTTATCCAGAAATTATCACCAAAAACAGTCCGGAGGTTAAATGTGAGAAGAATGGAGAAACATTTTGTGCAAGCAGACAGCAGTAACTTACCCAAAATTAATGTATTTATGGTTGCATATTTCTTCAATAATAATCTACGACATTGTTTCTACGCTGCAGAACTCAAAACGTAAAAACTACAATGTAAGTATTAATTTTTAATTGTTCTCCAAGCAAAACATTCAATCAAGTTGTACAAAAAGTATGTTGTAGTAAGTGGATATAACTATTTTGTTAGGTTATGTCGAGCTTTACAATGTTTAAAAAGAAAGTAACAGTACATAAAATAGTAATGCAATAAAAACACAAATTGTAATAGAAATATATAGACTCAAATATGTACCTCAAAATGATCTTCGCACATAGAAACACTTGAATTAGCTCCAATACTTTTGGGTTCTCTACGAGCTACTTAGTTCCAACCACTTTTTGCGAGTTTTGGGGTCCATTGGAACAGAAACGAATAGTTTTTCCGGTGTTTTATGGAAGTATTTGTACATTGTGGCACTACACAACATTTATAAACCATTACTTCTATTAGAAAATTAGTGATTATCAAACTTTTGCTGCCTGGCTGCAGCTGTTTTGTTTTGTGTGACGTCAATCGTCGCTCGACCGGAGCTATGACGCAGGTCTGCGTTTTGGCGCGATATTTTTTTATTCAAACTTTAACATCGATTTATATCGTAAATACGACTGATATCCAGAAAATATAAATGCAGTATACATTAAATTATATCAGGCAATAATGTGCAATAGTTTCCCAAAAGTAGTCAAATACCCTATTCAGTGGTGAAGTGTTGAAATTTAACTACTTATATACCCATGTAGATACCTAGGCTAAGTGCTTTCTTCGATACCGCAATGTTCACATTCACATAGCTAGCTACCGCTCAAAATAGGAGGTACGTAGGTTTCTTTCTACCTACCTACTTTTCTAAGTAAATAATTACTTCAGACTCGGCTAAGTCCCTTTGTATTTATTTATATTGACTGTAGTTAGGGAAAGAGACTGGTAAATTGAATACGTAACGGTCTTTGAGTAGGTGTGGTGTATACCTATAATATTATACTCAAAGGTAACGGTGCTCAGACCAAATAGGTACCTAATTCATCAGCTAATCTTGTACCTATGTCACGGTGCCACCAAAAAGTTCATAGACAACTACCTCTGTCGATAAATATTTTGTTATAATCAACAAAACTTATCAACAAACAAGCAAAAAAAATTACGTGTGATTCACAGATCCACCACCTTATCTGTGGTTGGTTTGGTAGGTAGCATTTCCAAAAAATACGACAGTGGCTTACTGTGGCTCGCACTGAACTTTACATTATTATGTTGGTAGCACAATGTCAAGCAAGACACAGATAACAGCTACATTTTTAGTACAAGTCACGTGTCATAGATGGCGTTAGCTGTTTTAAGTAAAAATCCTGTTAAGCGAACTGGTAAAAAACAATTTATTACTTTTGATTAGCTAGTAAGTAGGCATATATATAATTTTAATTCTTACTTACCTAAGTAAAATAGTTTCTAAAACTTACCGTGTGCGTCCCTATAGTACGCGTGTGTAACGCTACGAAAGCGCTCCTGGCCTGCGGTGTCCCAAATTTGAAGCTTCACCTTGATGCTGTCGACCGTTACCACCTTATTCTGTGGACAGATGGCGCTAGCTGTATATAAATAATAACGTGCTTTCTACTGACACGGAAATATAAGTCACGAAGGTACCTTGCTAGATTGCGACAAATATATTAGTTTTTAAATGAAACTGGAGAAAATATGACATTCCTTTACTTTAGCCATTATATTGCAGCGTTTCAGCATACCTAGGTACCTACCTTCATTATGTAAGAATACCTAGTTATTCTGAAGTTCTCTCTCGGTTTAATAAAGTAGGTAGGTACATCACTTGTCGAAAGGTAGGTACCTATAACAATTTTATAAAATGTATTTTAGTATAGGTAATTTAAGTAGGGAAACACAGACAAGCAGCAGTGTACCTAATTATACCTACCTGCCTTCACACTAGAAGCCCAACCAGTGACAGCTGCCATAAATCAATCCGCAAAAACTAGGAAACAAAAAATCGAGGACCTTTGCAGCACAAATAAAAAAACAATAAATCACTCAGTCGAACAACCGATTCAATCACAGCTGTCATGGTATAAAGGGGGCGGGCACGGAAAAAGCGCGGCAAGCTTCGAAGACCAATCGCGCGGCGCGGCTAGAACGCTCGCCGCCAGCTGACTGGCCCATTTGAACTTGGAACCCTTGTCGGTCATTAATTACCTTTTTTGCAGATTTATAATAATATTGGCATAAATGATATCTCACGTCAGCCATTATTGTGCTTTTGGAAGAATTGATATCGAAGTAACTATAGATACCTACCTAATTTATGACCATGTACTTATTTTAATATCCGATTACGTACTTAGGTACACTAAGTACCTAATTACGTTAGAAGTAGGTACTTAGTTATACGTAGTAAATGTATACCTAATAGGTATGTCAAGGTAGGTAGGTACGTAAAATACGCATCGAATTACATATAAATTTCAATTTCGAAATTCAAAAATATATTTGAATTTCGATACGTAGGTAGGTTAGGTAGCTACAAAGAGCGTAAACCCAAAAATAGGTAGGCTTAAAATAGGTAGGTATAGTACCTACCTACCTATTTTAAGCAACTAAAGTAGCTAACCGACGAGACGGATTTGGTTGACGGACCGCCGTCCAAACAACGGGAGAGAAAGAGAAAATTCTATTAGCACTAGAATAATCGTAGGTACCTTCTTCACCCGTTGTCTATATGGCATTGATGGGGTTGGCGAAGCATGTGGTGGGTAGCCACTAGCCAGCCTTAGATGAAAATGCTGAAAATATTTTAGTAGACCGTTTGTTGCACTTACCGAGTCGTGGCTTCGGAATCACGCCTAAGGCGATTCGTAAATATGCATTTGAATTTGAAGAACGTCAAAAAATTAAACTTTAGAATAACTACACTTTGCATCTGTGTGCGTGACGAGGCAAGTAAACACAGCACACGTAGCGAATTTGTAGCTTAGGTATACGTTTTGAGAAGTCGTTGTTTGGAAACCTACCTTCTCTGAGTAGTTATTCTAAGAATTAAACACAATTTTAACAGAAAAATAAAAATAGGCATGGCTGGTGAAGACTACAGAAACAAACTGATTACAGAAAAAATCTTTCATCCATCATCAGAGGATTGGATTCAGTGCACTGCATGCGAAGAATGGTTCCACGAAAAATGTGCTGATCTAGGACAGCGAAAAAGCCCGTATAGGTCAGTACCCTTAGTACAAGTTTTAATAGTATTCGAAAACTTTTTCGTTTACTTATTGTTCCATACATTGCTGGGCTGAAAGGTATTCGAAAACTTTTTCGTATTAGAGTGAAGCAATCAATACCGCCGATTACTACTGATTTTAGTTCCTCCGCGTTTCCGCTGGAGGCGCTTTACTACAATGTATGGAACAATAAGTAAACGAAAAAAGTTTTCGAATACTATCAAAACTTGTAGGTATACTAAGGGTATACTGGTACCTACTTATAGCCTATATGTATATGTGATTTATGTGCTAAGTAGTAATTTTATTTTAGATGGAAAACAAACAGTTGCTAACAAACACGGTAAGTAGATACTTACGCGATAAATAGTAGCACAAAAGCAACAAAAAAAAGGTTTTCTCTAATACAAACTTAAATATACCTAATACCAAGGAAGATACTTAGATTAAGAGGAAAGACAATAGCGGCGGCGGCGGCGGCATTAGAGCGTAGCTCGAAAATTTGCCTAAAAACGGTATAAACTTAGATGGCGCCGTAATTTGAGCGTGCTATAGGTTGTCTCGAACTTCCGTAAGCGCTGCAGTCAGATAATGTACGAAAGGTTTCTACAAATTACCGTAGCGCTAGTATCGCAGTCAAGTTTCGCGAGATTTCAAAAGAAATACCTAGTGTAAATGCCCCGTTGCGACACCAACTTGGGCATGGATAGACCAATAGAATATAGATAGTAGGTAAAACAGTAGATAAGTAGTATTTACATATTACGTTTTTTTTAATATATTTAATTGAATTAACAGAAAGAAAAAGGAATAACGGAATAGATAACAGCCAAATTATGATTATAAAATCTCACAGGTACAAATTCACACATTATTTTTATTTTATTTTTTGCAAATTAATATCTATCTCTTTATTCATCATTTTTGATTCACAAAACTTATAATGAAAATTTTAATTTTATGTATGATCCCATTCGTCCCGAAAATTGGGGCGATTCGGATATTCTTTCAAGTTTTTACTTAGTTAATATTTTGAGGAATTTATGAACTATTTAAGTATAGAAATATGTAATGCGTAGCTAAATTTATTGTTACTGATTACCATTTTGACAATAAAAGTTAGGTATACATATACCCAACATATACCTATTACACTTTAGTATGATTAGGGCACTAAATCTCTGTTTAAGCATGTTTAATTTACATTAGTATAATTTATCTGTTAAAATATCTGTGAATGTTTATACAGTAATAAATATTTTTTCATTTTCATTTCATTCATTTTCATATCCCCAAAAAATGGTCCGATTCGCCTCGGTCTACCCTATGTGTTATACGGCAACATGGATGTAGTATCATAATAGTACGTCCATGTACAGCAATGAGACACAGACAAAGAATTTATAAAACATAATTATAATTTTCATGTTGGCATTGCTGTGTACCCGGAAATCGATCCCGACGGTGGAGATGTAGTTTCCCGCCAGAAACATGCCGTCCCGGAACCGGACGAGCATGCACGTCTTCCCGACACCGCTGTCGCCAAGCAGCATCACCTGGAGAAATTAGGTTTTTCAAAGTAAATTGCTACCCATCTACCTACCCTTATAAGTGTTTGTAGTAACTATGTGTGGAATAATTGTATTTTCTTTTTTTTCTTTAGGTAATTTAGGTATAGATCAGATATACAAAATAACCTATGTTATTTTTTTTTCTTCTGTGAGGATTTTGGCCTCACTGATCTTGTGCATTTTCACGCACACTAAGAAACTAGTCACGACACCACAGATCTACTACCTATAGATTTTCAATGAGCGTGGCTAGCTCAGTGCCTCTCGCTCATCATCGTATTTTCGCTCACTGCGCTTCTTGCAGCCCAAAATGCTACAACCAACCATTGTAAAATATCTTTTACAATTATTTCTCAGAGGAAACACGCATTTATCACATTAAATCACCAAAAAAAGGCAATAAATATAATTCAGACCCGTTTTGTTTGTCACTGATTATTACAGATTTTGACACTTGAGGTACCAAAAACAGGTCACGCCGATAAGGACAACAAATTCTATTTATGTCCTTTTCGTACTTGTGCTGAGCCATATCAAGTTGTCTCTTTCACTAAAATATATTGCCGATCTGGTTGTGTATATCTGTGCACGACACCAATGAAATATAAGAGTTACCACGTGCAAAAAAAAGTGCAAGAAGGCCGTGTGCAGGTTGAGTTCGATTAAAGGCATCAATTATGATTTAGACCAATACGTTCGCACCCACCACGTCACCTTACCATACGAGTATCTACCTTGTTTGTCTGATCTGAGGTATTTATTTACCTTATACCTGTCTAACCTGCTTAAGTACAAAAATCTGTAGCAAAATATGATACGGGCTGTCTAATTAAACTAAAAGAGGAAGCTTAATAAAGCCTTTGAGGGCTCTGCCACTCATTTTAATATCCTGCTTATTGCGAGATTTTTCATAAATATAGCCTCGGAGTTTTTATTAACTGTCTCCTTTGTGCTTCCGAGATCGGGAGCAAATTGAGTTTTATTTTTAGGGGGTGATGCGACCTCCTTCCTCGTGTATCGTGCGTTCAAAAGTCAACGTGATAAAGGAGGCGGCACGTGTTTTGCAAGGGCCACAGATAATTAAATCTGATGCTGTAAATATATTTTGCGTTTGTTTAAAAATTGCTAAATTATAAACAGCAATCTTGGGCAGGTAGGTACTGTCGGTAGATTCCTTAGGAGGAGTCTGCCGCTAAAAAGGATTTTGTGAAAGGGTTGAACTAAGGGGAGCACAAGGGTGGAAAATTTACATGAAAGTCTACACACGTAAGTACGAAGTCGCAGGTACCAGCTAGTTTTAAATACAAATCATAATGTAGAAAATTCCATACCTTCCCGAAAACATCATATTTGTCCTCCTGTTTTCCTTGCTGTTCCCAATGCTCTGTAGGCGATGGAGGCTCACTGTGCGGCATGATTCCTTCTTGGTCGGTCTTATCGTCATCCTCTCTCGCTTCCGGAAGGTTCCTAGCCCATGTAGGCCGAACTCTGCCCACCACCACTCGCTTCTCCATTTGACGACCGTCCGAGTTTGGGTTCCACATTCTATTATTTATTTATTTATTTGGCTGAACAAGTTAACCGTTAACAGCCATTTTTATAAAATAAAACTTTTCGGAAAAAATATAGTTTGCGTTAGATTTTTAGTCCGAAGATGTTGGTGAAAGTTTGTTGTTTTCTGCTAAAATATATTTCCACGTTCAATAACTTTGTACCTACCAAAGATTTAATATTAAGTATAACTACGTAAGTATCTATAATCTTTGCTTTGTATATATAATCCGGTACTCGTAAAACGTTCAGGTAATGTGTTGTAGTAATATTTATTGTATACTTACTTTGCCTAGATATCCTATACAATGCTTAATGCACAGCCGGTAATGTGTGTAAAAGAAGAGAGCAGGGAAGGGGCCTACTACCTACTAGGTACATGAGTAAGTACAACTATTACACTGCTATTAAATTTGTGAACCGATTTACGGTGATTATTTATTTATTAAGTAGAGGAAGCTACCGTAGTAAGTACCATACGTGGTCCAAAAAAATATTCAGGGCAATTAAAAAAATAATTATATCGTTAACTCTAAAGTAAGAACTCAGTAGTTTTCGAACTAGCTTCTAATAATACGAATAATATTGTTCGGGTGCTTACTAATTTTGAAGTCGGTTTTAAAATCGTACAACCTCTAAGATTTTCCCTATAAAATGAGGTAAGTATACAGGTGATTAGGTTTAACCTAACACATACACATAATTAGGCACATACCTAATTAGGATCTAGAACTAATCTATGGATCTAGGTCACGCAGAACCTATTATTTATTCCATGACTCGATTTTGGTGGGGAAAATTTGGTAATTTGAAGATGGACTTCGTAAGCTTTTTGTCCGACCCAAATGCTAAAAAGCTGAATAAAGCGGAGACAAGAGACAAGTACCCAAAAAGTATAAAAATGAAAGAGCAAATAACAAGTTGTGAAAAAAAATTATGCACTGGTCGAAGTATCTACATACAAATATTCACGTGCGTAAAATACATAAATAGGTATTATCGAATTCCGTACTAAACAAACTGAAATATATATGGAATTCGATACGAGGATACGACAGATACGCATTTACGCAAGTATAGGTAAATATTCGTACTTCGCCCAAAGATAAAGCTGTTTATAGGTTTACGTCAGAAACCCAGGACTTACCCCGACATCAACCGGTTACTATACCCTTGAAATTTTTGCACACACGGTCATCTGACCCCAAACTTAGCAAAGCTAGTACTATGGCTGTCAGAGACTGATATATAATACATATGTCTTAAAGACATACTTAAATAGATCATCATATTAATGTTTGTCCTAAGTGGGAATCGAACCCACACCCCCAAGCACAGAATGTAGGTCCGCTACCAACTGAGCCACCGAGGCAGTTACTTCAATAAAGCAAAGTAGAAAAGCCTCCAAGCTTATTGTCACAGACTTGATTGCTTGCCGTTTATTACGGAGCCAACCTTCAGAATTGCTAAGGAAATTATCTATATTTTTTTTACGGTGGAATGAAATGTGAAACCTTCACTATCGAGAGCTTTCTTCTTGATCTAAGAATCCTATCTCCTAAGCTGAATTCTGTGTATAGGTAAGGTATTTACCCGACTTATGAACCGCTCTACTCTACCTTTCTATAAGACCCCTCATGTTTTTTAATGTTCTCTACAGGAGTTTCTTAAAAAGCGGTGCGTTGCCGGATCTAAGTATGTGATTTTAGATAAAAACAGGAAGGTAAAATAACCTCCCTAGGGCATTTATAATGGCTGGCTGCTTATCCGTAGGATTGAAGCGGTTTTTTTTTCTAAATTTGACAGTCACCAGCATGGATTGAGCCAGCATGGTGGGTTAGGGCCCATCCTTTCTTTTTGAGAGAGGCCTATGACCCAGCAGTGGGATCGTGATAGGCTGAAATGATGATGAAGATGTAAAAAGTGGGTGAAATAACAGAGACATTAGAAAACGAACGTTAATTGTACCAAAGATTATATACTAGAGTGTAGATTGTACTAAGGCATAATCTACTTTACGATACGATTGGTCTTTTGGAAAAACTCAAAGGCACACAGCGGCCAATGAAGAAAGCTATGATAATGCTCAAAGAAAGAAAGAAACTCTTCTTTCGCGGTAATAAACTCTTACCCTCCAAACCCTTACTCTTACCCTTACTCTTACTCGCCAAAGAATTAGGGTCACTGACATAGCTACTAAAATTTGCAAGTTGCCGGGGCAACGTCACTCGAAGAACCGATAACCGATGGGGAAGAAAGGTTCTTGAGTGGAGATCACGAACCGGAAAACGCAGCGTAGGTAGGCCTCGCACTAGATGGACCGACGACATCGTGAGAGTCATCCCGTGGATGCCGATAGCAGGCTGTCGTTCAGTGTGGAGGTCTAAGGGGGAGGCCTATGTTCAGCAGTGGACGTCTTCTGGTTGATGATGATGATAATTAATCTCTCATGTTTATCTGATCTGAGTTAGTACCCTATACTTTTTGGTACTTACTTACTCTATTACGGCCCTATACTTTTGCTTTTTATGGTTAGGTAGGTAGTGTCTACTTAGTGTTTAATAAGTAAACTTCGTTTTCGCAACAACAAATTATGTATGAATTATACTAAATTTCGTATAAAATATGCAAACGTAATAAATAAAACACACTTTTAAAGCTCGATGATAAAAATACAGAGTAAAATATTATTCCATCTTTTCAAAACTTGGTCGTGTTTTTATTATGCCCGATGAAAAACAAAACTTCATGTGAAAAGCTTTCGAATGGAAGCAATAGAACGTACCAAAATTTGGTAAAATTGTGTAGGTACCTACTACCTTTGTACCTGTTGGCAAGCCGGCAAGTTGATTATTTCCTTTTATGTAAGTTTTGGTGTAAACAATTAAAGCACTTATCTACCTTTCTTCGAGACATTTGCTGATCTTATTTTTTACTTTCTTCCATTTTAATTCCCTTGACACAAAAAAATGGTGCGTACATAACTGTGGCATCGTAGCTCCCAAATAGCTGAACCTTATTTTTTTGTTTTGTTTGAAAGGTGACTTCATCGAGAGTGTTCTTAGCTGTGATTCATGAACATCTGGTCAGCCGTTTTAAAATTACCAGCTCAATTTCAATTAGCTTGTATAGTATTCCGAAACTACATGGTTTACTGTTCCAAAAATAGCCTTTAATGTTCTAAAGATGTATTATTACTGTATTGGGGTACAGCTAGGTTATGCAGGATTGCACCTACTAAAACTTCCTCAGTGACTTCCAGACGGAGGGCATCGGAAACATCTCCATGGAAATCACCGGTACCCACGCTGCCTGAGGTAACGCTACCGGGAAATGCGTGTACGATGCCTAAAGTTGTCAAATGTGCTGCTCGAGAAAAGATACTGATACTGATTGCTCAGAATACAGAAAAAACTTTCTTTCTGTATTCTGAGACTGATTGATACGTTTACGTGATAACAGCGTCGCGTCTTCTTTCATAAAAAGCACTCTATGTTCTACATGGTCAAAGATGTACGTCCTCCTAACTATTTAAGCTCAGAAGACTTGACCCTTCTACTCAACCCCAAAACTCATTAAATCTAAAAGTCAAGTTGTACGTATATTTATTCCTGGCGGACAATAGGTTTGCCTCCAGCAGAATAAAACGAGACTCAACCTTTCAATCACTGCGAAAGCGGATATCCTCTCATCTCAAGTCTTTATGAAGTTTCTTTCTCAAAGACTCGCCTCCAATCTCCTGATTGGAGAATGTAAACAGAACAGAGTTTGCTCGTTTCAGTCGTTTCGCTGCGATAAGTTATGAAATCAGAATTTTATGGAAACAAACAATATTATTGAAGGTAGAGTAATAAACTTTGCAAGGAATTGACTTGTCTTTGTTGAAATTGAATGCTTCAATTTGTGATGGTATTTTTAAGACAGCTTTAGATACCTAATGGGCCCGATTTTGAAGGCACAAGTTAAATTTAGTTTAGCTTTAAAACTTGTTATATTTAAAAAAGCTAATCGGTATTCCAGAGGCACCACTTAAATTATTATAAAAACGTCAAAATCAAATTTTTAAATCGAATGAACGTAATGTGCCGTAAACTACTCAATTCACGTATAAATGCAGTTTTGCTATTCTGAAGGCACATTTTAAATGATTTTAAATCGTTTTAGTTGCCAAAACAGCTGACATTTTAGCTTATAGGTTAGTTTTTTAACAAGGACCATTTGAGGTCCTCTTTAAAATAACTTGAATTTCAAAGTGAGTTTAAACTCATTATTTGTGTTTTTTGCTCAAAAAAACAAACGTGTCCTAATGATCAACATACAGATAAACATATCAAAGACTTAAAATCGTATTGGTTCGACGGGAAATGTGATCAAATGTGGATCAAACATGATCTACTTTTTGCGACTAACAAGTGGCACCAGTAATAGAAAAGTAGATTATACTTATCTGCTTTATGGTTGAAAACAATACAAGACAATACATATTACAAGATCTAGATGCGTGATGGACCCTGAAGGAATTATTATTATGCATCTCGAAGATGCGTTTATTCATTCCAGTGCTGTAAGAAAACTGCATAACATAGAATTGGAGCTAAGGAGAACACACCAAGGTCAGCACCTACCAATACGTAAGATTCGCGGCGCCCGGCGGTTTTCTATTTTCCTATAATAAAAAATTTCTTTTGTCGGTTCGCATAAAGCACATCACTTACTGTTAAATTTAATCAAGATTGGTTCAATGGTCTAGTTATGTTGTGATAAATTGTTGAATAGGTACGTAGACAGAGTAAAGGGTGTTTCTATTGAAGCAGGGATGAGAGGAGCTGAGATGAGTAGACTTCAGTAGTGGAGACGAACAGATACGTGTAGTCGTGTAGCAGAGACGAGCGGAGCGGGAGCATGATCCAATAGCATAACTTTATACTTCGCTCCTTTCAGCTGCGCTAATCTGCTTGCCATACAATTAATTCCCTGTCTCCGTTATGATCCATTGAAGCAGAGCGGAGACTAGATAGCATGTCTCCTGCCCACTGTCCTGGTCTCCGTCTGTGCAAATGTCTTAAGTAGCTAACAGACGAGACGGACTTGGCTGACAGACCGCCGTCCAACCAATGGGAAAAAGAAAATTTACTTTTTCCCCTTTCCGTTGGTTGTCATCAAAATACACATGTCTGTTAGTACTTATATATCCAAACTAATAATGCACACTACTACCTTACCAAAGGGCATTATAGTAGGATCAAAAAAAGTAACTGAAAGAGAACCCATACTTATTTCATTCATAATAATTCAATGGTGATGAGTAAAGATCTCGCTCTATAACATTACAGAACGGTTACCAATTCTTCGACCAAAATAAAATGAATGGACGGGCTATAACCATTGAACTTGCTCAGTAAAAACGACTCAAAACCGTCAGACATACATATACTTCAACACTTAATTATAACCATGTAAGTACAGTACTTTTGTTACAAAAAATAGATAGTGGTTTTTTGTTGTGTATTTACACTTCGGGAAAGCACACGAAGGCATAATTTTGTCAGATGTTTCGTTATACACTTTCTACGGCTAGAGAGTGACTGAAACGAAGTGAGCGCTGGCGCTCATTTTGTAATCTTCAAAAATGCGCTTCTTCTGGGCCTGTCCATCAATTTTATTTTGGTCGAAGTACCAATTGGCACATGCGAAAAGAAAGAAATAATGCTCATATGACTGTTCCATTCCTTGTGACCGGCCTACACTACACTGTTACAAGTCACACTCACAACTTAATGCGGTGTGGACAGAGTACTTAATAAAAAACCATAAAATTGTTTTTACTTCCAGGTGCTGCTTAAAGCTACACAATCTCAGCATCGCACGAATGTGTGTCAATACATCACCCCCATGAAATAGTACTGCAAGGAATATCCTAATACTACTCTACCGAGTAGTACAGCTATGTCCGCTGTCCATCAATCTGCTGTGACTTCAGAGTTATAATGATTTGGGTAGATTCTAGCAAGGTTCAGAATGCAAAATACATAGACTACAATATTTATATAATTGAAAGATGCCATTGATAATATAAGTGGATTTAATAATATTTAATAGGAAAACTGTAAAAATGTTTCAAAACTTAATCTCTTTGAAATAAATACTACATAAATAATATATTTTTTTTATTTCATTTACATTTAAATACATATGTCAAATAAATCCAAAAATATTTGTTATTCACTAATATCTATTCAAATAACCCACCCCTAACCGTTCCCGGCACAAAGGTACCCAAAACACTCGCTGCATTACCATGTTGGATGGCAATGGCCAACCTTTGCACCAGGAACGAGCCAGAGCGGGAGTCACCACACTTTATCTTGAGCCTGTGCCCTATCTCCGAAATGAGCTTCTTGCTCAACGGGCTCGAAATTGTAACGTGGCTCCAACGCCGCGTACTTTTCCCTTTTCTTATCAGCGGCATATTCCGCCCTGCTGACGGTGAGTGGACGGTGCGACTCAGGTGGCTGGCTGCGACAGTGCTGACGCAAGTAGCATCCCATATCAGGCACTTCCCGTTCTTCCAAGGCACGAGAGTCAGCCCGTCAGACCTGCAGAGCCCGGAGGGAACGTTTGCTGACACAAAGGCTCTCCGTACTATGTCATTGAGTGCATGGATCCATTCATCGTGCTGAAACCAAATAATCTAATTTAATACTTGGCAAGATCGAATAGAAAAACAGTAGTCGATAATGGATTATCTTTTCATTTTCAATTGATTCGCTTTGAATTTGTTAGACCTTGCTAACATTTTAAACAAGTGGAAGTGTATTGCGCTGCGAAATTTTGAAAGTGACCCGTTAAAAACTACATTTGCTTTTCACATTCAATAATATTACAAAAGCGAGTTTGTAAATGCGTCTGTTTGGTTTCTACTCACAAAAGAACTATTTCTGCTGTAGGAGTGACTAAAATCACGGACTCTGCCTGTCCAGTATATATTCTAGCTACGGCCGTTGACCAAAACGACTTAATGCTTTATCATAGTGAGTAAAACCGCGATACACTGCCTATCCAGCATATATTCTAGCTACGGCCGTTTTACCTGATGTTTAGTGATGTTGTAGTGGTAAAACCATGACGCTGCGTCAGCATACTTCCCGCTGTAGATACAATTGATGGCAGCTCTATGCCTGTGATGAATAGGTCAAGAGCTGTAGCATTTTAATCCAACTTCGTTCTAGATTGTGTATTTTCGACTGTCCAGCCAGAGTGGTCGTTGTTTTTTCGGTTATCGTTGACTTGATTCTGTTTTTCTGTGAATTCTGTTGATCCACTGACCAATAAGAGATTTGTTCATCTTTTTATTTGTGGACACGGAGAGAAATGTAAGAAGAAAATAGAAAATAACCAAAAAATTAAATGTTTTTACCAAATGGACGTCATCCAGCAAATTTTTATTTCTTTTTGTGACCATGGATACAGAGTCCTTCAGTCAGAATACTATTGAGGTTTACATGATATTAATTAATAACGTGAAACGACTCTCACAGGGAGAGTCGAGCAAAGTAAGTTGCGGTCAAGTCCAAGTTATTCCCTGATAAAATGGTGGATACTTTACAAGAGGCTTCTGTGGAATTTGGTAAACATCCGAAAATACATGTTTCAGGTCAATAAATCGTTTGACTACACTTGAAAACGGTCGATAAAACTTATTAAACAGTAATTTACTATTATTAAACGATAACACTCGAAATAACGGTCTATTCCACTTTAATCACCTGGGTGATATCACCTGGGTGATATCACCTGGGTGATATCACCTGGGTGCTAAAAGTCGACTCTTTAGTCGACTTTGATCTCCTGGGAATATTAGGAAAATAATACAATCAGGAGACATGTTTTTTTTCACGTTGGCGCCAAAACTCCATGAGCCGGCTACATATAATGAATTGCCATAGCTATGAAATCTGAATCGAGCTTTTATTTTTCCCAAGAATGTGTTATAATTCGCAAACAAATGTCTAACTTTCATTACCTGTGTTTGTTTTCCGTGGCAAAAGTGTCCCTTTGAACTTTAATAAATAAATTTACTATGGTAACGAAAACTTTCTTGTACTTTAGTGATGTTTTGTAACAATTGAACTGTATGAGAACTATTAACATGTTTCTCTTAAAAATTAACCTGCAGAATAGCTGTAGCACCCGTCGGATCATCATCATCATCATTTCAGCCGTAGGACGTCCACTGCTGGACATAGGCCTCCCCCATCGATCTCCAAAAGGGCCGGTTGGAAGCGGCCTGCATCCAGCGTTTCCCTGCGGTCTCTTTTAGGTCGTCTGTCCATCTTGTGGGTGGACGTCCTACGCTGCGCTTACCAGTCCGTGGTCTCCATTCCAGAACCTTTCGGCCCCATCGGCCATCTGTTCTGCGTGATATGTGCCCTGCCCACTGCCATTTCAACTTACTAATCCGGTGGGCTATGTCGGTGACTTTCGTTCGTCTACGGATCTCCTCATTTCGGATTCGATCTCTTAGAGAAACCCCGAGCATAGCCCTCTCCATAGCTCGTTGTGCGACTTTGAGCTTGCTTATGAGGCCCATAGTGAGAGACTACGTTTCAGTGCCGTATGTCATCACTGGTAACACACACTGGTCGAAGACTTTCGTCTTAAGGCACTGAGGTATTTTAGACGAGAAGACGTTGCGTAGTTTACCGAACGCTGCCCAGCCGAGTTGGATTCGCCGATTGATACAACCGTCGGATACAATTAATAATATAAAAATTTATGAAGTAAAATGTTTACTAAGAATAATATCAATAAGCATTTTAGGTAAAAAGCTTGCAACACTTGCTATTTGCCTAATGAGTGACACCACAGGTAATCATGAAATCGGAACGAAATCGGAAGGAATTACCGGTTTTTTAATGATGTTTTTTCATCTGTTAATTCAAAATAAATGAACAAAAGTAACTCAAATTCCGGTCAATATTTTAGTTTATGGGTGCCTCTAGAATACCAATTGTTAGAAGTTAAACTTATAGTTAGAAATTTTAGTTAGCTTTCTAATTTTAAATGGTGCCTTCAAAATCGACCCCATTGTTGCTGTTATTTGTTCGTAAGAGTGAGTATGGTTCGAACGAGCTTTGATTGATTCAATAAAGCAAAACTTTAGGGTGAAAAGCCTAATCGAGACGAAACACGAAAAAACTTTCCACCTATTTTGGATATAGGTACCTACTTGCATTTCAATTGGTATTTAGTTTTTTTAAGCTTTATTTTTCTCATATACCTCTACAAAAATAGTTATTGCTAGAAACGCTAATGATAAAAATTATTTACTATACTTAAAGTTGGTAAGAAAAATGAGTTAGGAGTCATCTCGGTGGCAATAAATTTGGCCATGTGACCTAGTTAAAAATACTATAGGCAAAATCAAAATTATTTTAGTAAAATTGGTGGCTTTGGCATTTTTTTTAAACATTGATCAAAATACTTTATGCTTTCAGTCCTGTTTCCTATTAGTCTCTATGAAAGTCTCTATGGTGGAAGCTTTAGCAAAAAAAATTATTGATAAATACTTACTTAGTGCGTTCAACACTGTTTCTCAATTAGTCTCTATGGGTTCTTTAGTTGAAAAACAGATTGTTTTTCGTAGGAAGTCGTATAGGGAGGTACTTCCCAAGCATTTCTCAGTTTTTTTGCGCTCGTTAAAAAAGCTTCCCAAACTAAGAGTAAATAATTTTAAATAACGTTTCATTTGCCCCCAACTGATCGTTTGCATTGAGATAGTTGGAGGGTCGGAGAGTGACATAGTATATATATGCCGAAAATTTTACGGTTCCTGAGAAAATGTTAGCACGCGGTTGAAACCACGGCATGCAGCTGGTAAGTACCTAAATACTGGGATACGCGTTAAGGGTGTACTTAGCTGAAAGGGGTGGATATGGGACTGAAAGCAGGAAAAAATATCAGCTCTTCCATAGAAAACCGTCATTCATACTGGACAAGACATATAGAGCAGCTGTTTTTTTTGCGATTTCATGTTGGTTCCATAATAAAAGTTGTTTATAATGATGGGTAATTGGGTACTAAGGAGTATGAACCCCTCTGGGCGTAGTATAAACCCTTTCCGCGGAACCCTGTATATATTTATATTTAGAACATACCTACCTACCTGGATTATATTGGAAACACGATGAAAAGGACGGGACATATCGAATCGAAGGTCATGCACAAGCGTTTTCCGAGATAAACTAATTGGGCGCTTTGATGTCGCGCTGCCGTTAAATCTGTCGAGTAAATAGAGTAAGGGTTTTCCATTAGTTGGCTAGAGGCTCTATTATTTAATTTCTGTCTGATGTGTTTTGTGTGACGACCCGTACTTTGGGTAATCTCACACGGAACCGTGATAGGTAATTGTACTTAGGTACATAATTATCTATACTAATATTATAAAGAGGAAAGATTTGATTGTTTGTTTGTTTGTTTGCATTGAATAGGCTCCGAAACTACTAAACTGATTTTTTAAAAAAAAACACTGTTGGCAAGCTACACTATCCCCGGGTGACATAGGCTATAATCTAAGTATACCCGTGCGAAGCTGGGGCGGACCGCTAGTATTTTATACTTATTATCTTAGTGAAACTAACGGTCATAGTTAACAGAGTTAATAATTAGCTAGAGACAAAAGGGCCATTTAAAAATTTCTACTAATAAACAATACATGACTTTATATAAGAACATTTTTAAAATAACGAAATGAAGTCTGACGTTCCATATATTTCGTTGATTTCTGAATGAAATTTTTCTATGGAATACTTAGCCTATTTTTGTGATTTCAGGGTTGAAATCCACTTATAAGATATAAGCGAAAAATCGAATATCTCAAACAAACGCACTCTCCTATAAAAACTAAAGTTCAGGACTATTAATGCGGTCCATCCAATAAATGCATCCTGGGCCGTGCCGTGAGCTCTTAAAAGCGATCCAATTTAGGTGACTGCGCGGGAAATTATGAGAACGTGAATCTTAATACGCCGAGATAAGGTTTGCGGTCGCGAAACAATTTCAGTCACCTAAATTGAATCTCGTTAAAAAGATGATGGTGACCCAGCAGTCAAACCCAGAATTTCCAACATTTCCATCTAAAAGTACCTCTCGAGCATTAATTGCTTAACTAAGCGAAACGCATGACTGTTTTCAAGTTTAAAAAAAAAATATCTCATACAGTGTAGTGTTACGATATAACTTTCAAAATTCAAATAACCTCCGACACACGATTCTGGTACTTATACTAGTCATGCACAGATTGCACAGTGTATTGAAAAGCTGTCTAGAATAATTAACAATGCGGGTAACGAGACCGGAAAAGTTTAATTGCAGTCGCTGCGAGTATAATTATATCGGATACACGGGAAAGGAGTCCATAATGCCCATTATTAAGAGGGCATACCACGGCCAAGAAATTTGATGAATTTGTATTTAGCAAATCTATTGCTGTCCCTTGACCTCAAGCCTCTTCCCGTAGAGCGCAATAGGGACAACTGCAGCTCGGATCGATTATACCTACGAAAAGTAGACAAAATCAACGTCTCGTATTTTTCTATTTCTTCAGTCAAAACTAAGCCGATTTCATATTTTTTTTAAATTAATAGCTGTGAAAAGGATTGAACTATGCCTCTATCATTTATTTTTGATTTATAAACTCGTCAAATTTGTTTGATAGACGTCTGAACAAGGCGGTAAAAAAGGGATATTTAAAGGCTCATATTTCTTATAGTAGTTAACTTATAAGAAAAAATAAATGATATAAGTATGTCAATAGAAGAGATAAATTGTATTTAAAAAAATTAAAACTCTAGCGGTACTATCCAGGGAGGAAACACGAGAATACGTTTGTATGGACAAAACGCTGCCCATGTGCCCACTTAACAGGTGCCCCATTTTAATAATTTAATAACCAATGGGACTAACCCTGATATCGAAAAAAACAGGTGCTCCATAGAAAAACGCGGTCATTTACACTCGACAAAATATTTATAATAATGGCAACACATAGAGATTAATAGAGTAAGTTGCCCAGTGGATTAAACGTAAGGTATTGCTTTATTTAGTGCGGACGAGGGTTCATTAGGGTGCCCAATTATTTGCGACGTGGTGAGACAATTTAGCTCTGATTCAGGCGTCTCTATAGACATCTTTTTATGTTCACAAAAAAGGTAAAAAATTACAGTTTTGTTGGGTTTATTTTCAAGCCCAAGAAGTGAAGTGTGGGTGAACTTCATCCACCCATCATAGATCAGTGGAAATCGCACACTGTGCGATTCACACGATACCCTTGCCTCTTTCTTGTTTCTACCTGCAAAATGTGGAATGAGGTACCGTTCGCGGTGTTTCCAAGAAGCTACAACATGGGGTTCTTCAAATAAAGGGTCGGCATCGGTAACGTAGGTATTTGTGATGCTTCTGGTGTTACAAGTATCTATAGGCGACTGTGACTGCTTGCCATCAGGCGAACCGTCTGCTTGTTGGCCACCTGGTGGTAAACAAGCAGGCCAAAATAATGTTAAGCGATGATGCGGTCTACTATATGGAGCACGCTTGTCTAGATTGTAACTATTGGGGAATACCCATAGATACATACACATACACTCATAAAGTCATACTTACATGCATGTGATCACGCTCATGCACATAAACACATACTATATAATATACTTAGGTACATTTACCCTAAAAACATTGCCCTCCTCCCGGGGTAGTCGGTTAAAAAGAACCAACCTGGCAAATAATTTATAATGGTCACCCTTATAGCCATGGAAAATCCCCAACCATTTTAACTCGTCCATATCTACTCACAGACGAGAGCAGAATTCATAACGAGACCTAATGGCTTTCATTTCGACGCGAATTATTTGCTTTACATGCTAAACATTAGCATGCGTCTATTTTGACGGAGATTTACGAGTTCATAGTCTACTTGCGTCATGTACATAATAAAACAGATATGGAGGTAGTAAAAAGGTTTCGGTGCTTACTATATAATAGATAAGTACGGTTAAGTATCGTAAATATTATAAGTCACCGGGCTATGTTTCGACCAAAATAAAATGAATGGACGGGCCATAACCATTGATCTTGCTTAGTAAAAACGAGTCAAAACATCAACACCTAATTATAACCATGTACAGTACATTTCTTACAAATAAAAGATAACGGTCTTTTGTTGTGTATTTACACTTCGGGAAAGCACACGAAGGCATAATTTTGTCAGATGTTTCGTTATCATGTAACAATAGTCTTGTGTCGCACTTCCTACGGCTAGAGACCGACTGAAAAGAAATGAGCGCAGGCGCTCATTTTGTAATTTTTAAAATTGCGCTTTTCTGTATCCGTCCATTCATTTTATTGTGGTCGAAGAGATTGTGCGTTAATCGAAACGCATTTGGCTTCTGCCGGGATCGAGTAAGTAGTTAATTTTTTTACATCCAAATTATTCCCCATTATTTTTTTTGTTATAAAGCAGAAAAAGTAGATCTTCCGGAAATCTTGTGATTGTGTTTAAATTCATTGGATATTCTTTATAGATTTGAATTAGTAGGTAATGCGTATAAATAGGTACCTATAGGACTAGCTGTTGCCCGCGACTTCATCCGCGTAGATTTTCATAAAATCTTTAAACCCTTTATTTTCTTCCCTTAATTCGGCCCTTTGCAAAACTCTACATCCCTAGAATCTACCTGCCCAATTTCGACTTCGGAGATCAAGTGGTTTTCGAAAATTCGACAGTCAGTGAGTATTGCGCTTTAATAGGACGTGCTAATTAAAATACAGTAAGAAAGTGGACGTGTAGATTGCTAATGTAGCATATTCTTTATCCATGACAGATAGCAAGCATAATTATCTTTGGCAAAGTACGAATTATCGCTACGTAAAACACGTATCAAATTTACAAATTTCAATTTCGATATTCAAAATGTGTATGAAATTCGATACGTAGGTAGCAAATATTTGTACTTAGCCCACCGATGTATTTAAACATTTCCTTCCTTTGTACCTAGTCGATTAGCTCACTGGAAGTAAGCAACCATTCCGATAGATTGAGCCCTTTAATGATACTACTTCATTAAGTTTTGTATAAGGGTCCGATAGCAATATGGAAGTTGCAACAATGACGTCGCAAGTTCCATCGCACCTGTAAGCTGTGATGTCCACCTAAGCAACAAGGCATGCCGTGCCATGTGATCTGACCAATTTAACTTGTTAGATTATACACATTCAAAGCATTTGTGTGTATCTCAGAGCAAATCTATTTGCTTTGAGGTAATGGATAAAGAAAATCACGCAATTTCACGTCACATAAATCGACACTACATGTACCTACTTGTTGTATTTTGTCCACTTGGAACGTCTGCTTTGAAAGAAAATAACGATGAATTTGAAAGTAAATTTGTAACAAGCCACATCGAATGCCCTTATGTGACCAATTTTCTATCGTGGCGCATCGGCATTTCTCTGATGGCTACATATTTCTAGGTAATAAACTACTGTATATTTTGTATAATTGTTATATTATTTTAGGATCTGCTGAAAAAGTTTTAGACGATGATAAAAATATTGGTCAGATTTTTTTTGAACTAAAACACAAAAGGGGATTCCAAAAAAATATTATCTCTTCTCTACATTGTATAAATAAAGTCGCTTTCCGCATCTGTCTGTCTGTCTGTATGGCCGCTAACTTCTCCTAAACCACGCACCGGATTTTGATGCGGTTTTCACCAACGGTTAGATACATTTTCACGGAAGGTTTAGGTATATATAACTAGCGTATCGTCCCGGCTTCGCACGTAAATTACACCCGCCCGAAGCCGGGCGGGCGGGTCGCTAGTTAAGTAATAAAATTAAAAGTGTCTATATTTACGTAAATCCTATCCATTCAGAGTTTTTTTATAAAGTAATAGGCTTGCGATTGACCGCCAATTCGCGTTGATGTGGTCTACGTTGGAGCACGCTTGCCTAGAAGAAACCGGTTCACTCGTGATTTGAAGACGCCCAGATTGTAACTATCGGGGAACACCCATTCAGGCAGCGCATTCCACAGACTAGCAGTTCACACAATAAAAGTGGAATCAAATCGCTTCGTGCGGGTTTTTGGAATATCCATCATAAAGCGGTGTCGATTTTTCGTGCCCGCTCTGGCAGTTCGATAAAAAAATAGGCAGGAGGGAAAATAGGTTCATGCAGATCTGATGCACACTCACCGAAATGTATCCGATAAAAAATAATGGTTGCCTGGTAGAGATCGTTTTAGCGATAATTAATTACTAAGTAAAGTGCTTTAATTACTTGCGAAGGAGTCTAGAACTTTGGCGTCGAGGAAATTGCACGTATGCTAGGAACTTTACAATCGAAAGCATCTGGAACTATTTCTATTTGCTTACGTGCAAAAGCAAAAGCACTGTCAAATGAACATTTGCCTAAAGTAGGTACGTAAGATACTATCACAGAATGAAAAAGTTTTCGAGTACGTATGTATAATGACTGTATGTTGATTTTTTTAAACTCCAGAGGCCAGACTAGTCTAACGTTAGACTGCATTTTGACATGATGGACAGCGATGGTGCGGTCTTATAAAAGAAAACGGCTTATTCCCATACAGATCCGAAAAACACCAGCTTTAATTTTTTTATTATTATTTTGCGTTAGGTAGCTAAGAAGCAGTCGGGCTGCCTAACGGTAAACAGTCACCGTCGCCTATGGATACTTGTAACACTTGAGGCATCAAAAGTACGTTGAAGAACCCCGTTGTAGCTTCACAGAAACACCGCGGAAGTAATTAATCAAAAAGTTTATGTCAAAATATACCTATAATCGGTTGAATATCGACAAAACTCCTTATAAAATATATATATATATATACCCGGTTACTGTAATATCGGACATTTTGGTCCGGGATTCCGGTATTACGAGTAACTGGAATTCCGGTATTCATGCCTTTAGAACTTCCCATATATTCCGTAGTTCCTACAAATTGAACACTATGATCGATGTCCAAAATTGCAAAAACAAAAAAAAAAAGAAATGTGGTTGGTCGGTTCAAAATTTTGTTATTGTCAGCGAAAGTAGCAAAAGCACTGCTCATTAGTGCTTTTGCCTACTTTACTCGGCTAATCCTTGAACCTGGTTGGGATTATATATATATATATGCTACTTTTGCTGACAATAACAAAATTTTGAACCGACCAACCACATTTCTTTTTTTTTTGTTTTTGCATTTTTGTACATCGATCATAAAGTTCAATTTGTAGGAACTACGGAATATATGGGAAGTTCTAAAGGCATGAATACCGGAATTCCAGTTACTCGTAATACCGGAATCCCGGACCAAAATGTCCGATATTACAATAACCGGTTGGGCTGGTATCGTCTTATTGGGGTTTGTAATGGCAGATAACAATTAGTTTCAGTTTTATTTTAGACCGTTTTCAGGATTTTATATGATCGAGCGAAGTACATTTTATCGTGTAATGAATTTGTGCTTTCTTTGACCCCTATATTTAGGTGTTTCACATATTTTTTTGAAGGACCGTCATTTAATAGAAAATATCTAAAACATTTGATCTAGCAAACCATTTTTCTCCGCTTCGCCTCCCGCAACCTCGTCTTAACCTCAAATTGTTAGCATTTGATGATTTTTGTTTGATTAAAGATATTTTACTATAATTTCAGCTGTTTTATTGAGAAAAATTTAGAAAATCACCAATTCCGTTATTAATATCGGAATTCGGGTATAAGTATCAAGACCCAATACCGAACTCGAAATAGTTCCGGTACTTACTATGCCTTAAAGGCGTTAATAAGTACATCATTAAAATAAAACCCTGGGAGAAAAAAGAACACGTCTGAACTCATACTGAAAATCTTAACAAAACCTTTTTGGTGATTAAATAAGGCTTATAAAACAAAATTATTAATTAATCTTTTAATTTGGATAATTTATCTACAGTGACAGTAAAGCGGGCCAGAGAGATGAGAGAGAATTCAACATTGGAGTCCACTGCGTCCACTGTCCAAGAGACAGTGGGTATAATTTATTACTCGATTACTATGTTAAACAGCTGTTGAAACTGTTATATATACCCAACATCATCATCAGCCAAAAGACGTCCACAGCTGAACATAGGCATCCCTCTTGAACGACAGCCTGCCTTTTGCATCCACTGGTTGCCAGCGACTCTCACAATGTCGTCGGTCCATCTAGTGGGAGGCCTACCTACGCTGCGTCTTCCTGTTCGTGGTCTCCACTCAAGAACCTTTCTTCCCCTCCTCCCCTCCTCCTACCCTCTTTGTTTTACATATCCCTGGTGAAAATTGTGAGGTGACGATTTGAAAAAAATCTGCCAAAAATTGATGAGGTGAAGTAAACACGTACCCCCTTATTAATAAACGTGGAGTAGTCTTGGAATAGTAACGCCGTGTTTTGTCTTCTTCTCTCTTTCACATTTTGAACTCGATCGAAAAAGACAAAAGACGGAGTAACTATTCCAAGGCTACTCCACGTTTATTAATAAGGGGGTTATTGCACATACTGACATATTCTTACTAGTTCTACAAACACACACTTTAATATTGACCGGCACACAACTGCAAACGAGATGATCAAATGGACAACAAAGGGGAGTGTGCTAAAGGGGAAATTGTTGGTATAACACTTCCTTTATAACATTTTTTTTCTGAGTATTATGCCCATTCCTTTAAAGACATGGACGATGGCTCAAGTACAAAATTCACGGAAACAATTCCTATGGAGTCTCACAATCTCTCAGTGAAATCAGTCAAAAAACGTCCGAGCGTCATTGTACATAATGTACATATATCTACATTGTATCAATTAGGTATATACTTCACAATGCCACATTTACTCCAATTTAGACGTTATTTCGCTTGCATAATGTTCAACGTTAGTTGTCCGCTATGTCATCGTAGCTCTGGCATCGCGCGGCGTTGTAGTCGGTTCGGTGTTACCTTGTAACTAACCAAAAAGTAGCGCAATTAGTAGCGTGCGCCGAGTTTTTGTTTGGTTTTTTTTTCGCTCTTTTTTTGGCTCTATATGTATTGTATCTTGTATGACTTGTATCTCGATGGTACTGGTTCTAATAATATAAAAATGAAGTAACATTTTTGTTATGCAGATTTCTTAAACTTTTCTTTGTGGACATTATTCAACGCCAATTAACACGAGGCGGTGCAGCAATAAAAAGAATAAACCGGCCAAGTGCGAGTCAGACTCGCGCACTGAGGATTCCGTAGGTACCACCACAAAATTCAATAGCGAAATTACCAGTTATAACTTGGTAATGAACAGAAACTTGTCACCGACTCGCACTCGGCAATTTTTTATTATTTGTTGTTATACTTTAGAGTGTGTACTATAATTATGTTTAGTTTGACGTTTGTTCGTATTTCCGTTTTTACATTAGAGCTAATACAAAAAATACGTTGAAAAAATACGTTTGTTGTACCCCCTTTTCGTTTTTACTTTTTGTCAATTTTATTATTTGTTAGTCAATCCGCCGTAACATTACATATTCTGTGAAAATTTCAACTGGCTATGTATATTATGGTTCGAAAGATACAGCCGTTAATAGGTAGGACAGACAGACAGACATCGTAGGCTTAGTAATAGAGTCCCGTTCTTACGCTTTGGGTACGGAACCCTAAAAATGGCTTAAATTAAGGCTTCTGTACTGTGATTATTATAAGCCTTGTTATACAAATTTGTAGCACAGTTTTCCCACTGGTATGCACTGACCACTCACATGAGTACTTATACTCTATTTGTTTTAGCTACATCTCCCTACCAACGCGACAGTTGTTTATTTTAATTAATTAATTAAAAACAGACGGGAATGAAGATAATTTTAATGGTTTAATGGTTCTGTCTGTGAAGTACGTGCTTATTAGAATCAGTGCTAGTGCTTTGAAGTCTATCTAATTTATATTTTTTGCTTCTAACTTAAATTTACGTACAAACGTATCAAATAGGATCGTCACAATTTTATTCAGTCTTCTCCTTTTAAAAGTAAAACAAGCAAAAATATTTTTAAGTGATACTACTTATACAACAAGACTTGGGGCCTTACGGGCAACAGCTATTGCGGCACCAAACTAACGTTAGATCCGCTCAGTTGGAAAATCACGCGAACACCTACGGTTTGCGGTCGCGTAATTTTCCAACTGAGCGGTAGCAAAAAAATTACCATTGCCACTCGAAAAAGAGTGTCTGATTCATTAATAACACTGACTAAACGCTTTTTTAATCACTGAGTGAATAAAATTTGCTCTAGTGTAATAAACCGGCGAAGTGTGAGTCGGGCTCGCACACTGAGGGTTCCGTACCACCACAAAATAGAAAAAGTAGTGCAAAAAGACAGTATCACGCCCAGGCGGTCACCCATCAAGTACCGACCGCGCCCTACGTTGCGAACAGAAATATGTCACCGATTCACACTTGAGGGTGTACTATAATCATGGCAAGTTTGACACTTGTATGTATTACTGTTTTTAGGGTTCCGTACCCAAAGGGTTAAAACGGAACCCTATTTCTAAGCCTACGATGTCTGTCTATCTGTCCGCTCTATTAACGGTTATATATTTCGAACCGTAACAGATAGCCAGTTGAAATATTCACAGAATATGTAATATTACGGCGGATTAACTAAGAAATAATAACAAAGTCAAAAGCTATGGTTAAAAAGTAATAACGCTTTTGAAGAACCCCATTCTTCAAAAGACGAGATAATAGATTCTAAAAGGGTCAGCTACGTAGTTTTGATGCCTCTGGTGTTTCAAATATCCATAGGCGACAGTGACTGACTTACCATCAGGCAGCCCGTCTTCTTGTTTGCCACCTATGGCATATAAAAAAATTGTTCCCCAATCAGTTGAAAAATTTCGAGCTCACACACATAAGCAATACAATAACTCTTTATTAAAATACCACAAAACAAGGATAACATAAACATTACAATAAAAATATTATCTAGGCTTTTAACAGGCGGCCTTATCGCTTAAAGCGATCTCTTCCAGGCAACCGTGCACGGAAAGGAATTTTATAAAAAAAAAATTGGCCTTAACTAAAAAAACAAAAGTAAATACATATGCAAATAACAACAAACAATCAATAGACTACAAATAAATATAAAATATTTTATTTATATTACACGGGAATTACTCACGTAAGATTAAGCCGGTCACTCCGACTATAGTTTCAACCGCATTAGGCAGTGAAAAAAATAAAAAATAAAAAAAATGATAAAATGATGATAAAATGTGTGAAAACCACGTCAGTTTCTATAATAAAATATAACATACTTATATATACACATACATAGACTACATAATATAGACAACATACTATATATACCTACATAATTAATAAACTACATAAACATTAATTAACATACCCTACTGTTATCAAAGATACATACACATGTTGATACATACATTATATTTGTCACATAGAAGTTAGAGAATTAGATAGCAGCTATAGCGAGAATTGCGCTTTTACGCGCTTTTAGCAATTAAAAACAACAAACCGGACCTAAACGCCAACAATCCAATAAACAACACCAATCCTTAAATTGTTGGCGTGACAACGTCAACTTAATTATAAGGGATTAATGACATTTGGAACCGCTTCGGTCGTGCCGCTCTCTTTTGTGTATCCCAAGAGACGGAAACCTTTCTCCTTAATTTCCTATACAGTACCTACATACGAGTAAACATGAGCTATGTAAGTATTTTCTGTTCCCAGTAGTACAGATTGTAGGCAGCATAAGTCTTTTATTGATTTACAAGACGTACTTAGCTACAAGGGACTGTGAATTTTTGTTCAGCAAAAATTCAGTTTTTACTTGACGGCAAAGCGAAACTGAAACGCCTTGTATGTATGTTCCTACATCATCATAAACCTCTGATCAAAATATTAATGACTAGCTGTCCGCCCCGGCTTTGCACGGGTATAGATATATAGCCTATGTCACCCGGGGATAGTGTAGCTTCCCAACGGCGAAAGAATTTTTCAAATCGGTTCAGTAGTTTCGGAGCCTATTCAATGTAAACAAACAAGCAAACAAACAGACAATCAAATCTTTCCTCTTTATAATATTAGTATAGATAGACAAAATATAGCTACTTTAAATCGATAAATTCCTCCAAGTTCAGGGATAGCAGGAAAGAAAAAAAAAAGAAAAAATTTAACCCCGATAAAAAGAGCTTAGTAATCTTCAAGCGGCTAAACATAATTTTCTTGAATCATAAAACATTCTAGATTAAGTCACCTTTCAACACAAAAAAACTAAATCAAAATCGGTTGAGCCGTTTGGGAGCTATGTTGCCACAGACAAACACAGATATACACGTAAAAAATTTTTTTATTACTCACACTTGGAAAGTAGATCTGAAGTTGCCTGAGGAGCGGGTTGTAAGTAATACATTTCAGCCCTAGGGAAAATCACTTTCAACTGATAGTGACAGACGAAAACAGACAGGCACTCAAATAAAAAAATAAAAAAAAACTAGTTCTAAAAATATTCGGGACAATTTTGCACACACGGTCATCTGACCCCAAACTAAGCAAAGCTTGTGATATGGCTGCCAGAGAGTGATATACATACATATATAGTTTTAAATACATACTTAAATAGATATTAACACCCAGAAACTAATTCCACATTCTAATTTCACATTTGTATTGAACCATGTTCCAACTTTTTTCTTTTTTTTCTCCTCAGAGGATTATGGTCCCGCACTTCCCGTGCATTTGCCAGTGTAAGGATGTTGAAAAAAAATTGGCGGGAATCCGATCTTCATTGTAGAGTTTTGTTTATACTTCCGTATAGCAGATTTGTTATAACACAATGAATTCATCTGATTCCGATATGGATTTAACGCCTGATTTCATAAGAGAAGATGCTAAGGCAGGAGTGGAAAACCTTTTACCACCTAAATCAAAAGAAAGATACTTAAAATCGTACGACAATTTTATGAAAGGGCGCGCTGAGAAAATGTGAAATCATTATCAGAAAACATTTTGCTAATATATGTATTTCAACGAATTATCAAAGACACAAACCAACCTTCAACATTATGGAGCGTGTATTCTACATTGTACTAAACACAAAGTACATTTAAAGGATTTCGAGAGACTAACATCGATTCTCAACTAACAATGTTGATTTATGTAAAATAAAATTCACTCATATTTTCTTTAGTCAGTTCATGTTTTTATTTTTAGTTTCCTTGTATTCGTAATGAAAAGCACAGTGTTTACCTCGGGGTTAAAGACTAATTTAGTCCCTCGAGGGACCAAACCCCGTCTCGGGACTAAATAAGTTACATACACCCCTAGGTTAACAATGTACTATTGCGTAACCCATTTTTTTGTGTCAAGAGTTTGAAAAAAAATTGACTGCACCACCCCCTTTGGCAACGTTGACATTGAATACATCCTTTAAAATCTGTGTTTAAAATAAAAGTGAGGTTTGGTACCTACATCATATTTTGTTCTGGTGTTCCGTTTACGAAATTATGATCCTCAAAATCCGTTGTCGGGTTTTTAACTTTTTCATAGAAAGTATTATTCTATTCTAGAATTGTTCCTTTTCCTTACAGACAAGCTTGCATATTGCGACAATTTATGAAAAGAGGAAAACATTTCAGATTTCATATTTTCTATTACAGTACGAAATGGTCCGAAATCTCGCTCATTCCGCCACTTTGCGATTTTCACAATTTTCGCACTTCAGTGAACGCTCGTCGCGTGTGGGCCGAATATAGGCATCCACCCCATACGTACTACCTGTAGTTTTGGAGCTCATTGATGTATTGAATGAATATAACCTGTGTTAGTTTCACTTGTCTACCTGTGTAAACAAATATTGAAAGTCGATTTTAACCTACTTCTATCAAGTCACATAATATATTACACTAAATAATGAAATAATTCAGGGTCTTTGACCAGTGTACTGCCAGTGATGACACATTATGGCACTG
This sequence comes from Agriopis aurantiaria, assembly GCA_914767915.1. Lineage (NCBI taxonomy): Eukaryota > Metazoa > Arthropoda > Insecta > Lepidoptera > Geometridae > Agriopis > Agriopis aurantiaria. Next base: position 13,903,750 of record OU611986.1, on the reverse strand, counting down.
AGACGTGTCCCTTAACTGCTGGGCTTTTAGATAAACTCAAAGTAACACAACGGGCAATGGATGAGAGCTATGCTCGGAGTTTCTTTGCGCGATAGAATCTGGAACGTAGATATTCGCAAAGAAACCAGAGTCACCGACATTTTGCAAGTTAAAGTGGCAATGGGCAGGCCACATCGCTCGAAGAACCGATAAACGATGGGGAAGAAAAGAGTTAGAGTGGAGATCATACGAACTGGAAGACACAGCGTATGTAGGCCTCCCATATTGTGAGAGTCGCGGGCATCCAGTGGATGCAGATGGCAGGCTGTCGTTCAGTGTGGAGATTAAAGGGCCTATGTTCAGCAGTGGACGTCTTCTGGCTGATGATGATGATTTGCATAATAATCCATGTTACACTAAGCAGTAGGTTTTGTCCCGTTTGCAAGTCGAAACGGCGGGATCGCAGTCCGCTGAAGCTCGGAAGTTTGTACTGGACCCAGGACGCCGCACGAGAGAGAAAGGGTGCGATCCCCGATCGGGTTAGTTCTTGGTCTAGCGGATTTACCTGGCGATTCAGCAGGGGAACGCAGCCAGTGTATTGGGCAATTGGGTCAGTGCCCGCTGCGGGGAGGACTTTTTGAGTTCAGTTGACCTTACTGCAGAGGCTGATGACGATGATGGTGATGCACCCATCTACGGTGTTACTTCATAAGCAATTAGGACACGACCCGATTCGTAACAACATTTGTTTGCGAACTGAGACGTTCGATACACACACGAGGGCAAATTTTCGACGGCTTTTCCATATACGATCAAAGTGAATTACAAGTATATCAGAGTCAGAGGGTACTTTGAGCACGTACTCGAACAAACTGATGTAAACATGGCGTCTTATACACCGGGCAATTGAATGGGATTGGCCGATTAGAATCTTACTTACTTCTCTTCTCTATCTCTACATAGTATAAATTAAAGTCGCTTTCCGCGTCTGTCTGTCTGTATGGCCGCTAACTCCTCCTAAACTACGCAACGGATTTTGATGCGGTTTTCACCATCAGTTAGATAATTTTTCACGGAAGTTTTATATATATAACAAGTGACCCGCCCCGGCTTCGCAGGTAAATTAGACCCGTGCGAAGCCGGGCGGGCGGGTCGCTGGTTACTTATAAAGAAGTTGTCATGTTATTCACGGGAAGACTGAATAATGCTGGTGGTTGGACGAAAAGTTCAAAGTTAGGTGCAGACAAAACGATCTACTTTCTTAGTCTTTTGCTACGGTTGTCACTGGAACTCAAATTCGAACCTAAGTCCTAACGCACTCACTGCCTGTTATAAACTATCACGGTTGCTCGAAAATTATTATGAATATATTTTCTAAATAAACCGGTCAAATGTAACAAAAATTCCAGACTAATCATCGTCAAAAGAAGACTTGTAAATTATAGTCTAGACTTTAAATTGAGTAAAGTTTGAAACAAAATCCTTCTTCATTCCATTAGTTTGTTTATTTAAAGGAGCTCAATTCGAAACAAAACCAATCTTTGCTATCACAACTGAAGGCCCTCATTGCGAAGTTTGCGATCATCTTGTTAGCACCTAATTTGTCAGTCATAGATTTTTTCATCACTCGTATTTTATTCGCTTGAGTGTTGCATAAAAATAACATTTGTAATATAATTAGATTGACACTTTTAACTGCCTCTTCAAGATTTTGAATACGAACAATAATAAAATTGTAATAACATTTCTGGGCATGAGATTTTATTAATTTGATGACTAGATCGCAAGCAGATGGTACTTGTCAAAGTTGTCAACCATCTTGAAATAGTAATACTACTATAGTCACAGATCTACTACCTATAGATTTTCAATGAGCGTGGCTAGCTCAGTGCCTCTCGCTTCAACAAAGTGTGTTGCCACATTAAAATGATTTGCTATAAGTTAGGGTAATTTACCCACTATGATGGGTAGTGAATCTTCAATGAGTACTTTGGAAACAATACTACCTTTTAAATATTTATATTTTATACACTATCTGCTGCAACCCGCGGAGCTACCTGCAATTTTCTGGGAAGAAAAGTACGTTGTCTGTCTTCATGACACACCATATCGTCCTGACAAATTTTGTTAAGGTTGACTTAGCCGTTTCCTCGTAAAAAACAGACAGAAAGTTACTTTCGTTTTTATTATAATTATTTGTTAGGATTAGAATATAGTACTAGAAAAAAGGTTGTGAAGTAACCATAGCATGATGGCTGGGCACTTTGTAGTGCTTGGCTTGCCTAACTACAACCTTTAAGATGTAGGTAAGTAGGAAGTACCTTACAGTGTGTTATAATAATAACTAGCTGGTGCCCGCGACTTCGTCTACATGGTGTTAAAAATAAAATAAAAAATATCCTAAGTAAAAGAGATGGAAGGATAATCTGAAAAATAGTAAGCAACAAAACAAATTAATAAATTAAGATACAAATCTGTCCATACAAATCACATGGCTTTAAATAATTAATTTTTCCCTTTCTGATATTGGTTTCGGCATTGAAATGACTCGAACAAATTCTAGCATGTTTTGATGGCACCCAATTTTCACGACCAGTAGCACTGATCCATTTTATTCGTAAGCCAGGATCGGTTGGAAACCTGCAGAACGAATAATTTATGTTAATTGTGGTGGGTAATTTCATTTATAAACTGGTAACATTTATTGTTATTCTTCTAAGTAATTTTTTTGATAAAACACAGGAAAAGACCACAAATCGACATAAAAACTGACTAATTATGAATAAAATATTTGCGAATTGATATCCTGAATTTATTTAGGTGATCGTTACAAGCTTTATATGTTTACTTACGTGTGAAATGATATTTCATCGTATTTTCGCTCACTGCGCTTCTTGCAGCTCAAAATGCTACAACTAGGAGTAATAGTGTTCCGTGTGCTACAACCAACCATTGCAAAATATCTTTTACAATTATTTCTCAGAGGAAACACGCATTTATCACATTTAATCACCAAAAAAAGGCAATAAATAATATTCAGACCCGTTTTGTTTGTCACTGATTATGACAGATTTTGACACTTCAGGTACCAAAAACAGGTCACGCCGATAAGGACAACAAAATCTATTTATGTCCTTTTCGTACTTGTGCTGAGCCATATCAAGTTGTCTCTTTCACTAAAATATATTGCCGATCTGGTTGTGTATATCTGTGACTATAGTATTATTTCACAATGGATATTAATGATAAAAGCTTTTTCGTTTTCAATTTAAAAATTAAATAAATACTACACTGTCATACCTACATCTTTTTTATCCATCACAAAATGCTCTGGATGTATGTATAGGTCTGTGTCTGGATCATTTATGTATAGCGTACATGCAGAAGCTAAACAAAATGTTCATTTGTGGCTCGGTTTTTCAATTAATACGTGGATTTTTTTGCGACAAAGTATGAATGGGCTGAATGGAGCTTGATGGCAGCCTTTTAGATTGGGTTTTGTTTTGGGTTTTTAGTGTTCGTGATTGGCAATTCATCGGCGTTTTTAACCTCATTGGGCGACAGTAAAAACATTGGTAAAGAGAGTAAGTAGTGGTGACTTCATTTGTGTTGAACCGCATCGCCCTCTTTGAGAACGTCAGTTCAGTCAACAGGGGATTCTTCAAAAGGGCTGTTAATAGAGTGTTTAAGGGTCGGCAACGTATGTGTGATGCTCCTAGTGTTACAAGTATCCATAGGCGATGGTGATCGCTTACCATCAGGCAGCCCGTCAGCTTGTTTGCTGGACTACTGAAAGTGGATTGAAATTGGTGGTACCTACAGTCAACGTAGAGGTTTTCCCACTTTTAAACAATGCTTGTTACTACAGCGTTACCGTAAGGCTTAATATATTGTATTAAGGTCGCATTTAGTGGAGCAAAACCATGGCGCTTACACACTTTCGTGCGTTTTGTTACTTCTATGTTTGTGGTTCATCTCATATTTTTTCGCAAAGCATACCTAGCTGTAATGTTAAATGGTAACTAAATTTACGGTTCCTTTCATAATTATGAAGATATCGTAGACATCATTTAGTAAATAGGTATTTAAATGAATGCAAAAAACAGGGTAAAAGCGCAAATCAGTACTATCAGCAGTATCAGTTTAGTGTTTTTGTTTTATTAGCGAAATGCCCTCAATAGTTTTTCGGTTTCCTAGATAAAACATTCAATTTTGATTGACACCATTTATAATTTTAAGCTAACTATGGAAGTAGACAAACTAAAACTAGAACGACTAAAATTGCAAAAAGTGGGAAAAGAGGGCTTTAAGCATGGTCCGGTCAACCGAAATATACGCAACTGTTATCATGGGCGTATAAAAATAATATAGTGTCACGGCACAGAATACACTAAGGAGCAGAAAGTTCACTCCGAAAAGAAATTTAAATAAATAAGGACTTTGTCTACTAAACAATAAAATAGCATTTCAACTCGCACAGCGCTGGATACCGCTTGCTAAGTATATACACCTAGAGAGCCGCTCTCTTTCTATCACGTAGCTCTATCTCTCCTGACGCGGCACGTGTAACGGGTTAGGGTTGTCTTCTTAAACTGTTTTAATTTCGATTCCTTGCTCTTTCTTTGATTTATACACCCGTAAGCATAACAGTATCTTTTATACGGATTATAAGATCGCTTAGAAGTCATTGTTTGTTGCAAAAATCACAGTCATTTCTGCCAAACGCCTGCCTGAAAGGCGCACCAACCGAACGTACCTAAGTTGCGGACTCTGCAGAGTGACACCCCCTGGTCACGGGCCCCTATCACGCGCGCACTCTTCTCGTTTTCCTTTGAAAAACGCAATCTACTCGTAAAAGAAAAGACTTTCTTTATACTGACTAAAAACCGATCATAAATATAATTATAATCTACTTTCAAGTTTCCACACAATTCCCTTTTAACAAGAAAGACGCCTCTACAAAATTTTGGGATCCTCATTAGATACCAAAACCTTTCACGTAACAAAGTCAAGGGTTTTACTTTCATACCTTATTAAATTATAATTAATTAAATCTTTTTAAGCCTTATTTCCATTAAAAAATGAACCTCGTGTTTGTATAGGTAAAGTGCCGGGCAGACCTAAACGACCGGCATAACGGTTAAACGACCGTTATGCCGGTGCTACGAATGCTAAGAATATTATGTAGTTGCGTTTGAAATATGAAACCGAAACAAATTAAATGTTCGTTTCTTACTATACTTACAAATTCATAAATCGAAAATTAAACCAGTCAATATTTTCGTCAAATATTAGATTTATCGCTAAGTAAATACAGCAGCAACCGGCCCTTTTGGAGATCTATGGGGGAGGCCTATGTCCAGCAGTGGACGTCCTATGGCTGAAATGATGATGAAGATGATGAAATACTGTAGGTTCAGAAGCATCACGATCTGCAGTGAGCAAACGAAACGAGAAGGAATTGTCATGGCAATAAAATGTCACTAAAATCAATTGAGTTAAAGGTAAATAAGTATTACTTACAATGGATTATATTTAATCAAGTACAAAAAATACTTTACAACACATTTGCTCAAAAAGTGCACTTACGAAGCCTGTATACATCGTTCGAAAGTTAAATATTACGGATCATACAACGGAGCGTGCGGAAATGAATTTGTCCGCACGCTCAGATGTATAGCACCGTGCGTGTGATTTACGGTATTTTTTTAATTTCCTTCATAATTACATAAGAATTCCACAAAAGAGTTTCATATTACGAGAATAAATAAGCTGAATGATCAAACCTCCTTGGAAGCGCTTTTGCTCAATACGTTTGTCTCAGTTTAATACTAAAGAGAAAATGAGACGAAAGATGTAGTTCTAATTTTCACCACGTAATTGTGGCGCTATTTGCATGTTCGCGCCATTTTCTTATTATATTATAGAAACTATTGTTGTGACTGATATTAAGTTATAAACAAAATAATAAAATTGTTTCATTTGTAGCCTTCTTTTCTCGCAAATGTGTTGTAAAACGTTGTATGGCACACGTGCGGATTGGTTTTTACAAACTCGTGACTATGGTAAGCCCTCGACTTCGTCTCGGGCTTACATTCGTCTACTCGTTTGTAATAACCAACTTACCGCACTTGTATCATAAATAACTATTATACCCTAAAATTCGCAACAAAATTACAAGCTGCAACATCAACATAATTAAAAATTGTCCCGACCGATAAAACATCATCGTAGGTGCAAGCCGGTGTCATAATAATTTAATGAATCCTCACGCGAGTTTTGATGAAGTAACTAACATAACTATGCAAATCAAAAATAGAAATTGTTTATGGCCTAAGTATTATAGGTTCAAAATAAAACTACACGATAACCACGAATTGTTATTGTAGGCGATTTCGACAGCGTTTTTTTTTTTTTTGCATAATCGTCGCAGTCACTTTAACCGCTCATGTATGTAAAGATAGTATTATTAAATAGGCAAGCACACAGGTTAGTGATGAGCTAACTCATAAATTATCAGGACTGACTTTACAAACCGGCTTAAGTATCAAACTTGAAAGAGCCTAAACTACTAACTATATACCGCAGTCTACAACAGATTTAATTAAACTTGGCGTTTATGCAAATTTTGAATATTATTAAAGTACTTCATTGTGGATCCATTACAATACAAAATTATTAAGTCATTTAATTTTGATTTTATCGCGTGTATTTTACTTTATTTTAATTTCTGACGTTACGAACCCTTTGCAGTGTTCGTGGACACTGGTCACAAGAAGACAGATGACGTGTGTCTAAAAAAAATTTAAGAATATTAAAACACTGTTTTAAACTATCACGGTTATTCACTAAAGTTATATAAAGCTTGTTGCTAAAAAGTGGAAAAACCTTGCCTTAACTATATAGATGTTGACAAGCCTGCGGCTTTATAATAATATAGTCAACAAAGAAAGTGTCCGTAGCATCCCATAAAATTATATTTAAACATCAGCACAGACATCGCCAGTATTGTATGTATGATTGTATGTACTAAATAATTATATAAGTAGTTATTTTATCAAACATATTTGCAAAGATGCAATGAAATTTCAACAAAAACAGATACTGATAAAAGAAGTGTAAGGACAAAATAAGTTCTCAGCTAAATTTATTCTAAGCCATCGGCTACGTAGCATATCAAACCGCATACTCAATGACGCAAAAAACGCGAGCCACGCTAGGGGGCAAGTGCTAGAAATCAGAAACTTGTCATATAAAAAATTATAATAGACAACTGGGCCTACGTTGTTTTCGATATAGGGCCGTCTGGTCCGTATAAAGAAAAATAAGTTTATGTAAAATCACAGAATTTTTACTAGTTACGTATAATATGTAAAAAGCCACGAAGTTTGTCCTCATACCTATAGCTTGCGTCATTTGTCCTGCTGAAAATTTATTTGAGTCTAGCTGACCCGACAGACTTTGTCCTGTCTTAGAAATGAAAAACGCGCGAAGCTAAAATCGCTGTTAAGTTTTCTGAAATTTTCCAATTTTCTTTCCATGAGAACCTTCTACAAAATATAGTAACCCCCATTAATTTGCATCACGTGATTTGCGGACCCTTTTTGGCATTTATTTATTTAATAAGATTTATAAATTTATAGATTTATTAAGTACTACTCAACGTACACTACAAAGTGCGCTACAAAGCTACCTCCAGCTTAAGATGAGCCGTACATTCAAAGGTTCCTATAGTTCCGGAGGTGAAGTTATTTGGACCTAATACTGACGATTGTGATGTCTGTAATTTCTGAACTACGATTTCGATGACCTTGAAATTTATGCGGGACGTTTTTAATGTACGTCCATTCTAACAAAAAAATATATAATGAAATCGGACTACGCGGTAATGAATTACAACTTACTACACATTTTGAATTTTAATCCCCTCTCCATCAACCATTGATAAGGTGTACCTATATTGTATAATTGTCATTTTAGTTTTAAATTGTGATTTTTATCCTGTAAATGACGTCGTCAAGTGTATATTAGTTATACCTAAGACCTAAAATATATGAATTGAATTGAGTTCTCCCAAGGGAACCATGCAAAATTTCGGGATAAAAAGTATTCTATAACCTACCTCGTAGTATGAACTCAAATTATGCAAAGTTTCATTTGAATCCATTCAGTAGTTTCGGCGTGATGCGCGGCCCAGATACAGACAGACAGACAGACAGACAGACAGACAGACAGTCAGACAGACAGACAGACAAAAATGAAAAAAATTACAGTTTTGACTTCAGTATCGATTATAGAGCGCAGTCCAAAAAAAACCTCTTCAATGTACAGAATTGGACCTATTACAGTTTTATTAGAAGATTAGCTATTTGTCATGAAGCTATCAAAAGAAAAATATTTATCTCTTTGTGTTGGTCATGATACCTACTTAGGTATCATGGTGTTTGTTTAGATAAGTGCATGAAAAAGTATGTTCTTTGAGGTTATCGCTAATAATAAGCGACACACGTCACACGCACATGCCACAGACTATCTTGTCTTCGTGTTATTTTTAGGTTAAATAGGTTTACCATTTTGTAGCAGCTTAAGACAAAAACAACCCATAATTTATTGTTCGACTGAACAAAAGGGCTGCAGCAAGCCATAAAATTGCCAAATCATTTTACGGTTACCTAAAACGGGACAAGGTAGTTAAACGTTTAAGGGCCTTAAATTAAGGGTTCTGTCAATTTTCCGCCTTTACGTCACAGTTGTCAATTGGGTGATCAATGTGATTATTACGAGGCCATTTTAGGGATAAGGAAAATCGATGTTTGGTAATCGATTTTCATTAATTTCTAATAAAGCGTTATGCAGACTGTTGGTAACAACGAAATTTTAATAAATCAATGGTAGGTAAGATAAACTGTGTCTGCATTAGGAGCCCACTCAGATCAAATAAAATAATAAATTATTAATGGGAGGGTACAATCGCCGACTCGGACCGCTTTGAGTAATTTTTACGCAGTCAGGGCGCGTGTTATCATTATCAAAATGGCCATTCATAAGCCGCCACAATGAAAAGTATACGAATCGACAAACGTTGTGCAGGACGCCCAGAGTCTTGATGGAGTGTTGATATACGTAAGACTGAGGCGTGTCTTAGGCGAGAATGATCTTTCAAAATTTGTCGTTATAATATCCTAATAATTATTCGATTAATATAAATCATTAATGTACAATCGATATTTAAAAAAAATAGTTTTTCCTAGCGTCCGTACGTAACAAATTGGACCTATTTTCGTGTTCCAGTTACCCATTGGTTCGTTCATAAGTGTGCAGAGCGATAAGCTGGCCAAGCAATAAAACTAATAAGAAAAGGACTGACGACGGTTGATGAAGAGGGTTTTTTACTACACGGTCCGCCATAGCTTATTTTACTGGCTTGTTTTTAATTTCAGAATAGGTATACGTTCCACGAAACAAGAAAACAAGGTCTAGCGCTCCGGGAGTTGCCACCCAATAAGTCACTGTCAGTTTTATTATCATGCTTTTTTACCAAAAAAGCAAAAATACCACAGATAGTAGATCTGTGAAAAATACAATGTTTTTTTTTTTTCAAATTGTAAAACTAGTTACAACAGAATTACACATAATTGACGGTAATGTCACACAGAATTACGAGCAATGCTTCGTGCGTAGAGTACGCGCGTCTAGTCTAGATCCCGCTATTAAACTTTTTAAAGATATAAAATGCTAACTAGCGACACGCCGCAGCTTCGCACGGGCATAATTTACGTGTGAAGCCGGGGCGGGTCGCCAGTTATATATATATATAAATATTTCGTCAAAAATTATCTAACTGATGGTGAAAACCGCATCAAAATCCGTTACGTCGTTTAGGAGGAGTTAGCGGTTATACAGACAGACGCGGAGAGCGACTTTAATTTATACTATGTAGAGATAGAGATATAGAAATGTTTAATTTGGAAATGATAGTCGAGGATAAAGAACGACAGTTATTATCTGTTCTTTATATCGTACTAGCGGTCCGCCCCAGCTTCGCACGGGTATAGCACCCTATGTTACCCGGGGATAGTGTAGCTTCCCAACAGTGAAAGAATTTTTCAAATTGGTTCAGTAGTTTCGGAGCCTTTTCAATGCAAACAGACAAACAAACAATCAAATCTTTCCTCTTTATAATATTAGTACACATAGATAATTATTATATCGTCATTTGATGGATAGTCTAACGTCGTAAAAATAAGGCTGTATGCACACGTACGGATATAACCCGCGCGATTTAACCGCCCAATGCGCCTGTTGAATGGTTGAACGGCTCGCTGCTTTCAGTAAACAAGCTTAAAACGAACGTAAACCCTTAATTTCGCCCTGGGATGTGTAAAATTAGATTAATGTTTTATAATACAAGGATGAACAGAGGATTGTGCTATTTTCGGTAGGTCGTTCTTTTACAACGAGGAAATTGTTTTAGCAAATTCGTAATAGATGTAAGTACCTACCGCCTGCAATATTTATTAACAAGAAGTGAAATCAATTTCACTAAGTTAATAATCGAACTTGATTTAACATTCATAAAAAAACTTGCTTAAGTAACCAAAAACCAACCAAAGTCAAACAACCGAAGAGAATACTAAAACATCTGGCTCAAATTGAGCGTCCAACAAACTTTCACCATTACAAAATCTATAACGCATTCCATTAAATTATTAACCAATTTTTTTCACTTTTAGATTTCACATGCACTCTAAAATTTAACAACTTTTAAATGCAATCAAGCAACGCGGAAAGTTGGCGCGCGATTGTTCCCGAAAACCGATTTACCTAACAGAGACGTCAATCGCGTCTTGTCATCCTGTCGCGACTGCTGGATCCAGAATCCGGGCAAAAGTGTTGCTAGTAACAAATTTCGATAAAGGTCCGATGGATTGCTGAAAAATACGATTTTCACAACCAGTTACGGTTTTCTAAGTTGTTAAAATCAACAATGCTATACATCGCCATAATTAGCCTATTTTAGTCCACTGCTGGACAAAGGCCTCTTGCAAGGCACGTCACCAATTACTATATCTTTTCATGACTCTTTATTCACCACAATATTATGTAACAGAACTTTTTTCAGTCTAGAGCACGGACTTAAAATATCAATCAACAGTCCTAACAATCTTTTTAAAGCTAAATCCTTAATCGTAATCCTTTTTTGTATCATGATTGCACAAAAAAACTTGCACATTCTGCTGCTTTTTTACACGACTGCCCAAAAAATAAGTGTTATGTTTTTAGGGTTTATTTTTTATAGTATGATATTAATAATAACAAATCCCTAGCATGTACAAGAAAGTTAAGATATCGCTATTACACAAAGATATATCGTCAATGCTATTACATCTCTCTAAAACCGTCGCGTTGCAGAGCCCTGAAATGTCATTACCCAGAGCAACCCTAGTTTGGGTACCAAAGCCAACCAAGATTGTCACTTTAGAACCTTTAGTTGTATGATTTATCAGGCGAATGTCTGTAGATGTTATAATAAAATTATTCATTAAGTATATAATTATTTATTCGTTCACGTGAGAAAAGATACAGTCAACTAAGATACAATTGAATGATACTTAACAGTACAGGATACCGTACTTTTAGTACGTTCTGGCAACCCTGCCGGGAAACCGTCCCTGTATCAACCCCCTCTTCTCCCCTGTTTTCCCATCGCGTTGGATATGGCTTTACACCACTGTTCTCGTACAAATTGGATGCGGTTTACTGTTCATGAATATGATGAATTGTTTGATTGTGATTTGTAAAAAAAAATACTTATCGTGTCCGAAAGTATTTAGTATCGATTCCTGTTTTAGCTTTTGGGAGAAATATAAGCAAGAACCTACCGCGGTAAAGAATAAATTTAATAAATGGGAATCATCCCCTAACTTTCCACTATTAGTGGTGAAATATTTTTCAGACAACGAATTTACATACTTAAATAAATATTGATTAGGTATTCTATAACGATATTCAATAAATTGGACGAAAGGAATAAAATTTGTAAATAATATCAAATACATTTTCAATGATTTTTAACCGACTTCGAAAAAGGAGGAAGGTTATCAATTCGGTGCGTATTTTATTTTTATTTTTCATAAGCCACAACAATGAACTAAATAATATTTATACCATTTCCCCTCTTAAAAGCTTATTTTATTCACTGAAAACATGGAATAATAATACCTTTTAATCACGATTTTGAATTTAGAACTCACCTGACCAATATACTATTCGACCTCCATCTCAATGCCTCGATTTGATTGGTCGATATTTTCGACAAGGAGTTTACATTAGAGTAAAAACTGTTTTGTGTTCTTTGCTGTCATTAGTAAATTGGCGCTATTTTTATACTGTAAGTTGTACGACAACGAAGTTTAGTGTTACTTAATAATAAATCGATTAAAAAAGCATTCAAGTGATGAAGAAGATGACGTATTGCGTTTTAACACCTGAGTTGTTGAGTTTATGAAAGAGAGGGCGGCCGATGTACCGGTAAAATCCGATATTTTAAAGGCAAGTTGCATGCAAGTTGTTAAAAATTTATTTTGTAGTTGTTCCGGAGCCCGACTTTAAAATCCATGTGTAAATATTATTTTGTTCTTTGTTGTGGCACAATGTCTGTGTTTTGTGGTTATTTGAAGTCAGTTTTTAAAGATATTTTAAGTATTATGCTAACAATAAAAATATCAAACAAAAATTTAAATCTTTCTGTTATTAATGCACGTTTACGTTTATATTTGACAAGTATTTGAATCAACATTTTCCTGTGAATACCAATTATGTTGCTTGGCTTCGACAAAGGCAGGGGGGTTAATAATTTAGTGAAACATGTACATAATTAGTTAAGCCCGTAAGTATGCGTAAGTTACAATGTATTTGGTAAGGTATTATTGTTTCGATGTGAGGTGTATTAAGTTTGAGTAGATACGAGGTGTTAGGTATTATATTATTATACTAGCTGTAATAAATTAGCTTATTTTTATCTACATATAATTTTAAGTATTTAGAATGTATTTTCTGAAACAAGGTATTTATGAGTTCATGATTTTCAGGAGCCTACTTTTACGAAAATTTGACTTTAAGGTCTTGACCACACTTTTTGCGTCGGAGGTTAAAAAGCATTTTTTGTTTGAATACTTAATGGAAACTTCTTTATTTTTAACAGTGGGCGAAAAACAAAGATAATTAGCGTCATTGGCGAAGTATGAATATTTGATACGTAAAATAAGTAGGTATAGGTATCGAATCCCAAACAAATTTCGAGTTTTGATAATGAACTTTGTATATTATTATTCAATAGGTATGGTAGTACCTATACACGCATTTTTTTAACGTTTCACCCACAGTTCTAAATTGGCATTTCGTGGAAATGCTTTCAAATAAAGTGCGCGGCTTTACTAAAGAAGAAAATTATATTCTATGTTCAACCTTCTTCGGGATAAGGGGCAACTGAGATGATATATAATATAACTAGATATAGTCATCGACACGTGTATAAATTATTGATTAGATTGTTTAATATGTCGATACCTCAGTTCCGACAGACAAGGAAAAACGATAATTGTACTAAGGCATACGTACGTATGCTTTAGTACAATTATCGTTCGTGTTACAATGTCTCCGTTTTTTATGCTCTATCCAGTAAAACATTGTTTTAAACTATCACGGTTGTTCACGAAATTTATATGATTATTTACGGGATATTTACCATGGTAAGGGTGTCTGTAAGACTTAGAAAGAGGGTAGATCGTTATGTCTGCACCTAACCAACCACCGCATTCTTCAGTTTTCCCGTGAACATGGTGCATGTAACTGTGCCGAAATATCGGGAGCTCATTCCACAACCTTACCACCGTAAATAATCATATAACTCTACCCCGTAGTATATCAGTATATCTAGTGCAAAAGCAATCTTTTATGTAGAGTCTGCTGCATAAAAGTCTGCTTTTGCACTAGTGCATAAAGGTCCACTTTTATGCACAAGTGCATAAAATGTTTCGTAGCTGGTCATATTTGGTGGGCAGATCATGGGTGGGCAGTTGCTGTTCCTTTACTTTCGGATTAACCCACGACCTTAGAATACTACACATAGAAACCAAGTACATTCGCAAAATTTAAGCCATTCAAATGGAGTCATATATGGCTCCAAAAAAAATATAAAAAATTTACTATGACAATTTGCGCGGTGAAATCGTACCACAACAAATCAGAAAAGCAGCATAAGAGTTATGGTGTGACATTCCACAGGTAATCAATTAATTTTATAAAATACCAATCGAAACGTAAGCTACAAAGCGAATTTGTAGCTTACGTTTTGAGAAGGCGTTGTTTGGAAACTTACCATCTCTGTGTAGTTAATCTAAGCCCACGACTCTAATATATGACATGTCTGTTTTGTTCAGTAACAAAAATTAGTGCTTCTCCTGAAATTGTATATAGATATGAGTGAAACTATAGGACGCTGATAGTCTAGTAATATTTATGTTTAATTAAACAACTTCATATTGGAGTTAATTTAGCTTCAGGTCACATCGATGAAGCTACAACAAACAGAAATCAGAGATGGAAAGATTTTACGAACTCTCGACTAAATTGGGCGGTGTCGAGTTCTGAGTTAATTTTGTTTGCGATGATTTTGTTACAGGTCGCGCTCCCGGCGGCATCTGCAATGCCACTGATGTTTTAAAATGCGTTTCAAGCCATTTTCATGGCGTTATTTTTTATTTTTGCGAAGGAATCGGAAAACTTTTTTTTCATACTCATCAAAAAAGAAAAAAACAAAGACCAAAGTGCTAAAGAGGAAACTGTAGATATAACGCTTCCAATCCAACGCTTCGAATAAATTGGTTCATATTTTCTATCGAACTATTCAGTCTGTTAATTTTCCAATATTCCATTTAACAAAAGTCGGTCACTTGCAAACATCTAACACGTTAATAAGGGGTTGCTGCCACCCCTAGTATTATGTTCAGTCAATCATGCGTGATACCACCCTCTGCTGGGCTATTCATGGGGTCTATAGGCTGTAGGGAAATATCTATAGGTTGTACGTAGGGAGTAGTAATTAAAAATAGGCCAGAATACCGGGTAAAGCGAATTCGCTGAAAAGTTAAAAAAAATACTTAAAAAAAAACCGGACAAGTACGAGTAGGACTCGCGCTCGGAGGGTTCCGTTAGATGGAACCCTCAGAGAGGGAGTCCAAACAAAAAAACCGGACAAGTACGAGTAGGACTCGTGCTCTGAGGGTTCCGTTGGACGGATCACGGAACTCTCAGAGCGCGAGTCCAAAAAAAACTAACTAACTGAAGTTGAAATATTGAAAGACAAACTTAACTTTGTAGTTGACTATAATATTCTTCTATACATATTCTTCATAGCATTCTTCGATACATTCCAACTACAAAATGTAAGTTTGTAATAGCAAAATAATTATTTTTAAATGATATAACTTCAAATTTGTAACTTTCGGATTTATTCCTATATATGTGCTATGAGAACTTGCCTTTTGCCAAATTTCATGATTCTAGGTCAACGGGAAGTACCCTATAGGTTTTGGTTCCCCTGTGAAATCGCAAAATATGCGACATAAACGTTCATATATTTTGATTGCGTTGACTTACAACTTTTATTTTTTTACAGCCGAAAGAAACCGTAGACCCAAGTATTTAGTATAAATTTCAACTTTTACCTTTATGCGTTCTTGAGAAAAAAGGTCTTGACAGACGGACAACGAAGTGATCCTATAAGGGTTCCGTTTTTTCCTTTTGAGGTACGGAACCCTAAAAACAGCAAATCTGAGAGCACTCTGTCTCTTTTTGGCAGTCATCTATTAAGCAGGTAATTTATATCAATATCCTTACGTCTCGTAAAAACTTGAAAATGGCTCGATTTGAACAATGAATAAATATGTTTTTGCCTAAATATATACTGGGGTAGTTTTTAAATATATTTTTTTTGTTTTTTTTATTCACTTCAGTACCTACTGGACTCTGGAGTGATTTATAAAAGAAAAAATTGGACAGTTCGGAAAAACTGCAGGTGTTTGTTTAATGGGATTTTTGTATTAACTGGTCGGGATTTGTCCGTTTGTCGGATCAGTTAGTCGCTATTATAATATGACCGCATACGATGTCAAAGGAACGTCACATTTTGGTGTAAGCGCCGCGGGTCGCGGTCGCCGGTCGCGATCGCCAAGATCGGAATGCATTTATAGCGATTTTTTTAAAGAAAGAGAGAAACTCTACGATCGTCAAATCGAAATTCTAATTCACGTGCACATTCCAGCTTAGGTGAAAGTTTCTTATTCATCACAGAGTCATCAATTACATTTAAAAACATTTCAAAGATGGTTACGATAAACTTTTCAAATTACCGAAGTTTTCAAACTCTGAAATTTAATAATCAACACAACGTAGGCGTATCCAATAACTTTGCATATTTTCTTCAGTTTCTAAAATTAGGTATAATAGGTACCTACTTTTTAACGTACCTAGTACCTACTTACATTAAAATTGAGAAACATTTTTCTAAATGAATTGGCGTAACTAAGTAGAGGCACGTGTACCAATACAGCCGCACTCAGTGACGTTACAATACTTAAAAGTAATAATTAATAAAGTAATACTTAAGAGTAATAAAACCCAGTGAATACTTAAGGCCTTTTTTTTTTTTTTTAGTTGCATTTATATATTTATTAATAAAATGCCTATACTGAATCTATGATAAAATGGCAATTTACAAGTCAATATACAGTTTTAACTTTACTCTATTATAAAAAAAAAAAAACAACCAATTTAAAACCTAACTATCATTCTATCAAACCGCTACCTGTTCCCAAAATGCTGGCCCCATTACCACGTTGTATGGCGATGCTCACCCTTTGAGCAAAGTAGAGGCCGGCATTTTGGTTACGAGTTGCGTCTATCAGACGTGAAGATAAATCTTTGAAATTTTTTTGGCTCCCGATTCCCACGGCCCCATTGTTTCGACCCCAAAAGGCTCAAAAATGTATCCACTATCCAGTGTACCATATTTGCGCCTTTTGAGATCCTCTGCAGATTCTGCCGCCGCGCCAGAATATAAGGCCTAGAATATGGCGCGCCGCTATCTTGCTCGCACATTATTATGATGATTTTTTTAAATATAAAATTACTGTCTGCTTTTGAAAAATGTGCTTCGATCATTTCACGAAGTTAATATTTCAAAATATTTTAAACAATCACAGAAATTATAATTTTTTGTTTACATTAGTACCTACGGTTGTCAATGCATTTTTGTAAGAAATTTGTAGCCAGTTGCACCCATATAAAGAAACGTCAGTCATTCGAAATCAGCTAGCAACTGTGATGCGGAGTTCGACGCGTTGATCTAAATAAGAATGTTCAATCAAGGTTCCCTCATATGCCTGGTAACAGATGTTTCTTCTCATTTCCGTTCTATTTACTTCTCTTATCAGTGAGAAAAATAATTTTATTTTTTATTGTAACTACAAAAAATGGGACAAACAGTTTTTCCCGTTTATTCAAAAACTTTTTCTCTATATTTTAAAATATTCACGTCGTAAAATGACCGAAGCACATTTTGCAAAACTTGACAGTCATTTTATAATCTGTAAAAAAGTCAAATGCGCGAGCGAGTTCGCTGCACCCGGTATTCTAGCTCTTCTCGGTATTTTTCTAAACTTTAAGCTTGGTGTAAGGGCCAACGTCCACTGGAGAGTCGAGGCAGCGTCGCGGTATACCATAGATAAAATTATTTGTTCCGTCACGCTTTCGTGCTGCGTCGAGCCTCCGCTATGACTGCTATATAAATAAACTCTTGCAAATTAGGTAGAATTACAATGTAGCACAAACTAATAAAATAATTAATTAAAGGAAAAAAAACCTTTTGAAAACAAGCTTTTTCGAATTTATTTTAAACCCTTTCATTTGATACCCATATCATGGGGGTGCATAAAAATAACTGGTCCGCCATCTCTGGGACTGCCATATTGGATTTAGAATGACGTCATCATGCATTGTCATCTAAACTTAACGTGTACGCAATATTTCAGCTCAATCGTTTGGGGATAACTGTATTGAAATTCAGTTGCAAGATTTGACCCAAACAAAAAAAGCAATTAAATAAAAGCTTGTAAAAAATACTTTTCCACGGCTGCTTGTACGTACAACGTCACCACCTCAACTCTCCATTCATTCTCGGGGCTCTACATGAAGTATACCTACAGTTACAGCAAAAAATAAATAGACAGTAACTCTTAGCTATAAAACACCTCTACTCAGCTACTAGTTTTACACCGTGATTACAACCACGACCACTCTCTTACAACCAACTACACAGCTTAATTACGACTCACCGTGAACCCAATGCCGACCGTCGCCGAGAAGTTTCCTGCCTGGAATTTCCCCGTCTCGAATTGCACTAATAGAGACGTCTTGCCCACACCGCTGTCGCCGAGCAGAATCGTCTGTGGAGAAAATATAATGATTTTAAACGTGCACACAATCCATTGCGAAATGTTAACTCAGTTCGTGTCCTTGTCATCCTTGGGCTACGTGGATCCTTGCGTGGAAGTCTCGCACTGTTCGTTTTGATAGATTGTTTCTGCCACGCACCTGTAAGTTGTGGAATGGCTTACCACCTTCAGTTTTTCCTCCAAAATATAACCTCAATTGCTTTAAGCGAAGAGTGAATAGAGTCCTCAAAGGCAGGCAACGCACCGCAAATGCCCCGGGTATTGTAGGTGTCCATAGGCGACGGTGACTACTTACCATCAGGTGGCCCGTCGCTTGTTTGTCTACTATTATATTTAAAAAAAAACGTTTTGAATTAGCTTTTCTGTAATACGCTTCCAGGATTACCGTTTTATAGCATTGATAGGTTATTTTAGAGCATATATTAGATTATAGAGCGTATAAAGAGGGTCTATCTCGAAGAGAGATATGGCAAGGCGGCGTAGAGGATGCAAACGCATCTGGCCTAAACCAGGCTAGATGCCTTTAATTTAACTCGCCCTGCAGACGACCTTTCCGCTCTGTTTAACCCTCGACGCATAAAGAAGGGTTGTTATAAGTGTATCTGGTGTATCTGTGGCATCGTAGGTCCCAAAAGTCTGAAGCGGTTTTGATATTTTTTTTTTTTTAGAAAGGTGGTTCGTTCGAGAGTGTTCTTAGCTATGGTGTTTTGTCTTGTTAATGTAAGATGCATCCAAATGTGTCATATGCGGAAGCTCCAACCAAATTATTTATTTTTAGCATAAAAATGGTTTTTACACCCCAAAAATATTACTTATACGCTTTGACCAAAATAAAATGAATGGACAGGCCCAGTAGAAGCGCATTTTTGAAGATAATAAAATGAGCGCCGGCTCTCATTTCGTTTCAGTCGGTTTCTAGCCGTAGGAAGTGCAACACGTGTCTATTGTTACGCGATAACGAAACATCTGACAAAATTATGCATTCGTATGCTTTCCCGAAGTGTAAATACACAAATACAACCGCTATCTATGTTTTGTAACAAATGTACTGTACTTATATGGTTATAATTAGGCGTTGAAGTAAGTATATGTCCGACGGTTTTGACTCGTTTTTACTGAGCAAGTTCAATGGTTAGGGAACGCATAATTTTATTCATAATAATTTTAGAGGAAAATTTACTACATGATATTTTCTTCTAAATACCTATATTTAGCAGGTATATAGAAGTGATATGTCATGTTCAGGTAAACGTGAAAAGGATCATGCAGAGTGACACGATCTCAAAGGCAAAATGTATACTTTCGTTTAACTAAAGCCAGGTGCGAAGAGATGTGGACAATAAGACACCGTCCTTAAGGGTGCGTTCACTGGCTAGAAATATCTGTTTCACACGTTTTCAAAATTTTTGAAGATAAATAATCTTTTTTATTATAGAAACTGACGTGGTTTTCACACATTTTATTTATATTACACGGGAATTACTCACGTAAGATTAAGCTATGCTCGGAGTTTCTTTGCGCGATAGAATCCGAAACGTGGATATTCGATTCGCCAAAGAACCAGAGTCACCGACATAGCTGTTAACTTTTTAAGTTCTACTTACTATTTTTATGTACCTATAGCCCTTTAATGAATACTAATAAACGTTTTTGAATTTTTGAATTGAATTTGAATGAAGTTGAATTGGCGATGGGCAGGCCACTTCACTCGAAGAACCGATAACCGATGGGGAAGAAAGTTTCTTGAGTGGAGACCACGAACCGGAAGACGCAACATAGGTAGGCCTCCCACTAGATGGACCGACGACATTGTGAGAGTCGCGGGCATCCAGTGGATACAGATGGCAGGCGGTCGTTCAGTGTGTAGGTTAAACGGGGAGGCCTATGTTCAGCAGTGCCTCTCAGTACCATAATTCGTACACAGTCGTCAAAGACCCTTGTTTTTAGACACTGTGGTATCTTGGACGAGAAGATCAGTGTACGTACTATTAATTGATATTTAATTGGTGAAATGTTTTTCACTAAAACTGTTATCTTTAACATATCAAACATCTGTCCATTATCCTTATGCACTTGTATGAAGACAAAACAGGTATGTATGATGTCATCTCAGCGTTATGATCAAATTTGGCAAAGGTCACCGTCGTGTTTATTATCCTCTAGCATCTAAATGTGTCGATACATATTAGATTTTCACTACTTTGTTACATATTTATTTTCATCCACGTGTCTAGCCCGGACTTTTGTAAGGGATTGGTGGGACCGAAGCCGACACTAAGGGGCAGTTTAGTGAAAATACAATAATGGAAATTGTGTAAAAGAAATAATATGAAACTCTGATGCAGTATAGGCTGTGGTATAGGATTGAATAAGTTAATAGTAAAAAAACCAGACAAGTACGAGTAGGACTCGCGCCCTGAGGGTTCCGTTGGATGGAACCCTCATAGCGCAAGTCCAAACAACAAAAAAGTTTAAATATTGAAAATCAAACTTAACTTTGTAGTTGACAATAAGGTTCATAACAACTAGAAAATGTAAGTTTGTAATTTTAAAACAATATTTTTTATATGATATAACTTAAAAATTAACAACTTTTGGATTTATTCCTTTATATGTGCTGTGAGACCTTGCCTCTTGCCGAATTTCATGATTCTAGGTCAACGGGAAGTATCGTATAGGTTTTGATTCCCTCGTGAAATCGCAAAATTAGCAACATAAACGGCCACATCTTTTGATTGCGTTGACTTACAAGTTTAATTTTTTCACAGTCGTAAGAAACCGTAAACTCAAGTATTTAGTATAAATTTCAACTTGATAGCTTTACGCGTTCTTGAGAAAAAGAGTCTTGACAGACAGACGGACAGACCGACGGACAGACAAACGGACAGACAGACGGACAGACGGACAACAAAGTGATCCTATAAGGGTTCCGTTTTTTTACTTTAGAGGTACGGAACCCTAAAAAACATTTCTAAACAAGCTTTTATAGCCATGTCATGGTGGCACATGTCGCCCTCGAAAGTAAAAAGGCTACTGTGGTTATTTCTTGATAGTGTTTGTGCTGGTTTATGGTATGAGTAACGGCACCCGCCAATTTTGCCTGATGTCAAAATATGATGGGTTTGATGAAGCCATCGTTTGGGATTCGAACACGCCAACCACTGAGTGATAGTGGCCGGGCGGTAGCGTGTGCGCTTTATAATCTGACGGCACTCTGTTTGATCCTCTGCCCTGCACCGATGACTTGTTTAGTACTTACATAAATTATGTGCAGTTTCGATGCCATCGCTCAACAAAGATAAAGGAAAACATCGTGAGGAAACCGGTATGTCAAAGAACCTCAAAAGTTCAAAGACATATGACATTCACCAACATGCACTGAGCCAGCATGGTGGGTTAGGGCCCATGTTATCTCTCTGAGAGATGGCCTGTTTCTCAGTAGTGGGAAGGGAACACAATAGGCTGAAAATAATGATGATGAACCACTGAATAAGCAGAAAATAACCTAGCCTAAAGCTTGGCTTAGCCAGAATTGTCTAGTCAATAACCTTATGTATGGGCATGTCATCATCGTCTATTCTCAGCCGGGACGGAGTCTCGGCGGGCGGGCGGTAATCCCGGTAGCCGGTTGGAGACGGTGTGCTGCGCGGCGCAGGCGCACGAAGCGTGTCATCTTCGAACACGTCATCGCTCATGCTGTCATCTGTTCCCATGTGCTGTGAACAAAATTAATGAGTGTACAATCAAACACACCGTAATACATAATAGCTAAGGTAAGGCCAGTTTGCTAGTTTGTTGAAAGTTTATTGGAAAGTCTATGCATACAAAGTCGCGGGCAACAGCTAGGTTGTTACATAAATGACAGTTTCTATGATATTTTACGTAAAACCGTTGTCTAAAGCTGATTTCAGTAAAAAGGCAGATACCAAAGCGAGCGGACAAACATTGATTAATTTTAAAGTGGGTCATTTAAACTTTATAATTTAGGTACTGCTTTTTACCATCTCTTATAAGTGAGGCGTTAAGATTTTTTTTTTTTTTTTTTATAATAATAATATGTTGATTCTGTAATAAAATCATTCAGAAAACGATGGCTTCGTCGGCAAGTTCACCATCAGAGTACATGGATCTGATTACACCCCTCCGGTCAAATTTGTCCACTTCCTAAACTCGTGTGGCCAGTTAGTGAAATGCGAAATAAATACATTTATTGTTTCGTCAACTGAGCACACGACGATTTTTGCGTGGGTTCAGTTGGTGAAACTCAAATAGAATTACAAATCCACCAAAGTACCTACATAGGTACAGTACGTACCGCTGCACAAAATATAGTCACAAAATATACATAAAAAAATTATGGCCCAAGTAACCTGTTCAGCTGCTTTCAATTCAACAAACATTTTTGTTTGAAACTCATCATAAATTCTACCTTATGGTTTTTGGAAGTTAATTTGATATTCATCGATTTCTGTACCTTGAATTTCTTCGTGAAACTTCTCAAGTGCCGCATTCCTATGTATGAAATAAAAGTCAATTTCTCCACTTGTTCGACTCTGCTATCGAGTTTGTCATTGTTTTTCGAGTCAATTTTTCTTTCCTTCTCTAGTTTCTCAATTCTCGCTTTTAGTTCCTCGTATTTCTCAAGCAAAGCAGTCGATTTTCTCTCAACTCTTTTGCCTTCTTTAAATTTATTCAGAGCTTCCATGAGAAGGGTGACTTTAGTATCTTGTTCCGATGCAAATGTATGCCACATTCTACGCATTTCTTTTGTAAAATCGAAGAATGTTTCTTGATCAATAAGTAGCACATTTCGATTTATGGAAACAGCGTCTTTTGACATAAGATCAAGAGCAGTATCGGATTGGCTTCTATGTAAAGAAAAAACTCGATCGTTTGAGGTCTCGGATAGTGGAGTGATCGATGTTGAACCCATTTCAAAGAGATAGATTTCAAATCCAAAAATTTCGAGGTTTATCTGTGTGCAATTTTGGTTTGTGTTATTTTGTTTACTGTCAACTTATCAAGTTTAAGTAGCTGCAAGTACCAGGATACCAGAATCGTAAGGAAGTATATTAAACTGGACTTCACCAGTGAGTTCCGCTCCGTGGTAGTCCTCGTTATGCGATATGGCAGGGTATGTAAATTAGCTTTGTTGTTAAATACCACTCTGTTGCTGGGTTATCGGTAAATGTTACTACCGGTCTGGTCTCACGAGACAGTGCATATTAAACCTTGTTTGTTTGTAAAATAATGGTGAAAATCTGTTGATGTTCAATATAATCAGTCCTCCGTTTTGGTTAAATATAAATTAATGTTTGGGTGTCCATTTCAAGGCCGTTTTTGTAAACTACTTTCTTGGTGCTTATATTTTATTATTAAGCTTATTAATACTTCTTCAAGGTTTATGTTACTCTGGTATTCTGGTAATCTCACTTTTTTTCACTCACTTTTTTTAGTAATAAAAAAGCACCACAATTAATAAGCACGTCTTAACACCACAAACTCCTGAGAGGAGAACTAAGTCCACGCGCTATGCTGTGGATGATCCGCATTTTTTGTTGGAATTTATTCTCGGTTAGATTGATTTTATTTCGTTTACTTCTATCTCATCTACTCTATCTATAAATAGTAAAGTATCGTGCAGTATATTGTTTATTAATTCAACGACCTTACCATTATGTTGCAACTTTATTAGCTTAAATATTCAAAGATTTTAAGCTATTTGCATCTACATAACTTGTTGGTTTGTTTAGTGTATTGAGTTTGATGGCCCCTTGTTAATTATATTTGTTTCAAGGTGATAACGACTTTTTATTCAAACCCTTTATTTCCCGCCCTTTATTTTTGCATGTGGACTATTAGTTAGTTCATTGGTGTCGCTGCAAGTTTCTTAGTGTGTGTAAAAATTTGTAATTGCAACCGCGTGGTGGCCGATTGTAGGAACCCGGGCCGACTGAGGATGAGGTGGACCGACGACATCAAAATAACTGTCGGAAACGAGTGGATGCGACTAGTGAGAGACCGGAGAGAATGGCATAAACAAAGGGAAGCCATACCCAGCAGTGGCTCATTCAGGGTAGATGATGATGATGTAATGGTTAAATGAAATTTTATATACTTTTGTAACATGACATAGCTAAGTGTTCTTTGTTCCTATCACAAGAATAAATTAGATTTGAACTTGAATTACATAATTATTTTCATCATAGTACTGTACAAGGTACAGGAACATAACTTAGTGAAACCCTGTCCCTACTAGGATAACCTGTTTTGTGAGATCACAGTATATAGGTAGGCATGTTCGTAGGTACATCAACTACTTGTCCTGTTAATCTGTGTCCCGACAGCGTTATATTGATCAATTATCGGCCCCTCCGTGTTTACCTTTGTGTGTACCAGCCGATACGAGACGGGATATTAATTTTGCAATAACACGACACGCGTGTTTGCGTGGCGTAGGTCGCTCGCGCGCGTGTCACGTGTAAACAGCAAAATTCGCTGCGTGTATATGTCGCAGGTGGATTGCCGAATCAGCTGTTTTACAAAACCACAAGCTAAGTATATTAAAAAATAACTCCGTTATGTAAAACTGCTGACCAGCGTTCAGCTGGATTGCCATTGCGCTACGTTTAACAAAACTTCTACCCAAGTTTAGACGTAATGCAGAATGGCTTATCAGTAGTTAAAATAAGCATTTGGTGTAGGGCCTACACCAAACGCTTGTACTATGGGCTATGGGCCGCCCAATAATTATAATAATTATTTTGCAGTAATTTTCACTCATATTACCTACTCGTTTCATCGGACATCGTTATTGTTGTTATAACACACAGAGCCTCGAGTGCCAAACGAACTAAATTCTATAATCTGACGTTTCATTTCACGATGTTTTACATAATCACTAATCGTTGACCTGTTGCATTGATAAATGCAAAACGTTTATGCAATTCTGCGTACTAAAAAGTTCAGTAATTATGAAAAACCGCGCAAAATCGTTCAGGTGTTTTATATAAATGTGCCATTTTGTAAAACATCTAGCGGTTACGTAAAACAGCAAATTAATCAATCCATCTGGGACATAGTATAAAAAATTATATTACATTATATATATATTTATATATATCTATTAATTATAATTTGTTTATTAAATAATGTCTGTCTGTCTGTATGGCCGCTAACTCTTCCTAAACCACGCAACGGATTTTGATGCAGTTTTCACCATCAGCTAGATACATTTTCACGGAAGGTTTATATATATATATATATAACTAGCGACCCGCCCCGGATTCACATGTAAATTACACCCGTGCGAAGCCTGGCGGGTCGCTAGCATAATATATGCATAATGTTATTTTGTTAAAGTGTTTTACTCCCATAATTAGATGTTACCTTTCCGTATCCCCACACTAAAGGTATGATTGCGAACTCACAGCAGCACGCAGCAGTGATGCCGCAACAGTGTTCCCGCAGCCCTGCTGGTCCCCGTATATATGAGATTACATTCCGAGGCTGCGGTTGCATTGCTGCCGCGGCATTGCTGCGTAGCTTGGTATGAATTCTCATATAAACCTATAGAGAAATTACGAATACGAATAACCATTAAACTTTTGTCTATGGTTATATGTAGGTTTCATCATTATAAATGACCAACCCATAAAAATATCGAAAAGGCCATGCCATCCTTTTTTGCGTATGGACTATTAAGTAGTTAGTTAATTGGTGTCTCTTCAAGTCTCTCACTAAGTGTGAAAAAAGCACAACTCGTGCACCATCCAGTGGGATGAGGGGGAATCCCTCAAGACCCGTACTCCCCCCACAAGTGAGATGAGGAGGAATCCTTCGAGACCTGCACAACCCCGTGGGATAAAGGGGAATTTCTGTAATGGTACAGTGAAAAAAGTGGGAGAGACATTTTTGAACACGAACGATAAATTGTATTGAGGCAAAAGGATAAAAAAGGATATCTTGGCAATCCTTTCTTCTCAGAGGATGCCAAATCATGCATACGTAAAGTCATGATTTGGCATCCTTTCGGATTTAAATAAATTTTGATTCACGCTGCAGTACTTTCGCTGCAGCGTCTGTTTTAGCTTCAATTAGTCCTTACCATATAACATACCTACTTAGTTGTAAACTTTTTATCTTATATCAGTAATTGTCAGTCATGCTGTATACGCATATTTTAGGATACTTTTCAGTTCAAAACTGTAACATTTGCAATAATTTTAGCTTAAGTTGAAACTATCCTGTTTTTTGTATCAACTAAATAAAAATAAAAAAATCTCCCCGTTTGTATAATCAGAGAGCTATCTCAACTTCCTCTTCCCCGGAGTTCCTCTCACGCCATCTTACCTTACTCACATTATCAGTGTGACAATGTAGTAGAATTTATTATCTGTATCAAGATAGAAGTAAATATCTAGTATTATAGGTAGTTTATATCTCGATTAACACATGTCCTTTGTAATGAGACATCCCGCACGATCGCAGACGTTCGTGTCACGTAGGGCGTTTTATTACAATTGATACAACGCAGCAAACATACGTTAGGGCTGTCCCGTGTCGTGTGGCAATAAAAAAAGTATTCCTAGCTGGCTAAGTAAGCATACCTAGCTGGTAAGTATACCTAGTAAGCTAAGTTTACCTGGGGAAGAAAGGTTCTTGACTAGAGACCACGAACCGCAAGACGCAGCGTAGGTAGGCCTCCCACTAGATGGACCGACGACATTGTGAGAGTCGTGGGCATCCAGTGGATGCAGATGGCAGGCTTTCGTTCAGTGTGAAGGTTAAAGGGGGAGGCCTATGTTCAGCAGTGGCTGATGATGGCTTCTGGCTGATGATGATGATGATTATGACCTAACTGGCTACCGCGTATTTATTAAGACGCCTATTTAAGATTTTTTTGCTAAGGACAATTCTCGAAAGAACACTCGAATGAATTCTCTAAGAAATCGTGTTTTGGTAAGTTTTTTTAATACATTTAAGAGACGTGACGTGCAAGTCGCTCACCACTGATGGTAAGCAACACGCACACAATTACTCAAGTAATTTTTTCATTTTCATTTTAGTATAAAAAAAATGTCATACCATATTTACGACGTGACAACCCTAGCCTAAAAGCCAAAAGGGGACCCATCTGATACGCTGGTCCCTCCGTCATCGAAGTTTAGGGGACACCCTTTGTCGGATAAAGGGCCGTCTACATCAATAACATTTATCTATGATAGAACGGTACAGGAGGGCCAGTAGAATTTAAGAGGTACCAACCTATCACTTGTAGAAGAAAAAAAACCTGACTGTAAAATGTTGCCTATAGAATTCTTTGCCTATAGATGACGCTTGGAATATAATGACGAATCTAACGACTCAATGTTATGTTACAATGTAAATTTATTTATTGTAAATTTTTGATTTAGTTCAGAATTTATTCATTTTTGTTTCAGGTTATACCTATTACAGGTCACTGATAAATTTCCGTATGGAGTAAAACATAAATAATTGATCCCCAATTCCTTATTGAACATTAATAAGACGATGAAGCGGAAATACACTATATTATATAGAGATTCGTCATAGAAAACAGTTTTTCTACGCATTTAATTTAATAATTAGTAGCATCATTTATTATCTTGTACTGGAAATAAATAACGTGTTGTCTTTCAGTTGCCTGAGGCGCCATCTGTCGACACGTTTCAGAAGCTCTGTCGGCTGAATTTCAGAACCTGTTGAATGTGAACCGGTGTTGAACCGACCTTGCTCATCGTTTAAAGACGTCTAGGAGAGGAAATCTGTCTAATTCTTAATCTAGTTCCATGTTTATAGGGCAGATGTCATATTTAATCAGGAGTAGGAATTAGTTTAATAATAGGTAAGTAGGTATAGTGCGGAACTTTATTTGTTATTTTTATAATAGGTTTGCCTTTGACCGCGCGATGATGCTGTCTACGGTGGAGCACGCTTGCCCAAAAGAAACCAAACAACTGTTATAAGAGTAGGTACAACTAATACGATTGTTTTTTTTAACAGGACTATTTGACCCTTAGTAATTATTCGGTAAAACAAATCATCCCTATATCTAAACTAAACCAACGTGGGCCCAGTTCCCTAGTTGGACCATTATCGCATTTTAACAGATAGGTAAAAGTGGTCCCAAGGACGAGTTTCTGACTTGGACTACCTGCCCAAATTCTATTTAAACTTGAAACTATAACAGTCATCATCACACCTACTTTCATACAAAGAGTTAATCAATCAATCAATCAATCATACCATTCAAACTTTTACCCTAAAAATATACACAAAAAAACAAAAACAAAATCAATACAAAAGTAATCAGTCTACTTAAGTATTTGCTAGTCCGTCTGTTTCTTACCTATTAATGTCTAGTCGTACTCGACTGGATATATCTTGATGAAATTTGGCAAAAGGTAGTGTGCGGACGTGGACAAACATGGATACTTGCTCATTAGAAAGTGTGGGTAAACTGGAAAATTGCGTTATTTAACAATTTACTTTTCAATTGATTTATCCCTCACCTGGGACGGTGATGATGAAAGATGCATTCAATTACTTCCCAATATGCATAGGTACAGAGTAGAAGGTTACGTAATTTACATGAAATTAAATTTCACCTCAAGTGCTGGGGGAAATGTAGGTCAATGTCAGACTAGAGAAGTACAGAGAGATACCTAATGTGGCGCGCGCTTTAGACGCAAGAGAAAAACGAGGCACGCGGATGCAGGCACTCTTGTTCAAAGCAATTACGATATAAAAATACGGCAGAGGACGTATGTCACACTCACTACCTTTTCATGTTTTGTGAAGTATTAAGTAGCTAACAGACGTGACGGATTTTCCAACCAACGGGAGAAAAGTTTCGGGAGAGTAAGAAAAAAAACTTTCTCTCCCGTTGGTCAGACGGCAGTCCGTCAGCCAAATCTGTCACGGCTACTTATACATAGACAAAGGAATTTCGTCTGTGGTCGCATCGTTAAAAACGGTGAGAGCACTCGACGCATCGCCAAAACTTGCGTTGTGATTCGCATTGCGCATTTCTGCTTTTTCCTATACCTTTTTAATAATATAACAATGATGGAAGCGTGTTGCAGAATTGCAACACGCTTTTACGATCCATGTAACCATGTTAGTAGACAAATCCGCCACTCCGCCACTCCTTATTTAACGTAGATAAATGTAACAGCCGTCTCAAAAGCCGCAGAAGTTTTTTAAACCATACAATAGCTCTGGAAGGTCACCCCAAAGACGCTCGACTTGCCACGTGGCAAGAACTGCACAGTCCACCTCCAAATTACATTGTCCCTGCTGAAGAGCTCCCCCCAGGCCATAAAGAACCATGGCCCACTTGGAAAACCCTGAACCGACTTCGGTCCAAAGTGGGCCGAAGTCGGGATAATATGGCAAAGTGGAGTTATATAAAGGGCTCTGACACCGAATGTCTTTGTGGTGTGAACCCTCAGACAATGACACACTTGATGAACTGTGCAGCGTGTCCTACAACTTGCACACAAGACGACCTGAATGAAGCCACGCAAAATGCCATTGAGGTGGCAAAGTTTTGGTCTAGAAACTTGATTTGAAAATAGAATTGTATTTTGCGGAACATCGACTCGAAAGAAGAAGAAGAAGAAGTAGACAAATCCCTAATAACACACAATACACTTAACTAATAAACGCGTTTCGTACGAAATAAAGTGGTTAAATATTGATCGATAAATAAATAAAAAATAACCGGCGACCAGTAAAATACTAACGGGCACTTTTTTTTTTTTTTTTATAGTATAAGTGGCAAACAAGCAACCAGCCACCTGATGGTAAGTGGTCCCCGCTGCCTATAGACACCTTCAATACCCGGGGCATTGTCAGTGCGTTGCCTACCTTTGAGGACTCTATTCACTTTTCTTACCTATTGTCGTCTCCTCGTGGGTTATGCCTCTGTATTATTCTTTACTTTGTGTCAATGTCGCCAATCAACCGGTGTCGCTTCTCCCGCTATACCCTTGTTACGATACAGTCTATTACGTGGTGATTGATTTTTTAGTCTTTCAATTTTATTCTTACAGCGAGGGATCTTTTTAGCAAGGTTATCTATATTAGGTAAGTATCTATGAATGGTATGCTGAAAATGTACAATGAGACAAAAGGGGTTCATGTAGGTATTATGATAGTAATAGACCTTGCACACGGTGCATTTAGCCTGCGCAATTAGAGAAGGATGCAGGTATCTTTATACGTAAATACTGCTCTCGCACGCGCGCTCTCGTCAAAGTTGAGAAGGTCCACAAAAGTTAGGAATAAACAAACTCAATGAACTCGTTTCGGCTTACCATACCCTTTTCGAATAACCCGGTAAGTAGGTAATTAAAATTACTAATGCCATTTAAGAAAAGGCTTAGCTATACCTATCTATACCTTAGCTGCTGCACCTATCCCTATACATTGTCTGCTCTCTAAAGATTATGCAAAATCGTCAGATCAATTTGGAAATAAAGCTATAGATTCTGATCAAGTCATGCAACCATTATTATAATAAAAGATAGGGATACTACATTCAAATAGGTCGAGCCTACAAAGACACATTTGTAGTAGTTGTTTTGTGCATGAGTATGTAGGTATGCCAAAATACGTACCGTCTTACTACAAAAGATTTAAGAACGCTTCAGACATGTGTTTAGCAGTTTTTGTTTCCCTGATGTCTAAAGCGTTCTTAAATCTTTTGTAGTAAGACGGATAAAATCTAAAAAACTAATGGCCAATAAGTCAAGCTTAAAATTAACTACTTAACTATAATTAATTTTCTTGATGACTATGAACTCTAAATTGGTGTTCGATGATGAATGACGATGAAACATGTCTGTTTCTGTTTTTTTTTTACATCTGACATGCCATTTAAACTATCGCGGTTTGAACACGTGTCTATCGGTACTCATCGTAGAGGTATCTATAGTATCATTTTTAAAATAAAAGCTGCTCTTTTTTTATATTAACTTATGCTGTTGGCCTTACGCCCTCTACAGCTTGACCGGACTAGTTATAGCGAACGCAGAGTGCGTTCGGCGTAACTTGGTTTAAAGTTGCTCATAATGATGGGTACCTACCTAACTATGGAACCCGTATGGCTTAGTAGGTACACCCTTTCCGCGTAACCCAGTAGGTATAATATTAGTATATGATAAGTAACTCTATTACCTACTTTGTGATACGATGCAGAGTTCAAGGCTAACGTTATCAGCGGCTCGTATAACGTTATCATTTCGTTGCGCTTATTATACGTTATTATCTCAGACTCTGTCAGATAAAATTACTTAGATACCCACCTATAGGTATAGGCAGAGGCACCTACCTACTCGTTTCCAGTTTTTTAGAGTCCATACCCCAAAAAAGTCAACTAAGCCTTGGCTGTCTGTCTGTCCTACCGTTTGACGGTTGTATCTTTTGGACCGTAACAGATAGCCAGTTGAAATTTTCATAGATTCACCTGCCAAGCGTGGGGATTATGGCAACACCCCTCTCTACGAGGGAGGCCTTTGTTGAGCAGTGGACGTTTACAGGCTGATGATGATGATGATGGTAATATTACGATGAATTAAGTCATCCTCATCAGGTATAGAAGACGTCCACTGCTGAACATACTATGTACATGCCTCCCCCTTAGAAATCTACACTGAACAACAGCCTGGCTGCCATCAACATCCACTGGATGCCCGCGACTCTCACGATGTATAGTCGAATTAAATACCTACCTATAACTAATAAAAAAATATAAAAATAAAAGATACGATACGTATAAAAAGGAGGAAGGTTGATTTCGATCCTTTTTAGGGTTCCGTACCTCAAAAGGAAAAAACGGAACCCTTATAGGATCACTTCGTTGTCCGTCTGTCTGTCTGTCCGTCTGTCAAGACCCTTTTTCTCAAGAACGCGTAAAGGTAGCAAGTTGAAATTTATACTAAATACTTGGGTCTACGGTTTCTTTCGGCTGTAAAAAAATAAAAGTTGTAAGTCAACGCAATCAAAAGATATGAACGTTTATGTCGCATATTTTGCGATTTCACAGGGGAACCAAAACCTATAGGGTACTTCCCGTTGACCTAGAATCATGAAATTTGGCAAAAAGCGAGGTCTCATAGCACATATATAGGAATAAATCCGAAAGTTATAAATATGAAGGTATATCATTTAAAAATGATTATTTTGCTATTACAAACTTACATTTTGTAGTTGGAATGTATGGAAGAACCTTATTGTCAACTACAAACTTAAGTTTGTCTTTCAATATTTTAACTTCAGTTAGTTTTTTTTTTTGGTCTCGCGCTCTTAGGGTTCCTTTATGTCGTATATTTTGCGATTTCACAGGGGAATCAAAACCTATAGGGTACTTCCCGTTGACCTAGAATCATGAAATTTGGCAAGAGGCAAGGTCTCATAGTACATATATAGGAATAAATCCGAAAGTTATAAATTTGAAGGTATTTAAAAATAATTATTTTGCTATTACAAACTTACATTTTGTAGTTGGGATGTATGGAAGAACCTTATTGTCAACTACAAACTTCAAAGTTGTCTTCCCAGAGACTGTGGGATCGGCCGATCTGCGAACTAGCATGGAAATCGCTACTAGATACGTGTCCTAGTATTGCAGATCGCGCTCGTATTCTTGCTGTCTCTGTTTGGGAATCGGGACTTTGGTTGCAAGCCATGCCCTCTTTTAACACAGGTAGCCCTTTAGATCCAACCACATTTCGTCTAGCTGTCAGCTTACGCTTGGGTGCAAGGTGCTGTGAGGCCCATCGCTGTCAGTGTGGTACTGCTGTTGACCAGCTCGGTCACCATGGTCTCTCTTGCTCGAGAAGCGCTGGTCTTATTGGCCGACACGCTAGCCTGAACGACATCATACGCAGGGCACTTTCCACCGCCAATGTCGCAGCTGTGCTCAAACCGAGTGGTCTTGCGCGTGACGATGGAAAGAGGCCTGACGGTATGACACTTGTGCTCTGGAGGTTGGGGCGGCCCCTTGTATGGGACGCAACTTGTGTCGATACTTTGGCGCCGTCACATCTTCCTGAGGCACAGGGTAGGGCTGGCGCGGCTGCTAATTCGGCAGAGCAGCACAAGCGTCGCAAATATGCTAACCTCGGCAGTGGTTACATATTTGAGGCGTTTGGGGTCGAGACATTGGGCCCTTGGGGACCGGGAGCTCACCTCATTTTCAAAAATCTTTCAGAGCGCCTGGTTAATGCGACGCGTGACCAAAATGCTGGCGTGTTTCTGGCTCAACGCATTAGCATTGCCATTCAACGTGGTAATGCCGCCAGCATGTTGGGTACGCTGCCAACTGGTAGTGGGCTTGAGCATTTGGATTGTCTTTAGACCTTCAACGGTCTATGGGCAGTCTAACTGTATTTGTAGTGTTAGTTTTAGCTTGTATTTTGTTTAGTTATTAAAGGCACTTGCCCAGTAAAAAAAAACTACAAACTTAAGTTTGTCTTTCAATATTTTAACTTCAGTTAGTTTTTTTTTTGGTCTCGCGCTCTGAGGGTTCCGTCTAACGGAACCCTCAGAGCACGAGTCCTACTCGTACGTGTCCGGTTTTTTTATTTTCTTAGAGTCTGTACCTAATCTTGGTGACTTACACATATTTTTGGGTATTTTCTCTATTGTTAAAGTTCAGTCTGTTTTGTCTGTAACACAATTAAATATAGGTATACTTAGTCACTGCACTGTTTTATTTTTATTTTTTATTTATAGTTCGCAAACTGTCTTATGCAAAATATTCACACTATAATTTTTTACAATTTAAATATAGGTAAGGTATACCTACTTATAGTAATTCCTCAAACTACGAACCTAAAAGTTGTAAATACTTTTTACTTATTTGCCTATAAATACACTGCCTGTTGCACCAGTAGGCTTGGTCCCAGATTTGATAGTTTTCGAAAACATATTTCGTTTACGTATTGTTCCATACATTTTAGTAAAGCGCCTCCAGCGGAAACGCTGAGGAACTAAAATCGGTAGTAATCGGCGGTATAGATTGCTTCACTCTAATACGAAAAAAGTTTTCGAATACCTTTCAGCCCAGCAATGTATGGAACAATACGTAAACGAAAAAAGTTTTCGAAAACTATCAAATCTGGGACTAAGCCTACAGGGCAGTAGCATAGTAAAATATATTTTTACTATGGCAGTAGTTCAATGTTAATGTTGATAGGTAGGTAGGTACTTAGAGTTTATGCAATAAACCTCTTTAATCAACCCTAATTCATAGGCTTGCATGCAGTAAGTCATTCAAAAATTAAAGCAAGTAGGTATACTCTTTGAACTTTGACCCATAATGCTCTTAACTTTGGTACTTTACTCATTAATATGCCATAAATAAGGGTTAAATAAACTCTTGTAAGCGAATATTGCTATACCTATGTCACTTACGCTCATTTTCCTTTGACACGCTTGTTCACACTCATTTACGTGTTCCTATATTCACAACACTGTCATAAACGAGCAAAAATACGACAGAATAATCCGTCTTTCAAGCCTCATCCTTCACGGCAACTGGCTTTATCCAGACACGGTCAAAAATCAGCGGAAATACACAGAAACCGCCCCGAGAATCCATTTCACACTATCATGAACACATCACTGGAGAATGTTTAAGAAGAATAATGTCAATTAGGATGAAACACTAAGAGGAGAAGCTTTAGAAAGCGGTATTAAGGTTTTGTAGTATTCTTAAACGAAAATTTTGAGGTTATCGTGGAATGTAGGGCGCATCGAGAGCAACCCACATTACTATAAGGTTCAAAATTGCATGTCGTTTTGTATCTGTGTGTAATGTTAAGCCCCGTAGAGAATTTCCCATGTGTATAGTAGTGGGGGTGTGAGGGTGAATCTGAAACGCGCATGTGTGGGTTACGTCAGAGACACACGGTATTAAGGTTATAAATTAAGTTTTTCGTTACAAACTCGAACAAAAAAGGATATTCAGGTTGATTACAAACAAAGGGGATTTTTGTTTTGTGTTTAGGGAGACGTTAATCAAGATTTACTTGTCTTACATCGCCTAAACTAAAAAGCCGGACTAATTACAAAATCGGACAAAGTGCGGACATGTCTGGACAATTCCTGACGGATGGTAATCCTTACTGCAATAGGTAGGTACTAATGCGTTGCTCAAGATATCGGCCAGCATTTTGATCACGAGATGCGTGGACAAGACGTGATTAGAGTCCGATCCCCACAGTCTAGTTTCAACCCGAAAAGGCACAAATACACCCACAGTCTAGGCTACTAAGTATATATTTTGCGCCTTTTGAGGCCTTCTGCAGATTTAGCTGCCGCAATTAGGACAAACTTATTAAACTTTTGTGGGACCACTTGGAGAGCTTACTGTACCTATATAGGACATTAAAAAACGGTCTGAATTGAGAACCTGCTCCCACCCTGAACTGTCTATTATGTCTTCTGTGCCTGAACGGAAAGAAGAGGTAACGCTCAATAAGTTGTTGTTTTTTGTTTACGACCGGCATCTTGTCTCGAGTTGGAGCCAACTTTGTGACAAAGAATTATAATAAGCTTTAATTACGGATTTTTTAAGTTTTTTTTTTTACCGTTTTAGGTATATATTGTATTTTATTGCCACAAATAAATGATGTCTATGTCTATGTAATGTATTATACTCTATGCAAAAAAAAACCTGTCTTACTTTTACTTGTGATAGGAATTACCTGTACCTATTTCTCGTCAGCGAGAGGTTGACCGATCATTTTATAGCATAAGTAGAACCCAGATTATCAAGCGTTTACATAATATGAGGGTTGGTATTTATCTGTATACAAATTTTCTGTAAAATATCCGTCGACACATCCATGGAAACCCAGAGCTCGTGTGTAGCGGCTCAATTTGAACAGGATCGATCGCGTTTCCTCAACGGAACCTCTACTATGAAAACTCACCTAATTCTCACTTTCCTATTTAGATACTCTCCTATGCGGTTTTAGCAGCAATTTTTAGGGTTCGTACCCAAAGGATGTAATAACTTTACCAGTTTTTGGTTCACATCAAACCATCAATTCTTCTCGGTATCGAGTTTTGTATTGGAAGTACCTAATACTTTGATTATTTAGATGAGAAATAAAATTTGAATAATCTTTTTTTAGTTTTCTTTTGATTCCGCCTGTGTTTTGTTTTTTTTTTCAATCTGTTTTAGGGTTCCTTTCCCAAAGGGTGTAAACGGGTTCCTATTACCATAGATAAACATATACTAGACTATTACTAAGCCTTCGCTGTCTGTCTGTCTGTCTCTCCGTCCGTCCGTCCTGCCTTGCTTTATCTTACGAACCGTAATAGATAGTAAGATGAAATTTTCACAGAATACGTATCTAAATGTTACAGTAGATTAACTAAATCAACTAAGAAATAATAATAAAAAACTAAAGGGTACAATTTCACCAACTTTTTTTTAAACGTATTTTTGTATTTGCCCTATTTTTAAACGGTACTTAATAGGTACGTACAAGCGTGGCAAACTTGGCATGATTATAGTAAACACTCTAAAGTAAAATAATGGTCAAGTGTGAGTCGGTGAGAGATTTCTGTTCACCACCAATTTAGGCAGTACTTATCGAGCGCGGTTCTCGAGCGCGGTTCAATACTATGGGTAACGCCTGGGCGTGTTGTTATCTTTTTGCTCTACTTTTTGTATTCTGTGGTGGTTCAGAACCCTCAGTGCGAGCCCCCGACTCGCACTGGGCTGGTTCACTGAATTAAACTGCGTTGCCGAAATAAATAGAATCCAAATTATGTCCTCTAATCAACAAATAGCTTAGGTGAGGGTTTAGACGTCGCGCGTCATCGTTATTCCACTTTACCCTACCAGGGGCCTTACCGACAACTGCTATTACAGGCACCTAATCCGCTCAGTTGGAAAATCACGCGACCGCAAACCTTATCGCGCCCAGATACGATTTGCGGTCGCGTGATTTTCCAACTGAGCGGATTAGGTGCCGCAATTAGCAGTTGTCTGTAAGGCCCCTGATCGCTGTTCTAGATATTTTTTTTTCCAATTTACCTAATTGAAACTATTAGAAGTAACGACCAGACATAGAATAGCATTTACCAAACTTATTTTCATTACTAAAGATTTTTGATGGGTCAGTATAAATATGGGAATAAAAAACCCTTAAGTAGTATTGGCCACATAGCTGTTAAAATTTGCAAGTTGAAGGAGCAATGGGCAGGCCACATCGCTCGAAGAACCGATAACAGATGGGGAAGAAAGGTTATTGAGTGGAGACCACGAACCGGAAGACGCAGCGTAGGTTGGCCTCCCACTAGATGGACCGACGACATAGTGAGAGTTGCTGGCATCCAGTGGATGCAAAAGGCAGGCTGTCGTTCAGTATGGAGGTTAAAGGGGGAGGCCTATGTTCAGCAGTGGACGTCTTCTGGCTGATGATGATGATGATGAAGTGTTCTTGATAAAAAAAGGGAAAGATAAAAATGGAACGAGCAAGTTTACTCGCGTTATGGCGAATTTAGGTTGAGTTTTAATTGTAGTGGATTCACAGTGATTGTATTTGTCAATTAAACACCCACACATTGACGTTTAACAGACAACCGTTTAGGGTTGATTTATCTGAAATCGACTTTGCCTGCTAAATAATACAACACATTTTGTAGCTAACTCCATTCATTTGGAAAAGGATTTCGCTAAAATCGTGCGAGAGGGACTGAAACAGGATTGTATTAAAGAGTGACAAAGAGGGCAGATTCAGGAGGAAACGGTTTATCAAATTGTCATTGTGTTATGTCTAGGCGTGTTTACCAATTTATCTGTCTAGTTGGCCAAATGATGGAACTAGGTAAAATATTCTACGCGGAAATCAGTTTTGCCTAGTAAATACGATGGTGGCGGCTCTTACGGAAACTTTATAAAAGATGGACTGTACTCGTGGAGGGACAACGTGACCTATCTTGTTGCTATCAGATTTATTGCTTGCGTTCGATTGCTTTTAAATTAAAGCGTTGATTAAGCTGGTAGTAGTATTGTAACTTAAAGTGTAGTTATCTGTAAATTTAACAGGCATATTCTTCATCATCATCAGCCAGAAGACATCCACTGCTGAACATAGGCCTCCCCCTTTAACCTCCACACTGAACGACAGCCTGCCTTTTGCATCCACTGGATGCCCGCAACTCTCTCAACGTCGTCGGTTCATCTAGTGGGAGGCCTACCTATGTTGCGTCTTCCGGTTCGTGGTCTCCACTCAAGAAACTTTCTTCCCCATCGGTTATCGGTTCTTCGAGTGAAGTGGCCTGCCCATCGCCAAATCAACTTCATTCAAATTCAATTCAAAAATTCAAAAACGTTATTAGTATGTACATAAAAATCTTAAGTAGAACTTAAAAAGTTAATAGCTATGTCGGTGACTCTGGTTCTTTGGCGAATCGAATATCCACGTTTCGGATTCTATCGCGCAAAGAAACTCCGAGCATAACTCTCTCCATTGCCCGCTGTGTGACTCTGAGTTTTTCCAATAGGCTTATTGTCATCAATGGAAACACACACTGGTCAAAGACCCTCGTCTTGAGGCACTGTGATATCTTGGACGAGAAGATGTCACGCAATTTCCCGAACGCTCCAACCGAGTTGGATTCTTCGGGCGACCTCTTTGCCTAATTTGGACTTACCTAACTGAACAATCTGCCTTATAATAGGCATATTATTATCATCATAATAATATTAATATAATATATATTATACTATAATATACATACCATTACTATCTCAACACCATGAAGAACTCACCACAATTACTTATCCAGAATTTTCCAATTCTATACTGATGTACTTACAAATAGTTTCATTGACTCCACAGGAAAATGATAAAACCGAGCACTTTTGACTGTATATTTATTTGGTTAAAGTAGTTAGGTAAAAACAAAAAGTTGTAAGTGAATCAAGAGTAATAAATCACATAATTTAACTCACATTTTATATTAAACTAGCGACCCGGCTGTTATTTATGTGCGAAGCCGTGGTGGATCGCTAGTTATATATATATATATATATATATAAAACCACGCAACGGATTTAGATGCGGTTTTCACTGATGGTTAGGAGGAATTAGCGGTTATACAGACAGAGAGTAGGGAAGATATTTGCTTGAGGTTGGCTCGGCCCTCCAACCAATGCCTCTTAAATGTCCGGGCTAAACTCGAGAATATATATCTAGAAATAAACTAGAAAATATTATAAACTAGCCGAGCTCTCCATTTTCGGTGGACCATCGAGGTATAGTAAGTACATTATTATGTATCTACCTATACTACGTGGACATTCCCTCAGATACATTAAAAAAATCCAGGATAAAAAGTATTCTAGCCTTCCAAATATCTCTATAGGTACCTATATGCAAAAAATCACGTCGGATCGTTGCTCTGTTGCTGTGTGAAAGAGGAATAATCAAACCAACAAACAAACACAACATAATACCTATGTGAGATTTAAAATTCCTATAACCTAAGTAGGTCAGTTTTTCCCATTCACAGTAGTCTAGTACGTAATAGGTATGTATCTACTCTACGTACCTTAGTGAGATTAGACTAAGTATAGGTACCTGCCTAATTATTGGTTACTCTAAGTAGGCATGTCGGAAGCCTTTGGAATGTCTAAAATGTTAGCCTATGTCGGAAACCTTTGGGCCGCGATGCCTAAAATGGTCTAGGTAGTAGGTATTTAGTATAATTATATTTCTATCGGAAGTTATTGGGGCCATCTAACGAAAGCTTTTTGGCTGCCTAATATGTACCTTGAAACTAGGGCTGGCTACTCAGACCATACTTACTTATTCTTACTTCAAGTAGGTACGTACTTAAGTATTAGGGCAATATAAAAGCCCTAACAGACGTCTCAGACTTGGTTGACGGACCGCCGTCCAACCAAAGGGAGAGAAAAAGAAAATTTTATCTTTCCCACCCGTTGGTCAGACGGCGCGGCAATCCGGCGTACCAAAGTCACGTCTGTTAGGGCTTTAAGGCTTCGATGCTTATAAATCACATATAAATTAACCATTGACAGATACTATTAATAGATGTCTCGTTACAGACAATGGGTACGAGCAAAGATTATATACTAGTACGAGTAAGTACTAAAGTATGTATAATACCAAAGATAATTTAGATAATACTAACATGTCGGTAGAGTTGGACAAATGATGGAACTAATCGTTTGTTCGTAAGGTTATTTATTTTAGTCACAATGTTGGAAGGTGGCGCCCTCATTCAACTCTACAGTTATGTAGGTCGCACAGTGGGCATTCGATTTATTTTTATCGAGTGCACTTGGCATGCGCAACGCAAGTTGACCTCTGAATCGATGGCAACGGCGTTGTTGTTGTTTTGTCTCTTTCCCTATCACTGATGTTTATATAGCGTTGTTTCACCTGTCAGAATGACAACAACTTGTTCTGTGACCAATGGGGAATAATATCAGCTACCGTTTGTGACACGTGGTTCACATAAATTTGAATAGATGGCGTTACTTGTAACAACTGAAATAAAAATTATTTATAAACGACTTTAGTCAATCTATAACTATAGAATTATTTTACGTGGATTTTTATATTGCAGTTACGTACCTACTGTTTTTCGATAGGTATATGATAATGTTTTAATCCTTAGAATAACTACACACTACACAAAGAAACCAAGTACATTCCCAAAATTTAAGCCATTCAAATGGTGTCATATACTTATGACACCAAAAAAAATATAAAAATGTTACTATGACAATTTGCGCGGTGAAATCGTACCACAACAAATCAGAAAAGCAGCATAAGAGTTATGGTGTGACATTCCACAGGTAATTCATTAATTTTATTGATTAAATCGTTTAAAATACTAATCGAAACGTAAGCTACAAAGCGAATTTGTAGCTTACGTTTTGAGAAAGCGTTGTTTGGAAACCTACCTTCTCTGAGTAGTTATATTCTAAGGTTTTAATCATAGATTATGCGTCTCTAATGTCCAACTCGTATTATAATAAATTATTAATACAACCTATAAAGTAGCTACTCTACCTAACACATACATTGTATTTTATCTAATCTACCAAGGAATGTGTATTTTGAGTGGGCTTATAGTGAGCCAGAGGTCGTCTATTTTGAGAATTCAGCATTAGGTAGGTACTTTGGGCGTGGCTGGAACTGGAGTTTTAGAACACGGCTTTGGTATCGCCTGTCTATCATAAGACATTCGGGCTCGGTGGTGGTCAGATTAGGAATCTGATCAACAGTTTTAGCTAGCTCAGAGAAAACAACGGCAGCGTGGTATGGCGCGATGTGAATAGAGGAGGGAATGTTGTAGATAGAACTCATTAGATTTCACACCAGAAATCCAACTCCGATCCGACTATTTCTTGGAAGTTTTGCTTCAGATGTGCAAGGTGTGCCTTTGTGTTCTTATGGAGGCCTTCTGTCATTCACAAAGGCAAGCCACAGTGCATGCAAGATGCAAGTTAATGCCACCGAGAGAATTGTAGTAAGTACCTACATCCAATCCTATGAGATCCACTACATAATAGATATGTCTTTAGAAGATTATCCCTGTTAAGTACTAAAAAAGATACATTTCTAGAAAACCAATGCATAATCTAGAAAAAAATAAGAACAAAAGGTGAGGATTCGATGAAATTATTCGGATCCGATGATCTCATTAGCCAAGAGAGCAAACAAAAGTCAAAATAAAGTTTATAAGAATGTTTTTGAGAATGTGGTAGCTTGGCAACCCATCTGATCAAGTTTAGTGTTTGAATACCTAGATATCAAGATCAAGGA
Organism: Agriopis aurantiaria; assembly: GCA_914767915.1. NCBI lineage: Eukaryota > Metazoa > Arthropoda > Insecta > Lepidoptera > Geometridae > Agriopis > Agriopis aurantiaria. Next base: position 13,861,404 of record OU611986.1, on the reverse strand, counting down.
CATTGTTCATAACTTCCTCAATGTTTTGCTTTAGCAGGTGCAGAAACCGCTGAAGAAAAGCAAAATGATTAAAATATGAACTCCTTGAATCAAAATTTTGAGTAGGTTAGGTACATTATAATTTTCCGTTGGGAAGTTATATGAAGAATATTTCTCAATTTTCCAATGGCAAATGATCTTATCAAACGTCTTTCTGACGTTCTTCTAAGAACTAATTCCAAAGATTAATTAAATGTGTGTGAGAATGTATTATTAGCAGTGCCCTTAAAAGCTCTCAACGTTATTTAAAATTCAAAACCTGCGGCTAAAGCCGAAAACATCCAGGGAATAATTTCTTCTGCCAACAAGTAAACACGGACGCAAATCTTCCTCGTTCCAAAAAGGCTAAAGAGCCATCTTTCTGTTATTAAATTTTGGTTCATCTGTAGAAAAGAACAAAGTCGAATGTTGGATCCAGTTTGATTCAGATAGGGAATCGAATCTTGTGAAGTCTCTGCATGCTTGTAGTCTATTTTTGGCTGCGGTAGGCGGTAGCTCGAATGCACTGTGATTTTTTGTACCTTTTAAAGGGCTTTTTGTTACTCGAGGCTACGTCTGGATTTAGTCCGTGTTTCCTGCTATTGTGAAGGAATTATTTTTCAATTAAAAGTTTGCCTTGAGTTGTTGGATTGGATTTCTTCGAGTCACGCGATGATTACGTCAGAAGTTCTATATCACTTCAACGTCTTACTATAAATTTTAGTTTAATAATGTTATGTATTTAATATGTTGGTAGTTTTGCCCTCTAACTAAAAGTAGGTAACGTTTAAGAAAGTTTTTCATTGTTTGCTTCCGAGAGGTTATTTAATCGGAATGTGCTTGGTAAGTACGAAGTCTGAGAAAAGCTACAACTTATTGTTTGCCAATGTATTTAGGGCCAAATCATGATGCCAAATACGCGATGTACTGCTTTGTACCAGATGCTTTTGGTGACGGTAAGAACCTTCAAAAATGTCCGCCTGCATTGTGTTGTGGTGCAACCGGGGTAGGTATGGGGGATTACACTTACTAAATTCATTTCGGTAGCATGCCTATATTTGCCTGAAGGAGGATGCTGATCGCTATTAAATCCGCTGTTGTCCTCCTTAAGCTCGTTTAACACTAGAGTACACGTGTTTTATTATTTACGAGCTGGCGTGGCTTACATGGATCATCATAGCCCGTTGGTCCAGTTGGTAGTGAACCTGCCTTCTGAGCTTGGGGGCGTGGGTTCGATTCCCATTTAGGACAAACATTTGTGTGATGAACATTTGTGTTTGTTCTATATCTGGTTGTTAATATCTATTTAAGTATGTATTTAAAACTTTTTTTTTTTTTTTTTTACTGGGCAAGTGCCTTTAATAACTTAACAAAATACAAGCTAAAACTAACACTACAAATACAGTTAGACTGCCCATAGACCGTTGAAGGTCTAAAGACAATCCAAATGCTCAAGCCCACTACCAGTTGGCAGCGTACCCAACATGCAAAACTAAGTATATATGTATGTATATCAGTCTCTGGCAGCCATATCAGAAGCTTTGCTTAGTTTGGGGTCAGATGACCGAGTGTGAAAAAATGTCCCGTTTTTTTTTTAAATTATTTTTTTATCGTCATCAGCCAGAAGACCGCGACTATCATAATGTCGTCGGTCCATCTAGTGGGAGGCCTACCTACGCTGCGTCTTCCGGTTCGTGGTCTCCACTCCAGAACCTTTCTTCCCATTCGGTTATCGGTTCTTCGAGCGATGTGGCCTGCCCATTGCCACTTCAACTTGCAAATTTTAACAGCTATATCGGTGACTCTGGTTCTTTGGCGAATATCCACGTTCCGGATTCTATCGTGCAAAGAAACTCCGAGCATAGCTCTCTCCATTGCCCGCTGTGTGACTCTGAGTTTTTCTAAAAGACCAACAGTTAAGGACCATGTCTTATAGTACCATATGTCATCACTGGCAACACACACTGGTCAAAGACCCTCGTCTTGAGGCACTGTGGTATACTGACGAGAAGATGTCACGCAATTTCCCGAACGCTGCCCATCCGAGTTGGATTCTTCGGGCGACCTCTTTGCCTAAATTGGACTTACCTAACTGAACAATCTGTCCAAGATAGGTGTAATGGTCAACAACTCCGAGAGTATCGTTCCCAACGACTACCAGCACGGGTTCAACATGGACATTGGACATAATTTTTGTCTTGTCCATGTTCATTTTAACACCCACCTGTTGGGAAAGGCTACTGAGGTCGCTGAGCATCGTATTGAGGTCCTCCAGCGACTCTGCCATGATGACTATATCATCGGCAAAACGAAGGTGAGTGATGTATTCGCCATTGATGTTGATGCCGAAGCTTACACGAATGCTCTACCAGAATACAAAAAGCAAGATTACTATCTATATTTAGATTAAATAAACGTATTAATTTCAAATATAAAGTTATGGTTAAACAATAGAAGGTATTAAAGAAATACATAGAACTTAGTTAGAGATGTTTAACGGAGGTCAATAAAAAAGCGACAAATATCCCTGAAGCCCTCAGAGTGGTGATTTCATGTTGTCCAACACATTCAATGCACAACATAACTTGGTTATGAGGACTACTTGTCCATCCATCCAACGCTTACACATTTTTCTTTTGGACCAAATTGTGATTGATCGAGTTGTATTAGGAAATTACCGGAATCGAAAATTACGTCCATGCACCAAATTGGCGCCGCACTAATCCGTTGCGCAATTTTGTTTTCAAGGCTTACCTAGAAATGCGGGGGAAAAGGCCGAAAAATAGACCAATGGCACGTGATTAACTGATCCCTTCTACCATAGTAAGTAGCACGAGCGTGCACTCTAGCTAATGTTAATCTGAAGAGATTATGGAACACTGTTTTAAACTATCATACGGTTGTTCATTTAGTGAACAACAACCGACAACCGTTACAACCGTTATGTTGTTGTTGTTGTTCTCGGTTGGTCCCGCAAATAATCATATAACTTTGGTGAAGAGATTATTGCCCCCTATCTTAACACCTGCAAGCATTGAAGCTCCTTTTAGTCGTCTCTTTCAACTGGTAAGAGATACTGAAATTGTATTAAATAAGAGCTCAGCTCTATCCACCTATCTTAGGACGAATCTATCATAAAGCGTAGGTATATCCTCATCTAAGTATTCTTGACATTTATGGCAACAAAGTTCTTCGAAATTACTTAGAACCTTACCATGAAGTGGGCTGTGGTAGGCATTATGATAAGGCTTTTATTTGCGACATGAAATCTAACAAACTATCGGGATCTGTTTCGTTGACGAATCTTAAGTGTATTACAGCTTTAACATCGCATTAGGTAAGTACCTACAATAAAGAATTTGAGAACAATTAAAGTACGTTTACGTACGTGTATGTTTTACTCACACAAAAGAAAAAAAAATGTTTCTTTTCTGTGGTTTACTCTACATACATTTGTCAATGATGATGATGATGATGGGTTTGATTTGTGATGTTTGTGAATGTATCATCATCTATAAATTCTTGATTCATCAGAATCAAGAAAATCAAGAATCATCTTGATTTTCTTGCCGCTCGATCTACTTATTCGTTGGTCTCAGAAAAAAATATATAGAAGCGATAACCTACAGTTTCCCCTTTAGCACTTACACTCCCCCGTACCACTCTGAGTACATCGTTTGCAGTTCTGTCTGTGCTGTTAAATATTGCAGTGTGTGTTTGTAGAACTAGTAAGAATATGTAGTTGTGCGCAATACGTGCTTACCTTGCCATCTTCAGTTTTTGGCAGACTCTTTAGGTATACTAGCTCGAGTCGGCAGATCCAAACTAGGTATATAATTTATTATCAAACAGCCGCACTCAGAGACGAAACAGCTAAGGAATACTTAAAATTGCTCTGTCTCGTTTTCATGTGTGACAATTTCCGGCAACGAGAAGTTGACAGAGCAATTTTAAGTATTCCTTAGCCTCTAAGTGCGGCTGAAAGTCATCGGCAATGATACCGATGTGAGAGAGTAAGACTGAAAAAGAATAAATTTATCAGAAGTAACCTACCTTGAGCTTATATCTACTGCCCAATCCCACTACGGTATAGATACCTATAAGCACTATTCGATCGGGTATCCTTGAAGATATGAACGAAATGCTAAAGTGAACCCTTTGAACACGGCAATAATATGTTTAAAAATATTTGAACCTATATAAGAGCGATAGTGGTCGAGCGGTAGCATTTGCGCTCTACAATCTGACAGCACCCGTTTGGATCCACTGTGATCCAATGACTTATTTAGTATACACTAGCGACCCGCCCGCCCGGCTTCGCACGGGTGTAATTTACGTGCGAAGCCAGGGCGGGTCGCTAGTTATATATATAAACCTTCCGTGAAACTGTATCTAACTAATAGTGAAAACCGTATGTAAATCCGTTGCGTTGTTAGGAGGAGGAGGAGGTAGGAGGAGTTTAGCGGCCATACAGACAGACAGACGCGGAAAGCGACTTTAATTTATACTATGTAGAGATAGAGAAGAGATAGAAATAGAGAAGAGATAGAGATAGAGAATAGAAGAGATAGAGAAGAGATAGAGAAGAGATAGAGAAGAGATAGAGAAGAGATAGAGAAGAGATAGAGAAGAGATAGAGAAGAGATAGAGAAGAGATAGAGAAGAGATAGAGAAGAGATAGAGAAGAGATAGAGAAGAGATAGAGAAGAGATAGAGAAGAGATAGAGAAGAGATAGAGAAGAGATAGAGAAGAGATAGAGAAGAGATAGAGAAGAGATAGAGAAGAGATAGAGAAGAGATGGAGAAGAGATAGAGAACAGATGGAGAAGAGATAGAGAAGAGATAGAGAAGAGAACAGATAGAGAAGAAGAGATAGAGATAGAGATAAATAAATTATGGGCATATCGATGCTATTGTTAAAACATTGGTGAAGAAAAACACGACGAGGAAACTGGTATGTCTAAAAACCTCAAAAGTTCAAAGACATTAAATTCACCAACATGCACTGGGCCAGCATGGTGGAGTGGTCTCGCCGTTTGACACGGAGAAAACTCTTGTGTCGAGAGAAAATTGAAGAAACGTGAAGACGATGTGGAGTTCCATGTTAGATCTTATACGTATCGTAAGAAGCTTGGCCGAGCGTAGATATAGGCAACCCCCTGGTGCCGGGGCAATAGAATACGGCACCGATACCCTGCCTGTAGTAAGAGGCTACTAAAAGGGGACCTCCAGGCTCGGGATGGTCAAAGTTAGGGCTCTAACCATCCACTTAAGCGTGCCCAGGGAGAGAACGACAACGTTGCGTGACCAACGTTGTCGTGGGCGGAGGGGCTGAGACAACACAGTTGTCTCGGGAAGAGCCATAGCGCAGTGCTGAGGGCTCCGGTGCGTTCCTCTGGAGATCTCGGAACCCTCTTGTTAAGCACTAAGGCTGATCACCGGGGGGTTTAAGTGCGTATAATCCCACATAACCTGACTGCACCCCAATGCAGCCGGGTAGCTCCGGAAGTTTTCACCCTCGAAAAAAAAACTCAAGAAAAAAGGTAGGCATATACTACATTTCTCACGCAAACTCGAAATGGTTCCGCATGTCTCGGCCACATATCTCTTTACATCGGTCGGAGCCAGTGAGTTTATTCTTAATTATACTTATAATATACGCCGTGTATTCGCGGATTGTGTCGTCTTTTGTCCAAAGCTTGAGTGCAGACGGACATTTTGGGTGGAAACATTTTGCAGGACAAATACATACCACGAGACCGGGCAATTCACTGCAATTGAGACTTCGTCGTAAATTTTTTCAATAAAAGACCGTCACTTGTTTGTTTTTGTATCTTTGTTTGTGTTTTGAGTGTTTAACAATGGGTTCGAATTTTCTTTTTAGGGTAAAAATTGGTAAAAAAGAGTAAAAATAGGACCCTATTGCTAAGTCTACAATAGCTGTCTGTCCGTCTGTCTACCCTAACTATTAACGGCTGTATCTTTCGAACTGTAATAGATAGCCAATTTTTTTTTTTACATAATATGTTATGTTACGGCGGACTAATGAAGAAAAGTTATATGATTATTTACGGGATATTTACCGTGGTAAGGTTGTGGAAACATCATGGTGTCATATAACTTTAGTGAACAACCGTGATAAACAGTGGTTCGTATGTTAAAACAGTGTTTTAATGAAGAAATATTAAAAAAGTAAAAATAAATGGGGGTCGGAACAACAAGCAACAATGAACAATGGATTCAACAAACGTATTTTTGTATTAGTCTAATACAAAAACGGTAATACGTACATGCATCAAACTTGGCATGATTACAGTAGGTACACACTCTAAAGTATAACGACAAATAATAAATAATGGCCAAGTACGAGTCGGTGTCAAATTTCTGTTCACCACCGGTTCTCGTACGATCACCGAAGTGAAGCAACGTCGGGCGCGGCCGGTATTTGGATGGCTGACCGCCTGGGCGTTGAAGGGATATTGTCTTTTTGCACAATTTTTTTTTACTATAGTAGCTTACAAGTTATGTGTTGGTACGGAACCCTCAGTGCGCGAGCCCGACTCGCACTTGGCTGGTTTTTATAATATTCTTATGTCAATTAAATTAATTTTCCATTGTATTGTTTGTTTGTATAGGAGCCTAGGAAGGAGGTTATCTCAGGGACAATTAAACTCAAACGCGAAGCCATTGACAAAAGCTAGTGTCTCATAAGAAATTATAATTATTTTTCTGGCTAGCATTTGCATAATTTCTAAGAAACGTTGTCTCCTTTGAATTTATCAACCAAGAACAGTTTTTTAGTACTTATGACAGTAATGACGGTAACGACTAACAAGGCGTTACAAATGCCAAGGTAGGTACATAGGTTGTTTATCGATATCGATAGGTAGAGGTAACTAAGTACCTTACCTCACGCGTCACGAGTATCAAACCTCACGCTGTAGGTATACAATACACATATACTTTAGAGAAAGTATGAAATTTTGACGTTGGCATGACATTTATTTAGAAAGAAAAAAAAAATGTTAGTACAATGGTAAGTACTAGCACTAATCTAATTCTGATGATGGCGTAATTAGATACCAATTCCAGGATCTATCACAATCAGAAAACTCGAACGAATCAACGAAAAGTCACAAGCAAAGCAAAACATCGAGCAAGCAAGCCACCCGAGCGACACAACAAGGTCATTGCGTCGGCATAAACACTACGACTTGACAACGCCGCATTGCCAGACAGAGAAAGGTGCATACAAAATACCAAAGAGAGAAAGAGACGAAACTATTCCCATTGTGCATTCAGAAGAGAACGGATGTGGAGTGCGCAACTCGTGACCCGCGAGAAAGCGGCTCGAGACTGAATTTGAATTTGGAAAAGAATAAGTTTAAATCCAAGTTTTAGATTTACTTTGACATAGTAGTACTAAAGTAAAGTACTGCTGAAACTGGCAACGGAGGCGTTGAAGAACGATTATAAAAATGTGATACACATACACAACAACCTAGGCACACATAGCGTAAGCCTATCAATGTATAATTGCCTAAATAAGCCTAATAATAAAATTAATCTTAATTACTTACTTATATCTTTTACAACATTCAATATTGATATGAAATTCAATAGAGATGCAACTTTATATTTTATTTGATTGAATACAATTCAAAACTTATTTCACTAAGATATTGTTTTAGTTAGTAAATCTGTACCTACTTAGATAAGACATTTTACTATCTGATTTGTAGGGTCTTATAAAATTGACTAATTGGGCTCATACTAAGCATAAACTAACAACATTACGGAGGCATATCAATTCTTGGCGTATATTTTTTTGCCATCTCATATTTTAGCAGTTATAAGGTTTTTAATATTAAAATTATATCATGTCTTCTGTGGTTATATTAACATACAATAATATTAACAATACAGTTTAAAGTCACATTGATATATTTTTAAGCATAAACTATGAACAACATTGCGGATGCGGAGGCATATATATCAATTCTTGACGTATATTTGTTTGTTTATAAAACGACTCATGTCATATTATATCAGTTATAAGGTACTTAATATTAAAGTCATATTAATAAACAAACATATTAACAATACAGTTATGAAAATTAATATATTTTTTTAAATATAAATACCAGGGGAACATAAGCGGAGCGAATGTCAGCGCAGCGGCCCGCGTTTAGGCCTAAACGCCTACGAGCGCAACATTCAGAACTTCTTTGTATAAGACCATTTGTGTTTCAAATTGCGTTTCTACTTTCTAAAGAATCATAATATCGGTTTCATATCGTCGTTGTAATAATTGAATGAATATATTATATCTTTAAATACATAAATTAAATATAGAATACTGTATTTTAGTAGTGACATTGCAGTGTTGTTAAAATGCTAAAATATTACATTACTGTATTTGTTGTGTTTTGTTTGTTGAAAGCATTGTTTTTTTTTATGAATGCAGATTAAACAACACACCAGTCAAGAGAGAGAGAGAGAGAGAGAGTATAGGTTTAAGCATCTATGTAAACAATTTTTTTTTTTAAAGAGTTTCACTTCCCCCGTTCCATCATCAGACTTTCCTCACCATGTGTAAACTTATGGGAATTAATGAGCCCGAACTCAAGAAGCTTAGTAGGAGCCGTTGAATATTTCCACTATCAACCACCTGGCCTGGCACCCTTCATCATATCAATTCGATGGTACTAAATCATTGTGTTGTCATGTACTTATATACTTGCATAGTTTCAAATCGATACGACAATAATATTAGATGTAAGTTGATATCGACTTCCAAGATTTGTTGACATTATTAGTTGTAAAGTTATATGATTATTTACCACGGTATTTACCGTGGTAAGGTTATGGTTGTAGTTGTGGTACTATAGTGTTAACACATACGCCAATTTCCTTACTTCAGTGGGAAGGAGACCGAATTATATCCTTGCACATTGAAGAATGTTAAATGCAAATCTGTTAACTTTGCTTCTTCCTCTGGTGTAAAAACGAGTCGTCTTTTCTTGTATCCAACTTCTATTTTCTCCACTGAAACACCGTTTTTTAGTTTTTCAACAAATTTAAAAAGAGTGACGTGGCAAATATCGTATTAGCGAGCGACTGCTCTGTATTTTCGGTTATTTTCCAAAACTTCTGCTTCAGCCAATTCATAGACCTCTTTTGAAGCAGTGCCTCTTTTTGTTTGAAATTCTTTCCCTAGTTCTTTTATGCGTCCTCATACCGCAAAATAAGCAGAAGTTTTTAGTACGCCAAAAAAGAACATCGTGTGGAATCATACAACATGGACTTTGTTTTTTGCCGGTAAAACGCTAAAATCTTAGAAAAATAACGCATGAAAACCAAACACATTAATCGGCCTTGTACTTCACTTTTGCGATCACACTTTGTATAAAACTATTATCTTATGCATTATTGATCTAAGGTTAAAACCAAGGAACCTGGCTGCCATCTCTGTGGGGCATTAATTGTTACCCCCGTCAATTTGTTACTTTTAGCCCCATGTTATCACACATATTTATCACATTTGTATTTTTATTCAATTAGGTATAAGTTTTACGATAAAAGAAACAAGCTAATATAGCAGTCAATTTTACAAAGAATCGAATAAAAATTATCAACATTATTTAAGAGGCATATTTAACTATGCGGCGCCTGAGCGAGAACTAACCGGTTTGTTTGCGTTCGGCACCATTCATAGAGTTGGAATACTGTTGATATAAAGCCTAAAATGTTTATACTTAAGCGACAAATCGCTTGTTAATTCTTTGTAGCCCCTATCTCCCTTACTTACTCCATGCACGACCGAACTTGTGCTTGGTACAGTGAAAGCAACTGTTTCGACGTGAAGTACTTAAGTACCTACCGTCGCACGTTTGACATAATACCTATACCTATACTTACTTATAGCTTTTTGGCATCTAATTGAGCCTTGTTCTCAATATAGGAGCCATAGTTGAGGGTTGATGTCAGAGAAACGCCCAAAAGTTCAAGCCGGACAGTATGGATACATCCCGGAAAGTAGGAGCTAGTTGGAATGGCGTCCTTTTGGCGGAAAACAGACGCTTGGGTCTTAGCGGCATCCCACTGGTTCGTGCATTGGATAGGTATATAGCTCTCTAAGGCCCGTATTCTAAAACAAGACTCAAGTATCGTTTGATCTTAGTTCACCTGATTATTACTTGAGCCTAGAATCGTTGCTTAAGTATTGTTCTTATTCCAAAACTGCCCTTAGACTCAACTCAGCTGAATCTAGATTTAAGTAGAGTTTCAAGCGGATATTCTTTTTGTCTATGAATCAGTCTGTTTTCGTTTACATTTTTATTTTAGTTTAACAATGTCGTTCCGCGTAACGCATAATTAAAAATGTTACAATAATTTAATTAATTAAATAAACAGTAATGTAGTTTGAAATTATTAAGTATTTAACTATTTAGGTAATGATCTACACTATATCATAAAGGTTTTATACATTTTTATGCTTAAAACCCTAGAATCTACTCAAAGCATTTTTCGTCAAATAATTTCAAGAAAAATTATGTAATACGGAGCGTCAACAATGTCAATGTATTGTGAAATGTCACATTAGTCTTGTTTATTTTTTCGCGATTTTCTTTGGAAATTTAATTCAATTCAAGTAAATCAAGGAAGTAAAGAACTGTGCTACGAAATAGTAGTATCTTATCCTGCCTTTATTTGGATATTTTTAGGATTTCCCCTTCAGTTTGGAAAGAAACATTTCTATTAAATAAATATTGGTATTATTATATTCAGATATATATTTTCCTTCTTAAATTTACGTTTTTTTACAATATTTCCTATAAAAACAAAATATTATAGGTGGTTAGGGCTGCAGAGTGAGGAACCTCCTGACAATACGTGCCGTGTCTAGGATTACCGCCTTCTGCATCTGACCCTTGACCCAACCATCTAGCGAGAGCCTCTTATTATATTATTATTATATTACTATTCCTAGTAATTAAAATGATTATAAATAAAAGACTGACCTTATTATTTAGTAGTTTTGTTTAATTTTTATATTCATTTAAAAGCTATATGATTAACAAATGAGTTAATTAATACAGACAGTTTTTTTAACCAATTTGTTAAAGTTGTATAGGAGACCATGCTTCAGTAAATCAAAACTGCTAATAATGGAAGCTCTAACTGCAAACCCATCAGATGTTCCTGCGATAGCGCATTTTAAAATTATTTGCATTCACTGATCTTCAGCATCTCTCAAGTGTCGCATTGGAATGCTAACAGTGATCTGTCTATTCACTGGGAAAATTTGATCATAATATTCGATATCTTCAGAAATATCCAGGTGCAAAGTAAATAATAACAAGTTTAATAACAACCAAACCAAGTACACTACACAGAAATCTCTGCTCAAGCGTGATACAGACGTCACTTGCGTGATCGCAGATCATATGTCAACTTGAGTACAGATTGGCAACTAAGTGACGTTTTAGAATACAGGTGAACTACGATCGTAAAATCTTGACTCAAGTTTAGTTCTAGAATAAAATCTCTACTTAAAACTAGTTTTAAGTAGAGAATCTTGACTGAGCGTCGTTTTGGAATACGGGCCTAAAACTGTGCTGTCGTCTGCGTATACCCAAAGGTACCGGGCTTCAGCAGATGTTGACGTACAGCACGAAGAGCGTTCAGAGAACACTGACCCTTGGGACCTCTGAAATTCGTTTAAATAAACGAAATGTTTCAGAAAGTATACATTTTTTTTTTTTTTTTTTTTTTTTTTTTAATATTTGGGACATTTTGCACACACGGTCATCTGACCCCAAACTAAGCAAAGCTTGTGATATGGCTGCCAGAGACTGATATACATACATATATAGTTTTAAATACATACTTAAATAGATATTAACAACCAGATATAGAACAAACACAAATGTTCATCACACAAATGTTTGTCCTAGATGGGAATCGAACCCACGCCCCCAAGCTCAGAAGGCACGTTCACTACCAACTGGACCAACGGGCTATCAAACTATATCAAGCTATGTACCTATACTGTACTATACAAGCCTTTGCCACTGTGTGCCAAGTGGCCACTGAGCATTTAAGGATGTATGCGTTCGTCCATGAATGATTATATTGTCTTAAGACGAAATGTGCTTCAAATTTGACGATTCATCCTCACGAATATTCAAAAGTAGACCTTTAAAATCAATTAATTGACATTATTGCTTTATGTGTAATAAATGTTCTTGAAATATTTTATTTGGATGTGTTCGCCGATACACGATTAAAGAAATTGGCTCGATAGAAAAAAACTGTAAACTTACCTAAAAAAAAAACCGGACAAGTACGAGTAGGACTCGTGCTCTGAGGGTTCTTTTGGCCAGAACCCTCAGAGCGCGAGTCCAAAAAAAAACTTAAGTTGAAATATTGAAACACAAACTTAACTTTGTAATTGAAAACATTTAAATGATATAATTTCAAATTTGTAACTTTCAGATTTATTCCTATATATGTGCTATGAGACCTTGCCTTTTGCCAAATTTCATGATAGGTACTAGGTCAACGGGAAGTACCCTATAAGTTTTGATTTCCCTGTGAAATCGCAAAATATGCAACATAAACGTTCATATCTTTTGATTGCGTTGACTTACAACTTTCATTTTTTTACAGCCAAAAGAAACCGTAGATCCAAGTATATAGTATAAATTTCAACTTGATACCTTTACGCGTTCTTGAGAAAAAGGGTTTTGACAGACGGACAGACAGACGGACAGACAGACGGACAGCGAAGTGATCCTATAAGGGTTCCGTTTTATCCTTTTTAGGTACGGAACCCTAAAAAATTGTGTGTAATCCTAACAATCATTCAAATACTTTAGTGATCGAAGTTTTTTTGTAACAGCGTAAGATTATTTGAAGTTTTTTTTTAATTCTTTCTCTTTTATACAAAACAATATAGTTTATAGTATATTGTTGCACCAAAAAACCACAGTTGGTTTGACATGGTGCTCACATTCACCGCAATTGAAAATGTTTGAAAACGCGCACGCCGTGTATGCAAGCATTACCATCAAACAAATGCGTACGTTCTCTACCTACTATATAAATGAACCTAATATACATGAGCGTGTTACATAAAAATAAAGTCCCGAAAAGTCTTTTCCGATTGCACAAAAAAGTGTCCAGTTATTTTAGCTATAATCACATTTTCGATACGAAAATTGCAGTACCATTTTAATAATAACACGTCAGTCACCTCATTCTCCTCCCCTCACCACAGGGGTTCAGGGTGTAAGCTTGCTGTGACAGATTACTACATTATTTATTGACGAACCGACCAGATTTCAAGGTTTGATTAATATTTTTTTTGTTGGTATACTTATGTGATTTAATTATGTTTTCACCCCGAACTGAGAGCTCATGACCCCTATATTTTCTGCACTGCAACCCCTTCACCGATTTTGCCCATATTCGAACTTAATTTTTTTATTGAAGTCAACTACTTGCCTACAAAATTTCATGAAGGTTGGATAAACAATACGCAAGTTATCGTCGAACAAATATATAAACATATATATATACATTCATAAAACTTCTATTTGTCCCATTAGAATCTGAGACCTGTCTTCCCTTCCCTCGGTCAATAAATTTTTGCTCTAGATTAGGTTAAATTAGGAAAAATAGATATCGTTAATAATTTTTTATAAATAATCCCTAGTTCCATGATAGATATTGTGTACACCAGACATAAGAATTACTTACAAGCTAGTGCCACAAGTGGCAGCTTTATCGCTAAAAGCGATCTCTTCCAGGCAACCATTGGATGGGAAAGAATTTACGTAGCATGATCGACGGATTGTACTTACTTAATAAGACGTTCAAGTGTAAATACTCTAGATATTCGTCTTGTGTAATGTCCCTCCTTCTTCAATATTAAAGATTTAGCTAGTGTCCACTTTTGTTTATGAAAAAAATCAATTTTCTGTCCAGAATCAAACTCTACCAAAACGTACGTTCAAATAAATTCATTCAAAATTAAACTCCTCGGATCCCAACCCTCAAAGTGGGCACTATCCCCGGTCGATAGCACCCCTACAATCCCACCCCATGCCAGGCCACCCTCCAACACCCCTTTATAGTAGCTTCGTTAATACCCGTACTTTAAGCTTGTTCGATTAATGTTTAAGTAATGCGGATACAGGTATAGGTCAGTTTTTTATCCGACTAACCAAGAATTGCTAACCATAATTTAAGGGAGTGACCTTTGTCCAGTAGTCTTTTCAATCCTTACGCATTGCATTGTTTAAACTTTAGCTAGCAGTGGATAAGATAGGCTGCTGGTTATGATGATGATTTAATAACTTAACTGCCGTCAGTGGAGAAACTTAGAAGGCTGAAGCCTTGGCGGCCTTCTGCCAGCGTATTCACCTTCCTGAACAATGCCATTTGTCGGTCCCGGTGATATCAAATGTAGCGTGAATATGTAAAATGTATTGTGCATCCGACTATTACGTGGTAGCTTGAAATTGAGCGTGAAATGCGGATTTACGAAAATGTTATAGTGGCGGCTCATAGCTATTTAATCAAAATCTGATCAGCCGCTTTGAAGTTGTAAGCTCTTTTACGGATTGGTCGAGTGTTTTTTGGATGCTTGTATTTAGTCTAAGTATGTAATGTTCTGGTCTTTTAAGCCTCGTTTTCTTTTCTTCTACCTGCAGTGCAAGCACCGTTCTTTTGTCGATCGTCAAATTGACAGTTCTGGAGGTCTAGACAAGAGCCACACACTGTTAGCGTTCACGCCTGCGGAAAGATGAAATTGTATGAAAATGACATTAGCTTCAGATAATTTATCTCATGCTAATGTAATTGTCAATGTCATTTTCATACATTTTCATCTTTCCGCAGGCGTGAACGCTAACAGTGTGTGGCTCTTGTCTAGACCCCCAGGGCGCCAAATTCGATAATATGCAATTTTTTCAGTACTCGCTGTGATCGATTCTATGGCATTTTAGCGAATTTGACGATCGATAAAGAACGGTACTTGCACTGCTGGTTTTCAATGTTTCATCATGTCGCAATAGCTGTCGAAGCATCTTGCCTCTTTTAGTTTTTACACTCCCTTGAAGACAACTTATTGTATTTTTTTGTGCCTTTACAATGGGTTATTATTGCTACATGAAAAAAAATTCGAACTTTACTATAAAGCTTTTAATTGTTAAACAATTTAATGCTAGACGAACAAAGTATGTTTCTAATATTATCGCTTACCTTACCTATACTTTACAGTTCTATCAATACTTTGCTGCATTGCATTGCACTGTACAAGCTAGGCAGTTGCCTATCTTATTTCAACTGGGATAAGTACCTACAGCGTTTGCATATTGCTTTATTTGAATTGCACCCAGCAAGTTGAACTCTCTGTACGGTGGCTCTCGCTATCGACGATTCTTCTTACATCGAGTGGCTGTTTCATCATTTCTTGTATCGTATCGATGAGGCACAGTCGACGCAAATATTAATAACTGCTTGGAATTTCTAGCAAAGCATTGGCTCTCTCTCAGAGAGATCATTATCATCATCAATAAATTGCCTACGTTGTGTTGTGAAGTAACTCACTATTTTAAACTAGCACTTTTTTTCTGGTTCACAGCAGTTACCTATACCTATATACAATATCTGCGGGAATATCTAATTACCAGGATATTTTTTTCTATGTTGTGACTTTTGTGTCTCTTCCGTCACACCATCACAACTTATGCTGCATTTTATGCAAAGAAATTGGAATTTGGGGTTGAACAGAATCCAATTTCTCTGATTGTATGGCATAATGATGTGTGTTTGTATGTATTCTGGTGTGGTGGGAACAATATCTTCTACCGACAACACTGCTGGGGAATTCTCACCGAACACTATTACTGCTAGCGGGAATTCTTCAATCACAGATTTAATATTAGTTACTACGTGACGCCCCCCTTGTCAGGCACGGTTTCCAAATAAGTCGATAGATGGCGCTAGTTGTACTGCAACAGTGAGTGACATCTTACGTAATAAGGTTTGTGAATACGATAGTACATTTTCTTTTTACAAGCTACTTTTTTTTTAAGTCCATTTATTTCCAGCCAGTAAACAAAAGTAATAATGTCTTACTCGCGATAACATTTTTTTTTAATACTATTCGTCTTCACTCTTTTCGCTTTCTCCGTTTTCTTTGGTTGGAACCCCTTTTTGGGTGAAGGCCTCCTCCAGCTTATTCCATTTCTCTCTGTCCTTGGCTTTTGACTCCCATTCTTTTCCAGCTACGGCAATGATGTCGTCATTCCACCGTTTCTTTGGTCGTCCTTTGCTTCTCTTTCCGCTAGGACCCTTCCACCCTTCCACCTTGTTGTCGCTATTGTCCATCTTTTGTCGTCGTATCGGGCCAGGTGTCCTGCCCGACGCCATTTTAATTTTTGACTATAGTGCAAGGCGTCTATTAGTTTAGTCTGTTTCCTTATACATGTACTTTTTATTTTGTGTATTTTTCTTATGTTAAGTAAGTATGCTCTTCTCCATCGCCTTCTGACTTGTGACCAATTTAGATTAAATTTTTGTGTTATATGACCACGTTTGGCATCCGTATGTAAGAGTAGACAAAATACAAGTGTCCAGTACCGTCTTCTTTAAATGAAGTGGGAAGTCACCTTTCATAATTTATTTTAGTGTCCAAAATGTTTTCCAGCCCATATTTACTCGGCAGTCCACCTCTTCTACTTCGTTTTTGTCTGTTAGTGATATTTTTTTACCTAAATATATATAGTTGGTAACGTACTCGAGAGGCTTTCCATTGAGGTTTATTATGTTCATGGTGCTGTTTGTCATTAATTTTGTTTTGCTTTCATTAATAACAAGGCCTACTTTTTCACTTTTGTCGCTCAATGTACATATAATTTTTTCTAGTTTGTTACTTGATTCGGCAAACAGGACGATATCGTCAGCAAATCTGAGGTGACAAAAGTGCCGATCGCCCACTTTTATCCCTTCTGTCTGCCAGTTGATACTATCAAAAATATTTTGTAGCACAGCTATAAAAAGTTTTGGAGACATAGGGTCCCCTTAGGGTCTATTAAGAACCGATAACCGATGGGGAAGAAAGGTTCTTGAGTGGAGACCACGAACCGGAAGACGCAGCGTAGGTAGGCCTCCCACTAGATGGACCGACGACATAGTAAGAGTCGCTGGCATCCAGTGGATGCAAAAGGCAGGCTGTCGTTCAGTGTGGAGGTTAAAGGGGGAGGCCTATGTTCAGCAGTGGACGTCTTCTGGCTGATGATGATGATGATGATGATGAGGGTCCCCTTGTCTCACTCCTCTGTTGATTGTAATTTCTGCTCCCCGTTTCTCTAATTTGACTTGACTAGTACTACCGTCGTAAATGCTCTTTAGGACATTTATGTATTTTTTGTTAACCTGGCAATTATTAAGAGCTTCCCAGATGGAGTCGTGCGATATCGTGTCAAACGCTTTAGCATAGTCAATGTAGGCTATGTAGAGTGGCCTAGTTAAGTATATTCTTTATACTTTTCTATGACCTGTCGCATTACATGGATGTGGTCCATTGTAGAAAAGCCAGATCGGAAGCCCGCTTGTTCAATCGGTTGGAGACTGTAAATTTTGGCACTCATTCCGCTTTGCAGGATGTATGTTTGTTTGTTTAGGTAAATAAATTGCAAGCAGTTTTTTTTTTTTCAATTAATCGATCAATAGTTTATTTAATAATCTTAAACCTATTACTTACAAGCATTTTAGTAAACTCTTAGATAACTTATAAACTTTAAGGCCTTTGGCCTTTTATAGGCGCCTTTGGCGCCCCTTTTTATCTGGCGCCCTAGGCGGTCACCCAGGCCCTACCCTAACGCCGGTACTGGATTCATATTAATGCACCATATCATTAGTTTTATCTTATATTATTATATGCCTATACTTATTTAAATATCATGTTTTACAATGTATCCTAATTATTTAACTTTTGGTTATTAAATGACTGTTAGAGGCGAATGTAGCCTGAGAAGTCATATATATATTTATGTTATCTAAAATTATTAGACTGTGTCTGTTTTGTAAGAATGTATATGTATAAGAATGATAAATAAAGAACTTTTAAAAATCAAGCCGTTAGCTTGCGGAAAAATCTATTTTAATAAAAACTGATAAAATAAATAGTACAGTCCAACCTTAACCACAGATTAAGTAATAATACAACAACAAAGTGCCTTAACATAATCCAACAAAAAAGGGTCATAAAAACCAAAAGTGCGCCGTCACTCAGGAGTCCGTGGGCGTACTCGTTGGGCCACTCCCGGGGGCGGCACGCGTCTCGCCCCGCCCTGTCTCCGCCCTTCGCGGCCCTTTACGGGCCAAGGTGCCTGGCATCTAAGGAGGTTTCCTTACTAGCTTTTAAAATAAGATAGTTGTAAAATTTCCTTTATAATTGAAGTTTGACCGTATCACAACTTTTGTACACAGGCCTGACTAACCTGTTTTTTTCCAAGCTGATGGTCCGCCAAAATAGATTGTTGACCACCTTGTCTGACACTCGAGATTTTTAAGCTTTTGCTGTAGCGATCCGTTGCGAACTTTAGCTGAGTTTAAAGCGATCTTTGATTGGTTTAAAGTTATGTTTTTAAAATACTTAGCTTTAGTTTTTATAATTACCTATAGTATCGTCATCGACCCTTGATCAGATCACGTAGTTGAGCCACGTTACAAGCGCTACTATAGTCCATTTGCTATCGAAAGATCTATACTCTATACCTATCTACAGACAGCTATACTATGAATTACTCAAAATCGAATGTTAATCCTATGCGTCTGCCCAAGGCCTGCCACATGGCCATGTGTGGTATTGTACCTGCAGGGTGTGGAATGTCCTTCCCCGAAGGTCTTCCTAACGAGCTTCACTATGGAGCGTTGCAAAAAGGGTGTCTACAACCATTTCTCATGAACTGGTAAAGCATCGCCAACACCGCTATAGTGTCGCATGTGCTGCTGCGTGAAAGAAGGACAAACAAAGCGACAAACCAACAAACACACGTTTGAATTTATGATTTATCAAGAGACATATAGATAATGTAATTAGGTATGCAGAATAAAATGCTCTACCCAGAGTGTGACAGATACTTATCTATGTATTAGAGACTCCATCATCAAACATCCTGTATAAATCCTCTTCATCCTAAGGTTGCCTAGAAGAAATTGCTCTTAGCGATAGTTAAATACTCGTTGAACAATAGGTAAAGAGTTGATCTATCTACCTATATATCTATCAAACGTTTGTAAGAAAACTGAGACATTGCGGAATCGGACATGAGGCCCTAAACAGATAGCAGCGTCTCTCCTCTGGAATCTGGAGTACCGCAAGGCCCAATGTTGGGACGATTCTTGTTTGTGGTGTGAATGATTCGCCGTTCTCAGTAGGTACAACCCAAGCGCTGACAAATGAGTATAGGTATGCCCACTGCTATTAGGCTTTTCCTGAGGCAAGTACTTACCCTTTCGACGGCTTTTCTTCTCTAGCGTATAACGTCACTCCATTATGAAAATAATCAACAGTCTTGGCAACAATAAATATTAGGCATCAGTATGTATATGTAGTATAGTAATTTTCCACTAAAACGCTACTTGCTTCGTAAGTCCAAAAACTGCATTGACCATCTAACCTTCCCTTTGACTGACAAAGGAGAGGGGCGAACGTGGGCGTTCCCATTCTATCTATAGGACTGATAGAGAAACCATGGGCGCACTGACTGCTAGCTAAGCTGTGGCCACGGCTTTGTGGAGAAACCCGGTGCTATGAGTTTATGCTCTCCTGGTACTTGGACGGCCCGTTTACCTGCGGATTCAGCCGCCGCGCGCCGCTGCCGGCTCGAAAACGGGCGGTTTACTTTTACTCACCTGAGGTTACGATCACGTTATTGTTTGCTTTGACGAGTGTTTTATACTAGGCATAACAACTCTTTTCTATTCTGTGATGTTAATTAAAACCAAGCTAAGAACGCTTATCGTAGTTCGTATGCTGTAAAATATAAGTAAGTACCTAAGTAGAGTTTTAATATAGCACGGAGTTTGAGCTTGTAGGCACAATGGATCCAATCCAACTCCTCATACTAAATAAATAAATACATCTGCTCTCATAGCTAAATACCTATGTAATTCACAGTTAAGGAGCCACAATGCAATCACTTTTTTATGAAGATGTTGTTGTTGTGACGAGGGTGGCAGTTGCTTATCATATCAGCTCGAAAGTGTCTTTTCGCGCATTTTTGAGCTAGTTGTTGTCGTGATCAAATAGGTATACCGTGTAGTTGCCTTTCTCCATAAGAGAGGAGAGATTGTAGCCGCGCGGTAGCTAGTGCGCTTTACAATCTGACGGCACCCGGTTCCATCCTCGGCCCTGCACCAATGACTTAGGTATTTAGTACTATTGATGCCATCGCTCAACGATGAAGAAAAACATCGTGAGGAAAACGGTAAGTATGTACAAGAACCTCAAAGGCTTAAAGACATTACATTCACCAACATGCACTGGGCCAGCATGGTAGATTTGGGCCCATCCTCTGTCTCTGAGAGAAGGCCTGTGTCCCAGCAGTGGGAACATGATAGGCTGATGATGATGACCTTACTCCATCGACCATGGTTCTCGGCAACTTGCTCCCAGCCCAGCAATCCAACTGTTCGATATTGAAGCGGACGCTGTCCTTCAATCTCAAAAAGGTGCTTTTAACGGATCCAGGAACTACTTTCAGAAAGATATTGTGTACCGCTAAGAACAAATACTAGTTAAAAAAATCCCATGAAACCAATCCAATTATCCTTGAGTTTTTTTTTATTGGATCTGTTGTCATTGGTATGTCGAGGTTTAGTAATCAGATTGCTGGTTTAAGTATGTGACAGCTGCGTTGCATTGTTTTTCTCACAGTTTTTCTTACATGTTGCTTTGTCAAATATAGGATGATAATTTTGACAGATCACGCCCATAAAGTTTCGTATTTTTTCCGGTAAAATGTACTTACTACAAATAATGTCGTACTTCATTGATGGGTACCGCCCACTTAGTGATTACTGATTAGTGAAGTGCCACGCATAATGAACAACCACTAACTATCGAAAATCGGATTTAAATTAAATTAAATCAAACAAACATAAATTCTATTTTCAGCCTACGGGCCCCCCTCACAACAACGATTTCGACTCGCGCGTATTCCACGCTAAATAGGCTGATGATCGAATAAAAATTCGAAATCGTCGTTGTTGGAGGGCTTTCGTAGTCATATTAATAATTAAGTATTAATTTTTACTGAAAAAATATACTTAGTCTTTCTTCTGAGACTGACTTGAGACTAGGAGCCTACTAACATTCTAGAATAATGTCTATGCTCCGTGAACTTCTCGCTTACGGAAATTGTCACACGCAAAAACGAGCAAAGCAAATTGAAATTGACATAAGTACGCTTAATTGATGTGTTTAGGATGTCTATCTCACGTATTTTAAAATCTTCGTAGATATAAAACGATTGAATTTACTAATGTAAAATTTTCATTTTGGTTCTTGTCAAATATGTTGAAATGCGAGATAGAGGACGCACGAAACATTTAATATTTTGCTACTTCCTCTGTGATATTCGGTTTTTAGCTTCAGAATACTTCCATCTGCAAGCCCATGACAAATTAGTTTTGATAATCCTCAAATACTTGCTAAGGTGAATCGGTATATAGGTACAAAGGATGCTACGCGAGGCTACTGCAATAATTAAATAAACACTCAAATTTTAATAGAGAAGATGGCTGGCAATTCTCACCTGGTTGATATTCAGTCATCAAATTAATAAAAACTAAAGCCCGGCGCAGAACTGCAAGACCTTTGGACACCGTGGTTATACCACCTGGGGAACGTTTTTTCCTAAAATTATTGACGGTAAGTACGTATATTCTTGTACTTTTAACACACAAGACTAAGTAAAGCTAGAAAGTCTTTGTGTAAACATAACATTGCCACAGACATCCGTCATCTAGTCTACCTGTGACTACGGACAATGCAGTGTTCTAAACGTCAGTGTTAAAATAATTTAAATACACCCGATAATAACTGTTAAAATTGATTAATTTCATTGAATAATATCTTCAATCCATCGTGTCAGAGGACGTCGTTTACCAATATATGTTCTGTGTTCACGTTAGTCTACAGCACATTCGACCCCTACTCGTGCGTGCAAAGAAAATACCTTTGTTAAACAATAACCTGATCATCGTCGCTTGATGATAATGATGACGATCTTTTCTGGTAAGTTTGGTGACTAGAAATTCAGCTTGTATCAGGACCCATTCAGTCTCCTGCATTCGGTTTTGAGAAGGATTCCAAAAATATTTTTTTATTTTCGAAATGATGGTTACTGTGTAATTTTTTTAAACTAAATTTTTCTAGCGTAGTAAACAAAACTTTGTTACTCATTGATAGTGTGGATAGTTGGTGAAACATTTGCTAAAACCGGATGTGCAGTTCCTGAGATTAACTCCCACAAACTCTGTTACAACTTACAAGTCACGAACTTTACGTTTTGATAGCTATTTCATTCATACCTTGAGATTCAGGTCGACCAACTTATCTGAAAAGTAAATTATTTTACCTTTTTAAAATATCATTAAAGAATAGAAAACAAAAAAAAAACTAAAGTAAGATCAGACATCACTGTTGACATCAATACCGTGGAAGCAATTGATGTCGCTAAAAGTTGGAATTGCGTGACCAATATGCAAGCATTCATCTGGCTCAACTCAACGTATGAGCTTATGCTGCCAACTGGTTGTGTGCTTGATCATTAAGATTGTCTTTGTGCCTTGCCATAACATACTGACATATTTCATGCAGTCTTATTTATCTTAAAACAACAAACTCTTTAGATATGGTATCTCAAGTCTTGTTTTACATAGATATTGCGTCCACGACTGAGGATTCGCATAGAATTACCTACCTACATTACAGTAATATTGTTAGGTAAGTATATTTTAGGACAACCGTTCTGGCTTGTGCTTGGCACCAGTGCCAAATTCGTTTTAGACGCTCCCGAATTAAAAAAAAAGCAAAATTTCATTTAACACTCTTGAGTGTTTGAATAACATAATTAACTTAACTAATAATTAACTTTATTGAAAACCGAAAGAAAATCTTAAAAGCATTGATAATCAGATGCCTACAGAGCACCAGGTGAATTTTCGTAAATGATTAGGTATGGTGCATGAGATGATATTGTTAATATGATGAAAATGGCTTAGAGTTAGGTACCTACATAAACAGTGATAAATTTAGGAATGTAAAAACCTTTTAAAATAGCAATAATAAAAAGTTTAATTACAAAATGACGATCATATCATATACGATGATATCATAGAATGGTGTTAGTTGATCGAGAATACGGATACGGAGAATACGTCTGCTCATCATTCAAGAACATTCCCGGTGTCAACGCCTCGATATCTCAATCAAGCGTCACAGAACGCATAAACTGACGATTCTTATGAACGAAACGTGCCAGCCGTGTACATGAATCTATTAACCAGTCAAGGTGACGGATCGATGAAGCCACGCGTGCGCTCCAGAGCTGTACCCACGTGGCTGTCAACAGATGGCGGTAGCAACCACTGCGCATGTCTCAGAATATTGAACCGACGCACACATGAGAAGAATTCACACCGATACACACATCCACCTAAATCATTATGTTTGTCCGTAACCATACGGCTTCGAATTAACTTCGAGGCGCGTAATGACGCAAGTTTGCCCTTCCATTGAATTTCCACACGTAGCTCGGTGGTATTATAGTTGATATTAGTGTGGAAGTCAATTGCCTAGAATCTATTCAAGTGGTCGAGTGAGTTAAATGTATCGCAGACGTCAATTACCATCGCTTTTCTTGCTATTTGTGGCTTTGATATTCCACGATTTTGATTAAATGCAATATTTACGGCCCATGTATGGTTAGTACACAAAGTCCTGTCTGCGAACCAATATCAGTATTTTACGAGGAAATTTCACTTTTTTGCTCGCATTAATTAAACTTTTTCTAAGAACTTCAATACTCAAATGTGGACTTTCGCCCCAGTTAGTGGAGGCAATTCAAATGTGAAGTTTGGCGACAATCACAATCACGTAGCAAGAGCAACTTTATCGTTCTTTATAGCGGAAACTCACCGTCTGCAAACTTCTGGGGGTGTTAGCGAAAATTTATTATGTTTACTGCACTTGTGAACAAAGTTGGCGCTTAGTTTGTCCCAAAGTACTAGGCTCGATGGCTCGACAGATAACTTTATATTCGAAGTATTGAAGAGATTTATGACGGAGGAATAAGAATGTCATCTAAATAAACCTTTTTATTTAAAGTGTCCGTAAAGAAACAACAATTTAAGCTTTGAAATTATATTGTATTTCATTTCAGTTTAGGCGATATAACAGAGCATGCTATGTAGTTTCTCCAAAATTGAAATTAAGGATCGTAAAACTGGCTACGATTTGAAAATAAGCTTGCTTTCTGTCCAACCCATTTGACATATGATTGTGTAGTCTGTGGCCAGTGGCAACTCTATGCTCTATGCTAGCTATGTAGATTCCGTCATTATACCCATATACTAATCTGTGATTATACTTGATTCTCTAGCCATGATTGTAACCAATTATACAAATAAACTAATTACAACATAACGGGTTTATCAATATTACATGGTGCCGAAACCCGGTTAAAATGAGCAAGGACGAAACTCCAGGAAACGGGCTGAGACCGCCAAAGCCGTTCGAGTTGGAAGGCGGCACGGCGGCATGGAAGCTGTGGTTACAACAATTTAAGTGGTATGCTGTAGCGACGAGTTTAGCTAAAAAACCGGAAGAAATAAAGGTTGCAATCTTTATGTCTACCATTGGACAAGATGCAACAATGATCTACAACTCCTTCAACCTACGAGAGGACGCGACATTGGAGGTTATAATGCAAAAGTTCGACGAATACTTCACACCTAAAACGAATGTTACATACGAACGCTATGTGTTTAACAAAACATCCCAAAAAGATAACCAGTCGTTCGATGCATACGTTACTGACCTAAAACAAAAAATGAAAACGTGCCATTATGGAGAACTTTCCGACAGCCTACTAGTGGACAAAATAGTCTTAGGCATAAACAACCCGGTAACAAGGGAGAAATTGTTGGTAGAACCAAACCTTTCATTAGAAAAAACAATGGACATATGTCACGCCGCTGAACAAGTAAGAGCTCAACTCGCAGAATTAGAGCCCACAACAACAGTGGCGTTAATTAAGAAATCAAAAAAGCCAAAGAAGAAGGAAAATGTAGAACAGCAATTTGATTGTCAAAGATGTGGGATGGCTCATGGACGCAAAGCATGCCCGGCCTACAATAAAAAATGTGCTAAATGTGAAAAAAAGGGCCACTTTGCTAAGTGCTGTAAATCCAAGATCATAGAAGCATTGGAAGACAGCCATTCTTCATCGGATGAAGAGCTGTTTGTGTCTGAACTTTCAGCTACCAAGCATGAGAACAAAGATTGGTTTGAAGAGGTAGTACTACTTCCTACCAATACAAAGGTAAAATTCAAACTTGATTCTGGCAGTCAATGCAATGTTATTACAAAGTCAATAGCCCATAAAGTAAAAGCAAAAGTGCTGCCCTCCAGATCGAAATACTTAACATCATATTCAGATCACAAACTTTCAGTATTAGGCGAAACATTCATTGAAACAGTAGTAAAAAATCAACATTATAAGATCAAGTACCATGTCATAGAAGAAGACCGCTCATTGGTATTAGGCCGCAACACCTGTGTTAAGCTACAACTAATACAGCGAGTAGAAGCGATCGACACAGATGATGATGTATTTGATGGCATAGGCTGCCTTAAACAATATGAATATGATATTGATCTGGTTGACGACCCTAAGCTGCCTATTTGTCCAGCCAGAAAGGTCCCCCACATTTACCGACAAAAAGTAAAAGATGAACTTGATGACATGGTTAAAAATAAAATAATAATACCAGTTACAGAACCAACACCGGCAGTGTCACCCATGGTTGTAGTAAGAAGAAAGGACAAATTAAGACTTTGCATTGACCCATCTGAAATCAACAAGAATTTAAAAAGAAGACATTACCCATTAAATACTATAGAAGAAATAGCAACCAGAATAAATGGATCCCAGTGGTACAGCTTACTAGACTGTAAAAAAGGCTTTTGGCAACTAAAAGTAACTCCTAGGACATCTAAGTACCTTACATTTAGTACACCATTTGGAAGATTTTCTTGTCTGCGGATGCCCTTCGGACTCGCCTCAGCACCAGAAGTCTTCCAACAAACTATGAGTTCATTATTAGCTGGCATTCCAAATACAGAAGTCTCAATGGACGACATTTTGATACACCACCCTACAAAAGAAGGGTTAGAAGCGATCACAAAACAAGTTGTGAAAAAACTCAAAGCAGCCGGACTGAAGCTAAACCCCGAAAAATGCATGTTTAACCAACAAGAGGTTAAATTCTTGGGCCACATCTTAACCAGCGAAGGTCTGCAACCGGATCCAGAAAAGCTTGATACAATCAACAAAATTAAACAGCCTGAAAATGTTAAGGAACTACAAAGATTCCTAGGACTTATCACATATTTGTCAAAATTCATCAAAAACTTATCGGACATAACAAACCCATTACGATGCCTTCTACAAAAAGACACAGAGTGGTACTGGGATATTCCACAACAAGAAGCATTCCTTAAACTAAAAGAACTTCTGAAGACCCCCCCAGTGCTTGGCTATTATGACCCTAAAGCACCAATATTGTTATCAGTGGATTCTAGTAGCTATGCCTGCGGAGGAGTAATGATGCAGAAAGGTAAACCAATAGCATACTGCGCAAAAGCTTTAACAAAAACAGAACAAGGATACAGCCAACTAGAAAAAGAAGCCAACGCTATATTGGTCGCTTGTAAAAAATTTCATACCTACATTTGGGGCTGCAAGGATTTAACAATTGAATCTGATCACAAACCCCTAGAAACAATTTTCAAGAAAACGCTAGCAGAAGCGCCACCTCGACTACAAAGAATGCTTTATCAGATACTACCGTACAATGCAAAAATAACATATAAGAAAGGTAAAGAGCTTTATGTAGCAGATACACTAAGCAGAGACTGCAGAGGATTAAATGAGGATGACATGAATAAAGACAAAATAGAAATCTGTACAATAGTACCCTTTTCAAAGAACAGAAAGCAAGAGCTAATAGAAGAAACAGAAAAAAGTCAAGAATTAGGTAAACTAAAAGAAATTATATTGAATGGATGGCCGAATAACATAAAAGAAGTGCCCGATGAGCTAAGAAAGTATTGGTACTACAGAGAACAGTTAAGTGTGTATAACGGCCTAATTTTCAAAAACGATAGAGTCATGATACCTCAAAGTATGGTCCCATTAGTACTAAAACATTCCCACTTAAGTCATAAAGGCATAACTGGTACTCTGCGACTAGCTAGAGACAGCGTATACTGGCCCAGCATGGCAACGGATGTAACAGAGTATGTCAAGAATTGCAAAACCTGCCTAAGAACACAAAAAGATAAACCCATGGAACCTATAGTGCTTCAAAATTCACCAGACCGTCCATGGAGCACTGTAGCATCTGATTTATTCCACCTTAAAGGTACTGACTATATAGTTATTGTTGATGCTTACTCTGGATTTTTTGACTTCCACACTCTCTCCAAACTAACCAGTTCAGAAGTTATAAAGTCCCTAAAAAGCTGGTTTGCCACCTTTGGAATACCAGACATACTAATGACAGATAATGGAAAACAGTATGACTGTCATGAGTTCAAGATGTTCGCTAGTGAATGGAAACTGGAACACAGAACATCTAGCCCACATTTCCCCCGCTCAAATGGTCTGGCAGAACGATATGTCCAAGAAGCAAAAAACCTGTTAAGGAGATGCCTGGAAGATAAATCTGATGTTCAACTGGCCTTATTACATCACAGAAATACTCCAAGAGACAACCTAGCATCACCGGTACAAAGACTAATGGGTAGAAGAACAAGAACGTTACTGCCTACTAATGAAAAGTTATTAAAACCCAAAATAGAGCAGAATGTACATAAAAATTTAGAAGCTGAAAAGAAAAAGGAAAAAAAATATGCAGATAAAAGAAAAAGAGAAGCCAAACAATTCAATCTGGGAGATGATATTATGCTAAGAGAGGATAAGAGGCAATGGGTACCAGCCAAAATTATATCAGCAACTGGAGAGCCTCGATCTTATATAGTGGGAAAGCAGGATGGCTCATTATACCGCAGAAACACATGGCACATGATGCCAGTCATGAGAGAGCGACAAGCACATGCAGCAACAACCACTAAACCGGAGCCTCATCTAGAAGCCAGCCCCATGGCCAACCAAGCGCCAGTACCTAAACTTACACTGCCCGTCTCAGCTCCTCCAGCTCAAGCAGTTAATCCCGCAATAAACGTGCATCCCGAGAGCACTGCGACTGTAAAGACACCTTACATGTCGCCGCCATCATCGCCGGCTACCCAGGTGCCCGTAGCACCTACCAGGACTACCCGCAGTGGGCGTACAGTGGTCACTCCCATACGCTACCAGGACACTTAAGGGGAAAGGTGACATATGATTGTGTAGTCTGTGGCCAGTGGCAACTCTATGCTCTATGCTAGCTATGTAGATTCCGTCATTATACCCATATACTAATCTGTGATTATACTTGATTCTCTAGCCATGATTGTAACCAATTATACAAATAAACTAATTACAACATAACGGGTTTATCAATATTACACCATTCAAACAAAGTTACACAAAGAAAACCAGTTTCTTTACATTATTGGTGATGCACAGACGCAAGACCGCGCAACAATAAACCCAGATAAGCTAGTTGATAAGAAGAAAAAAAGTTACCAGCGCACCATATGGTTGCGCAGTTCGGTGACAAGTACTAGGCGATCATAAGGCACGAAGAGGTTTATTGAACGAGAACAACGGAAGCCGAGCGTGAAAACTGTCGCGTGATGCCGCGATTGCAACGCACGTTGCGTCGGAATGTCATTGTATGCGAATAACTGGTTGTTAACTTTGATTTCTCCATCGTCCATTTTCAAATTAGCGTTCTATTTTTTATTTATCTTGAGTGGGATGCATAAATTGTAAGTTCTATTTGTGAAATATCTTGTTTTTTACTGTTCTTTAGGTAGTGGGACTAGTGGGTAGTTAAATGCTGCCCACGCAACTCCTGGCAGTTTGGCACCCACTGGTTATAATTCATTAGTAAATCAGAGTTCTTGGAATCCAGTCATTTGTATAGAGAGGGGATCGGAGTTCCGACGCGGGTGGGCGTAGGTGTCATTATGCCGATTGGGAGGCGTTAATTTATTATTGTTGCGTTTATATCATTAGGTGTATTGTTTGTCTGCCCTTTTGGATTATACCTAACTCGTTTGCGGAAACACTTTATTTATATGAATGACTGTACATACAAAGTAAGTATTTAGGCATAAATCTGAGCAATAGCGTTAGATAGGAGATGCCTTTGAAAATATTAAGTATAGTTATATTTCTTACAATAGTAAGCTTGATCATGTATGACGAAATACTTAAACAAGACAACAATAAAAGCAGTAGGTAACATCCAACGTAATTAAAATCTGAAAACAGTTGGAAAAATAAGATTTAATTTACCACTGTAAGTAAGGTCAAAACCAAACTTAAACTCGTTATTTAGTTTAATCAATGTTAAACCTAAAAACATAATTACAAATTAAGAAAATGATTATGAAAACAAAATGACTCTTCTTCAACAATTAATAGTAATGTAGCATTGAACTTAATACTAAGTACATCCAAATTTTAATGTTCTTAGAGGATGGTTGGCAAGTACCACCTGCTTGAGATCCAGTCATCAAACCAGTGCCCGGTGCAGAACTGCAAGAACGGTAGACACCGTGAGCAACTAAACGTCCTTGCTATAATATACTCAATTACTTATACATTTCTACAAAGGGAACGTTTTGACTAAATGTCATAGGCGGTACTTATAAATAATTTCATAAGATTTCTATAGAGATTCGTGATCTAGTCTACCTGTGACCACGGACATTGCATAGAGTTCGATTCAAAGCGTCAAAAAATGAAATACACAAAAATTTACAAAATCACGCTACAAAATCCGTTCTATTTTTAAATTCAATAACATATTTCTAATTTTAAAATGAATAGATACTATAACTAATAATGCCTTGTCAAAGTCAAATTAATGTAAACCAAGGCACTGTGCTTTTTACATTGAACACGGGCATCTTCCAACCATTTATGGAACGGCCTTCATAAAAGGAACTAGAAATAAAAGCAAGTAAAACTGAAACAAACAATGCAGAAAGCAGCTAACAAACACATTACTATTTCAACAGCCTAAGTAAAGACTTCTGTAAGCCTTCCAAAGTCGTCTAATCCCGCGATTGTCAACATTATCAAAAGTTTCTTCGACCCAAACAAACTCCTAACATCTGCCGTTTTCTCAGGAACGTGCCCCTAATCACCGCACTACAAAGAAAGCAAGAACGAGACACAAATACAACACTTGCATAAGAGCAAAAAGGGTAGAGGGAACGCCGGAGCGTTTCACAAGTCTCGTCTCGGTTGACGGGGTCCGAACAAAATGAATGGGTGAGGAGATTAAAATGCGCCGTAACGGAGGAATGAATGAAAATAATAAAAAACGCGACATAATTGCGTAACGTGAGGCCAGTGGGAAGTTGTAATGAGAGATGATTATGATCACTCGCATTTGGAGCCGGTAATTATTGAGAGTGACCCTACTTTTCAGAAATACTTTCAAGATCGGATGTTTCGATAGGTATAATTAGAAAAGACTACTGAGTACTCACTTTTTAAGATGGTATTTTAGGTTCCGCGTATTACCAGTAGGTAATATGTGGAACCTAATATATATATAATGGTTAGGAAGTAGGTAAAATAAAATAAAAATTTTGAAAATCAAAATGATAACAATTCATAAAAAATCAATAAACACAAAACATACCTACTCCAAAAATACAATTGAAAAAAAAAAGTTAAATATAATTAGGTATTACAAAATTTTATGATACAGAACCATTATTTAAATACTCATATAATTTCATCGTCTCTTCGATCCTGCTGAATATTTATAGCTCCATCGACAGCGATTACAGCGACACTTACAATTAGCTTGCTCATACATTAGGTACGATAAGGCTCACTTCCATCCAGTAGTACTTACTGACTCAATTCTATTATTAAATGAGAAACTTCTTTGAAAAAATCCACAAAAGCAATCTCAACAATGCAAAGCATATCCTTATACGCATAACAAGACGAGATTGCTAGCTTGCTATGATGGGTCTTAATCTGGTAACTAACACAAACTCGATGCTAAATCTCCTGACATTAAATCTCATTTTTTTCTTCCACGTAATATAATTATCTGCATCCACTGGATGCCCGCGACTCTCACGATGTCGTCGGTTCATCTAGTGGGAGGCCTACACCTACACTGCGTCTTCCAGGTCGTGGTCTCCACTCAAGAACCTTTGTTCCCCATTGATTATTGGTTCTTCGAGTGATGTGGCATGCTTAATGCCACTTCAGCTAGCAAATTTTAAAAGCTATGTTGGCGACTCTTGTTTTTTGGTGAATTTTCTCGTTCCAGATTCTATCGCGCAAATAAACTCCGAGTATATATCTCTCTTCATTTCCCGCTGTGCAACCCTGAGTTTTTCCAAAAATCCAGCAGTTAAAAACCACGTCTCAGTGCCATAATATGTCAACACTGGCAACACACACTGGTTAAAGACCCGTGTCTCTAGGCATTGTAGCTTTATGGACGAGAAGATGTCACGTATTTTCCCGAATCCCATCTGCCCATCCGAGTTGGATTCTTCGGGCGACTTTTTTGCCTAAGTTGGACCTATCTTGCTGAACAATCTATCCAAGATAGGTACAATGGTCAACAACTTCGAGAGTATCGTTCCCAAGGACTACCAGCATGGGTATAACATGCACATTGGACATGATTTTCGTCTTGTACATGTTCTTTTTAAGACTCACCGCACTAAATGTAAAATGTAAGATTATCGCGTTGTAATTATAATGTTTTCATCGCGTAAACGATGAAAACATCCCTCCGGTCAAGTTTGTCTACTTCCGAACTTGTCTTCTTCCTAACACGTCCATTTCCAAAACCGCCACTCCCTATTTGCCCATTTCCACTACGACAATTACTTACACAATAGACTACAACCCAAAGTTATCACTTATCATATTAAACCGGTAACAACAAAACAGGATAACTAACACTAAATACCTAAATACCAGTACTAGGTAGTAGCTAGGTGTAACTACCAATTGGCAGCGTATCCAGCATTCTGGTGGCAACATCACACTGCTGGCGCATTAAATGTTGAGCCAGATAAACGTCGGAAGTTATGTCACGCGCCACATGAACCAGGCGTCCTGATAATTTTTTGAAATTGATATGTGCTCCGGGTTCCAAGGAACCAATGTCTCAAACAAGAAAACAAAAGAACGTTGCAAACCAACATGCACTGGGCAAAACAACATGCATCATGATGGATTATGGCTCATCCTCTCTCTCTGAGAGGAGGCCTGCGTCCCGGCAGTCGGAACATGATAGGTTGATAGTGATTATGATGATAGCAAATTCTGTAAGTGACTGTAGAAGAAGCCGTTTTTATCTATATTGATTTTCCTTCATACAGGGTTTTATCATCGCAATTTCAAAAAAGTTTTTTGAACCATTTTTGCCAGAGACATTATGTAATGTATGTATGTATGTAATAGGGAGAATTCTGTGGTCTATATAGATCTAATAAGTACGTAATCAGAATGCTGGTGTTATATAAATGTTTTGTTTTATTCCTTTAGCAACTATAGCTATATTATATTGCTAAAGTTTAGATCCAAATTTCAGCGTAGACTTGAAGGAGTCAATAGCTAGTCTTGACAAACTATTGACTCACCACAGTCGGATGTAGAGCCCTTCTTGTATAAACTGGCATTAGGGGGTGTGAAAGGGCAATTATCGCGCCACCCATTGATTGTTAATGAACAACACCCCAAGGGCGAGGAAAAGAAAAAGTTGTAGAATTTTTATTAGCTCGACCATTAGGATAATCTAGATCTGTTACCCTTAGTACAAGTTTTGATAGTATACGAAAACTTTTTTCGTTTACGTATTGTTCCATACATTGCTGGGCAGAAAGGTATTCGAAAACTTTTTTCGTATTAGAGTGAAGCAATCTATACCGCCGAATACTACTGATTTTAATTCCTCCGCGTTTCCGCTGGAGGCGCTTTACTAAAATGTGTGGAACAATACGTACGTAAAAGAAAAAAGTTTACGAAAACTATCAAATCTGGGACTAAGCGTAAGTACTGTAAGATACCTCAAAATGAAAATAACTATTGATGATTTCTAAACAAGTTTTATTCATGCTTTCCAATCAGACATATCAAAGATATTTTAGACACGAACGTATTTATAAGTATTTTCCAGTGTCAAAATAATATCTGCAATTAAAATCGCGTAAGCATAAACAATACACGTACTAAGCTAAAGGATTACCACATTAATCACAATTAAATCTCCTAAACCTTAAATTATTGGAACAAAATAGATGCACTGAGCAGATAACTCAAATGTCTGAATGCCACAACCTAAACCTTAGCTTTCCAGCATCTCAAAGGCTAGCTTGCTTCTAAAGCCTATAGTGAGTTCCCAAGCAACTAAAGCCTATAGCGAGTTACTAGGTCGTTAAAAGCCCGCTTCCTGCAACATATTATCTCCCTTGCTCATTTCTGTAAATAGTAATCAATTACAAAAACTATTGTCTTGACAACATTGCAAACAATTTAAAATATTTTAATAAGGAGCGAGGTTTTCTCACATTTATGAACGCTTATTACTACAGATGACCATAAAGCTTAATATATTGTATTAAAGTCGCATTTAGTGGAGCAAAACCATTAAACTCAGTCATGCGTTTCACAACTTTTTTTTTTTCTCATTAATTTCGGAAACTATAGCTGTAATGCAACATGTACCTTTGCGGTTCGCTCCATAATTATGAAATCTGTATGCTAAGATATAGTAAAAAAAAAACAGGGCGAAAAGCTCTAATCAGTTTTACTTTCATATATTATTTCTTCTATCGACCGAAATGTCCATATTCGTCATAGATACTTGCTTTCTCCCTCTACGATATTCGTGTATCAGTCTTGGTGTTTCCTAGATAAAACATTAAATTTTGATATGACACCATTTTTATGATTTTAAGCTAACCATGGAAGTAGACAAACATAAACTAGAATGAGCAAAATTGCTAAAATTCGGAAAAGATTGGTGGAGGCGATCGGAAAAAACTGATCCGATATCCGCCACCCAACACGAAATATAAATATACAAAAGATATTGCCTCATCGTTTTTTTTAACCCACTTAGTAGTTTTTCATCTTCAAATTAAGTAATGTTGAAAAGATGCAAAAGTTAGGGAGTCGGCTCTTAAACAAAATGTTAGAAACTTTCGGAATGGCTGGCGCGTTGGCGCCTCGCTAATCGCTTTCAGAATTTTTCTTTACTAAGTAAACAAACATCGCTATAGCTATAATCTTAAGTTTGAAAGTGCTTGGCAAGCCACTTGTCCTGTCTCCATCGTCAGCCATCTACAAGCTCAGGCGCATCAGGGTCGACGCGTCATGGGTTGATCATGTTAACGTCCTCTTCCTCTCCCACTTGCAGGATAGCCTTCTGGATCATTCGCTTCAGCTTCTTCCGGGACTCGTTGGACCGCAGAGTGCGGAGCTCTGACGCTACAAAGTCGCCGAATATCTGGGACAAATCGAATAAAAAATCTGAATTTGACATTGAGAGTTGTTTTTTGACAGAAACTTTCCGAACTATATAGAATATTGGAAAAGATTCGGTTTATTATTGAAACTTATGTCGTTAACAAGTATCTGTTGTAAAAAAGAAAAGTACAATAGTTTATAAAGAAGAATAAACCTCGGCCAAGTGCGAGTCTGACACGCACACCAGGGGTTTTGTACCTAAAAAAGGTGTTTTCATTCATTTAGTTGGGATTTCTAGTATACGCACCCGAATTGCATTTTGCCGATGTTTATGATTTTTTGTTTTAGTTTAGTTAGGAGTGTATATCTAATTAGGTACGCCATATTTGACGCTTGTTTTGTACTTGTTACCGTTGATACACTAAGCTAAGATAAAAATATATATAAATACGTAAAAAAAAAAAACTATACGTAAAAAAATGTTTGTTTTCTGGGGACCACTTATATATTTATTTTTAATTGGCGATGATATCGACATTTAAAAAAACAGATGATCATCTTGAAGTTGGTTGAAAACCCTGAGCACTTGACGAGGTCGAGTGTGGTTTTAGCTCTTACCTGACATTCATCAGCATTCATGCTCGGCCTGATCCTCGGAGCGGGTTGCTCTGGCCACATGAGCGGGTTAGCGCTGGGCGGCAAGGGCGGTGGAGCCGATGCAGCCACCCTCAGCACTGGCTTCCTCCGGCCAGGACTAGTGGCTAGGCTGGGCCCAGGTTTGGAAATCTCTTTTAGGGCCCTGGCAGCGGCGTTACGGAACTCCTCCTCTTCTTCTGCTTGGAATTCTGCCAACTGGGGAAATAAAATAAGTTTTATTCGTTGGATTTAATTGTGGCATAATGTAGCCCCTCACTCCTACTTGTGACTGCTTGTTTTGACTTACGACTAGCGACCGGTCACATGACAAACCATACTACTGGACGGAGTCTCCTAAAAAAGAGCAACAATGATATACAATGAGGCCATAGATCCATAAAATTGATTGAAGGCATACAGTCAAAATTTCTGAGCGAAAATAAGATACATACCTGTTGAATACCAAATGTTTAGAGCCTTACCTCCAAATTAACAGCATCCAATTCAAGCGGATCCGGCGTTAAATCGTTGAAATTAAGTGTTTTCAAGAATGTGAGCGCGTCAAAGTACTCCCAGCTGCTTCCGCCCGCGCTTCCGCCTTCCTCTTGCTTCTTCCGGATCTTCCTCAACTCATTATTAAACTGCGTCCTTAAATTGTGAACCTTCCGAGTGATTTCCTCAACGGTTGTCTCAAACATATCCGCGAGAAATTCGTATTTCAGCTGCTTCATCGCTTTATTCTTGTACCCGGGATTTTTCATATTCCAAAGCTCGTGACACTCCCGCTCCAATGTCTCGATCAACTTCATAGTGTTCTCCGAGTTCCAGTTGAGTCTCGCCATCCGGTAACATTCTCGTTCGTTTTCCGAAGCTTCCAGTTTCGGCAGGAAGGAATCCAGTGAATTTGAATTTGAATCCATTTCGACGTGGACGTTGCGACATCGACACCGCTCTAGCGAGACTGGCGTCTCTGGCGGGGAGGGGAGAGAGCGGTGTCGCGGGTGTCTGACATAGCGGCAACGTCGCGTCGAGGTAGCGGACACAAAACACAAAATGCGGCGTTGCCAGACCGGGCGCGGTGCGAGAGCGCGTGCAACATCAGTTGCAATGCAATGCGTAACACCAAGGCGCTAAATGATCTAAAAAGCTGCTCCGTATCGTATACCCTCGTATACATTATTAGCACTTTATTATTAGCTCGCAATAACAAAAGATGTCTTAGAATAGATCCTTAGTAACTTCTAGTTCATAATCCAATGAGGAAATAGACTCCAAGGTCAGCTATTAATTAAGACGGTCACCTGTGAAGTCTCGACGTAAACAACACAGAAATTATAAAAACGTGAAGTGGCATCTTTGTAACTCGTTAATTTCGAGTTATTACTATCTATTAGAATGGAAATAAAGATTTAACTGCCCACACGTGCATGTCTATGGCTCATCAAAGATGCTCGTAAAGTGTGTCCTGTTTATAGCAATACATAAACATGCCTTCCTCATGGTTCGATATGAAAGCATTTCATTATTGTAATGGAATGGGTTATTAATCTGTCTATTCCAATAATTCCTTTCCATACCAGAAAAGTAGAAAAGAATTCGTAACCTACCCGATAGAAATCTGGAATTGATTGAAAAAGCCCTACACTATCCCCCCCACACATTTTGCAAATCAAAAATGTGTTAGATAGGTAAGACAAATAAGGCCTCATCATGGGCTAAAATTTTAATCTAAGCAATGTGGCCAATATATAACGTAGTTTAAACGTATGAACTCTTTGGTGGTCAATTATAAATGGTGCCATATGAAAGTTCAAAAGTTACTATTTAGGTACTATTTTTACTTAGTACCTAACTAGCTATGAAAAGTTTTTTAGGCAATAGTTGTAAAAAAAAAAATTTGCTTGTTTGCATCGTAAACTTTGGTATGAAAGAATAGCCCAAGCTTAGAATAACTACTCAGAGAAGGTAGATTTCCAAACAACGCCTTCTCAAAACGTAAACTACAAATTCGCTTTGTAGCTTACGTTTCGATTGGTATTTTAAAGGATTTAAGTAAGAAAATTAATGAATTACCTGTGGACCACACCATAACTCTTATGCTGCTTTTCTGATTTGTTGTGGTACGATTTCACCGCGCAAATTGTCATAGTATTTTTTTTTTTTTCGGAGCCGTATATGACACCATTTGAATGGCTTAAATTTTGCGATTTTACTTGGTTTCTTAGTGTAGTTATTCTAAGAGCCCAAGATTAAAAATAACGGGTAGTCAGTACCGGTGGTACGACATAGATTAAATAACAGTTGCTTCAGGTAGTATGTCACAGTTTAATTAATAGGTTGAATCGTTTGTACATCGGTGGGCGCCGGAGGGTGCCGGATTAATATCTAAATGATGAGGCCGTCGCTCCGCCCTCGTGTGTAGTACTGATCGCAGAAAAAACATCTGGAAATTTAGAAATTTAGTTTTTTTTTAACCTCTGACTTAAGATTAGAAATATATCAAGCTATTTCACACAAATGTACTATACTTATCTGGAACTAAATATTAGCGTGTGTGCGTGTGTGTGTGTGTGTGTGCGTGTGTGCGTGTGTGTGTTTGTGTGTGTGTTTGTGTATTTAGGTCTAGATAAACTATTTATAAACTCATCTAGGCCTGTAAATAGGTAATTTTTTGCGTTGTACTACTTGTACTACAAGGAACCCTTATAAATTAATTATGTCTGTCTCAACTATATAATTAATAACTTACTAGCAACTATACTTAACTATATACCTAGCATCTTGTAACGTGCCATGCTGATAAACCTTTTGTCAAGGTTCAAGACTTTCGGCTCATAGGTCTCTCTTCGCTCATTAACCTTTTCGTAAAATGATCCCCAAATAGTTTTATCTCTAGCTAAACCATAAAAAAAATGCTGTGATCTCAGATCAGACAAAAAAGAGAGATATGGTAAGGTGGCGTTGCAGACGCAAACGCATCTGGCCTAAATACGAACTCTCTATTTAAGTTTTGGTTCCAGACATTTTGTCTTTATTGTCATTGTGAATACCAACAACATATTTTCAAGTCGATAGTTTTAATTTGTAGAAGAAATCGGCAAACTACTCAAGACAGTCAAAGTCAAGCAAAGTATGTTCACGGTGAAGTCACGGCAAGTCATGCCGCTGTAAAGATAGGGAGACATGAAAAAAAAACCTGACTGTCTTGCTGAGGAAAAAAGGCCACATTTCTTTCTACTACTTGCCTTCCTAAACTGAGGAAGGAATAGGTCTTATTTTGGATGGAATCGGTTTTTGAAGGCAATAATCAGCAGGAGTGGATCTAATTTGAAAGGAAGTATTTTGAATACACAGGATTTTTTTTCAGTGTAAAGTCTTCTATGCAAATTTGGAAACAACACAATAAAACATTGTTGCATGTTGCTAGATATTTAGAGTAAAAAGGTGTAGGTGCGTAGTATAGAAGTAATTATAGTATACTCAAATTAAACATTTATGTTAGTAAAATAGTGTTTATTAAATCGCATACATTTTTGTGCAGACTGTACTTTTTATCTCTCGAGACACCACTCGTCGCAAGGGGGTGAGATCCGGAAAAAATGTCGTTTGCTCCCGTGATTTAGCACTTCCATTTTATCTATACTATTTTTACCAAGGCATATCACACGTTGGAAAGGCCCCGCCGCAAGTTTTTAAATAACCCTAGGAGTGTATGTAGCAAAATACTTAGTAATTCCTTCAGGAAACCAGGCTCATAGTAAGGGCTTACATGGTGCGCAAAAACTTGAAAAATATAAATAAACCAACCTTATTTGTTTTGTATCATATCCTACTAGTTACACATAATTTAAGAACATGAAGAAAAAAAACAGAAAAAATTAATAGGTACTTACTTTACATAGAAATTAAACCAGACCATCGTATTAAACCTTCGTATATTTTTTTTCAAAGAAATATAGGTACAGTAAAATTATTACATAATAATAAAAATGTCTCGAATATTTATTTATTTAAGATTTTTTAATATCATTTTCGCCAAAATAAAACATATCAACTTAAAAATTACTTATAAAATTTCGCGATTTGAGTACTGGTTTTAAAATAATTCGGGATTAAAATATAACCATTTAAAACAGAGTAATTACTGTAAAACACATGAAACTAATTCTAGAACGAATGCCCAATGTTTTTTTGACAACGAAATGAATGAATGTTTTTTTTATTCCTAATAATTTTTTTTTTTTTTTTTTTAATGTAAAAAAAATTGAAATTTATAACTCCGTCTGTGGAGAGCGGTGTTAAAAGATGGGTTTTCCAATACCCCTCTGATCTGATGTTCCTTGTTTCATACAATAATATACTGAATAAAAGGTCCAGAAGAAAACGTTGCAGGATTTATCGGGTTTCAGGAAATACTAGGCTGTTCACGCTTCGATTGATGTGTGAGTTTTTCAATATAGGTAAGGCAAAAAAAGTTACGCTCCAGAAAAAGATTTTCCCAATGGTCTCAATAATAATCTCACTGGTTGAAGGGCGTGACCATCGATAATACGTAGTATAGTTTTCGACCAAAATAAAATGAGTGGACGGCCCTAACCATTGAACTTGCTCAGTAAAAACGAGTCAAAACCGTCGGGCATATTCTTCAACACGTAATTATAAACATGTACAGTATAACACTGTTTTAAGTACAGTATATTTACTTACTTGCAGCATGTCACTTGCTTAAAGACTCTATAACAGCCTTTTTGACGAACGCCATGTTATGGTTACTCGGAAATGCCGCTCATTCCAGAAATTGCAGGTGTGAGGTAAAAAGATCGCATAAAGCGCACAGTGTGCGAGTTCCACAGATCTATGATATGAGTAATGTGAATGAACTTTCAGGCGGTGGCGGCTAGTGCAATGATAAAACCGCGATGTTGGCATCAAATCGATCAGCTCTTCAGAACATTCCCAGTTGTAAATGCAATAAAATATACAAAGAGACCCAACGCCTCTGCGCATGCTGAGCGTCTCTAGGTGTTCAGTGAGCTTGGGATTGTCGACAATTCTGACAGCTCTACGCTATACTTAATGCATCAAGTGGGTCCAGCTGATACTTGAGTGCACCGTTCCAAATAAATATGGTAGCACTACTAAGGTTGTTTATGGCCTAATTTTGTAACCCCTGAGAAAAAGCTTCCTGCTGAGAACGGGGGAGGATCACAATTACAAAAAGGCGTATCTTGGAGTTCCCGATGGCCGCTTCGGTTAGCCGGTCTAGATATCGCTAGAACGATACCATAGAAACGGACTTGCGCGAGCTCTAAGGCGCCGACTGGAGAGAAACAGTGCAAGACCGACCAATGGCTTTCTCAAATGTCGGAGGTTGAGACCCACTTCGGGTCACTGTGCCATCGGAGTAAGCAGTAAGTAAGAGTAAAAACTTTCCGAACATAATCTATAATGGCTATTTGGTAGTCAATAAACCAGCTTCGAATTCCGAGAGAGTTGTAGACATAACATGTGCAAATAAGATCTAGCTGATTCTCCGGTTGAACTGGAGGACTATGGACCTCCCAGGTCATGGAGCATCTCGATTGACTATGAATGAGCTTGTGTGCCCTGTACCCCAAAACCTGCACGCTGGGCGACCTTTGCAGCTTACGCTGCCACAGATTCTGTGGC
Source organism: Agriopis aurantiaria (assembly GCA_914767915.1). NCBI lineage: Eukaryota > Metazoa > Arthropoda > Insecta > Lepidoptera > Geometridae > Agriopis > Agriopis aurantiaria. The sequence goes on along the minus strand of OU611986.1, from coordinate 13,820,134 downwards.
CTCCTATTGGTCAGAAGTAATATAATTACATCGAATCGCTGACTCGAGAAGAAAAAAAGATTGATGGTTGGCCATGTTAAGCAAACCTTCCTTTTCATCATCATCATCATCATCAGCCAGAAGATGTCCACTGCTGAACATAGGCCTGCCCTTTAACCTCCACTGCACAATCTGCATCCACTGGATGCCCGCGACTCTCACAATATCGTCGGTCCATCTAGTGGGAGGCCTACCTACGCTGCGTCTTCCTTCTCTTAATGGTCTGCAAAACCCAACTCAAGTTTTAACTAGTTCAAAGAAGGTGCCTTCACCACGCCATAATCGGTAGTCAATCATCACAAAAGCCTTAACCCTTAATTACCCTTGCGTTCTTATCAGGTCCCTTCAGATCTCGAGCACCCTCCGGTCTCGAACAACGCAAATCGCAGACTTGTCCCTCAATTCTGCTGCCAATTCATTATCGGACTTCCAGACGTAACATGAACTTCATTCTAACAAAAAACGATATAATTTAAGCTTTAGCCTGAATCAGATAAAGATTCTTGTTGAATAACATAGAAGGGCTTGATATTGTGTTTTAGAATTGGAATAGGAATGATTACTCGCCTCGCGTGTTCGACTTTCGAACGTCGTATTCGTTCGGAACTGTAATTAAAATGTAACTGTAATGGCATGGAATAAGGTGAGTTTTTCCGGTTGGTTAACGAATGTAGGTTGTTTTCGAAGCGTGTTTAACCAAAGCAATGAGAGAGGGCGTGATAAATAACCGCCTTTGTGAACTTACCGCTCGGGTATTAAAATGCATTTTGAGGTTGCTTTTTTGTGACGTCGGATGTTCCCCGACAAGAGTGGACTGTCAGGAATGCAGGATTTATTTGGCAAGCTTCATGACAAACAGACAAGAACGGACGTAAAGTATTATCAAAATAGCTTTTTCTCAAACATTCCCATATTCGGTCATTATCGTAGTGGTATTTCCTTGAATATCCACGCTATGTTATTCAGTGAATAACAGCGTGACATAGCGAGCTATGTATTTCAATGGGGTCAATTATGTTGTACCATTCTCTAAACTAAACTAATCTGACAGGACTAAAATTATCAGCGTCTTTTTTCATTTCAGTACCTATGTCAGAAAAGGATTTAAGAGCTATCAAATTTAGTTTAGTTTAGAGAATGATACATCAGAATCGACGTCATTGTCTAACCTCTATTGTACACCCCATCTTCTAACTATACGTCTTCTATAAATACATTTCATAGCGATAAGGCCGCCAGATGTTATACTAGTTTTTAAGATTTTTTTGTCCTCTGTATGTTTTGATGTGAACAGTAAAGAGTTAATCAATCAATCTATGTCGAGAAAAGTAATATACAAGCCTTGGTGTCAATAAGGCATTGATGTCACGTAATGTGTGCCTTAGTTTCTCTTAGACCGACGTTTTACGCTTTTACCATCACATTGCTTTTTCACCTGCATCATTTCTGAATTGAAATCTGGAAAAAAAATATCAGCTGTTCCATAGAAAACGGTCATTCACACTTGACAAAATGTATACTTAGAACAGCTGGGATGCAAGAGGCCAGCAAAGGTGATTCTTTTTTTATAGAAGATAGACCTGCGCCTGGCCGCCATCTCGCCTGATGCCTAAGCGACTAAGTATGCGGTCTACGATGGAGCACGCTTGCGTAGAAGAAACCGATTCACTCTCGACTTGAAGACATCCAGATTGTAACTGACGGGGAAAACCCATTCAGGCAGCGAATTCCACTTACTAGCAGATTCTATCATGCGGAAGTGTTTAAAGGAAGAAGTCACAAAGAAAAAGGTCACAACACCTATTGAAAAAACTCAAACGTACGAACATTATAAGCAACGGGGTGCACTTTATAAATAGTCGGGGTTCAATGATAAGAGTATTGACCTCCTTTCAAGTCTGAACCATCATCGTTAAGTGTAACCCTGGATAATAAAACGTCGAAAGCCGAAAATAATGTACACCGCCACCACGTTCATTTTTCACGTCACGAGCCCAAATAAACAAATCTACGAGGTGAGAGCATAATTTATTCAGTAGAAAGAAAACCCAAGTAAGCCGGGCGTGAAATTGAAAGAAAAACTGCAAAAAAGTGAGCATGTGCGACTTTTCCCACGCAGGTTGGGTTCTGTATACCTACTTAATATACCTACGAGTATTCTTAGCATTTAGTGCGATGGTGTTCGAGCCAGCATGTGCGCCCGGGCACCCGGTTCGATTCTCGGTCCTTCACCAATGACTTATTTATTATTTAAATAAATTATGTACAGTTTCGATGCCATCGCTCCAAAACGGTAAAAGAACATCATGACGAAATCATTATGTCCAAGAACCTCGAGAAAAGAAGTTCAAGCACATAATTATGATATGCCCAACATGCATTGGGCCAGCATTGTGGGTTAGGGCCCATCCTCTTTCTCTCTCTCTCTTCGAGAGAAGGCTTATGTCGCAGCCTCGCAGCAGTGGGAACATTATAGGCTGATAATGATCAATTGATGACGACAAAGAAAACTCATAGCGGTAGCAAAGATCCATTGAACAGAACACCATCCCGGCTAAAAACGAAGCATTGAAATGTAAGTTCTTTTATCATTAAGGTAGCATTTGAAGTGGGGACGAGACGCGTAGTCGACGCCTAATGACTCCTTTGACGTGATGAGCGTCACTTGAAATTCATCTGTAGGTACATCGTACAATTTAAGGTGTTATTTCAGCCGAGTTGGTGTTGTATGGACGATGATAACAAATTTAGTCAAAAGTACAAAAAAAAATTACTAAGCCGAATATAGGTTATTCATTGTACATAACTCTGAACAATTTTATAGTATCATTATTATAAACAACTTTTACGGTCGGATCAAACAAGAAAAAAAATTTTTTTTCTAACTCTTATCTTATTCTACTCAGCAAACCCTTTCATTTGATATCCATTTCATGGTGATACATAAAAACATCTGGTCTGCCATCTCTGAGAGTCCGCCATATTGGATTTATAATGACGTCATTTAACTAACCATGCACGCATTGTCATCCAAACTAAACACGTATGCAAAATGTCAGCTCAATCATTTGGCGATAACTGTTTTAACATTCAGTTGCAAGATTTGATCCATAATGACAAGGCAAGTTAAATAAAAGCTTTTTAAAATCATACCGGTGAAAACATCATTCTCCTTTCAGCTTTGTATTATCGTTACGTGTAACCCTGAAACTAGCATGCAGAAATTATAATTTTAAAAAATCGTGGACGAAAAAATAAGAACAGCCGCTTCGTTCGTTCTCTTCTGAACACTGAACCCTAAAAATAAACGTCACCCCTATAGGGATAAAGAGGAAACGACTTTATGGAGATTTTCGTGGCTTAGCAAAAGTTTTTCTTTGTATGGATAAATAATATAAACATGAATTTTATTTTGTAAAGGGAGTGCTATTGGGATATCTGTACCTATACTCTGCACCAAAATAGAAAGAACCCTCTTTCTATTCTGAAATAACACGATTTGACTCATTTGACAACCCCGTCATAATTATCATGATGTGTGTCTGACCAGCTTTTACCCACGGCTTCGCCTGCGCTTTGAGTAGCTTATGTCACTGAGGGGTGGTGTAGTTTTCTATTCGGTGGTATAGATATAGTGGTAAATTTGAAGATCTGACCTTCCATTCAAGCGAGTCCAGGGAAGTAGGCGCGGTGAGACTTTCGCCATTGTTTATGGCAAGAGCGGATATGCTCCAAGCATTTCCTAGGAGTGTTGCCTCAGGCAACGTGCTTAGGGTGCACCCCGTGTACCTACTTACCGGTGCGTTCCAAAAGAGATCTATCCGTTTCGGTAGGCAGGCTACTAAGGGGGTTTTGGGTGTAATCCTACATAACCTGGCTGTATCCTTTTACAGCCGAGTATCTTTAGAAGATTTCTCCCAACACCCCTGTTACAAAAAACGTATAAGTATTCTTATATTCAGTCAAAGCTTCTGCAAGCTCTGAATCTTGCAATGTCATTGTAAAAAGTTGAATGCAAACATTTACTTCAGATATAACGGACGGAGCTCTTAGTTTAAAAAAACTAGATAGAAAAAGCTTTTTACAAGCTCTCGCAGCTCTAAAAGCTACCAAGTATTGCAATTTAAAAAAAAAGCCACGCGAACAATCCGGAAAAAAGTTAATAACTGCGTCGGAATAAAGTGATTCCCGTGTAATATATAACAAAAAGGTTTGAAAAATTATCACTGACTCTTCACCACAATAATTTGTGGCGCTATGACCAATAACCATAATATAGCTTTTTATAGTGATCTTTAGTTATATTTTAACTGAAAATTCTTCGAAACAAAGCCACAAACATAGTATTTCCCGTTTCACACGTGTTTTTTTAATGTCTGGATCTGGACTGGAAGGGTTGGCTTTACTCCCCGGGGTGCCGTTTGTTGCGACTGTGGATTTGCCGTTTAGTTTTTCATGGTAGTCGGGAACAAAAATGATATCTCCGGTAATGCAATATCGTTGACTGGAAATCACGTAGCGAGTAAAGGTTTTTGATGTATATGTATTTGAATAATATCAAAGCGGGGCAAAAACTTTCAGTGCCCCTTGTTAATGCGACGCGTGTCCAAAATGCTGGCATGTTTCTGGCTCAACGCATTTATAAGCATTGCCAGTTAGCGTGATAATGCCGCCAGCATGCTGGGTACGCTACCAACTAGGAATGGGATTGAGCATTTGGATAGTCGTTAGACGTTCAAAGGTATATAGGAACTCTAGCATGTTTATCTCTCGTCTCGACCGCAAATGGCTCTAACATGTAGCTAACCACTGCAGAGGTTAGCATATTTGTGAAGAATATTAGCATAAGTATATATATCAGGGTAAGAACTATAATGATGTTGGTTGAATTATCAATTAAGTGACCCAAGTTTAGCTCCGTGGAGAGGCCTTCAGCTGCCGTATTCTAAACCCAATGGAAAGTATCAATTCGGAATCAACTCTCTGTTACCGTCATCCTGAATGTAGATAACAGAGGTGGAGAATCGTCATCATCATCATCAGCCCGCAGAAGTCCACTGCTGAACAAAGGCCTCCCCCTTAGAACTCCACACAGAACGACAGCCTGTCATCTGCATCCACTGGATGCCCGCGACTCTCACTATGTCGTCAGTACATCTAGTGGAGAGGCTAACGTATATGCTGCGTCTTCCGGTTCGTGGTCTCCACTCAAGAACCTTTCTTCCCCATCGGATATCGGTTCTTCGAGCGATGTGGCCTGCCCATTAGCACTTCAACTTGCAAATGCAGGTGGAGAACGCAGATCTCGAATCGAAACTTTCCGATTGGATTCAGAATACAGCAGCTGATGAAGAATTTATAAATAAATCCTAAACTTACACATTATAGAAAGATTTTGCCAAACAAACAAAGGGTAGGTAGGTATCCTTTTGTGAGGCATTGGAAGGGTTGCAACAACCCTACTCCCGGGGGCGTCGTTTGGACGTACCGTAACCGCGCTGGGCTCCGCTAGTAATCATTTTTCATGCAAATAAAACCGGTGCTAGTACCGTTTAACCGGTTTATTAGGGTAGAGACTTATACCGGTTAACCAAAGCCACTCTCAGTGTTTGAAAAATTGAATGATGCGAACGTGAAATTACAAAAATATAAATAAACGGGCTAGTACTAGACGTACTAGTAGAACTCGCACTCTGAGGGTTCCGTTGGAAGGAACCCTCAGAGCACGAGACCAAACAACAAAAAAAAGTTGAAATATTGAAATACAAACTTAACTTTGTAATCGACAATAAGGTTCTTCCATACTTACCAACTACAAAATGTAAGTTTGTAATCACAAAACAATATTTTTATACGCTTCAAATAAATAAAGAAAATCGGATATTATTTGCAGATGATAGCACAATTACAATAGCATGTAAGACACCTGACTCATATGAAAATGACATTAATGATTCCTTGGCATCAGTTATATCATGGCTTGACAACAATAACTTAAAAATTAACTTAAATAAAACAAATATTATGCACTTTAGACAAAGAGGACCAAACAAAGTTAATATCAATATAACATATGACAATAAAATAATAAAAGAAGTAGAAAACGCTAAATTCCTCGGTCTAACTATTGACAGAAAATTAAATTGGAAACCGCAAATAGTGAATCTCTCAAAGAGAATAAGCAGCCAAGCATATGCCCTCAGCAAACTGGCTCCTATTTTAAATACAGACTCGTTACTTACTGCCTACTATGGCCTTGTGGAATCCATTTTGAGATACGGTACTATTTTTTGGGGCAACTCAACTAACAAAATAGTTATCTTTAAAAGACAGAAAAGCTGTATTCGGGCTATGTTTCGACTTCAAAAAAGAGATAGTTGTAAACCTTACTTTAATAAATACAAAATTCTTACACTTCCCTGCCTGTACATTTTGGAGACAGCCATATTTGTGAAAGCACACCGAGATCGATTCCCCACACTATCTGACACTGTAATAAGAAATCGACGCGACCAAGACAGACGGCGCGTACATGAAGGAAAGACAACCCTGATGCAAAACAGTGTAGTGTGCATGGGACCTCTTATCTACAATAAGATACCAAGGTCAATAAGAAATCTCAATACTCACTTATTTAAGAATAAATTAAAAGCACTGTTGCAACAGAAATGCTATTATAAAATTGATGATTTTTTAAATGACAAATTGTAATTGATGTAATTTATTATTATTTTTGACATAACATAGGTATTTTATTTTGAATTATATATATATACTTTTTTCTTTTTAACTTTTTATCTGTAAGACATTGTTACTTTAGTGATGATTAATATTAAAACATTAGTGTTACGAGCATAGTGCCATCACTCTGCCATTTGTACGCCTGACCGGCACAACGTGATTTAGTACTATTTTTGTTTATTTTAACATCTTTTGTGCATGAAAATGCACAAAATTCTCATGTTGTATGCAAATAAATGATCTTTATCTTTATCTTATCTTATCAGATTTTTTGCTTCATTATGTACTATGAGACCTTGCTAAATTTCATGATTACGGGAAGTACCCTATAGGTTTTAATTCCTTTGTGAAATCGCAAAATATGCGACATACGGTGATATCTTTTGATCGCGTTGACTTGCAAGTTTGATTTTTTCATAGCTGAAATAAACCGTAGAGCCGAGTATTTGATATACATTTCAATAGACAGACAGACAACGAAGTGATCCTATAAGGGTTCTGTTTTTTCCTTTTGAGGTACGGAAATCTAAAAATAGGAATAAGGTAAGTACTTACCAATACGTATATACCTACTTAACGTTTCATTAGTACCCTTAGATTAGACAAACAAGGAAAATATAGGTAGGTATTATGCTTTCGTACAATATTATCGTTTGTGTTCCGAATGTCTCAATGTTTATCCCACTTGTTTCACTGCACTTACCGCTATACTACTATATAAATAATATACCTACTCACTATAAATACCAACATGAAAATTACTTTATAGGTATTATTTATGTTACTTATACTAATATTCAATCGGTTTTTTAAATTAACATTTAGTTATTTTCTATATTCAAAAATGTTGAAAACGTGCGAAGAAGAGACAGCTATAGCCGATGAACGCAGTTGGCTCCAGGTCTCGACGAAGCAGCAGTAGTTTAGAAAAAAGTTGGTCGTATGATTAAGTAGGTACTTATGTTGTTACATTGTTCTTCAAACCACAAACCCGTATAGGTATACTCCCTTTGAGCGTGGAGATTTACTGCCATGTTCTTAGGATACCTGGGTCCCTAAATACGGGTCTGGGGCCTTACGCCCAACTTCTTACGTGGTCTCAAACTAACGAAACAGCGCAGTTCGAAAAATCACGCGAACGTGAACCTTAACGCACCAAGATACGGTTTGCGGTCGCGCAACTTTTTTCATGGCGTAAGGCCCCTGATCGTAACTATGATTGAAAAATAAGTCATTATACCTATTATGTACAAACTTAGAGTACGTACTATGTTGTTCATAGAACTGAATCAAAATTTTAAAAATAGAACGCCGCGTCGCTCATCAGTAATCAGCGCGCGCGCCGCTTGCAAACCTTCAGGAGAACAATAAGTCGGTGTCGAAACACGAGGTCGCACGAAGGTGATCCGAGTGCTAACACACTGTTCACGAACGCATATATTTAAATTAACCGATTACTCTTGAACCTTACAAACCCAACAGTTAAAATCCATTCACAGCTCAATTTACACTGGACTTTACACGAACTATCCATTAAAGCTTGACCCCTCACCGCGGTGCAATCAATCAGTGGTTCAAAGTAATGCAGAGGTCCTTTTTATTTGGATGTTGTGCATGTGTGTGGTATTTATAGTTGTGTATTACATTGAAACGTCAGGGCACACACTGGCACGGTCTCGGCACGCCAAAGCAAAACAACGCTGTTGGAAATTTATGTAACGGTAGCAAATAAAGTGTTGTTAGTTTGTATAAAAAATATATCATCCTGACATTCCTGACGTTTAAATACAAATTCATTGAAAATTTTATGTATAGGTAGAGTACGCCGCTGGCGACAAGCAGCAGCGACAACAGCACTACACTGGCTCCTAGAGAGCTTTTCATGAAAGAAGTCCCACAGTCCCACGGCAAACAGCGGAACTTGTAGGTAGTAGTCAGGTGTTGTTAGGTACTGTGTTTGGACGCCAGTGAGGTTTTCATTAATTTGTCATCGTTAAAGAGTCGCGTATGATGCCTAAAGTTGTTAAAGTGCTGCTCGAGAAATTCTACTCATACTGATTGATACGCGATGACAGCGCCGCGTTTGGGGGACTTATTTCATGAATAGCACTTTATACATTTTCTTTGATTTTTTTATGAAGATACATTCCGATAGGTACGGAGACTGTCGCCGATGACGTGTTTAGCCGGCCACGGACATATACCTTTAAATTGCATTTGACTGCTAAAATGTAATAACTGATGGGTTACAGGATCTAGGATATTATAGTCACTTTCATTCGTATTGACATTAGTGCATCGTGATCGGAGACATAAGCGATATCGCATGATTCTCTAACTCTAGAATATTAAAATACTAGCCCCCAATATTGCTGTGGAATATGTAGAATGGCCTGTGGAAATATCCAAAAAGATTTCAAATAGGTATAGATTCAAACATCGACGCGCCAAAAACTGCGAGTATAACCTGAACCCGTAAGGGAAAACGTTGATTAAATTTTATTGTGCGAACCGCTAGACTGTGGAACGCTTTGCCGGAATGGGTGTTCCCAGATAATTAAGTACAATCCGGAGCGTCCTTAAGTTGCGAGTGAATCACTTTCTTCCAGGCAACCTTCATCGTAGACCGCATCATCGATTAACATCAGGCGAGATAGCAGTTAAGCTCAAGCTTGTCAATAGATGAAAAGAATGTGCTTTTATACGTAGGAAGCACTTCATTAGGTACTCACAGTTGCACATTTGAGAAATGAGATAGTAACGGTATATACGATATAAATACGATAGTGTTTTGTGAATGGTTTTAATTTCAAAATCGATCCAGAATTAATTGATTTTATTGGGAATCCATAATTCCAATTAATCCTGGAGAAAATATAATAAAACCTTATTCTAGTATATGCTTATCTATGGTAATACATTGTTTGGTAATACATTGTTAATAATATCTTAAGAATTGTTAAATTTCCATTTAAATTAAATCCTAACATGTAGAGCATCAACCACATTATTATTATATTACTTGTTATGGATATAGTTTTGTACCATATAATTATATTTATCATCATTCATTATTCCAGCCTATGATGTTTTCACCGCTGGGTATCAGTCGTTCTCTCATAGAGAGAGAGAGAGAGAGATAGTGGTGATCCACCATGCTGGCCCAGTGCAAAAAGCTGCTTCCTCGATCTATAAATATTTAGTAAATATGTATGAAATTTTAGATAAGTACCTATTTTTATCTTTTATTTTGTAAGCGCACGGTGAGTGTGAGCACTATGTCAAACCAACTGTGGTTTTTTGGTGCAACAATATATTCGAAATTGTAATGTTGTGTAAAGAAAATAAATACCTTTTTTTTTTTTTATTCTCCACGGACTTCTGGGTCCGTGCCTTTTGTCAACTTTTACAATTTATTTTTTTAACTATAACTGGTGTTACATAATACCTATATTAAAAAGTGCATGTTGGTCATATTTTAAGACATAAAATATGACAATTCACCAACATGAGGTTCTTTTGACTTTGGGCTTTTGAGGTTCTTGGACATACCGGTTTTCTCACGATATTTTCCTTCACCGTTGTTGCGCGATAGCATCGTAACTGCACATGATTTATTACTAAATAAGTCATTGGTGCAGAGCCGAGGATCAAACCGGGTACCGTCACATTGTAAAGCATGCTCGCCCACCAATGCCACCATCACCTCGTATATTTTTATTCAGAACTTTCAGAAGTCAGTGAAGAGTATTTTTTTAGATACATATATACTGACTATTTAAATGCTTACTGAAGACTTTGGAATCCAGAATGGATTCGAATTTAGTGATAACTACTCAGTCTTATCATAGTTAATTGCTCATAAAATATTTTTATTTTTTCTTTTTATTCCATCGCTACCAAGTCTATGAGCAGCGCTCCGGGCAGGCGTCATTTGCATTGGTAATGTGTCCGCGAGCGTATTGGTAAACAAAGTGATTTACCTCACACTAGAGTCGGCCTATAAACTACCATAGACATGGATACAGTCTACTGTAGACATGAATGACTCTTCGGTAGACATAATGAGCAATAACCTTTAATATAGTATAGGCTATGTATACTGTACTGCTAAAGTAATGTGTCTGTGCGTATTGGTAAACTGAGTGATTCACCTCACATTATTCAATTTCATGGTGTGAACAATAAAGAGTTAATCAATCAATCAATCAATCAATCATTAGAGTCGGCCTATCATCATTTCAGCCATAGGACGTCCACTGCTGGACATAGGCCTCCCCCATCGATCTCCAAAAAGGCCGGTCGGAAGCGGTCTGCATCCAGCGTTTCCCTGCGGTCTCTTCCCTACCAAAGACATGATGAATTCAACTTGACATTGACATGAATAAATCTTCAGTGTACATAATGGGCAATAATATTTTACCTATAATGTATTGCTATTGTAATCTGGGTCCTGAGATTATTGGTAAGCAGAGTGATTCACCTCACTCTAGGGTCGACCTAATAAATCCGACATATAAATATACTCTGCCGTAGACATGAATAACTACAGTGCGCGCGTGCACATAACTAACAGTAACCTTGTATCTAACTGTATTGTAATCTAGGCTTTGATATCATTATGGTAATGAATGTGTCCTCGCCTATTGGTGTATAAAGTGATTTACCTCTCATTAGAGTCAGTCTATAAACTCTACTGTAGATAATGAGTAATCTACTAGACTGGACATAATAAACAATAAAACATTGAAATTAAACTCTTTTAATGGATTTTGTCGCGTGTATTTTACATTGTTTTAATTATGGTCTGGCGTTTTAGGCACATTCCAGCATCAGTATTCACAGGCAGGCATATTATTATATGTCTATATGTGCTATAATAATATATCACGCGAATATTGGTAAATAGTGATTTACTTCACATTAGGGTAGAGTCAGACTAAAAACGTAAACATAGATGATAAACTGCACTGTAGATAATTAAACTACAATCCGGCTCCCTAGATCATTTGTCATATGTCCAGACGTTTATTGGTAAAAAGAGTTATTTATTACGACACTAGAGTTGGCCTAAACATTACCATAGATAAGATAAACTCTACTTTTGCCATGATAACATTAACTTACACAATGATTACCAATCTGCGCCCCGAAATCACGAGCAGTGTGCCGACGAGACGAGACACCGCAAGCATATTAGTAAATAGAGTAATTTACCTTAAACTGACTCATAAAAATCAGTAAATGAAAACGTTAACCTACAGTTTCCCTTTTAGCACTTACACACGCCCCATGGGTACGGAACCCTAAAAATAACTGGTGACAGATCTACGTTTGGCCACCAACTCACCTGATGGTAAGCGACGGTGAGGCCGATGGAGCACGTCGGTCGTCGGTTTCAACCCATACACAAACCATATTGTGAAAGTTTATCGCATATTAGGTGGTCTTTTAACCGCTTTTTCTCCTTGACACTTTTCGTAATTAATCTTGATTATCCGACTGTAAAAGCAACGAACCTCCAAGCGAACTCTCCAGCGTCGTGATTGCTGTACGTCATGATTAATAGAAATGCGAATCGTGCGCCGGCGCAGTAGAAAGCGTAGTTTCTCCCGCGTTAGTCGACCTATGTTGCCCACACCACAAGAACTCACTTGATTATGTTGCGGTGAGAACAAACATAATGCAGTTTATTCTAGGCAAGATTGCTCCATCGTAGACCACATCATCGTTTAACAAAGGGCGAGGAGGTCAAACGCAAGCTTAATACAATAAAAAAATACAAAGCTTCTGGACGGAAGGTTTAAATAGACGTTAAATCCTACGGTAGGGTTAAAAAAGTAGGGTTCAACTTCATCAGCCAGAAGACGTCCACTGCTGAACATAGGCCTCCCCCTTTAACATCCACACTGAACGACAGCCAGCCTTTAAAAAACGCAAAAAAAGGTTAGGTAGGTAGTAGTTGTAGGTAGTTAGGTAGGTTACGTTACCAGATTTACCCATAGACAGTCGAAAGTCTCATCGATATTCATCATCATTGTCAGCTTGTATCGACCCCCTGCTGGATATAGGCCTCCTCTCCTGCCATTCCCTCTTGAGCCAGTAATCTGAAAGTTTCGCCGTTGAAAGTATCGAGACAATCCAAATACTCAAGCCTACTACCACCAAGATAACCCGTTGGTCCAGTTGGTAGTGATCCTACCTTCTGAGCCTGAGGGCGTGGGTTCGATTCCCACGTAGGACAAACATTTGTGTGATGAACATTTGTGTTTGTTCTATATCTGGTTGTTAATATACTCAATACTCAATATGTTTATTGCGACATATGTATGCATGCAAACCTTAAATAACATGTTTATATTTTTAATATTACAAGTAGTACATATGACCCTGTTAGGGTATGGCAACAGAAAGAAAGTAAATATCTATTTAAGTATGTATTTAAAAAACTATATATGTATGTATATCAGTCTCATGGCAGCCATATCAGATGACCGTGTGTGCAAAAAATGACCCAAAATATTTATTTATTATTTATCCATTACCTTTTGAAATCATAGTAGCTCTTACACGTCCCAAACTCTCGATCCGAGACGTGTGTCAATGATTCTATGTCGTGTGAAAAGCGAATGCGTGTGGTAAGAAAGACAGTTGTAAAATTAATACGAGTGTTTGGTCACGCCGAGAGTTTACGATCTTTGCTTTATAATGCTGTAAACGACTGTTTCCGGACATCAGTAACCTTTGAAGTGATAGGTCAGTTGAACACATAAATCTATGATCACGTTGTCGTCGCTTTCTGTCATTTCTCGTACAGAAGTTAAACCTAACTAAATAACTGTTTCGGAATATTCGTGATCTTTGAAGTGATATGTCAGTTGGACAAATAAATCTAGTGACACGTTAATTTAGTAACATATTTAGGAGCAGTTGTGAGAGCCGGTTCCCTCTCTAATCTAGGTATGTTTATCCACGCTGTTGTTCTTAGGGTTCCGTACCCAAAGGGTGTAAACGGGATTACTAAGTCTACGTTGTCTGCCTATCTGTCTGTCCATCCTACCTTTTAACGGTTTTATCTTTCATTTATTAGACAGCTAGTTGAAATTTTCACAGAATATGACGTAATGTTACGGGGGTTAACTAAGAAATAATAATAAAGTCAAAAACTAAAGGAACTTATTTAGAACTTAAACAAATCATGTGCAGTTTCGAGGCCATCGCTCAAAAAATGGTGAAAGAAAACATTGTGGAGAAACCGGTATGCAAGAACCTTTGACGATGAACATGTAGGTACATTATCTAAAGCAAGAACCTTAAAAAGTTAGAATTCTCTCCATTCTTTCTCTCAGAGAGAAGGCCTGCGTCCCAGTTGTGGAAACATGATAGGCTGATGATGAATGAACTAAAATGAAAACCAAAAAGTACCTACTTAAAATAAAAATAAAGATGAAAAATACCCCGTTGGAAGAATGCTGGCAGTTTACCATTAGTATTGCCACGCTGAATGGCAATGCTTATTTTTTTGGCCATTGTAGGCCCATTATTCTAATAACCAGCCTGCACCAATCGTCTGATCAAGTCGCAATAGGCTCATTGTAGGTACTACCTGAAAATACATACTCTGAAGACTAAATTATCTTGACAACAAAGTTGGCCGACGCACTTGATAGTATCGATTTATGGTTAAATTAGGCAACCAAAAAAAAACAGTTAATTAACACTAAAATGAATTCCTAGTGACTAGTTTAGAGCTAATAGAGAGTAGAGACTAATTCTATTAGCTTTATCCTATATTGATAATATTTGATCCTACAAACAAAAATAAGGTCGGTACTCCATCATCAAAAATCTGATTACAGCACGCCTTATCAAACTAATTCGACCTAATGAGTCTCACAAAACCGACAAAGGTGTTATGAATAAATAAGCACTTAACAATGACTATAAAAACTACAAAAAACTTGAATCAATAAAATAGCTAAGACGCGAGTACGATTTGTACATCGAGGGTTCTGTACCAATGTCGAATGAAAACAAATTATTACTTATAACAAAGATCTCATATGTTACAAAAAACTCTTTAACTCATAATGAAAAGTTTTATGTATTCGGTAACATTAAAAACTATTCGTTTCGAATATCAAACGAGTTGACAAATAACAGTCTATCTACTTCAGGTTTTCTAATGTTTTAACGACTACTTATATATAAAGCTGTTTTCTTACGCGTATCCACCACATTGGGAATAGTGGTACCCGGATCACCTTTCTCTGATATTTTGGAATGTATTGATTATTGTAATGGAAAAAATAATATTTTTCCTCTATATATGAAATCGGAGCCGTGCCGCCATGCAAAATACTATTAGTTGTAGTTGTGCGTATTGAGACATATTTAATTGCGAGTATTTTATTTAAATTTGATTGACATAATTTTATTGTAGGTAATTTAATTTAAATTATTTTATTTTAATTGTAATTTGTTATTATACTAACTACACGTAGTTTATTATTATACTTAATATTGACTTGTAAATTGGCTTTACCAAATAAATAAATATTAAATTAAATTTTGTCGGTATCTATTGTAGCTTTAAAGTTAGGTTATTAGCAAGTCTAATTTTTTGTAAAACTGTTTGTACCAAAATTCAAACTAAAGATCGTAAGTAGACGTAAAAGTATATAGTTGCTTAAAAATGAGGTCTCATACAGACGAACAGACAGCAAAGACACACAAAAGATGATTCTTATTTACCGTTTGGAACCGGAACCCCAAATACCAATAAAAAACTTGAATAAAAAATGTTTATTGATGGGTGCGCCGGCGTCTCGTTTCTTCATCGCGTAATTCTTGATGCTATCTTGTTCGTGGAAGGTCGACGATTGTCCCTTTCATTGTAATGGTTGGTTGGGTCGTGTTATCCTGTTCTGGCATCAATCGAAACCCATAGACACCCACGACAGCTTGTGAATGCAGTTGGGATTGTTGGAATTAGGGATCCCTGCGATATTGATAAGTTAGTAAAACGAGCATTATTACAAAACGCATCGTTCAATATAAGATATCTGGATTTTCGAGCATAAAGCGAAAAAATAATTGTTAAAACTAATACCTACACCTAAAACTAATAAAACATTTTTTTTCTTTATTTTGTAATTTATTTAAATCCACTCACAAACTTTTCCTTCGAGAGTTTTACGAAAAACTAGTTTTGAATATTGGAGGTAATAAGTTGATAGGCAGTTGGTTGGTAGTTGTTAATTGGTAGTTTTTCCAAAATTTTATCCGTTATTTTCAATAAAAAATATTGTTATATTACTTACTTACAGAAATTGAATAGATTTTTTTATTTGATAGAATCACAACGTCAAATACTCAGACTTCGTTGCTTTTTCCGGCAAAAAGTGTGATGGGGCTCTTCATCATCATCATCAGCTAGAAGACGTCCACTGCTGAACATAGGCCTCCCCATTTAACCTCCACACTGAACGATTGCATCCACTGGATGCCCGCGACTCTCACAATGTCATCGGTCCATCTAGTGGGAGGCCTCCCTACGCTGCGTCTTCCGGTTCGTGGTCTCCACTCCAGAACCTTTCTTCCCCATCGGTTATCGGTTCTTCGAGCCATGTGGCCTGCCTATTGCCACTTCAACTTGCAAATTTTTGCAATGGGGCTGGGTCTTGATACGGCTCTTAATTAAGTCAATCTCTCCTCCTCTAATCCCCACGTCTCCTTCTAATCTTAAAAAAAAATGGTATTTAAATTCATTCAACATTTAAGGCCGGCGCCCACTAGCTAGAGCTATTTATTTCATACATTTTCAACATTTCTGTAGTTAAAATATGGTAGAAAAAACGGATTGGGCAGAATTATTCGAGACATTCGGGACATTTATGCACACACGGCCATCTGACCCCAAACCAAGCAAAGCTTGTAATATAGCTGCCAGGCTGATATATGTACATACATATATATTTATAAAATGTTATTGCACATTATGAAAATCTTACATGTTATAGGAGGAACATTAAAATTAAAATAAAAAGCATCAAATTAAAACCTAACTATTATTCTATTAAACCGATGCCAGTGGGAATCGTTCCAAATTTTGAAATAGGATAGATATTAACACCCAGATATATAGAACAAACGTAAAACGTTCATCACATGAATATATTTCTAGATGTTGCCGCGACTTTGTATGCGTATATCTGTCAACCCCCTTTCAATCGGCCCTTTAGCAAAATTCTTTCATAGCGGATCTTTACATTCCATAGAGTCATTTAAGAATCTGATATATCGTCCGTTTCTCTCATCTTCGCGTGGCCCTTGTACCTATATTGTTCAGCCAAATATCCGGCAACTCTATATCCGGAGAGACAGCTCTCAGAAAATCCGTCTCATCTCTAGCAACAATTTCGAATAATTCAAGCAGCTATTCGCATTAAGAAAAACCCTAAAAATAAACTGCTTACCTACTAAAGCCGGTAAAATGCTATTAAATGACGATAAAAATAAAGTTCCCACAGCAAAAAAGGCATATTCTATAAAGAACACTGGTCCATTCCATATCCAGAATACCAATTGATAGGCTCAATGGAATAAATGCAGCGGCGCGAGTCGAGTGCTTTATAGCCCGCTCGGAGCTAAGCAATTTATTTCAATTTTAGGGTTCCGTGGGCTTTAAAAAAACCTTTGAATTAAAAGTTTGAAGTAAATTTATCTTTTGTGGTTTAAGATGTTTATTTCTTAAAAAGAATTTTATACATCACTTTACATGAGAAACTATAGATAAATCTTAAGTCTAGGTACAACCGCAATTTACAAAAATTGGTTCGGTAAGTTTATTTGATGACTTTTAGAGTTAAGTTTACCTGACCTTAATCTGTATGTTGACACTATTGGTGAAATCTTGACCACTACTGTATAATATAGTCTACTACTATGTGGTAGTAGGATTTAAGTATGATCATCGACATAAAAGGAATTTTGTCGATGGTATGATAGAGTAAGATTGGGCTGCTCCAAACCAAATTTTCATAACCTAAATGGGTCATTATGCTACAATTAGTGTCACCTATTCAGCATAATGTGGCAATTAATCATTTGACTTTTGACTTTGATTATTGAGGTATTATATACTAGTATGTAAATTGTTTGAATGCTTAAAGTTCTGCGAGAAGATGCATGGATGACTTTTATCTTGATGCCAGAGTTATTAATTTGAAAATGATATTATGGTTAACTTTTTAAGCTCATTAATTAAGTAAAAGTAAAAAATGTGCATCAGAGCTACATGACCTTATCCTGCCATCCCCTTTCTACTACAGGACAAGTAGGAAAACGGCCCACTACCACCCATACATTGTGGATTTTCCTTGGATACGTACCAAACGTTTTGATTCTACGTTTCTAATCCGTACGGCCAAAGTTTGGAACAACCTGCCAGCTTCCTTGTTTCCTGAGAGATATAACCTGGGCCTTTTCAAGGCCAGAATGAATAGGTATCTTCTAAGTCTGCGTGCTTCATCTTCGACCACATCGTCGCTTACCAACAGGCGAGTTGGTGGTCAAACGCGGACTTATAAGCGTTAAAAAATTTTTTTTTTTAAATTGTGTAACTGTTGGAGATTGGTAGGGATGACCGACGCCGGGAATACATTTCCATTGTAAAATAAAACGTCAATAATTGGGACGCCCGTAAGATTATTTTACTAAAACGAAGAAAAATACTTTAATATACGGTTCATCTTTATGTTGAATTTAATTTAAAATGCTATCAAATAGATTCTTTAAAATTTTAGGATGGGTTAAGAATGTTTACCTTATATAGAATGAGACATCACAGGATGAAAACGGAATAACCCATATTCTTTTTATTCCTACGGAACCCCGACGAGTCACAGTTGCGCCGACGGTGGTGGTATCTTTTATTTTATGTGATAATTAATTAAAGTGATTTTATTTAACGGCGCGTAATTTTGATTGGTTGGTTCTTTTACGAGCTTTTATAAGAAGAAATTCTTTGTGACTAAGTATTTTTAGAGTTGCTGTTAGCATTAATAGCATTCATTCTGCCACAATAAAGCACATTTTACAATTCTTCTAATCTGTCTACTAAATTTGAACACTTTACCTATGTATGAAGTAATAACCTAAATTTAAAAAAAAGGAAGTACGTACATAGTACCCGGTAGCGTTGGTAGTATTTGGTAGGTATTACACTCATGGACTGTGGAAAAACGAAGCTTTGGGATGTCGAAATGGCGGCAGTGAATTAGGTTCATAATTATCTGGGTGCAGATATAAATTCAGATCACAATCCGATAATGGCGACAGTTTTAATTAAAATGAATAAACCGAGCAAGTGCGAGTCAGACTAACGCACTGAGGGTTCTGTGTCCCACAAAATACAAAAAGTAGTGCAAAAACACAATATCACGCCCAGATGATCACCCATCCAAGTACCGAACGCGCCCTATACGTTGCTTAACCTGGTAATGAACAGAAATTTGCCACCAACTTCCCGTTGGCCGTTATTTATTATTTGTTGTCATGCTAAGTTTGAAGCTTGTACCGTTTTTACAATAGAGCAAATACAAAAATACGCCTAAAAAACGTTTATTTTATGGAGTTGATAGTAGTTTTTTACTTAAGTTTTGACTTTTCAACTTTATTATTATTATGTTGTATAACGAAAAACGTTTCTCTCCTACAACAAGAGGTTTACTAAGCACGGGCCAAAGCCAAGTGCATTTTTTTTCCTAATGTTGATTAAGTTAGAAATTTGCGTACAATTCGGCAGATATTTAGTATTGCAGCTTTTTGTAGGAGAATGTATGTTGTTGGTGGGATCCCTAAAGTGTGTAAGCTTCTGTGGAGTGTTTTCAGTATTACATCTGTGGTAGATATGACTATTGGTACTGTCCTGGTGGTATTTACACGCCACTGAGATTTAATTTCTATTGAGAGATCGACGTATTTTGCAATTTTTTCAGTGGGGTGGAGGTGAGGTTTTGCGTGTTACAAACGGCAATGTCTGTAAGGAAAACTGATTTGTTCTGTTTGTATAGTACTGTAATATCCGTGGGCCTAGTGTGAGTTTTTCTAGTTGCGTTAACGTACACGACCGCGTTAGCCATCTGGCGCCATGTAGATTAAACTGCTCTTATTTCATACAAATCGTGGTTTACGCTAACGCGGTCGTGTACGTTAACGCAACTAGAAAAACTGACACTAGGCCCACAGGACTATTATAGTGTATTGTTTTATCCGTTACTATGGTCCTATCCCAGTATATTTTGTAATTTTGATTTTCAAGGACAGGCTGTCTGTGGTTTGTATTTGTAGTATGGCATCTTTTCTTCCACTAGTTTATATTTGTGGGCTAAAGATTGGTGAACAATGGCGGCTACTTGGTCATGTCTGTGTTTGTAATCGGTTGGGCAATTTTTTTTATGACCTCTATTTTTTTATTATTTCTTAGTTAATCCGCTGTAACATTAACTACATATTCTTCGAAATTTTTTACTGGCTATCTATTACGGTTCGAAAGATACAGCCGCTAAAAGGTAGGACAGACGGACATACATAATTACAGCGTAGGCTCAGTAAAAGGGTCCCGTTAACACCCTTTGGGCACGGAACCATAAAAAGTTATCACCTCTTAACTTCCTAGAATAGACATTGCAAAATTACGAAATGAGGATACAAGATTCAAACACAGATTGAATCTGCATTCTAAGCTTAGTTAAAGTTGAGCTAGGAAGACACGTAGCACGCAGTGATGACACGTGGTGATATGGATTAAAATTGTGACATGGTGGAGGTCGAGGCAAAGCAAGCGGAGTATCGGTCACCCAAACTATACGAAATGGGTCGACGATATAGGTATCGTCACCGTGCGATTCAAACCTGCACTGAAAGTACCGTTCTTTATCAATCGTTGATAAGACAGTTGAGATCGTAATTTTCGATAAAATGCCATTTGATCAGTACTCGCTATGATCGATTCTATGGCATTTTATCGAATTTGACGATCGATAAAGAACTTGCACTGCTGGACTCAACGTAGGACCGAGACATATGGTACAGCGAGAGAGAGAGGCGTAGATATGGCCAGCAGGAGGTTGTTGATGATGCACTCATAATATCCTATCATGGTGTATAACCGTGCTAAATCAATAAACGAATCATGCTACGGTTGCCTGGAAGAGATCGCTTTTAGCGATAAGGCCGCCAGTTGTTACATTAGTTTTTAAGAGTATTTTGTCCTCTGTATCAAATAGGTATACCTAATGGTGTGAACAATCAATCACTCAGCAATCCCTCCATGGACTGCCTCGATGCCTACCAGAAGGATTTTTTCATAACAGACAGGACTCAGAAGATGGTGGACTCAATAAAAGAGATTAATGTAGAAAGAGATGTAAATAGAGTCTCAAAACCGGCTACATACCTAATCTTCCAGACCAAACTAAAGGCGACCATAAAACGTTAATAAATTTACCAAATCGTTATTTAAAATCAACATAATCAATTTGTTAACCCTAACTCTGACAAATTGTCACTGAACCCAATAAAAGAAATTGCATCCCAATCAAATGCAGACACCATTCCATTAAAAAACGCCGGCGAATTTACACTAATTGGCCAATAATTTCACGGCTTTGCGCTTTATACGAATCCGCCTCCAAAACAGGGTTACCAGATTGGGGTTTTTCTCACGATTGTAGGGAAAATTTAGTCCTATTGGGATTTTGGGAAAATAATTTTAGTAAAAATTTTTTTTTGCATTGAGATTGATTCCAGAAAAATTTACGGTTTCTGAGAATCCTGAGGGAGTGTCCACGCAGGTGAAACCAAGGAGCGCAGCTAGCTTCACAAAAAAAGGCAAATAGATAGACGTTAAATTGCAACAGCTGTATGTAAAATCGGTACTAATACAGGCTGCTCCAAAAGGAGACCTCAAAACGAAAAGTTTAGATTTCTCAATCTAAAATAACGATTTTCCACATTTCCCGTAAAAGAATAAGCAATGGAACTGTCTGGAAGCTCCCGTAGCTAGGTACGTGTCTAAACTTCGCACCCCTCCCATCCGAATCAAAGTGTTATTAACTTCCTATGCTGTAACTTTCTACGAGGATGCTAACTTCTCCCCTCTGCAAGTTTGACAGCAGCAAGTCCCAACTCTGGTTGTCACTTATTAGTTTCATAAAACGTTTCAGTACCTACGTTCAAGTTGACGCATCCAACAAGAGTAACATCGCCGTAACATTACATATTCTGTGAAAATTTCAACTGGCTATCTATTACGGTTCGAAAGATACGGCCGTTTAAATGTAGGACAGACAGACAGACAGACGGACAGACAGACAGACAGACATCGTAGGCTTAGTAATAGGGTCCCGTTTTTACCCTATGGGTACGGAAGTAGGAACCCTAAAACCTACCTGCTTTGTTACTGGTTTTTTGTTGAGTTTACCCAACTCAATTCTAATAAATAGTATTTTACTGTCCGGTCAGTCAGATAATTCCGTAAAGCCATTAAAAGTTTTCTCCGCTTCTGCGGGCCGTAGGGAATAAAATGTTGCGGGGCGAGGGCTTTATTAATAAAGAAAATTTAGATTTTTTTTTCTTAAGGCCGCGCTCACAACGCATCTCTTTGCCACATTTTCAACATTTTAATTAGCAATGTGAAGAAAAAAAAAACGATCGGGTATGCTTTTTAGACTAACACTGCAAACGTTTTAAAGTATTTTTTTGTTGATATATTTTATTACAACGGAAGCGATTTAAAAAAAAAACGTGTTTTTTTTCGACTTTTTCGATCTCTGCTAATTCTGCTATGCTATAAAATATCGTTTATACGATACCTACTAAATACTTTCAATTGATTTTAATTCATTTACTGCCTTGCCAATGCGATTTTGTTTGTAATAGCTTGTAAAACTGGTTTTCCGGACAAAAATTATATTTATTGTACTAAGGAAACCATTAGGTAAGCATATCTACTTGCAATCTTGTCGCATAGGTAGGTATATTTATTTTTATTGACTGTATGTTGTGTTTTGTGAAAATAAATATTTTTCGATCACGAAAATTGCTTCATACCATTTGCAATGTTATTCTAAAAAGCCAGTATTTTTTTCTCACTCTGTGATTTTTATCTTCAAACTCGTTGAAAATGTGCAAAAAAGACAGTTCTGGCCGGTGAGCGCGGCCTTAAGTTCGTTTTGATGGCAAGATTACTTTTACAAGAAAGAAAAATAAAATTCCAAGGACTTTGTTGTCAATTTCAAACTATTTTAGAAATATCGATCGACTAATGTCTAATTTAGCTTCTAACCAATACAAAGTTAATATTAGATTCAGTTATGTCAATCCAAAGGTTGTCTGGAAGAAATTATTCAAGGCGTTAAGGCTGCCTATTATACTGCCAAACTGGTATTAATTTTAAGTTACTTTGTATTGTTCTTTTATTTAACTGGGCAAGTGCCTTTAATAACTAAACAAAATACAAGCTAAAACTTACACTACAAATACAGTTAGACTGCCTATAGACCGTTGAAGGTCTAAAGACAATCCAAATGCTCAAGCCCACTACCAGTTGGCAGCGTACCCAACATGCTGGCGGCATTACCACGTTGAATAGCAATGCTAATACGTTGAGCCAGAAACACGCCAGCATTTTGGTCACGCGTCGCATTAACCAGGCGCTCTGAAAGATTTTTGAAAATGAGGTGAGCTCCCGGTCCCCAAGGGCCCAATGTCTCGACCCCAAACGCCTCAAATATGTAACCACTGCCGAGGTTAGCATATTTGTGTCGCTTGTGCTGCTCTGCCGAATTGGCAGCCGCGCCAGCCCTACCTTGTGTCTCAGGAAGATGTGACGGCGCTAAAGTATCGACACAAGTTGCGTCCCATTCAAGAGGCCGCCCCAACCTTCAGGGCACAAGTGTCATACCGTCAGGCCTCTTTCCATCGTCACGCGCAAGACCACTCTATTCGAGCACAGCTGCGACATTGGCGGTGGAAAGTGCCCTGCGTATGATGTCGTTCAGGCTAGCGTGTTGGCCAATACGACCAGCGCTTCTCGAGCAAGAGAGACAATGGTGACCGAGCTGGTCAACAGTAGTACCACACTGACAGCGATGGGCCTCACAGCACCTTGCACCCAAGCATAAGCTGACAGCTAGACGAAATGCGGTTGGATCTAAAAGGCTACCTGAATTAAAAGAGGGCATGGCTTGCAACCAAAGTCCCGATTCCCAAACAGAGACAGTAAGAATACGAGCGCGATCTGCAATACTAGGACACGTATCTAGTAGCGATTTCCGTGCTAATTCGCAGATCGGCCGATCCCACAGTCTCTGGGAAGACAACTTCCTAGGAAAATCGGTATTTGGACATGCCAGCCTCCAAGCATTCATTGCCTCTTTCGAATAAGATACAACTACATCGGAAGGACCTAAAGAGGGTGCAAGGATTTTTATTGTTCTTGGTGGTATAATACCTAAGTGATATTGAAAGTGATATTTTACTTTTGTTAAATCTAAATTGGCTCCTGTAAGCCTGTTTTAGGCCTGATGCGGTCGCACCCGCCCCGCCACCTTACCATACCCTTACCATTTCTCCCTTGTTTGTTTGATCTTAGTTCGCCAGCGGCATGGAAAACGGATTATCTATTTATCCCGTTCCGGAGAGGAGAGCCAATTTCATTGCGAGCCGTAAATTGCGCCCGTGACGATATGGCGGTAGGGGACGGTTCTAATTGCCAATTTAATTTTAAACACCTCATTTGTAATTTTTGTTTCAGTTTGTGCGTTGCGGGAAAAAATACACTTTTAGTGAGTTAAGAGAGAAAAAAAAATAGGCAACTTTTCATCATCGTCAATATTTTTCACCATCACGTGGATGAAACCGCGGGGCCAGCTAATCTATCTTCTATATACAGGGCTACGCATATAGACTGTACTAAGCCGAAAGGAGGTCATTGTACTCATCATTATGAATAAGTTTTACAATGAGACCAACCATGAAATCACGAAAAAAAATCAGCTGTTCCATACATTTTGTCGAGTGTCAATTACAGTTTTCCTATCTATCTTCTATATACAGGGCTACGCATATGGACTGTACTAAACCGAAAGGAAGTCATTGTACTCATCATTATTAATAAGTTTTACTATGAGACCAACTAAGAAACCGTAAAAAAAAATTGCTGTTGCAGCCTTAGAATAACTACAATTATTCTAAGGCTGTTCCATACATTTTGTCGAGTGTCAATGACCGTTTTCTATGGAACAGCTGATTTAGAAGATCATCATCATCATCATCAGCCAGAAGACGTCCACTGCTGAACATAGGCCTCCCCCATTAACCTCCACACTGATTTAGAAGATACCTACACTTTTAGTGCGAAGGCGAATCAGTCACACACCCACACGTAGGACTTCTTTCAAAGAGAGAGAGAGAGAGAGAGAGAGAGAGAGAGGTTAATTTATACTTGTTATATAATAAGGCTACGTAGTTTAAGTATGTTGTAAATCTTGTAATGGAGTGCTTTTATTTTATTTAGATTATAAAGACACGTATCTATACTATAATACTATAATATTATAAAGAGGAAAGATTTGATTGTTTGTTTGTTTGTTTGTTTGTTTGCATTGAATAGGCTTCGAAACTACTGAACCGATTTGAAAAATTATTTCACTGTTGGGAAGCTACACTATCCCCGGGTGACATAGGCTATAATCTATACCCGTGCGAAGCTGGGGCGGACCGCTAGTATAATATAAGTAAGTACTATACCTAGGTACTTATATAGTCATAGGTAGAGTTTGTGTTTCTGTCCTATTTATTTTATAAGTATTCGAATAAATAGAATATAACTAACAAGTTAAACCTCCGTGCAGAAAGCACTTTACCTGTCGGTAACCACCAAATCAGATTACATTTCTACCCCATGTCGCGAGAGGGCGAGGGGAGAGAAATGTGCGGTCTTGCTGCGGTGAATTTAAAGTTGTTGCTGCATGTACACATTGTACACGTACCTACACATACCCACATTACAACCAATCGTCTCATTTTGCCTTAGCCATTTTGAACGTCCAAAGAAACCTAGGTGCCACCGGCAGCGGGGTAGGACCCAAGCTACCGGTGGTTAGAGCTGCAGAGTGAGGAAACTCTTGACAATGCGTTCCGTGTCAAGGATTACCGCCTTCTGTATCTGACCCTTGACCCAAACGTCTAGCGAGAGCCTCTTAATAATGGTGCTCGGCTAAAGGCCGTTCACTGCAACCACTATTGGGATGATCATTTAGTCAACATCCCACATGGCGGTGACCTCGTGAGCGAAGCCAAGGTACTTGCTGAGTTTGTCCTTCTCGGCCTTCACGAGGTTCTCGTCATGTGGGATGGTGCTGTCGACGAGCACTGCCCGGGGCTGGGACCGGTCGGCGGTCGACCACCATGATATGAAGCTTATTGGCGACAATAGTCCTGTCTGTATGACAGAGCGATCCCAGTTGAGCAAAACACGAACATTTTCGTGAACTGGCGCTGGTTTTTGTTATTATTACTCTAAATTTAACAAAGTCTGGTTTTAACCTAAAAGTGTCCCTATTTCAACACTTAATACTCACGCATGAACCGACTCTAGAAAACGTTGTAAAAGCGGGCCAATCACTTATTACACCGCAAATACCATATCGGGTCGCAGATTCTGGCCGCGACCGCATCGAATTGTCCCTAGCTGCACAGCAGCTCTGCTTTTAAGATTACCAAGCGAAA
This sequence comes from Agriopis aurantiaria, assembly GCA_914767915.1. Taxonomy (NCBI): domain Eukaryota; kingdom Metazoa; phylum Arthropoda; class Insecta; order Lepidoptera; family Geometridae; genus Agriopis; species Agriopis aurantiaria. The sequence continues at coordinate 13,793,557 of OU611986.1, read as the reverse complement.
TAACACAAAGGAAACTCTACTTTATTAGCACATTTATAAGGCACATTCGAACGCGACAGATCAAACCTAGCTGAAGCACTGCTTCTGACGATAACCGTTCTTAATTACAAAGAAAACTCTACCTTGTTCTTCAAGCTATAAAGTGCATGTTTTGGATGTAAAAAAGCAAAGAGAAACTGCGAAATGATGGAGCGTGTACCGCTAATGGCCCATGAAATTGGCAGTTTGCCGATAATATTGGATTTTTTACGTTTTACTCTTAATTTATTTTGATAAAGACGGCTTTACGGTTTTATTTCGATAATTAAATTGGTTTTGGTTATCAAGAAGCATGAGAACTCAGAATTTAAATATTTAAGTGGGTAAAAATTCATGGGTTTAATTGTTTTCCTTCTGTCTGTTAGTAGTTTTCAATAGGCAACTGAAAAAATCTATGTCCATGTTATACCAGTGCCGGTAGTCATTGGGAACGATACTCTCGACATTTTGACCAGTACCTATACCTATCTTGGACGGATTGTTCAGCTAGGTATAGGTAAAACTTAGACAAAGGGGTCGCCCGAAGAATCCAACTCGGATGGGCAGTGTTCGTGAAATTACGTGACATCTTCTCGTCCAAAATACCACAGTGTGTAATGACAAGGTTCTTTAACCAGTGTGTGATGACATAATTATGGTACTGAGCCGTGGTCCTTAACTACTGGTCTTTTGGAAAAACTCAAGAGTTGCACAGCGGGCAACGGAGAGAGCTATGTTCCGATTTTCTTTGCGCGATAGAATCCGGAATGTGGATATTCGCCGGGGTACTAGAGTCACCGACATATCTGACATATACTTAGCTATTAAAATTTGCAAGCAATGGGCAGGCCACATCGTTCGAAGAACCGATAACCGATGGGGAAGAAAAGTTCTTGAGTGGAGAACACAAACCGAAGGATGCAGCGTAGGTAAGCCTCCCACTAGACCTATCGCTACCGAGAACATCATGAGAGTCGCGAGCATTCAGTGGATGCAGATGGCAGGTTGTCGTTCAGTGTGGAGTTCTAAGGGCTAGGTTCAGCAGTGGCCTTCTGGCTGATTATGATAATGATGACCTGAAAAAATAGTAAATACTAAATATGTAGTACCTAAATACTTACTTAACAATTTAAAGTTGTTTTATAGTGGGATTAGCAATTCTGTTTTTTAACCGAACGAAGAGAGCAGGGTCTCCTATTCTAATGGGACCATTTGGCGTTTTTTATGTATCCTACTTACTAATATTATAAACGCGAAAGTTTGTATGTATGGATGTAAGTATATATAGATGTATGGATGTTTGTTCCTCTTTCACGCTGCAACGGAACAACGGATCGACCTGATTTTTTGCATGGGTATAGTTCAAGACTTTTTATCACCATCATCATCACCATTTTTCATAACTACGCGGGCGAAACCGCGGGGCGCAGCTAGTGTTTGTATATTTTGTTAGACGATAACTTGCGTACCATTATGGATCCGATCTTCATGAAACGACAAGTAAGAACTTAGTTCCTTTTTTTAAATTTAAATATAAACAAAATCAGTTAAAGGTTTACGAATATAGGGGTCGAGAGATCACAGATCGGGGCGAACAACTTGTTATATCACGAATAATTTTTTACAGTCAAGTTCCAAAAACGAACTAAGTATTAATATATATTTTTTTGCTATTTTGGGATTTAGTCCCTGGTGATGTAGTAAGAGGCTGTAGTTAGCCTCTTCTCGAACAAAGACATATATTTCGTACGTTTTTACCATTTTATGGGATAAAAACTAAGTAGGGAATAAAAAAAAAAACAATTGGACACTATATTGTCCTACCTATTTGAAATGTTTTGAAAGAAATGTAAATCAGAAAAAAATCTTCCCCGTATCTTTTTTGCTATTTAATATTTAAAGATAATGCGCAATCTTTTATTTATTCTTTTATTTTTATGATAAAACATAATTTTTAGAAACAAAAAAGAACCGACTTCATGAATACATATATTACCTAATTATATATTTACATTCATAAATTACCTTTTTCATTTCATAATTTCGTTGATTGTCCTTTAATGCTCATTGCGTTGAAGTTATTTAAATATTATTTTCTACTTTTTAGTTTCAGTTTGTAAATGAAAGTATGGTCATGAAGTCAAATGAATGAATCATTTTTTTTCTAAAAAATATCTTTATTTTTTATTTTTTTGTGGGATTTATTACCTACGCAGAGATAAAAAAAGTTCTGTAAAAAAACTGGCTATCTATTACGGTTCAAAAGACAGCCGTTAAAAGGTAGGACAGACATCACATGCAGATAGCGTAGGCTCAGTTAACCCGTAGGTCCCGTTTTTACCCTTTGGATACGGAACCCTAAAAAGGAATAATAAACCCTAATAAGGGTCCAAAACTCCATAGAAGCCTCTTGTAAAGCCTCCACCACTTTACTGGTGCATGAGTTTGACTTGACCGTGCATGATTAGCTCTGCTTGACTGGCTTGTTTGACGCTATTGAACACTATATAAAATATTTAATACTAAATACACGACATTATTTAATATTGCGACTGAAATACTCTGTATCCATAGTCATGAAAAATTTAACGAAAAACAACAGGCCGGTCGCCATGGAGACACTTCTTTGTTTTTTTGAAGTTTGTTCCTCTATGTTTGCTGTTTAGTTGACAGCGTCGCTAGTGGAAAACAAAGTATGAAATTCACCAAGAAATAACTGTAGTTCCAATGTTGCCCACCTTAACAGCTAAGTTGGTGGCACTGTACAATGTTTACATTATACATTGAATTCGTTACCTACTTATTGTCATGTTTTTGGAGATTTTTCAAAAAGCACTGAATCAATGTCGAAAAAAATATTATGGGACCACCTATGAGATATGAACTAGGTACCAACCAAAAAAAGAATCATCAAAAACAATTCCAAATTGGCGGAGTAATCGCGTAACAAACATACAAAAAAAAACATACAGTCGAATTAATAACCTCCTTCTTTTTGAAGTCAGTTAAAATATTCGAGCTACATTGTCAGTTGTGACGGAACCGGGCTGTTAAGTTTAGCACCAAAAATATTTTAAAAGATTTTATGATTAATTTATGCATTTTATGCGTACCCTTTTAGAATAATCCTTCATGTATGCCGATACCTAGAGTACTGTAATCTAATTCTACACTTAACGTGGCCTATAACCATAATACCTACCTACCTACTACTTCACAGATTGACCACTAGTTCGAGCATGCTTCCCGTACGTGCGCTAGTATATGTTTATCTATGGCGGTACATAATTGGTTTGTCGTTATCTTATCAGCTATATTACGTGCTGTTATCGGTATTTGCTGACGTATTCTCAGTGAGTTACCTCGGCTCGTTGTTATCAGGCGGTAGCGAGTACAGTATGATTATGTTCATGGGAAGCCTCAAAACTTTTTGTTAACCAGCTGGTTTTTTCTCCTTTTGTTTTTGTTAGAGCAGTATAAATAGTAGGTTTACTGAGAATTAGCGGGAAAAGTAGAACAACTCCAAACAACTGGCATGGAGACGGGAGCCGTCTACAAGCCGGTCTTGGCCTGCCAAAACGGTATCCTTTGCTAGGCCCGTGCTGATATAGAGGACGGAAAATGTTCTGAGTAGGTACTTATTTCCCGGGAGAGTTGTCTGAGGCAACGTGATACGGGTGTCGCATGTCAGTGGTTTCCAGTGGAAATCTCAGTGGAGTGGTGGGTTTTAGTAGGTTTAGTAGACCATAGCCAGGTTGTATCCCAAATAATCCCAATATATCCAGATATCATTAGAACATTCCTTTCTTAGCTAAAAATCTCGAACTAAAGGCAAGACAATATTTCTTATACAGTTAATATTAATTATGAAAATATTCGGGACATTATTGATCAATCAATAATGTCGTAGTAACACACGGTAAACATTTTTTTTTTTTTTTTGATAGGTGCCGTGATAAGGCTGTGGATGAAGCTCTCGATATACCTACCACGCTTATCACGGTTGTTCCGTAATTTGTCCGTTTGGTTGGCCCTTTAGTTTTTACTTTATGACATTATTTTTATTTCTTAGTTAGTCGGCCATAACACTAGGTACATAATTATTCTTTCGTACCTAAAATTCGCAATAGATAGTTAGCTGAAAATTTCAGCTAACTATCTATTACGGACTTATTATTATTATTCAAGCTCTTGGACTGGAACGGATTCGAATACATCACTCACCTTCGTTTTGCCGATGATATAGTCATCATGGCAGAGTCGCTGGAGGATCTCAATACGATGCTCAGCGACCTCAGTAGCCTTTCCCAACAGGTGGGTCTTAAAATGAATATGGGCAAGACAAAAATTATGTCCAATGTCCATGTTGAACCCGTGCCGGTAGTCGTTGGGAACGATACTCTCGAAGTTGTTGACCATTACACCTATCTTGGACAGATGGTTCAGTTAGGTAAGTCCAACTTAGGCAAAGAGGTCGCCCGAAGAATCCAACTCGGATGGGCAGCGTTCGGGAAATTGCGTGACATTTTCTCGTCCAAGATACCACAGTGCCTCAAGACGAGGGTCTTTGACCAGTGTGTGTTGCCAGTGATGACATATGGTACTGAGACGTGGTCCTTAACTGTTGGCCTTTTGGAAAAGCTCAGAGTCACACAGCGGGCAATGGAGAGAGCTATGCTCGGAGTTTCTTTGCGCGATAAGATCCGAAACGTGGATATTCGCCAAAGAACCAGAGTCACCGACATAGCTGTTAAAATTTGCAAGTTGAAGTGGAAATGGGCAGGCCACATCGCTCGAAGAACCGATAACCGATGGGGAAGAAAGGTTCTGGAGTGGAGACCACGAACCGGAAGACGCAGCGTAGGGAGGCCTCCCACTAGATGGACCGACGACATTGTGAGAGTCGCGGGTATCCAGTGGATGCAAAAGGCGGGCTGTCGTTCAGTGTGGAGGTTAAAGGGGGAGGTCTATTTTCAGCAGTGGACGTCTTCTGGCTGATGATGATGATCTATTACGGTTCGAAAGATACAGCCGTTAAAAGGTTGGACAGACAGACAGACAGACAGCGTAGGCTTAGTAATATAGGGTCCCGTTTTCCCCTTTGGGAAGGGAATCCTAAAAAGGGTTCTCAGCTACAAGTTTTTAGCATAATGTATAGCTATTACAAACCCGAAGTCTAACTCACTAACAAAGACACCTACGCCAGTTACGTGATTAGGTATAAATTATTATTGCGGTGAAATTAAGAGCATCCTGTATCACCGTTAAGAAATACCACTCAAGCTCTCTATAATGGTGGTATTATTAACCTTGTTTACACAAGTGAGGAAAAAATATTTTCAAACTCGCCTTCTGCGTGTTTTGGATTACGGAATGCGCCGCGAATCACACAGCTACAGCGCTACCTCGCCATATAAACAATGGCCTACTATTGTTTATAAATACGATGTTAAATTAAATGCTACGTTATTAAGGAGCTGGAGGGGTGGGAGTGGGGGGAGGGGGGTCTACCACCAGCGCTGAAAAGGAGGAAGCACTTCTCTAGGCAACTTAGTAAAAGTAAGTAAGTAGTTTTTCTAGTTTACCCTCATTGTGAAATATTTACTAATTTAGGACACAGCGTAAATTATCTCTATAATAGGGTTACGTGACTGCTTACTATCAGGCAGCCCGTCTGCTTGAATGCAACATAAGGCATAAAAAAACGCAGAAAGGGTGATACTGGACCGAAGGAGCTTCTTGTAAGTACTCTTCATTATTAACAACTTTTTAAATGGGACCAAACCCGAATTATCGAAAATAAGTGTTATTTTCGTTCTTTGGACTTCAAAGTCCAAACGCTATTCACGCGTTTCACCTATGGCGCACCTAGGTATGGCAGGAAATTCAAATTTCAAACAGTTTTTTGTCCTTGTGGCTAGGGCGGTTAAGGCTTTCTATAGGTGAATTTACGTGTAGGTAAATATTTCAAATCATTGACACCTCTGTAAAAAAGCCTACATTAGAATACTTTGTTTAATTCATTTGCTAATAATCTTACCAAGGTCTGGTAGTTTTATAATAGGTACAAGTAGTTTTTGTAGTTCATTTATCGGTTTTATCTTGTAGGTAACTACGTAGCTAAGTATCTAAATTATTGTCAGGTTGATATCGTTTCCCATTATAAGGTAAGTACCTATCTAAATGTCTGCTACACGAATACAAATTTGTCCTTAACTCTAAATTAAATTCTATTTTAGTGTCCATAAATTACATCTTCCCTCCGTACCCTAAGGTCCGGCGCTTCAATGGCATTTAACTATGTCAATAAAATAATTATCCAATCATGAGGCAATTTACTCCGATTGTCCCTGTATACATTTCTCTTTCTCTCTCATCGATTTGTTCGATAACTTTGTCTCTTTCTATTCTGAACTTAGATTCGAGGACGGTGACACGGTTCGCTCTTGGCGTCTGGGATACAGTTCTACAAGGAACTGTTACATATCACATCAGCCTTATGTCAACGAAATAGAGTTGATAATAAGATTTTGTAAGTGTTTCAATAAGTTGCAACAACTGTACAGATCAACCAACTTATTGGAGAGTTGGCTAAATGAGAAAACTAGAAATTTTCAACACAAGGCCGTCAGCTATGTTCAGTAAATACGATAGTGTCTACCCCAGTCAACTTTGCAAATAAGTTGGTCGTTCTGGATGGTGGTCGGCGTATATTTTCTCTATTATCAAGGCCTCTTTTTAAAAGTTGTTCTGTATAATTTTCCAAGCTGTAAATTGCTGTTCGTTAACGCGCCAAATTAGGGAATGGCCGTGTTTGCTTTTAACAGTTTTAACACGGCAGTGATAAGTTGAATCTCATGAATATTGTATGAGATTTACTTGAATAACTTTGTTAATGAATGAACGCTGATATGGTCAGTGTTAATATTTACATAGGTAATAAAAGTTTGGGTGCTTTGTATTGAATATGACCACGAGTATATCTACCTAATTTAAATAGACTTAAGTAAATTTTCTGAGTTATTCCTGTCTGCTCCCTCATCTGACCCCACGAGGTGATAAACAGGAATAAAAATTTGAATTTGGGGACAAACTGAAATAAATATTTCCTGACTGTCCCGGATTTGAATCTGGGGACAAATAGGAATTTATTTCCATACTTTCCCCGAATTCAAATTAGGCGACGAAACTAGATCGAAATGAGAAAATAAGTACCTACTTACCTATTACCTTTTATGAAATCAATTTCAGATAGGTACCTACCCAATGTTTTGAAAATACATAGGTATAGAGGTAAACGCAGTATGACCATAGGTACCTCAAAAAGTTTAAAGACCCAGCATGAAGGGCCGGCATGGTGGATTACAGCCTATCCTCTCACTCTCTCTCTCTCTGTCTCTATCTCTTTCTCTGGGAGATCTGTCTCTATCTCTTTCTCTGGGAGAAGGCCTATGTCCCAGCAGTGGGAACATGACCTACCTAGGCTGATAATGATGAAGTTTTACTACCCCTAAGTATCTCTGAGAGAGGTAAAGTTAAAAAAATAAAATAAAATTAGGGACATTTTTTTTTTCACACACGGTCGTCTGACCCCAAACTAAGCAAAGCTTGTGATATGGCTGTCAGAGACTGATATACAAACATATATAGTTTTAAATACATACTTATATAGATATAAACAACCAGATATAGAACAAACACAAATGTTCATCACATAAATGTTTGTCCTAGGCGGGAATCGAACCCACGCCCCCAAACTCAGAAGGCAGGTTCACTACCAACTGGACCAACGGGCTATCAAGTGGCAAGTTAGTGGCTTTGTATGTTTGTAGGAGATAATTATTCTCTAGAACTACGAACCGATTCTAAAAGCTCGTTTCCCTGATAGAAAGTTACACTATGAGCACTGCACTCAGAGACGTAGATTAATGCTTTCCCACAGACTGAACCTAATCTGTGTTTGTCTCCAATACATGCTAAACTGCGGGCAATGGATAGTAAATAGATCTAAGTAACTATCACAGGTAATTGTCTATGGGACCGTGCTTTATTTCACTCATACTTATAACACCTCAATCAATCAATTTAGATAGCCCGTTGGTCCAGTTGGTAGTGAACCTGCCTTCTGAGCTTGGGGGCGTGGGTTCGATTCCCATCTAGGACAAACATTTGTGTGATGAACATTTGTGTTTGTTCTATATCTGGTTGTTAATATCTATTTAAGTATGTATTTAAAACTATATATGTATGTATATCAGTCTCTGGCAGCCATATCACAAGCTTTGCTTAGTTTGGGGTCAGATGACCGTGTGTGCAAAATGTCCCAAATATTTATTATTATTATAACACTTTATTTCAATATAAACACGGGTCTAGCCCGGACATTTGGTAGGCATTGGTGGGGCCGAAGCCAACACCAAGAGGCCCCGTTGAATATAAAATACAATATTATTGAATGTGTATAAAATGGATTATAAAACTATTGTACAGTATAGGATATAAAACGTCTAGGCTATTGAGGTGAACAACTTGTGGATGGGATAACAGATCTATGGTATGAGGTACGGCACCTGCCAATTATGCCTCATTTCAAAATACTTAGGCAGGTGATGACTTGCCACTCACTAAATGGGCCCCCCATAATGGCTGCCGCATATTGGCACCGGAAGGGCAACATTGACGTGGGTGGCTTAGGGTGTCGAGAGGTGTGCTGCACTTTCACTAAGAGCTACTAGCGGCGTTATGCCCTTTAACACTTCCACCCTGGAGCTTAGGTTTTTAGCTCTTGCGGTTTCCACCCCCAGACGGCCGGTTAAGGCAAGCCAGGGGTCAGGGTCTCTGGGGTTTTAGACCCATGGAATCGGGGTACGCGGTATTATTATTATTATTATAATAATGATCCTTAATTTAAACACCTCAGAAAAAATAAATGGAAGTGGTATACAGTTTCCCCATTAGCATTTACACCCCCTTGGTTATTTTTTAGGGTTCCGTACCCAAACGGTAAAAATGGGACCCTATTACTAAGCCTACGAAGTCTGTCCGTCCGTCCGTCCGTCTGTCCTACCTATAACGGCTGTATCTTTCGAACCGTAATAGATAACCAGTTGACATTTTCACAGAATGTGTAATAACTAACAATAATAAAATAAAAGTTAAAACGAAACCCCATACAACAACGTATACGTACGTACATACTACGTCGCGAGAATAATTTAGTGATTGGTAGTTTTAACTCTATTCGCACGGCCAAATGTTTTTTATAGGTTTTTAGGGTTCCGTACCCAAAGGGTAAAAACGGGAACCTATTACCAAGCCTACGATGTCTGTCTGTCTGTCTTTCCGTCTGTCTTACATTTAAACGGCTGTATCTTTCGAATCGTAATAGATAACCAGTTGAAATTTTCACAGAATATTTAATGATACAGCAGATTAACAATAAAATTAAAACTAAAAAAGTTAAAACGAAAGCGGTGTCTCCATAAAACAAACGTATTTTTGTATTAAGTAGCTTTAATGGAAAAACTGTAATACGTACAAGCGTCAAATTTGGCACGGCTATAGTACACATTCTAAAATAAATAACAACAAATAATAAATAATGACCAAATGCGAGTCGGTGACGAGTTTCTGTTCATTACCAAGCTATTTAGCTATTTTAACTGGTAGTTTCGTTATTGACTATTGTGGTGGTAGGTACGGAACTCTCAGTGCGTGAGCCCAACTTGCACTTGGCCGGTTTATTACAGTTTAATATCGAGCAATTTGAAATTTTTGTATTGACCTCTGACGTGCTACTACCCTGACGATAGAGATTGAAACTGATCCATCTTTAAATAGGAAAGAAACACTATGTAGGTGAACTCACGGCATCTGACTCGATACAGATCTGTGTCGACGACAGTTCCTAAATGAGACGTATTCAGACATTCACCGTTTTCACCATTGTGCGTTGACAACGCTCATTAGCCTAATGGCAATTGGGCCATCAAAACAACAGCGGTGCACGTCCAAGGCACCGTTATCGGGGTTTGCATCCGCAGCCAGGTCGTTGGCCTCGGTATCTCTGGCAGATTGGCGAGCGGACAAATCACTTCGCACCGCAACTTTTTAAATCTCGTATAGCTTTTGACTTTGATTACAACTCATCAGCCCTACCCACCCTTAGTGCCTACCTACCTACCTACGTAAAATAAACCGGTAAAGTGCGAGTTGGGCTCTCGGATTGAGGGTTTCGTATCACCGCATAAATTGTTAATTACAATTATTATTATTTTTTAATGTGAGATTGTCATTATTCGTCAATACATATTATTAATATACATGTCACAAACTACTTAATTCAAAATACAAAAAATCTAGTCTAATCAAACAGCCCGCCCCGGACCGTTCCTGGTGCAAAAGTGCCCATAACACTGGCAGCATTCCCACACTGAATGGCAATGGCCAATCTTTGCACCAGGAACGAGCCAGAGCAGGAGTCGCCACCGTTATCTCGTATTCTGCGGCCAACTTCTGAGATCAAGCTCTTGGCTTCAGTGCCCCAAATGCCCATTGTTTCCACGGCAATGGGTACAAAATAATACTGTGGCTCCATAGCCGCGTACTTCTGCCGCTTTCTACAGGCGGCATCTTCTGCTGTTGTATGGATAGTATTACTAAATTACAAAAAAAGTATAAGACAACATCACGCCCATGGCGGTCATGGGCCATCCAAGTACCGAGCGCGTCTGACGGTGCTTAACTTCGGTGAAAATTTGTCACCGATTCTCACTTGGCCAGTATTTATTATTTGTTGTTATACTTTAGTGTGTACTATAATCATGCCAAGTTTGACGCTGGTACGTAACGATTACCGTATTACACTACCTAGACCAAATACAAAATTAAATTTAAATAAAAGAGATTGTTGTATACCCTTTAGTTTTTACGTTATGACTTTATTATTACTATTACTTAGTTAATTCTCCGTAACATTGCATATTCTGTGAAAATTTTAACTAGCTATCTATATTACAATCACACATTACTATGAAGTCACACAGCGGGCAATGGAGAGAGCTATGCTCGGAGTTTCTTTGCGCGATAGAATCCGGAACGTGGATATTCGCCAAAGAACCAGAGTTACCGACATAGCTGTTAAAATTTGCAAGTTGAAGTGGCAATGGGCAGGCCACATTGCTCGAAGAACCGATAACCGATGGGGAAGAAAGGTTCTGGAGTGGAGACCGCGAACCGGAAGACGCAGCGTAGGTAGACCTCCCACTAGATAGACCGACGACATTATGGGAGTCGCGGGCATCCAGTGGATGCAAAAGACATGCTGTCGTTCAGTGTGGAGGGGGAGGCCCACAGAAGCTTATGTTCAGCAGTGGACGCCTTCTGGCTGATGATGATGATGATGATGATCTATATTACGGTTTGAAAGACCCATACAGCCGTTAAAAGGTAGGATTGACGGACAGACAACAGACAGCGTAGGCTTAGTAATAGGGTTTTTAATATTTAACCTTTGGGAACGGAACCCCAAAAATATAATTTTAGACTTACGTTTGGCCCCCAATTTGCCTGATGGTAAGCGACGGTGTGGCCGAGAATGGAACACGTTGATCTAAAAGAATTCTATTCAATCCTTAAATTAACTTCTTCTAAGATTCAATCTCTTTTCTGGAGAAACAAATTCAATAGATATTGTATGTACATAGATATACCTACTTACCTAGTAGTTCCGGTAGCCAACAAATTCCGTGACATGTCTCGTCTATAATCGATCGGGCCGTGCGGAAGCGATAAAATTTGGAAAGGAACGTGTGGCATGACAATAAAAATTGGGAGACATTTTTATTGAGGTTAAAATGTGAAAACATTGACAATGTTTGCGAAGCACTATGCACTCATCAAATAGCATCAAATCTAGAGCTAGAGCATCAAATCTAAACACAGTAGTCTTATGCATCCAACACTATCATAGACAAGGATAGGTGCCGGATTATTGAATACAAGCTGCGCCCCGCGGTTTCACCCGCGTAGTGATGAAAAATGGTGATGATGATGATGATAAGTAGCCTATGTCACTCTCCAGCCCTTGAACTATAACCATGCAAAAAATCTTGCATTTATGTATCATTTATTATAATTTATTTATCAGGTCGATCCGTTGCTTTGTTGCTGCGTGAAAGAGGAACAAACAAACCAACAAACTTTTCGCATTTATAATATTAGTATGATATAGGGCTACTGTTATAATCAGTCAGCATACATCAAAACTAACGCTGTTTTATTTCGCGATTTCAGTTTTGGCCCCATAGTAAAAGTTGTTCATAATAATAAGAAGAGAGAGAGAGAGAGTTTTTGTATTGTATTGTATAAGAACATACACAACACACTCGTCAGTATTATCACACCTTTTTGAAACACGTATTACGTTTATTATTCTCAAACATAGTATATCTCCAGATGGCTATGCTATGGCTGGTATACTAAATTTAGAAAAGTAGATAGATAGATAAACTCTTTATTGTTCACACCACAAATTTCATACACACGATAAAACAGCTTAAAAACTAGTGCAACAATCGGCGGCCTTATCGCTTAAGTATTATACAAGCCTTGGCGGCAACTGATTGCTTATGGACACACGTATATATTGGCCAAGGCTGTGGCCAGGTACGAGGAAGGGCGGCAGTCCCGCCCTCCCTCAACAAAATCTTTAACGGCCTCTTATACCAAATTTGACGGTTTTAAATCAATTTTATTCAGTTAAATTACAATATTTGAGCTGGAAAAAAATACATGTCACAGATACATCTCTGTTTGAGTTTATGATTTGGTTCAAAACACGATAGAATAAACTTTCTTCAATCAAAAAAAAGTAGAGTTAGTTTATTTTTTTCGTTTTATGCTCTAATTAAAGCTCGTAACAACCTGGATATTGCAAGTACTGAAAGGCAATTTCATTAAAAAAAAAAATATTTGGATAGATTTTTGATAGTGAATAGTTTTGTTTTTTAGTGGAATTAAAAGCGTAAAAAGGTCGCGAGAATTTGCGCGCGCCGCGTTCAGTACCGCGCCAGGCGTCATCGAGGTCGGACCTATGCTCGTTTTTGCCGTTACACTCCCCCCGCGGGCGTCCTGATTCTTGCGTGGCAAAATACATGGTCGCTATAACTTGGCGGGGACTAAGGGAGCGTTTTGTTGCCTACGCGACTCGGATAACCGGCCGTTAATGCTGGCCAACATTTTCACGTTCATCCATAAACGTCTCTGTTGCCTGCCGCTTCAGTAAATTACTATTAATGCCCATCAGAATCCAATTAGGCAATTGTAGGTGATTGCGTAACACACCATCGATAGTTGAGTAACATAAACTGATAAGTTAAACATCGTCAATTAACTCCGAACACCTAATAACTTACCAAAACATGTACCTACGTCAGCCAGGTCCATAGCTGAAACTGATTAGCGGGAACTATTAATAGAGCAAATGCTTTACAGTGAGCGGAATTGCTTTATAGTGAGCCGTGCGGTCAACGCACTCCGAGTCACGCGACGGTGCGCTCTAATGCGCTTAGATTACTGCCTACTTGCATGACCAGACTATTTAGAGCCCCTCTTTTATCACCAACATCATCTAAACCACCATCTAAAGGTCCTACAGGGAGAGGAAGGGAATGTCTATCCAAGCTGGTATGCGCTATGTTGGCAAAGTATTGCGCGAATGGCTTTCGCTGGGGTTTCATTCGCTTATGTGCCGTTTCTTGCAAATTGCGTGGGTGATGGAATTTCATAAATTCTGTTAATTTGAACTGCAATCGTTACAAAATATGTACGTCGTAGTTTTTGCTTACTTTAAAACTTCAGTTTAACAATTTGTTTTATATTCTTCTGCAAAAACAGTGAATTATCATTATCTCCGGTACATCATCAGTTCGCTGTTGGACTTAGGGCTCTCCAATGGCACGCTTCTCAACAAAATCTTCAGCGTTTCACCTTCAGCCACTGCCAACTGCCTTTAAAGTTTATCGCCACCAACCTCATTATAATTATTATTTTAGCATACCTCAAAATAAACATTATACTATATTCTTATTTTCCTGTATAATTCAAATTCAAATTAATTTATTTCAGGCAACAAAACAACCTATACTATAATGCATACAATTCAATAAATAGGTAGATCAAAATATATAAAAATAAATGAAGAAATGAATGAATAATAGAGATAAAGATTTCGTTCTATACATAGAAAATAACATCTACTTATTTCAAAGGGGTCATCCAACATTCAAAATTTCCGATAGTTAAAATATCTGAATAGCCTTCCCAAATTGTCGGATCGGTAATAAAGTCGGGTCCCCTATCCCTCATCGGTATTGCTATTGAACGATTTGCCGGATTCCCCGCTTGCCACAATGTTATTGTCTCCTAATTTAGATATTTGGGGACCGCAAATTGGGAGTGCCACCACACTTGGAGTAATGGAGGTATTGAGAAAATGTCTTAAATGGCTTCTATTGGAAACCACACTAAGCTGCTATTGGAAACCACACTAGGCTTCGATTGGAAACCACATCTAGGCAATTGGAAACCACACTAAGATTCTATTGGAAACCACTCTAAGCTTCTATTGAAAACCACACTAAACTTCTATTGGAAACCACACTAAATGGAAACTACACTAAGCTTCATTTGGAAATCACACTAGGAAAAAGACAGAAAGACGTAAATGATAAAATAACGACGAAACGACTGACGATAGTAAACTGCTAGGTAGATCCATATCAAAAGTCTGTTGAAAACCTCAAATCAGACAAACAAGGATATGGTATGTGGCTGCGAACGCAACAGACCTAAATCAGGATTGATGCATTTAGTTGAACTCACACTACGGACGACCTTCTGGCCCATTTTTGCATATGGACTATCAGTTTATCAGTTAAATGTAGGTATAGTAATTAAGTCAGTTCTTTTCCAAAACAAAATGGTTTATTTTTTACACAGAAATTGAGCATTGCCATTCAACGTGGCAATGTCACCAGCATTCTGGGACCTTTCCCTTCATTGATGGTCATTTAGTACGTTTTTATTTAGTTATTTTTATAACTTTAGTTTTTAGTTGATTCGTTAATTTTCTGTGCATAATAAAATTATATGGTCTCTTTTTAGTTGTGCCATTCACCTCCATCCACAAGCTATCACATCAATTCTTATTCTACTGCTTTTATAATATCGTAGGACCACCTCATTATTTGTTGGCCCGGAATCCATCAACCTTGGGGGGTCTAGACAAGAGCCACACACTGTTAGAGTCTGGCTATTGAAAGTAGAGACTGAAATCGCCCGCCAAATTTTAAAAAATCCGCATTGCAACCCCATAATTAATATGTAATGCAAACATTACTATCTTCTGACTGTGTTACAATAAAAATCAATAACTTACAAGTATAAAGTGAGATTATTCCAGGCATTTCATACTAATTTTAGGGGTTTCAATGCTGATATTTTTAAATTTGCCGCTCTTTCTCAGTCTCAACTTTCATCAGCCAGACTCTAGCGTTCACGCCTGCGGAAAGATAAAATTGTATGAAAATGACATTAGCTTCAGATAATTTATCTCATGCTAATGTCATTGTCAATGTCATTTTCATAGAATTTCATCTTTCCGCAGGCGTGAACGCTAACAGTGTGTGGCTCTTGTCTAGACCCCCTTGTCCAACAACCTAGTCTAAACGCACCAGTAGCGAACTGGCTTGGCGTTCTTTCCTTTGAAAACGAATTTACTTAATTTGCGAAATTCTGTCGGTGTCCAATTCCTCTTATTCAAGAAGTTGTGGCAATATTTGAACCATCAAGATCCAATCTCGACATTTTAGAATGGGAATGATGTTATCGCTCAGAAATCAGAATGTGTATGATTCTCGGTAACATGTGATATTTGCTGTTTTATTGGTATTTGAATTTTATTGACTGTGAAATAAGATATCTTACGGCTCCCTCCATAAAAAGTTTTGCACAGTTATGAAATGAAGTCCAACAAATTTCTTACATGAGTCATCATCATCATTTCAGCCATAGGACGTCCACTGCTGGACATATTATAGGCCTCCCCCATCGATCTTCATAAGGGCCGGTTGGAAGTGGACTGCATCCAGCGTTTCCCTGCGGTTTCTTTTAGGTCGTCGGTCCATCTTGTGGGTGGACGTCCTACGCTGCGCTTACCGGTCCGTGGTCTCCATTCCAGAACCTTTCGGCCCCATCGGCCGATCATCTGTTCTGCGTGATATGTGCCCTGCCCACTACCACTTCAACTTACTAATCCGGTGGGCTATGTCGGTGACTTTCGTTCGTCTACGGATCTCCTCATTTCGGATTCGATCTCGATTCGATTTTTCGTGAAGACATACCCCAGGAAGCGGAAAGTAAAATGTACAATACAATATTTCTTTATTAGACACCGACAATACAAAATGTAATGCTTCCGAAACAATAACACGATTCAGATTCCCTTCGATTTCAGAAATAAAAATTATTGAAAATCAATCAGAAGCCTTAATTCCTTGCGGAAACGATGAATTAAAAAGCGGCAGGCTGTCCAGGCTTCATCTTTCCCGAAATTTTATTTTTTATTTAGTACCCGGGAAAGTGATGTATTTCTACCTTATACCGTAGACATACTGTAGACATTAATTACACTGCTTCATTTGACGAAATACAATGTTTAAGCGGTTTCAGCAGTAGACAAATAAAGGCTGATGATGATGATAATGATGCTGATGAATATTTATGCAAGAGTGATGTGGCTGGGCGGTAGCATGTGCACTTTACAATTTGAAGGCACCTGGTTCGATCCTCGGCCTTGCATCAATGACTTATTTAGTACTAAGTATGTGCAGTCAAGGAAAACATAGTGAGGAAACCAGTCCTATGTCCAAGAAACTCAAAAAGTTCAAAGTCATATGACATTCACCAGCATGCACTGGGTCAGCATGGTGGATTTAGGGCTCATTCTCATTCTCTCTCTCTCTCTGAGAGAAGGCCTGTGACCCAGCAGCGGGGATATAATAGGCTATACCTACAAACACATTGGCTACAATGACGTACATTACATAATTCTAAACAGTTGAAAGAATATACTGAACAAGTGAACATTCTACACTCAACAAAAGTAAAAGAGAATGACCAAATGGCCCTCATGGGTAGCGGTTAACCACTGCCCACAGCTATTAATTTACGATACAATAGGGTATAAAGGCAGGGTTACGTTTCTAGCAGGCAGACAGTATTATATATGCTAGTCTGTGGAATACGCTGCCTGAATATTATGCACCCCAATTATTACAATTTAGGTGTTTTGAAATCGCGAGTGAATCGGGTTCTTCTAGGCACATGTGCTCTATCGTAGACCGCAACAAACCGGCCGGCGAAATTGGCCCACTACCACCCATACATTGTAAATTTTCCTTGGTTACGTACCAAACGTTTTGATTCTACGTTATGGCCAAGGATTGGAACAACCTGCCCTTTGAAGGCCAGAGTGAATAAATATTAGGTGCTTAGTTTTCGACCACATCGTCGATTACCAACAGGCGGTTAGGTGGTCAAAGGCAAGTCTATTATTATTATTATTTTAAATAGGTATACTGCGTAAAGGATTGAGCACATTAGCGGGGCGGATTTCCATAGTAAAAAGTATGAAAGCGATTTTTACGATGCGCCCTGGCCCGTTGCGGCCCGGCTCAACGCCTACCCAGCATGCTGATTGGCAACACCTATAAGGCTACCAACTGGTTGTAGGCTTTAGCGTTTGGATTGTCTCTAGACCTTCAACAGTATATAGGCAATACAACTGTTTTTTGTATAAAAGTATATAAAAAAGAGTATAAGGCTCAGTAGTTTAGGTTTTTGGTGATAGCTTTCCAATTTCTTGAATTTTTATATTATCTACTAACTTGACTGAGTCACGATATACCTACCTAGGTACAGCTGCATGGCAGTGGCTGCGGAAGCGAAAATCCAAAGATCGGTCTGAGTGGCTAGACTTGGGAGAGGCCTATAATCAGCAGTGACAGCATCTTGTAGTTGAACCCGTAGTTTCAGAGTTCACCAGCCCTCCAAAAGGGCCGGTTGGAAGCGGCCTGCATCCAGCGTTTCCCTGCGGACTCTTTTATGTCGTCTGTCCATCTTGTGGGTGGACGTCCTACGCTGCGCTTACCGGTCCGTGGTCTCCATTCCAGAACCTTTCGGCCCCATCGGCCGATCATCTGTTCTGCGTGATATGTGCCCTGCCCACTACCACTTCAACTTGCTAACCCGGTGGGTTATGTCGGTGACTTTCGTTCGTCTACGGATCTCCTCATTTCGGATTCGATCTCGTAGAAAAACCCCGAGCATAGCCCTCTCCATAGCTCGTTGTGCGACTTTGAACTTGCTTATGAAGCCCTAGTGACTAGCGAGAGACCACGTTTCAGTGCCGTATGGTTTTTTTTTTGTTTGCAATACATTCGATTAATAACTAATGCAAAAGTGTTTGTGTACCTAGGTGTTTGGTTGTGTTTGGATTTGGTAAGGAAGTAGCTTACTTATAATCTGGATTAACACAGCCTACTTATTATCCAAGAAAAAAACATGGTTTCTATAGGATAATGAGTGAAACTGGGGAACTGGGCTAGTTAAGCATAGCATTTTAATTTTAATTTCAAAAAAGTTATTTACCCGCAGCGAATTATCAAAAAAAACCCAGAAAATCTTAAGAATCGACTATTCTCGGCATCTTTATGTCGCCCATAAAAACCTCGCGTTCATTAGACATGTTTCTCATCACAAATCATAATGTAGAGCTCACGAAGTCGCTGTCAAAACACAAATAAAGGCGCCTACAGACGCTCGGATCAAATAAAGGGGCTTACAGACAGGAAGAGAGCGTCGCCGAAGTCGGGCCGCGCTTAATGGATTTATTTAGATGTCATTTTTTATGTGGGCGGGGGCTCTTGCTGTGAGACGCCTGGCACTCGATAGTATGGACATGGCTGGGAAAATAATAATTAAGAAAATTATTTATATAATTATTTTTACAACACATTTGCTCAAAAAGTGCACTTACGAAGCCTGTATACATCGTTCGAAAGTTAAACATTACGGATCATACAACGGAGCGTGCGGAAATGAATTTGTCCGCACGCTCAGATGTACAGCACCGTGCGTGTACTTACGGTATTTTTTTAATTTTCATCATAATTACATAAGAAT
This sequence comes from Agriopis aurantiaria, assembly GCA_914767915.1. NCBI lineage: Eukaryota > Metazoa > Arthropoda > Insecta > Lepidoptera > Geometridae > Agriopis > Agriopis aurantiaria. The sequence goes on along the minus strand of OU611986.1, from coordinate 13,774,294 downwards.
TCCACAAAAGAGTTTCATATTACGAGAATAAATAAGCTGAATGATCAAACCTCCTTGGAAGCGCTTTTGCTCAATACGTTTGTCTCAGTTTAATACTAAAGAGAAAATGAGACGAAAGATGTAGTTCTAATTTTCACCACGTGATAGTGGCGCTATTTGCATGTTCGCGCCATTTTCTTATTATATTATAGAAACTATTGTTGTGACTGATATTAAGTTAGAAACAAAAATTGTTTCATTTGTAGCCTTTTTTTCTCGCAAATGTGTTGTAAAACGTTGTATGGCACACGTGCGGATTGGTTATTACAAACTCGTGACTATGGTAAGCCCTCGACTTCGTCTCGGGCTTACATTCGTCTACTCGTTTGTAATAACTAACCTACCGCACTTGTATCATAAATAACTATTTTAGACAAATTTCATATTTCTATTTAATTTTGAATTTGGCATCACGTGGTGAATGCAGGAGGAGTAGCTCTCTGACGGAATGGTGGCAATAGCAACGTGATGGTAAACGTAGCCCCAGAAGAATACAGCGATGGCGCGATGAAATAAAATTTCCTATGCCCTACAGTGGGTTGAATAAGCTGCCGATGATGTTTATGATCCACCTAATCGAATGCCTATAGAGTTAAGTAGCGACGGATTTGTTTGCCTTCTGCTGTGACGTTTCTGGTATAGTTAGTGTTTCCGAGAAGCTACAACATGGGGTTCTTCAAAAGGCGAGTTAATAGATTCTAAAAGGGCCGGCAACGTAGTTGTGATGCCTCTGGTACTACAAGTATCCATAGGCGATGGTGACTGCTTACCATCTGGCAGTCCCGTTGCTTGTTTTCCACCTATGACATAAAAAAGTTGTGGAAAAAAGGGGATATCGTGTGCCTGAAAGTAAGTCTAAAAGTTTATATCCTTTATGGTTGGTTTGTATAAGTAGAAGGCATGCAGTGGGAGAGGCCTATGTCCAGCAGTGGCCTTATGTATGCTAATTTTGATGATGATGGTGTGTGTATCACTGTGGATCACACGTAGAGAGCTAATTACCTCGTTGAATATCGTTTTTGTGGTTAGAACAATGGGACGTTCAATCAGTCATACGGAGTACGGAGATGTTATTGATGCTATTGTTTAGAAAAGATTGGCATGATACCAGTTAAACGGAAATACATACTTCTTTCTTCTGCTTTCTTAGAATCGATTTTACTTTCTTCTCTATCCATATAATAAAGCTCTATGTTTATTAGTCTGAAAGAGATCGCTTTCTTTCACAAAGATAAATGCCTGTTTATTTATATTTTTTTATTCACAATAAAACGGAGAAGGCATGCGTTTGGGATAAGGCCACTTTTCTCCAAAACAGTTGGACCGATTTGAATACGGTGTTTAATTTGAAAGCAGGTTTTATAGCGTTGGTTCTTAGCTATGTTTTATCAAATTGTCTTCAAAGATTTATTCGATTTAATATTTATGAGCTCTTTTCGGAAGAGGTCGTTCGCTTAGATAAGGACATGTACATTGTACATTCATCAAAGGTCGTACGTAATTTTTTTTAAACTCAATGTCACTTTTATTGCTTGTATGTTTTGGGTAGAAATCGTAAACTGTATTGTATTGTGCAAGTGCATGCATACTTTCGTATTCATTCTAGGCTAGATGTGTTTACAACTTTTGACCACCTAACCTAAGTGACGAAAAACATTTATTTTGTGCACACTAGATGCTACAGCAACAACAACAACTCTATCAACAACAACAGATCAATAACAACGACCAAAAACTAACCAACAACTGACAACAACATGACCACATGTCATAATATGTCAACATCAGATGAGTTTGTGGACAAACAGATGGCTTGTAAGTAATTTTAAAAGTACCAGTCTTATCCTCTCTACCCTGTCCATGATAAATTGTAAGCCCTCCGTTATCCCTTGAACGCGTGTTCCATCTCAGCGGACACGGTCAATGTGTGCGAGAGACAACACACACACACACACACACACACGTAACGCTTAATGCGTTTATCACCGACACATGCACAGATCCTGTCCGTAGCCTTGTAAAGGTGTTGTTCTACTGTTTTTTTAAAAGTATTTTTTTAATAGCTTTTTGTTTTGTGTTCGAGTCTGCAACGGTACGATTAAAAAATACTTTGTGGCACTTCTGATTGATAGACTATACAAGTTGAAGCAGGATAGAAAGTATTTAAAGACTCAAAATTCATCGTCTGAGGTGGCCTTTATTTAGCTGACGAAGATCTTACAAAGACTAAACAAATCAGCAAGGTTTTATTTTGTATTTAACATATACAATGAAACGTCAGCTTCCTTTGCCGTGACTATAACCGGATTATTCTGTGCTTACCTACATAAATTTGCTGAAGTGCATTGAAATGTAGGTAGTATATAAATATAATAACGCTACCTACCCGCATTTTATTACGGGTAGCAAAATAATTATTACTGCTACCTAAGAAAAAGGAAAATCTGTAAAAATATTGATTACGCTAAGATGAATAAATAGATATTTTTATTTTTGACAGGCTAGGCGTTTGACCACAGCTTAGAGTTAAGTGATGATGTGGTCAAAGATGGTCAATACATCTAACCTGGAATGGTGACCAGCGCGTGCCGGCCTTATTACAGTAATTAGATTTTGATCGTAATTACTTACATGCCATCCTGTTCACATCTACTTTACTACCCGCACCTAGGGTTACCATCCGTCCTGATATTTCCGGATTTTAGACATTGTCCGGTTTTTTTAGCTTGGGCGATGTAAAACTTCGATTCGATAACGTGCGCAATGTTTAAATTTTATGACTAAAATGTCCGGACTTTTATTGAAATGTCCGGCTTAATGTCAGGACTTTTCAAATTTTGATATTTTATGGTATAACCCTACCCGCAACACGCTCTTGAGCGAGATAGCATGCGATCACAATCCAAATCACGAACGGATATCCATAATAACCCCGCATGCTCTGCCAAAACCCACGAGTCAAAGACGTCAAATAAACGTCAGACGGCTTGACGTCAAAGACTTTTCGTCACAATCCGATGTCGTGCGTATTGGTCGCACGACCTGCATCTCCAGTGTATAACGCCCCTATCTCCGCCGCATAGGTGGGTAAGGCTAGGTAGTGTGCGTGACCGAACATTGGTATTTTGATTGGTCATGCATTTTACGTGTTTACGACGGTCTCGCGGCTTCTACGCAGGCGAGCCATAAAAGCTGTAATTTATAAGTCGATCTGACCACCACAGAGTGAATGATAGTTACTACGCGCTGGTACCTAAGGAGGCTGCATTTTAAGTACGGTATTGCAGATAAGCAATCTGAGAGATGAGAGATGAGCATTTTCATTATAATGAATAAAGTCGTGAATTGGCCTAAGTAACTTAAAATTAAAATTAACTTTTGGTCATAGGTCCTAAATCAAAGACTTCTAAGTAGATTGTAGAGGTAGTAAATTTTTGAATGTTGGATTTTTTTGTCTACTCGGATACAAAATAATTATAAATCTCAAGTCTAAGTAAAAATTCGAGACGATGGCCAAACGAAGATTCCAAGAACTAAAAACACTAATACCTAAGTGCTTTTTTCAAATTGTTATAGGTTCTTTCTATACTCACAGACGATCAACTGTCCACAGACAAAAAGTCCACAAGATACGGGCTAGTTTAGCGGCTAAGGTCGACACCATTGTTTTTTAGGGTTCCGTACCTCAAAAGGAAAAAACAGATAGGATCACTTTGTTGTCCGTCTGTCCGTCTGTCAAGACCCTTTTTCTCAAGAACGCGTAAAGGTATCAAGTTGAAATTTACACCTATAACTTAATACTTGGGTCTACGGTTTCTTTCGGCTGTAAAAAATAAAAGTTGTAAGTCAACGCAATCAAACGATATGAACTAAGGATAAATGTCGCATATTTTGTGATATCACATGGAAATCAAAACCTATAGGGTACTTCCCGTTGACCTAGAATCATGAAAGTTTGCAAAAGACAAGGTCTCACAGCACATATAAAGTAATAAATCCGAAAGTCATAAATTTGAAGTTATAACATTTAAAAAAAAATGCTATTACAAACTTACATTTTGCAGTTGGAATGTCTGGAAGAACCTTATTGTCCACTACAAAGTTAAGTTTGTCTTTCAATATTTCAACTTATTTTTTTGGTTGGACTCGCTGTCTGAGGTTTACATCTAACGGAACCCTCAGAGCGCGAGTCCTACTCGTACTTGTCCGGTTTTTTCATGGGGACCCCCTTTCGTTTTTACTTTTTTATAATTTGTTTAGTTAATCCGCCGTAATATATATTATAGCATATTCTGTGAAAATTTCAACTGGCTATCTTATTACGGTTCGAAAGATACAGTCGTTTAAAGGTATGGACGGACGACCAGACAGCGTAGGCTTAGTAACAGGGTCCCGTTTTTACCCTTTGGGTACGGAACCCTAAAAATGTAGCCCAGAAACCATTACCAAATTACAAAAAACATTTACTGCTCAGAAAAAGGACTAAAGCAGTTTCCAAATGGCTATTAGATAGACTTGTTATGAGCCAATCACAGGATACCACCTGGAAATGTAAGTCTTAATTTTTTTTAAATTGTAAATTCTAACATAACCTCTGTGCTTTCGCCTTTTCTTATCGGAAAAACGTAGTCAAACCTCTTTGCACAATGAAATATTGTACGCCCGTACAAGATAATCAGAGGAGATAAAAAATACGGGCCGAATTGAGAACCTTCCTTCTTTTTCGAAGTCGGTAAAAATTTACCACCAATTGGACAACAGGCAATAGAAAACACATATACATAAACACACATACGGAAAAAACACATATTTTGAGAGTTAAAAAAGTGTAATGAAAATACACACATTACAAACAATAAAAAACCTCATTCAAATCGGTCCAGCCACTTTGTAGAAAATTGATAACAACTTACAAAATATAAACACACAACATATCTTACCCCAAACAAAAATACTTTCTCTTTTCAAATGTGCGTACAGTTTTCCGCTAAAATTCAAACTTCAATTTTAAGTAGCTTACAGACGCGACGGATTTGGCTGACGGACCGCCGTCTGACCAACGGGAGAGAAAGAGATAAAGAAAGAGAACATTTTCTCTTTTTCTCCCGTTGGTCACACATCGGTCGTCAGCTAAATCCGTCACGTCTGTTAGCTACGTACAAACTACAAACCAACATACAAGGGTCATACTTGGTTGAAACGTTCTATTATGACTATCTCTGTCTACACCGTGCGTTAAATAGAGATAACGCTACTCAGACCCGACCGCAACCCGATCGGCCGAGCGAGTCTGGCCGATGTTGTCAGTACGTCAAACGATCTCGTCGAGCAAGCTGCGTTGCGTTGTTTATTCAAACAAAATGGCCGTTATTAGAGAAAAAGAAATATTAACAAATGTGTTAAGAAAGTACAGAGAATACCCTTGCCTGTGGGATCGGAACAACGAGTGTTACAACAACAAAATGAAACGGTCGGACGCCATTGCAAAGCTTTTGCAATTGTACAGAGTTTATGAACCCAAAGCTACCATGTTTGAATTTAAAAAAAGGCTTTCAAATATGCGAACATCTTACAGACGAACCCGTCTTAAGGTATAAATATTTTTTTAGTTTTTGATTTTAGCTACTTTGACAACTTGTATTACGAAAATAATTTTCATGGACTCGTCTATAATTTTATTCAGATATTAGTTACTTAGGTACTAGTAATAGTATTCGTTACTACAAACGTTCTCTGAATTCCAATTCTTAGGTGCTAAAAGTGGTTGTCATCTGAGAATTCTTTATAGCGATAGACGAATTTCCTGTTTTAATTTGAAACTTTGATTTTTACTGGTATTATACCTAAAAGTGAAAATATTCTTTTCAGATTTTGAAAGCGCGAGCACAAGGTCAAGATTTTGAGCCAATGCTTTGGTACTACAACGAGTTAAAGTTTCTACATGAATCCATCGAAGATCAATTTTCCTTATATGAACAGCTGGAGCAAGAAGAAAATGAAGAGGAAATGGAGCATGTAAGTTGATTAACTCTCTTCTCTTAGCGGGAATTCTTGTCAGTTGTTGACTTGTTGTAAAGCTACTCCACCGTGACCATTCTGATATGATTATTCAACTAATAAGTAAGTAACTAATAGAATTGGGTGATCAGTTATTTCGTCATTTGTTATTGGAACTAGTTGGTTAAAGCTACCGGCAAGTTGTAACAAACCATCTAAATTTGTAAAGACATGTCCTGCTTTTTGACTTCCTGTCTGGATTCTGACCATTTCGTCTGTCATCTGTCTAGACTTTGGATTTTTTGCCTTACACGGATTTTCCATGGACCTCCAGACCACTGATGTATTGGATTACATTACATTTTGTATATTAATTGATAAAAAAAAACACCTTCGAAAAATACTCAAAAATAAGATTCCAATTTTATTATGTAAACTGACGTAATATTTCAAATTGTTGTTTTAGTTGTTTTATGGTGCAATTTCAGGTGGAGGTGGAATATTTGAAATCTGAAAGCCGGTCGAATTCTCCGCCACCTTCGAACTTTGATCGAAGTCCGCCACCAACAAAAAAAAGAAGATCAAATTATGTTTTTCCGAATGAAGAAGACGCTGGATGTGTTAACCAAGTTGATTTGTCTACGATCATTGATCATAATTTAAGCAAAAACAATCTAAACGCGTCCTCATCGACGGATTCTTTTGGCAAAACTGTTGCATCCCAGCTGGATGAATTACAACCATTACAACGATATGTTGCTGAAAAATTAATTTCAGAGGTCATTTTTTATGCCAGACTAGATAAGCTGTGTCCTGAAACATCAATAGCTTTGAACAATGAATAGAAAATTATGTTTTCTTTGACAACACACACATTATTGAATACATTTTATTAGATATAAATCTTTTATTTTTCTTTGAATTACTGACGAGTACCCCATTTCACTAGTTTTATCAATAAAATTCTGTATTTTCAATCCAATCACAGAACTGTTAATTAATCAAGACATTCATAGAATTTGACGTTTCGTAGTCACCATCACACCACAAGCGGCACAAACCACAAATACAACTTACGTCACGGCATCGTTGACGTATCTGACTGAACACGTCGACCCAACAAGGGTATCCGATACCCAAGTTGTCGAGGGGCTCTGTTGCCAGGGGGAGCCCTCCCACCGGCGCCCAAAGCCCCCATTCCGCAGCGGCTGCAGCCGGAGCCGCCGCCGTCGCGTTCACAATCGCGGTCGCAACCTGCCGCACCGTACGCAAGGTACTAGGAGCACATGATTGTAGAAGAGTTCGCCTAAAACGCTTACCAACCAAAGAACATTGACCCATCGTACGTGGGGAAAGAACAGAAAATAAAGCTAGCAATAGGGATCTTAATAAATAGGTCGGTAGTAAATAAACGCAAACGTGTGTGGGCAGTCAATGAAGCTTGTTTAATTTTCCACATGAAGTCAACAATGGTGAGTTAGCTCGCGCAATCACTGGTTTATGCTTTTCTTATCAATTTTATGGTTTCTTTTGCAGTCGCTAAGCCGCTAAATGCATACACTGCGTAAACACGTAGGTGTTATTGAGTATCATCATAGCTATTTAGATAATATTCCCACCAAAATTATTTTTAATGGTAACTTGCCCAGCTACAGCACAACTTTTTCCATGTCTTCTTAAACTCATCTTTCTTGATCCTCAATAGAGAATCGTTAAAACAACTATTAAGTGTAATAACTACACTTACTTACTTAACCCCTACCCGTAATCTCTAACTAAATGCTCATCAAGGCAATATTTGCACAATTTTTATACATCATTCAGTACCCTTAGTACAAGTTTTGATAGTATTCGAAAACGTTTTTCGTTTACTTATTGTTCCATACATTGTAGTAAAGCGCCTCCAGCGGAAACGCGGAGGATCTAAAATCGGTAGTAATCGGCGGTATAGATTGCTTCACTCTAATACGAAAAAAGTTTTCGATTACCTTTCAGCCCAGCAATGTATGGAACAACACGAAAACGAAAAAAGTTTTCGAATACTATCAAAACTTGTACTAAGGGTACAGGTGTTAGTATTTAATAGTGCTAACAGACGCTCGAACGCGGCTGACGGACTGCCGTCCAAGCAACGGGAGAGAAAGAGTGAGAATATCATATTTGCCTCTCTTCCTCTCCCATTGTTAGACGGCGGTTGAGGTCAGCCGCGTTCGAGCGTCTGTTGGCACTATAATATTAGAAACGTGGCGCGCTAAGTAGGTACTATTTGTATATTTCAATTCAAAACATCAATATTGTTAAGTGCCTTTATTACATCTATACTACTATACTACTAATTTATATTTACTACTCATTTTAAAGAATTCCATTTAATTTGTCACCAAAACAATGGACATACCTACATGCAAAATGTACAGAGCAATTTATTATTATTATTTCATACTTATATAGTTCTCACTACTTTTATATTGCTAAACTGATTTTGTACAAAGCTGAGGACGACCACTATAAAACCTGCTTTTAAATGAAAAACTGCACTTAAATAGATTCTGTTGTTTTTGGGGAAAATTGTTTCAGACATCCACGATATAACACAAATTACACCAAAACTGCGTTAGTGTGTGAAAAGTTTGTTGGTTTGTTTGTTCCTCTTTCACGCAGCAACAGAGCAACGGATTGACCTGAAGGGATGGAGAGTGACATAGGCTACTTTTCATCATCACCATCATCGCAATTTTTCATCACTACGCAGGTGAAACCACGGGGCGCAGTTAGTAAATTATAAGTTCCATTCCGTCGTGCTCGTGAGTAACATTGGTGTTCGCACATCAAAATAATTATACTCACCGGTAAACAGTAACTTAGTTTTTTTTTTTTATGTCTATAGCAGATGATACTTACAATGTCCAAACTAATTAAACTAACACTGTGATCTGGCCCGTACTTAGTTTTGGTGTAGTTTGGTTGATGCACTGAACTGGTATTAATTTTAAAAAAAAAAGTTGGTCCAGACTCCTGATAAAAATCATTTTTACGTGTCTGATGTTGCCTTCCAATAGAAACACTTTTACAATATTAATCTATATAACTTATGCTCTATTATCTAATTCCAATAATATGAATAGAAAAGTAATTTCCTGGAAGCCTGAAAAACTCAGACCGAAGAAATACAAATCGTGAGCCGTACTTATAATTTTAACTGCCATCTGATACAGACATTCGTCTCTTTTGCTCGCACTGCACTGGAATGAAAGCGAAAAGAGACGAAACATTGTGACGAACACAATTTTTTTGTTATTGTTGCGACTACTTACGACAGCTACCCTAACTTTTTTTGCCAGGAAGATGGTTAATACTTAGTTCTCTCATAAAACGATTTTTTTGGTGAGTTTAGTTTTGTATATAAATCTTCGTCTTATATAAAATTATTGATGTGAAGTACACAAATATTATACAAATAAATGCAACATTCAACCACACACTTACACTATCGTATAAACTATATATACTTAATCGTATCAACCTAAACAAATGTTGTTTTTTTTACTATTCTGTGCATTGAGGAATAATACCGGTATTATTATATGTATATTATAATATATAACATAATATTGTATATTATGGTATTATTCCTCAATGATTCTATGACATGTAATTTATTGTTAATTACTTAGCCTCATTTGTAATTTTTAATTAATGTACCTAATTAGATTTTAGCCATATTAATATTTAAATATTAAGTAGGTATCTGTACCTACCTACTTACATTTATCATCAACAATTTTATAAGCAGTTTTTTTATTTGCTCTTCTATTTTCATGTTTCTATTATTGAGGTACCTACTTGTCTCATTGATTTGTATGGTTTCAATGAAATACTTATGAAAACAACCACGGTCAATCTGATAAAGAAATTATTTTAAGTAGTTCGAGGTGAAATAACTCTTTCACAAACCAATTCTCGCAAAGGCAGCGCACAGCGAATTTAGTTTTTCTGATGTAATGTTAAAATCTGAATCATCGATGCCATACTGATCAATGATATCCAACACCAATAGAAAACCTAAATTATATTTAAGTAATTACATGGTTTTGCCTAAACTTCCCGCTTACATACAACGGCACAGCAGCATTCACAACTAGGTAGTCCGATTGGCTGCGTTTGCATAACTAACTAGACAAGATTGTCTTGTGTGGCTCACTCGTGTTGTGACGTGGTGTCTGAGGAGTTGCGCAGTGCGCGCTGATCACCCGGAGAACATGCCCTGATAACAGCTAAGTGCTGATATTCCCCATCTACATATAAAATCTCTTCACACAAAAACACACCTTATTACATTATTGCTACTGTGGATAATGATGTGCAGTGCTCTGATAAGAGACGCGCGATAAATTTATACTCAGAATACCAATGCATGCGATACCAGCCAGATTACTCTTTGGCAATAATGTTCTCCTAGTACTGTTGCCCGCTGTATTGAGCTACGCGCCATCTTCCATGACACCATTTCAAAATGGAGGCTTAATGACGGCGATGAGGTGGTTCGTATCCATGTCACGTTGGCGATATCTGAATATTGCGAGCCAAAAAACCTTATCTGTAATATCTGTCTGTTTGTTTTCGGACAATTTTTGGTTTGAACGTTGTTTTTGGAATGACGTATGTCTTGTTTTATTTGAGCTATATTTATTTTGTTTGTTTACTATGTCATTTCATAACTTGCTGCAGGTAAAAAGTATACTTATTTGTAAGATTTTGTTCTATAACAATTAAATATTTATATCTTTACGGTGAATATTATTAGATACTTTATTATTCACATTGCTTCTAACATCACATGTTTGAATTTGTTCTACGATATACATGTAACCAAAAACAGCCTAGAGTCTATCCAAACCCACATTCGCTGCTGATGGTATGAGCAGATGTCGTATAAAAACCACTACAATGCCAATGATGCCAACAATGTTCCTAAACATTCCACCTCATAATTTTCTCTACTTTACTTTTTTAAACCCATTCACATCGATGGCTTACCAAACAAAAAAGGAATTTCAACCACGCTAAAATGGTCCTTAAGCATCGAGACTATTAGGGCAGCATAAATCTAGAAATGTATCAGAAAATTCTCGGCGAGCTTTAGAAAACACTTCCATTTTTGTGGAATGATGGAGGTTTCCATTAAATTTAACCATATCTCTATACAATAAAACATGGAACTTATTTTGAACAGCGCAAAGGTTGATTTCTCTTGCAGGTGAAGCGATAAGGCCGTTGCCTCGTTCAGTCGGGCGAGGGTCATCGATAGCGCGAGGGAGACAGCTACATTCACGGCAGGGGAACGTGCACAAACTGTGTGGTAGTGATAACGTGTTTTGTTGGAATGGCACGTGACTAGCTCCGGCGTTGTATGTGCGCCTGGTAGCTGGGAGCGCTCGCGTGTCGGTCGAGGCGGCGCGGCGGTCGGAGCCAGGTCCCGCACCACACCGCGGTGCGGGTGGCCGCCAAACCGCCGCCGCTACCTTCCTTTGTATTGAAGATTACGCTTCACTAGCGCCATCTCGGGAAACAGGGAAAATGTCCATGATCACCAATTACCTACATGAAATAACCCAGAGGCATGCAAGTTGTTGTTAGGGTTATTAATACCAGTAGGCTTAGTCCCAGATTTGATAGTTTTCGAAAACTACGAAAACAATACGAAAACGAAAAAAGTTTTCGAATACTATCAAATCTGGGACTAAGCCTACAGCTATTTACTAACAATGAGATGACGAAGGTTTAGTTGATTGCATTTACGTATTAGGTATGGTCGGTATGGAATATATAATAACAAACTGATAACGGTCACGAATACTGACATCAAAAAAATCGATGTATTTATGACGGTTAGGTGACAGCTGTCACAACTCACAAGACATTATAGGTACATAGGGTTGAAAATGAGAGATACAATATAAATTATGAATAACTGTACTAATGCCCCGCAGTTTCACTCTTTCGAGTTGATTTCCTCTTAATTTTTTCCAGGATAAAAGTATTCTGTATCATTTTCCGGACCACCAACTCACTTATTTTTAATGTCAAAAAACACGTCAATCTGTTCCTGCGTGAAAGAGGGACAAACAAAATTGTTAAAGTATTATTTAAGGTGTATATGAATTTCTAGTGTAATTCCGCTTCTACGTCGTTTTGAGTACAATACAGATTTGGGACAAACTATTTTACTCTATAGATATTTGTGATGCTAATTTAAACCTAACCTGACATAAATATTAATTACATAAAAAAGTAAAATTAACCTAACCTGAAACAAATTGTAATTAAATCTGTAACAAAAAATTCGTTTTAACAATTTGTACTAATGATATTAATTTTAAAATATTTGTTAATCTTAAAATTACTATAAACTTTATTTAATTGAAATGTAAATGAAAAATTTAACAATAAATACTGAAATTAACATGAATTTACTGTAAATATTATTTAATTGAAATGAACTCAATTTTTTTGAATCTATTATGAAATTACTATAAATATTATTCAATTCTATTGTTGTTACTTCATATACACATTAAAAATGGACTTCCGCAAAGTAACGCCTGATTCATTCAACTATTATTTAAGGTTTTTCTATGGATTGCAATTTGCAATATATTTTGAAACTGCTAACTCGTGTTTACATTGAAAAGTCCAGCACTTTATTTTCTTAAAATAACAGTATAAATAAGAAGTGAGATACCGTATTATTACTGCTCTTTGTTTATGACTCTACATAATATATGGATAAGTAGTAATAAACTTGGTAATCAGGCTATTGCAACTTGGTTAATTGAATTCTTCGCCATTTATCAGTGGCATGATGGCATGAACTAGGCAAGGAGTCCTTAAATCAGTGCTTCGATTATTTCAGTTTAGTTTATGTTTACTGAAAAGAACGGTAAATAGATTACCTAAATAGGTTTCTACTGGAACACCGTGTTACACCATTGGCTTCATTTTGGCTTGCCTACTATCAGGCTAGTTGAGGTCAAAATCTAACTCATATAATAATGTAAAATCTATATATTATAAAAATCGATGTGTATGTTGCATAGACTCCAAAACGGCTGGAGCCATTTTGATGGGATTTTCACAGGTAGTTTTGTCAGCGTTATTAGTATTGTTATTTTACTTTAATTTGATATTCAATTCATTTCACAGAGTTTTATAATCAACAATATCTGTAAGCTTTACCTAATAAAGAAAGAACAGATGCAATTAATAATTGCAACCATTTTTAAATACAGGACGTCGGTCCGTACTTACTTATAAACATTCTCATAGATCGGAAAGCGAGATGCCATGGAAATAATATTTTCTACATTGTTTTATGCTAATTTCGGAAACCTTACATGTCTGTTATTTGTTTTCATTCTATCGTCTTACAATTCGCCTATTTGTAGGTAAGTATACCTATCTATTAAATTTTTTTATCTTTGCAAAGCGAAAATGTCGTACATCTATTTCATTATGCAAGATCATAGAATACTTAATAGGTACCCAACATCTAGATACTGAAGTTTAGCAAGAGAAAAGTTTAGAAGGTAGACGGGTCCAAAAAATTAGGACTTGCAATCAACAATCATCACTAGAATAATTTAGAAAATACGGCTAACAATTTTATTACACTAGAGATCGCTCTTTTAAATACAAAAAGATAAGGCAAGATAATGATTTCACAGGAAATAACAATATACCTACAATATACAAAGAATGCATGTCAAAATTTTAGGAAACATCTTTAAAAAATAAACACATTCTGGTTAGATTCCGACTTCCCAAGTAACAAACAATATAGGTACCTACTTACTGACAATTAAGTAACTATACCTAATCTCTATCTCTATCTCTTCTCTACATAGTATATATTAAAGTCACTTTCCGTGTCTGTCTGTCTGTACTGTCTATGTCTGTATGGCCGCTAACTCCTCCACCTTTTCACCATCAGTTAGATAATTTTTCACGGAAGGTTTATATATATATAAATAATTAGCGACCCACCCGCCCCGGCTTCGCACGTAAATTACACCCGTGCGAAGCCGGGCGGGCGGATTACTAGTCAATATATAAATTAACTAGCTGACCTGACAGACGTTTAGTTGTCCTGTCTTGGAACTGACAAACACGCAAAGTTAAAATTGTAAATCTTATTTTTTTACACCTTGGGTTACATTATTGGAGTTTTAGTAAGGATCCCTATTTTTTGATAATGTAGCATTCACATCACACACACATCAATCACATCATCAGCCATATCGTCTTGCCTCATATGACGAACATGTTATATTGGTTAATAAAGAATCTGAATCTGAATCTGAATCATTAAACGTCCACTGCTGAACAAGGCCTCCCTCTTAGAGAGGAGTGTTGCCATAATCCCCACGCTTGGCAGGCGGCTTGGGGATCGCAGTACGTTCACCGTGTACTAATGTAGCATTCAAATGGTGACATTAAAAAAAAAAATCGGTCCAGTGCTTTTTGAGCCAATTCGTTACAAACATACTAACATACAAATCTTTCTTCTTTATAATATTAGTATAGATATAACACACTTGTATACATCAGTAAAAACTTTGACCTCTTATATAAGCTTAGGCCTAAGGCTTTAGCATACCTAAGTAGATATGCACAAAATAAGTACTTACATCGAGGACGCGTCGCCCAGTTACAATCTGTTGAAACGTAAAAACATTTATATATAAGTAAGAAAATACATTTAATAATAACACATAAAAATAAATTATATTAACCAGGCTAACTAACTTAGTTCGCATGGAATTACTTAAATAGAGACTTAATGGAGTTACTGTAAAAATATGTCTGGTGCAACACGGCAAGATCGTGGCTGTTACTACCATGGAAACTTGTCTTGTGGGCTAGAATGTTAATAAGTAACCGATATATAACTTCTAGATGTCATGAAGTGAAGATGTTATGTCACGTGACACAAAAGTTAAATGCTGAAAAACACGCGATTACGTATTTAGAATGCAAGATAATTTTGTCTGCGTTCCTTTGTAAATGTTTTTACTAAGTAGTTTTTGTTTTATGCCATAAGTAAGTAAGTGGCAAACAAGCTGACGACAAATTATTCTACTTAATTTATTAAATTAGGTACTTATACCAATTTTTCACCAAACTTCAAAAAGGAGGTTCTAAAATCAAATGTAACTTTTTGTGTTTTAATCGCCGATTACGAACCATTTTTAATGATTATATTTTTACTAAATAGCTTATATTATTTCAACTGTGGTTGTATTTAAATTGAAAGAAAACGTTCTAAGCAAGTATCTTTATTCTAAAATATCCTGTGAGCTGGCAATCGGCAAATAAATTGTCAAACAAATAAATAAAATTAATAGAATTTATTGAATTCCCGTGTTTTTTTTTTTTAATGTAATCTTAGTTCTTTGTCTTGTCTGCTAAGTACTTACCGTATACTTAGTGTTTAAACACAATTTCGAAGAAAGAATGCAATACTTCGTTATTATTATTTTATTAAACTAGGTCTATTTTTACATAAGTTTAATTTGAACTGGTTCTGAAAAGAATATTAATTCTCATTTGGAAACTAGTTTCCACGCTTGGTTTCTAAGCGGTTGAAGCAGTTGTAACTATCAATTATTTTATTGAGAGATAGGTCCTCTACCTAGACACACAATCAAATCAAAACATCAAATCTATTCTCAGTCATATTAGGTACTTATTCTAATAGTTTCTTTTTACATTATCATTTTCCGCCCAAAGCGTCAACGCAATTCAATCTGCCTTTCATCATTTTCGACAGCATCGTCTGCATCAATCTTCTATGCACCAAGCACCTTTCACATATAATATCAAATGCCATGGGATTTTTAACCTTGTGTCTTATTCCTTTTGATACAGCAAGGTATTCTTTCGCAGTGAAGATAGCGTTGTTATAAACGAGCAGAAAGCAGTCTCCGCAGTCTCAAAACTTTCAAGCAGCCCGAGGCGCTTCTCGGAATTTTTCGCGCCGCATAATCGGTTTTTAGAAAGGGATAGATGTTTAGTGGGAATGTTAGAAAAGGACGGAGGGTGGTAATAGAAGAGGGTTTTCGGATTGATTGGTAGGGTGAGCCTCCCTAATATTTCTATTCATTGCCGCGGGCGGGTGGGGTGCCAAGCGTGCCGTGAGCATTTTTTGTTTCTTTCTTATTTAATTTGCAATGGAGGATAATTTGAATATGCAATTTACATGGAGGACATATTTGCACACATGGACACTATTGTGACCGTATACGTATCGCATGTGTACCTACCGACGGACGGTCCAAACAGAATATAAATATATCGAGCATTCGCTTGCATAATTCCTTAAAATAATTTGAGGTAGGTATATCGGTACAGTTTATTGTTCTTCCCAAAAATGACCTACATACACACGATAGAACATCTAAAAAAACTAGTGTAGCGGTGACCCTTGTATCTGTGTGTCTGTCTATGGCGTCGTAGTTCCCACACGGATTTTGTTTTAATTCGTTTTTTTATACTGTTTTAGTCCTTGTTGCTAGGCCAGGTAATTATTGTAAAATGACACAGTGTTTGCGCAAATCGTTGGTTGGTCTTTACATTATCATGTACAGCAATTTTTCAGTAATGCACCATATAAACTACTTACATTTGCCAATAAACCGTTAGAAAAAGCAAAAATTTGTTTATTGGCAAATGTAAGCCGTCATCATCATCAGCCTAACTGTCCACTGCTGGACATAGGCCTCTCCCTATGCACGCTTCTGAGCTCGGTCGGCAGTTCCTTGCATTTACTTCCTTGTTTTTACCCGCCGTTTTACACAGGTCATCACTCCACCTGGCCACAGGGTGTCCTACACTAAGTTCGCCTATGCGTGGTCTCCACTGCAGAACTCGTGAACTCCATCGGTTATTGGTTATTCGGGCAATGTGGGCGGCCCACTGCCACTTCAGCTTGCTAATCCTTTGAGCTATGTCGGTAACTTTGGTTCTATGTCAAATCACTTCGTTCCGAATTTTGTAAATAATAATAATAGTAATGTAAGTAATAAAGTGCATTAGATAAACAGATTTACATGTTTTTGTAAAGAGTAATAATTAATTTGCGCAAACCCCATGATTGTTTACAATAATTACCCGGCCCAACTACAAGGACAAAAAACTGTTTGAAATTTGAATTTCCCGCCATCAGTGGGAATTGAAATAAACAAAATGTTTAAAAGAAATACAGTAGGCAAAATGTAGCTTATGGTGATCTTGATAAAAACGTCACCACGTCCAAAATCTGTCAAGTCATTTAGGTCACATAGAAACAGTCAAATTTATATGCAAACACATTATACCCACCTACATACACTCAAAAACAGCACCATCCTTCTAAACCAGTCAGGCGAAATGAATAACATACGTCTTTATTTCAGCGCTAAAATTCTCAGTGACAAAAATAAATCGCGTCCAATTTCAGCGCCACTCAAATAAACCTCGTAAAGTATGGGATTACAGTCAACAAGCTCATTCTGTTGATAAATTAGAGTCTAGATCTAAGAAACTTTCAAAAAGATCTCACAACTGCTGATACCTTGACAATTGCAAAACAAAGAAAACTATTTCAATGATATATATCACACTGATTCAGTCTCTATGATTATCTGTGTGATACAAATATTCACTCATTTTTTACTCCTGAATAAATGAATTTTAGCGGAAAGCAAGAAAGTTGTGTTTTGATGACATAACATAGAAACTTAACGGACATAGTGGTACCTACCTAGGTACTTATAATCCTGAAAAATACTGGAAAACTGAAGAATCGCAAAAACGGGTAAAACCCGAAAACGGCGCACCGATTTTGGCCGGAATCAATCTTGGTGAAAGGTAAGTAGTGTGCACTATGAATTATAACATAGTATTATGTAACATAACGGACATATTGGTAGTACCTACCTAGTAAAATGCGGAAAAACTGGAAAATCACAAAAACGTAAAACCCCATGACAGGCGCACCGAGTTTAGTGTGAATCAATCTCGAAAGGCAAAGAAGTACCGTCTTACCACAAAAGATTTAAGTACGCTTTAGACAAGTGTTTAGCATATTTTTCGCAGGGAAACAATTGCTAAACACTTGTCTAAAGCGTGCTTAAATCTTTTGTGGTAAGACGGGTAGTGTTAAGCATGAGGACATAATTATAAAGTATATAATATTTTTAAAAACGGACATATTGGTAAGTAGGTACTGAAAACCCGTAAAATGCGGAAAAAAACAGGAAAATCGTAACAACGTAAAACCCGATGACAGCGCACAACGTTTGGTCACAAATGCTCAGATTCAAACTTGTGAAAGAGAAGGAAGTAAAGTAGGGCCAATTTAATAAATCATATTTGAAATCCGTCCGTCTAAGGCTTGGTTGCACCATAGTAGTAGTTAAAGTAAAGGTTTATGCCAAATTTGACAATAACAGTAACGCTGACTTTAGCAGATGTAAAATGCATTGCGCCAGCGTATTCACTAGCATATAGTTAAAGTTACCAGGTTTGCAAGTCAAATGAGACTTTATTTACCCCAGATGCATAGCTGGAATTAAGTATATTTTATGCATCTGACAGATATTAAACATAAACAATAGCGAACCGTTGGCAGTTACGGTTAACAGATAAAGTTATGACGTCATTTCACAATTGTATGATGGTGCGATAATTTTTTTGCCTAACCGGCACTTTAACTGAAATGTCGATGTTTGTTAAAGTAAGATGGTGCAACCCACCCTTAGCAAAGTCAAAGTAAATCGTAAAGTTGCCTTCTTATGTCATTATTACAATAAATTTGTATTTTAACTGAAAAAAACTTAGGGTGGGTTGCACCATTGTACTTTAGCTTTAGCAATTCAGTTAAAGTACCGGTTAGGCCAAAAATGTGTTGCACCATCTGACAATTGTTAAATGACGTCATAACTTTAACTGTTAACCGTAACTTCCCACGCTTCGCTATTGTTTATTTAAAATATCTGTCAGTTGCATAAAATATGATTCCAGCTATGTATGCATCACTTCACTTCACTTTGGTGCAACCAAGCCTTAAGCAATTAAGGCTTGGTTGCACCAAGTAGTTGTCAAAGTTAAGGTTTATGACAAATTTGACAATAACAATAACGCTGACTTTAGCAGTGTAGAACAACTTTAGTTTAATCATTTAATGTATAGATGAACTAACAACACCATTATAATGAAACTGTATTGGCGAAGTTCACACGTGTTCGTTGACAGTTGACAGTCTTTTGTCGACTGCCAACGAACACAGTATATAAGTGGCGGTTGCATTGCAATCACCCTCTTTCTTTGCTCGAACCTCGAAGCGATAACAAGTGTAAACGAATTGTGTGTAAAACAGTTTAAAAGGTGATTTCTTGGCTGAAAAGCTAACAAATCAGAATCGGGATTAATAAGTTACAGATGTCTTCTTATTTTCCCATGTCCACAGAGTGTAATTTGTCTTTTGTTAAGTGGTTCAAAACCTGTTTGCTAGTCATGTTTTTTTTTTAGAGCCCTAATTAATAGTTATTGTACAAAGTGGCTGTTTTATTCCTTGCGTTTTCTTGATTATAATTTCTTTACTAATGATTAATTTAATACTAATTACTAAATAACTGTGCTCATGTTAAAAGTTCTTCAGATTATATATCCGATTAGTGTACTTATTGTTATATATGCAAATATCTGCCGCCGATTCTGCGGCTGAGCCTGCTGTCGAGCCTGCGGCTGAGCCTGCTGTCGAGCCTGCCGTTGAGCCTGCTGTCGAGCCTGCTGTCGAGCCTGCTGTCGAGCCTGCGGCTGAGCCTGCTGTCGAGCCTGCGGTCGAGTCTGCGGCGAAGCATACAGTGGAGCCTGCCGCGAAGTCTGCGGCTGAGCCTGCTGTCGAGCCTGCGGCTGAGCCTGCCGTCGAGCCTGCGGCTGAGCCTGCTGTCGAGCCTGCCGTCGAGCCTGCGGCTGAGCCTGCTGTCGAGCCTGCGGCTGAGCCTGCCGTCGAACCTGCCAGCTGAGCCTGCAGCGGAGCCTCCAGTACGCAGTTACGTAAGAGACATTGTACGCAGTTGCGTAAGATCCGGTGTACGTAGTCGCGTAAGAGCCGATGTACGCAGTTGCGTAAGAGACATTGTACGCAGTTGCGTAAGATCCGGTGTACGTAGTCGCGTAAGAGCCGATGTACGCAGTTGCGTAAGAGACATTGTACGCAGTTGCGTAAGATCCGGTGTACGTAGTCGCGTAAGAGCCGATGTACGCAGTTGCGTAAGAGACAGTGTACGCAGTTGCGTACTGACTTAACTAAACCAGATTCGGTTTTAGTCTGATATGATGTGCTTTTCAGTATGCAGTTGCATTCTGATATTATGTAACATAAAACGATAGTATAATACTTCAAAATAAGATTGTAAAGTACACATTTAATTAACACGTATAATGTCTATTATCATATAATACATGACACGTATACACGAGGACGTGTAATTGAGTCGGATGGCCGAATGTAGAACAACTTTAGTTTAATCATTTAATGTATAGATGAACTAACAACACCATTATAATGAAACTGTATTGGCGAAGTTCACACGTGTTCGTTGACAGTTGACAGTCTTTTGTCGACTGCCAACGAACACAGTATATAAGTGGCGGTTGCATTGCAATCACCCTCTTTCTTTGCTCGAACCTCGAAGCGATAACAAGTGTAAACGAATTGTGTGTAAAACAGTTTAAAAGGTGATTTCTTGGCTGAAAAGCTAACAGCAGTTACTGCAAAATGCGTTGCACCAGCGTATTCCTTATCATAGTTAAAGTTACCAGGGTTGCAAGTCAAATGAGACCTTATTTACTCCAGATGCATAGGTGGAATTATATTTTATGCATCTGACAGATATTTAAAATAAACAATAGCGAATCGTGGGCAGTTACGGTTAACAGTTAAGGTTATGACGTCATTTAACAATTGTCAGATGGTGCAACTAAATTTTTGCCTAACCGGTACTTTAACTGAAATGTCGATGTTTGTTAAAGCTAAAGTAACATGATGCAACCCACCCTAAGTATGCAGCAATTTAAATAAAATTAAAACATAATTAACTGTTACAAGGTTACTTTATTGAATTTGGTGAAGTAAGTATAAATTGTAATCTATTAAAATTGGCCTTACTTTTGTGTTTATCACGAAGACATAACATGAAAAGATATAGGACACACACACTTATAATCCCGGGAAATGTTAAAAACCTGATGAATCGCAAAAACGGGTAAAGCCCGATAGAGGTGAACAAAGTCTGGGTCCCGATTCTACTAAAGAAATTGTTTTAAAATTGTAATTGTTGCGATTTTAGTTGTTAAATAACTGCCTCAAAATTGACAGTTTTAAATATATTTTTTATACTAGAAAAATACAACTACCTAATATTATAACTAAAATTAAATTAAAATTAGCACCTAAAATTAAAAACTGTGTATTTTGAGTGATTTTGTTAATTTCTTTAGTAGAATCGGGGCCCTGTATTATAGAAACTGTAGAAAGACACTTGAATAACTGAAAAATATTAAGTTAATTGAGGTACATAAGTAATTATCATATTACGTGTCAAGGACATGTGACTTTATCAGTGCGCGGTATTTTTGTCGTGTCTTCGGCTAATCACTCTCCATTATCATTAATAATGACACCGCTATCATCTTTGTTAGGTAGCTTGACGATAATTGCCATTTATCTACCGGTCAACCCATTATTATCGTCCTTGCATTTTACATTAACCGACTCAACAAATGATGGCTAAAAACAACTAATTGTAGGCTTCGACTAAAATAAAATGAATGGACGGGCCCTAACCATTGAAATTACTCAGTAAAAACGAGTCAAAACCGTCGGACATATACTTCAACACCTAATTATAAAAATGTACAATATATTTGTTACAAAAAATAAATCCCGGCTTTATTTGTGTATTTACTCTTCGGGAAAGCATATGAATGCATAATTTTGTCAGATGTTTCGTTATCGCGTAACAATAGACACGTGTTGCACTTCCTACGGCTAGAGACCGACTGAAACGAAATGAGAGCCGGCGCTCAATTTGGCATGTTCAAAAATGCGCTTCTACTGGGCCTGTCCATTAATTTTATTTTGGTCGAAGATAGTAGGTACAAAAAAAACTATATAATTATCTATAATAAACCGGCCAAGTGCGAGTCAGGCTCGCGCACTGAGGATTCCGTACCACCACAAAATACAATAATTTTCAAATTATAAAACGGACTTCTAAATAACGGACTTTAAAATTAGTAAAATCATTTCGATCCGGTGAAATGATACAGAGGTCATCCAGGTAAGGAATTTCCAGCTATAACTTGGTAATGAATGAACTTTATCCATCAATCTTCTATATTTTATCTCTTATATGCTTATATATGTAAAAGGCGTTGTGTGTATGTATGTATGTATGACATGTATGTTCCCTATATGGACTCCAAAACCGCTGGACCGATTTTGACGGTACTTGCAGATAGCTGATGTTATAAGGAGTGATCCACGCGGATTAAACCGCAGGGCGCAGCTAGTCTATAGGTACTAATACAGTGTATTATAAAGAGGAAAGATTTAATTGTTTGTTTGTTTGCATTGAATAGGCTCCAAAATTACAGAACCGATTTGAAAAAAAAACACTGTCGGAAGCTACACTATCCCCGGGTGATATATGTAGGCTATATATATATTTTTTAAATAGGGGATCCTTTTTAAACTTCCAATAATATAACCCAAGGTGTAAAAAAAAATTAGACTTACACCCGTGCGAAGCCGGGGTGCGTTGGTAGTCCTTAATAAAATTATAATACCTTAATAATTATATTATTAAGTAATTAATAAGAACTTTAAATAAATACTTATATAGAATTATGAGGATGGCGCAATGGAGAAGAGACCTATAATACTCAAAGAATGAAGACTAATGCAGATTGATCCTTTTATACATTATGGGTCAGCCTTTTAGTTAGATTTTCAGTCCACCAGCTATATAGGTACCTACAGGGTGTTGATTTGCAACCGTACAATTTCTAAAGCACTTTTTTATGAAGGACACAAACTAGGGCCCCTTTGGCATTGCACTACCGCTCCTCCCGAGACAACTGCGTACTGTCTCGGCTCTTTCTCTTACGACGACGTTGCATGGTCAGTATAGTCACACAACGTTGTCGGCCTCCCACAGAACCCCGACAACTCCGATAATTCCGAACCCTAGAGTCACTTTTAGTGCCATAATTATTCTATTGCCCTGGCTACAATGCGTAATTTACTAAGCATCTTGTAAGTAACGTACGGCTCAAGACTTTAAAATACTCTGTCAACTTTTTTCTGTCGAAATTTTACACGTTCGAAAATTCTACGATAAAGTCCATTTTTCTATTGGTTCATTAGACCCATTTTTCTTTTATGAAAATCGGAATAGTTCACCAAATCACCAGGTCTAGACAAGGATGGAAGAAGGTGGAACTGGTAGTGTCACAGGGTAGTGTATATAATTATGACAATGACATTTGACAATTGACCGCCAACAGAAAAGAAAAATGTTATTTTTTTTTCACTTTTCTGTGCTTGCCACTGTTTTTTACCCCCGATGTAAACAGCGGTGTTATAAGATTATAATGGCATCGTAGCTCCCAAACGGCAAAACTGATTTTGATTAAGTTTTGGATTTGAAAGGTGACTTGATCTAGTGCTTAGAATAACTACACAAAGAAACCAAGTACATTCGCAAAATTTAAGCCAATCAAATGGTTTACTATGACAATTTGCGCGGTGAAATCGTACCACAACAAATCAGAAAAGCAGCATAAGAGTTATGGTGTGACATTCCCCAGGTAATCCATTAATTTTCTTGCTTAAATCGTTTAAAATACCAATCGAAACGTAATTTGTAGCTTACGTTTTGAGAAGGCGTTGTTTGGAAACTTACCTTCTCTGAGTAGTTATTCTAAGATCTAGTGTTTTTTAAAAAAATCTGTACTTGTCTAACTCAAGGTCTATAAATCTCTATACAAACGACGACGTCTTCCAGGTCCAGCTACACAATCTAGTGTTTTTTTTATATGGCACGTTTTCAAGTCAACACCTTGTAGAAGCTATCAGTAGCTATCAGGCTAGTAGTCTAGTGTAATCTTGTTTGAATATCCTCGAAGATACGGACATAGCGAGAGGGATATATAGGTACCTCTAATAAGGCAAAATAACTTCAAATCAATCAACAAAATATCACGCTTAAAAGTTATTTTTGCCTTACATACAAATATGTACAAATAGTAAGTACCTATCTATACTATTATTACTTTTTTGGTTACACTTTCGTGTTCTCTCCGCGTGCGGAGGTGATTTTGGCACGGGCCAAATCCAAGTGCTTCTACAAAGTTAAGAATTTCCTAACAATTCTGCATGTGTTCAAAATTGCTGCTTTTTGAAGCTGTTTGTATGCAGGTGTGTGTATATCAAGTGTCTCAAGGCTCGTGATTAGGCTTTTGGGTATGACACCTGTAGTAGAAAGTATGATGGGGATGGTCCTTGTGCTATTTACTTGCCACTGTGTTTTGATTTCAATTGATAAGTCTGTGTATTTGGCTATTTTTTCGGTATATGTTGTCTGTAGGTTATGTGTGTTACAAATTGCGATGTCAATCAGGAAGGCTGTTTTTTTACTCTTGTCCAAAACGGTTATATCAAGACATCCATGTCTGGGAACTTTTCTATGAAATTTCTGTGAAGTTGGTCTAAATACGATCTTGTCTTAGTTTCGTTATGAGTTATCGTCAAGTAAGTGCGCCAAATGAATTCATTCATACTAGTTGTCCACTTTTTTCGCGCACGGGTACAGCCTGAGTTGGGTACAGTATTAATGGCAGCTGCTTCCTGTACAACATCCTCAGACCCTGCCAAACTTGTTGTGGGGGTTGAATGGATACTACTCCATTTTTCAAGCGGATTTGGTGATGAGGGGGGAGAATCAAACAGGCTATCGCTAGAAGCTGGAGATGTTGGTGCTACTGTCTGTTCTCCAAGTACCTCGTTGCTAAGTGTGGAAGTCGTTGATGTCGTCCTGCTGAAAGTCTATTATTAATATTATTAGTATATTAATATTAATAATATTATAAAGAGAAAAGATTTGTATGTAAGTATATGTTTGTAACGAATTGACTCAAAAAGTACTAGACCGATTTTAAAAACCTCCGGACTCTCCAATCATCATGAATTTACATCATCAGCCAACACTACCGAATGATATGATACGGAGACAGGTCAAGAATTATCATTCAGCCTTGCTCTGCGGCTTGAACACAAGTAAGTACAATACCTATCCGATACCTAGCAGTATCGATGTTGCCGGAAATGTCTTAAATTCGTTATTTTATACAATGCCTATGTGTGGTATGAAAAACAATTCAAAGCCATTTTTTGCCATTTCCAGGGCCCTGATTCCGTAACTTTAACACGCACGTAACACAGCGCGCTATTTTTTTAAGCTATATTCCCTAAGGAATAAAGGCCAACTTTTAGAGGTTAACTTTAATTAACGTGCCGCATTACTCGCGTGTTTGAAGTTATGGAATCAGAGACCTGTTTGATTTAGGCAATGAGCAAAATACTATTACCATATAGGTAATTTATTTTCTAGGAATTATATGTTGAAATGGTGTTAGGAAATATGCAAGTTGTTGGAGCACCAACACTCGCAGGTGCCGTAGGGGTGCCAACGGGCACAAACTATATAAATAAAAAATAAAACCCGATAATGGAGCTTATAACCTACAAACGGCTGAACAAATTTTCTTGAATCATAGTTAACCACTCTTGATCAAATCACCTTTAAAACATTAACAACTAATTCAAGTTCGGCTCAGCCATCATAGATTGCCTGCAAATTTTTGGCGTTGCATACAATACCTAGGCATTGTATATAAAACCAGATTCGATATATTTCCGGTAACATCGATACAAAGCTACTTGACCTATGTCGATTCGAACTCTGAATCATGTGACATGGTGGCGATCTATCATGTTTTTATTGGGATTGAGATTATTTTTGATGAGTTTGTTTTTAATTCGGGAAATAATTTGGTGAATCATCCTGGGGTTTCTATCGTTCAACATTTCTTTCGTTCTATTGTTTTTGATTTGAATTACAGAATTTACCCGTAAAAACATACGTAAATGATGCTTCGCCTAATTATGAAAAAGTTCTTCTGGATCAATGTTTTTTCTAAATTGAATAAAAAGCATGCGTTGCCTAGCAGAAACCGATTCACTCGTGGCTTGAAGACCAACTGAAGACACTATCATAACTAAATAACCATATTTAAATACCCATTCAAACAACGCATCACACAGTATAGCAGTTTGCACGATAAACGTGATCCTATGCGAGAAGGTTGCCAGCGAAACAGTAATGTCGCGGCTTCTGAACAAAATGGAACAAATCAGCAACAGCTTAGGCCTTTCCACCAACAAATCCTTTCCACCAACAAATCCTAAACCCATATGACTGCAGTCATATGGTGGTAGATCGCGCAAAAGATACTGAATTTCACTGGTATGCTAAACCTTCAGACGGTTGACAACTTAGTCTTCCTCGGCTCCAGCATCTGCAACAATGGCTCGTATGAAAATGATGTGCGGCGGCGCATCGGAATGGCTAAAAGCGCCATGTCCCAGCTCCATACAGAAAAAAAACAGGGTCCGAACTAGCCTGATTCTATCGGCAGATCGAATGCGCATTGATTCATTCGAAATGTGGTGCTGGAGGATAATACTAAGGTTACCGTGGAATGCTCATCAGACCAACGCATCGATATTAAAACAGCTAAAGCTCTCAACTAGATTCTTTACCATTTCTCTCAAGTGTATCTTGGAGTCATCATCATCATCATCATTGCAGCCATAGGACGTCCACTGCTGGACATAAGCCTCCCATCGATCTCCAAAAGGGCCGGTTGGAAGCGGCCTGCATCCAGCGGAGACCGCAGGGAACTGCGGTCTCTTTTAGTTCGTCCGTCCATCTTGTGGTTGGACGTCCTATACGATTCGCTTGTCTTGGAGTTTGGAGTACTTCGGTCATATTGTCTTGTAGTCACAGGCAAAGTCGATGGAAAACGATCTCGAGACCGCAGCCCGATGCGTTGGTCCGACCAGATTCGCACCATCTTAAACACATCTGAAATCAGTATACGATGCACCGCATGTTGCCGAGGATAGAGGAAGATGGCGTAAGATCATTAAGCAGAGACTGATGAGATGAGACTGAAACACGACGTGAGGAGGAGAGACTATAGGTAATGCATGGTTCAATAAGTGTAATCGGCCTGCTTTCGGCATTGTTTTTCGACAGTCGGGAGACATGGCAACGAGGCAAAGCTCTTGAGGGATTTTAAGAGCCAAGCATCGTTAGGGGTGTCCAATTTTCCATATCTTTGACAACAATGTGAGCTAAATTAAAATAAAATAATAAGGCAAGTCGTTTAGGTTATTAGCGTTAGTTAGCTTGTTAGGTATTTATTTTAAACGAATAACTAGGTATGTGTCCAATAAAGGTCACCTTGTGAATCATGCTGAGATTTTAAGTGGAAATACTTAAGTATATTGCACAAAAACTCAGCATGATACTCAGCTGAGCTAAACATCAAGAAAAGGATGTCTTGTAGCATTGTAGTTTGTGGTTATATGTATTTTCTAATGCGTCAATGTTCTTTCCTCGGGTGGCCTTAGGTGACTAAAAGTTCTAAGAATATAGTCATACCTAATATTATTATAGTCAAACCAATATATTTTGACATCTTTATCATATCAGTCCGTCCTATGGCCTACTGCTGGACATAGCACATCGATCTCCAAAAGGGTCGGTTGATGGAAGCGGTCTACATCCAGCGTTTTCCTGCGGTCTTTTAGGTCGTCTGTCCATCTTGTGGTTTGAACTGGACGCCCGACGCTGCGCTTACCGTGGTCTCCATTCGAGAACCTTTCGGCCCCATCGGCCAACTTTTTTTTTATCGCAGATACGTCAGCTTTTTGCTATGAACTCGCCAGTTGGTTGTTCTACGTCCCACTGCCTCTTCAACTTGCTAATCCGGTGAGTAATGTCGATAACTTTCGTTCGTCTACGGATCTCTTCATTTTTGATTAGATCTCGTAGAGAAACCCCGAGCATAGCCCTCTCCATAGCTCGTTGTGCGTTGTGTTGTGGTATTTTACCTATCCTAACATATGTTTACCTGTAGATAGGTTGTGCCCGCCACCATAAGTTGACTAGACGAATGCAAGGCTGTCTGCCTGACTTCGTTCAGCCGTCTCTCAGTCACGCACTCTGAGTGTCCACAACAAATTGTATTTTTGTCTTTTTCTAACAACAGATAGTGTAAAAAGTATTTCATATTCTTTCCCTTATTTCACAAAGTGCACATACACATGCGTAGGTAAGCTATGCTGTTATGGTATATGCTGTGTTTAGACAGTTTTTAAAGCCGTATGTTGTTTGCCTTTTACGTCTCTATTATTACACCTCACTGATTACTATTTACACTATTCTCATTCGTTTATTTGCTCTGAAAGCTGCAATAGCATTGTAAAAAGCTGAATAAAAACATTTACTTTTAATATTTCACTGAATTAGGTACCTACCTTAGAATAAGTACCTACGTACTTACCTACCTTAGTTTTACCGGCGCGGAAGCGCGGTGCACATTTTTAAACCTTCGGAAAACCGGGAAGAGTTGACTTTTCCACGGTTGGTACACTGCGGCGCTGCTGCGACTTTCTAGTAAGCGTTGGACCTAAAATAGCTACTATAAGTATAGGGAAAATATTTCAAGACAAGTAAATAACTCCTCTATACGAGTACCTATGCCTAATAAACGACAAAAACATAAACCGCAAGTCCGCAACATAGAAAAAGCGTTTTACGGTCAGAAGTCAATCGCGTCGGGCAGTAAACGAGTTACAATGGCTCGTAAACCAGCTTTATGGTCCGTGTTCACTTCGAAATTAACTACTATGAGGTCAAAAGTCGAAATTTTACCCTGTAAAGTTGAAGTGAGTTCTCAATTAAAGTTCGTAAAATGCTGTTCCTGGGATATTTATCAAATTTACATGTCTAGGGATGGGACTATGTCAAAAATCAATTGTTACTATGCTATTCTTATAACTAATGGTTTTATTTTTTATTTGTCTAAGTATACTAATATTATAAAGAGGAAAGATTTGATTGTTTTTTTGTTTGCATTGAATATGATCCGAAACTACAGAACCGATTTTAAAAATCCTTTACAGTTGGGAAGCTACACTATCCCCGGGTGACATGGACCCAAGAAAACCCAAGAAATTGGATTTTGGAAAATTTGTTCGTATAATACGGAACTTGATGGGCGAGATTTCGATGATAATAACTGATCCAGGACTGACGCTATATTTTATAAACTACTAGCGACCCGCCCGCCCGGCTTCGCACGGGTGTAATTTACGTGCGAAGCCGTTGCGGGTCGCTAGTTATATATTTATAAATATATATATATATATATATAAACCTTCCGTGAAAATGTATCTAACTGATAGTGAAAACCGCATCAAAATTCGTTGCGTGGTTTAGGAGGAGTTAGCTGCCAATCAGACAGACAGACAGACGCAGAGAGCGACTTTAATTTATACTATGTAGTATATATAAACCTTCCGTGAAAATGTATCTAACTGATAGTCAAAACCGCATCAAAATCCGTTGCGTGGTTATGGAGGAGTTAGCGGCCATACAGACAGACAGACAGACGCAGAAAGCGACTTTAATTTATACTATGTAGAGATAGAGATAATTTGTGACTGAGATGATTAAATTAACGTAATGCCACGGTCTTACCTGTTCGCATTCGTCATAAAATAAATTATAACATAAAAAGACGCTAGAAGAGGTGGCGCTAGAGAAAAATTATATAGAAGAAAAGTAAAAAATCAGATTGAAAAAGGAGAAGAAAAAAAAAACTGCAATTAATAAGTTAAGACGAAATATGCTATGACGATTTGTCCTCACGAATATTCAAAAGTAGACCTTTACAATCGATTAATTGACATTATTTCTCTATGTTTAATAAATGGTCTTGAAGTATTTTAAACGGATGTGTGTGACGATACACGATTAAAGAAATTTGGCTCGATAGAAAAAAATCGTAAACATCCGTTTTTACGTTCCCTTCAATGGATTGAATCAACTTCGTTCGCATTCAATAGAAGATATATTTATTTTAAAAAAAATGTGTGTTATCCTAACAATCATTCAAATAGTTTAGTGGTCGCAGTTTTTTGTAAAAGCGTAAGATTATTAATAGAAAAATACAATTTTTGAAAGCGCGCACGCTCCATTACCGTCATACAAGTGTACGGTTCTCTACCATTGCGCCTTAAGTGATCATTTTAGCACAGTCTATAACAACATTGTAAAAAGCTGAAAAAAAATCACGAATTTTGATCACTTTAGCTAGGTTTTTGAACGTAAGGCTGTAACATTACTAAAACATTACTATATAGTAAATCTAAAATCATTATTAAAACATTATTATATAGTAAATCGGCGTGGACTAAAACTTCATAATTATGGCATTACTAATAAACCTTAGTGGTTTTTAAATGCTGTTGTATCCTATTTGTGTACTCTTCTTTTTTAAATAATAAATAAATGAAAAAAAAAACAGGTACCCGATACAGGTACCTACTTACCTAGACCTACGTACCTAGGTTTTCACTCGACGTTAAACAGAACGGAACGGTTACGTGTAGGGAGATAATGCCTTAGTACCTACAATCATTATAGTAGGTATACCTACGTGTTCAAGTGTCTCCATTTATATATAAAAATCATCACTTGCTACTTCTACTTGCTAATACTTGCACGGACGTTGTTACGTTATGCAAGTTAATTATTATGCTTTATGCATAAATGTAGTAATCCTGCTTTGTTTATCTACTGTAAAGAGTCAGGTTTGTTTTGCATTAAGCGAGTAATATGCACGTTAAGCTGTGAGTGTCTGAAATTTAGAAATCATTGTCATTAATGCAATTAATTACATTCTAAAGGCGCTTGCATACGATGAGCAGTACATGTAACAAGTAAAAGTAGCAGGTAGAAGTAAAAAGTAGAATTAGCAAGTGGAAGTAGCACGTGGAAGTAGCAAGTAGAAGTAGCAAGTAGAAGTAGCAAGCAGAAGAAGCGAGTAGAAGTAGCGAGTAGAAGTACTTAGCTAAACCCGCTAAACCGCATAAAGTATAAACTGTAAGTAGGTAGGTACTTACTTACCTACGTAGGGTTAATTTACTAATTTTTTACATAAATTAAGTCTTTTAGCGACACCAATGAACTAATTATAGCACACGTGCAAAAAAGGGTACTTAGTGAGCGGTACTCTGAAGGGTGAGTTCGACTTAAGGCATCAAGCCTGATTTAGGCCAGATGCGTTCGCACCCACTACGCAACTTTACCATATCTCCCTTGTTTGTATGATCTGAGTTAAAAACCTTCCAATATGGCGGATACCTTACCTACATGGTGGTAACTCGATATACCTTGCTTCTGTGAAACTCGACAATGGCCGGAATACTGCAAGGAAGGAAATTCCTTTCCGTTTTGTCATTCACAAGTGTGGTTGCACGTGACAATCGATTACACTGAGCATGCATCCTTCTTGTGGTTCACGCTTCTGCGTTCGGTTTTCCGTTTATAACACAGAAAAGTAAACGGCTGTCAAGGCATTTTTGTAAGAAATTTGTTGTAGCCGTGGACCCATATATAAACGAAACGTCAGTCATTCGAAATCAGTTAGTGATACGGAGTTAATACGTCCACTGCTGAACATAGGTCTCCCTCTTTAACCTCCACACTGAACGACAGCCTGCCTTTTGCATCCACGGCATGCCCGCGACTCTCACAATGTCGTCGGTCCATATAGTGGGAGGCCTACCTACGCTGCGTCTTCCGGATAAAAACGTCACCTCGTCACCTCTATAAATATTTGTGATGCTAGTTTTATTTAACCTAACCCGTTTCCTCAGTGCACCTAGTCGACACGGATTTCGCCTCTTCACGAGGCATCCTCAGGACGTGTTGGCTCTCCGAGCGCGATGCCGAGAATCATTCAAATGGGTAGATTTAGAACAATACTGACCTCCGATTGATCCGTTATTAGTTTTCATCATCATTACTTATCAGCTAGAAGTCACTACTGCATAGGCCTCCTCTTTAGAGCTCCACACTGAACGACAGCCTGCCATCTGCATCCACTGTATGCCCGCAAATCTCACGATGTCGTCTGTCCATCTAGTGGAGGGCCTACTTTCACTGCGTTTTCCGTTTCGTGGCTCGTTCCGTAGTTATTCTATCACGCAAAGAAACTCCGAGGCATATAGCTCTCTCCAATTGCCCGCTGTGTTCTCTAAGTTTTTCCAAAAGGCCAGGGCCCCGATTCTACTAAAGAAATTGTTTTTAAATTGTAATTGTTGCGATTTTAATTGTTAAATAACTGCCTCAAAATTGACAGTTTCAAATATATTTTTATACTAGAAAAATACAACCACCCAATACCTATTATAACTTAGTATTTTTTTAAGCAGTCAATTTTGAGGCTTTTATTTAAAAATTAAAATCGCAACAATTACAATTTAAAGACAATTTGTTAAGTAGAATCGGGGGGCAGGATCTACGCACCATATCTTAGCAAATATTAGTTTTCATCTTCATCATCTTCATCATCAAATTATCATCATGAATTATTAACTCCATCTACTGCTGAATACACTTATAGGTTTCTTCTTCAGCAGCGCGCCATTTTTTCTAGGACATAACACAAACTGCATTCAAATCAGCAGTTTATGCGAAAACGGGAAATAACAGAGAAAAAATTGCCAAATATACTCTCGTTATGTTTTCGATGGTTAGATTTTTTTATAGCTCCTTAGATTTAATCTTTACGTGAATATATAACGTACCTAGTACTTAAAACCTTCCTTTATTACTGTGCTATCGAATAATCAAAGCTATATTGAAATCGGTTACGCGGATATAAATATATGAGACCCAGTAAGACAATTATTATAGCTTGCTCTACAATGCGTTAAATAAAGAGAATAAAAACGAATCTGAGGAGTAACTTTCCAATACTAAATACTACTCACTGTTTTAAACTATCACGGTTGTTCACTAAAGTTATATGATTATTTACGGGATATTTACCGTGGTACGGAAAAGACTAAGAAAGAGGGTAGATCGTTATGTCTGCACCTAACTTTTTAACTGTTCTCCAACCACCCGCATTCTTCAGTCTTCCCGTGAACATGGTGCATGTAACTGCGCCGAAATATAGGCAGCTCATTCCACAACCTTACCACGGTAAATATCCCGTAAATAATCATATAACTTTACTAAATACTACTATTTTATAGTAAAACATTGTCTATTTGGTCTGTAGGACAATAAAAACTGTATCAAAATCGAATAAGGAGCTTTTGAGTTTTAAGCGATCGAACAGTTTTAGGGCATAGCCGTGGGATTGGCATTGACTAAATAGGTACTATGTAAGTATAGAGACACAGACTAGGTAAAGCTAATAGAGATATTGTTTTGTAAGTTAGATAGAGACAGATAATAAATTGAGCTTACTTTAGACATTGCTATTAGACACAGCTTTTAAGGCGACTGCAAGTGTTCTGCAACATTTTGTTTAAGAACTCATATAATTTAATAATTTTTCCTTTGTAGGTATTATACATTTTTTTTTACGAAAACTAACGCAATGTACGTTTTCTGTGTGTTACGTATATAGAGCAATCATAATGGTAGAGTCAGTTTTATTAATTTTTATTTATTTTTTGATTCTATTCTCAGATGGATATCAGCAAGTAAGAAGGTAGTTTGATACTATTTGTTTTTTCCTAGCAGTTTTGTTTTTATTATCATTGAAGTGTTACTGTTGACCTTGTTTTCAAAGGCTCAGTAAAACAACTATCAGGTCGTAGAAATATTTCGCTCGCAGCCTGTTAAAAAGCGAACAAGGCCAAAAAACGGTAAAATAAAAAATCTGCCAACTGACATCGATTCTATCGCGGCTTAAAAAACGAACACAATGCGTCCGCAGCACTGTGGCCCAACACAAACAAATTACGACGACAAAGTTCTTTGTTAAAATGCTAGCTTTATTGTGGACTCAATCGTCCTATGTACAAAGTTGATATTAGTGATGTGACATGACCGTATTGGAACTGTATCGCGAAATGATCGGATCATTCCAACTAGCCTGGAATCCGTAACACTGCGACGTTGCCGCTCTTGGCAAGCTACTACAACGCCGCTTGGTTATGTATATGTGTACTTCTGGCACAACTGGCGCCGAATATTTATTGTATACTAACAGAATACTGACTAACGCTTAGGGCGACAGGGTTCCACTCTTCATTGTAACGATCTAAATAAACTTTGTTTGCTTGCATTAGAGTTGGTATTTGAATGGGTTTGGATTGTTGCGGCTGTGTGTTTTTGTAAAGTTTTTCTATGTGACCGTCCAGGTGGCTATGTATAGGTTGCTTGGCTCGTTCGATACTCGCTCTGAATAACCTGAGGCGGCCCTAGCGTAGATCGCAGTTTCAACTGGTAATTAATTTATTAGTAAGGTTTTACGAGGACAACCAACGTGATGAATATAAACCACAATGATTGTGTAGGTAGGTACTAAAAGTACAGAATACTTATACATATTATATACCTACCTACAGTACGTAGAAACACATTAGCCCGCTTGACCATTGGAATGTTAAAGTAGCATTTTATACCTAAGTACCTGATATTGTTCAAACCGGTGTAATACATTTTGAAAATAGTAAGAAGAATCTTCTTATTATTAATATCAAGGACTAAAATAGCAATAAACACTATATTCAGCTCCAAACTGAACATAAGAAAGTAGGACATCTCCTTACTAATATAGCATTGTTGAGTCAGAATGAAATTGTAACTCCCTGTTTTGTAACCCTCCCTATGTAGGTAAACTAAGCATAGTGAACATTAAATTTTATTGTAGAGGAATTTATTACTTATGTGCACACAAACACAAACAAACACACACACACACACACACACACACACACAAACATAATCCACGTCAGTTTCCATAGTAAAGCTTGGGCACTTAAAAAAGCACCTAAAAAAAATCCCGAATATTAATTTATTTTATTAGTTACGCACTCTGTTAAAAAATAGCGAGAATGTTTTTTTTATAATCTTTATTTCAAGTGCTTTTTCGCTAAGCGAAATGTCGCACTATTAATAGTACTTAACATTAATAACACATTTCACTTGAGCATCGCATGAATGAATGAAAGGTGTAAAAAACTATTTTGGCGTCCTCAAAGTGTGATCAATTGCTTATAATAGCATAGCTACTCTAGTAAAAATGCATGGTCGCGATGGTTGTCATTTTTTCGTTTCTATATCGACTTCGATGAAAAAAGTAAATAACAGAAAACTTTGGGCTGGTTGTCATACGTAACTAGCTAGTAAAGAGAAGCCTTGTGGATGGTTACTAATCGTTCATCCACGAGATGAACAAGCGACCTAAAAGAGACCGCAGGGAAACGCTGGATGTAGGCCGCTTCCAACCGGCCCTTTTAGAGATCTATGGGAGAGGCCTATTACCAGCAGTGGACGTAGTGTTTGCAAAAGCTCTAAAATAATCATAAATCAACCTGTCTTAGATGATAATTGTCGACAAAACTGAGCTTAGTTTTGGAGCCAGTCATTCCGAGACATGTTTCAAGCTAAAAATATCACTTAGAATAAGAATAATAAATACTTGGTAGATATATTAATTTCTTTAGCAATGTAAAAATATATAAAGAACTATTTTTAGTATCCATATTGAATGTTTTCTTTGCTTATCTCCAATAAAGGTTGTCTATACTTAATGAAGGAAACTAACTCTCACATAGCTTTCATTATATTTTTACACTAATCACAAAACGCAGCGATTCTTTTGCACTATAAGTATTTAATGGTTTTATCCTTAGAATAACTACACAAAGAAACCAAGTACATTCGCAAAATTTAAGCCATTCAAATGGTGTCATACATGACACCAAAAAATATATAATTTTTTTACTATGACAATTTGCGCGGTGAAATCGTACCACAACAAATCAGAAAAGCAGCATAAGAGTTATGGTGTGACATTCCACAGGTAATCCATTAATTTTCTTGCTTAAATCGTTTAAAATACCAATTGAAACGTAAGCTACAAAGCGAATTTGTAGCTTACGTTTTGAGAAGGCGTTGTTTGGAAACTTACCTTCTCTGAGTAGTTATTCTAAGGTTTTACCCGTAATATTTTTATTTAAAACCTCAAACTAACGGCTACTTACTCTACTTCAATATTCAACCAATTCCCCTGTTTAAAAATCGCAAAACTATCAATATCTATCACTTATATACTACCATCGACATAACCAGAATTAGTCAATTATCTTAGTGACCAATCAAGCTAAAATTTTACAGGAAATCTTAATACAGATCTACAAATATAAAACATAATAGCTGTAACTATATATTTTACGAATTTCTCTAATAAGTACTGCAAATTTTCGTTACTATTTTTACACAAACCATATATTACAAATGCAAGAAACCCCCCGTAATAACCCCCGAAATCCCCGTTGAAACTACCGAATAATAAAAACAAA
Organism: Agriopis aurantiaria; assembly: GCA_914767915.1. Taxonomy (NCBI): domain Eukaryota; kingdom Metazoa; phylum Arthropoda; class Insecta; order Lepidoptera; family Geometridae; genus Agriopis; species Agriopis aurantiaria. Next base: position 13,737,465 of record OU611986.1, on the reverse strand, counting down.
AGCTGCGAAATTAAGTAAAACATCCTACAAAACAAAACCAAACATTAAAAAAAAACCAGAGTCACCTAAATTATTAACAAAAATCATTTACCTTGGCTTAATAATTTTATAGCGAATAGTAATATAAATGTTTTTTTAGCGCAGCGTAGGACCATAGCGTAGAACGTCCACCCACAAGATGGACAGACAGGGAAATGCTGGAAGCAGGCCGCTTCCATCCGGCCCTTTTGGAGATCGATGGGGGAGGCCTATGCCCAGCAGTGGACGTCCTATGGCTGAAATGATGATGTTGATGAATAATTTTAAACGAGTTTTCAATACAGTCATGTGAAAGGTACTCACTGTGTCTTGACATTTCATAATGTTAATTGATTGTCTACAAAATTAAGTAAACAACTGTACGATACCAAACACAAGCAGGTAGGTGATCAACATTTAAGTCCACAGGACAAATTTTCTCTCATTTAGGCAAAGAGAGAATACGCTACTTACTGGCACATTTCTTTTTCAGAACAGAGCTGTTTTCCATTTGACGTGAAGATGACTACCTTACGATGCTAATCAGCAAAGCCTGGAATCAAAGAGGTTACAAGCAAACCATGTAAATACATTAACTAATACGCATCTCCATGAAGATTTGTTACTTTTCTCCCATTTCATGCATATCTATCCAGATAAGTCCCCACCCTTATCTCGTCGTACTCCTCACGTCTGAGGGCCGTGACCCCACCTCCCGGAATCAATCTCTCTTTAATGATCTTACGTCATCATCCTCTTTCCTCGGCCACATGCAGCGCATCGTACCTACTAGTGCGCATGTGTGAATCTGGTCGGACTAACGCATCGGGCTGCGGCTTCGAGATCGTTTGCCATCGACTTTGTCTGTGACTATACCTAAGCTTTTCAAAATTGTCGCTGTCTTTCACGGCAATATGACCAAAATACTCCAAGATAGCTTGAGACAAATGACAATTGTTTTAATATCGATGTCTTGGAACGATGAGCTGTCCACGGTACTCTCCAGCATTCTCCTCCAGCACTACATTTCGAAAAAATCGATGTGCCTTCAATCTGCTGCTTATAGAGTCCAATGTCTCAGCTTCATACAGAAAATTTAACTATATCAGGGTCCGAACTAGTCTGAATTTTATATTCAGCTTTATTCCTCTGTTTTTTCTATTTAAACCTGTTTCTGTTTTACTGAAATTGAGACATAATTTTTACAGGAATGTTTATCATCTCAATATTATGCCACACCTGCATATTGGCCGTGTTAGCTTCAAAATAACTTTTGTTATTCTTTCGACAATGTGTGTAGTTCTCGTGACACTTTTCCCGAATCATCTTGGGGCCAAAACTGCCTATGCGTGGACGTAGGGAAATAGATTACTTACAAGGCGTCCTATTAATGGATTACTGATGTACCTAATGTCTCATGTAACTCGCGTCAACATATTGACTGTGATATTTCACTTACATAATTATTTGTCGATAGATAACTAGACTAGAAGTTAGTAGGTAGGTACCTACCCAATATCATTCTGTGCTTCTTCTACTTTTTTCTGCTTTCTGAGTAGACACCTACTTGTTGATGAGACTGTATTATTTCAGTACCTACTCATTAGGGTTTATTGGATACAAATATTCAAAAGTTTTGTAGCCCATTGTCCATAGATTGTCCATGTTGGCATTGTTGGCCCTACGATTACTTTGGTTTCACTATAGGTAGTTACGTTAGAAGACTAGGAACAAAATCGTTTAGTAACATTATCTGGTATTTTTACTAACACATTTCTCAAACTTGCGTTGCCCTTGTCTGGATTTTAATATCCGTATCAATTTATGGATTTACATCTAATAAGTAGGTACCTAGTTTTTATTATCATTTTCTTTATTCTTTTAATATGATGCAAACCTCTCAGATGAGGCCTATCTATACAAATATAGATACGAAAACGCTTTGTTAGTGATCACTCTGGGCTACTTACTTACTAAACGCTGCAATATGTAAAATGTGAGCAACTGTAAAAAATAAGGAAACACAAATAAATACAAATACCTAGAACCTAATAGTACAATAATCGCAGTGAAACTGAAGAATTCGCTGTCGATCTAAATACAAACCGACCTCTGTTCAATTAATGGACAAGCTGTCATTGAAACTCAATTGTCGGCCTTTTAAGAGGGGGCAACCGAAATTTTATGCTAATTTGCCATGATATTCTAACTAAACCAAATATCCGATCACCGTAATAATTGATATATGTGAATTTTCAATTCATTTTCTTTCCGCCATCCAGACAGAAACATAATAGCAAGATATTTACTCGATACTTTAATGTTTTGAAAATGGTGCCTTTTTGCAATTTTTTTTGATTTTACTTGGAAAGTACTTCAGTTACATATCTAAAATAAATACTCACCGAAGGAAAATATAGTTTGTTTTCCAGTGTTAAGACAAAATTTACCTAGATTAATTAGTACTCTCATAATAAATTATATTCGATTTGAGACTTACGTCCTTTAGTTCTAAGCAACTATTCGGTCAAACGGCAAGTCCGATATTCAGTCTTATTCTGTTGCGCTTTGCATCTAAATAGCGAAACATGCTCCGTTTAACCTCAGTACCGCACTGTGCCTCAACGGGGAAGGACGCACGCGCTTGCTTTTCGCCTTGGTTTTATCTTCCGAGTGCGATTATATCAACACCTACTGTATTTTCAAACAATGGATAACAACGCTCGAACGCGGCAACCGAATGTTGCCAATGCCCTAGAGCACAGTCTAGGTAAAGCTACTACGTAGCTAGAGCTAAGAAAATGTCATAGATATAAATAACATGGATTCGACTAGGCCATAACGCTTCCATTATTATGTACGCTCAGTAATATATATGAGTCGGAGTGTTTCTTTGTGACAGACAAACAGGCAGAGAGAGAGAGAAAGAAAGACAAAAACAAAAATTTATATGTTATTATTAAATAATTATTATTTTAAATTCAATATAATTTTATTAAATTATACTTACTGCAAAAACTGATTCATATGCGAAAACTGCTAAATAGTGTTTAATTATTCTATGTATCAGTAATTTATTTTAATTTAATTTAATTTAAAATAATTTAATTTAATATCTGATACATAGAATAATTAAACACCATTATGTAGTTTTCGCATATTGAATCAATTTTTGCGCATAGAGGGGCACCCGAAATTTTATGCTAATTTTCCATAATATTAATAAATAATAATAATAAGAAATATATCGGGACATTTTTGCACACACGATCATCTGACCCCAAACTAAGCAAAGCTTGTGATATGGCTGCCAGAGAATATATAGATACATACATAATTATATAGTTTTAAATACATATTTAAATAGATAATTAACAACCATAAATAACCATACAGAACAAACAAAAATGTTCATTACATAAATGTTTGTCCTAGGTGGGAATCGAACCCACGCCCCTAAGCTCAGAAGGTACGTTCACTACCAACTAGACCAACGGGCTATCTAGTATTGTAACTAAAACCAAATATCCCATCAACGTAATAATTGATATAGGTATTATGTGATTTTTCAATTACTATTCTATCCGCGACTAAGACAGAAACATAATAGCAAGATACCTATTTCATCATCATCATCATTTCAGCCGTAGTACGTCCACTGCTGGACATAGGCCTCCCCCATCGATCTCCAAAAGGGCCGGTTGGAAGCGGCCTGCATCCAGCGTTTCCCTGCGGTCTCTTTTAGGTCGTCTGTCCATCTGATACCTATTTACTCGAAATATTCATGTTTTGAAAAATGGTGCCTTTTTGCTAGATATTAGTGTTTTCTTGGAAAGAACTTCAGTCACATAGGTATCTAAAATAAATACTCACCGAAGGAAAATATAGTTTGTTATTCAGTGCTAAGACAGAATTTACCTAGACCAATTAGTACTCTCATAATAAATTATATTCGATTTGAGACTTACGTAATTTAGTACTGAGCAAAAATTCGGTCAAACGGCAAGTCCGATATTCAATCTTATTCTGTTGCTCTTTGCATCCAAAAGGCAAAAAACGCTCCGTTCGACCTTCGACCTCAGTACCGCAGTGTGCGCCAAAGAAGAAGGACGTAATTCTCGCGGTTTTCGCTTCGGATCTTCACCTTCAGAGTGAGAGTGTTTTCAACAAATGGGGAACAAGGATAATAGAAAAGTTGTTCACAAAAGAAAAAAAACCAGCCGTTTAAAAAACTTTACAAGTTTTATGAGAGAGGCAAAAGCGTTAGTACCTACCTATTTACTTTATTTTTCATCCTAACACAATTTTAGGTACGTACCTAAAACATCACAGAAAAAGTAGGTACCTATTGTAACAACTTGAGAACTAGTGATAAATTATTATGGTTACTATTATGTTTATGACTAATGAGATATACTTTCATTTGTAGGAAAAAAAACAAAGACAAATCGGATGTACTATGTCATTTGGGTCAGCCAGTAGAGTCTGCTCCTCAAGTTTATGTGGTTCATAAAGATGAGTAAGTAGACCTATCATCATTATGCCAGATATTTATTTTAATACTTATTTTTTTACATTATAATTAGGTATACAGGGTTACGCGGAAAGAATTTACTAAAGGGGAGCCTAATACTCATAATTATGTACAACTTTTACTATTAGGACCAACCTCGAAATTGCGAAATAAATATCAGCTGTTCCATAGAAAACGGTCATTGACACTCGACAAAATGTATGGAACAGCTGATTCTTTTTCGCGATTTTGGGTGTAGTCTCAATGTAAAACTTGTTCATAATGATGAGTACAATGACCTCCTTCCAGCTTAGTACAGTCTATATGCGTCATCATCATCATCATCATCATTATCTGACAGAAGACGGTAACGATCGGGGGTATTTGGAAGATTTACCTACCAACTCGCTCTCTAAAGTAGATAACAGACGAGACGGACTTGGCTGACGGACCGCCGTCCAACCAACGGGAGCCAACCCGGGCATCCGTCGTGACGGGGCGGTCCGTCAGCCAAATCCACACGACTGTAGTACTATCAAATTTCACAGTGTGACTGTCGTCGACAGATTGATGAATTACAAATATAAAATAGACTTCGTTTTTAGGGTTCCATAGTACTACAAGAAACCCTTCCTTCTTTCTGTCCATCTTTACATATATCCATCTGTCCTAATCCTTTGGAATCTTCTAATTATGAAACTGCAGTATTACAATTTTGTTACGGTTTTTTTTTTGTATTATTTATGGTAGGTAGTGGTAAGTAAATGTAAAATGTATTTTTTTTAAATTTACTCACATCAGCAGCCATTTAATGTCCACTGCTGGATAAAGGCCTCCCTCTTAGAGAGGGGTGTTGCCATAGGGGATTATGATAATCCCCCACGCTTGGCAAGTGGCTTGGGGATCGCAGTGCGTTCACCGTGTACTAATAGGACGCTGCTGCCCATCCTCCGGTGGTTCTGGTCGCAGTTTTAGGATATACCCGGGTTTTATTTACTATTAACCCTATTTTTAGGGTTCCTTAGTACTACAAAAAATCTTTATAAGTTCGTTCTGGCTATCTATTTGTCCGTCCGAAGGCTATAGAACCTTCTAACTTCTATTATTGTTGAACCTTCTATTCTTATTATGATAAGTTCCAAATTGGAACTTATCATAATAACAATAAGTTCCAAATTGGAACTTTGCATAATAACAATATGATAAAGATCCAAAAAAAAAATGGGTGATGTACATTTCAATTGGGGAAGTTTTTCGCTGCCTCTTTATTGAATTAAATTGAATAATGTCGATAAAAATGTAAAAACTCAAGACGTTATACCTCAAAGATCAATGACCTTTTTAGGGTTCCGTACCAAAAGAGTACAAACGGGACCATTTTACTAAGCATAGTCCGTCCGCCCGTCATTTTTACAGAATATGTAATGTTACGGCGGATTAACAGAGAAATAATAAAAAAGTCAAAAAGTAAAAACGAAAAGGTCCCAATATCCCAATACAACAAACGTATTTGTTTTACGTATATTTGTATTAACTCTAATGTAAAAATAGTACATATACAAGCATGTTGTAGTATATGTACAAGCGTCAAACTTGGCATGATTATAGTACACACTCTAAAATATAACAACAAATAATAAATAATGGCCAAGTGCGAGTCGGTGACAAGTTTCTGTTATATAACAAGTTAATTGGGGATCTCCTAGCGTACGCCACACACATCTGGAGCGAGGCCATCGAGAAATACGGAGAAACGCTTGCCGTTTCTCTCGACATATCGAAGGCTTTCGACAGGGTTTGGCATGACGGCGTTATAAGCAAGCTCTCCTCGTTCGGTTTGTCCAAGAGTTTCTTTGCGTGGATATCGGACTTCCTGCAGGATAGATCGATTCGAGTCATTGAGTCATTGATGGCTGCTCGTCCGATCGATTGGCAATTAATGCCGGTGTCCCCCAAGGATCAGTGCTCTCTGCAACGCTCTTCCTGCTGCACATCAACGAACTGCTAAAGCCCGGTACCTTTGGGTACGCAGATGACAGCACAGTAGTAGAGAGCTATATTTCTAATGCACGAACCAGCGGCTCTCAAATCCAGTCTCTTAGAGAGGCCATGGTTGAGCGCATGAACTTCTCCCTTAAGGCAGTCTCCGATTGGGGCGATGCCAACCTGGTCAAGTTCAATGCCGCTAAGACCTAGGCGTGTCTGTTTTCCGCCAAAAGAACGCCCTTCCAACTGGCTCCTACTTTCCGTGATGTATCCATTCCGATAACTGACTGGCTTGAGCTTTTGGGCGTTACCCTGTCTTCTACCCTCAGCTTTTGCTCCTATATTGAAGACAAGGCTCAATTGGCAGCTGGGTAAAATAACTGTTTTTTTTTTCTTATTTGGACGACAAATTAATGATCATCCAAGTGACTGAATTGCCCATTTCATACAAATTTTGAGAAGTTGGGTTTTTTTATTGATAATTATTATTTAATAACTAGTTACCTATTATTTTCAGACTTATGTTAGAAGCTTTGGATAATGTTTCCTGTACTGCTTTAACTAATCATAATGAACATCCAGATGTTCATGACTTGAGTAATAACGAAGCACATTTACCTGCAAATCCTGCAAGGTATATTTTTGTCAATTTTGCAGTAATAAACTTTACGTTTTCCAAAGTTCCATCATGATTACATTAGTGATTTGCATTTCTTTCAGCTATGATTTTACGAAAAAAACTGACGATCAAACGAGTAGAAACAATTCAATGGAGCTCGAGTTGAATACCAATGAAAATTTTGCACGAGAACCGTACGTATTGTGTAGAACTTTCTTTTTACGACGATGTTATGCATTATGAATAATCTAAATATAGCTTGTGGACAACGAACGGCGATGTTCTTACCAATAGGTACCTGAAAAATAAAACGTACTAAAATGAAAAATACATACGTCCAATTATTTTTATTGCAGAACCTCCAAACCACGAGTATATAAAGGACTAAACCATAATTTAAAAAAAAGGAAGTGTAAGGAAGAAAATTGTCAAGACGAAAATATTTATGATACCAGAGAAAGATTAATAATAGATAAAATGTACTTTTTTGAAAAATTAAAAAATATTTCTAATCATGCTCCTCAATTCGGCTGTACACTATCAAACCTTCACATCACGGGAGAAACAAAAATAGGTCTTAGTTCGAAACTGAGACTTTCTTGTGACATGTGTAATGCTGAATTTACCATAAATACAACAGATCCAAAGCCAACGCAAAACGTAGACGTAAATACAGGTGCAGTTTCTGGCATCACTAGCACTGGTATTGGCTTAAAACAGTTTCAAGGCTTATGTGCTGCAATGAATCTTCCTATATTGACAGAGCAAATGTACCGGAAAAAACATGTAGAAATATGTCAACATTGGGAAAAAACAGCTCAACATGCTATGGCAGCTGCAGCGGAACGTGAAAAACAGGCAGCAATAGAAGAAGGTAGAGTAAAAGATGGAATAGCTATTATAGATGTTATTGCTGACGGCTGCTGGTCTAAACGTTCCTACAAGAGTAATTATGCTGCACTTTCTGGAGCAGCAGCGATAGTTGGTAGGAGATTTAAAGAAGTTCTTTACTTAGGGGTGAAAAATAAATTCTGTTGCATATGTACTCGTGCACAAAATAAAGAAGAACCACCAAAAGAACATAAATGCTATAAAAATTATACAGGTCCTTCTTCTGGAATGGAAGCAGAAATCATTGCAGAGGGATTTAAAAATTCCATAGACATGTATGGCATTATATATGGACGTATTATTGCGGATGGCGACTCCAGCACTTACGCAAAAATTTTGCAAGAAAGACCGTATAAAGACATTACAGTGGAGAAAATTGAATGCAGAAATCACATATTACGCAATATGTGCAACAAATTAGTTGCCACCAGTAAAGACACAAAATATCCACTGAGTATGAGAAAAATGCTAACCACACAAAGAATTCTTGCCATCAGGAAAGTTATTTGTTCAGCTATAAAAAAGCATAAAAATAATACTGCTGAATTAGGAACAGGAATCAATAACCTTTATGTTGACATTTCTAATTCATACAATCATGCATTTGGTCATCACGATGACTGTTTGGATCACTATTGCTGCAGTGAAAAGAAAAATGAAGACCTTGTGCCGAAATTAAAAAGTTCTGCATTTTGGTCTAAAGTTCAATACATTGTGGGCCTAGTTGCCACACACTCACGAAGTTTAATCAATGATTGTGACAGTAATGCTGTTGAACAGTTTAATAGCATAATTGCAAAATTCGTAGGTGGTAAAAGAACGAACTTAATACAACGACAAACTTATCAATCTAGATGTGCGGCAGCAGTTGTGGCATACAATACGAGAAGGCCATTATACAATTTACAAAAATCTATTTTGGGAAAGAGCCCTAAATCAAAAACCAAAGCATTTGAAGAGAAAATAAAACAAAGAAACAAATTGAGAAGAAATACCAAAGTTGTTAAAAAACTAAATTTTAGCAAAACACTGACATCGGCTGCAGCCACGGACAAAAACTATGGAACAGACAGTTGTGAAAAGCCTGATATGAAAGAAGATGTTTATGAGCTGGCAAAAAGAAGTTTCTTGAAAAATTTACAAAAAACTGAGGTCGAAAGGGTGCAAATTGAACGAACTACTATCTTACAACGGGATAGTAGCGAGTGGTTAGAGCTTCGAAGGAATTTACTAACAGCATCAAACTTCGGGAAGATTATCAATAGACGCCCGACCACCAGCGCAAGTATAGTAAAAACTTTACTGTATAAAAGCGACATTTCAAACGTAGCCTCAATAAAACACGGCATAGATAACGAAACTATTGCTCTCAACCAGCTCGCAAAACAGGAAGGAGTTCAAATAAACCCATGTGGATTATTTATAGATAGTGAAATACCGTTTTTAGCAGCCACCCCAGATGGCATAGTCGGTAATGATACAATTGTGGAGATAAAATGTCCAATTTCTGCCTTCAAAATGCCAATCAAAGATGCCGTTGAGAAAAAAATAATTAAGTTTTGGACTATAAAAGATAAACAAATGGTTATTAACAAGAACCATACTTGGTTTTATCAAGTCCAGGGACAGCTTCATATAAGCAAAAGAAATATGTGTCTTTTTGCGGTGTGGTCTGGTGAAGGTCAAAAAGTGACTGTGGAAAAAATATTTCGCGAAGATGACTTTTGGGAAAAGAAAATGGTTAGCAAACTTACCGAATTTTATATGGAGCACATATTACCTGAACTAGTTGACCCACGCCAAACAAGAAGCATGCCATTAAGGCAACCAACAATTCCCAAAAAACGCCAACTCAAAGAAAAAACTGATGCTAAACCCTCAAAACTAATAAACACACAATTCTGTCCAGACACAGTCCATGCTATAGATTTAGCTACTCCTGGAACCTCATACAAAGGGCATGTTTTGTCATTTACTGAATATTGATGACCACTATTTAATATGATAAGAATAATTAAACAAATGTTATCATTAACGTCGATTCTGTCATACCACTCACTAAACTCAACCAATCTGACAGGATTAAAATTACCTGTATCTCTTTTCATTTTAATATGTGAGAGAAGGATGGCAACTATTTTAGAGCTGTCATTAGTTTAGTTTGGTTTAGAGTACATCAGAATCGATGACATTGGCGTCGATTCTGTCAAACCACGCACTAAACTAAACCAATATGACAGGACTAAAATTATCTGCCTCTCTTTTTAAAAATTCAACAATTTAAGAGCTGTAAAATTTAGTTTAGTTTAATTTAGAGTGCATCAGAATAGATACCATTACCTACCTCTTATTTTTTAGTTATAGTCCTTACAACTGTAAACTATTTTGAGCTTCTCCTGTAAAAACGAGAATACGAATAATGTAAATTGACTAGATATATAACACTAAAAAAACAATCTTATAAATAATGGCTATTTCATATTTATTTTATTGTTATCATTCTATATAAATAAAACCCAAAGACCTAACTAGCCACTACTGGCTGGACATAATATTAGCAGCCTAAGCAACCTAGAGACGTAATTTATTTGTGAAATATAGCCTGGATTAAAAAATAGGCTCTTTTTTATCCAGAAAAGGGTAAATTATTATATAGTTCTTAACTATATCACATAACTCCATTATTTTTTCCTTTATCATTGCTGGCAAAACCATGAGCAGAAGCTAGTTTTAACATTTATAATGTTTTAAAATAGTTTTTTTTGAAGTTTCCATACCTAAAACGGAAAGAACGGAACTCTTATAGGATCACTTTTTTGTCCGTCTATCTGTCTGTCCATGTGTCAAGACCCTTTTTCTCTTTCTCTGGCAGCCATATCACAAGCTTTGCTTAGCTTGGGATCAGGTGACAAAAATGTTCCGTATTTTTTTAATTTTGTGTAGGAATAAAAAACTCAATGCTTTAAGTCAACGCAATCAAAAGATACGGTCATTTATGTTACATAATATTTTGATCGCTAACTCACAAATGCAATCCTATACCCGGTACTTTCCGTTGACAGAATAATGATGTAAGAAATGGTCTTACAGTATAAAGTAAAAAACGGAAACATCTTAATTTGAAGTAACATATTTTTTTTTGCTATTATAACTTATTGTTGGTATGTTTGAGAGAACCTGTTTGACAACTAAAAGAAAAACTAAAAGTTGCGTTTATCCTTCAATATTTCAACCTTTTAAACCTTATTATCTACATACGTATATTTATTAAAATTGTACGGAACCCTCAGGGTGCGAGTCCCACTTGTCAACTTTTATGTAAATAAAATCTTAGAAATCTTCTGCTTCTTATATATAAAAGATGACGTGTGTATGTATGTATGTTTTTACGTACTCCAAAACGGCTGGACTGATTTTGACGGAACTTTCACTGGCAGACAGCTGATGCTATAAGGAATGATAAACTGTTAGAAAGAGTAATCAACACGGGTAAAACTGCGGGGCGCAGTTAGTAATATTGCGTATACTAGGTACATAGATCTGTGTAGATACGCTTGACCGCACGATTCCAAGTGCGCGATGGGCTGCGTGCGCCGTGGTTGGATTCCACACTAATACGGGTGATGCGAGACGCGCGGGTAAAATCAGAAATTTTCCTAACTTTATACGCACTCAGAATAGGTACATGTCATTATGCAATTCAAATATTAAAAACAAAATACATAGGTATATGCTTTTTTTATGATAGGAAACACAAGACTATCAGGGAGATACACCAAACTAGCTTTTACTAATATTTTGTTTAATTGAATTCAAGGATGATTGTATTGAACAAGTCAAAGTCGGGAAAGTCTTCCAGTTTAGGGAGTTAGATGCTCTTTATAGTGCTAACAGACGAGACGTACTTCGTTGACGAACCGCCGTTCAACCAACGGGAGAGAAAGATAAAATTTTCTCTTTCCCTCCCGTTGGTTGGACGGCGTTCCGTCAACCAAATCCCTGTTAGTACTATAAGTGGAAGGAGTTTTTCCTGGCGTGTTTAATTTACTTTAGTTTAATATTTTGTATTGTTTAATGTTTAGCTTTCTGACACTCTGTATCTCTGTGAATATTAATTTTAAAATAATTTAGGTTATTTCAATTTAATTTGTATAATTTATTAATTTTGTATTTATATTGTAGAAAACGTATAAATGATGTTAAAAATTAAACAACAAATACAATTTTGAAAAGTAAAATAAACAATTTTCGGTTTTGCGCGCCGCGACTAACCCAGCTAATCGCCAAAACGCCAACACTATGCTTATCCTGTGTTTATTACTCCTTGCCGCATGACGAGTTCGACTGCGCGAGTTATGTACACTGGAGCTGCGCGCGACTGCCGCGCTGCCGTGGTTGTGTTTCACACTAATGCGGGTGATGCGAGACGCGCGGGTGAAATCAGAAATTTTCCTAGCTTTATACGCACTCTTAATTGACAAGACATGTTCAATTGCTCAAATGACAAATACAAGACGACGCGAGCGAGCTGGCAACGCCGCATCGCAGGCTAGTGCCGCCTCTGGTAGAAAGCGGCGCGTTTCTAATCTGGACGTTGCGCAGTCATTGACTCCGGCGGAACGTTCGCAACGCACGAAAACACGATTTAAATCGAATGCTGACTACACTGTTTTGAATAAAGAACGGCTCTCGATTTGTGATGCTATTCTGTTAAATTTTCATAAATAGTGTCGGTGTATTCAGATGTTTACAATAAATTTTATGTCTCATCTCTACATACACTAACTACTTAGTCTATATTAATCATCATCAACCACTGCTGAACATAGGCTTCCCCTTTAATCTCTACACTGAACGAAAGCCTGCCATCTGCATCCACTGGATGCCCGCGACTCTCACAATGTCGTCGGTCTATCTAGTGGGAGGCCTACCTACGCTACGTCTTCCAGTTCGTGGTCTCCACTCAAGAACCTTTCTTCCCCATTGGTTTCTCGAGCGATGTGGTCTACCCATTGCCACTTCAACTTGCAAAGTTTAACAGCTATGTCGGTGACTCGTTCCAGATCCTATGGCGCAAAGAAACTCCGAGCATACCTCTCTCCATTGCCCGCTGTGTGACTGAGGTTTTGCAATAGGCCAACAGTTAAGGACCACGTCTCAGTACTTACCATAATTATGTCATCACTGGCATACACTGGTCAAAGACCCATGTCTTTAGGCACTTTGGTATCTTGGATGAGAAGATGTCACGCAAAATTTGTCACGGACCTGGGTATGTCCTAAAACTGCGACCAGAACCACCAGAGGATGGGCAGCAGCATCCTATAACTTGTATGGTGGAATTCTGTGATCCCTAAGCCACCGGCTAAGCGTGGGGATTGTGGCAACTCCTCCAATGACAGTCTATATTACTCTATATACGACTAGATGACCTGACAGACGTTGTCCTGTCTTAGAACTGTCAAACACGCAAAGTAAAAATTGTAAATCTTATTTTTTTACACCTTGGGTTACATTATTGGAGTTTTAGTAAGGATCCCTATTTTTTTTTGAAAATATAATATATCTAGCCTTTGAAAAAAAAACTAAGAAAATCCTATGACATCGGTTCAGTAGTTTTGGAGCTTATTCAATGCAGACAAACAAACAATCAAATCTTTTCTCTTTATAATATTAGTATAGATATAGATAAGGATTGGGAGAAGCAACGAAATCGAACGAGAATTATTATGGAGATAATGTGCCTGCGAGAAGACGTGATCAAAAAAAATCGTAATCGTAATCTCGTGTATACTCTAAAAGTGAACTCAAGAAACTTTTAAAACAAAAAGTGATCAGTCCCGAGAGACTGTCGAATAGTCGAAAGCTGAATATCATCCTGCTAGGGCAGGCTGGCCTCGCGGACGGCTCTCAACATCTGATGAATTCAAATTCAAATTAAAAATATGTATTTAATTGTCAGAACATGGTAGGTAAGAATGGAGACGTATCTCATGTCCTTGGCTGTTACAGCGTACAAATGTTAGTTTTTTTAATAAATCGACATCGTTCTATTATTGATATTCCGAGAACCCGTACGAAGCGCTTTGAATCCACATTTATTTTGCGAACTGCTAGTCTGTGGAATTCGCTGCCTGAATGGGTTTTCCCCGTCAGTTACAATCTAGTCTTCAAGTCGAGAGTGAATCGGTTTCTTCTAGGTAAGCGTGCTCCATCGTAGACCGCATCGTCGCTTAACATCAGACGAGATGGCGGCCAAGCGCAAGCCTATCAACTATATTTTTTATTAGTTTTTGTTAAAGTTAAAAAAAATAACTCGTCTCTTTCAAGGAAAAACTCATGAGCCATCAACAACCCTGTAGTTTTATAGTACTTACGTCAATTTGACCAACACAGTTGGAATTGGCATGAAATTGCGTTTTATTAAATAAGCTTGCTCTTGTCCTTTAATTTGCCTGATGTTAAGCTTTATCCAGATCAGAGACAAAGGCTGTAAGTGACTGTGATATTCGTCTAATCACCGGCAGCTGCGTGGCGGCGGAAGCTGATAACAGTGATATGTTATCAGATACGGACGCTGTCACGAGCCTCGCACCTGGCATTGCTTTGCTAACCACGCTTCAGTAAGCTGCGTTTAATCTTTTAACTGATATCCTTTCAACATAGGAATTAATCTAAACAACTACCTTTTATTTATATAAAAAAAAACGATATCAGTAGGTAAGTACCCTATAATAAACATTTTGTGAGCAGTTAAAATTGCTAATTTATGACTTTTTAATTGGCTATTTGCGGGTATGCGGAAAACAGCACAGCACAGTTGTTGAAGCGTAAAAATCCAGGCGTTAAGAGAAGACATGGTTGAGTGCTTGAATTACGCCCCGATGACCGCCGTATCAAAATAGAGTGGCAAAAACCTCGTCAAATTCAACGCCATCAAACCCCAAGCTTATCTTTTATCCGCTGAAAAGTGTCCGTTCTCGTCATCTCCATTGTTCAATGTTTCTGTACCTTTGGCAGAACTTTTGGAACTTTTTGGGCTAACCCTTTCGCCTACCATTAACTACGGAACCTACCATTCAAAACCTAAATTCGCTGGCAAAAAGCTGAACGTCTTGAGTAAGGATAGGCGGTATTTCACACCGGGGCAGTTGCTTACTCTATATCAAGCTCAAGTCCGATCGTGTGCGGAATGTTGCAGCCATCTTTAGGACGGCTCGCCCAAGTACGAATACCAGCTCGAAGCTCTTGATTCGGTTATCGGTAGACTGGCGTGCTGTTCGACCTATAGGCGACGAAAACCAAGCAACTCCTAAGCACCTTATAGCTAAAACCCTTACCTTACCTTCCTAAGCTACTTTCTAAGCAACTTCTTGGTCTTAAACACCACGTAACGTGTCTGTAAATATTTTAAAGGATACATTTCGAAAAATTTGCTTCAAAGCTACACGACTTTATCCTACCATCTTTTTTCTAATACAGGACACGTAGGAAGACGGCTCTCAACCACCAGTAGACAAGGATTGGAACAACTTGCCGGCTTCTGTTTCCTAAGGGATGTAGGGTTTTATAAGGTCAGATCAAATAGGTATCTTCTAAGTCTAAGTTCATCACCAACCACATCGTCGCTTGTTAACAGGCAAGTTGGTGGACAAACGCGACCTTATACGCAATAAAAAAGTATAGGTACCTAGCTAAATTATTTAAGTTTGTTTGTATCCAAAAATTTCATAGGAGACGGAGCTTATTGGCATCGATCACTCATTTTACCTACTCAATACAAGCTCTCTAAATGTGTGAATGGACGGAGGTTATAGGTATATTAATGTTTAAGTAATTTTAACGTATTTTGTGTATATTACATTATTTTAATTCCTGAAGTTCCATACACTGAAGTGTCCTTGCGTAGGAGAACCGGCAAATTGATGACGAAGTGTTGGTTGGAAAGAAACTTCTGAACCTGAACCACCGGCGTAAATTCGCAAACTTGTCGGTGTTTTATAGGATTTTCCACGGAGAGTGTGCACCGGAACTTCATGAACTTGTTCCCCCATCACCTTTTCATTACCGGACGTCCAGACGATCGGCAAAGCGTCACCCTTATACTTGGTCGAATTCCGAACTCTGCAGCACGAAGCAGTGCTGCCGCAACAGTGCTGCCGCAACACTACTAATCCCCATACATTCTCTATAGGTTTATATGAGAATACATTCCGAGCTACGCAGCAATGCTGCGGCAGCAATGCAGCCGCAGGCCGCAGCCTATGAATGTATTCTCATATCTATAAACCTATAGAGAATGTACGGGAACCCGCAACATCAACGCCAAGGCGGTCACCCATCCAAGTACCGGCCGCGCCCGACGTTGCTTCACTTCGGTGATCGTACGAGAACTGGTGGTGAGCAGAAGTTTGACACCGAATCGCATGTGGCCATTATTAAGAATTGTTTGTTGTAATTATTTAGTGTGTACTATAATCATGCCAAATTTGACGCTTGTAAATATTACCGTTTTTACATTAGAGCTAATACAAAAATACGTAAACAAATACGTTTGTTCTACCATTTCGTTTTCACTTTTTGACTTTTTTATTATTTCTTAATTAATCCGCCGTAACATTACATATTCTGTGATTTTTTTACTGGTTATCTATTACGGTTCGAAATATATGGACAGACAGACGGACAGACAGAAATCGTAGGCTAAGTAATAGGGTCCCGTTTTTACCCTATGGGTACGGAACCCTAAAAACTACCTATAATAAGTATATACTGTTGATTTATGTATAGGTACCTATATATTCTACAATGACGTATGATATTGTAAATAGTTTACCAATAAATAAATCTGTACCTGTATCTAACGTCTTTTTGAAGTCGTTTGAAAATAGTAACTTTTGTAATAACTTGGCAATTTTGACGAAAAGATTGGAAGAGTGTTCTCTACCTGACAAGCCACCAAATTCGAATAACATTCAGTTTATTTCAGCGCTGTGCCCGGCCGAGCGACACTATTGATCGACTCCACAGGTGGTTGGCAGACGAAGGAACCGGGACGAGGAGGTACGTTCGGATAATATTGTAACGTATAAGCTCAGATCAGACAAACAAGGGAGATATAGTAAGGTGGTGTGGTGGGTGCGAGCAGATCAGTCCTAAATCAGGTTTGAAGCATTTATTTCTATTATTATTATTTAATAAATAGCCATTTAAATTCAGTGAGATGTAATAATAGAGACGATATAGACGAACAACACGGCTTTAAATACTGACTAAACGCAGCATATCTACTTACCTATATAGGTACGCATGTGTATGTGTATTTTGTGAAATAAGCAAAGTGGCAAAGTGGGGTTATATAAATAGCTCTGACACCGAATGTCTTTGTGGTGTGAACCTTCATACAATGACACACATGATGGAGTGTGCAGCGTGTCCTACAACTTGCACACTATAGACGACCTGAATGAAGCCACGGAGAGTGCCATTGGGGTGGCAAAGTTTTGGTCTAGGAACTTAATTTGAAAATAAAATAATAATTTACGGAACATCGACTCGAAAAAAGAAGAAGGGAAGTTCAGAAATAGGATACATCCAGTAAAGTCGCTTGTTTTTTTTTTTTTGTAAAATGTTGTGCTGTTCGATTGGCATGGTATTAGTATATCAATACCATACCAATCGAATAGCTCGTCGCTCCAGTATTATATACTATTATATGGTGGACATTGAACCTAAAACCTGCCACTTTTATCTTGTACTTCCTTACCTTAATATTTCGGCAATTGAGAGTTAACGGAACTGTCAAAGTTTGAACTCTTGTAGCAATTACCCAGCTGTTCGGATGAAGACGTCAACGTCAGATGGACTCCGCGCGGTCGAGATAAGCCGCGAATAAACATCAATGCTGCTCATTCATAGATTGGACTGTTGGTTTAGGGCTATCAACTTATTTTTTGTATAATGGGCCAGTTAAAAAAACAACTTTAAATGATTGGTGGTACAAGAACTTAAATCGCGGAAGCGTCTTTTACTTAAACATTACTCGGTAAGTAATATAAGGAGGCGAAACATATTTTCCACCAAGTTATGCCGAACGCGTATGCACTCTGCGTTCGCGCTGACTAGTCCGGTCAAGCTGTAGAGGCCGTACCGTAAAGCCAAAAGCGTAAGTAACAAAAAAAAAAAACTCGCTCTCTGAGGGTTCCGTTGGATGGAACCCTCACAGCACGAGTCCAAACAAAAAAAAACAACAAAAAAGTTGAATTATTGAAAGACAAACTTAACTTTGTAGTGAACAATAAAGTTCATCCATACATTCCAACTACAAAATGTAACTTTGTATTAGCCAATGTAATATTTATCTTTACGTGTTCTTGAGAAAAATGGTCTTGATAGACGGACAGACAGACGGACAGACGGACAGACGGACAGACGGACAACAAAGTGATCCTATAAGGGTTCCGTTTTTTCCTTTTGAGTTACGGAACCCTAAAAAAACGGGCTCTTGCATTTCAGCAGCGGCCGGCGCAGTGTGTGCGCATGTGTCACGCCCGGTGATGTCTCCCAGGTGAAGGTGAGCAGCGCTGGTGCTACAAGTTTGACTTATGATCGTGAATTATTTTGCTTGACTCTGAATTTTGACGATGTTCCCGTAAGACTTATTAGTTATTTAAATACCTACTTGACACTGGCAAATGCATAAGACGTGTGACCCCAAAATCCTCTCAAGAGGAAATAACGAAAAAATACTTTGCTCACCGCAAAATGAGTATCAATGGCGTCTATTCTGCCATACCACTCACTAAACTAAACCAATCTGACAGGACTAAAATTATCTGCCTCTCTTTTCATTTTAATACGTGAGAGAAGGATGGCAACAATTTTAGAGCCGTCAAATTTAGTTTAGAACGCATCAGAATCGATGCCAATATAGAGTTTGTGTGGCGTAATTGGAAGTGACGTCATTTGTAAGGTATAGTACGCTCTCTATCTAGTAAGATATTAAAATGCTAGATGGGTAATATCTTGCTCAATTTGGAACAAATTTCAATTTTGTTTTCGGTGATCATGATGGGTCTAGTTATAGTCAGATTTTTATAAGACAACTAGCGGTTCGCCCCAGCTTCGCACGGGTATAGATTATAGCCTATGTCACCCGGGGATAGTGTAGCGTCCCAACAGTAAAAGAATGTTTCAAATCGGTTCACTAGTTTCGGAGCCTATTCAATGCAAACAAACAAATCTTTTCTCTTTATAATATTAGTAGGTATAGATATAATAGTAGACTCGTGTCCAATAGGCATGATGGCTAATATTTTTTTATTACCTCATAAAAAAGCTGATTATAAATAGATCCAATAACCGAAAACAAAATTAAAATTAGTTCAAAAATAAATAAGCTATATAAGTATTTTAATTTCATGCTAGACAGAGAGCGCACTATACTGAGTTATTACGTCACGCCTCAGGTGCGCCATACAAATGCTATACCAACAAACGCTTTGCGAGGCAGGAACAGAGTATCCCCTCTCTATCCCCACCTAAAACTTTAAACGCTCATATCTCAGAGATTTACCAGCCAATATAATTTATTTTTCAATATGTGTAATGTATGTAGTTATATTCATCGCTAAGCCTGTTATTTGTAATAAATTTAACATTAGGACACATGCCTATTCTTGCATTGATAATATTATATCTATTACTAATATGATGCGAAGCAGCCCTAGCCAGCAGTGACTGGCATTCCGGCGCTAGCGGTTGATAAATTGCTTCGTCACTCGAGCGAGACTGCGCCGGCGCAGAAACGGTAGCGCTCGGCTTCGGGTCACGACGCTCTCCGGCATTGTTTGGACAAATTACAGGTGCTTGAGGAGTTGAGGACCTCTGGCCACAATGTCAACATAAGTACCTACTTGTGATTATAATTATGTAAGTATTTATTTAATTTCTTGATTCTTAAGTATTTTACATCACCACATAGTATAATTTAAGTCGTCTCTTCTCTACATAGTATAAATTAAATTCGCTTTCCGGATTTGTCCGTCTGCCTGTCTGTCTGTATAACCGCTAACTTCTCTTAACCACGCACCAGATTTTGATGCGGTTTTCACCATTAGTTAGACAATTTTTCACGGAAGGTTTTAGTTTTTTGTCCTCTGTATCAAATTTCATGGTGTGAACAATAAAGAGTTAATCAATCAATCAATCAATCAATCAATATATAACTAGTGACCCGCCCCGGATTCGCGCGTAAATTACACCCGTGCGAAGCTGGGCGGGTTGCTTGTTAAATATAAATAAAAAATTAAACCTGTATTAATTTAAATACCCGGGCTTGTCCTAAAACTGCGATCAAAACCACCGGAGGATGGGCAGCGTCATATTAGTACATGGTGAACGTACTGCGATCCCCAAGCCGCCTGCCGAGCGTGGGGATTATGGCAACACCCCTCTCTAAGAGGGAGGCTTTTGTTCAGCAGTGGGCGTTTACTGGCTGATGCGATGTGAATTAATTCAAGAACCAAAAAACTCAACTGCATCTGAAAACACTAAAATAATGTTCATTTCCAGTGAAAGAAGAGATAGATAGCCCGTTGGTCTAGTTGGTAGTGATCCTGCCTTCTGCGCTTGAGGGCGTGGGTTCGATTCCCACCTAGGACAATTATTCATGTGACGAACATTTGTGTTTGTTTTATATCTGGGTCATCATCGTCATCATCATTTCAGGATATATTTCATCATAGGACGTCCACTGCTGGACATAGACCTCCCCCATCGATCTCCAAAAGGGCCAGTTGGAAGCGGCCTGCATCCAGCGTTTCCCTGGGGTCTCTTTTAAAACGTCTGTCCACCTTGTGAGTGGACGTCCTATACGCTGCGCTTACCGGTCCGTGGTCTCCATTCCAAAACCTTTCGGCCCCATCGGCCATCTGTTCTGCGTGATAATTGTGCCCTGCCCACTGCTACTTCAACTTGCTAATCCGGTCGGTATGTCGGTGACTATATCTAATATCTATTTATGTATGTATTTAAAAATATATATGTATGTATAGTCTCTGGCAGCCATATCACAAGCTTTGCTTAGTTTGGGGTAAGATGGCCGTGCGTGCAAAAATTTCCTGAATACTTATTTATTTATTTTATTTATGTCCAATTAAAAAAATCTACTTTTACTAAACACTAACTAAAGTTGAACCCAGGGAAACTAGCGCCAATAATAATTATGCAAAGTTCTTTAACTAGTGTTAGATCCAGTTGGGTTTTTTAGCATTGCGTCCAGTCGTTATCAGCAGTGCTTCCACAATCTCTTTCATATAAAGCTCTATTATTAAGTACACTCTGGGGTTTTCTCGTCCAAATGCAAAAGACAAAACACAATAGCAAGTACTTACAACCTTTTTTAGGGTTCTGTACTCAAAGGGTGAAAACGAAACCCTATTATTAAGCCTACGCTGTCTCTCTGTCCGTCTAACTGCTTGTCCGTCCGTCCTCTTTTGCCCTTATAGATAACCAGTTGAAATGTTTACAGAATATGTAATATTACGGCGGCTTAACTAAGAAATAATAATAAAGTCAAGAAGTAAAAACTGGAAAACCATCATATTCACCTTTTTAACCGACTTAAAAGAGGAGGGGGTTCTCAATTGGGTTGTATAATAAATATTTTTGAAGTGAAAACTTCTATAGCCTCGTTGAGCCATTTTTGGTAGGGGAAAACTTATATGGGTTCGCGTCAACGAATTGCTAATGTGACGTATTAGTTTTCACTTCTGTCAGCAGACCCCTTTTTTACGTTTGGTACCTCAGAATTCCGTCACTTATAAAACGTTTTGGGAAAAATATTTCATTTGAAAGGATATTATACCTATACCTACTCTCTGATTGGTCCCTCCCACATACATTTTATCAAAATCGGTTCACTAGTTTAGTTTTTAAATCAATATAAATGGAAAAATATGTCATTCAAGTAAATGAAATTGTGTTTACTAATTTCAAAGTTGGTTTTTATATAGCTAGCTGACCCGACAGACGTTGTCCTGTCTTAGAACTGTCAAATAGGCGAATTAAAATCGTCGTTAAGTTTACTGAAATTTTCTTCTGCGCAATTTTCTTGACTTTTCTTTCCGTAAGAACCTTCTACAAAGTATAAGAAAACTTTAAAAAAAGATGAATGGAATGCTCTGTATGCTCTCTTGGCTCTGTATCCTACCGGCTGCGCCATGTAAAAGTATCTATTAAATACCTACTAGCGAGCGTGTTCAATGAAACTAGTTGCGTAGCCATTTATTCCGAAGTACCCACATTATCTTATTAATAACATGTTATCAACATCTACCTACAAGTGCTGTCGTTCTCAAGTTATGGCGTGAACAAGTAAAATATAGAGATTCATTTTTATATATATATAGATATAAAAAAGAAATCTTATTAAATTCAACAAAATCAGCATTTTAGTTACCAGAGTTACAATACCTAACCTACTTACGACCGAAACTAATTAGGGTTCGTCACGCTGCTGCAAGAAACAAGGCAGAATGTAAATTTAATTTACGCCAACAAATATTTATAAAGGTCATTTGAGGTTTTACAGTTTTCTACCAATGAAGCTAAAATATTGGCCTAACCATTGATGTACAAAAACGTGGATTGGGTCTAGTACAAAGTAAAAGAACGAAAATGACCTGAGTTTGCTACTAAGTACTAAGATACATTTAATGTATTTTCTGGTGGTACGGAACCCTCAGTGCGCGAGCCCGACTCGCACTTGACCGTTTTATTAAAACACATTTAGTATTTTTTTTTCTTTAAAATAATTCAGATGTGCTTAGACTTAGAGGATAGCTTTAGCCAGTAGCGGGCTCTTATAGGTATGACTTATTACTAGTGAAAAAAAGGGAATTTAAATCGAGGGTCTAAGTTGGATACCGAGAGCAGCGAAAGATACAAGTACCGAGATGATTTTATTTTACACTATTTATGTACTCTTATTTTTTTCATTGACTGCGAGAAAATAATTATTACTTGGTATACTATTTATATTCTAATTACATAAAACAACCACGACAACAGAAAAGAAACGAACTAAAATTGGCGAAGTATTTTTTTCTGGGACTTTTTAGATGGGACTTTCACTGGCAGATAATTGATGATATAAAGAGTAGTCCACGCGGGTGTAACCGCGAGACGCAAATAGTAATTCATATAATTCGTGCATGTTCCAAATTCTAGCCGTCTTACCACAAAAGATTTAAGAACGCTTTAGACATGTGTTTAGCAATTGTTTCACTGCGAAAAATATGCTAACAGCACAATATAAAGTGCATAAAAATATGCACTTGTCTAAAGCGTGCTTAAATCTTTTGTGGTAAGACGGAAAATGTTTACATCCATTCAATGACTAAAAGACAGTTTTATTCACTCTTATCAAATGCCCTATTTCGAGTGACAATGGTACACATGTTATAAATATCTATACCTACTATGATATTTCTTTTATTTTGTTGCCAACATATTTAATAATGATTAATTCACTTATATTATTGTCGTTAATTTTACCTCTATTACGTAAACACTTGTAAATAGGTAGAGCAAGACCATGGCGTCATTTTACAACAAAGGGTCTTTGTTGCCGCAACAATCTCTGCACAATCGCTCTACAATGATGTTTTCTTTGGTTTGTTTTATTGCAACATCGTTCAGCTATATATACATAAGTAACCATTACCACTGCTCAAGTTTATTTTAGCAGTAGATTGAAAATAAATTTACCGTAAATTATGATCGCCTTTGCTAAGTTTTGAACGTAAGATGGCAGCCGCAGCCCAATTTATCGCAGTATTATTAAAAGAAAATGTTTTAATTCAGCTTTTTACAAGTAATTTTAAGTAAATAGTAATCATATTTGGATTTTTTTTGCACACACGGTCATCTGACCCCAAACTAAGCAAAGCTTGTGATATGGCTGCCACTTGCCAGAGACTGATATACATACATATATAGTTTTAAATACATACTTAAATAGATATTAACAACCAGATATAGAACAAACACAAATGTTCATCACGTAAATGTTTGTCCTAGGTAGGAATCAAACCCACGCCCCCAAGCTCAGAAAGTAGGTTCACTACCAGCTGGACCAACGGGCTATCTAAAAAAACAGTAAGTGCCTTTCTTAACTACACAAAATACAAGCTAAAACCAACACTACAAATACAGTTAGAATGCCCATAGACCGTTGAAGGTCTAAAGACAATCCAAATGTTCAAATGTTCCAGTTGGCAGCGTAAATAAATAGCGTAATATTATTAAGTTGATCACAAATACACTAATGTTATAATTGCGAATGTAATTCCATATCACTATCTTTCTGTTCCTTCGTCTCACTGTATTTTTCTCCCGCTGTCTTTCTGGCCCCTGTCTTTCTGCTTCTCTGCCTCGATGTCTCTCTATACTTCCGTCTCTGTATCTCAATGCTCATTCTATTCCATTTCTTTGTTTATCTCTCTCTTTTCGTTCCTCCGTATCTCTGTCACGCTGCCCCACTCTTTTGCAAGTCCTCTGCCTCGCTGTCTCTGTATCCTTCCATTTCTGTATCTCATTGCTCTATCTATTCCATTTCTTTGTTTATCTCTCTCTCGCTTTTCATTCCTCCGTATCTCTGTCACACTGCCCCACTCTTTTGCAAGTTCTCTGCCTCGCTGTCTCTCTATCCTTCCGTCTCTGTATCTCATTGCACTTTCTATTCCGTTTCTTTGTTTATCTCTCTCTTTTCGTTCCTCCGTATCTCTGTCAGGCTGCTCCACTGTTTTGCAAGATCTCTGCCTCGCTGTCTCTATATCCCTTCGTCTTCCTATTCAATGAGATAGCAATATCTTTATCTAACTGCTATCTGTTCCTTTGCTTCCTCCTCATTCTGGCTCTTACCTCGTTATTTCTCTACCCCTTCGTATGACTATCGCATTGCTTTATCTCTCTTTTTCTCTGTTTTTCAGTCTCTCTGGTTCACTGTTCTGCTGTCTCTTTGACTGTCTGTCTTTCTATCTCTCTGTCCCACTGTTTCTCTGTCCCGCTGTCTTTCTGGTTCTTATATATGCCTTGCTTTGCTTTATCTCAGTCCTTCCGTTTCTCTATTTCAATGATCTTTATCTCATTGTTCTCTTTAGTCCAGTTTCTACATCTCTCAGACTCTCAGTCCTGTTGTCTTTCTGGCTCGCTTTCTTACCGTCTTTCTGTACCCATATCTCTCTACCGTTCGTTAGGTACCTTTTCACGAATTAACGACTAAACAGATTTCTATACAGTTTGGTAAGCAGAGTGCATGATCAGAATATCGGTTTTTGTTTATCCTAGTAAACTGTAGGTAGGCATTTTACCAAAAGACACCAGCAAAATTACAGTTGCCGTCGGCAAATTCCAGAGTCGTAATTACAAACGTGGCTTCGCCGTCATAATTTCTCTTAATAATTTAACAATGTCCATAAACTTTTAGCACCGAATTAAGGTGCATATACAGAATATACACTCGTTAAGAATGTATGTCATAGGTTGATTTGAGGCTCTTGGCTGCCGTGTTTGGCGCGCGGCAGCAGTTTTGACACCAAACAAGGCTTTCAAGTTTTTACGAGGTATTTATACCTTACTTGCTTAAATATAATTCATAAGTTGAAAGAAACTGACCTCTAGCTAGAGAAACTCCTTCCAAAAATATCTTCATCTTCGTATTTTGTGGATCAAATCTTCGTGATTTTTAAAGAAACAATTTTATAGTATCGCCTACTACCTCCTGTATAAATCCTCTCCATTCAAATATAAGTTGACTGGAAGAGATGGCTCTTAGCAATAAGGCCACACATTGTTGCACTAGTTTTACCAGCTGTTTTATCATGTAGATTTAATTTGTGGTGTGAACAATATAGAGTTTATTTTCTATCTAGTAGGTTCTTAACTTAGACGATGAATTCTTAAGGGTCCTTTCACATATTTTACGAAAAAAAACATCGAAAACTGGGTTTTTTGGTATTCTTTTTCTATCAATTAGTAAGATCTGCAGAAAATTCAGTTTGTGTATTTAATAAATCCGTATTTTTTATTGAATGTAGCGGCTTCAGATTTTGGAAAACCTCAACATATGCACTTGTTAACTGCAATTTACAAAAGTAGTTTATCGTAAAACTTTAGGAGGGAAAGTATGTGAATGTTTTTTTGTTGTACAGAATGGCTGATTCTTTTTTCGCGAATTTCGAAGATTCGTTGACCAAAGCTTGTTTGTTTTGATGTAGGTACTGAGGCCGCCTTTAAGAGGATGCTGATTATCAGTCCCCATGTATAGAAAAAGAAGATTGAATGCACTTATATAGGTATGTAAAATCTATCTATCTTTATTAGGGTTCCGTACCCAAGGTAAAAAACGGGACCCTATTACTAAGCCTACGATGTCTGTCTGTCTGTCCGTCTGTCCTACCTATTAACGGCTGTATCTTTCGAACCGTAATAGATGGTCAGTTGAAATTTTCACGAAGAATATGTTATTACGGCGGATTAACTAACAAATAATAAAAAAGTCCAGAAGTAAAAACGAAACAAATACAAAACAAATAATAAAAAATGGCTAAGTGCGAGTCGACAAATACCAGTAGAAAACAAAAAAGACAAATTTATAACAAAATTGTTCCACTTTAAAAACATAAGATCCTAAGAACGTAAAATTCTATGTAATACTAGACGCAAATGGAATGCGTAAAGAAATTAAAGTCAAAACAGAATCCTGGAAAAGCAACGGCGAAATGTTTCAGTTACCAGTGAAGTTTCCCAGAATGACTATAGAAGCATCTAAAACATGGCTATTATAACCAGCTTTTCTTGCCCAAAAGTGGGGTTGCTAATGATGCCTCCAAGAATGTTGGCGTTAGCAAGGCAGCTACGAGTATCATTCCACGCCGGCAAAAAGACTTTAACATTTGAACCTGCATTTAATTAATACTATTTAGGACATCTAGAGCACTTTGAGAGCTCGCTACGTGAATATTAATGAGAAAGTAATGTTTAAACGGATGATGAAACTTGCAGAAGTTTTTTTTCATGGTGTGAACAATAAAGAGTTAATCAATCAATCAATCAATCAAACCATGCATTTTGACTAACAATCACATCAGGCTCAATTTCTACCTAGGTCACACCTAGGTACTAATTTATGGCAATTCTTATCTCTGTCAATCTTTGTCGGGGTTTTGGCGCCAACGCGGAAAAAACATGTCGGCTCGTTGGATTATTTTCCTAAACTTGTGTATTTTCGAGTGTTAATGTGTACTAAATGGTGAATTATTATTCATTAAGTGCTCGTAAACGTGCTCGAGTGTGGGCAAGTGATATAACGAGGTGAATCGTGTCTTTTCGTGTTGTTTCCAAAACTCCATAGGAGCCTCTTGTAAAGTCTCCACCACTTTACAGGGGCATGAGTTCGACTTGACCGTGACTTACTTAGCTTGACTCTGACTGTGACTATGACTTGTTTGACGCTAATAAGACAAAATGAACTGTTTAATATTACGAGTAAAGGACATTGAATCCACGCTCATGAAGATTTTAACAAAAAAAAAAAACAATCTTTGTCTTCAATCTCGTTCTCTCTTTATTGTAAAAACAAAATGGGAGCGTTCTAATCTTAAAATCAAAGTAGTTGAAGAGACTTTGGTAGGCCCAATGATCCTACTAATATTATAATCGCGAAATTTTGTATGGATGTTTGTTCCTCTTTCACGCTGCAACGGAACAACGGATCGACCTGATTTTTTGTCATCATCATCACCATTTTTCATCACTACGCGGGTGAAACCGCGGGGCGCAGCTAGTATTATATAAATCATTGCGTAGATCCCTTGGTTTTGTTAACAGGAACTTCTTGTGGTCTTAACTCAACAGTATTATTCCTCTGCAAACTGATAAAGGTGCTGTTTAATCTCTGGAATTTACATACACGTTCCAAATGCCAAAATAAAGACTAGACTAGCGGAATAAAAGTTGTGAACCTTGACGACATTCCCGGGCCGCGGTTCGAGATAAATGGCAATTTTGTGTGTGTTTTTTTCTCGACAGCCAGCGGATTCTGCGAAGCGCGAAACAGGTCGGACTGGACTGGCTGCGGCGAGTTTTTTCGGCGAGCAACTCTACGCGCACGCACAGGCGATGTTGCCAGATAGAGGTGTGAAAACAACCTTTTAAGAAAAGTGGATATTTGCTAAGATCAGAGGAACATTAAAACATTAATTGTAAATTGAAGTTTGCTCACGCAAAGCCTTTGAATATCTGTGATTATCTGTGGGCTCACGTATTCTTAGATACGTATCTCACGTAATTTAGAAATCTAGTTTATACCGTTTAAAAACGGTTCAAGTACGTACGGTGACGTATAACCGGCTCATGACCCGTTTTTTTGAAACTTATAACCAAAACAGAATTTTATGAATAATATTTTTTGTAAAGAAAATGTCCCATCTCTAAGGTGGAAAATTAGGGGAAAAATCCCTTAAATCCCGTTTCTTGAACTACCCGTGAAGTAGCTTTGTGTTTTTTTATTAAAAAATAATGTCCTATGTATAACCTTATGTCCTAAATGGCATAATAACTTTTTGCAGGTAGAAAGACAAAACATACTGGCGTATCTCTACTGGCGTATGTCTTTAGAAGCAAGAAAATATTTTTATCTATATATCCAGCTAATTCAAGTAGCCATTTTTCAATGTAATAGGGCATTTCTTGTTTTTCATCCATGAAGTAATTAAAATACATTAGTACTTGAATAATGTGCATTAAAATGCACAAAAAAGCGTGTCTATTTATGGTAACGTCGTGAATGTGGCAACACTAGCCATTCGCCTAATTGAATGCCGCTTGTAGAATACTAATGAAGAAGTGGTTTTAAAGACGATAAGTAAATGTTGCTCAATACGGTGAAATTTTTACTGATAAAATGCTAGGTAAGCAGTAAATATTTATTTCTATACTTACATTATTTTATTAGTGTTTATCAATTCAAATGGTTAAAAAACTTAGTTAAGGGCGTGTCGGGAGTCGACATTTTTTAAATGCAAATGAGTGATATTTAGTGTTTAGTCAGACAAGAAAGATGCTCGTCTGATGGTAAGCGTCACACTGGCCTATAACAGTTTAATGCCATCCAGACTTTTGAACTTCAACTAAACACAGCAATGAACTGCGCTCGTTATTCTGATACATCATCATCATCAGCCGGAAGACGTCCACTGCTGAACATAGGCCTCCCCCTTTAACCTCCACGCTGAACGACAGCCCACCTTTTGCATCCACTGGATACCCGCGACTCTCACAATGTCGTCGGTCCATCTAGTGGGAGGCCTCCCTACGCTGCGTCTTCCGGTTCGTGGTCTCCACTCCAGAACCTTTCTTCCCCATCGGTTATCGGTTCTTCGAGCGATGTGGTCTGCCCATTGCCACTTCAACTTGCAAATTTTAACAGCTATGTAGGTGACTCAGGTTCTTTGGCGAATATCCACGTTTCGGATCTTATCGCGCAAAGAAACTCCGAGCATAGCTCTCTCCATTGCCCGCTGTGTGACTCTGAGCTTTTCCAAAAGGCCAACAGTTAAGGACCACGTCACTGATACATATTCAATTTTAAATTTGTTTATGTCCAGTAATTTTCTTGGATAGTTCGGTTGTGTATGAAGTACCTACTATTCGCACCTTTGCATGGATTAGCCCAGTCTTGCCACGTTCGAATCCATTGAGAAACGTGCCAAAAATTCATCATTAACAAATCCCTAGTTCAGACTAAGCTTCTTAGTCTTGAACATCGGCGCAAAGTTGCTGGTCATCCGTCATTTTCATAGAGCATGCTGGGGTTCGATTTTTGAATCATGCGAAATGACTGACTTTCGAATGAAATCCCAAACAAATGTCGAAATTTTGAAATAAGTACCTACCTACAAGAAATATTGAGCAATATTTTTTTTATTATCGTGAGTGCTTTAACCGTGATTGATTCAATAACAAAAAACCATGAAACAAGTTTGAACGATTCTTAAACTGATTGTATTATTATTTTATATTTTAAAAGCAAGTACAATTTGATAAAATAAGAATAATACAGACATCGGCCATGATAAGTGATAAGCCAATCAGAGCGTGTGATGCCATCATTATGAAAAGAAACACCGTTTTGTATTGTTTTATTTTTTACAGGTTCAGTTTGTAAATACGCAGAAATTTCAGACGGTACTGCTGATGTGGGGTGTTTATTATAATGATCGTGATATTAATATTATGATCGTGACGTAATGAAAATATTACTTTAATTCAACGCTTAACTTTCACTGACGACCAGGCAAAGCACGAAAAGTATTTTCTTTGTTTTTATGCTAATATACATATTTTAGGGGAAAAGGGAGAAAGGTGTCTTCATTAGTGAGTAGATCTCGGGATGGAAACAACAATATTTTTTTTAAATAGAAGCGTAAAAACATCGTTGTACAGTTTAAAAAATTTGTCATCGTGCTTATTATTACATCGAATTGTACCAAGTATTATAAAACGTAGCCTATCGGCACTCAGGAATATTGTAATCGGGTCTATTTGAATACTTTGGGGGAAACAATTGTTACCCAATTCTCCGTACAGCCCAGATTTAGAGTCTTGCGTTTTTTCCCCATCGTAAAAAATGCTTCGTGGCCAAAAATTTTACACTGCAGAAGAGGCCATCGAAGAATTTCGGAAATCTTTCGAAAGCTTGCTCACCCGAATGCATAAATGCACTGGGGTTGAAGGGTAATATTTTGAAAAGCTATAAGTTTTTTTTTTATATTCAAACTATTTTTCATTTCACAATTTTTTTTGGAACAGCCACTTATTTTTAAATTTATGGACCTGTACCTATAGTAGGTAATGGAGACTTCATTTTTTCCGTTACTTTGTCTTAGTATAGAATAAGTTTAAACTCAAACCCCCTTATTAATAAACGTGGAGTAGCCTTGGAATAGTTACTCCGTCTTTTGTCTTTTTCGATCGAGTTCAAAATGTGAAAGAGAGAAGAAGACAAAACACGGCGTAACTATTCCAAGACTACTCCACGTTTATTAATAAGGGGGTTAGTAATTAATACCTATATACGCTCTTAATAGCCAATATGGTTTTAGTTCTTGTATGATTTAGAGCTTTCCTGCCTGTAGTACCTATTTATGGCTAATTGAACATCATTTCATCACGGAACGGAACAAGTACTTAGGTATTTGCGTTTGGGGTTAAGAGGTTCACTAAAATTCTCTGTTAAGTACTTACCTGTTTTTTCTGCCTGTCAATGCCTTACTTATAGATAGTGCGTTTGAGACTTATAATACACACCGTTTTTTTTTCTTTTCCCACTATCTATTCAATAGATAGTGAGAAAAGAGAGAGGTTCCAATAGATTCTATTGGTATATTTTGGCTTCACGCGATCGGCTGTCTTTGAGGCAAGCAAGAATATATTTTACAAAAACTTGAACAGATTTAAATACATACTTGACACAGGCATTTTAAGTATATATAAGACATGCAATCAATGGGATACCAAAATTCTCTCGGAGGAAAATTAAAAAAAAAATGTGTCAGATACAACATCACATCGACGAGGCAATGAATGGCAAACAATCACGGCGATGAGACCGAGACGGCCTCATTCCCATTGAATTTCAAAACAGCTCATCTGCATCATTTAAATTTGTAATCAGATTCGCGGGGCCTCTTCATCCATCATTCATCGGCCGACAATCCAGCCGACGGTTCTCTCTAATCAATTAGCAGTTAAAAAAAGAAACCGTCTCGGATCTTAGCTGCCAGTAACCGCTCATTATTTCTTCTCACACGTTTTTTTTATTGCGGCAACATTATACGTGGGTGTGGTTGTAATTTCCTTTCACCGACGTAAGGGCACACACGCAATCCTAATCCCTACCCTTTGATTACTGCCTCTACCCCCTTCAAGATAGAGTTGAAAATGAATTGGGTGCTGACTTCCTGCAGTGAAGATGCCCGATAAAATATTAAGGTGCCCGTCCCTTTCAGGTCTGGGAGTTCTCTGTCGCTCGCAAAGAGAATTTCTGTGGATGTTTTTACGCGCGCCGGGGGGCAAAATGTACGTTGTTTTGGCGGCAAAACGCTTCGGGGACTCCGTAACTCAATAAAGCAGATGGGGAGACGCAACATGTTTTATTTACGGCCTTTCAATCGAATATTGCGTTGGTTTTTGGTGCCGTGAGTCAGCGTTTGGCACAGCGTGTGCGTGACAGCTAGGGACACGATATTGCGTACTTGTCACACATTTGGGGTAAATATTGTTGTTCCGGAAAATTGGATATTTGTATTTATAAGTCTCGTTATCACGCAACAGAGATGCAACACGAAGGCAACAATTGTAGAGCTGATTGTTTTCTAACATTTTTTATTTGTTTCCAGTTCTTCATTTGTTTATTACCAAATTTTTGCCAGGAAAAATGGAACACAAGCACACCGCCGTAGTATAATCTAAGAGATCAGATCTGAGAGATGATCTGAGAAGAAAGTAGATATAAAATTGGTGGTCAATGTTAAACTATCAGGTTTTTTTCACGTTCTTTGCACTTTTCAGGATAAAAGGTGTCCATCAGGTTAGCTAGTTACATCTCTGGCTTAAAAAGACAGATGAGACAGTTTATGTATCAATTATCACACGTCTTACTTATTTTTAACCGACTTCAGGAGGAGGTTATCAATTCGACTGTATGTTTTTTTTGTATGTATTTTTGATCTGTGGATAGTACCTACCTATACCTCCACCTACCGTACTGTTACAAAAAGCTTTTACATCTCACAAAATTGCATTTGACGTGCAAATCTGCGCTAACTAAAACAAACGGCTGCTTTGATCCTGGCTCATGCTTTATTAAAAGCGAAAAGGAACGTTCCATGCATTAGCCCAATTTAGGAGCGCAATTAGTGTACGACCCACAGTAACTGTTTGGTAACCTGCGGCAAAGTTACTAGTAACTCGTATGCGAACTGTGGCAGTACGGCTTTACGCATTCCCGAGGGGAGTTGGGAGTTTTCCCCCTTTAGGGTGGCGGGAGTAGCGGGTGGATACGTCAGGCGAGGGCTATCGATGGGGTGACCATGTACTTATCATTACTAATAGAGACTTTATGCGTTACTACCAAACACAATTTAAAGTCGATAGCATGGCGAAGGAGGTGATGTAGCGATGGATAGGAGTGATGGTGGCCGAACTGTAGCATGTGCGCTTTACAATCTGACGGCACCCGGTTCGAACCTCTGCCCTGCACCAATGTCTTATAAATTATGTGCATTTACGAAGCCATCGCTCAACAACGGTGAAGGAAAACATCGCGAGGAAACCGATATGTACTTACCTCAAAAATTCAAAGAAATGATATTCACCAACATGCACTAGGCCAGCATGGTGGATTGGGGCCCATCCTCTCTCTCTCTCTCTCTAAGAGATCTGTGTCTCAGCAGTGGGAATATGATAGGCTGATAATAATGATATGAATGATGAACCTAGCAAAAATAAAACCCGGAAAGACTGGGCCCTGATTCTGTAACTTCAAACACGCACGTAACGCGCCGTGTTAAGTTTACCTCTAAAAGTTGGTCTTTGTTCCTAGGGAATAGAGTCCAAATTTTACGAGGTTAACTTAACGCGGCGCGTTACGTGCGTTTTAAAGTTACGGAATCAGGGCCCTGGAAAGCGGAGTTGGTGAAAAACGTCAAGCACCGTAGAAATTGATTGATTGAAGTCTGACTGAAGCACACAAAAGAAAAAAAAGTTTTTTCTGTGGTTCGAAATTCTGAAGATATCAAGACTGTTGATTAGTTTTTTGGCGCGTAACGATACCAGTTCACGAATAGGATAAGCCATACCAATTTTAAACAGAGGTGTAAAGTTTATGGCTTTGTATGTATGTGTTTGTATGAGGTAATATCTGGAACAACTAAACCGATTTTAAAGATTCTTTCACTGATGGAAAGCAACACTATCCTTGACTGACATAAATGTTTTGTTCACAAAAACTAGTGTTATAAACAAATCTAAGATTGCTTGTAATAAGTAGGTATCTACGCAATGTATTGGTATGTATAGTTTCATTGGTTTAATAAGCAGACCATAGGACAGTGTTAAAACCACTAACATGTACCTATACATCGATTTTTTTTAAACCTCCTATATGAGTTGATAAACTTCAAACGACTGAACAAGTTTTCTTAAATCGTAGCTAAAAACAAATTCGATCAAGACACCTTTAAAAAAACCGTTCCGTTCCTTTTGGAACTTGGGATCTATGATGCCACAGACAGTCAAACA
This sequence comes from Agriopis aurantiaria, assembly GCA_914767915.1. Classification (NCBI taxonomy): domain Eukaryota; kingdom Metazoa; phylum Arthropoda; class Insecta; order Lepidoptera; family Geometridae; genus Agriopis; species Agriopis aurantiaria. Next base: position 13,703,071 of record OU611986.1, on the reverse strand, counting down.
GATACGCACGTTAAACTTAAAACACCCCTCTTGGGGGTTACAAGTTCCCAAGTTTCATCAAATTGGACAAGTTAGTTTAAAAAAAAGTTTATGTAGAGTGTAACAATGACCCGAATAACCTACAAACACTTTACATTCCTATTTATCTATGACTAGCTGCGGTCCGCGATTTTACCCACGTAGTGATGAAAAATGGTGATGATGATGGTGAAAAGTACTCTGCAGCCCTTGAACTATACCCATGCAAAAAATCAGGTCAATCCATTGCTCTGTTACTGCGTGAAAGAGGAACAAACAAACCAACAAACTTTTCGCGTTTATAATATATAACTAACTGTTGCCTGCGATTTCGTATGTACGCGTAAACCTTCATATTGAATTTCAATTCCTTTTTGAACTCTTTCATTCATCCATATCGTAACATCTTTTCTTATCGGACCCCAACCCCCAGTCACAAACGGCCAACCAGATTCTTAGGTCTTCGTAAAGTATTCGAGATTTCGTGATGATAGTCAGTCAGTCAGTGAATGGGTTCGCTTGGTCCGACAAAACCGCAATGCGTGGAATTCCCAGCTCCGACAGACTCGATCCCCTCAGTTTCCAACAGGGCGGGCAGCGGAAATGGCATTGGAAAATGATTGGGCTTTTAGCTGATTGCAGCTCCCTTGTTGGACTATTTAGCTACAATGGACAGAGCGCTCTTTGTTGTGGGTGCTCAAATTGGTCAGACTTTGGACTGTAAAAAGGATCCGTCTGCGTTTTGTTTATTAACTTAAAATTACTTCGTTAGGACCGGACTAATGCAATGCACTCGCACGCTGACTTTGTTTGTGATAAGTTCCTATTATCGTCGTATTCAGGGTACTTTTTTATATATACTAGCCCGTCCCGGCTTCATACGTTGTAATTTACGTGCGAAGCCGGGGTGGGTCGCTAGTTATAAACCTATATAAGCCTTCCGTGAAAAATTATCTGATAGTGAATCCGCATCCAAATCCGTTGCGTGGTTTAGGAGTTAGCTGTTATACAGACAGATAGACAGACGCGGAGAGTGACTTTAATTTATAGTAAGTATATGTAAACTTGTGGAGATAGAGAAGATGTACATTATATACAATAAGATCTACGTTTGGTCACCAACTCGAGATCTATCTGCGAAAATGCAGCAAAAAAAGCAACAAAACCAAAGATCTCAAAAAGGATATGCTCACCCAAACTTTTCCGTTCCATTGTGTCTATAGTAGTAGTGTAGTAGGTAGGTACTAGATAAATAATACCATCTATGAAAATCTCTATGCGAAAATAACGATGCATTTTATAGTTTGTAGAGATTTTCATAGATGGTATTATTTGTCTAGTACCTACCTACTACACTACTACTATAGACACAATGGAACGGAAAAGTTTGGGTGAGCATATCCTATTTAGAGATCTTTGGTTTTGTTGCTTTATTTGCTGCATTTTCGCATCATTAAATCGAGGCTATACTCAAATGTGATTCTAAAAACTATCGGCAGAGTAAGTAGGAACGAGACGGCAATATGGCTCCGTAGCTTGACGTATTGGAAGAAACACGGGTGGAATACGGTAGGAATATTATTTGCTATAGTAAAAAGAAACTAAAAAACGCTTTGAAGACTCGTTAAACCAAACCAAAGGAATCCAAACTCGAAGGGGTCTGATAATATAGCTGAGGTGCTAGTAGTTTTTTTTGTATAGGACTCGTTATCCAACTCAAATGGGCAGCGTTCGGGAAATTACGTGACATCTTCTCGTCCAAAATACTACAAGACAAGGGTCTTTAACCAGTGTGTGTTGCTGGTGATGACATAAATACCGTACTGAAACGTGGTCATTAACTGTTGACCTATTGGAAAAACTAGAGTCATACAGCGGGAAATGGAGAGAGCTATGCTCGGAAATTCATTGCGTGATAGAATCCGGCAACGTCAAAGAACCAGAATCACCAACATAGTATTAAAATTTGCAAGTTGATGTGCAATGGGCAGGCCACATCACTCGAAGAACCGATAACCGATGGGGAAGAATTGTTCTTGAGTGGAGACCACGAACCGGAAGATGCAGCCTAGGTAGGCCTCCCACTAGATGAGCCGACGACGTCGTGAGAGTCGCGGGCATTCTGCCATGTGGATGCAGATATGGCAAGCTGTCGTTCAGACTGGAGATCTAAGCAGGAAGCCTATGTCCAGCAGTAGACGGCATCTGGTTGATGATATAATGATGAACAATGATTAAATATGGCTTTCGAAGAAATCATCATAATCATCAGCACTGCTGAACACATGCATCTCCCAATGACGATAAAATTATCTTTGGCATCTCCAAACCCAACCCGAGCCCGATCTTCGGCTTACGCTTCGATTTTTACTTCGCTTTAATAACAATCTTAATGATCATCTTAGCCATAAACATCGCCGCAAAGTTGCTAGTCTAGCGGTTTTATCGGAACTGCAAGATCTGATTCCTTCCTACCCTTCTAAATAGACACCAGGACAGGGACGAAAAGGTGGTCATACAAAGCGCTTTGATTCCACTATAATATTATTGTGCGAACCGTTAGACTATGGAATATCTCCCTGAATGGGGTGTTCCCTGAATTTCCCTATAGTGGCATAGTCCTGATAGTGGGTGTCTGCAAGTCGCGAGTGAATCTGTTTCTTTTAGACAAGCGTGCTCCGTCGTAGATCGCATCAAGGTGGCGGCCAACGCAAGCCTATTATTCACAAAAAACCTAGCATTATTCATTATTCAGCAACAGCACTGTGTAATTACTTACAACATGCGCATACTCAGTGCAATAACATAATAATTTTCCTTACAGTAGCACATTTGCTAGAAAACCGCATTATCTCTCTCATAACTGTAGTTACGGCTGACAGGCTGTTATTTGACGACATAACGCAGCGGTTCTTGGTAAATACTTAACCTGTTCTTACTGCAGGCACTAGCTAGCTTTCGAAGCCAATGTGTGAAAATACATCGAGGTCGATATGAAGAACTAACTAATAAGTGGCCGTTAAGGTTTCAATGCACGAAGTTGACTTGGACTTTTAATTCTACGCTTTCCAGTTGATTGAATAAGGTGTTACTCTGCGGAAGTCCATCTTCAAAACAGTTTTTTCTGACAAACATCTAAGTAGTGTATTTCCGCTAACATTTTAGTACATTAATATTCTTCTAACATTTTTGTTTAATTCGCGGAATCGTCAGAAAAATAGTTATATTTATTTTGTGAAATGATAATGAAGCCGCTCAGCATACGCAGAGACGTTGGGTATCTTTGTATCTTTTATCACATTTACAACGGGGAGTGTTCTGAAGAACTGTTTGATCTGATGCCGGCGTCGCGGTTTTACCATCGCACTAGCCGCCGCCGCCTGAAGGCTCATCCACACATCATAGATCAGTGGAAATCGCACACTGTGCGATTCACACGATCCTTCTTGCCTCATACTTGCAAAATGTGGAATGGTCCATGGTGTTACCGAGAAGCTACAACATAGGGTTCTTCAAAAGGCGAGTTAATCGAGCCCTATAAAGTGTCGGTAACGTATTTGTGACGTCTCTGGTGTTAAATGTATCCATAGGTGACGGTGACTGCTTACCATCATGCAGCCCGTCTGCTTGTTTGCCACCTATGGCATAAAAAAATAAGATAGTGGATGGTTAAGTATAACAGCTTGTTCTATAGGTTTAACGGGGAATACTCTGTTTAACTCTTTGAATTCTTCCTCCCGTACTGGTTTCAGCACCCATAACCGGCCGCCTTCGTCAGAAATGACAAAATTTTTCACTGTTCGATTTATTCGATTGTATCGACAACTTGTGAAATGCCTTTAGTTGTTCTTCTGAAGTACAATCTGGCTGTTTCAAACAAAAGGTGACTAATGTCGTCAAAGGTAGAGATATATAACGCCGCAATGCACTGACAATGTCCGCGTATATTTAGGTCCATAAGTGGCGGTAACCACTTACCATCAGGTGGCTCGTCACTAAATTGCCAATTAGTTTGTAAAACTGCAGGGACAGTTTGCCTGCAGCAACACCTCGATCTTCAGAGTTGCCTCAAAAATTATAATTCCCCTGATACAGTTCAATCTCCCATGGTAACGATACCCAAATAAGAAAAATATAATTTTCTCTTTTCCTCGAGAGAATTTTGCCGTCGCACGTTTAGTGCATTTGCCAGTATCAAGTAGGTATGTAAATATTGTGAAATAACGTCAATCGAGTCAACGGTAAAGTGATGGCGACGTTACTCGAAGATTCTGTGGTGTTTTGGAAACAATACGACAAACCGGCCCTTTTGGAGATCAATGGTGCAGGCCTATGTCCAACAGTGGACATCCTACGGCTGAAATGATGATGATGATAACGACAAACACGTATCACCTCATTATTAGTCCACACTTATAATACCTAATCCACCATTAAAGTACACAAGCTTAGGAAAATATCTAAATGCCTTAGAATAACTACACATAGAAACCAAGTACATTCGCAAAATTTAAGCCATTCAAATGGAGTCATATATGGATCCAAAAAAAATATAAAAATTTTACTATGACAATTTGCGCGGTGAAATCGTCCCACAACAAATCAGAAAAGCAGCATAAGAGTTATGGTGTGACATTCCAAAGGTTTGGAAACCTACCTTCTCTGAGTAAGTAGTTATTCTAAGCTAAATGCCTTTTGGGGTCGAGACGCTTGGCCTGTGGGGACCAGGAGCCCATCGAATATTTAACGACCTATCATATCACATACCTCACCTCACAATACTTCACATACCGAAGCAACTCGTGACCAAAATGATGGCCTTTATTTTTCCCAAAGATTAAGCATTGCCATACAACGTAGCAATGCTGCCAGCATTTTGGAAACGCTGCCCACTGGTAGCGGCTTGTTAGAATAGTTTTAGTTATAAATTTATATTTAAGATAGTTTTGATTCTACTTGTACTACTACGTCTTTTTATTGAATAAAAGTAATACGTACCTAAAATGAGGCGAGATGATTTTTCAAGTTGGCGCTCAAATTTAATAAGAAATATTTTCATACCTTTAGCTCTAGTACACATTGACTCTACCTACGAGAAAAGTTCTTAACGACGAGAAAATGTACGAGAAAAGTTTTTTCACCTTTGGTGGAGGCGACTACTGATTGGAATGCTGGCGCCTAGTTTGGCCAAAAAGCCAAAAACTAAGCAACAGGCAACGTGGTAATGCTGCCAGCATTCGGGTCGCTTTTCCTTCCATCAAGGGGCTTTTAGAATTGCTTTTAAGTAGATTTTTTCCTATTGTTTTTTTTTTCTCCCTCAATATTAATTTTAAGAGCGAGGGTATACCAAAAAAAAAACGGATTTCACCCGCGCGTCTCGCATCACCATCATTAGTGTGAAACACAACCACGGCAGCGCGGCAGTCGCGCGCAGCTACAGTGTACACAACTCGCGCACTCGGAACTCGTCATGCGGCAAGGAGTAATAAACACAGGATAAGCGTAGTGTTGGCGTTTTGGCGATTAGCTGGGTTCGGTCGCGGCGCGCAAAACCGTAAATGGTAACCGCATATGCTATGCTATGCTATGCTATGCTATGCTAAGCTACGCTACACTACACTACACTACACTACACTACACTACACTACACTACACTACACTACACTACACTACACTACACTACACTACACTACACTACACTACACTACACTACACTACACTACACTACACTACACTACACTACACTACACTACACTACACTACACTACACTACACTACACTACACTACACTACACTACACTACACTACACTACACTACACTACACTACACTACACTACACTACACTACACTACACTACACTACACTACACTACACTACACTACACTACACTACACTACACTACACTACACTACACTACACTACACTACACTACACTACACTACACTACACTACACTACACTACACTACACTACACTACACTACACTACACTACACTACACTACACTACACTACACTACACTACACTACACTACACTACACTACACTACACTACACTACACTACACTACACTACACTACACTACACTACACTACACTACACTACACTACACTACACTACACTACACTACACTACACTACACTACACTACACTACACTACACTACACTACACTACACTACACTACACTATCGATTCCCATCTGGGACAAAAATTTATGTGATGAACATTTTGTGTTTTTTCTTTTCGAGTATACCTGGTTGTTAATATCTATTTAAGTATGATTAATTTAATGTAATGTAATTTAATGCAATGCAATTTAATTCAATTCCATTCAATTCAATTTAGTAAAAAAACATCATCATCATCCTTCACAGAACCTTCCTCCATATTTAATAATAATAATAATAATAAATGTCCGGGCTAGACCCGTGTTTATATTGAAATAAAGTGTTATAATAATAATATATAACTTTATTATACACCGAAATAAAAAAAATACAAAAATAGGTAACTTATAAATAATACAAAAACCGGCAGTATAATAGGCGGCCTTATCGCCTTAAGCGATTTCTTCCAGGCAACCTTTGGATGGACATAGCTGAGACAGGAGTAGGGTCGGCGGTGTAGACAATACATTAATATACATACATACAAATAAATACTGAATATGCAAATAATACTATTTACTTACTAATACATACTATAAATAATACATACATACATATATACGTACCAATTATAAAGGAAGATAGTGATTGTAGACAAGATTCTTGAAAATAGGAAGAGACTTGGCCTGCCTGATAGAAGGAGGCAGCTTATTCCACAGCAGGACAGCTTGAACAGTGAAAGATTTACTGTAGGAAAGGTTAGTATGAGAGGACGTAGGAATCTTAAGTTGAAGGGCACGAGAGGATCGCAAGGAACTAGAGTGAGGTTGAACAAACTTGAAACGTTCTTTCAAGTACAATGGGGTGGAGGGATTAAACAGGATTTTATAAAGAAAGGAGAGGATGTGAGAATTACGGCGAAGGCGGATAGGCAATAATTTGAGCTTTTGGCGGAAATCGGAAATGTGATCATATTTGCGTAAGCCATATATGAACCGAATGCAGAAATTTTGTAATCGCTCAAGCTTGTTCAATTGCTCTTCGGTTAAATCCAGATAGCAAGCGTCAGCGTAATCTAATATTGGAAATAGGAGAGATTACAAGCGCAGTCTTAGTAGTAATAGGTAGGAAGTTACGTAACCTCCTGAGTGACGATCCCGAGCCAAAGATTTTACGGCTAACTTCAGCCAATTGAGGACCCCAGGAAAATTCCCTATCAATAAGTATTCCAAGATTTTTTACTGTCTCGCTAATGGGGATGGGGATTCCGTTAAAAATCACTTGTGGAAGGCGAAACCAGTCGATTTTTGAGATCATACGGGAGCTACCAATAATAATCGTCTGAGTTTTGGTAGGATTAACTGTGAGGCCGTATGATCTGCTCCAGTCTCTTATATGTCTTAGATCAGAGTTTGTGGACTCAATCGCCTCGTGCAAACGCGCTAAAGGAGCTTGAGTATATATTTGCAAGTCGTCTGCATAGAGATGATAGGAGGAAGTCAACTGTTTAGAGATAGAATTTATAAAAATTGCAAAAAGAAGGGGAGATAAAACGCCGCCCTGTGGAACACCAGCAGTAATATCGCACCAAGAAGAGTATATATCTTCAATACGAATGCGCTGCCGGCGTCCAAACAGGTAACTTCGAAACCAATCAATTGCCGTTGGAGATATGTTAAGTGAGCGTAGGAGTTCGAGCAGGATATCAAAATCAACATTATTAAAAGCTTTGCTGAAGTCTAGTAGCGACAGTACAGTCAGATGACAATGACTAATACCGTCCCTTATGTCGTCAGTAATTTTTGTCAAAGCCGTTACAGTACTATGCCCAGGACGGAAACCGGATTGGAATGGGTTAAAGAGACCATTTATTACAAGGAACGATGACAGCTGTGATGATATTTGAAGTCGGTTAAAAAGATAAGTACCCACTGTTTGACCTACCAGTATCTAATCGAGCCAACCCGGCCGGTCTAACAGTAGGTATTACTATTTACCTTTTTATCCGACTACAAATAAGGAGGAAGGTTCTCAATTCGACTTGTATAATCTTAGTGTCTGTCTAGTTGGTCCACAGTGTTGCACCGCAGTGTTGTAACGCAGTGTTGCACCGCAGTGTTGCAACGCACTGTTGCACCGCAGTGTTACAACGCAGTGTTGCAACGCTGTGTTGCACCGCAGTGTTGCACCGCAGTGTTGCACCGCACTGTCGCAACGCAGTGTCGCATCGCAACGCTGTGTTGCACCGCAGTATTGCAACGCAACGCAGTGTTGCACCGCAGTGTCGCAACGCAGTGTCGCAACGAAATGTCGCAACGCAGTTTTGCACCGCACTGTTGCACCGCAGTGTTGCAACGCAGTGTTGCACCGCATTGTTGCACCGCAGTGGTGGACCGCAGTGGCCAGTGGTGGACCGCAATTCAACCAGTATAAAAAAATACTGGTCGAATTGAAGGTACTCTAAGGTAAATGAGAACCTACCTCCTTATTTGAATTCGGACAAAAAAGTAAGTAGTATTTGACTTTGACTAAGGTAAGTAGTCCCGCTAGTGTATTGTGCATTTCCCCTTACCAGCACATACCCGAGCCAACCCAACTAGTCAAACAGTATAGGTACCTACTGATGTTTTTAACCGACTTCAAAGAAGGAGGAAGGTTCTCAATTCGACTAGTATTTTTATACCGGTCGAATTGAGAACCTTCCCCCTGTTTTTAAGTCGGTTAAAAACATAAGTACCTATTGTTTACTTTCCACATTTTCATATTTTTTTTATTAGATGCAGTTTTTATGCGTCCATTATTACCAAGCTATTTTTTGTCGGTTAAAATTGAGAACCTTCCTCCTTTTGCAGAAAGCCGCTTCTAGTAAAAACGCGAGAAAATGTGGATGGAACTCTTAAGTCAAATTAACCATCACATTAATTTAAATGATTTTTAATTTTAATTTTATAATATTATAATGAACTTAAATTATTTTATAATGTCATTGAATTTTTAGTTTTATCTTTCTGACTCTCTGCTTCTTCTCTCTCTCTCTATCTGTTTGTCTGTCACAAAGAAACACTCCGACTCTAATAGTTATATTACTGAGCATACATAATAATGGATTCGTTAGGGCCTAGTCGTATCCATTTTATTTGTATCTATGTTATTTTTTCGTAGTAGCTTTACCTAGTCTGTGCACCACTTGGTTGCCGCGTCAAGTGGTCGCGTTCGAGCCATCGATTTTTTATATTATCCTTTGTTTGAAAATACAGTAGGTGTTGATATAATCGCACTCGGAAGATAAAACCAAGGCGAAAAGCAAGCGCGTGCGTCCTTCCCCGTTGAGGCACAGTGTGGTACTGAGCAACTGAGGTTGAACGGAGCATGTTTTGCTATTTAGATGCAAAGCGCAACAGAATAAGACTGAATATCGGACTTGCCGTTTGACCGAATAGTTGCTTAGAACTAAAGGACGTAAGTCTCAAATCGAATATAATTTATTATGAGAGTACTAATTAATCTAGGTAAATTTTGTCTTAACACTGGAAAACAAACTATATTTTCCTTCGGTGAGTATTTATTTTAGATATGTGACTGAAGTACTTTCGAAGTAAAATAAAAAAAAATTGCAAAAAGATATATGATCGGATATTTGGTTTAGTTAGAATATCATGGCAACTCAGAATACAGAAGAAACATTCTGAGCATGGCAAATTAGCATAAAATTTCGGATAACCCCCCCCCCCCTTATTAAGTAGTTGTATTTCACATCAATAATAAAAAGTAATAGATATATTCAAGATTTATTTAATCGAGCCCTTCTTTCTAAATGTTAATCGATTAAAACGGTACACTCTCCACCAATAACATATTGCCAAATAAAGGTCTCCAGCTTGCTATAAAAACTAGTGTTGCCCTTTTACAGCATTGTCTTGTTACTTGGCTTGTTTTAGTATTATTTTCTGTGCTACTATGACTACATAGATATGTAAAGGATGTCCGGCAATTACGAAGAATTATTTATCCGGCCTTTTAACTGCGCTTGCAATGAGCAGCTTATTGTATTGGAAAAAAATCGTGTAACGTAAGTATCTACTTACGTAAATAAGTACGTAAGTAAGTAACATACATTTAATAAAGTTAATTATATTTAATATACTTGAATGTATTTTATCCATACTAACTAATATTATAAAGAGGAAAGATTTGTATGTAAGTATGTTTGTAACGAATTGGCTCAAAAAGTACTGGACCGATTTAAAAAATTCTTTCACTGTTGGGAAGCTACACTATTCCCGGGTAACATAGGCTATAATCTATACCCGTGCGAAGCTGGGGCGGACCGCTAGTTATTTATACGTTAGGGACATCTTTTAAACTCTACTTTTATTGTTTGTTTTTTTTTTTGTAAATCTTCTAGTTCATTTTTAGTTACGTTAATTAATGTTTCATTTACAATTTTGCAATAGGTTTGGCCATGTTACAAATAATGATTGTAAGTCGACTTAATTTTGATTTTCGCCGGAGATTCGCCAATCCGGCCAAATCTTCATCTCCCATCTCCAAGAATATTGGTATTAAACTCATTACCGAATACCGAGACATGTTTGAACAGACGGCTCGCATCGCAAATACCGGCAAAAACACCGCATCAGCGCTAAAAATAATACCGCTATGAAGTTGAGCCGAAACCATAGAAACACGTGCGCATACTGTGGCATTCTCGTGTAGTGCCGCCTCTTGCCGCACCCGAGATACGAAGCACGAACACGATACGAAGTATGAACGAAAACGTTTCTCACAATCAAACCAACTTCAAATGTGTGCGTGGCGTCAAAGAAGGCTCAAATGTTCGGAACACGAACTCAATTTTATTTTATCCCTGCTTGTATAAGTGTGAGTAACTTTTCAAACGTTTGATACGTCCGAATGAGGTTATTAACCGCGCGTGTGTGTGTGTCTCTCGTTCGTGAAGGGTATTTCGTTTTATTTTGTTGGGCTTCGTAATGCCGAAAGGGTCAAGTGAATAATTTTTATAAAGACGTCTTGGACGTGACGTGGGAACGCATTGTGTTTGTGTGGGTATTATTTATGATTTGATAAAAAAAAAAACATTATCTGGATTTAATTTTTAAACCCTCCTTTAGTTGGGTCGACTCTACGTTGTCTACTATGACTTTGTACTGTTGACCCGTGGCTTGCCCGTGGGCCCCGTGGCTCTATTTTTTTGTGGCTCTTTTTCGTTTCTTTTCAAACTCTGATCATACCTATATTTCAAGGTTTGAAATATTATTCTTGTTACTGTATACCTATAAGGATCAAACCAATTTTCAATTTCGTATAAAAAAAATGAAAGTTTGTTCCTACTCGTTATAGCTGAACGGAATTGAATGAAATTTGATATGGAGGTAGCTGAAACCCTATAGATTAATACATAGGCTTATACTATAAAGTCTTTATTCCAGAAAATATAGTAAGTAGGTAAGTAGGTACCTATAGCGCGTATGGTGGCGAGTAAAACCGAGGGCACTGCTTGGATGGTGGGTATAATAAAGGTATATACCTACCTAATAAAGAGCAAAAAGAAATTTATGAACTGAAAGGAGTAGGCAACTTCCTTTTTTTTTGTTTTTGAGGGATAAATCTTCTAAAGGTACCCGGCTGCATTGGGGTGCAGCCTGGTTATGTGGGATATTACCCACTAAAACCTCCCCGAAGACCAGCCTCAGTGCTTGTAAAGAGGGCTCCGGGACATAGTAAAAAAAATATTTTTCCTATGTCCGGGATCCCAAAAGAGTAGGTATATCTCGGAGCATACGTACTGCGGTAAGTAGGTACCTACCTACCTATTGTTATTTATATAGGTACTTCATCCCTTGCTGCAGTGAATAAGGTAAAGCAACTGCTATGGACCAAAATGGCGCTTACCTTTAGATGATGACACTTTACTTCACATCACACATCAGCAGCCATTTAACGTCCACTGCTGGACAAAGGCCTCTCTCGAGAGGGGTGCCATAATCCCTACGCTTGGCAGGCGGCTTGGAGATCGCAGTACATTAACCGTGTACTAATAGGACGCTGCTGCCCATCCTCTGGTGGTTCTGGTCGCAGCTTTAGGACATATCCGGGTCCACACACGGGGACACTTTACTTGCTCTACAATAATTATAATGACAAAACTGTACAACAAATAATTTGGTCAACAATGAAAAAAAAACAGTAAGTAGGTATACCGTAAAAAAATGCTCTACAATTCTACGAAACAATGAGAAGAACCGTACGTACAGCTAAAAATATTTATTGTACAACTCTATAATGACAAAAACCGTACAACAAATAACTTGCTCTACAATACTAAAATGAGAAACACCGTACAACAATAAAATTGCATCTGCAATTCTACTACACAATGAGAAAAACCGTAGTATCTACAGCTTAAACTTTGCTCTATAACTTTACAATGACAAGACTATAAATTAAGATTCCTCTTTTTTTAAATGCCATGGTTGGCAAACAAGCAGACGGGCTGCCTGATGGTAAGCAGTCACCGTTGCCTATGGATACTTGTAACACCAGAGGCGTCACAAAATACGTTGCCGACCCTTTAGGACTCGAATAAGCCTTTATAAGAACCCCATGTTGTAGCTTCTCGGAAACACCATGGAAGGTAGCTCATTTCACATTTTGCAGGGGCATGTGAGGATCAAGTCTGATCCACTTGAACACACAACCAAAAATTCGGATTTTTAGACTGATATCGGACAGAGATAGTGATAGCTATTAAAATTTTCAAGTTGCAGTGGTAATGGGCAGGCCACATCGCTCGAAGAACCTAGGTATAACCGATGAGGAAGAAAGATTCTTGAGTGGAGACCACAAACTGGAAGATGCAACGTTGTTAGGCCTCGATTAGATGGACCGGCGACATCGTGCATGCGTCCGAATGACGATATAACCATAAAAATTTCTTCCCCCATCTTTTACCCAGCCGTAAGCCAAAGTTACACTTTTTCAGCTTAACCTTTTTCAAGCGGGCCAATCCTTGGCGCGTATTGAACGAATGACTTTTGAGTCCTCAATCACAAGCGTTGAGTCTCCAATTACAAGAGCCATAAGATAAACCGGACAGAGACCACAAACAAAACCATACAAAAATAATTTCTACAACACTAACACAAATAAATAAATAACAGGAGATAGATACCGTGGTTCAATTCGTCTAGAATCTCGGAATCTCCTCGGAATTTTCCGATTCCCGGGTAGAACAGCAATTCTAAAAACCCCTAAACCAAATTTTAAAGAGCCGGATAAATTCGTTTTGGAAAACACAACGTTTTTACATTTTACTTTATTTGACAAAGTAAAACTATTTATCATTCATTGATTATCACGAGCTGTAATAAAGATTGAGAGAAAACTATCATAACAAATTGAAATTCAACAACAGGTTGAACATCATAACAAACTGAATTTCTGGTTCTCAATCCAGTTTTTTTATTTTTTATTTATTAAATTTTACTCTTTCCTTTTTTTGTCGTAACGTAGCTATCGAAGACCACTCACAAAAGTTTTATTGACTGTGGATTTAGGTAATTTTGTTCGAGCGCTTACAAATTTTTAAGGCGGCTTTATAAATTAAGTAGCCTTAAAGATTGTAGACAATAGACAATATTTTATACGTAACAAAAATCTGTACACACTGAAAACTGCACACTTATTTAAATAAATGCAAAACGTTGAATTTTTGCCACAAATCGGCCCCAGCTCAGCATCACTTGGTAACCAATATTTATATAAAAATTACATAGCGTTCGTGGGTAAGCGCATCACTCTAGAAAGCTGGACTGATTTGGTTATTTAAAAAAATATTTTAGTCCGAATAAGGTTGAGAAAATTGGAAAAGTTGCCCGGAAAATTGGAAATTCGAGGAAAAAACTAAAGTGCTTTTTTCTATGGGATAAGGTGATATTTTTGGTATGAACAAGACCATAACTCAAAGAAATTTATTTTAAATGGAACTGGACAGCGTCAGATCCTCCGGGTCAGCTTTTATTCAGCTATAATAAAAACTAGAAGAAATCTGTGAAGAGAAGTGTGAAGAGAAGTTGGTGGGAGACCAACTCTACCTACACGACACAATCTTACACAAAACCTGTTCAAAGTCCGGGGACTGATTGCAGATACTTAGCAAAGAAAAAAAAACTACTATATACACTACACAGTGTTATTATTATTGCAGGTATCAGGACTATAAAAAAAATAGCCGAGAATAGAAACTTCAACCTATTCCTCAAAGAAGATAAAAGAAGAATTAAAAAACATTCTTTAAATAAAACGAACACAAACCGTTAACTGTTTTTAGAACAGAAACTCAAGCTCGTCAAGGCGCATGAGTGGAAAAAACGCTCCTACCTAACAACTAAAGAGTCTGAAATAGATTGGTTACGTAACCAGTATGTTAAAATTCTAGTATTATCTTTTTACAAGCTTTTATATAACTTGCCCTGTTAGTTAGTATACGTATGTCCGTTCGTATGTGTGGGACATATCTTGCAAATGAATTTTAGACCAGTTATTCTCAACCGATTGAGCTGAATTTGGCATAAATATGTACCTAGGTATAAGTTTGGTGACAATGCAATGTTATGGTACCATCAAGCTGGTCTGATGATGGAAACTGAAGGTGGCCATTGGAACTCCTAAACGAAACGACGTAACCCCGTTGAGTTTGGATTCGTTGGATTTGTCTTCCCAAACTTTGGTCCTAGATGATAAATTAAATATAGTCGATACCCCAAGATGGCGGACAAAATGTTCTTATCTACCATCATGATATTGGTATCAAATAAAAGGGATTGCTAAGAAGAATACGAAAAAGCTTAAATGTATTAACTTTTTTATGGTGATGAAATGGACTAGCCTTTGATCACAACTTACCTTGAGACAAATTCACTTTTGTCTTAAAGAGTAGGTACGTAATGTTATACTTTATAGGGATCACCGAGGAGCCCCTTCTCTCACTCTCTCTCTCTCTCTCTCTGTGTAGTCTTTACATATGTCGCAGGCTTATATGATAAGGGTTTAACCTAGGCTTTTGGTCAATAACAGGAACCGGAGAAAATCCAGTTTTTTTTTAAACCTAGTATGGATTAGTTTTCTCATAAAATCAATGTCCGGTGCTATTTCTTTAAATAAATAAACAAAGATTTATTTAAAGTTATATGATTATTTACGGGATATTTACCGTGGTAAGGTTGTGGAATGAGCTCCCGATAGCACGGTAAATATCCCGTAAATAATCATATAACTTTAGTGAACAACCGTGACACCTTAAAACAAAGATTTAATTGTTATAATTTTACATGAGTATATTCATTTACTTAGCACATAACCAATAGGTACCTATTAGTTTTCCAATTTGCATTGTTAAAAATAGTTTGAAATAAATAAACAGAAATTAAATTAATCAGTAGAATACCTAGGTAATTTTTGGGGTTCATGTGAGAGGCGGGATTAAAAAAGTCCTCTTTAGGTATCTATTTATTATATAATTAATCATTTATTTTTATCACAAACCTAAACAAGTTCAAGTTATTGACCAAAATTGATTTTCTCGGTTTAATATTAAGAAATAATTTCCTTTTCTTCCGGTTGTTGTAACGTAATTAAACCTTTTTTCATATTGAAATATTTACCTACTTTACGAACAAGATCTTAGCGAAGACAAAAAAAAGCTGCCAAAGACCTTAAAGATAAAGATTAATTTAACTCGAATAATGTTCGTTAATTACCGAATGGTCACACTACCGACCAAATTTGAGAAATGTTTGAGAAAAGATTTGTAAGCAAGAAAAGAGTAAATGACTCCAATTGTACTTACCTCAAAGTGTGGCGGCGGCGGCGTGTGCGCAGCTCGTTAACGTCACCCGGAATCCTGCTCCAACCAGTCAGGTCACTAGAGATGAGGTGGGAAACATAGTTGGCCGGATGCCGGAAAGACGTTTAGACGGCGCTATTGACCGTGTGAGGACTTACAACTTACGTACCGGAGAGTTTATAGACATGAGTTACATTTAGATTACTGTCACGGCAGACAAAAATCGTTTGTTGGATATATTTAAAACATAGGGCGAGGCGAAGCCGAGGCGCACATAAACTGACTCAATATATACCTCATTGTCGCGAAGGCAATATTATTTTCATCGAACGTGGTTTAATAATAAACGTTTATAGATGAATAACTATGTAAGAAATTGCTGGGGTACCAAAGCATTTGTTATTTATTTATTTGAACGTTACATACATTTGGTTCTTCTCTCAATTTCTATTGGCCGTAATGAGCTGGTGCATGGAGCCGGAAAACTTGCCGTATAATTTATCCGTCTTTGTGTGTAGGTACATATCTAGTTTATGTGTGTAGAATCGATGTGTGAAGGACAATTTAGAAATACTTACTACTTGTCAATCTACGGCCATTTGAGTGGACCGAGACCAGTTCCGAAATAGGTGCCGAGCTAAATGTGGTAACTATTTCAAAGAACCTGTTGAATAATGAAAAATTATGAGGTTTGGTACCAACTCAGCACGAGTTGAGTTGGTACGTACGTAGTTAGTTGAGTTAGTTGTGTTGAGTTGAGAGTGCTGAGTTGAGTTAGTACGTACGTACGAGTACGTAGATGAATGCCGTAATATTTTGAGAAATATCATGCTCTGTTTTTACATAAAATATTATAAGCACACGTTACCAAGTACAGTGCCTAAAGACAAGGGTCTTTGACCACTATGTGTTGCCAGTGATGACATATGGTACTAAGACGTGGTCCTTTTGGAAAAACTCAGAGTCACACAGCGGGCAATGGAAATAGCTATACTTAATGCTCGGAGTTTCTTTGCGCGATAGAATCCGGAACGTGGATATTCGCCAAAGAACTAGAGTCACCGACATAGCTGTTAAAATTTGCAAGTTGAAGTGGCAATGGGCAGGCCACATTGCTCGAAGACCCGATAACCGATGGGGAAGAAAGGTTCTTGAGTGGAGACCACGAACCGGAAGACGCAGCGTATATATGTAGGCCTCGCACTAGATGGACCGACGACATTGTAAGTGTCGCGGGCATCCAGTGGATGCAGATGGCAGGCTTTCGTTCGGTGTGGAAGTTAAAGGGGGAGGCCTATGTTCAGCAGTGGACGTCTTCTGGCTGATGATGATGACGATGATGATTATATGCACACGTATATAAATGCTATATTAACTGACGTGTTACCAAACAACAACAAAACAACGCGTAACAACAACAAACAACTTTACTATTTATCTCTCCATGTTCGGTTATTTGTTCATGTGAGTATATCTATTTATTGTACTTATGTGTTGTCTATGTGTTTATATTTGTGTGATTGTGCGTGTGTCCTTCTGTTTCTTTGTGCTTCTAAATATCTTTTTTTTAGGTCTTCGGCTAAACAGCTAATTCGATATTAGTTAAACTTGGCAAGGACATAAAGTGTGCATCACTAGAACGATAGACGCTTTCAAGCATTTTTCTGCTACGTAAGAAGTATCTTAGCTCCGCTCTAATTAAGCAGAATACTTACTTTTTTACCTTCATCAAGATCGGTTTTGTCATACCTAATCACTAAAAGATATAAAGAACAGAAAAAAAAGAGTAATAGCGAAACTGTCTCTCTTTGTATCTGTTTAAACGGAAAGATAGACAGACTTTAAGACAGAGAACCAGTTAGAGAGATAAACTAAGAAAAACAGTAGAAATACATACGTATACATGCAGAGAGTCAAACTAAGAGGCAGACAGAGATACAGATAGACTGACAAACAAACAGACAGCAGAGATACAATCAAAAAGACACGCAGAGAGTCAAACTGAGAGACATGCCGGGAGACAGAAATACATACAGAGAGACCATAGCAATACCGTCATAGCACAGTCAAACTGGTTCAAGCTTAGTCTGAAGCATCGACGTAAAGTTGCTAGTCTATCGGTTTTTTATCGGATACATTTCGGAGAGTGTGCATCAGATCTGCATGATTTAATTCCCCTCCTGCCCTTTTTTCTATCGGACTGCCAGGGCGGGCACAAAAAATTGACATCGTTTTATGGTTGATATTCCGAAAACCCGTACGTAGCGCATTGATTCCACATTTATTGTGCAAACTGCTAGTCTGTGGAATTCGCTGTCTGATTGGGTTTTCCCCTCAGTTACAATCCGGGTGTCTTCAAGTCGAGAGTGAATCGGTTTCTTCTAGGCAAGCGTGCTCCATAGTAGACCGCATCGTCGCTTAACATCAGGCGAGATGGCGGCCAAGCGCAAGCCTATCTACTAAAAAAAAAGAAAAAAAATGAGAAATAGTCCTCTTGATGTCTCTCAGTTTGACTCTCTGCGTGTGAGAGAGACATAAAGACTATAAGTAGATATGCATAATATATGATATTGGATATACGATTATATACGATACTATAATTATATGGATATCAGATATTAGGATTAGCAAGTTGAAGTGGCAGTGGGCAGGGCACATATCACGCAGAACAGATGGCTAATGGAGCCGAAAGGTTCTGGAATGAAGCAGCGTAGGAAGTCCACCCACAAGATGGACAGACGATCTAACTAAAAGAGACCGCAGGGAAGCGCTGGATGCAGGCCGCTTCCAACTGTCTCTTTTGGAGATCGATGGGGAGGCCTATTTCCAGCAGTGGACGTCATATGGCTAAAATGATGACGGTGGTGATGATTGGACGCAGAGAGCCAAACTGATAGTTAATCAGATAGACAGAGATAAAAACAGAGGGACAATTAGAAATACAGACATAGAAACAAACAGACCAATAGAGAGAACGTAGACTGAGAAGATCAAACAGAGCGAATTTTGCCTTCTGCGCTTGGGGGCATGGGTTCGATTCCCACCTAGGACAAACATTCATGTGATGAACATTTGTGTTTGTTCTATATCTGGGCGTTAATTAATATCTATTTAAGTATGTATTTAAAATATATATGTGTGTATATCAGTCTCTGGCAGCCACATTAGGTACAAGCTTTGCTTAGTTTGGGGTCAGATGACCGTGTGTGCAAAAATGTCCCGAATATTTATTTATTTATTTATTTATTTCTTATGACTTTCTCATACTCTAAAAAATGTATATTAACATGGTTAAAGCAACTTGATTACGAGCAAACGGAACACTTACTCAGTCATTGACATAAACACATACACGCACATTAACCACCCACTTTAATTTAAAACTACCCTACATAATTATAAACTGTTCTGAAATATAAATGTGAAATTACGATGTAACAACGAAAGAGCGGTCTCTCCTAACACAGGTTGTCAAAACTTAACAGGAGAGGCCAAACACCTATGTTTTATAAAAATCAGTTAATAAAGAATTTTGAATTTGAATTTTGAATTTTTTTTTTTTTAAATGATGCAATTGAATTAAGTTTCAGTCAACAAGACAGTTTTTCCTTTTTACCACATCTTGTCTACATCACGCATTAAATAATACCATTCATTCCCACTAGGTACTTCTACCCGCCACGCGCTGCCACATGGTCGGCATATGTTATGTCTAATTTCTATAATATTGTTGTGTTCCCACAAAGCCAATTGTGTTGGAGATTAACGTTTGCCATTTTAGCAGAACAAGTGTGAAGACCGTTGGTAAATGGCTTGGACTGATTTGCTTTGTCTGTTATACAGGGTTACACGAAACGGTGATGAGCCGAAAGTAGGTAATTGTTCTCATTGTTATGAATTCTACTCTTACTAGGTAAAGGGCCAACTATGAAATCGCAAAAAAAAACAGCCGTTCAATACATTTCGTTTTGTTTGGATGACATTTTATGAATTGACGATGGCCAGACCGTTTGTTATCGCAGTCGATAATTTAGCTTATAACTGTATCAGATAGAGTCGCATTTTGTAGAGCAAAAATATGGTGGTCGCGCGTCTAGCTTTCGATTTTGAAGTAGTATTTTCTTTAATTCTATAAGTAATCAAAAATCAAAAGCAACTCAGAATTTTATAAACATATTATTACTTATATCAGTTACAAGCTGCGCCCCGTGGTTTCACCCGCGTGGATTGCTCTTTACTTATATCATCAATTATCAGCCAGTGAAATTCCAGTAAAAATCACTCTAGTCGTTTTTGAGTCCATAGAGAACATACGTACACACGTCGCCTTTTATATATTACTAGCTGCGCCCCGCAGTTTCTAAAAGAGTTTAAGGATGTCTAAAATACTTTGGCTCTATTCAGCGTCGTAAAGGTTGTTCCCATAGCAAAATGTGTATAAAATTATTAGTAAACATGACCTCCTTTCGGTTTAGTATACCGTTGTTTCGTTTAACTCTATACAATATACCTTACCTACACCTTAAAAAGGTAGAGAAAATAAAATAGTGCCTCATGCGTGCATTCTCTTTTGAAATAAGTTGCTCTACTAAATGCTTTCTAGCTTTAGATATTTTACTCGTCGTTCTGAATTCTGAAATATTCTGGACCAAGGATCTAAATAAATAAAATAAAAATAACGTTTATTTGCTCTCGCCCGATCCGACTGCTCCTAGCAATAGGAAATATTCAGTTTTTGGTACAGGCGTCGGTTACCAGAGGCACACACACACACAGCGATCCCGCCGGCAGGATCGTAGACCCACAGGATCTGTTAGAAGATCGGTTAGATTCTCTCCAAATAATCATTCAGTTCAACAAACCGTTAGGGCTCCAGGGCACACCCCCTCTGGGGTGCCTGGGCAAGTCTGATTCCCACTCCCGGCGACGGCCCAAGCCGAGGTTCGTACCTTCGAGGTGCCCTTGTGCTAGTCGCCTATAAACTTAACCACCA
Organism: Agriopis aurantiaria; assembly: GCA_914767915.1. NCBI lineage: Eukaryota > Metazoa > Arthropoda > Insecta > Lepidoptera > Geometridae > Agriopis > Agriopis aurantiaria. Next base: position 13,682,089 of record OU611986.1, on the reverse strand, counting down.
AGTTATGCCGAACGCACTCTGCGTTCGCTAACTAGTCCGGTCAAGCTGTAGAGGCCAAAAGGCCAACAGTAAAAGTCACTCATAAGTAAAAAAAAAAAAAGTTTATTTGCTCAAAATTTTTACAAGCTTATGAAATAGGTAAGAAAAAAAAATCTGCGACCTTATTATAGAAGTTTGATTGTGATCGAGATTGCATGCCGTCCCGTTCGCATCTACTTACTCGTACCACTTGCGTAAGTGAGATGGCACGCGATCGCGATTACAATCCGAATCACGATAAGACATCTATAATAAGCAATGACTGTTTTAAAAAGGGGGAAGACGCGTGACATCCAAACATTGTACCCAATAAATATGGCTCTGTTTCGGCTCGAGTCAGCGGCGACGTCGACGTCTACACTGTAAACGTCAACTTCACCGTTCCATTAGACATTACACTAGACCATAGAAGTGACATTTAAAGAAAATTAAGTTAATTGTTTTTAAGTATTTACGAGTGAAAAGTAATGCCGTGAAACTTGTGTTTTGTCTTCGATCTGTTGGTGCACCTTGTGAAAACGCAGGAAGTAATTTTTGCTGCTTTATTTCACACAATTTTGACAAGTAATTCACGTGCTGTCAAAACGCTAGTCGATTATGACTGAAGTGGATTGTGCCCCGGAGCCTATATTGTGCGGTCCACGTCAAGAAGTTCGTCCCGTATCTTCCCCCTATTTACTTACATCAATGATAATAAGGCATCTGTTTAAAAAATCTATAAGTAATTAGAAGTACCTACTTACTTTAAATTAATTTAAAATTATTCTTCACAAATAACACGCAAGTCTTACCAAACTCATGCAAGTAGTAATTCCTTCGATTTCCCTCAAGTAACAGGATAGCGTGAGATCCCGGGCCCCGCTTGACGTTTCAATGGCTCCGATGATGGATGCCGACCCCTGCCACTTGGGCCATTGTCTTGTCGCGCACTGATTGTGTATGCTCCGAACAGATGGAAAATCCTGTAGTTTTTACTCTTACTCATTTATTCATACGAACAGGTAAGATGTAAAAAAAAAAAAACAATAAAAAGTACGTGAAAATTGGCATCATTGGATTGTCTCTAAACCTTCAACGGTATATGTGCGATTGTCTATGATAGTTTAAGTAGTTTAGATATTTAGTGTCGGTCAGTTTGTGCTTTGTTTATTTTATTAACCGACTTCGAAAAAAAGGAGGTTATCAATTCGACTGTTTTTTTTTTTTTGTATGTTTGTTACGCGATTACTTCGCCAATTTAGAATTTTTTTTGATGATTCTTTTTTTGGTTGGTAGGTCATATTTCATAGGTGGTCCCATATTTTTTTTATCGACATCGGTTTAGTGCTTTTTGAAAAATCTACAAAAATATCTACAAACTCAATGTACATTGTAAACATTGTACAGTGCCACCAACTTAGCTTTTAAGGTGGGCAACATTGGAACTAGAGTTATTTCTTGGCGAATTTCATACTTTGTTCTCCACTAGCGACGCTGTCAACTAAACAGCAAACCAAGAGGAACAAACTTCAAAAATTAAATAAAAACAAAGAAGTGTCTCCATGGCGACCATGCCCTGTTGTTTTTCGTTAATTTTTTCATGACCATGGATACAGAGTATTTGAGTCGTAATATTAAATAGTGTCGTGTATTTAGTATTAAATGTTTTATATAGTGTTCAATAGCGTCAAATAAGCCAGTCAAGCAGAGCTAATCATGCACGGTCAAGTCCAACTCATGCACCAGTAAAGTGGTGGAGGCTTTACAAGAGGCTTCTATGGAGTTTTGGACCCTTATTAGGGTTTATTATTCCTTTTTAGGGTTCCGTATCCAAAGGGTAAAAACGGGACCAACGGGTTAACTGAGCCTACACTATCTGCATGTGATGTCTGTCCTTCCTTTTAAAAGCTGTCTTTTGAACCGTAATAGATAGCCGGTTTTTTTTACAGAACTTGTAAATTACAGCGTATTAACTTAACAAATAATAATAAAGTCAAAAAGTAAAAACTAAAAGTGGCCCTACAACAAACGTATTTTTTACGTATTTTTGTTAAAAAAAACGTAATAATCTAATAATAATCAATGGTTTCATGTAAGTAAATTCAAAAGGTCTAATGTAAAAACGGCAATATGTAGGTACAAGCGTCAGACTCCAAAACTAACTGATTACAAATTGTAAATATGTATATAAGTAGGTACTTAATATATGTATTAATAATTTCGTTGATTGTCCTTTAATGCTCATTGCTTTGAAGTTATTTAAATATTATTTTCTACTTTTTAGTTTCAGTTTGTAAATGCAGGTATAGTCATGAAGTCGGTTCTTTTTTTTTCTAAAAATTATCTTTATCTCTATCTAACCCTCTGTAAATCTCCGCTTCGCAGATTACCTAGTCCTATTTGAGGAAACTCCTAAAGAACTGGTACAAATTATCAGTGATTTAGCCCAGGAAAGCATGAAAATCTGACTCGATATGAACGAATATAAAACAAAGGTTTTTTTTTTTCCTAGTTTTGTCGATGTTCGACCATGCCACTACCGTAAATCTAATAACATGTTTAAACAATTTTTTTAATTACATACTAAGTACAACTTATTACTTGGGGATCGGTTAAAGCATCTATAGGCCACGACGGCCCATAGGTACTTCAAGCGATCCCCAATAACATATATGACAACACATGTGAGGCCGCCGATTGTTGCACTAGTTTTTAAACTGTTTTATCGTGTGTATGAAATTTGTGGTGTGAACAATTAAGAGTTTATCTATCTACGTATATATCTATGTGATGAAGTATAAATCGCCTGTCAATCATGAAAAACTAGAATTTTTCAATGAATATAATACATATACCTACTTGGGAAAAACATCACAACGGAAGATCTAACAACAAAAGAAATCTTGAAAGACGATCGAATGAAAGAAAATGTAAAGGAAAAAGTTCAACACTTGCACACTCCAATTTTAATAAATGGGTGTTAGCAAAATCCACAGAGAAAAACTTCAATGCTGCCAAAGAGCCATGGAACTAAGCATTACTAAATATCAAGACATAAATATCGAGACAGGATAAATAGCAAAACTATCAGAAAGAAATTGAAAATCACAGATATACTAACTACTAAGCGACTGATATACTGTACTGATATACTAAGCGACTTCAACAAAAATGGCGTTGGATGGGACATATACTTAATTCCCAGCAAGTCTGAAAAATGGATTAAGTTACGAATAGGTAGTAATAAGTGGCAAAAGAAGAAAGGAAAAGCAAGCTGGGATACGAAATTAGGATTACATCGAGTCTATAATATGGGTGTAGCAAAATCCATCGAGAAAGACTTTAATGCTGCTATGGATCTAAGCATTACTAAATATCAAGACAAGAGATAAATAGCGAAACAATCAGAAAGAAAACTAAGTTCACATATTATGATATTATATACTAACTAAGAGACACCAACAAAAATGGAATTGAATGGGACATATAATTCCCACAAGTATAAAAATGGCGTAGAATCATTACGAATAGGTTAATTGGTAATTAACACCGGTACTCAGAGTCCTTCAGAAGCTCTTTAATTCTGTCTTACTCGAAGGTATAACGCCAGAAGCATGGAACAGAGGCGTGGTGGTGCTGTTCTTTAAGAAAGGTGACAAAACCTTGCTGAACAACTACAGACCCATCTCGCTTCTGAGCCATGTTTATAAGCTGTTTTCGAGGGTCATCACGAATCGTCTCGATCGCAGGTTCGATGACTTCCAGCCTATCGAACAAGCCGGTTTCCGAAAAGGCTATAGTACCATAGACCACATCCACACGCTACGCCAAGTTATACAGAAGACCGAAGAATATAACTTGCCACTATGTTTAGCGTTTGTGGACTATGAGAAAGCCTTTGATTCGGTCGAGACATGGGCGGTGCTCGAGTCTCTCCAGCGATGCCGTATTGACTATCGGTATGTCGAAGTGTTGAAGTGTTTGTACAATAACGCCACCATGTCGGTCCGAGTACAGGAGCAGAGTTCGAAGGCAATTCCATTGCGAAGAGGCGTGAGACAGGGAGACGTTATCTCTCCGAAACTGTTCACTGCCACAATGGAAGATGCTTTCAAGCTCCTGGAATGGCAAGGACTCGGCATCAACATCAACGGCGAGTACATCACTCACCTTCGGTTTGCCGACGATATTGTGGTCATGGCAGAATCGATGGAAGATCTCAGCATGATGCTCGAAGGCCTCAATCGAGTCTCCCAACAGGTGGGCCTTAAAATGAACATGGACAAGACAAAGGTTATGTCAAATATCCATGTTGTGCCCGCCCCAGTATCAGTTGGGAACTCAGTTCTTGAAGCTGTTGACGCGTACGTCTACCTAGGACAAACCGTCGAACTAGGTAGGTCCAACTTCAAGAAAGAGGTCAATCGGCGAATCCAACTCGGCTGGGCAGCGTTCGGTAAACTACGCAACGTCTTCTCGTCCAAAATACCTCAGTGCCTTAAGACGAAAGTCTTCGACCAGTGTGTGTTACCAGTGATGACATACGGCACTGAAACGTGGTCTCTCACTATGGGCCTCATAAGCAAGCTCAAAGTCGCACAACGAGCTATGGAGAGGGCTATGCTCGGGGTTTCTCTACGAGATCGAATCCGAAATGAGGAGATCCGTAGACGAACGAAAGTCACCGACATAGCCCACCGGATTAGTAAGTTGAAATGGCAGTGGGCAGGGCACATATCACGCAGAACAGATGGCCGATGGGGCCGAAAGGTTCTGGAATGGAGACCACGGACTGGCAAGCGCAGCGTAGGACGTCCACCCACAAGATGGACAGACGACCTAAAAGAGACCGCAGGGAAACGCTGGATGCAGGCCGCTTCCAACCGGCCCTTTTGGAGATCGATGGGGGAGGCCTATGTCCAGCAGTGGACGTCCTACGGCTGAAATGATGAATAGACGGCAAAAGTAGTAAGGAAAAACAAGGTGGGCAGACGAAATTAGGATTACAGCGAGTCTATAATATGGGTGTAGCAAAATCCACAGAGAAAGACTTAAATGCTGCTAAAGAGCCATAGAACGAAGCATTACTAAATATCAGAAGAAGAGACAGGATAAATAACGAAACTATCAGAAAAAAAACTAAGTTCACAGATATACTTACTAAGAGAGACCAACAAAAATGGCGTTGGACGGGTCACGGGACATTAGCAGCAAGTATGAAAATGACGTAAAATCATTACGAATAGGTAATAATAGGCGGCAAAAGAAGTAAGGATAGCAAGGTGGGAAGACGAAATTAGGATAACAGCGGGTCTATACTGGAAGAGAGCTGTCTATATTAGAGAGAGATTGAGGAAACTTTTCCCAACAGGCATTCTGAATTGAGAGACTCATTTAGGTTTATATTTTTTTGTCATTGTAACTATCATCATTGTTAAGTATATTTTTACCTAGGAAATTAAGGAAAACGGTAATTGTATTGTGTTTGTGATCTTATTAAAAATAAGGCAGTTATTATTAAAAGGTTTCTTTAAAAATCAAGGAAAAAAAAAAAAAAAAACAAGGATTGCAGACGTTTTTTTTTTTTAAATTATAACTATGATCTCTATAGTATATAATTATCTTTGCTATCAACTAAAACACTGTTTTAAACTATCGCGGTTGTTCACTAAAGTTATAAGTAGTAAATGATTATTTACGTCTTTTATTTTTGTCTTCCCGTGAACATGATGCATGTAACTGCGCCGAAATATCGGAAGCTCATTCCACAACCTTACTACGGTAAATATCCCGTAGATAATCAAATAAATTTAATGATCAATGCTTAGAATAACTACTCAGAAAAGGTAAGTTTCCAAACAACGCCTTCTCAAAACGTAAGCTACAAATTCGCTTTGTAGCTTACGTTTCGATTGGTGTTTTAAACGATTTAAGCAAGAAAATTAATGGATTACCTGTGGAATGTCACACCATAACTCTTATGCTGCTTTTCTGATTTGTTGTGGTACGATTTCACCGCGCAAATTGTCATAGTAAAATTTTTATATTTATTTTTTGGTGTCATATATGACACCATTTGAATGGCTTAAATTTTGCGAATGTACTTGGTTTCTTTGTGTAGTTATTCTAAGGATCAATGATTATCTAAGTAGTTACTGCACCAAAGAAGTAATCAATCGAAGCATGCATCTTCACAAATAAACAATACCAAAAGTTCTCGAATGGAGACCACGGACCGGTAAGCGCAGCGTAGGACGTCCACCCACGAGATGGACAGACGACCAAAAAAAAAGACCGCAGGGACTTAGGCCCTTTTGGAGATCGATGCCCCCATCGAGGCCTATGTCCAGCAGTGGACGTCCTACGGCTGAAATGATGATGATAATCTTCACAAAAATAACCTAACAAAACCATTGAGTGCAAAGCAAAAACAAACACCAATTAAAACAGCTATACAAATCATCGTCCCACTTCACTGCACCCACAAGAGTGCGAGCCTGATAACGGGGGGTGGAAGCCGCGTTTTCAATTTCCGCCCGAAACCACCCAGACACTGTTATCTATACTGTAACAGCCTTACTAACCCCCGGTCCATGCTATTAGTTATTCTGTGCCTGCCCTTAGGCTTAACTTAGACCAGGAACTTTTAGTTGATCGCACTATGGAAATTCTGCTAGTAAGGCCTAGCGCCGACAAAGTCGAAGAATACTTCAAAACCAATTAAAAATATTTATTTTGCGAAGACACGAGTAACATGCTGATGTTAATGTATTTACATAATTTATAGACCACCATGCTCTAGCATCATGTCATGCAAAATTTGTAAAACACTTTTTTATACAAAATCGAACATCATAACAATTTATTTTAACAATTTGTCATTTAAAAAATCCGATAGTCATCATCATCAGCAGCCATTAAACGTCCACTTTTGGAAAAAGGCCTCCCTGTTAAAGAGGGGGTTTAAACTCCGATAGTAAGTCTTGTCAATTAGCAACTTCTTAAGTTATACTGTTAATTCTGAGATATTAGTGTTTAAAGATTTTGGTTGGATGCTCTGTCCCTTTCCCGCAATGTGATTGTCAGTATATACCTCGTGCGCTCTCTGACTAATAAGACATAAAAAAAGCTTGTACCTATTCCTTAATTTTGAAGACATTTAAATATTTTTTTCGATGAAAATCTGACCGTTAAATGAAAATACAATTTTGAACAAAATGATAACCAAAAAGAGATCATTTTTCCACGGGATTGTACGCCGTGAGGCCGCCTTGACTCGCCAGTCAGCGTTGAGCTTTAGAGTGAGATAGAGTAGCAATATGCCGAAGTAAAGCCAGGGCAAAAAAGCATGCGTTTGCCCTAACCCGGCTATACACCCCCTACCCCAGGCTAAGGGTAATTTTATTAAAAACACGACGACGCGACACCCGGTGAATATTTATCTCTGTGTCCCGGATGTGGAATTTGAAAGGGTGGATTCGGTTCGAATAGTTTGGATCGGAGAGATTAAAAATATAGCTTTAGGTATTTGGAGATATGAAGAATAGAAAATAAGTAAGTACGTCTGACCATGATCTAAGAAAACAAGGTCTGGCAATCTGGGAGTGGTCCCGCAATGACGTCACTGTCCGGTTGCCACTTTATTCAATCAGCTGTTACGTGGTGTATCGTCATTTCTCTCGAACCTGCAGTGCAAGTACCGTTCTTTTATCGATCGTCAAATTGACAGTTGAGATCGTCAAATTCGTTAAAATGCCATTAGATCAGTACTCACTATGATCGATTCTATGGCATTTTATCGAATTTGACGACCGATAAAGAACGGTACTTGCACTGCCGTTGTAAATTGACATCATGACATCATTGCGGGACGCCCACGTGGACATTTTTTCTCGGATTGCTATACCTGGCGGAGTATATTATTATACCATGCGTCTGACAAAGTTAGTAAAGTGTAAAGAGAAGGTGGTTGATATTTTAAATTAAATGTATTTATTTATACAAAAACGAATTACAGTCGAATTTATGTCACATAATTGTTATAATTTAAATTAAATTTAAATGAAATCCGTCTTAATTATGTCTTACAACTAAATTACAAGGGTTTTTTTAACAAAGATTTTTTTGAAAGCTATAGTATTTGTTATTTAGGTATGTAGGTATATAAGTATATCTGCAGTGCCAGTCAAATTCGATAAAATGCCATTTGATGATCGATAAAGGACGGCACTTGCACTGCTGATTAGATAGGTATATAATAAACGTAATTACGATATCATACAATCAGATGGATGAAATAAAAATAATCGTGAAGATAAGTAACTTAAATAACACGTAACATTAAAATTCAAATAAAAACAACAAATTAAAACCTAACTATTAATCTATTAAACCGTTGCCAGTGGGAATTGTTCCCAAAATGCAGGCTCTATAAACATACGTAAAACACGTACACACGTGTAGGTACTTTACGTTAAGTAAATAAAACAGCAATATCACATTTCACTGATAAGGTTTTACTGAGATGTGGGAATAATACACAGAATACGATATAGAAAAAAAACAATACCTATTAGAAAAGAAAAAGAAAATAAACATTTCCCGGGAAGAAATATAATACTTTTCTTAGGGGAATAAGTACTCTACTTATATTTTCTAAGAAAACTCTAGATCTAAAGTTTAGTAAGTACTTACCTACTTACTTAGTTAGTTAGTTGCCGACAGAAGTGAAAACAAATCGTATTAGCATATCAGTGACGCGAACGCATATACTTGTTTGTTTTGCCGTTTGAGTCCTATTTCTGAGGTTTTGTCCCTAACAAAAATCGCTCAACGTGGCTACACGAATTTTTATTTCAAAACCATCATCATCAACGTAGACCGCACATATCAGGCGAGTTGGTGGTCAAGCGCGAGCTTATTTAAAATATTTATGTATTAAAAAAAAACAGAAGTTAATAGGTAAGTAAATGTAAATATTTTGTTATCAATAAGGAAAGTATCGTGGAACGTGGAACAGTAGAACGCAACACTCGTTTCTGTAGCTTTCTATCCTGGTATCCGTCACAGCGGGCCATGGAGAGAGCTATGCTCGGAGTTTCTTTACGCGATAGAATCCGGAACGTAGATATTCGCCAAAGAACCAGAGTCACCGACATAGCTGTTAAAATTTGCAAATTGAAGTGGCAATGGGCAGGCCACATCGCTCGAAGAACCGATGACCGATGGGCAAAGCCGATGGGGAAGAAAGGTTCTGGAGTGGAGACCACGAACCGGAAGACGCGGCGTAGGCCTCCCATTAGATGGACCGACGACATTGTGAGAGTCGCGGGCATCCAGTGGATGCAAGAAGCAGGCTGTCGTTCAGTAGGGGGAGGCCTATGTTCAGCAGTAGACGTTTTCTGGCTAATGATGATGACCTTTTCCGTGTAAAGCATGCGACCTTCGATGATCAGCAGTTAAACGATTAAATTAGACGTAAAATGTGTCATGATGATGGAATAGGGTAGTGTTTAGTTTTCTACAAAGAGTACTTTTTAGTATAGGTATTGTGGGTAAAAAGACTAATTAAGAAGCTTATAACTGATACAAGACAACATTCATGCGAAAAAGAAGAAAAAAGATCTTTGTCACGTAAGTTTCTCGAATTCTTTGCTAAAAAAAACTTGATATTTTACTAGCAGATAGGTAGATACGTCATCCGCCTTTTGATTATTGACTTGTCAACATTGATATTTACAAGTACATTTAGAAAGATATAGATCAATGGATATTTATGTTGAATTCACAGGTTGAATTCATTGCCCGTCAATAAGCAAAGCATTTATAAGAGGGAGCAGTTTTATGCCTGCGGCTTCGCCCGCGCTGTGAACAAAACATAGCTTATTACTCAGTGATAGACAGTGATATAGCTTTTTATGCATTTTCTATCAGTGCTTTTTAACAGATTTCAAAAAGGAGATAAGTAGGTTCTTAATTCGATCCGTATTTTTTATTTATTGGATTGGATTGCAGACCCCAAAGAGAAAAAAGTCACGAAGTCAAAGTATTTTTTTTAACCTGTTTATGCCTGATTATGATATTGGTGTAGTGTAAATTGTAGAAGACTTAGATCAGCAGCCTGACCGGTTAAAAGGTATTGAAATGTGAACCTTAAACCTATCTTGTTACGTACTGCTTGCGTACAGCAGAGTTTCTAGACGCATGCATGCGTCTAGAAACTAGAATCTAGCGTACGTAGCGTAGCGTAGCTATACGTGGGTGTATCAATAGGTATTGCTGTTTAGTCGCACTGCCACCGCAATGCTTCTTGTTTCTCTGCTTTCACGTTTTATCAGATATAGGCATTGATGTAAGTAAATAGGGGGAAGATACGGGACGAATTTCTTGACGTGGACCGCACAATATAGGCTCCGGGGCACAATCCACTTCAGTCACAATCAAACTGGCGTTTTGATAGCACGTGAATTACCTACTTGTCAAAATTGTGTGTAATAAAGCAGCAAAAATTACTTCCTGCGTTGTCACAAGGTGCACCAACAGTTCGAAGACAAAAAACAAGTTTCAAGGCATTACTTTTCACTCGTAAATACTTAAAAACAATTAACTTAATTTTCTTTAAATGTCACTTCTATGGTCTAGTGTAGTGTCTAATGGAGCGGTGGCGTTGACGTTTACAGTGTAGACTTCAACGTCGCCGCTGACTCGAGTCGAAACAGAGCCATATTTATTGGGTACAATGTTTGGATGTCACGCGTCTTCCCCCTTTTTAAAACAGTCATTGGATATAGTTATGCTTACGGAGACGTTCTCGTTTCGACCTATTGAAATTATTGTAATGGATTCATACCCAAAAACCTTATAGACCAGAAAAATACAAAGCAGTCCAAATTTTCCGCAACATATTTCTATTGTCTTCAGTCACTTACATTTTTAGTATGCCTCAAAAGCCACATGGCGATCCCGTCTCAAATTTGCACAGGCATTGCCAAAGCGAACCAATTCCCAGAACACCTATTGTCGGGGCATCATTACGACGCGCAATTTCGCCGGATCTCGCATCCCCTTTATGTAACCCAGGGTTATTTCAAAGAACTACAACTTCCCGATCTATACTGAAACTTATTTCCTTGGTAAAAGAGCTGAGTTTCGCTTGAATCAACAAGGGAAGCGAAGATCAATGAGATTCCCCAGTTCCACGCCGGGTGTCTCGCTTCAAATTTCTATACCGACAGCGCTTTATCGCTATATTCATACTGTACACATGGCTGAACTGTTAGGAGTCCGAAGCGCTTTCAGCGCTCTTTAGAAATCTGATTTAATTCATGAAAGGAGTTTGAAGCCGGCAACGTTTTCCAGCTTCATTGTTAGAAGATCCTTTTCCTTTGCCTCCGTTGAAATCCGAAGTATTAGGTATTTACGATGCGACGCCAAGTTTTTGCGCTTGTTTTTCTGAACCTTTTGCCCGAGGCACATGTTTTTTTGAGGACCCGTTTGGTAAAGGATCATAAAGATTTTATTTATGGTCGTAAAGGCGGTCCCATTATGTTATGATTAGTTGGTTCTGGTAGATAATTGCGGATGATGAGATTGTTGTTTTTGTTGTTCTTTTGTAGTACGTCATTGCTTTTTGTTGGTTTTGTTCAGGTTTTATGTTATGCAAATGCATTCACTGGCTCGTGTCAGTTACAAAAAAGCCGTTAAATATGCTCATTATAATCATAATTGTTAATGTGTACTTACTTTGTTAAATCGTCAGTGTAAAACTTTAGATTTTGAACTCCTCGTTTTAGCTGTATGCTGTTATATTTGCTGCTCCCTTTTTTTTAAAATAGGCTTGCGTTTGACCATCTTGCCTGATGAACTTAAGACCCTCTTTTCCGAATTTTAACAATTTTGGACGTTTTAGTTTAAGTGTGTCTACTTCCATGTTTAGGTACATTAATATTATAAAAATAGTGTCTTAAATATTTTATCTAGGAAACCCCAAACACTGATTTGCTATTTTCTCCCTGTTTCATTCAAATACCTATTTATCAAATGATTTCTACGATATCATAGTATACAGATTTTATAATTATGGAGCATACCACAAAGGTAAGTACATTTTACATTACAGCTAAGTATACTTTTCGAAAAATATGAGAAAAACCTCAAAATTAGAAGTAGTGAACGCACGCCATGGTTATGCTCTACTAAATGCGACTTTATCACAATATCTTAAGTCTTCTATAGTTAATAAGCGTTGCTTAAAAGTGGGATCCTCGCCTTAAACTTTTTTGTCCTAAAATATACTTAAGTACCTGGTCAAATTCATTTTTGCCTTTACATAACATTACATGCAATGCAAGAATCAAGTCTGGATATAGCTCGCCTCCTGCGTCGCTTTTTCTCACTAACAACACACATAATCCAGGCAGTAGAGTAGGTACCAGCCGCGTCGACTCGAATATGCTCTTGGTTGGTCAGACCTGACCTGAATGAGAACGGAACGGCTTCCCGTTCAAGCAAGCCCACAGGGGAGACAACAGCTTAGAGATGTGTACTACGGAAAAAAATTGAAATTCTTCGATCATTTTCCGGGAGTACGTATTGCCAGGCCCTTCTTTCCCACTGGGCACTCTGGGCACGTGCCCAGGGCCCCGCGGCCGACAGGGGCCCAGTTCCTGCCAGATCACCAAATGATAACCAATATTTATTACAGACAAACATATTTATTTCGAAAAAATCATAGGATAGTGACTGACTACAATACCTACTTGCTTATTAGCTTTGCTCTCGCCTGAAAATCAGCATATCAACTTTCTTTGTCTATTCGAACAAAATAGTGCTCTGTCAAGGTCATAGGGGCTCATTATTCTAATCTGCCCAGGGCCTCTAATAGGTTAAAGACGGCTCTGCGTATTGCTTTAGGTCAAGTGTGTTCCTATGGAGATTCTGGCGCATTCCGTTAGGCACAGAACCATTACCAAATCCCAGCCGTCTTGGTTCTCCGTCCAGACTAATCGTATATATTTTATTCGACAAAGCCATTTACTTCAACGCTGAAGACCGTAAGAAATCTTGAGTCTTGATCTATATTAACTTCAACTAACATTCTTTGTTTCTGTAACAGGAGATTTGAAGATCTTTCAAGCTAAAACCACGAGCTCTTCTATCTACGCACAACACTCCTTTTGGTATAAAGCGTTGGTTGAAACGAAATAGCAAAGCCTCGAGCATAGACGTAAGACCGCCTCTCTGTTTTCTACAGATTGCAATTGAAACAAGTGTGCTCAGGAGCAGCACAAGCTGATCCTGCCCTCCCTTGTCCGTTTAGGACGTCAAAGATTAGTAGATAAGTAAACCTTTTTATTGTTATGTACCTATAGTTGATGCACCCGTTTCTAATTTATTTTCCATATACTTACTCTGTTCGTTATCTTTTCATGACTAAAGAGCTTAAGATTTTGCGAGAAAGTAGTGTGCGTCATGGAGGACAGAGCAGATCTGAAGTGAATACTTTTTGCGGAAACCTTAAAAAAACACGTGAAAAATCGTGGACTATTGATTTATTGACTAACATTTAAAATGATCAGTCATTACAAATTTTCAAAGTCATTAATTCCCATCTAAGTAATTCTCGTGATAACGATCAGGGTCCACCGGTCAGGAAACCCTTACAGGCCCATTGGCAAATAACACCTTTCAAGTGCTGGCAGTTTTTTAATCAGAAACCATTCTCGACCCTTGCTGTTTGGGATCTCAGATATCGACAATAATGACGGTTTGCGAATAATGAGGTTCAGAATGATTATTTAATTGGCATTTTTACGGATAAAAAGTAGCAATGATCAGATGAAGTCAGCTGTTTTGTCTTGAAATGGTATATACAAAATAGGCATGATAACTAATACTTTTTATTACCTCTAAAAAAACCTGAAAATAAATTGGTATTAGGTATGTGTAGGACAAATTAATCTTGCAACTATTAGACCAAATGGATGGACTACTTATTGGTCCAATTTAGACCATAGTTATCCTCAACCGATTGAGCTGTAAGTTGGGTGACAATGCAATGTTATGCTACCTACCATCGAGCTGGTCTAATGATGGAGACAGACGATGGCCATATTAGGAACTCCTAAACGAAACAACGTAACCCCGTCGAGTTTGGGTTCGTTGTACCCTTCCCAAGCACTTGGGTCCTAGATAAATTCAATATGGCGGAAGCCCCAAGATGGCGGAAAATGTTCTTATCTACCATCATAAATTCTATAAGTAATTATGTAATATTATTGTCTGTCATTAGTGTCATTAGTCTAATTGAATAGGTAAATAAATACAAAATCATGATAATTATGGTTATCAAATGGTATAAAAGGGTTTGCTAACATGAATACAAAAAAAACTTTTTTTTCTTGTATCAATTATAGTTACTTACATAAGTAAGTACTGATTTTTTAAGTTAATAATTAACCTACTAAAATATATGTTCAAATATTTATTTCACCTGTATGGGAGGGTTTTGTATTTTGTTGCATTTATCAGTGTCAATATACTTACCCACCTACTTATCGCTCTCTAAAAGGGCGTTACTGACAGAATAAAAACGCTATAGATCGTAGACACGAATATGAAGAGAAATTCTACAGACGGTTCGATTGCACGGAGCGGCAACGTCGCACGACGCGACCATAGGTTGCCGTATCTAGTCGTAGAGACATGGAGAGCTTCACTTCGGGCGTTGTGAATAAATACACAACAGCTGTTGGAGAATATAGGGATAGGTGATATCGTGGCTGTTGGAAGAGCTGACTACAAGGCCTGGCCTTTGGATTCATGGGTCAGATTTGGAGATATGAACACCTAAGTACTTACCTACCTACAAACGAGTCCAGGGAAGAAAACGGTGTATATAGTGTGAGTGTGACTCGAACATTGTTGGGAAGGAGACGCTGTTGTTTTATTTCATAATTGGCTTGCGTGGGACCACCACCTGGCCTGAAGCTGTCTACCATGGCGCCCGCAAAACTGTAGGTATAGAGCATGTGCTGTGGCATTGTGAAGCCACAGAAGAAACTAGAATCGCTACCGGGTTGCATGAGGCGTCATTGCCTTTTTCATCCAAGTCACCACAACAGCTAAGGTAAACGCTGGTAATCTCGGCAGTGTCCCAATACTCGTCAGATTGTGAAAAAAGACCTGCTATTTATTTCTACTATGAACTAAATAAAAACTTTTTATGTGAACATATTTTTGGTAATATACTCCATAGTTAAATGTTGTTACATTTAGTCAAAAATACAATGGAATTAGAGAAAATAGCTGCTAAAGTTTCGGATTCCGAAATTTGTGTTTTTTTTTAAGTTTAGTTACTAAACCTGTAGTCCTGCGACCACTTTTGTTTTTGCGTTAAAGGATCAGTCGGTCACTTTGGTAAGTATATGATTATTTTGTGAAACACTCAAGTTAATTTTCTAATGATTATAAACTATAATATGATCATATTTTTATTATTCGTTTCTTTTTTTGTGTGTGACAGGTACTGGTACTTTATAATCCCTACTTGACCCATTGCTCGTCAAAATTTCTATTATTTTGACGGCTTCTGGGACATGTATGACAAAATGCACGTAATATCGTCAATTTGTTTATTTTGAACCTTATTACACCGTGATACGGGTTTTTGTTTGCGGCAGGCGCGGCGGCGGTCAGATATTTACGTGAAAAATAATTAATAAATTAAATAGACAATAGAAAAATTTTTATTTATGGAAGAAAAGAAAAACATTTTTAAGATTTAATAGAAAATAAATACACACATTACAAATTGTTTTCCTCCACAAACCGGTTCCAACTCAGCATAATGCTGGTTGCGAATAATCAGCGCTGGTCTTCCGTTGGAGCCGCCGGTGACATCACCCATGGCTAACATTACACCCAACAGCACACGGCGGTCGCCGTTTCCCTCGAAATTTCAAAGACTTTTGTGAGGGTTTGGCATGACGGCCTTATTAGCAAGCTCTCTTTGACCCATCTCTCAAGCTCTCTTTATTTGGCTTGTCAGCTGGTTTTATTGCGTGGATATCGGACTTCCTGAGGGATAGATCGATTTGAGTTGTGATTGATGGCTGCTAGTCCGATCGAATAGCAATTAATGCCGGTGTGCCCCAGAACTCGGTGCTCTCTGCAACGCTCTTTCTGCTGCACATCAACGATTTGCTAAATCCCGGTACCTTTGGCTATGCAGACGACAGCACAGTATAGTAGAGAGCTATACCTACATCTAATGCAAGAACCACTGGACAACAAATTCAGTTTCTCAGAGAGGCCATGGTTGAGCGCATGAACTTGTCCCTTAAGGCAGTCTCCAATTGGGTTGATACTTGATACCAACCTGGTCAATTTCAATGCCGCTAAGACCCAGGCGTGTCTGTTCGCCGCCAAAAAGACACCATTCTAACTGGCTCCTACTTTCCGGGATGTTACCATTCCGATAACTGACCAGCTTGAGCTTTTGGGGATTGCTTTGTCTCCTACCCTCAACTTTGGCTTCTATATTGAAAACAATGCTCGATTGGCTGCCAAAAAGCTGGGTATCCTATCGAAAGTGCGACGGTACTTCACGTTGGAACAGTTGCTTTCAATTTACCAAGCACAAGTTCGGTCGTGCATGGAGTACTGCTCTCACGGCTCACCTTTGGGATGGATCAGCTAAGTACCAACTTGGGGCGTTGGAATCTATTTAGAAACGTGCCAAGAGGCTCATTAGCAACCAATCCCTAGTTCAGACTAAGTTTCTTAGTCTTGAGCATCGGCGCAAAGTTGCTAGTCTATCGGTTTTTTATCGGATACATTTCGGGGAGTGTGGATTAGTTCTGCATGATTTAATTCTCTCCTGCCTATGTTTCTATCGAACTGCCAAAGCGGGCACGAAAAATCGACACCGCTTTATGGTTGATATTCCGAAAACCCGTAGCGCGAAGCCCTTAGATTCCACTTTTTTATTCTGCGAACTGCTAGTCAGTGGAATGCGCTGCCTGAATGGGTGTTTCCCGATAGTTACAATCTTGTAATCTTGGTGTTTTCAAATCACGAGTGAATCGGTTTCTTCTAGGCAAGCGTGCTCCATCTTAGACCGCATAATCACTCAACATCATGCGAGTTGCAAGCACAAGCCTATTCAGATAAAATAATAAAATGAAACAAAAACTTTTTCTTTACTTATGATTGTGTATAATTAATGATGTTCGATTCTGGCGTTATCGGGTTATGGGATTTTAATAGCCACTATATCCGTAAAAACAATGAGGATTTTTATGATGTTCGTAAAAAGTATTTTTTTTTATAGTTTTCATACTTATTTTATTCATTAGTCCCAGATACAGCGTAAGATTTTTATGAGTAAGATTCTTTATGGTTTCATAAGTATAAGATTTTCATAATGTTCGTAAAATGTATAAAAAAATATTAGTAATATACTTACGTAATTTTTTTCATTAGTCTCAGATACAGTATAAGATATTTATGAGATATTAAGATATTTAAGTTATTTATTTCCACAACCTTACCACGGTAAATATCCCGTAAATAATCATATAACTTTAGTGAACAACCGTGATAGTTTAAAACAGTGTTTTATATTTATGATGTTCGTAAAATGTACAAGATATTTATGAGTAAGATTCTTACGTATTTTTTTCATTAGTCCCAGATACAATTGTTTTCATATTATAAAACTGCTAAAGTTTACTAAGTAAAAACAAGTTTGTTAATATAATACACTGAGGCTAATCTATACAATATTATAAAGAGGAAAGATTTGTATGTATGTTTGTAACGAATTGGCTCAAAAAGTACTGGACCGATTTTAAAAATTCTTTCACCATTTGAATGCTACATTTATAGGCTATTTTAATAGGCTATATAACTATACCCGTGCGGAGCCGGGGCGGGCCGCTAGTAAATAATAAAGGAAGGTAACGGGCATAGTTTGCATGAGTTTTATGATGCTCATTTTGTAATGTATTTACCTGATACCAAAAGTACTAAACGTAGTTGTTTTTGTTTTAGCACAGATTAACACCAATGTAATTGGTGTTAAAATTTGGCACTTAATACCTTATAATAGGAAAACAATTGTATCTGGGACTAATAAAAAAAATACGTAAGAATCTTACTCATAAGAATCTTAAATATTTTACATACATTATATATTCACATTATAATTTTTTTTATTTTGTGCACTAAATAATACATTCAATTCAATTGCAGTTTGGTTTCATTTGTCACCGATATTGGACTCGTTTCGTTATTTTAGTAATATTTTTTCCCCTATATTTTCGTTACATAGAGGGTTACATAGAAAAAAAATTACTAATAATATGAACCTTAAGCCTTAAGGAACAGAGTTCAAATCAGTGTTAAAAATTGACGAGCACTGGGACATTTTGACGACAATTACGACAAATCTGCCGGGTACTGGTACATATCGCCTCTTTTTCAATTTTTCTATTATTTTATTACTTTATTGATTTTATTTAATTGTAAAAATTAATTTGCTGAAAAGAATGATAAATCAAGAATCACGTCACGCAATTTCAATTATCTAAGTTAACAAACAGAAACGTAGCAAAGGTGCAAAGACAGCCAAGTTCAGAACCTGACGAGTAATGGGCCGTTTACCTTACTTAGACTGCTTTTCATCGTCATAATGCACACTTTCATAACGCCACTGGAGCAACTGTGCCAGCGCCTCAGAGCCTCGCTCCGATATTTCAAGGAGTTGGGTTGGCTCGGGTATTTCTGGTGGAAATGCACAATACACCCCAAGTGCGGGACGTCAGTGCAGGACTTACTTATCACCCCTCTCATCATCTCGAATAAGAGCACGCTTGCCTAGAAGAAACCGATTCGCTCGCGACTTTAAAACACCCAGAGTTGTAACTATCGAGAAGGCAGCCACAGCCCAGCGGTACGCACAATAAAAGTGGAATCAAAAGCTTCTTACGCGTTTTTAGAATATCAGTCATAAAACGGTGTCACCTGTTAGTGTCTGCCTTGGCCGTCCGAAAGAAAAATGGGTAGGAGAGAATTAAGTACCTAGATCATGATCGAAATCTATCCGATAAAAACCGATAGACTAGCAACTTTGCGCCGATGTTCAAGACTATAAGAAGAAGAATTCACTCGTGATTTAAAGACACCCAGATTATAACTTTTTTACTATTATAACTATTATCAGGCAGCGCATTCCACAGACTAGCAGTTCGCATAATAAAAGTGGAATCAAATGCTTCGTACGGGTTTTCGGAATATCAAACATAAAGCGGTGTCGATTGTTTGTGTCCGCCTGGCATTCCGATATAGGTACCTACACCTACATACTTATTGCAACCTTGATTTTAGAAGCCACTTTATCAGAAAAAGACCAGTTTTTTCCGTTACCTAAAACTTTGAGGGAAGCTTGTTCAGTTCTTTGGGGCAGTATTTTGTGTACTTAGTATTTTAATTACTTGTGTAACTAAAACACCTTTCTTCCAAGGTAAAACGACGCTCCGTAGCATCTAAGTACTTACTTACTTTAATTTTAGTGAAGGATCGCTGTTAGCTTGAAAGATCTGCATGGCCTTTAATTACCTATTTATCCTGCCCCATTTTTCTATCAGACGGGCACGGTTTCATGACTGATGTTGCGAAAACCTAAACGAAGCGCTTGGAATAGTTGGAATTAATAATATTGTATACCTATCTATTGAGCAAAGCACTAGACTGTGGAATGCGTTACTGCGATGGGTGTTTCCCGATGCACAAGCAAAGAAAAAAAAATTAGAACGGCTTTTTTTGATTAAATTAGAACGGCTGTCAAGGCATCTTAGCCAGTTGCACCAATATACCTACTTAGGTACCTAAACGAAACGTCAGTCATTCGAAATCAGTTAGCGACTGTGATGCGGAGTTCGATGCGTTGATCTATAAATATAAGAATGTTCAATCAAGGTTCACTTATAATGCCTGGTAACAAATTTGCCTTCACATTTCCGTTCTATACTTATTTACTTCTCTTTTCTGTGGATACAAACTGCGTGTGTCTTCATAAGTCGCGAGTGAGTGGTTTATTCTAAGCGTGCTTTATCGTAGATCTCATCATCGCATTATCGTACCTATATAAATATCAGGCGAGGTGGTGGTCAAAACTGCGTGTGTCTTCATAAGTCGCGAGTGAGTGGTTTATTCTAAGCGTGCTTTATCGTAGATCTCATCATCGCATTATCGTACCTATATAAATATCAGGCGACTGGTGGTCAAAACTGCGTGTGTCTTCATAAGTCGCGAGTGAGTGGTTTATTCTAAGCGTGCTTTATCGTAGATCTCATCATCGCATTATCGTACCTATTTAAATATCAGGCGAGGTGGTGGTCAAAACTGCGTGTGTCTTCATAAGTCGCGAGTGAGTGGTTTATTCTAAGCGTGCTTTATCTTAGATCTCATCATCGCATTATCGTACCTAAATATCAGGCGAGGTGGTGGTCAAAACTGCGTGTCTTCATAAGTCACGAGTGAGTGGTTTATTCTAAGCGTGCTTTATCTTAGATCTCATCATCGCATTATCGTACCTAAATATCAGGCGAGGTGGTGGTCAAAACTGCGTGTCTTCATAAGTTGCGGGTGAGTGGTTTATTCTAAGCGTGCTTTATTGTATGGTACTGCCAAGAGCCTAATTTAATCCCAAGCGATAGACCATGATCTCTACCACGTGCATGGTTACTTATACCTACTTACCTACGTTTGATTCTAGTCTACAATTCAGAGACCTATAAATCAAACGAGACAGGTTCAAAATAGCGCCGCCGTTCACGCAAGCTGTATCTATTTATCGCGTCATATCTCTCCCCCGGCAATGTCGACAGAATAAATAAATGAGCCGCGTCGACCGATTCCGGCGACCCTTCGCCTCACACGTTCCTTATCCAAAATGTCCGTTTATTTTTCTATGTGAGCCGCTGCGTAAAAACAATCTGGGTTCGATCGCCCGATAGAGAGAGATAGAACAACACGCGAGCAACGTCAAAGGCGGGGCACCACATCGCGCTCACCCATTGGGCGAATACACGCAATCCCAGCCGCCCGTGCGACGCGGCCAATCAGGCGCGCGCGCATCGCCCCCTTCCCGCACCCCGCGTGCCCGAAAATACCGACCTTTCACGAATACCAACCCGATTCGATACGACCGAATGTGCCTTAGTTACTTCACGCGCGCTCTGTTGGCTGGTCGCTTTCGCCGCCGTTTTCAGCGAATACTCTCAAAATCGATTCTAGCTCGTTTCGGAGCGTTGTAACGGATTTCAGTGTACATTGCGCGTTTTACTAGCGTCGTGACCGGGTCAGCTGATTTTCTCAGGTAATGCTAAAAAGACTTACGGGTACGCCTAAACGTGAAAACAGTAGAGTGTTTCAGGTTTGAAGTCTCCAAAGTACGGAATTCGCGTGATAAACAGGAATATCGGCACCGGATGATCGAACGTAAAAGCGGACTCGGGTGTCCTCGTAATCAACGTAGGCCGCGCGGTCTGGCAACGCCGCGCGTAAATAATAGGGTAGGCGCTCGGTCTCTCTCGCAGCTGGCGCGTGCTGGCAACGTCGCACTGCCTCCGAGCGCGCCGGTTGCCGCGTCCCGTGGGGAATCGACTCGAGCGAGACGCATTCACCGACGCAATATACCTACCACGCTGCCAATACCACACGAATTTTAATGACGACTTTACTTTTAGTTATAAGAAATACTTCCATGTTACGCTCTAAGTACTGGATTTTCTTACAAGGACGCGTGCTATTAATGAGTATTAGTAATGATGGACCAGGCATGTTAATTAGCGAGAATTTTTTACATTATGTATATCTTTGTACATTATTTACTTGAAATATATAAGATAACTATCAGATAGAGCCATGAAACGTAGTCCAAGGCCCTATTTATTTAGTAATTTGTTGAAATAACCAAGTGTTTACAGGGCAAAAATGATAAAGCGCTGAAGATGAAAATAAAACTTGTTTACAGAATATCGAGCGGGCGTTGGCGGGACGGTGGCGCGCTCTACCGGCGAGCAAGAGACGCGAGGGGGCTGCGGGGCGTAGCGGGGCGAGCGCGCCTCCCCTTACCTCAGTTGCCACCACAAAATTACACGGAGAGGACGTGTCGCTGCGCGCCGCTAAAAAGGATCGTTCGCGCGGCAACTTTAAACACTGATAGTGCCGAAAGTGTCTGACAGTTCGTAACGGATGATGTGTCCCGGATCGCAGTGCCTCTGATTGGATGCAGTGATTATTTGGATTGCCCGGATTGCAGTGTTTCCTTGGATTTTGGATTATTGTTCCCTTCCAAACTGGGGATGCACAAGATGGAACTCGGCGACAGTGTGTACGCCGCTGAGCGTATTATGAAAAAGAGAATTAGAAAGGTGAGTTTTTATAAAGGCACGATAGCTTAATGTAAAATTGCGAAACTTGCATGCGAGATCACATATCACCCGCCGGTTTATTGGCTCGCTTTATTTGTAAACTCGTGTTGCAACTCACCGCTTGTTTTGCTTGCGCCGAAATTTCAAAACACGCTCCAATAACGCTTCATATTAAATGCTTTTGCTTGTAGTTTAGGATTTTGTTTTTAATCCTGGCATTGTGAACCTTGGCAGCTGTAAGTAGGACAGAAAATTAACGCAAGGGTTTTGTGTTCCTTTCCACGCATGTTTTTACACGAGGGTTACCCGAGTATTCTGAGACGGGGTCACAGTTTAAATTATAGTTATGGCCAGGGTCGCGAGAAATTGAATGCTTCTTTATAAAAGTGCCCTTTCAAAGATTACATTTAGTTTTTGATAGTAAACATGTTTCGCAGAGGATCTTGTGAGGGGTAACCTGGTTTTCATTGTCTTGCTTTGATCTTACATCTCTCGGTCTGTTACTAACCTGCAGTGCAAGTACCGTTCTTTATCGATCGTCAAATTCGCTAAAATGACATAGAATCCATCACAGGGAGTACTGAAAAAATGGCATATTATCGAATTTGACGACCTCAACTGTCAATTTGACGACCGATAAAAGAACGGTACTTGCACCCCCGGTGATAAACAAATCAACATCGAAGTGGAAGTTAACCGGTTTTGGTACTTTTTTTTTTATTTTTCTCTGGTTCTTATTGCATGAGACTTACTAAAATATTTTTCCGGTACCTACTAGCATTCCTTAAGTAGGTACTAGGTACTTAACTGTTGGCCTTTTGGAAAAACTCAGTCACACAGCGGGCAATGGAGTGAGCTATGCTCGGAATTTCTAAGCGCGATAGAATTTGAAACGTGGATATTCGCCAAAGAACCAGAGTCACCGACATAAATATTAAAATTTGCAAGTTGAAGTGGCAATGGGCAGGCCACATCGCTCGAAGAACCGATAACCGATGGGGAAGAAAGGTGAGTGGACCGACGACATTGTGAGAGTCGCTGGTAAGTAAGTAAGTATCCAGTGGATGCAAAAGGCTGTCGTTCAGTGTGGAGGTTAAAGGGAGAGGCCTATGTTCAGCAGTGGACGTCTTCTGCCTGATGATGATAATGATCTACTAGCATGGACATTACAACAGGTATTGGGGAACCTACAGATGTCCAAAAAAAACTACATACCTAGTTGGTTACACTACATTATACCTACTAGCTTCGACCAAAATAAAATGATTGGACGGGCTCAGAAGAAGCACATTTTTGAAGATTACAAAATGAGCGCCGGCGCTTACTTCGTTTCAGTCTGTCTCTAGCCGTAGAATGTGCGACACAAAACTGTTAATTGTCTCATGATAACGAAAGATCTAACAAAATTATGCCTTCGTGTGTTTTCCCGAAGTGTAGGTATATTAAACACAACAAAAAAAACTGCTATCTAGTTTTTGTAAGTAACAAATGTACTTACTACATGGTTATAATTAGGTGTTGAAGTAAGTATAGGGATGTCAGACATTTTTGACTCGTTTTTACATAGGAAGTTGATTGATTGATTAACTCTTTATTGTTCACACCATAAAATTTGATACAGAGGATAAAAATCTCTTAAAAACTAGTGTAACAACTGGCGGCCTTATCGCTAAAAGCGATCTCTTCCAGGCAACCTTAGGATGGAAAGGATTTATAGAAGACGTAGAAGACGGGGGTGTGCAATACAGGATCGACTATTAAATTGTTGACAATTTCAATGGTTATGGCCTGTCCATTCATTTTATTTAGGTCGAAGCCTACTAGAATAATTTTTTTTGCATAGACACGTAAAATACAAATACATATAGCCCAATCAAAATTAGAAATCAGACCTTCCTGACGCATGCCGTCTTCCTTGTTTCCTGGGAACTACAAACAAGGCATCCTCAAAGCTAGAGTGAATATGAATAAGCTCCAACTTTGGCCACACCGCATGCTATCAGATACCTATGTTGGTGGCCAAATATTTCCAATAGAAAAAAAAACTTGAGGTTTCTATCTACTAACTATCCCAGGCTACCACCAGCCACCAGCTTTTTTGGGTATCCTAGGACTCCCAAAAGGCTGGTGACGTAACCTCGTTGAATAGCTATGCTTAATTAGCAGTAAGCATCGGTTTCATAGTTTGCTCGATCTATCAGCAGCTTTGTTATTTCTACATTACTTATTAGTAGTAGTATCTACTTTTTATAATATATTGATCCAGACGATCTATCAGCATCTTTGTTATTTCTACATTACTCATTAGTAGTAGTGCCTACTTTTTATAATATATTGATCTAGACGATCTATCAGCATCTTTGTTATTTCTACATTACTCATTAGTAGTAGTGCCTACTTTTTATAATATATTGATCTAGACGATCTATCAGCATCTTTGTTATTTCTACATTACTCATTAGTAGTAGTGCCTACTTTTTATAATATATTGATCTAGACGATCTATCAGCATCTTTGTTATTTCTACATTGCTCATTAGTAGTAGTGCCTACTTTTTATAATATATTGATCTAGACGATCTATCAGCATCTTTGTTATTTCTACATTGCTCATTAGTAGTAGTGCCTACTTTTTATAATATATTGATCTAGAAGATCTATCAGCATCTTTGTTATTTCTACATTACTCATTAGTAGTAGTGCTTACTTTTTATAATATATTGATCTAGACTAACGTTTGAACACGAAATCACCAGATAGAAAGCGATGTTGCGGTTGAAGATTGCGAGCACCTTTGCCTAAAATATAACCTTTTAACACTAGCCTTGAAAACTACCAAGATTTTAATTCTGTGCTGCATAATCTAAGATGCAAAATAGGTTTTAATTTTTTTCTTATTAAATACACCTCACTTGTATTTATTTTGGTCCAGCCTACAAGTACCTACTATTATATAGGTACTTATCAGTTCAATGGTTTTCTTATAAACTTTCTGCTTCTTGAATCTGTAAAAGACAATGCTCTTAATTTTATTTAAAAGAGGTTGCTTTACAATGAGGCTTCTACGGAATTTTAGTAACAACATAAAATTACACTCACACACTGGAGCATGTCCACGAACACTTAATAAATAATAATCCACCATTATAACTCGCCATCAGGCGAGTTGGCGTTCAAGCGCAAGCCTAAAATATAGAAAAAAAAACAAACATTAACACTTTAAAATACACAAGTTTAAAAGAAGCGACACGTTTTTTTCACGTTGGCCCCAAACCTCTCTTTAGTTATGAGAATTTTGTCATAGGATTTTGCCCCGTTTTTCAAATACAAAAAAACCTTCAAAAAGATCAACTGCTAACGCCATCTGTAAAAAGTTTCTAGTACTAACTCCATTTTCTGAAAACATACAACTATTATTCAATCTGACCTGATGATTATAAATATTGATATAAGTAATAAGTACTTAGGTACCTAGATTCTTGTTTTGATGTAGTGAAATAAACTATGCTAAGACTGATTCGTAAATTAAATGTCAGGCTTATTTAGGTTCCTCTAGAACTCTTTGGAAGTGCAAAGGTAAGTCAACGTCTCAACGGGCACACATTGGCTTAACGATGGTTTGTATTTCATTAACTTAGGCCTATGTTCATCAAAATTTTACAAGGTAATATGTAGGTAGGTATCTATAATTATACTCGGTCCTAATTTTTTTAGCTCAATTTTCATATTCCTAAAATGTTTTTACAGTAAGCAATAACATTGTAAAGTCAGAATATAAGGTTTTCATTCAAATTCTACTGTAGATTTCAGAAAATAAAAACATAGGCAAAGTATAGTTAGATTAACAAAAAGCTGACAAAACGGCGATAAGATTACTAGGGCTGTAAATGCTGTAATGTAAGGCACGACTTGGGCTGGACTGAATTAAATACGAAACTTATTGGACTAGGCACACTTTTTTTTATATAGGTAAGTATAATGGATCTACGTTTGGCCACCAACTCGCCTGAAAGTAAGCGATGTGACACTTTGGCATTCTGCAGTGCAAGTACCGTTCTTTATCTATCGTCAAATTCGCTAAAATGCTATAGAATCAATCACAGCGAGTACTGCAAAAATGGCATATTATCGAATTTGACGACCTCAACTGTCAATTTAACGATCGATAAAAGAACGGTACTTGCACCCCTGTTTAGTTTTGACTACCACAGAGATATACTTAGGTACCTATTTATTTCATACTGAAGTAAATGCGGGTGAAGACTTTGTACAGTGGCCAAATGAGCAATTAATACAAACATAAAATTTTGACCAACACTGGTGTAAAGAACACGGTGTCACCAACTTTAGTGTTTAAGCGTACAAAATAGAAAGATAACGATATTTTAAACTAGACAGAAGTAAAAAAGAACACGACAGACAAGATGTTGACTGTGCAATGTAATGTACTTGTAGTAAATGCTTTTAAACAGACATTTGAATATTTATGTATAGTTCAAAGATCATAATATTTTAAGATACCGTAATATGCATTACGGATGCATGTTTCATAACGGAATAAATTATTGATACAAATGGATATTTATTTGCTCCATAAATAATAGCACAATATTAGGGCCCTCTTTTCCGACTTTTTGCAATTTTGGTCATTCTAGTTTGTGTCTAGTTACATCCA
Source organism: Agriopis aurantiaria (assembly GCA_914767915.1). Lineage (NCBI taxonomy): Eukaryota > Metazoa > Arthropoda > Insecta > Lepidoptera > Geometridae > Agriopis > Agriopis aurantiaria. The sequence continues at coordinate 13,654,958 of OU611986.1, read as the reverse complement.
GGTTAACATAAAATAATAATAACGGTGTCATATCAAAATTTAATGTTTTATCTAGGAATCCCCGAAGACCGAAACACGATTAAGGACATTTCGCTAACCTCGCCTTAAACTATATAAGCAGACTATTTCAAAATGTTTATATGTTTATAAGTCCAAACGAAGTAACTCAATAAGGTAAAATTACGTGAAATCATGAATAAAAATAAAATAAAAGCGAAAAAAAAAGCGTCTTTAAAACAAAAATGTAGCTAAAACTCTAGAGGCTCAAATTTGGAATACACAATTCTTAACACAGATATAGGTACAGGAAACAACGTACATGATGTCAATAATTAATACAAGTTAACATAACAATTACAACCGTCTTCACGGAAATGTCAATAAATGGGATTTACCGCCCCTGATTTTCCGCCCTTAGAGGTTCGAAATATAATAGCTTATTTTCAATGAAAAATTATCAATAAAATCGGTTGACAATCGCAAAGATGTTACGTAACATACACATAAAAAAAATACAGTCGAATTGAGACTCCTTTCACTCGCGTCGCCCAGGATTAGTAGCAGTTAGGTTGTAATCCAGTCGTTAGAATCCTTCACTTGCTCGTGATTCATAAATCCGTCCTTTATTCTTCTTGCCTAACTACTATTGTTTAGTAGTTTTTAGCTATGGCCCGTTTATTTCTGGCCTATTCTAAGTTATCATTCTCTTTTTTAGACTGGCCTTTAAGTCTAATTTAAAACTGGGGTGATAAGACCTCCACTGACATCCCGCTTGGGGTATACTATGCATTTGCCCCTGCCAGCCTATACCCAAACTAGTCGAGCTCCTGAAAATAACGGAGTACGGCTGGGTCGCTGACTAAACTATTCTACCCCTATTTTGCCAGGTGTTGTGGTATTGGAGACTTGTTGTTGTTTAGTTTCTTCAAGGAGTCTCGGCCTTAATCGTATGTCTTCTGTGGCCTTGAAATGCAGTAGCAAATACATGCTCCACGGTCTCTTTTTCCTGTAGACATCCTCGGCACAAAGGGCTGTCTGTGGCTTCAATTTTGTATAAGTGATTATTTAGCTCACAGTGACCTGTGATGGTACCTATCACAAGCTTTTTGGCTACATTAACCGGCATAGTTGGACAATTACTGTACCTACTACATGGAAAGTCAGATAGGCAGTGGATAGATTCATTTTTCGTGCACTAGATATAAAAATTTGCATAATACAGATAAAGAAACTTCCATCGATAGATTGATTGAACAGCAATAGACGTCCTACGGCTGAAATGATGATTCACTTTCATTGCAATCTTTATCATGGTGATCGGTTTTCTTGGCCACCAAAATGACGATAGCGTAAGATTGACTATGTCAATGCTGTTGTAAGCTTTGCTGAAGTCCACAAATACCTGATGCGCGTATTTTCGTTTCTTTTCTGCATCGGCTGTAAGCCAGTTTGATCCACGGACTGTATCTGTACCGTAAACTATACTAATGATCAAATTAAGAAATATACAAACAAACAAAGTAATTTATTTTGACATAAATTTAGTTTTATATGTAGCCTGCCTGACTACAATCCATTCTAATCTGAATTTAGATAGGTAGATACTTAGATAGACACTTGAAATAAAAATTACAAACAGATAGAAAACACTTACGAGCTAGTGCCACAAGTGGCGGCCTTATCGCTAAAAGCGATCTCTTCCAGGCAACCATTTTATTTATTTATTTCTTGGAATGGATGGAATTTATTTCTTTTTTCAAAGAATAAAAATGTTTTAAACGTTTATCGGGACTTATCACGTATTATTTACGTATTATTTTGACGTGATAAGTCCCGATAAACGTTTAAAACATGTGTTCAAATCGCGAAAATTTAAAAATTACTATTAAAAATGTTGACATCCCGAATTCTGATAACAAAAGCCAGCAGTCCTTGTCGCGTCCCTTTGTAATGGAGAATATACCTATATCTAAAGGACAATTCTGAAAGAACTTCGAGCCCTTATAAGTCCTTTACCAGGAACTATTGTTTAGGACATTTTAATGACAAATCATTCAAAGCTGAACTTAGCTTACAATACAAAATATTGATGATCTGTAAACATTCTGAGCATAGTAATACTTACTTATTTTAATAGCTACGTAGTTATATAAGTATGTATCTCCATAACTTTCCCAAATCTCATAACTCTTGATGCGTCCATTTCGTTTTGTATCATGCCTTCCTTATTTTTAACCGACTTCAGGCGGAGGTTATCAATTCGACTGTGTGTGTTTTTTTGTATGTTAGTTACGCGATTACTCCGCCAATATAAGTAGAATTGTTTTTGATAATTCATTTTTGGAAACAATTTCATTTCGTTATATTTCTATCGAGGGTTCTATTTTGTGTTTACGTTGGACTCCGAAAAACAAGACAACAGTTCTGTACTTAGTTGTTATTCCGCAATTTTCAGTCCATGAAGGATCCGCCCTAAGTACCACACTAGGGAACTGCTTATTAATAAAAACAGCGTAGGTATATAGGTATGGCGGGTCCTAGTTAGTGAATATTGAATAATGATAAACACAGAAATCAAAACAGTAGGCTTGCTCGAATTAATCTGTAATTTTCAACTCCGTCATAGGTATGCTCAATTAAGCAAAATTTATCACAGTGTTATATAATTAGGCCTAGATTCAATTGTGATATTGATCTAGGTAACGATTCTGTACAATCAGCTTTCCAATTAAATTGAGGTGGGCTTCCAGCACAAAAAAGTTCCGAAACTTGTCTTCTAGCGCCCCGTGTCAAATTAGGGAAACTACTTAAATGCTTGAAACTGCCATCCACATCAAAATACAAGCCCATTTCCGTACAAAATAAGGTCGACTTTTGAATGCATTGAAATTCCATTGTTATCTGGCGGCATCGTCTAATATAAACGAAAAGCATTTTGACAAAGAAGATTCTGCCTTATTCCTCAAGTGTACAGCCCAAAATTCTATAAACTTGGAAAGTTTATAGCAACTCCTACAGAGCTCTGAGGCCCTAGTATCTCGGCGAGAACGCGCCAGTATTCGGCTTCGACCGAACAACTGCCGAGTGCGCATGCTCCCCGCCACCGCTTTCGACCAATCAGCGAAGAGCAGTATTCCATCCGCGCAAAATATCTTCCCTAGTGAGATTCCGATGTAACAAACGAAAATTACAGTCATTTGCATTATAAGCGTATTTTTCCTCATCATATTACTCGCATTCATCCTAATTCTGATTTTTAAGTACTTTGTGAAAAGCCGTTTTATAAACTCATTTTTTACACCCCAAAGTACACTAGTCCACTGTCGCATGACATAGTTCTATGGTTTTTTGATAGATGGCGCTATTATAAATGTGCAATAAAAATGCGTAATAAAAAATTGTGTACCTAATAAAACAAAGGTGCCCTGATAAGAGATACAACAAAACAAAAAGGTATAAGTACCACATCATTTGTTAAACTTTAAAGAAATGGTGCGTTAAGTAGCAAAATTACATCAAATCTCAAAAAAAAACTTATCACATAAAAAAATATTTCAGAGAAAGTAAACGTAGTGATGTTTATATCTGCTGACGTATCTTTAAAAATAAGCCTTCAGATTGTTTTGCGGCTTGATAAATGACACGATAAGGAAACGATGTGTATAAAAGTTGCCTTATTTATTTAGTTTTTGCGATCATGAGTCTTCAATTTCGAGCTTATCAAATAAGGAATACCATTCGCGTAACGGTTTCTCTAAGTATAAAAAATATGATGAAAAAGCAAGCCGTTACCCACGGGTTACAGATACGAAGCGCCGATAATAATTCAAAACGAACGGATCCAGAATGCACTCGGAAGGAACACAAAGCGACCAAATTTTCTATAAATAATCGCTTGACAATGCTCCACCGTAATTTTATCCATCCCTGTATTGGAATGGAATAAAAAAGTGCTGAGGGTTCGACGCCGTCCATAGAGTCGTCTTCGTTGATTTATTTATTTTGCGAACATACTTTATTGGTAGTGCATTTTGTACGTCTGATGTTTTTGTTCTTACCGGCATTTGATGCTTTGCCACTTTTAATGTTATTCCAAGTACCGGAATAAATGACACTTATTAAAAAGGAACTCTTCTACGCTGTTCTCAAATATCACAATGTGTTTAATAATAGGTTAATAATTTGAAATCATAACAATCACAAAAATCAATGATTAAATCACCTTACGTATTAATTAGGTTAACAAACATAAATTTATCAAATAAAACTAATACCTACCTGTTGTAAAAGACTTTAATCTTAATTTCAAGCGAGACTCAAGACTAATTAGTGTTGCAAGTCACGATTCCTTTCGAGACCCCGAGTCCTATGAATTTTATGTCAATTAATAAATTGTATTCTTTGACATGAACTGACTCATTGAGTTTTATACTTGCTGTAGTATGTACCTATGTTTTCAAAGTTTAAAGAATAAAGTAATAAAATCAGCTCAAAATTATGGACATACCTAATCAATGAAATTACAAAAAAATTATACAAAGCAGCGCGTCATATTTTTTCCACGTTCTCACCAAAACTCCACCTACTTTGTATAGCTACTCACTATTATTATGAGATTACAAAGATTCTAACCATTACAATACTTTTGAAGAAAAAAAAACTTAGTCTGATTGTTTTCAGGCAAAGATTCTAGTCTTCCTATAAAGACTCAAAATTCAAAAGGAATTCAGCTGCACTCGGACTCAATGAAGTCTTCAAAGGGAACTCCCGAGTCTTCAAAGGGAACTCAAAGCATATTATTACAAGACTTAGAAAACGAGTTTCTTACAACACTGTTTTAAATGTTTATCGGGATTATTACGTATTATTTAAATTGCTCATACAACAATAAATAAGTGAAATATCAATTAATTTTTTTATTTCAACATTTGTAAACATTTTGTTTGTGTATTATTGTACGTAATATATAATAGTATTCCATTAAAACTAAATCAAATTATCAGGCGTGTGGTGATATAGTGTACAATTTATATAAATTAAATTGTATTTTTTATTAAAATTTCTAACAAGTGTAGAGATTTATTAAAATAAAAAATTTCGAACTATTCTACATATTTCACTGTCACAAGACTTCATTATAATCGAGGGCTTATATACCCGTTGCGTAGGTACCATGCGGCCCCTCGAAATATAAAAACTATGTGAATGGCCCCCCTATATTTAGAAAGCATACTTAATCGCATACACGTTCGCTTGGAATATTAAAGTGTGTGGGGAAGCGTCATATGGGAGCCCCCACACAATTAGAGCCTCGAAGTCTGCATTGTCTCGCGCATCCAACATTCCGTTACTCACAATCTCGCACCGACACGCTGGGAACTAACGATCAGGTGGTAAAAATTATACAGCTTTACTGCCAGCCAATTCAAATACGATCATACACTTGTCCCAATTCAATAGAGCTACAATCCGAATCGATTCGGTAAATTCTTTAATTTAAATTCTTCACTATCTTGACACCGATCGCGATACTTTATGACTTCGGACGAAACCCTTTGGCTCGAATTGCGACATCCAATCTGAATATGGACACCGTTACCGGCAATCTCACATAAAAAGTTAGAGACAAGTTGGTGCGGGTAGTCGTGTAGACGTCGTCATTATAATAATGCGCCTGTTGCCTCGCCGGCGGTCGTTATGCCCCACGCATTATTATGTAAATGTAAAACGAAATGGAAAGGACGGTGGTTTTTTTAATGTTCCTTTAACTGATGCAGATAAGGAACGTAATTAGTGAAGGATATCGCGGGACCATGCAGGTGAGATGTTCCCACGTCGTGGACATATCTAGTCTCTAGTTAATTATCGACCACTTCAAGTATTTTCTCTATTATTATTGAAAGCCTCAACCATTAGGAATAATACATTATCACCTGCACCCAGTGTGTCATAATTTGATTTGAAATGGCACTCAGCATACCAAATAACTGCAGTGTTTATACATTGTTTGATGGTTTCAATAACAATGGAATGTAATCAGTTACGGCGTTATGAAGGGTCGAGACAAGGGTCAGGGTATCTGGTTGTGATTGTGCCTCCCTCATCTTATTCACCCCACCATTTGTGTTTTTTTGCTTATCTAGCTGAGCTCCCAATGCTCCCATATCTGTGCCCCGCCGCTAGCACTGATCTCCCTTAATTGAGTTATTACTGGCGTATTTATTCAGGGTTTATAATGAGCTTGACGAGAGGTTTTATCATTTTAGTGGGTAAGTAGGTTCTTTATTACCCTTAAATGTAAACCTTCCAGGGTTAACACGTTCATTTACAAAATAATTGTTTAGTCGCACCATGTCTTAATTAGGTATTCCCAAAAACATTACCCTGAAAATAAAACTGCCGTTTTTCTAACAAACCACAAGCATCGGCATCAAAATGTAAATCAATACCAAGTCACGGAAATCTCGAATCAGTGCATTCTCCCTCGTGAGGTGACACGAGTGTGTTTGCTCTTCGACTTGCCACAAGTTAGGGTCGGAAGCCCTTTATGCCAAACAAGAGCTTGTGTTGCCCGAACCCGGTAATTTGTTCAAATACCCCCTCTGAACAGAACAGGTACCTATTAGTTCAAACGGGACTGGACTGGAGTAATCAGAATTGCTTTTTTTATTAGAAAATTTTGCCGTCTGAAGGAATATTGATTTATTGGTAATTTTGCTCTCATTTGGCAAGGCAATCTACGAGCTGCACTAAAATGCTGAGAAGTACATGGCATAATATAATATCTAGTGCAGGTAATTCTATGATTGAATACTTTACTTAAAGCTCTATTTATCCATGAACACTGTATTTTTTTTTTTAATTTAATTTATTTAAATACAGTTTCAATGAGCTTATGCTATTACGACTATAGTTACTTCAACATTTGCACAACCTTTCCGTTATACTAAACTATTATTTGTTTCCTTTCTCTTGAAAACAGAAATCTTCTCTTCTTCGATAATGATCTTAGACTCTTAGTGTACTATAATTTGATCTGTTTTAGATCAATTGTTATTCTCAAATCGATATTTAATAAAAAATTTACTACACAAGCCAATACAGTGTTGATCCCACCACTTACGCCTACAACAGATAAGATAAGCCACGCCAATGATGCATTAGGCTCTTCATTCAGTCAACAGTTCATTGTTGTTGTTACGTTGATATATCATCAAGTGGTGACGTCTGTTGCTTGACAGTCAGCGACAGTGCGTCGATTTAATTGTCTGCGAGTCGATGACCGTGCGACTGGCACCGAGTGCAGCGGCCGTTACCGAACTGTTCTTTGATGCCCATTTATAGGACTAATAGCCCCCATCAATTGCCAACTGAAGCATACTCATGCCGAAAGTACCTTTATATTGCTCTAAAAACTACTTGAAAAAAGTTTTCTCTTGCCAAAAATGACTGGCGAAACGTGATTTCGAAGTGGTAATTGATTCGGATCTCTAAAATGTGACGGTCATAGACACGGCATCGGATAGCGTGAACGATAGTCATAAAAATCCAATTTACACCTTTTCACATCTTATTAATTGATGAAAGTAATAATTAAAAGACAACGGCACATGTGTCTGCATTTAAACAGCGCTTAGCTGCGACGCCGACTGGCACAGCGTTGGTTAGTTTAGTTGACTTGACCCTGTCTTTGTCTGGCGCTCCAACAATCGCAAACTTGCTTACCTTGTCTAGCATATCAATTTTCTCGCATACAACGCTCGGGCTTCGTACATACCTACTCGGTATTTCTGCGCTCCTGGTATTTCTGTTACGTAAGAATACACGAGATTCTGTGTTTGAATTCGTGATATGGATGAGTATTTGAATTTATGTTCTGATGTTACTGTATATAAATTACTTATTGTATTAGGTTACAGATTTGTTGCCAATTATCAACTAGTATTAAAAAGGCATGCAATTTAATCCGTCAATTCTAAATAGGATTAACATTTAATAAGCATTCAAATAATTTTGTTCGGTACGAGTAGTGATGTACTTTGCATACAGAAAGTACGTGTTTGCAAATGGACTACGATAGACACGTCACGTCCGTCGTTGTGGAGGTCCTGACGTGGATAGAATAGATTATGTAAATACCTACAAGTTTCTTTTCGCAGGGTATGAACATACCAATTAATTTTCAATCCAATGAAACAAATTTTTTGAAAAGTAAGACATTTATATCCTTGTGTGTATTTAATGCTGTTTATGTATTTTCCTTAATTTAAACAATTCAAAAGGCTTAGACAAATCTATGGAATAATAATAGAGTTCGGAAACTTTCCAAACTTTCATTATGCTTCATAGACTCCGAAAGTTTATAAGCAGTGAAAATAGTTACGAATATAGTTCATGATTGCTATCGTGCCTTTAGACCATCATGTAATTTAGCTATAACAGATTGTCTTATTAAAACTCATGTAAAAGAAACCTTCGAAATTCCTAATTAGTTTATAGGTAGTCAATTAGTTTATAGGTAGTCAATCAACAAGTTGTAATTATAATGAGACGTCACTTTAAAATTAATCACGACAGCATCATTACTGCGTCAATCGCTTCAGGCTTCAATATTCATCCTATCATTCTTCCACCTACCCTCACCCTCGGCCCTCCAGCGCCCTTTTAACGCCTTGCCAAAAGGGTCTTTCCCAAACACCGAAATTAAACGTCACAATTGAATTACACTCAATTTTCCACCCTAGGGGAATGGGGATTGAGCTTGTTATGGCCTGCCGAGTTACGTAGCTCTCAGATATTAAATCTTAATTTCTTTTTGAAATGAAACAATGCTATGAAAGCCCAGATAAAATTTAATTGTCGGGACGCGCGACACTTTTTGGATGACCTTTTGTGCTGAAGTTGGACTTCGTGGCTTTTTTTAGTCCTTCAGTCAAACAATTATCTTCTTTTGTGCAACTTTAACTTCATAATCATCGTTATTTGGCTCATCATACTTCTTGACCTAAGTGGGTGTTATATCCAGATCCCAGACGTTGATGAAAGAGATAAAAGTTTTTGGTGGTTATAAAACAGAGTACCTACTATTATTTACCAAATGTGGGCGTCAATATCAAAATATGTGTTAGTTCTTTTTATTTGTCTGTTTGTTGTTACTTTTTATGAATTATGGTTATTTACCTTGATGACTTTATTTTGAATTCTTACACTTTAGGTAGGTACAATCGATTCCTCATTGTTTGCATTGCACGTCATGTTTTAAATTGATGTTAACATTGCTTTTAAACTGTTTAATTTAATTAGGAAAAAAGTTATAAAATACGTTCCGTATCTTTCGAAATATCTACATATTAAGTATGTAAAGTTAAATTTGCACAATAATTTCGACTATTTACATTTTTATGCATGAATTTAATTATGTACTCAGTTGTTAAGTACCTACTTTATTTTGTAAAGATCAGATATCGACATATTTCTTCCTTGCCGAAGAGTTCATTAATTGAGTTACCACCGCTCAGAAACTTTACAAGACAGAAATAAAATTCTGTCCAAAAACCCCTGAACACTCACGCGCTTGGACACTTGGTCTCGTTTTCTATTCGTATGGACAAGCCCTTTAATTTCACCGCTTAGAGCAATCTAATGGACGAGTCAACACTCAACACCTCTCGGAATCCTTGACCGAGGATGGGTCTAATGAGGCGACACAGCGTCGGTCGTGCGCAACTCGTCACGCTTTCTTCGCCTGTCTCCAGACACGGGGAGCAATTCGTATGACTTGCCAACTGACAGGCCACAGTTGCCATTGAACCACTGGTTTGGTGAGAAAGTAATGGGACATTGTGTCACAGTAACTGTGTAAGTACAGGATCCGGTTCAACAGCCGTACTTATTACACCCCTAACGATGATAGTTATTTGCCTTTTATTGTGATAGTTATATAGTTATTTGTCTTCTGTCTGACTGTATTATGACTGTAACCACTACAGACTAGACATTACCAATCCACACCATTCAATTGTTAAAGAATTTTTTCTAAAACTGTTTTCACGCTCTCATCAAAGCTTTGAAACGCAAATCGCTGCTCCTGAATGCATCGAAAATTGTTTGACGTTTTGCAGTTCCCTCGCTCTCGTCAAAGTAACAAAAATATATTTTTTTAAATATAAAAATATAATTATTTATAGACAACAACCATGATGATCTTGTTTTGTCTTCGAGACTTAATATAGAATAGACTGTACTTGGTTTATCTTCGAAATAAAAAAGAGAGATTGGATGAGATCGATAACAAATAACAATCGATGCTAAGCTCAACCCAAGTGAACTAAACAAGATCATATCGCACACCAATGAAACTGAAACTAACACCAAGAAGCACACAAACACCCTTTCACGGTAATTTGGGCGCGCGTTCTGCCAATTTGAGAGGATTCCAGTTTAAACGCGCGATCGGTCCCTGTGGGCGAGAGCGACCTAACTACGCTCGAACCATTAATCTAACTCTCCTCCCCCTGCCTTACCCTCCCTAGGCCTCACTACTTCACTAGGGTTGCTAATTTTCACGTATAATTGATTGAATTGGATATATATTTTGTCGTGAAGATGTTTTCTAGGATATACCTACGCAAACGGTACGAGCTACTTGGCCCATCGTGCCTCTTCGCATTCTTCGTCATGACAAATTCATTAAAATCGTTATAGAAAAAATGCAGAAGGAAGAAGAAGAGGACGAGGTTCACCAAAAAGAGTGTACCTTACCTATCCTTTGATATATATCGTACGGAATGTATACTCAAAGTTTGATATCCTATGAGCGTATGTTTTGCTTTCTGGATTATACATTAAGTATAAGAAGGCAGAAGACCGTGAACGATAGATAACTACTTTCAGAAAAACCTTTATAATTGGAGAACCTAATATGAAAACATAGATTTATATAGCTGAATATTTGTGTATTATAGACGTACAACCCTATTCCCCGGACCTCCAGGGATGTCAAACCTGGCACTCCGGACAGAGTCGGGAGCAATTTGCGACAGCCTGATGCACAGTGAAATGTAACCGGTAAAAAAGAAAATTGCGCCGCATTTTGTATAAAGTATAAGCCCGTCGAAGAAACGTTTTCCTGTAAAATGATTTTCTTTGCCGATATAAATCGTTTACTTATTGGAAATTGAAAAGCTTTTAAGCAATTTAGAATTTGTTGGTTTTTCACGTGGTAGAAAACCTTTTGTATTTTTGCGTGGCAATCAAATAAATCAAATTTGTTTACGGAACCGCGTCTTGTCGTCCCCCATTTCACTTTAAGAAGAGATGCCTAAACAATCTTCCGAATGTTTAATTCTTAGCTTAGTTTTGGTAATAAAGCTATTTTCCCACATTAATAACGTGATGCGTGAGAACTCTCATTGTAAAAATGAAATAAATAATTTTAGCAACGGTGCGGGTAAGTTCTTTTTCATTACAATCACCTGTTAGAAAAACAATTTTGAGGAGGATTTAACTCTGCAACCATACAATTTTCACACAACTTTGACAATCCAAAACTTGTAATCTTGGGTTCCTATTTGTTTTATGTTATTATCCCACTAGTTTCACATTATAGACCACAATATTTTTATATTTCATTAAAAATAATGTGCTAGTTAAAAAAATACATTAATTTGCTATTACATTTGCCAGTTGAAGTGGCAATGGGCAGGCCACATCGCTCGAAGAACCGATAACCGATGAGGAATAAAGGTTCTTTTGAGTGGAGACCACGAACCGGAAGACGCAGCGTAGGTACGCCTCCCACTACAGATGAACCGACGACATCGTGAGAGTCGCGGACATCCAGTGGATGCAGACTGTCGTTCAGTAAAGAGGTCTAAGAGGGAGGCCTATGTTCAGCAGTGGACGTCTTCTTGCTGATGATGAATGTTAACATTCAAGTATGCGTTGGTCCACAATTTAGGATTTAAATATAGACAATTCAAAAAAAAATACGACTAACAGGATGCGAACCTGCGCAATCAGGGTTTACGCCTCGAGCGGTCTAACATAAGACATAAGAATTGAATTGAATTGAATTTATTTTTAATCTGATTTGTTGTAATTGAATTTTTATATTGTGTTGTATTGCTTGACATGTACCTATTATTTGTAATGTGTTACTTGAAATAAATAAATATTATATTATAAGCTATGGTCGCTTTCTGTTCGGCCTCAAATTTTTTAATTTTAAGCTTTATTTGATGCAACCAATCTAAGCGGTCTCTCGCTGACGCTATCTCAAAATACTTGCTACTTCTTGAATCCTTACAGGCCCCAAAGCTGAGTAAGTGAGTGTCTTACTAACTCTAAACCCGGCTTGGGGCGTAAACCCGGATTGTGCTGGGTTGGTTGATGGTTGAACCCGGGGTCGATGTATCGTTTTTATTTTTTATTTCCGAATTTTTAATTCATTATTGAGGTTTTTTTTAAATTGTTTCCGTGACTCAGAATTCCATCATTTATGAACCGATTAGGAATTTTTATCTTTTTAATTGAAAGGATTATATTTTCCGATTGGTCTCATAGAAATTTCATCACACCTAATCGGTTTTGTAGTTTGGCTTTTAAATCAAAATAACTGGAAACTTCGGTTACTTGGATAACAATATTAAATTACGTATTTAACAAATTATGTGAAGTCGGTTTTTTATATTGATAATATAATTATCTGTCACCATTACGGCGTACTCTTGATTATCTGAAACTATCATAGAAGGCTTACAGAATAAAAGAAATAAGCTATAAGTAAGTACTTTTCCAGTTTTTTGTGGGTCAAACTTGAGTAAAAATGAGGCGCTGAATTGGCGTCTAAACTATGAAATTTATTGTCCTTTCTTTTTTATCCATAAGAATAACGCATGCTTTGGATTTGCCAGACATAACCTTTACTTCTTTATTGTAGCACTCTCAAGTTTCTGCTATTTTTCCCAATTTATAACCAAATTTTTGTAATTCACCCACTTTAGTTCTTTCAGTATCATTTCGTTCTACATATTGCCATAGTTTTGCCATTACATATTGTTGGAGCCATAAAAACGCATTTTATCGTTTTTCGTATCGTATCGTCGTTATTTTTCCATTTTCCTCCCCTCAGACGTTATCGACTGAACTATCAGACTATGCTATTAAAAAGGAAGTAAGATCGTACTATACGTATAGGCCGAGTAGCTTTATTTTCAGAGTACCTATTTTTGCCGCCCAAATGCCTCTGATACGGCTTGATATCTCTATCTCTTCTCTACATGGTATAAATTAAAGTCGACAAGACAGAATTTTACACGTGAACCGAGCGCTCGGTTGTGAAAAATCATTACAAAAGTTGGATTTTTCCAGACAATAAAATGGACATTTCGTAATTCCGGACTTTTAGATAGATACGGAAGGATTACTTTCAGCACGAAACAGGTCCTGCTTCGTTTCTTGCAGGTCCTGCCTGCTACCGAGTTCGGAATCATACCTTTACTAATACTTGAGGTCCCAGCTGCTTTTCTCATTTCTGTTTCAGTTTACATCCTATATTGTAACGTAGTCTGAAGATGTCGTTATCGGCTGAGCCTCGCTCGATGCCAGACACTGGATTATTGGCATTTGGCACCGCTCCAACTGCTACACGACATTATGTTTATTCTATTTACATATTGTATCGTAGGGGCATAATAGATGTTTCCTCTTCTTTGCGTGTTGGCGAGTCTTTGTAAATCCTACTTAAGGGGGTTATACGGAACGGTGGTACAGAACTGAAAGGAAGTCATTAAACTCACCAACTTTTTAGGGATACATATTTGGAAATAAGGAATTATGCATCTTGTAATTGTAATTTACAAATGATGAATACGACTTCAAAAAAGGAGGTTCCCAAATCGACTGTATTTTTTTGTTTACCTAAGTATGTGTTACGGGATAATTTCCCCGATTCTGAGTCGATTATTATGTTGTTTTTTTTTTAAATATGAAAGGCTATAATATCTCGAAGTAAAAATTATATCTTTTACGGAGGGAAGGGTCTTTGCCCAGCAGTAGAACAGTAATGGCTAAAATAATAAATAATAATGATTCCAAAACCAAAGCCGCAAGAGATAAGGACCTCTGGCTCCAGGGGTGCTAAATGCATAAAGCTGCGAGTTGCGTTTAGTGAAAGAGTGCAGCAAACCTCTCGATACCCTAAACCTATACGCCAATGTTGCCCCTCCGGCGCCAATATAGGGCAGCCTTTATGAGGGGGGGGGGGGGGGGGCGGCAAGACTGGCAAGTCATCAAACTTTTGACATAAGGCAAAACTGCCGTAACTCATATCATAGACCAGCTCAACATCCGCATTAATCGCCATCAACAACTTACCACGATAGCCCAGAATTTTTCAATCCTATATAATCCTATAATCGATGTTAAAGTTTAAATTTAAAACCTGCGTCATAGCTCCGGTCGAGCGACTGATTGACGTCACACAGAACAAAACAACTGAGCCAGGCAGCAAGTTTGATAATCACTAAATTTCTAATAGAAGTAATTGTTTATAAATGTTGTGTAGTGCCACAATGTACAAATACTTCCATAAAGACACCGGAAAACTATTCGTTCCTGTTCCAATGGACCCCAAAACTCGCAAAAAGTGGTTGGAACTAAGTACTTAGCTCGTAGAGAACCCAAAAGTATTGGAGCTAATTCAAGTGTTTCTATGTGCGAAGATCATTTTGAGGTACATATTTGAGTCTATATATTTCTATTATAATTTGTGTTTTTATTGCATTACTATTTTATGTACTGTTACTTTCTTTTTAAACATTGTAAAGCTTGACATAACCTAATAAAATAGTGATATCCACTTACTACAACATACTTTTTGTACAACTTGATTGAATGTTTTGCTTGGAGAACAATTAAAAATTTATACTTACATTGTAGTTTTTACGTTTTGAGTTCTGCAGCGTAGAAACAATGACGTAGATTATTATTGAAGAAATATGCAACCATAAATACATTAATTTTGGGTAAGTTACTGCTGTCTGCTTGCACAAAATGTTTCTCCATTCTTCTCACATTTAACCGCCGGACTGTTTTTGGTGAAAATTTCTGGATAAATCGCTCTCAAAATAGCTTTACAACATTAAATTCGTAAATATCAATACAAAATCTGTTTGTTTAGATCTGTGTAACGTCACTAGGGATGAAGCCAATTACAAACCGTTTTCGATCACGTGATCAAATGTCGAAAATACAGTTATTTTATTCGCGTTTTTTACAAAAAATAAGCATATTTTTATTAAAAAATCAATGAAATATGCTTTTTCATTATGTCATATTTATGGATGATGTCAATTGGCATAATATTTTCAACACAGTCAAATACCCTATTGTGTATGAAAAATTTCAGCTCAATCGGTTGTGGATAACTGTTTTAAATTCAGTTGCAAGATTTATTTGACCCATACCTACTGTTAAGGCAAGTCTAAAGACGAGGTTCTTTAACCAGTGTGTTTCAAGTGATAACATATGGTACTGAGACGTGGTCCTCAACTGTTGGCCTTTTGGAAAAATTCAGTCTCTTTGCTTGATAGAATCTGAACCGTGGATATTCGCCAAAGAACCAGAGTCACCGACAATACCGAAATAGCTATAAGAAGTAGCAATGGGTAGGCCACATCGCTTGAAGAAATGGGGAAGTTCTTGCGTGGAAACCACGAACCGGAAGACGCAGCGTAGGTAGGCGTCCCACTAGGTGGACCGACGACATCGTGAGAGTCGCGGGCATCCAGTCGATGCAGATGGCAGGCGTCATTCAGTGTGGGTCTAAAGGGAAGTAGGTACTATGTTCAGCAGTGGGCGTCTTCTGGCTGATGATGATAATGATAATGAGGCAAGTTAAATAAAAGATTGTAAAAAATACCTCTTTTCGTGCGGCGTAGTGCCCGCGTTCCATGTAACCCTGATTAATGTGGCTATTTAACATGCATACATATTGATGTGATTTGTCACGCTAATTATGAATGCCATGAATAATGAATGGACGAGTATTATGAATACGAATGTAACTATCTCTCTTTGTATAGGTATGTTGGTTACCTATTCATGATGATATTATGGTTGGACCAATCTATATACCTACCTAGATGAATGCAAAGGAAGTAGGAAATATACCATAAAGATAAACATATATGTTATTCACTTCTCATGTTCGTAGTTCTTGATATGCCCGGTCTACGCAGACTAAAGCTGTTATTTTATACTCATGCACTATTTAAACTCATAAAAATATTCTCTCTTTCCGCTTATCTTTTTCTCTTGCGCTTAGTATTCCTTAAAATTGTTCAGAGGTTCTTTTTGTAACATATTTCGTGTAGGAAGTTTGCCTCGAGCTTTAATATTATCCATAGATAAGATTAGATATTATTAAAGACCCAGACATTTGTAACATTAAAATAAAACAGCGTTAAATTCAGTTTTAAATTTAGTTAAAGATATATATATATATACTCGGTCTCACAATATCACCGTTTCATTTCCTCGCAATTAAAGTGAAAAGCCGAGTATTATAATTCTTGTATAAAACCCATTTTATCTTCGACATAAATATTCGCCTTAGTCTTCAGCTCAGGCTAATAAACGTTTCGGTTAAAATTGTTTTATGCACTTGTTGTACAATTTACAATTTTATCTCGGAAACATGCAAGTGAGAAGGCCGGAAGTGTGTGTGGGTAAAGCCATTGCGCGCAGCAAAATTTTAAAATAATGATGAGATTGATATGCCCGATGTTTAGGTACAAATAAAACATTAGTATTATCAGTAAATGTATTTAATAGAGCGGGCATACTTTCCAACGGTAAACTGTGACGTCACTGAAGTAAATTTATGGAAATATAGTTTCCTACATCATGAATAAATAGTGGGTAAGGTAAAATTCTTTACACTTGAGATACATATTTTCTTACATTTTTGACGGAAAAGGCAAGGAAATCTGGGTTATGGCAAAAAATTATGGCTGAAGTTTTGAAATAAATCGACATAATCAACATTAGCTTACCTATCATAATGTGGTGTGTCATGTATGATAATACATAAAATACAAAAGTATTTATTCGTTAAACTCTCGGAGAAAAAATTTAAGAGTGGATCTTGGTAAATATCTAACATAAAATAAACAATCTTTAATATTATGGTTTAGGTAGGTACTTTTTTTCATTCGTCTTGACAATTACGTTCGGCTTACGTTACGTACGTTACGTTACGTTACGTTAATTTTTTCGTTATATGCCCGATCATCCAGATAAATAAATTGAACATTGCATTTTTAAATACGGCATTTTAAGTACTACACGACACCTATATTTCAAAGATTGATAGTGTTACAAGTCTCCATCATATCTCAGTATGACGAGCTCAATAATTATATGTATTCTTTGCCACAATGTCAAGGCTCGGAAAAGTGGACCCGAAACTGCCAATAAGCTACCATTGCATCAAGCCTATTTAAAACTTTTGCCATATTTGACTTAAACCTGCCCAAAATCTTCTCCAGATAATATATTAACCTATGTACTCTTCATACTCAAAACTCTACTCCATATTTGAACTTTTTAAACATAAACATAAGCCGTACCGCATTGCTCAAAACAAAACTCGTTTATTTTCAAAAGATCACTTGACCCCTGTTTTATCGAGTCAACTGATTTATGCCTCGCTCTGTTGCACAATCAGTGCTTACTTTGAATATGCGGGTACATCCAATTTGTGAAACGAGCTTTTTAACATGTGTCCTTATCCTTATAGGTAATTTACCTACTTACTTCATGGTATTGTCAGTATTTCAGCGCTGGTATCACATATTTCCTCTGAATAAATAACATTGAAGTGTTATACCTACAATTTTCCTTTTAGCCTTACACCTCTCTTGGTCGTCTATTTGATGACATTTTGTCATTCCGTTTGCAGTTGTGTGCCGCTCAATATTGAAGTTTGCGTTGTAGAACTAGTAAGAATTTGTCAAGTATGTGCAATACGTGTTTACCACTTCTCAGTTTTTGGCAGTTTTTTTTTTCAGTAAGCTCGAGTTCAAGACTAATCCAAGCTATATTATTTTAAGCATAATTCACGACAGTTTTGTATTTATTGTTCGAAAAACGTCGGCCGTTTCTTCATTCCTCATCTCTACCAGTCTAAAGCACTGCTGGCTGAGCATCGTGAATTACCTGCCCTCACGAGTTCACGACACAGGTGCTTCATCTTCTCGCAGTATGCTTTATTTACTCCTGCGCCGATGTCACTGACGTAGATCATTCGTAGTAATACATCTGATCATCAGAGTCGCACATGAACGCAATGCATATTCGGCCATCATCAGCGACAGACGTCGAAGAAAGCATGGATTAGGTGCCATGTAAGACGTCTACGATATTTTTATCCAAATGTTTAAGTCCTATTCCGATTTCGATCCTAAGAGAGCCGAAGTCGGGATAATAGTTCAAAGTGGTCATGGTAGTCTCCGATACGAAATCCGAATGCGTCTGTCCTCCCTCATGTGAGCCGTCAGATGCAACGACACACATGTTGGACTGTGCAGCGTGCCCTATAAACTGCTCTCTGGAGTCGTCCATGGCCTCAAACAGATCGCTCTAGAAGCCATGAACAGCCTCCCGATTCTACTAAAGAAATTGTCTTTAAATTGTTATTGTTACGATTTTAATTGTTAAATAACTGCCTCAAAATTGACAGTTTATTTTTATTTTTTTATTCTAAGTTATAATATTAGGTGGTTGTATTTTCCTAGTACAAAAAAAAATTTAATACTCAATTTTGAAGCAGTTATTTAACAATTAAAATCGCAACAATTACAATTTAAAGACAATTTCTTTAGTAGAATCGGGGCCCTGTACTTTTGTGGTGGTCTGGTCAAAAAAACTGAATATAATAATCATTCACGAAACGTTGACTCAAAGGTGTTTACTCGTATACTGCCTTTTATACTACACTAACTGATGCCCACGACTTCATACGCGTAGACTTTCATATAAACTTTCAACCCTCCTTTGTCCCTCTTGATTCGGCTCTTTCGCAAGATCCTTAGCGGATCTCTACACCGCGTAAGAAATCTATCTGCCAAAGTTTCAGCTTCGTCGGTCGACGTAGTTTTCGAGATTTCGTATGATGAGTCAGTGAGTGGGAGATTAATACGGTTATCTTATTATCAGCAGATATTGTCAAGTTGACTGAAAAGTCTGATTATGACCCTGTTAATCAGCTTAACGATTAAAGTCTGTGCTACACGTGATATCCGAACACATTTATTAATCTCATTACCACTTCACGTGTTAATGAGCACGTGGATTATCATTAATTATTTGCACCTTAATGAGACGCTCCGTGGCTAATTGGCGCCTATGTTTCCGAGCCATGGTCCGCCCATGGTACGATTACAACCATACAATCTGCCATCTTGCTTTTACTCCCATCTACGGTAAAATAAACCTTATACGCACATTATAAGAACTATGTTAGCGCTTTACGTAACTTGGTAGGTCGGCACGAGTCGGCGGGGGTGGAGTGAGACGAAGTGGGGGTGGGAGCTCCCTTCGCCCCGCCCGCCCCGCGTCTCGGCCAATCACAGCGCTTTGGCCGAACGACCTCACCTTGCACGAGCGTCCCTTCGAAACTTTTTTTATTTTACTTTTTGTATGTTAATGCTTTTGTTCGGTTTTAACTTTGTATAGTTATAACTTAACAATAGTCGTATTTCCATTGATAAGCATTTTGGTAGTTTTTATTGTTTTCCTTTATTCAGTTTCTTTAAATGGAGTTTACTTTGTAATAGGTAGGTACTTTAGATTATTTTTTACTTATAACTTTTGTTGGTTTAATGAGACAGGGTCCTTTCTTTGTTGGTTAAATCAGGTTAATGACGAAAATAATTTTTGGAGAATTCCACACAAGCATTGAACTAAATTTTTACCTAAAACAAAAATATCGTTCGACGTCTTAACAAAGTCACTGCATCGGAATAATGCCCTCACTCACCCTTCGCAACTAAAACCAATAAGAGGCGAGGGTCTAAATCTACGGATGTATCATTGAAACGCCCTATGAGCCCTCCTCTTTAACCCAAATTGAACCTTATAGCCTCAATGCTTGGTTTAATATTACTTGCAAATTGTTTCCAAATTAAAGGCCGAAGTGAAAGGTGCGTAATAAAATATGCGGTTGTAATGAAACTCGGCACGATTGTTCGAAAGTGTGTATGGTTTATAAATACGGCTACGGCCGGCAACGACATGTTTTATGGCTTTTTCGTTCCCTATACAAAGTTTTGAAGTGTGTACAAAATATTATGTACCTATTTAAAGACTTAACTGAGACAAGACCTCCTAAATATTACAGTTTCTTTGATAACTATCAAATAGGTAACTAAAAATATTTTAATTTATGGTTAGGGTCAGAGTCAGCGCTCAAAAATTGCCGAATCAAAAGTAAGTACTTAGACTAAACCTAGGTAGGTAATCTGTGAATGTATGTTTGTTCTATGTTTGTTGCAAGCTAAATTAGACATTGTCATAACGGCATACGATTTAAATTAGTTTTTCGGTACCAAAATGTACTTATCCAAATCTACGTAAACTCAGACCTCTTTTTTTTTGCTAATTTTTGTACTAAACCAAACATCCATGATGTGTCATAAATTAATTGGTATATTGGATACAGTTCCTTACCTACTCGTACCTACCTCTCATCGGAACAATGAACAACATTTTTTCATCACCTAAACTGTACTGTAAGGCCCCAGAGCTGCGAGTGCCTGACTCGCTCACTACCCTGAGTACTTACTTACCTATAACTACTTTCCTACTTTGGTAGCTATTACATTGACTCCACCAGTTTAGTAATGGCTTAATGTGATAAGTAGCGTTACCACCAATAACACTATGTAAGTATCTACTTACAAACTTACTACCAAAAGGCACAAGACTTTAGACTGCATGTTACTTAGTTACAAGGAATTTATTTAGGTACCTACTAGTTAACCAATGTGTTCTTTTATGTACCTAATGTATTGAGAAAAGCTGGCCAGACATGTGGGAATTCAGTGGACGCGTTCTTTAGTTGCCATGTCACAAAATTGCATGTCTGTAGCGCTGCATGGCAAGCGTATATTGACGTCGGCGCTATGTGCGGGGAATAAGGGCGGGTTTCCACACGCTCGATGCTGAGGGAGATATCGTGACAGCTGGCAAGAGCAGGTGCGTTGCGAACCACCTAACAAAACGTTAGCTCTTTTACTGTTATAGGTATCCACTTTTTTTACTCCAATTCTTAACTGCAATCATTATTAACTTCGACCCTAGTGCACCTTAATCGCTGGCCAGTTTTCAAAGCAGTTTTACTTCAAACCCCCTGTACGAGTTCCCGCGAGTCCAGTATTATTATCGCAAACAATCTGCGAGGCTCGCAATTGCAACCCTCCGTCCGCGCACGCCACCGCCAGTCGCGGCACGGAGCCCGGGTCGCACGCTCGCCCGTCACGTATGAACGCTACTCTAACGGTCGCCCTCTCTCCTTCCAGAACAAGGTGCAGTACTACGTGAAATGGAAAGGCTGGAAGCCGAAGCACAACACGTGGGAGCCGGAGGAGAACATCCTCGACCCGCGGCTCATACAGAGCTTCGAGCGCGGCGAGGAGCTGCGCCGGCTGAGCAGGAAGCGCGAGCGCGAGCACTCGCCCGCCGAGCGCGCGCGCAGCGGCTCCGAGGAGCGCGCGCAGCCGCCCGGCAAGCGCAAGGCCGAGGTGCTCTCCAAGGAGTCCGGCAAGATCGGTGTCACCATCACCATGAGCCCGCCCGGCAAGCGGCACGACTCTAGCAAGGTGAACGGCGGCCGGACGCTGGCGAGTCCGCCGCCTGTCGCCGCTGCCGGCGCCGGCGGGGAGCCCGCGCCCGCGTCCCCCGCGGCGGAGGCGGCGGCTCCGCGCACGGGCCCGCGGCGCGCGCCTCACTCGCCCGAGGAGGCCGACACGCACATTCCCCAGGAACGCGAGCGGCGCACCGACACGCAGCCCGCGGCGGCAGCGGCGCCGGCCGAGCCGAAGGGCG
Organism: Agriopis aurantiaria; assembly: GCA_914767915.1. Taxonomy (NCBI): domain Eukaryota; kingdom Metazoa; phylum Arthropoda; class Insecta; order Lepidoptera; family Geometridae; genus Agriopis; species Agriopis aurantiaria. The sequence goes on along the minus strand of OU611986.1, from coordinate 13,632,848 downwards.
CGCGCCCGCCGCCACCACCCGCGCCTCAGCCCGACGACGAGGACTCGTGGGGCGAGCCCCCGACCGTCGTGCCGCCTCCGCCCCCGGCGCCACCCGCGCCCCGCCGCGGCGCCGCGTACTGGATGTCGCGGTCCCCGGTCGCCGACCAGATCTTCATAACCGACGTGACCGTCAACCTTCAAACGGTGACCATCCGCGAGTGTCGCACCGAGAAGGGCTTCTTCAGGTCTCGTCCGCTTGACGTCTCGTAAACCCAAAGTGAAGTGCTGATCTTCTGGACTATGATCTAACTCATGATTAGGTAGCTAGTATTTATTTGAAAGTCCGACGGAGTGTTAGTCCCGGAAGGCCTAATTTTACGAATGTAGAATTGATTGTCAAGCATTTGTAAAGTTTGTTGGCGTAGAAGAGAGCGGAAGCTACTTAGTTGAGCGTGCTTTAGATTAGTTAGAGCGAGTATATTTTTATCAAAATGGATCGAAAAAATGGCGTTCCATTTGGTGTTGATGATTTTATGACCAGTAAGCTTACATTACAAACAAGTGAACTTATAAGTAGGTAAGTAATGTCAATTGTTGAATATGAAAAAGTTCTATAATGTACATGTTGAAATTGTAATGGCTCGAGTGTGTACATTAACAGTACCTAATAAGTTGGTAGGTATGTATGTAAGTATCTGCCTAAATTAATGTAGGTAAGCATGTTTTAGTAGGTACTTTGATATTTTATTATAGAAACTGACGTGGTTTTCACACATTTTATTTATATTACACGGGAATTACTCACGTAAGATTAAGCCGGTCACTCCGACTATAGTTTCAACCGCATTAGGCAGTCTTTTTCAAGGTGAATGCGCGCGCGCGGCTGCGTCTCGCTTGGCACTACGGACCGCCGCGCGGCGCGCACGTGATGTCAACGGCAGCTGATCGGGTGCGGGGGTGGGGGTGCGTAGAGAAACGTGCGTGCGTACTTTGATATTTATTTATGTATAATTATATTACACTTACCTACATACCTACTTAATACTTATACCTACCTATTATATTAGAAAATTCAAAAAATATTTTAATCTACCCTCTTTTTTTATATAAACGCATAAGTACCTACATAGGTACCTAAGTATTCGTATTTTGACCTGAGAATAGGTATTCAATGTGTATATATTTGTTGTTGTTGTTTTGTCTTATTTGGCCCATATTATTATATGTATTATGCATTAAATTGGGATATTTATGTTCTAAATATCAGTGACCTAGCAATAGCATGGAATGTGGCCCAAATGCGAGCACCTAAAGCACAGACAAGCCAAGACAGTTGGCCAAATTATAGAACTAAAATTTCCACGAGAAAATATCAGTTTTGTTTTCTAAAAATGTGATGGTGGCTCCCCGATTCAAATCAAGACTGTACTTTTGGGCAGAAGAGCTAAGCATTAAAAAAAGAATGTTAAAAAAGCATTTAAATTCATAATTATGTATAGTATAGTATACTAAGAGATACCTACTTGATGTTTATTTGACTAGATTCATTGCCTTATTTGGTAGGTTCTATTAGCAAACTACCTGTTTTATATACATGCATGATTGCCAGTGAAAAAATTAAGAAAGACAAAATAAAAATAATGTAAATGTAACGCATTACCCACATTTTACACAAAAGATTCAACAAATCAATTATTATTAGTTGTAGGCTTACTATTATGTAGGTACTAAGCTATTCGATCTACAAGAATAAAAATCATATTAAGTAATCAAGTTACAACAATCCATCGATTACTACATTATTATGTTTTTATTTTTACTTGGTAGATACCTGCCTACTAAGTTTTGTTTATTTTGTGACAAGTAAATGGCGGGAAACCTTAAAATAGTTATAATTTCCTATTACCGGCAATGAAGAATGGACGATTTTCTTTTTCTCTTGCTAGGTTTTTGGCGTCGCATGTCTTGTACATTTGGCTGTGTTAATGAATATTTGCATATATTTAAAGTTTTTGGAGAATATAACCAACAACTCAACAAAGTCATGTCCCATTTCTTGTCTTTTGTTTGTGACAAAATAAGCTGGTTTGACTTAGTAGCATTGAATGTGACTTTCAGCTCATAATTATGCTTATTAAGTTATTAAAATTACCTAATTATGTTATTTACAGCAGAACAGACTGAAATCTGATTCTGTGTTCCTTTATTGTTATTTAGTTCCTGTAATTTTAGTTCGTATACTTAGGTAAATAGGTATCATTTTATGTTGTAATGTGTAAAAATTGCATTTTTGTGTGGTGAGAAGGCCCTGTAAATATTGTAAATACCTAATTATTTTATTAAATAGCAATTGTTTTATGATGTGATAGTCACATTGTAGTCTGTAAATAAAGGAGAATGAAATAGATCTTGTCTTTATTTTAAAATAAAATCCTTAAACTAGAACTGTGCTACGGTCGCTTAAAGACAGGGCTTTCATACTTTCCTAAAAGTATTTTCTAACAAGCCTTAGCCAAGGAACAGTAGACTACCGGCTTTGTCCTATCCTATAAAGGACAATACATATTGCCAAGTCATCGCAGTTTTTAGGTACATGATAAGATGTCTTATAGTGCAGAATTATTAAAATTCTTCCTATGAACAGGCGCCACTGTCGTTTTCTTTTTGAAAAAATAAACTAATTTGTGGCGCACTCCCGTGCATAAGTGTATGATTATTTACCTCATCTGGCCTTACAGCTCCTAAAAAGCTTAGGGCGCCGACCCCACAGGTAACGGCTAGTCCGTTACCTGTGGGGTCGGCGCCCTAAGCAAGTTCTAAGTAGTAGTAGTAGTTTTTGCGAGTTTCCCCAAAGAGCGTTGCGATCTGACCACGCTCTTCTGTGAGTACGGAGCCAAGGAATCGTAAATAATATTATGACAAAGAACAGAACTCTCGCGGTGGCGCCGACGACGCAGCGCCTTTGTCTCTATATCATCGGACCACAGCGTTGTCCGTACTGATCTCAGAGCAAATAGATTTGCTTAGATTTGCTCTGTGCGCATTCAATAGCAAATAGATTTGCTCTGTAAGTGAATGGATTCAGTTTAAAATACATCATGTGAACAACAAACGAATAATTTTTAACATGAATTTGAATTACGCACTAGTCGTGCAAAGCCAAATAAATGATATTATTTTAAAAAAAACTTTTGACATTGACAACCATGATATTATTTTTAAAAAACTTTTGACATTGACAATTATGAAGATTATCAATTGTCAATAATATCTATTTGTCACTGTCATCCCAAACGAATATTGCTAGCTATAAAGAAATCAGCAAGAATTAGCAATATTTTGGTAACGTTTAGGTACAGAGTTTACAAAGATTTCATTTTTAAATGAAAAATATCAGGATTTTTACATAGTAAATTTTGATTTAGACACAATAATAACCTTTTTTAGCTTTTTATTTTGCGAAGCGGAGAAAATGAAAGTCTAATGACACTTTTTAATAAAAATTGAGTTATTATTTACCTTCATTAGCGAATTTACGCTTGATAGCAGCAGGCAATACCACAGCAGTTTTGCCAACTTTCCGAACCTAACAAAATCCAGCTTAAAATCTCTCAACTGGTCGATAAATAAACACAAAATCTTCGCTTGCTCTAATTTTCGTGACGAAAAAACAAACTTAGGAATGGAGTGGTCGAGAGAAAAAACTATGAAGTTGATAGAGCTGTTGCAAGGGAATGCTAGCGTGTGGAATCCTTCCTTGTGCCAAACTCGACGGGACAAACAGAAACGCCGGAATGAGCTACGGAATATAGCAGATATTTTGGACATGTACGTAGCTGATGTGACGAGAAAAATCCAGCATCTTCGCACGCAGTACAACAGGGAATGGGTCCGTGAGATTCGCGCCAACACTGATAATCCAGATGACCCATACGTTAGTAGTTGGTACGCGTTCGAATATCTACACTTTTTGAAGGACTCTAGCAAACCATACAGGGTTTTAGAGACAGTAAGTACCTAATTAATAATTATTATAAACTAGCAGCGCCCTGCAGTTTCTACCGCTTTACAGGCCATTTTTTGGATGATTTGAAAACCTATGTGTTCATTCGGGTATAAGCTACCACCATACCAGAATTCATCCAAAAATGTTCAACCATTACACGTTGAATGAGAAAATATATACACACAATTTTGCATAAGTATCATCCTCACAATGAACACAATTTCTATGCCAAATTTCATCAAGATCATTTCAACCTTTCAGTCATGAAATAGTAAAAAATAGAACAAGTAACGTCTAATGTTGACTGCAGAATTAAGGCAGCGTAGCGGTGAAAGTATAAGTGGTCATGGAAAAGTCAAGTGAAGCCGCGGGCTGTGCTTGCGTAGTGACGTGATGTACAAATAAATTCCTACAGCCTCCCATCGCTCTCCTTCTCACCTCGATTCTCGCTCTAATTCCATTATCATCAACCTGTTTTCATCTCACTCCCACCTATCCAGGGCTAGTGAGAGAGTGCGTAATATGACAAAGAGTTCTTATGCCTAATGAACTATTTCATAATTTCAGGAAGACAATCCCGAAGCTACCATACAGAACTCACATTCCGACAGCCTTAACGAGAGCAAACACATCGTAACACCACCGCATAAAATCCCCAGAACGGAACACTCCAACTCTGTCAAATCTGAAGACCTCTCATCAGTGAAAGATGATTTGTCTGTCTTCGGAGAATACATAGCGAATGAGCTCCGGTCAGTGAAAGGAGAAAAGAATCTGCTAGTCGCCAAGAAGAAAATATTAGATGTAATATTTGAAGTTAAGATGATCAATACATGTGACCCGAGACCGGAAACTACTGTCTGCACAGTGTTCGCTCACGCTGTTCCTAATGACAAAGTGTACACGGCACCTACGATAAGCACAGCACAGATAGATCCTCTCACCTCAACACCTAGCACAGGTATTAATGAGATAATAATAAATAGTGGGTGCCATTATTCAAATTTTAAAGTGGATTCTCAATAGCTATAGCCTAATGAGCTGTTAGCTGTTGAACACATTTCAGAATTTCTATTGAAAAAAAAAACATACTTAATCCATAAATGGTTAATACAACGGTGTAGTACCAAAAGAAAAAAGACCAAAGGTGGTAAAGTAGTGTTGTCTGCACGGCACTACTCGTCGCCATCTGTCGCTGCCGTCTGCGGTCCGGAATTCCACCTTTAGGGTGCGTTACCACTGATACGGAGAGCATAGCTGTGAAAAGATGTGGGTGTTTCCATTGAAGTGGAGACTGGTGAACTTTTGTAGTCGAGTCGAACGGAGCATGATACCTGATAAATTTTTAGCTAGTGTTTTTTTCTTTTCTTTTACTGCCATCTCTCCTGGTGTTAAGCGATTGTGCAGTCTATAATGGAGCACACTTGCCTAGAAGAATCCAATTCACTCACAACTTGAAGACACATATATTGTAACTATCGTAATTGTTTCTGTCAGAGAGCGCACACACTCGCATCGCTTTGCTATACTACGCCTATAGATACAATTCGTATAGAGTCACAATCTCTCAGTGAAAACAGTCAAAAAACATCCGAGCATCATTATACATACATTGTATCAATTATTATAGGTACTTCACAATGCCACATTTACTCCAATTTAGACGTTATGATGCTTGCATAGTGATCAACGTTTGTTGTCCGCTATATCATCGTAGCTCTTGCATCGCGCGGCGTTGTAGTCGGATCGCGGTTGCCTTGTAACTAACAAAAAAGTCTGCGCAATTTGTAGCGTGCGCCGAGTTTTGGTTCGGTTTCTTTTTTTGGCACGATTTTGACTCTAATATGTATTGTAATCTTAATGAATAAAAGGTCTATATCAGGGGTGTCCAACAAAATTATGTCGCGGGCCGGATTTATTAACTTCCCGATATGCTCGTCCACGTTTTCGCTGAGTCGTACTGTGATCGATCGACGTAATTTTTTTAAGAACGGCGTTTCACTATTTTACTATCATATGTCATTCTTTACAAAATTTCGTCTAAAAAGGTTAAAAGATACCCAACTTTTGACCGCGGGCCGGATTAGGAACCTTGGCGGCCCGCATTGTGGCCCGCGGGCCGTATGTTGGACACCCCTGGTCTATATTATAACAATAATGGTCATGTATTATTTAACGTTACTTTTGTCTATTTAAGCATATTACCGATCTCATAAAGTTGTTTGTATAAATAAATAAGATTTTTACCAAACTTTGTGGTTATTAACCGACTTCAGGAGGGAGGTTCTTACTTCAGTCCGTATTTTTTAAAGTATTTAAAGTAGTTTTTTATAATTTGATTCTTTTTTACTATTTAGAAGAAACTTCCGAGGTGATCCCACAAAACTTGCGTTGATTTTAAATTAGCTCTTATAATACGAATAATTTGGTTCAAGCGCCTGTTGATTTGGCAATATTAATAATATAACACACACACACAAACGTATCACCCTTTTTACGATGTCTGCTGCAGCCTTGGTGCGATGTCGTATCTCAGTGTTTGGGATACGGTCTATATACCTACATTATACAAAATAAAACTGCGATTTGAACACACGTTTTAAATGTCTATCGGAGCTGACCACGGCCATTGTAACAATACATTTTTCACCTTCGTAAAATAATGCGCGATAACTCCCAATAGACATTTAAAACAAATATATGTACTTTTGTGATTGTATATAGTATATTGGTGTCTGTATTGTTTAGTATTTATCAGTTAAATACCTACAAGGAATGCGAAGAAACGGAGACTGAGACATCAAAGGAAATATAAATAATAACAGTTTTCGGGCGCCTTATAAGCACTTGTTTTTTTAGTTTATTCGTAACGCGTGCACGGACTGCGTCCCAGATGGGCCTTTAATTTTATTGTGCTTGCTACTTCCAGAGTGTATTAGGGTAAGTCCATATTACGCATACTAAGCTACCTAGGGTAGACCGAGAGGAGCGGCCACTCTAGGCGCCAGGAAGCAAAAGGCGCCAAAATGCCAAATGCGAAAAATTTAATTTCAATAGCGTTTTTTTGAAAGTTGCGGGGCAATTTATTATGTGAAAGCGCTGACCAAAAAAAGGGCGTCGAAAGGGAATCCTGCTCTACCTTGATTATGGCTAGGACCGCCACTGAACCTACCTAAAATATTTTAGGAGGAGGTTCTTAATTCGGGGCTACTGGAACAGTGATATTAAACAGAGACGTCATTGTACCCACCTACTCATCACTGTGAACCACTTTAATCATGGGACCAACCCTGAAAGCTATACCTTTATAAGGTTTTGAAATCAATCCGTTTTTTATTGTATGTTCGCCGATTACTGCGATATTTATGAACTTTTTTAAAATTTACTTTTTCTCGTGTTTCTTTTCGCAGATCTCGACGTGGTCCCACTAAAATTTCATTAAATTTGGCTCAGTAGTTTTTTTACCATTTCCAAAATATTAATGTTGGTTTGGTGCTGTCAATAATTTTGTTCGAGCGCTAATTAAATGTGAAGCGTTTTTTTTAATCAACATCATCAGTAGTAGGCGTCCACTGCTGAACATAGGCCTCCCCCACTGAACCGTCTATCCATCCTGCCATCCGCCTGCCTGCCATCTGCATCCATTGGATGCCTGCGACTCACGACGTCAGTCCACCTAGTGGGAGGCCTACCTACGCTGCGTCTTCCGGTTCGTGGTCTCCACTCAAGAACCATTCAGGTTTTTTAAATAGTTATCTTTGTCTAAAGATTATTATTTATTTTACAGAAGGATGCACTTCCATGTGCTATTTATTTCTCTAGCGATTGGGAATACTTTAGCTGCGGATCCTACTAAGAAGTTCAAACCAACCTGGAAGGACCTGAATACTAGACCTTTGCCCCAGTGGTACGACGAGGCGAAGGTGGGGATATTTCTCCACTGGGGAGTCTACTCCGTTCCCGCGTTTGGACGGCCATCTGAGTGGTTCTGGTATATTTGGCATAAAAGTAAGATTTTAATTTCTTTAATTATGACTGAGCGAAAAGGGGTTTTAGAATTTACTATAGAAACTGACGTGGTTTTCACACATTTTGTTTATATTACATGGGAATTACTCACGTATGATTTCGTAGTTTTTGCTCGGACTAAAAAGTATTTATTAGTTTTTATTGATACAAATCTGCATACCAATACAAATGTGATAGATATTCATATCACATTTTTATCATAGGAATTGTCCTAAATGTTTTATACCTAGCATAGTATTATGAGATCCAAATTTCAATGCACTAATTTATACTTACTAATAAATACCTTCATTACCTTCTAGAGGAAGATGTGAACGCCATAATGTACATGAAAAAGAACTACCCACCGGGATTCACGTATCAAGAATTCGGCCCTATGTTCAAAGCAGAGCTATTTTGCCCGTACGTGTGGGCTGAGCTGTTTGTCAAGTCAGGAGCTAAGTAAGTGGGCATTATTGGCCATATACCTGTTCGCAGAAAGGGTGTACTAAGCCGAAAAGGGTTCATAATTCCAGGGCATTCCTTCGTAAATCTCAAAGAACTTGGAGATCCTTGGCGTTAACATTTCTAGCAAGGTCCAGTTTCGGAGTCACGAGGCCAAAGCATACTGCCAAAGCGAAACTCGCTTCCAGGAAGCTCGGCGTGCTTAACGGTGTAAAGCGATAAATTTTACACCGTCCGCTGTTTCCGCTTTTTCTTCTGCGGACCTGCAAGGTGTGGAATATCTTTCCCCCAAAGGTCTTCCCGCCGAGCTTCAACATGAAGTGTTTCAAAAGGGTGTCTCCTCCTCCTTAAATCGTATTCCTCATGTCTGAGGGTCGTGACCACCACCTTCCATCAATCTCTCTCTGATGATGTCAAAAGGGTGTCTATATGTAACTAAACTATCTCTTCGGGCTGGCAAAGCACCGCCAAGTGTTGCAGGTATCCATAGGCAGTAGTTTCTGCTTACCATCAGGCGGACTGCATGCTTGTTTGCCGCTCTTTCTATAAAAAATAACAATATTACTTGCATATAAATAATTATGAGCAACTTTTACTACCAACCCTGTAATCGCAAAAAAATATTAGCTGTTCCATACAGTTTGGCGAGTGTAAATAACATTTTCCATGGAACATTTTTGTATATTTATTTATTAATAGGCTTGCGTTTGACCGCCAACTCGACCGATGTTAAGCGATGATTCGGTCTACGATGGAGCAAGCTTGCCTAGACTGAACCGATTCACTCGTGATTTGAAGACACCCCGATTGTAACTGTCGGGGAACACCCATTCAGGAAACGCATTCCACAGTTCGGATAGTAAAAGTATTTTGTCGTGATTCGGGGTTGATTCCATAGTAACCCTGTTCAAAATGTTGAGTCGGTATTATGGTCCCCTTTCGGCTTTCTTCACCCTTTTCGCGTAACCTTGTATAGAAGGATCATAATAATAAATTGTTTATCAAGCGGTGAAAACAATCTATTTCAATATAGAGGTTTAGATAGACAAATAAACCTATTATTCGTCGTTAATATTAGTCGATTCAAAAACTCCATAGCCTCCCCTCCTATGGAGTTTTACATTGTATTGCATTGGCATTATTTTGGTTTGGATTTATGGAGTGACTTTACAGTCTCCACTACTATAATTTACTGGGGCATACTTAAAATACGGAAGACGAGGCTGTGTGGCTTTAACCTGCTCATTTATGAGCGATAAAACAAAAACAAAAAGTTTAACGCCTTCGCTGTTCCTTCCAGTATGATCCAAGAACATACCAATACAATACGAATTTAAAACAAACCTTTATTTCTCAGATACGTAGTCCTCACAAGCAAGCACCACGATGGCTACACCCTGTTCCCTTCAAATTACTCTCCTAACTGGAATTCAGTAGAAGTCGGTCCAAAACGAGACCTAGTAGACGAGGTAGCCCGAGCAGTGCGGAAACGTGGGCTTAAATTCGGGCTTTACTATTCATTATTGGAATGGAAGCACCCCTTATACCACATCGATATAAGAAAAAGATCATATCTCTTTCCAAATCAGAAGTTATTGCCTGAGATGGCGCAGTTGGTCAAAGACTATAAACCATCCATTATATGGTCCGATGGAGACTGGGAGGGTCATGATTACTATTGGAAGGCGCAAAAGTTCCTCGCTTGGCTGTACAATGAGAGTCCAGTGAAGGATGAGGTGGTGGTGAATGATCGATGGGGTATTGGCAAACGAGGGAAGACTGGAGACTTCTATAATTTTGAAGACAAATTTAACAACGGTAAGTACCCTATTTTTACTTGTCAACACAAAGCTAGAATCACTAGAATGTAGTTAGCGCGTACGACGAATGGCAATACTTATTAATAAGGTGATTTTTAATCGACTTCAAAAAATTATGCTCAATTCTGTTGTTTCTTTTGTTTTTTAATGATTTTCAGAACTCTGTCATTTACATAGATTCAGTACTATACTGAATCTATGGTCATTTATGACCGATACCGATGAACCGTTAGAATTTTCTCATCGCTGGTTGTCAAATATTTCTATTGTCCATAACATTTAAATCAAAAAGTTGTTTCCTATCTTTTTTCAGAAACCCTACAAAGCCATAAATGGGAGAACGCCTTTACTTTGGACCGTAAATCCTGGGGATATCGACAGGATATGGAATTGGATCTCGTTATGACGATGCCTGATTTGATTCACCAACTGGTCACTACAGTGAGCTGTGGAGGTAAGTTATAGAATAGCTTTTATTCAAAAACCTTCCATAAAGCTCATCATCATCAGCCATTAAATGTCCACTACTGAACAAAAGCCTCCCTATTTTTTTTATTTTTTTTATTTTCATGACCTTGGATTCAATGTTACAACAAAAAGTTTACTTTGTCTTAATAGCGTCAAACCAGTCATAGTCACAGTCAGAGTCAAGCTAAGTAAGTCGCGGTCAAGTCAAACTCATGCCCCTGTAAAGTGGTGGACACTTTACAAGAGGCTCCTATGGAGTTTTGGAAACAACACGAAAAGACACGTTTCACCTCGTTATATCACTTGCCCACACTCGAGCACGTTTACGAGCACTTAATGAATAATAATTCACCATTTAGTACACATTAACACTCGAAAATACACAAGTTTAGGAAAATAATCCACCGAGCCGACATGTTTTTTTCCACGTTGGCGCCAAAACCCAATGTCCACTACTGATCAAAATGTCCACTACTGAACAAAGGCCTCCCTCTTATAGAGGGGTGTTGCCATAATCCACAGTAGGCTTGGGGATTGGGGATTGCAGTATGTTCACCGTGTACTAATAGGACGCTGCTGTCCATCCTCTGGTGGTTCTGGTCGCAGTTTTAGGACATACCCTGGTCCATAAAGCTAATTTAGGTACCTATTTTATAAAAGTCGAGTTGTCGCTAACCTTAGCTATATTAATCTTACATTGATCTTTGTCTCTCTCTCTTGGCTAATGAAAAAGAAAGACAAAATTAGATGTAAGATTAAAATAGAATGTTTTTGAGGTTAATTAACCCAAGTGGACGCAAGTGAATTCAGGACTACGATTTTGTGATGTTGATGTAGTTTTTTAAATAAAAAGAGCGGCAAGCATGCAGTCCGCCTGATGGTAAGCAGGATTCGCCGCCTATGGACACCTGCAACACTAGCGGTGTTGGCGGTGCCGGCCCGGAGAGCTACCTAGTTTGTAGATATTCTTTTAGTATTTTGCGCACAAAATAAATATTTTCTTTTCTTATAAATCATGGTAGCCACATTCTACTGGGTTACGCATACATAGGCTGTACTAAACCGAAAGGAGGTCATTGTACTCATCATTATGAACAACTACTAAGGACAACCCTGAAATCGCGAAAAAAATATCAGCTGTTCCATATAAAACGGTCATTGACACTCTACAAAATGTATGTAACAGCAATTTTTTTTTTCGTTTTCTGCTTTGGACCCATAGTAAAAGTTGTTCATAATGACCTCCATTTCGTCTTATTACACCCTTTCAGCGTAACCCTGTATATGTTTTTATTTTACAAAAAAAGAGTTATAGCGACTTCAAAAAAAGGAGATGGTTCTCAATTCGTTTGTCTTTTTTATGTTTGTTACCTCAGAACTCCGTCAATTATAAGCCGATTTGGAAAATTCTAGTTTATTTGAAAGAATATACTTTCAGATTGGTGCTGTGGAGGTCCGGCCTAAGAATAGACCTCCCCCTTCTCTTCCCGTGGGTGCCGTAGAAGTCGGCTAAGGGATCAACCAGAAGACGGGCAGCAGCGTCTTCTGAGTATAAAAACACCGACTGCGCTCGCCAACCCGCCTGCCAAGCGTGGCGAGTATTGGCAATCCCCCCCCTTCAATGATGAATACAAAAAGGACCAGGCCCCCAGTCCCCGGCAGCCCCGCTATTCCTGGCTACGGTAGCGGTCATGGTAACGGCGGCGCCAGGGGTGCTAAGAATCCCCGGCAGACGCTCGGCTACCAACCCCAACGACGACGACTGGCCCTGGTAACACACAACATACGCACCATGAGGACTGATGAGAAGATTGTTGAGCTGGAAGAAGAAATGGGTAGGGTACGTTGGGATATCTTGGGTTTATCCGAAGTCCGTAGAGAGGGCGAGGACACGATAACCCTGAAATCCGGTAACCTACTCTACTACCGGGAGGGCGACCAACAGTCCCAAGGTGGTGTCGGCTTTCTCATCCACAAGTCCCTCATTAACAACATTATCACCATCGACAGTGTTTCGAGCAGGGTTGTATACCTAATACTCAGAATATCCAAGAGATATTCGTTGAAGGTCATTCAGGTATACGCACCGACCTCGTCACACCCAGATGATGAAGTGGAGGTTATGTATGAGGACATTAGTAGAGCCATACATACGTCCGAGACCCACTTCACTGTTGTTATGGGGGACTTTAACGCGAAGTTGGGCAAGAGAAGTGATGATGAGTTGAAAGTGGGGAAATTTGGCTGTGGGCAACGGAACCCTAGGGGACAGAGGCTGGCCGACTTTCTGGAGAAAGAGGGACTTTTTATGATGAACTCTTTCTTTCAGAAGCCGCCTCACAGGAAATGGACCTGGATGAGCCCCGATGGTTCTACGAGAAATGAGATAGACTTCATTATGACCACCAAGAGACAAATATTCAATGATGTCTCTGTGATTCACAGGGTGAAAACCGGTAGTGATCACCGAATAGTAAGAGGCACATTGAATATTAACGTTAAAATTGAGAGGTCCCGCCTAATGAAGTCCACGCTCCGACCGAACCATGCCCATATTCAAAACCCCGAGAGCTTTCAACTCGAGCTGTCTAATCGCTTTGATTGCCTGGAGAATTTTGCTTCCGTGGATGAGATTAATAACAGGTTAGTGGAAACTGTCCATGCGGTAGGTTCTAAGTTTTTTAGACCTGGCCGGCGCACAGATAGACCTCAAAAATTATCCGACCATACCCGTAACCTCATGGCTGATCGACGCTCGTTACAACTACAATGTTCCGATGACGCTGACTCATATAGGCAGCTCAATAGACAAATTTGGAAGTCATTGCGGCACGACATACGTACCTTTAATACGAACAGTATTAAAGAGACGATTGAGCAAAACAAAGGCTCCAAAGTGTTTGCAAGACACATGTCTATTGGGCAAAGCCAGCTGACAAAGCTGAAGAGGGAAGATGGTAGTGTAGCGTCGACCAAAGCCGAGGTATTAGGGGAAATCGAAAGGTTCTATGGACAGTTATACACTTCGGTTGCTAAACCTGTGAGCAGCTCGGCCAAAGACCCAAGAGCCAAGCTGAGCCGACACTATACCGAAGATATCCCGGACATCAGCCTGTACGAGATTAGGATGGCCCTGAAACAGCTCAAGAACAACAAGGCGCCGGGGGACGATGGAATCACATCAGAGCTTCTGAAAGCGGGTGGAACACCGGTACTCAGAGTCCTTCAGAAGCTCTTTAATTCTGTCTTACTCGAAGGTATAACGCCAGAAGCATGGAACAGAGGCGTGGTGGTGCTGTTCTTTAAGAAAGGTGACAAAACCTTGCTGAAGAATTACAGACCCATCTCGCTTCTGAGCCATGTTTATAAGCTGTTTTCGAGGGTCATCACGAATCGTCTCGATCGCAGGTTCGATGACTTCCAGCCTATCGAACAAGCCGGTTTCCGAAAAGGCTATAGTACCATAGACCACATCCACACGCTACGCCAAGTTATACAGAAGACCGAAGAATATAACTTGCCACTATGTTTGGCGTTTGTGGACTATGAGAAAGCCTTTGATTCGGTCGAGACATGGGCGGTGCTCGAGTCTCTCCAGCGATGCCGTATTGACTATCGGTATGTCGAAGTGTTGAAGTGTTTGTACAATAACGCCACCATGTCGGTCCGAGTACAGGAGCAGAGTTCGAAGGCAATTCCATTGCGAAGAGGCGTGAGACAGGGAGACGTTATCTCTCCGAAACTGTTCACTGCCACAATGGAAGATGCCTTCAAGCTCCTGGAATGGCAAGGACTCGGCATCAACATCAACGGCGAGTACATCACTCACCTTCGGTTTGCCGACGATATTGTGGTCATGGCAGAGTCGATGGAAGATCTCAGCATGATGCTCGAAGGCCTCAATCGAGTCTCCCAACAGGTGGGCCTTAAAATGAACATGGACAAGACAAAGGTCATGTCAAATATCCATGTTGTGCCCACCCCAGTATCAGTTGGGAACTCAGTTCTTGAAGCTGTTGACGCGTACGTCTACCTAGGACAAACAGTCCAACTAGGTAGGTCCAACTTCAAGAAAGAGGTCAATCGGCGAATCCAACTCGGCTGGGCAGCGTTCGGTAAACTACGCAACGTCTTCTCGTCCAAAATACCTCAGTGCCTTAAGACGAAAGTCTTCGACCAGTGTGTGTTACCAGTGATGACATACGGCACTGAAACGTGGTCTCTCACTATGGGCCTCATAAGCAAGCTCAAAGTCGCACAACGAGCTATGGAGAGGGCTATGCTCGGGGTTTCTCTACGAGATCGAATCCGAAATGAGGAGATCCGTAGACGAACGAAAGTCACCGACATAGCCCACCGGATTAGTAAGTTGAAATGGCAGTGGGCAGGGCACATATCACGCAGAACAGATGGCCGATGGGGCCGAAAGGTTCTGGAATGGAGACCACGGACTGGTAAGCGCAGCGTAGGACGTCCACCCACAAGATGGACAGACGACCTAAAAGAGACCGCAGGGAAACGCTGGATGCAGGCCGCTTCCAACCGGCCCTTTTGGAGATCGATGGGGGAGGCCTATGTCCAGCAGTGGACGTCCTACGGCTGAAATGATGATGATGACTTTCAGATTGGTCCTATAGAAATTTCATCAAAATCGGTTCAGTAGTTTTATTTTGAAATGAAAATAAGTAGAATTTAATTTAGGTACTTATATTTGTTTTGTAACTTGCCTCTTACCTAACATCGAGATACAATACCTATAGAGTCACACAATATCTAAGTGAAAACAGTCAAAAAATGTCCGAGCGTCCAAATATCAATTATATAATTAAAATATCAGTTATATCACTTGCATAGTGTCATAGATAAATATATAGATAGTGTTCAACGTCGCAAGTATGCTATGTCATCGCAGCACTGGCATTGGGCAGCGTGGATCGCGGTTGCCTAGCAACTTACCAAAAAGTCGGCGCAATGCGTAGCGTGCGCAGAGTTTTGGTTCGGATTTTTTTGCACGTTTGTGACTCTATAGGTATTGTGTCTCGATGCATCCTAATAAACGTAAGAATTTAATAATATTAAAGTCTTTTTAATTTGTTTTTTAGGAAATGTACTAATTAACGTAGGCCCAACCAAAGAAGGCACCATATCGCCCATTTTTCAAGAAAGGCTACTGTCTCTAGGCGAATGGCTGGCCATCAACGGCGAGGCTATATACAAGTCCTCGCCGTGGGTTTACCAAAACGACGTAGTGGACCGAAAGGTTTGGTACACCTGCACTAAAGCGAAGTACAATGCCAAGCACCCGACTGAAATCCCTACGCCCCATGATGTTGTAGCAATCTATGCTATCATACTGAAATGGCCCATTGGCAACATACTGGAAGTGCAAGGAGCGGCCTACTTACGGCATTATGGCAATTATCAAGTGGAGATGCTGGGAAAACGGGGTAAATACTTGAAAGTAAGTCTGGAACATCATTTTATCATTGAAATGAGTAGTTTTTTGGCGCCAACGCGGAAAAAACATGTCGGCTCGTTGGATTATTTTGCTAAACTTGTGTATTTTCAAGTGTTAATGTGTACTAAATGGTGAATTATTATTCATTAAGTGCTCGTAAACGTGCTTGAGTGTGGGATAGTGATATAACGAGGTGAAACGTGTCTTTTCGTGTTGTTTCCAAAACTCCATAGGAGCCTCTTGTAAAGTCTCCACCACTTTACAGGGGCATGAGTTTGACTTGACCGTGACTTACTTAGCTTGACTCTGACTGTGACTATGACTTGTTTGACTCTATTAAGACAATGTAAACTGATTAATATTGCGACTAAAGGACTTTGAATCCACGGTCATGAACATTTTAACAAAAAAAAACTATGAAATGAGTAGTTTTTTGGCGCCAACGCGGAAAAAACATGTCGGCTCGTTGGATTATTTTCCTAAACTTGTGTATTTTCGAGTGTTAATGTGTAGGTACCTACTAATGTTGAATTATTATTTATTAAGTGCTCATAAACGTGTTCGAGTGTGGCTAAGTGCGTTATATCACTTGCAAGAAACATGTCTTTTCGTGTTGTTTCCATTACTCCATAGAGGCCTCTTGTAAAGTCTTCACCACTTTACTGGGGCATGAGTTTGACTTGACCGTGACTTTGCTTGACTCTGACTGTGACTATGACTTGTTTGACGCTATTAATACTATGTAAACTTGTTTAATATTACGACTAAATGACTTTGTATCCACGGTCAAGAAATATTTAGCAAAAAAAATAACATAAATAATAAATACCCGGCGACAGAACTTTTCCAATGGTAACAATTCGGTGGTACTGGTGGGCTGCCAGTGCTGCCACCACCTCAAAAAAATTCCTATTATAACCGTACATTGAATTTGTCTTGTTCTTTCATTAGCCGAGAGAGCGAGACAAAGCTCAATGTTTAGATAGCCTGTTGGTCCAGTTGTTAGTGAACCTACCTTCTGAGTTTGGGGGCGTGGGTTCGATTTCCACCTAGGATAAACATTTATGTGATGAACATTTACGTTTGTTCTAGATCTGATTGTTAATATCTATTTAAGTATGTATTTAAAACTTTTATTTAAATTTTATTTTTATTTATATATATATATATATATATATATATATGTTTATCAGTCTCTGACAGCCATATCACAAGCTTTGCTTAGTTTGGGGCCAGATTACCGTGTGTGCAAAAATGTCCCGAGTATTCATTTATTAAAAAAATAATGTAACATTGCGATGCTGCGACGCACGCTTGCGATAAACGTAATGTGTCGTCTATACGAAAGCTCATCGTCGAAGCTAGTCCATAAAACAGGTCAAAAAAGGTCATTGTCACGAGAAAATTTATGAAAAACAGAAGTATGTTTTGTTATCGTTTTATTATTGCCAGAAGCTGTTGTATTCTCTAAGAGAGCGAAGCTAAAGCGAGTTGATAAATAAAGCTAAAATGCCTTCACCTAGCCGTCTCTTCGTTGCCTGATATAAAACCCCTAGCAATTTGTTAACCGTGTATTGCTTTATCATTTCAGTGGGCAGTCAGTGATGGAGTAGCTCAAATCCGGCTCCCAGACAAATCGACAGTCACGACCGAGTATGCATGGACACTCAAGTTTACAAAAAGATAAAATTAACCATATATTTATAAGAATGATCATATTGTTATTGCAAAACGGGTATGCTTAATAAACTTTTTTTTCTGAAACATTATTTAATTTAATTTGTCCATAATTTGAAGAACCCTCTTCGACGAAACGGTCTATTTTTGTCGCCTCTAAAATATTGTAGGTGCATACAATATTTCTACGTATTAAGAACCTACACATTGCACACTGCACACAGTAGGACCTAATTAATTAATGTAAGGGTAGGTACTGATATGCATGACTATTACTATTAAAGGAAACTCTAATATCGGTTTTGAATGTTGATTTGAGTGACAGGACAGTGAGGACAGTGAGTGAGTTACAAGCCTCACTACCTGTAAGGTTAGGAGGCTTAGGGATCCGCCAAATTTCAAGTGTTGCGTTACCGGCAATCTTGTCTTCATTTTACAGTAGGTACTCATAAATTAATAGAAAAATCTTTGCACCCTCTTTAGGTCCTTCCGATATAGTTGTATCTCATTCGAAAGAGGCAATGAATGCTTGGAGGCTGGCTTGTCCAAATACCGATTTTCCCAGGAAGTTGTCTTCCCAGAGACTGGGATCGGCAGATCTGCGAACTAGCACGGAAATCGCTACTAGATACGTGTCCTAGTATTGCAGATCACGCTCGTATTGTTGCTGTCTCTGTTTGGGAATCGGGACTTTGGTTGCAAGCCATGCCCTCTTTTAACACAGGTAGCCTTTTAGATCCAACCGCATTTCGTCTAGCTGTCAGCTTACGCTTGGGTGCAAGGTGCTGTGAGGCCCATCGCTGTCAGTGTGGTACTGCTGTTGACCAGCTCGGTCACCATGGTCTCTCTTGCTCGAGAAGCGCTGGTCGTATTGGCCGACACGCTAGCCTGAACGACATCATACGCAGGGCACTTTCCACCGCCAATGTCGCAGCTGTGCTCGAACCGAGTGGTCTTGCGCGTGACGATAGAAAGAGGCCTGACGGTATGACACTTGTGCCCTGGAGGTTGGGGCGGCCCTTTGTATGGGACGCAACTTGTGTCGCTACTTTGGCGCCGTCACATCTTCCTGAGACACAAGGTAGGGCTGGCGCGGCTGCCAATTCGGCAGAGCAGCACAAGCGACACAAATATGCTAACCTCGGCAGTGGTTACATATTTGAGGCGTTTGGGGTCGAGACATTGGGCCCTTGGGGACCGGGAGCTCACCTCATTTTCAAAAATCTTTCAGAGCGCCTGGTTAATGCGACGTGGCACCTAAATGCTGGCGTGTTTCTGGCTCAACGCATTAGCATTGCTATTCAACGTGGTAATGCCGCCAGCATGTTGGGTACGCTGCCAACTGGTAGTGGGCTTGAGCATTTGGATTGTCTTTAGACCTTCAACGGTCTATGGGCAGTCTAACTGTATTTGTAGTGTTAGTTTTAGCTTGTATTTTGTTTAGTTAATAAAGGCACTTGCCCAGATAATAAAAAAATACTTTGACATAATTAATTTATTGTAAGTATAATGTAGACATTTTTAGTTTGATTATTTTACATTTCAATTGGTAATAATTATTATTAATGTAATGTGACTAGACACAATTTTTTTTTATTCTTTTTTTTTTATTCATATGAGTCTGTTACTTGGAAATAAAGTATTATTATAATTTATTTCTAAGTAACAGACTTATTAACTTAACTTAATTTTAATATATTAAAGATGTTTGATTACGTTTTTACGCTAAAATATCGCGAATGCGCAGAGGTTCTGTTTTAGGAAGTACCTACTAATTAAGCACTATCACTGCCACTTGCACTAAGCAAAATGTTGCAGACGATGCGTACCTAGTAGCTACTTGCAACTTGTACTACGCATCGTCTGCACGCTGCACGCGCCTTTAGCGAAAAATGGAGAGCATGAATCGACCATGTTGCAGTGGCTTGCTAACCTGTCGGTCAGTCACCTCGATAATTCCCTATTGTTCAATCTTCAGTCAGCTCGCGACCACGGCCCGTGAGTCCCGTAGATCCTACCATGTGTTCAAAACGCGAAAACATAAAAGTTATATCCTAATTTATTTTGAAACTTTCAGTTCTCAGAAATGAACTAAAACGCAGCTGCTTTTTATCGCAATCGGTGAAAACTGTTATTCATCTAGTTCTAGTTCCATCAGTTAAAACATTAAAATCTCAGATCAGTCAGACAAACAAGGTAGATATGATAAGGTGGCGAGGCGGGTGCTACCGCATCAGACCTAAATTATTGACCTACGAAGCTGAATGAGGGTAGGTTCCGTATAGGATGTAGAGGTCCGCCAAGAAAGGACTTTGCGAAAGAGCCGAATAAAGTGGGGCAAATGGAGGTAGAAAGTTTATATGAAAATCTACGCGTATGACCACCAAATCACCAGCTAGTGGTGCTAAAATGTTTCCATATTCCGAGCCAAATAGCAAACACCTTTACCTGTGTGCTTCTATAGGTACCTAGGTATCTACTAACAAAGATAATTTAGTAATAGCTACTAATTACCTAATTGTGTAAGCAATTAGAGTGGGTATAACAATGGCATAGCTAACTAAAATTTAAACAAAATTAAGATAAAGCTGATTATCCTCAATAACAGTAGATATACATAACTACCTATTGCCATTATTTGTACATGACCGTTGATAAGTAACCACTGGACACAGTCTACGAGTGAGTAGGTACTTAAGTATTATCTGTGGTATTATGTGGGTTGCTTTTAGTTTTTTTTTTGTTTTGCCTGTTGACGTCTAATCAATTTAGCCAGTAAAATGGAGGAAACTTTACGAGAGCCTTCTATGGAGATTTGCAAACAACACGGAAAATGTAACGGTTCCTAAGAGAATGTCTACGCGGGGTGCATGTGATTGTAGGCATTATACTAGTAGGCAATGCCTACAATCCAGTGCCAGTGTTAGCTTGTATTTTGAGCACTTATAGAAAGAACGACCGAGTCGAGCCATTGGTGGCCTAGCGGTTGTATAAGCACTTTACAAACTGACGGCACCCGGTTCTATCCTCGGCCCTGCAGCCATGACTTTATTTATTTATCTGCAGCTTCGATGCCATTGCTCAAAAACGAGGAAACCGGTATTTCCAAGAACCTCAAAAGTTCAAAGATATATGACATTCACAAACATGCACTGGTCCAGCATGGTAGATTAACGCACACACACTCTCTCTCTCTCTCTCTCTCTCTCTCTCTCTCTCTCTCTCTCTCTCTGAGAGAAGACCTGTCCCCCAGCAGCGAGAGCATGGTACGCTGAAATGATGATGAATCGAAGAAAAACGTTTTAGAAATGAATAAAATTCCGCGACATATTTTTTTCAAGTTGGCGCCAAAAGTTCATTATCATTAGTTGTTTGTGTACCAAAACTAATGAGGTATATCTACCTTATCCATGCCTCGTAAACCTTTATATATAGCTGACGCCTGTACCGTCAGCGTGAGACGTACAAGTGATTGTGAAGTGGTCAACGATCGCACGCATAACATAACGTAGTTTAGAAATCGTGATAAAAATAATAAACTAGCGTAACAACAATCAGAACTAAGTATTTGTAGTTCACAACGTGTTCACAACATAGGTAAAAACAACGAATATCTGCAGAATAACAGTGCCAAAAAAGCTCGCAGGCAATAGCGTCCATTTTTGAGGTCACGAATTTAAACATGAATTTTCTGCGAACTTTAAAACAAACTTACCCCCTTATTAATAAACGTGGAGTAGTCTTGGAATAGTTACGCCGTGTTTTGTCTTCTTCTCTCTTTCACATTCTGAACTCGATCGAAAAGACAAACGACGGAGTAACTATTCCAAGGCTACTCCACGTTTATTAATAAGGCGGATAGTGTTTATTTTTATAATCATGACATGATTCCCTCTAATTGGCGTTTCACTTATCGTTGGTTGCTGTAGTATCTAAATTAATTTTAACATGTAAATATTTAGATATAATACTTATATACCTACTGTGTTACGCGGAAAGGGTGTACACTTTTATTTTTATTTTGCACTAATATTTTTTTATTACCTCATAAAAAAGCTGATCTTAAATAGAGCACATCAACGAAAACAAAATAAAAATTAGTTCAATAATAAATAAGATATAAGAATTTTAATTTCATGCTAGACAGAGAGCGCACTATACTGAGCCGTGACGTCACGGCTCAGGAACGCCATACAAATGCTATACTAACACACGCTTTGCGAGAAAGGGATAGAACATCCCCTCTCTATCCCCACCTAAAACTTTAAACACTCATATCTCAAAGATTTATCAGCCAATAAAAATATTTTTATAGTATGTTTTTTTTTGTAACAACTAAATTGAAATTAAATAGTATCTCATAATAAAACAACTAAAAACTTATATTTACATTTGAGACATTTTCGCAATTATGAAAATTTATTGTTACACAACCATGAATTTCTAACAATCCGTGAAAATTGACGAAAGCGCGGGCTGTAGTTCGCGCGTTTTAAAGGAGACAATTTCTTTTGTTTGAAAAATAGGCCACCCACAAATTATAGCATATAGTAATGAAACTCATGTCGATTTGTTCCTCATAATCTCTAGATTCAGTGGTAATATTAGCTATATCCGATCTAACCGGAGTATTGAGAAATCAGTTAATGAATCTCACAATAACCTAAAACCTCACAATGAACAATTATATATAAGTTACTTTATTACTTAGGTTCTAGTGATTTACTAACTAATACTAGCGATTGCCTGCGCGATTTGGTTTGTCACAAAAATAAGTGATCATCCCATGAAAACTATGTACCTAGGTTTCCGGGATATAAAGTAGCCTAGTCATTATCAAGATTAAAACTATGTAAATATTCAATTTCATCAAAATCTGTTTAGCAGTGAAAGCATAAGGAGACAGAGTTACTTTCGCATTTTTGCATCAGCACTTTTTCTAGCAATTGTGCTGATAATCATTATCAGCACGAGTAATGATTACTTGCGATATTGTATGGCTAGGCGGAATTTAAAAAAAGACATTGTAGGTAACAAAATATTATTATCATAATAATAATTAAATAGGTAACCCACTCAGAAATAGATTCTTTAAACCTTCGAAAAGTGACAGCAAAGCTATACATTATCTAGCACATGATGCAATTTCGCGTATCGTAGGTCTATATCGTAGGTAGGTATTGTAAAAACACCAGAGAACATTACTTAGGACATACGGAAATGTTCCTACGTTAGAACCTAATACGGAAAGTAGAAGCAGCACGCTTATAATTAAATACATAGTAAGTGCTGCTGCTGCCCTGAAAATACCGGGCACAGTAAGAGTAGGCATAGAGGTTGGTTGTGGGATATTCTTGCTGTCTTCAATATCCATAAGACGAATTGCCACAGCTCTGCTACCATCTCGTAGCCTCTGCCTGCTTACAGTGCTGGAAACTTTCAGCCACCAAGCCATACAGACTTGTTCTAAGCGTTCTATCTGCACAAAAAGGGATGGTTAGTATATAAACGTTTATTTATTGCACTCTATACAGGAGTACCTAGGTACTAAATAGCAAACTAGAAAAAAGATATACTAAACAAAAATACTACTTAATACTAGATATACTTAATATCTTTATTTTCAATGATTTCACTAAGAATTTTTGAAATTACCTGATAATTTGAAAACTGCAAAATCAATATTCCTTTCTGCAGAACAAGAACGCTGTGTTTGGTGTGTTCTTAAAATGGAACATCCACATGGAATGTAAATATTTCTATAGGTACCCAAATCTTCTTATTGCATCAGGAGTATGGATATTTTCTTGCAAAATTAATAGTAGCAGTATCTGCAAACTGCTAGTTGATTTAGCTGTAAATAAAAGCAGGTATGTTAAAACAAACAGGGATAATAAAGTTAGTAATATTATAAGCAACACAAGTACGGATACCAACATGGTTTGAGACGTTTAAATGCATTGTTATCTATACCTCCTTCATCTTTTTCTTATATATATATATATATATATATATATATATATATAAGAGGCGATGTGTGTATGTATGTTCCCTAAAAAAAGGCTGGACAGATTTTGACGGGAGTTTCACTGGCAGATAGCTGATGTCATAAGCCACGATGTCGTCTACGCGGGTGAAACCGCATGGCGCAGCTAGTAATAAATAAAAATCAAATGGTGTTCTTAAGTAACGGCATAATTTGTGAACGTCTGAACCGATTTGACTTTTTAAAATGTTTGTAACCTTCAGGGAAAGAAATATTGTCGAAGCCGAAGGCCGAGTCCTACGCGTACGAAATCGCGGGCATCAGCTAATACCTACTTAAATAAAAACTCACCTCGCAAGAAATCCACACACAAACAAACGGCACAAATCAAATAGGTAAGATCTTTGGGAAAATCTTCAGTTGTCTCGGACAGTAATTATGTCTTCGCACAATTGTCTACGCGTTGAAATCTTACTGCACAGTTGACAACAATTTTCTGGAGTAGGCGCTGTACATTGTACATGTTGATTTATTGTAGTTTCATAATGATACGGAAAAAATTGAGAGCACTATCAGACGATCACGCGATTTGAAACAAACGGAAAGTATGAATAGTGATGTGTGGTGCGAGTTATATCACTATTCACATATTATCATGAACGAGTTGACGAGACCAGTTTTGTGCAACTCGAATCAAATCTGTCAACAGTTTGTTACTGCGCCTGACACTGGTGCGAGACTGAGATCGAGTCAACTCAACTCAATAAACTACTCCGTGTCGGTGCCAGGCCAGCTGGATGCGCTTAGCGATGTGACTGCGCTTAGCTATGTACGAGCGATTTGAGTGGGTTATTTGACCCGAGCGATGTTTAAACCAATAAAAAACGAAAGCAGTGCGTGTCACATGTTCCACGGTCCACGTTCAATCAACGGAGTAGTACCAACTAGCAGGACCTATTCGCGTTGATACTTGCATCGAGTTAGTAATCATTCCAGTGTCAACTCATACAAATACTGACGAGACACATCACCAGAACCCACTACCGCCGATTCAAGTTGACTCCAGTTGCAACTCGAGTCAATAGCACGAGTTACTTAAGTAATTCGAGTCAGAAAAACTAAAGTATGAGACATCACTAGTATGAAGTAACTTGAAATAAGTCATAACTGCTGTCAATTTCAAACCAACAAACGTCAAGATGGCGGATTTACGTTCCATTCCTCTATAATTTTACGAAACCATAGTATTACGGTTTCGGTAAATCAATATTAGTAAATATTTAAAACTAGGATTAAAACATATTCAAGCCGCTAATTATAAGCGTCTATAATACCATTAGCGACTATTGTATAATTATTTTTACTTAAAAGCCGATTACTATGGCCACTGTTGTAAAATATGGTCTATTTATTTTTGTATATAAATTCCTGAGCATGCATCCTTTTTCGTATTAAAAACGTTCCGGTCAAGTGACTATAAGGGAAATGAATGAACTGTGGCTAAAATCAAAACAACACATTTTATTCTTGATATTATTATTCCGGTTTCATTTTTCCCTTATCTTTCGTCCGAATGGTACAAAAAAAACGACAAATTTTATAGTGCTGGTCCCATCAATATATGCTAAATTTGGTGGGCCTTAGAAAAAAAATTTGGTGGGCCCAGGAAAAATTGTCTTCTTTGATTTCTTTTTTTTATTCAGCTGGCGGCGCGACTATGGGCTGTCGTATACCAGCCAGTCTTTATTCAAACAATATTTGCGTTCGATTTCTTTGGCGCTGAACACTAAGATGTACCAAATTCAAAAAGTGCGCGGCAAAGATAATTGCGGCGCACTTATAAAGAAGATTAAAAACTAATTACTGCCCGCTAAAAGTTTCTTATAGAAAACATCACCCTTGGGTGCACTTAAACGCGAATCAAGTCGTCCTTTTCGAATAGATGGGATGAAAACTCCTTTCTTCCAATTCAAACGGCAGCACTCGAAATGGTTTGAACATAGAAAACAAAAACAAAAAAACTCCTTTTTACTCCTTAGCTGGATGAATGCTCAAAACCACAGATATGATCTGTGCTCAAAACAGACTATCAGCGGGCAGTTAAAGTTAGTGAACTATTACTGATACTGTTACCTATCTGTGCTGTTACCCATCGTGACAATCGTGTCGTGACCTCTGTTTTGACAATCAGCTGTGAGCTATCTCGCACGCGTGCGCAGTTGTGACTTTCGTATACATTGTTTTGCTGTTAGTCCTTTTAAACATTGTTTATTGTAATGGATTTTTCTGTGGTTGATAGGTACTGACAAGGTGAAACTTTTTCCTTTACATTGCTTACACAAATTGAAGAAAAAATGCAGTTATTGCTGTATTTAGTGATGACATTCGTGATTGTCAAAGCGGCATCAACTGTTGAAATGTTGGGGTCCTTCGAAGATTTAGAAGAGCCTAAAATTAGGAAGGAATATAAGCCAGATTGGGCTGACCTGGATACTAGGTCTTTGCCCCAGTGGTATGATGAGGCGAAAGTGGGGATATTCCTCCACTGGGGAGTCTACTGTGTCCCTGGTTTTGGATCCGAGTGGTTCTGGAATAATTGGCGAAACGGTGAGTAGTATTTACTCTCCATAATAATACATTAAGTACCTAAGTATCTATTTTATTAATGGGTAGGAGCTGGCGCGGTGGCCAGTGCGGAGCAGCACAAACGGTGCAAAATCTATACCTACCTACACATTGGGCTTTTGGGGACCGGGAACTTACCTACCACATTTTCAAAAACGCATAGCGCATAGCGCCTGATGCGACGCGTGACCAAAATACTGACGTTTTTCATTCAGCGTGGTAATGCCGCCAGCATGCTGGGTACGCTGCCATCTGATAGTGGGCTTGAACATTTCGATTGTCTTTAGTTTTGTCTTAAAATTCTCACTCAGTTGTTCATTATCTTGTTTTTAAAGTGCATAAAATATTTAAGTATGTACTTACCTAGCAAGTATGATTATGATTTCTTTTTTTTCAGATGGGAAGGCGAATTACGTCGACTTCATGCGAAAGAACTACCCACCAGGGTTCACATATCAAGAATTTGGCCCAATGTTTAAAGCTGAGTTTTTTGACCCTGACAATTGGGCAAAACTTTTTGCTAAATCTGGAGCTAAGTAAGCCCAATTTATTTACTAAGCTAAGCGCCTCACCATTATTTTATTTTATTACTAACTAGCTGACCCGACAGACGTTGTCCTGTCTTAGAACTGTCAAACGCGCGAAGTTAAAATCGTCGTTAAGTTTTCTGAAATTTTCTACGCAATTTTCTTTATTTTTCTTTCCGTAAGAACCTTCTACAAAGAATTAGGAAACTTAAAAAAAAAATGAATGAAATCGGTAAAGTCGTTCTCAAGTTATGGTGTGACCAAGGTACTTCATTTTTATCTATACTAATATTATAAAGAGGAAAGATTTGATTGTTTGTTTGTTTGCATTGAATAGGCACCGAAACTACTGAACTGATTTGAAAAATTCTTTCACTGTTGGGAAGCTACACTATCGCCGGGTAACATAGGCTAGGTATAATATATTTAAAAAAATAATAGGGATCCTTACTAAAACAACTCCAAAAATGTAACCCAATGTGTAAAAATAAGATTTACAATTTTAACTTTGCGTGTTTGACAGTTCTTAGACAGGACTACGTCTGTCAGGTCAGCTAGTATATATATATATATATATATATATATATGTATATAGATAAGCTCGCGATTGACCGCCAACTCGCTTGATGTTAAGCGATGATGCGGTCTATGGTGGTCGACGCTCGCCTAGAAGAAACCTATTCACTCGTGATTTGATTTGAAGACACCCAGATTGTAAGTATCGGGTAACACCCATTCATGCGGTTTCACACGCGTGGTATTTTTTTAATGCCATAGGTTGCAAACAAGCAGACGGGCAACCTGATGGTAAGCTACTTGTTTGTTCTTGTTTTGCGTTTTTCTTCCAGATACATTGTCCTCACAAGCAAGCACCACGAAGGCTACACTCTGTTTCCATCAAAGAAATCATTCAGTTGGAACTCCGTAGACGTCGGACCAAAACGAGACTTAGTCGGCGAACTATCACGAGCGGTGCGCAAACAAGGGTTAACATTCGGAGTTTACCATTCATTGTACGAATGGTTTAACCCTATATACCTGGAAGATAGAAAGAATAACTTTACTTCAAGCCATTATGTTACACATAAGCTATGGCCGGATCTAAAGCAACTAATTCATGACTACGAACCAGCGGTTATTTGGTCAGATGGAGACTGGGAAGCCTACGATTCGTATTGGAAGTCGAAAGAGTTCCTCGCTTGGCTGTACAATGAGAGCCCTGTTCGTGATGACGTTGTGGTGAATGATCGGTGGGGTATCGGCAGTTACGGAAAACATGGAGACTTTTATAACTTTGCTGACAGATTTAACAATAGTAAGTGTTTCTTTTCGAGCTGCCGTGTCTTGGAAGCTTATTCAGATTTCAGACATAATTATCATAGAGAGATTCCTAAATATTTGTATTCAAAAAGATACCAAAATAATAATTTGAATCAAGCCGCCTATGATCACCTAGGTGCAGGTGATCAAAGGATACTCAAATAATAATTTAAATGGAGTCGCCTATGGTCACCCAGGTGATTATATTCCCAGGTGATCAAAGTGGAATAGACCTACTTTATGCACACGAGTCTTGCTTGTGTGACCTTTGGCATAAAGAATACCAATTTATAAAAAAAGTTAAATAGTGTCTACCCCGCAACAACCTGACCCTGGCGTACCTATATACTTACTCCTCACGATGTTCTGGTGAAAAGTATCTATACTAACGAATATTTAATAATTATCATTCGAAACTAATAATTTAAAAAAAACTGAAAAAAACTGAAAAAATAAATCTGGAATGAGACTATGCACCACTGCGCTCGGCGCTTGACGACAGATTTTAGATTTGATGGTAGTAACTAGGTAAAATGCCCTGCAACCATGGTATGCTTTGCTCACGATGTTCTTAGGGTTCCGTACCCAAAGGGTAAAAACGGGACCCTATTACTAAGACTACATTGTCTGTCTGTCTGTCCGTCCGTCCTACCTTTAAACGTCTGTATCTTTCAAACCGTAATAGATGGCCAGTTGAAATTTTCACAGAATATGTAACGTTACGGCGAATTAACTAAGAAATAATAAAAAAGTCAAAAAAATTAAACGAAAGGGGGGTCCTCATACAACAAACTTATTTTACAACACATTTGCTCAAAAAGTGCACTTACGATAACTGAATACATCTTTCGAAAGTTAAACATTACGGATCATACAACGGAGCGTGAAATAATGAAACGCATCATACAACGGAGCGTGCTGTAATGAATTTGTCCGCACGCTCCGTTGTATAGCACCGTGCGTGTACGTTACGGTATTTTTTTAATTTCCATTTTTTGTTGTTTTCTCGCAAATGTGTTGTAAAACGTTGTATGGCACACGTGCGGATTGGTTATTACAAACTCGTGACTATGGTAAGCCCTCGACTTCGTCTCGGGCTTACATTCGTCTACTCGTTTGTAATAACCAACTTTCCGCACTTGTATCATAAATAACTATTCTTAACGTGTTTTTGTATTAGCTCTAAAATAAAATCAGTAATACGTACAAGCGTCAAACTTGGTATTGTTATAGTACACACTCTAAAGTATAACAACAAATAATAAATAATGACCAAGTGCGAGTCGGTGACAAATTTCTGTTCACCACCGGTTCTCGAACGATCACCTAAGTTAATCAACGTCGGGCGCGGTCGGTGCTTGGATGGGTGACCGCCAGTGCATTGATGGATTGTCATCTTTTTGCACTACTTTTTTGTACTTTAGTAGCTAACAAGTTACATGGTGGTAAGGAACCCTCAGTGCGCGGGCCCTTGGCCGGTTTTATTTCGTAAGCTGAGAAACTTTAAACCCTCAAACTGTGGCGTGCATCCTATCGCGCAAACCTTAATTATTTTATTTAACTAACATAATTATTGATAGGAACTCTTCAACTCCACAAATGGGAGAATGCGTTCACAGTCGACGCTTCATCTTGGGGATACACCAGGAACATAAATATCAGCCAAGTTCTGTCGGTGGCAGATATAATTGACCAGCTTGTTACTACCGTCAGCTGTGGAGGTAAGTGGTGTACAAAAAACCAAGCGGTAATAGCCGGATTACAGCTTGCAAAGTTTCAAATTGATACAAAAATAATTTATAAAATATAAAAAACGAGAATCCGAAATAGGTTAAAATCGACTTCCAAGATTTGTTTGCATAGTTCGCTAGCAAGTTCAGTTAATAAAAGCGTGTTATAATTACTTAACACCACGTTCAAACATTGGTCATTTTGCCCCAAGATCTCAATCATTTTTTTGTTAAGGTGGTACATTTCACCTATGGCGGGAAATTCAAATTTCAAGCAGTTTTTTGTCCTTGTTGCTAGGCTATCATCTACAGTTATTTAACAGTAACGCACCATATTACTTACATTTGTCAATAAACCGTTTGAAACAGCAAACATTTGTTTATTGACAAATTAAGCAATAATGTGCATTAGAGATAAAAAGCTTTACATGATTTTGTAAAGAATAATAATCAATTTGCGCAAACATCGTGATCGTTTACAATAATAAGGAACAATAAAACTATTTGAAAATTGAATTTCCCGCCATAGGTGAAATGTACCACCTTAATGGACCATTTGTTTTTACCACTTTCATAGAACGTTCAGGAAATACATTTTAAAAGATAGATTTTTAAATGTTCGTTACATTATCAAATATTTCTAATTAAGGTACTTCAAACGCTTTTTTTTACTATTCATGCAAAATATTTACATTTCAGGGAACGCTCTTATAAACGTAGGCCCCACCAAAGAAGGTACGATAGCACCAATTTTCCAAGACAGGCTGCTGTCTCTAGGGAAGTGGTTGGCTATTAATGGGGAGGCTATTTACAAATCCTCGCCGTGGCTTTCTCAGAACGACACCTCAAACGGCAATGTTTGGTACACGTGCACCAAATCGCAATACAATGCTCGGCAACCCACTGCAATGCCGGGTTCAAATGATGATGTGACGGCGATATATGCAACTGCATTGAAATGGCCCGAAAGCAATCTACTGGAGTTGCAAGATGTGGCGTCTTATCTCCACAGAGGTTATCAAGTGGAGATGTTGGAAAAGGAAGGCACATACTTGTCTGTAAGTATCACTATTCTTTGAGGTCAAACGTTGTACAATGTTACAAAGAATGTCATTGTACTCATGATTATAAGCAACTTTTACTATGGGTGGGACCAACCTTGAAAATATGAATGGCGTATTTCTATGGAACAGTTAATTTTATCCCAAAAAAAATTACGGTTCTTGAAGCTTTAGGAATGTCCTCGCAGGCGCAACTATAATGCCGTTATAAACTAAATGTAGACTAATCAAGCCCGCGCTCGAAAAAAAATTCCCACCAAAAGTAGATTAAAAATATACTAACGGTTTAGTTGTGAATAGCCATCCTTCCATGGCTTCCATTTCGACTAACTGAAACAGATCAACAAATTTAGTTTTTAACGATACACTTATGTGGTTGGTTTTAGAAGAATATTTTGTTAACTAATACTCTTTTTATCGATGCACTTATTTCGTTGGATTTATGGGAATATTGGCTTGACTAATTTTCTTATTTAACGATGTACCAATTTGATTGATTTTATAATTATGAATAATTTGGTGACAAATTTTCTTTTTTAACGATACCCTTATCTGGTTGGTTTTAGAAGAATATTTTGTCAACTAATTCTCTTTTGTTACGATTTTTTTGGTTAGTTCTATAAAAAATATTTTAACTAATTTTATTTTTAATCGATTTTTTTATTTTTTGGTTGGATTTATATGAATATTATGTTGACTAATTTTATTTTTTAACGATGCACCAATTTGGTTGGTTTTATATGAATAATTTGGTGACAAATTTTCTTTTTTAAAGACTCTTATTTGGTTGGTTCAATATTATATATGTTAAATATAAATTTGTTTTGATCCACACAACTTTAACTGGTATTTTATACCTTTTCAATATATTAACTATTAAGTACTTGTTATAGAGCTAGGTGATAGACAAACAATCGGTGTAGACTGTAATATCTATGCGCAAACATCTTGAACACGAAGTGTCGACGAGGGGGAAAATGGTTACACAGACATGCACACTACAACCACTCGTGCGGTCGAAATTACTCGACATCCCCTCGCCAGACCGAAAAGACTTAAATTCGTTTATTGCTTATTTTTCATGATGGTAAATTTGAATTGGCCAATGGTCAATTCACATAAACCTACACACGGAGTATGCACATGGTGCCACTAACCTGCGCAGTTTATGGGTGTAAGCAAATTTCGCAGCTTAGTTGCACCGGTACCTTAAATTTTTTAATCAAACATTTCTTTTTTTTCCAGTGGACAATCACTAAAGGTGTGGCCCAAATTCAGCTTCCAGATAGGTCAGAAGTAAAATCCGAAAATGCTTGGACACTTAAATTTTCCCAAAAATAAACGTTTTATTTTTGTGTATTCAGACGACATTAATTATGAAAGCAATAAATTTTTTTTTTTTTTTTTTTTTTTTTTTATAATTAATAGGCTTGCGTTTGACCACCATCACGCCTGATGTTAAGCGATGATGCGGTCTACGTTGGAGCACGCTTGCCCAGAAGGAACCGATTCACTCGTGATTTGAAGACACCCAGACTATATAATATTATAATACCCTATTCAGTGTTTGCTTTTCTATTCTCTCTATATTAAAGGTATCCATAATACATAATTTGTTTTCATTTCGTCAGATTTTTGTTTCACACAAAACACCACGTAATACGCTCATTTATTTTATTAGTATACCTACGTATATTGTAAGATAATCAATATGTAACAGTAGGCATGTGCGATACCTACCAACATCAACACAGCGTTGTATCAGTCAGTGTAGTGCTCTTTATCACTGGGAACGTACCTACAGTCAAACAATAAAATATATTAGAAGTAGTGGTCTGAACACTCCTAACCCAATCCACACTGTACCTACTAATTCAACTTTATAGTAAGTATCTAGTACCTACCTGTATAAAATTTTATTGTTCATCATTTATTATATTTATTATTTATATGACACGGGAATTTCTCATGTATGATTAAGCCGGTTACTCCGACTATAGTTTCAACCACAGATTCAACCTCATTCGGCGGACTTCTTCGAGGTGATTACGCGCGCGCGACTCCCGTCTCGCGTTTGCTTTGTTTTCGCTTTGTTTAATCTTACGTGAGTAGGTATTTTTCGTGTCATATAAACAAAATATATACTTTTTTCTGCAGAAAAGGTACTCTTCTAGTTTGTAGTTAGCACGTAGCCGAAAGAGGCACTCAACTCGTGAAGCTCTCAATAAAGGACTAACTCTATAACCGCCAAAAACTATGAGATTATTTAATAATCAAAGGCTGATCAATATATTTAGTTTTTTTTTTTCCCTGGGTAAGTGCCTTTATTAACTAAACAAAATACAAGCTAAAACTAACACTACAAATACAGTTAGACTGCCCATAGACCGTATAAGGTCTAAAGACAATCCAAATGCTCAAGCCCACTACCAGTTGGCAGCGTACCCAACATGCTGGCGGCATTACCACGTTGAATGGCAATGCTAATGTGTTGAACCAGATACACGCCAGCATTTTGGTCACGCGTCGCATTAACCAGGCGCTCTGAAAGATTTTTGAAAATGAGGTGAGCTAATTAAGTTATAGTTTTTAACCGACTTCAAAAAAGAGGAGGTTATCAATTCGACTGAACGTTGTTTTTTTTTTTTTTTTTGTATGTTTGTTACGCGATTAGGTACTCCGCCAATTTAGAATTGTTTTTGATGATTCTTTTTTTGGTTGGTAGGTCATATCTCATAGGTGGTCCCATAATTTTTTTTTTGTGTCTTTTTTGTGGATTTAGGACTGGTTTCGTAAAGAAAACTTTATTTTCTTCTGACAATACGGTGGTCTTCCTCAGATTTTTTTTTTGTTAAAATCTTCATGAGCGTGGATTCAATGTCCTTTACTCGTAATATTAAACAGTTTACTTTGTCTTAATAGCGTCGAACAAGTCATAGTCACAGTCAGAGTCAAGCTAAGTAAGTCACGGTCAAGTCGATCTCATGCCCCTGTAAAGTGGTGAAGACTTTACAAGAGGCTCCTATGGAGTTTTGGAAACAACACGAAAAGACACGTTTCACCTCGTTATATCACTTGCCCACACTCGAGCACGTTTACGAGCACTTAATGAATAATAATTCACCATTTCGTACACATTAACACTCGAAAATACACAAGTTTAGGAAAATAATCCAACGAGCCGACATGTTTTTTTCCACGTTGGCGCCAAAACTCCGGTCTTTCTCAGATTTTTTTTTGTTAATATTTTCATGACCGTGGATTCAATGTCCTTTAGTCGCAATCTTAATCAGTTTACCTAGTCTTAATAGCGTCAAACAAGTCATAGTCACAGTCAGAGTCAAGCTAAGTAAGTCACGGTCAAGTCAAACTCATGCCCCTGTAAAGTGGTGGAGACTTTACAAGAGGCTCCTATGGAGTTTTGGAAACAACACGAAAAGACACGTTTCACCTCGTTATATCACTTGACCACACTCGAGCACGTTTACGAGCACTTAATGAATAATAATTCACCATTTAGTACACATTAACACTCGAAAATACACAAGTTTGGGAAAATAATCCAACGAGCCGACATGTTTTTTCCGCGTTGGCGCCAAAACTCGTCATTCTGTTTTTTTTTTTTGTTAAAATCTTCATGAGCTTGGATTCAATGTTTTTTTTTTTTTTTTTTTTTTTTTTAATGCCATAGGTGGCAAACAAGCAGACGGGCTGCCTGATGGTAAGCAGTCACCGTCGCCTATGGATACTTGTAACACCAGAGGCATCACAAATACGTTGCCGACCCTTTAGAACTCTATTAACTCGCCTTTTGAAGAACCCCATGTTGTAACTTCTCGGAAACACCGTAGAAGGTAGCTCATTCCACATTTTGCAGGTATGAGGCAAGAAGGATCGTGTGAATCGCACAGTGTGCGATTTCCACTGATCTATGATGTGTGGATGAGCCTTCAGGCGGTGGCGGCTAGTGCGATGGTAAAACCGCGACGCCGGCATGGCAATGTCCTTTACTCGTAATATTAAACAGTTCATTTTGTCTTATTAGCGTCAAACCAGTCATAGTCACAGTCAGAGTCAAGCTAAGTAAGTCACGGTCAAGTCGAACTCATGCCCCTGTAAAGTGGTGAAGACTTTACAAGAGGCTCCTATAGAGTTTTGGAAACAACACGAAAAGACACGTTTCACCTCATTATATCACTTTCCCACACTCGAGCACGTTTACGAGCACTTAATGAATAATAATTCACCATTTAGTACACATTAACACTCGAAAATACACAAGTTTAGGAAAATAATCCAACGAGCCGACATGTTTTTTCCGCGTTGGCGCCAAAAACTCCGTCTTTCTCAGATGTATTACAGGGTTGCTAGTATTTAGAAGTGCGATAGTTGCGATAGTGGCGCCTCCATTAATTTCTGCTCTTTTTTGCCAAGCTTTACATATAGGTTGATATAGGTACTTTTACACACTTACCTATTTTCACAATGATGACAAGCACGACAAGTGATGGTGATCATAGAGTAATATATACCTACACCCTGTGACTTACACCTGATGATGATTGACAAAAACTTGACTTTTAAGCAGTTTGTTCCCGTATTTTGCGTTTTACTTTATTGTTTTCACGTGGTTTTCACAGATTGTTTTCAGTTTTTCTGTTAAGATCAAAGAGAAATATAATATACCTAGTTGAGATTATCTATTTATTATCCAAGAGAATGTAATACTCCTACGGAGATTTATTATTACAGCACGGAACACTATTACTTTTAGCGGTATTAGGTACAGGTTACAGGCAATGCACTTTATCATAAGTGGGTATTAATATTATTTTACTCTTTTTATATTATTTTTTATTGTAAGTATTTTATGTTAGTGGTAACATGAGGTGCGATGTCTGAGAGGAAGTTTAAAATTAAATCATATTTAATTCGTAGGACGAGTTTGTTGGGCACAGCACACAAATGAAGCTATTCCTAAGTTTGGTTTTCGTTGTGATTTTAAAAGTCACACACAGTGAAATCTTAAGATTGGACTTGAAGCAATATATGCCAGATTGGACCGACCTGGATACTAGGCCTTTGCCACAGTGGTACGACGAGGCGAAGGTAGGAATATTCCTCCACTGGGGAGTCTACTGTGTTCCAGGATTTGGATCCGAGTGGTTCTGGATCTATTGGCGTAGTAAGTACTGACCCTGCTAACCCTAGCACTGAAATGCTTAAATAACCTATATTTTATGACTTTATTTGCAAATGTTTACTTTTTTACCCCGCTATCGCGTCGCCATAGAAAATCCAAGCAGGATTACTTACCTATGGCGGTGCGGTAGAGGCGTAAGCAGTAAGCACCACCCTCTCGCCCCAGACGGTGGTAGCGTTATCGTCAGACTGCTGTAGGCCTATAGTGCAAGTTTTTTCGTTTGCGTTTACTTGCTCGACCGTGTTAGCGAAAAATACGATTAGTATGAAAAAAGAACAACGCTATCTGGCGCAATTTATATGAAAATGCTATTATTTCATACAAATCGTGGTTTACGCTAACGCGGTCGAGTAGGTTAACGCAACTGGAAAAACTCGCACTAGGCACACTGCTGTCGCAACGTTTAACTGCATGCTGAGGTCAAAAACACTGCCTATCTGTCTTTAGGAACACTAAAAGCACTTAAAAATAACTAACATAAGTACCTACGTGACTACTTAGATAACGTGACAATTAAAGCTAAATTGTTTTACTTCTCGCGTCTGCAGATGGAAACCATGACTATCGTCAATTTATGTCGAAGAACTACCCACCAGGGTTTACTTATCAAGAATTTGCGCCAATGTTCAAAGCTGAATTTTTTGATCCCGATAACTGGGCGAAGCTTTTTGCAAAATCTGGTGCTAAGTAAGTACCGGCTTGTCTTGAATCACCCCCGAAGCGACGTATTGGCGCTGGCTCGGCAAAAGAAAGAAGCTGCGTGGATTAAAGGCTGTCGTGTCTGCAGGCTATAAATTGGGCCATTATCTAAACCACAACAAAGTTTGCGCCACCGTCAAAATTTCAGAACGGATCATAATGTTGTGAAAAGTTCAGAGAGCTTTTGTTATAAACCCGTATCTTGTATCCACACAAGGGCCGCTGAACAAGTAATCACAACGTTTTAATAAGGCTATAATAATACCTATAGGTATAGATACAATCCTTACTGCTTCCAATCCTTGATTATGCCGATGTTTCTTACCTAGATCTTACTGAAGAACAATTTAACAAGCTTGAGCGCCTTCAAAATTTTTGTATAAGGTTTGTATTCGGCTTACGTAAGTATGACCGTATTTCCCAATTCCGCGCTAAACTCAAATGGCTCCCTGTTCGTCTTCGCCGAAATGCGCACATCCTGGCACTTCTCTTCAATACATTATATAATCCCTTCACCCCGTGCTATCTCAAAGAACGTTTCAAATTTTTCCACGACCCTGCTTCATCTCGTTCTCTGAGACAGTCAACTCTTCTCTCTCTTGTTACTCCCAAACATAAAAGTACTTTCTATGAAGATGCGTTCTCCGTGAAAGCCATACGGCTGTGGAATTCCCTTCCGGTCTCTATTAGACAATCCCAATCTATCAACATTTTCAAGGCTAGAGTGAAAGACTTTTACCTTTCCCAAGTCTAAAACTGTTCGTTACTGTTGGAAGAGAGTTTTTGGACATCCCTGTTGCTCCGAATTCGTGTTGGCCGTTATTTGCTCTGTCATTGTGTGTTCCTTGCTGCCCTTGCATTGTGTGCTCATAGTGCGAAGGTACTCCAGGGACTTAGGGTATAGTATGTTCTTACTTGTCGCGTCTGTATTATGTGTGTTTATATATATATATATATATATATATATATATTATACTATGTATCATTTAGTAGTATCTATTTAATGGTATCATTAAAAGTGTTTTAGCATCCCCCGTCGATTCTGTTACGTAAATTCTTTCCATCCAATGGTTGCCTGGAAGAGATCGCTTTTAGCGATAAGGCCGCCACTTGTGACACTAGCTCGTAAGCGTTTTCTATCATGTTGTAATTTTTATTTCTGGTGTACACAATAAAGAGTTTCTATCTATCTATCTATCTACAATAGGCATATTAGAATTGGGTTATCCTGTTTTCGAAAAACGTTGTTTGCATTTTGTTTATATTACACGGTTACTCCGACTATAGTTTCAACCGCATACCTACCGTGCGCGGTGCGAGGCGACCCCTGTGCAATGCTGGGCGGGGTTGAATCTATAGTCGGAGTAACCGGGATTATCATAATTCTGTGAGTGAATCCCGTGTAATATTAACAAAATGTGTAGAAGCCACGTCAGTTTCCATAATAAAACGTCGATTGCCTAAGCACCTACTTCTTAGCAACTCGGTCGTGGTACAAAATTACTAGCAGGCCTTAGATAAGATACCTAAGTTTTCACTCTGATCTTGAAAGAACTAAGATTATATCACTATAAGGAAACCGCATGAACAGGTTAGGTATTCATACTGATTAACATCAGCGTCCGACTGGTCATATAGTCGAGGTGGCGTTTGCCATCCGTGCCCCAACCTACGCGGGCCCCCCACGGGCCGGGCTTGCTGCAAGCCAGGCGGTAGGTATAGGATAGGGGCTCTCCAGTCTCGGGCCCCGGGCTTGTGGGGAGCCACCCCTTCCGGCCCAATCCGATTCTTATATTTATTAACATAATTATAAATTTATTCAGATATATTGTCCTCACAAGCAAGCACCACGAAGGCTACACTCTGTTTCCATCAAAGAAATCATTCAGTTGGAACTCAGTAGACGTCGGACCAAAACGAGACTTAGTCGGCGATCTATCACGAGCGGTGCGGAAACAAGGGTTGAAATTCGGAGTTTACTATTCATTATACGAATGGTACAATCCTATTTACCGCGAAGACAAGAAAAGGGCTTTTAATACTAAACATTACATTACCGAGAAGATGTTGCCCGAACTGAAACAACTAGTGCATGACTATAAGCCGTCAGTTATATGGGCAGATGGAGACTGGGAAGCACTTGATTCCTACTGGAAGTCGAAATCGTTCCTCGCTTGGCTGTACAATGAAAGTCCGGTAAAGGATGAGGTAGTAGTGAATGATCGATGGGGTAAAGGCATTCCCGGAAAGCATGGAGACTTCTATAACTTTGCTGATAGATTTAACAATAGTAAGTAAATGCAAGTTCAATAAATCTTGACCATCGCTTATTTGCTTTTTTATATTGGCTAATAGGAAGTTTTTTTAAATGCTCTGGAACTCGGAAACACTTACATAAAGAATTAAGTTTAAGTTAAAGCAAAAAAATTTTTTGTTAAACTTTTACAGGAACTCTGCAGGGCCATAAATGGGAAAATGCATTCACTGTCGACTCGACAACCTGGGGTTACAGGAGGAATATAGATATCAACAACATTCTGTCAATATCAAATATGCTAACTCAGTTGGTGACAACTGTTAGTTGCGGAGGTATGTTTCATACATCATCGTACGGATTAAGTTACAACGACTGACTACTATCTAAAGTCAAGGGTCTTGAACAATTGTGTGTTGCTAGTGATGACATATGGTACTGAGACGTGGTTCTTAACTGTTGGCCTTTTGGAAATACTTAGTCGCACAGTGGGCAATGGAGAGAGAGCTATGCTTAGAGTTTTCTTTGCGCGATAAAATCCGCAAAATTTCACATTTTTTTAAATTAAATTATAGGCTTGCGCTTGGCAGCCAACTCGCTTGATGTTAAGCGATGATGCGGTCTATGATGGAGCACGCTTGCCTAAAAGAACCAGATGACTCTGGTTCCGTGACATATACCTATAGCTATTAAAATATGCACGTTGTTGTGGCAATGGGCAGGCCACATAGCTCGAAGAACCGATAACCAATGGGGAAGAAAAGTTCTAGAGTGGAGACCACGAACCGGAAGACTCAGCGTAGGTAGTTAAGCCTCCCACTAGATGGACCGACGACATCAAGAAAGTCGCGGGGATCCAGTGAATGCAGATGGCAGGCTGTCGTTCAATGTGGAGTTCTAAGGGAGGGCCTTTGTTCAGCAGTGGATGTCTTCTGACTGATGATGATGAAGTTACGAAGATTTACTGTTCTAAACAAGGTAAGTATATATCACGGTTGTTCAGTACAACTATTATCGAGAGCTCCATCCACAACCTTATCACGGTAAATAAATATCCGTTTAATAATCATAATAACTGGAACTACATTTAGGAAAAAAAAGCAAAAAAAAAAAAAAAGTTTTCAAATCGCGAAAGTTTAAAAATTACTACATTTCGGAATATACAATTTATTTTAAAATGTATATATTATTAGATTTTCTATATTTGAGTAGGTATTTACTTTTTCCATATTTTTATGTTTCTCAAATAACAAAAGAATGTCAGTATTGTGCACCAGAAAAATACAGTATATCTGTGCAGTATGGTGACTATTTTTTGACAGATGTCTGTGAAATCCTTTTGTTTTGTCGTCCATCTCTAGCTACTTGGGAAAGGGGGCCTAAAGCCCTATGGCTTAAGATGATAGGGCACCCTAATCCATTGGTTAATGGGTTATGATGTGTGGCAAGCAGCTTGGAATTACTATGAGGAACGAATGGTATTATTGATGCAATTGTTACAGGAAATGTCCTAATAAACGTGGGCCCAACCAAAGAAGGCACGATAGCACCAATTTTCCAAGACAGGCTGCTGT
Organism: Agriopis aurantiaria; assembly: GCA_914767915.1. Lineage (NCBI taxonomy): Eukaryota > Metazoa > Arthropoda > Insecta > Lepidoptera > Geometridae > Agriopis > Agriopis aurantiaria. The sequence continues at coordinate 13,591,986 of OU611986.1, read as the reverse complement.
CTCTAGGGAAGTGGTTGGCTATTAATGGGGAAGCTATTTACAAATCCTCGCCGTGGCTTTCTCAGAACGACACCTCAAACGGCAATGTTTGGTACACGTGCACTAAATCGCAATATAATGCTCGGCAACCCACTGCAATGCCTGGCCCAAATGATAAAGTGACAGCAATCTATGCTATCACATTGGAATGGCCAAAGGGAAATGTTCTGAAACTTCAAGATGTGTATCCTTACTTGAACAGAGGCAATTATCAAGTGAAAATGTTGGGAAATGAGGACACACACTTGAACGTAAGTATAGTAGCCTTAGACCCTCAAAAATATGTTTTTTGACAATTGACTAAGGCCCAAAGACGATTGGAGACTCGATGCGGCATCGCAACGTTCAGCGGCCGTAAAAAAGTCAACTCTTTAAAAAAGTGTGGCGTTCTATTCTGGAACGTCCACTCTTAGTTATCTGTAGCGAGCTGGCAGACTCTCTGACGGAACAATTCGGTGCGCTTACGAAAAGTTCGTTGAAATTGAAAAGTGTTCTTCTCGTTGAGCTTCCTGCACAACTTTCGAGCTTTAAATTTCCCCTCACCCGCAACAAACTTTTTTCCCGCTGAGTTCAAAATCATTGCTACTACGACTCGCGGCAAAGACGCGACGCGGCGTGGAAACGCGACTGGACGATTTTGAACCTACGGTAAACCGGGAAGAGTTGCCTTTTCCGAGAGAAACGAAAATTAAAATATAACCCTTCATACAGCTGAATTTCGACGCGTCAAGCGACGCTCAATCGGCTGTGTGAAATAGCTTTTTAAGTACTTACCTACTCTTGTTTATGAGTGAGATCGATTAGATCATTTACTTGGCTACGAAATTTGAACATTTGTACTATTGTGTTTTCCTTTTTCAGTGGACTATTGTGAATGGGCTGGCTCAAATACAGTTCCCCGACAAATCTACAGTCAAGTCTGAATACGCGTGGACTCTCAAGATCAATGTTAAATAAAGTGTACCCCTCACAAAAATACAATAACTAGTTACCTAGCTACTACCTATACAGGGATATACAGTACGGTGATACTAAAGCTATCGAAAGGAGGTTTTTTTTTATCAGCTAGCTATAAATATCAGCTAGGAACAAGGATCCACTTAGTCCATCTTCCTTGATATGACGTAGCTGTTTTTTTTACGATTTCAGGGTAACTAGCAACCGCGCAACCAAGTTGACGACATATCAACACTTAAATAACTATTTCAAATAAATTAATACCTAACCTATCTAGATTTATTACTTACTATCTAGTAAAAGAGTCGTGGCGTCGTGTAGAGGAAATAATTCTTACTGAGGATGGTAAGAATCGCAGTGTCAAGGTGAATCTTGGGGTTGCAAGAAACCGCCGAACCCGGCCCAGACACCGCTGCGCTTACAGGAAAGCGCAGGGAATGGCGTTCTCTGGAGGGTTTATTCCACTACGTTCACCTGGGTGAAATCGCCTAGGTCAACAAAGTTAAAAAAAAACACCGGGGTGAACAAACTATGGTTTCTTCATTTCACCTCGGAATCATTGTACCTGTGTAATATCACCTAGAACTTAGGACGCCAATTATTGATTGAAGTGATTCGACATAATTGGTGTCATTTGTTTGCTTTAGAATTAAATCACCCAGGTGAACAGTGGTAAGTTATAGTGTGTTCACTAGTGAACTTATTGGGATAAACCCGCTGGAGATGAATGCCAAGACCCACTTTGGGTCACGCCAGAAGTCTTTAAGTAGTAACAAGGATCTATTTCTTATCGTTCTTGGTAGGAAGTAAACAATTTTCATAACATCAAACAAGTATATTGAAATAATCTTTAAAATAGGTACATGGACATAAAGACGTTACAGTCTAATAAGGCTATACTTAATTAAATACAGTAGTTAGTAAATACAAATATAATATTAGAAACAGCTCTGCGGCTCAATATTTGAATCGTTTGTGTGATTTCGCACGAAAACATGACACTAAATGAAACATTTTCGATTGATAGAAAGCAAAGCAAAAAACGCTGCGTTAGCGAGTTATATGAATATTTAAGAAATGCGTCTTTTTTGGGATTACGTTCGAAAGTCGGTAATTTCAAATGAAATTTTCGTACGAAATATCATTTCATCACGAGCGATTCAAAAATCGAGCCCCTATATGGCAGCAAAAAAATTATTACCTACATCATCTTAAGTAACTTTCGCACTTGAACACATATTTTAAATATTTATCGGGACTTATCGCGCATTATTTTATTTAGGTAAAAATAGGTACCATTCGCTCGACGTTGCTATTTACCGATACAGCCAGTGTTGTGTGTCGTAGTGACAACCCTACGATTTTTCAAGATCAAGTGAGGGTAGAAGACATCCGCTCTTCTCGCCGGACTCACCCGCAGTTTTCAGTCAGCTCGTGACCAGCCCCCCGATTCTACTAAACAAATTGTCTTTAAATTGTAATTGTTGCGATTTTAATTGTTAAACAACTGCCTCAAAATTGACAGTTTTTAATATTTATAAGTTATAATATTAGGTGGTTGTATTTTTCTAGTATAAAAAACTGTCAATTTTGAGACAGTTATTTAAGAAATAAAATCGCAACAATTACAATTTAAAGACAATTTCTTTAGTAAAATCAGGGCACAGGGCCATTGTAACATGGTTGAAACGTCTAGCGGCGCCTACCTATTTTTACCTAAATAAAATAATGCGCGATAAATTCCGAAAAACATTTAAAACACACATTATCTTAGATTAAAACTTAGATCATACAGAGCCCTGCGAGAGCATTCTGCAGTTCGGAAATCATGTTCCATCGTTTAACCAAACAGCCTGTATAATGGCTGATTTCTATTAGGATTGAAGTATAAACACACGTTTGTATTTAGTATCAATTTAAAAAACCGACTTCAAAATAGCAGTAAATACGCAATTTTATTTACATGGACGAAGTATTTTTTTCCAGTTATTTTGATTTAAAAACCAAACTGCTTAACCGATTTTCATGAAATATCTTTGGGACCAATCTAAAAATATATCATTTCAAACAAAAGAAACAAATCGGTTCATAAATTACGGAGTTCTAAAATTAATAACAAACATAATAAAACACGAATTGAGATCTTTCCTTTTTTGAAGTCGGTTAGAAATTCATATTACTCCACAACTAGTAAGTAAAGTAGTAAATCGAGGTGTAAGCATAAAATGCAGTAAAATGTAAATCAATCAAATAGGTGGAGAGAGAAGAGAACCACCTAACTTTTATGGCACACAAGTACATAATAATTACATTACACAGTACCTAATCAGTTTATATCTTGTAATTCATGAGAATGCGCGGCTTTACAAGGGGCGCTTCCCTTTCGTTGGACTAATAGATCAAATATTTTTGATTCATTTGTGTAAACACGAATTCCTAATCAGAAGGTCCGTCTGACATAATATATGAAAAAAAATCCGATTGATCGGACGAAAGAAAAACATTCCACACGAGCGAGGTTAACACCCGTGAATTGTCAAAAACCATAAGAAATAACTAGCCATGCACCGCGGTTTCACCACATTTTTTCGCGGTTTCAAGGAACCGCAAATTTATCTTAGATAATAAGTATCCTACGGAAATCGACTCCCTCTATAGATAATTTCATCCCAATCCGTTTAGCTGATGCAGAGTTGAGTGGAAACATATGCATACGAGATACAATACATATAGTGTCACAATCGTGCCAAAAAAATGTCCGAACCAATACTCGGCGCACACTACGAATTGCGCAGACTATTTGGTTAGTTACAAGGTAACCGCGATCCGACTACAACGCCGGGCCTTGCCAGAGCCACGATGACATAGCGGACAACTAACATAGAACACTATGCAAGCGACATAACTTCTAAATTGGAGTAAATGTGGCATTGTGAAGTATATAATTTAAAGGCATGATGACTAATATTTTTTTATTACCTCATAAAAAAGCTGATCATAAATAGAGCCCATCAACGAAAACAAAATTAAAATTAGTTCAAAAATAAATAAGATATAAGCAGATATAAGCATTTAAATTTCATGCTAGATAGAGAGCGCACTATACTGAGCCGTGACGTCACGGCTCAGGAGCGCCACACAAATGCTATACTAACACACGCTTTGTGAGAAAGGGATGGAGCATCCCCTCCCTATCCCCACCTAAAACTTTAAACGCTCATATCTCAGAGATTTATGAGGCAATTTAAATTATTTTTTCAGTATGTGTAATGTATTTAGTTATATTTCTCGCTAAGCCGGTTATTTATTATAAATTAAACATGAGGACACATGCCTATTGATACAATGTATGTACAATGATGCTCGGACGTTTTTTGACTGTTTTCACTGAGAGTGGTGACTATATAAGAATTTTATCTCAATGCGTATGAATTTTGCGGCACTGTTTACAGAAACGGACCATCCGCAATTATAGTCAACTAAAGCGAAAAAGCACTAATATATAATTATACATTTAAAAACCGACTTCAAAATTTGTAAATACGCAATTAGATTTTCTTTAGTTAATCTATAATAATATTATAAAGAGGGAAGATTTGATTGTTTGATTGTTTGTTTGTTTGTATTGAATAGGCTCCGAAACTATTGAACCGATTTGAAAAATTCTTTCACTGTTGGGAAGCTTCACTATCCCCGGGTGACACAGGCTATATTATATTTAAAAAAAAAAAATAGGTATCCTTACTTAAACTCCTATAATGTAACCCAAGGTGTAAAAAAAAAGGTTTACAATGTTAACTTTGCGCGTTTGACAGTTCTAAGACAGGACAACGTCTGCCAGGTCAGCTAGTTTGATTATAAAATCAAACTACTGAACCGATTTTAACGAAATTACTATGAAAAAAATTATGGACCCCTTTCGGCTTAGTACACTATTTTCGCGTAACCCAGTATGCAAGCTAAAATTTTAAAACCGTACAAAAATAATATTCTTATGTTTGGAAGCACTTAAGGTAGGCACTAGGCAGCATGTGTACAAAAATATCTGCTTAGAAGCATTAATCATCTAATCTTATAATTACCTACAATTTTGTATAGCCTGTACTCTGTTTATTACTTCAGTTGACTGCCAAGCATCCCTTAAGCAACTCGCTTAAATTGCACACAACTTTGTCCTACCAACACTTGAAAAGTATAATTTTACAAAGTCCGATCGCGAAGCATGAAGAATTTCATATAATGGCTTGGGGCCTTACGGGTAGCTGTTTAAAGCAATCCAGTTTAGGTGATGAAAAATGTTGCGCAACCAGAAACCATATCTGGGCGCGTTAAGGTTCGTTCGCGTGATTTTCCGAACTGCGTGATTTTAACGTTAGTTTGATACCGCGTAAGCAGTTGGCCTTAAGGCCCCTGTTTTTACATATCTCTGTCGCTCTCGCGTAAATATGAGCATCTCGCTCGCACAGACGGCGGTCATTGCATCTGTGCGAGCGAGATGCATTATATTTATGCGGGAGCGACAGAGACAGGTAATAACAGGTCATTGTACGAAATTCTTCCTGCTTCGCGACCGGACTTTAGCTAACCTTTAACCTTAACCTTAGCAGGGGTGCCTTGTTTGTCATTCTCGCAGGAACTGTAGGTAAATTTTTCCGGGATAAAAAGTTATATAATAATCCATGTAAAATAAACCGGCCAAGTTCGAGTCGGGATCGTGCTCTAAGGGTTCCGTACCACCACAACATACATAAAGTAGTGCAAAAAGACAACATCACGCCCAGGCGGTTACCCATCCAAGTACTGACCGCGCCCGACGTTGCTTAACTTGGTGGTGAACAGAAATTTGTCACCGACTTGCACTTGATCATTATTTATTATTTGTTGTTAAACTTTAGAGTGTGTAGGTACTATAATCATGCCAAGTTTGACGCTTGTACGTCTTACCGTTTTTTCATTAGAGCAAATACGAAAATACGTTTGTTGGACGAGGTTCCTCTAGTTTTTAACTTTTTGACTTTATTATTATTTCTTAGTTAATCCGCCGTGATATTACACATTCTGTGAAAATGTCAACTGCATGGCTATCTATTACGTTTCGAAAGATACAGCCTTTAAAAGGTAGGACAGACAGACAGACATCGTAGGTAAGGACCCTAAAAATGTATCCTTTTCAAGCAATGTCTGGGTCTGTATTGTATGAAAATTTGGCGCTAAGTTAAGCCCTTAAGTCATATACATTACGAAGCACTTACAGTTATCAGGCACTGATATCATTTAGTTATTACACATATTATGAAATTGAAGTAAAGTTATGAACAAGATTAATATTAGGTACATATATTTTCTTATTCATAAATATTGGTTAAGTAATTCTATGCCATAAAGTACTTTGACAACAAGTTGCCGAGAAGTGTTAAGTTTGACTTCCGTGCATCGCGGCCGATTGCAGCCGCGCGCGTTGTCGCATGCGTAAGACGCGCGCGGCTGCGATCGGCCGCGATGCACGGAAGTCAAACTTAACACTTTTCAACAAATTGTTGTCAAAGTACTCATATATAGTGCGAAGACTTGTCGCATCAGACGCGATGCACGGAAATCGGCCTTTAGGCTCAACGCCGATACCATGGTCGACGCGGCGTCGCGGCGTACAAGCTGTCGAAAACTCATCTCTTCCAGGTTTAAAGCCCAGAATATGGCGCAACGCTATCTCGGGCGTTTGATGTTTTTTAAGATATAAAATTACTTTCTCGTAGTATAGCAATAGATCGTTGGACTGTCTACTTTTAAAAATGTGTTTCGGTCATTTTACGAGGTTAATATTTCAAAATATTTAGAACATTTTTATTTTAATATATTTTTAATAACCGAAAAAATGGAATGTACGGTTTTCCCATTTACTCTCTCTTGTACCTTCTTGAAAATGAATGGAGCACATTTTTACAAGTTTTTATTTAACTTGCAATGTATGTATGTATGTAACTATATTTGTTCGGGTGGAATCTTGCAACTCAATTTTGATATCTTTAACCGTTTAATCTGAAAATTGGCACACTTATGTAAGTTCGATGACAATGCAAGTTATGGTACCTTCGAGCTGGTCTGATTATGTAGACAGAAGGTGGCCATAGGAACTCCTAAACGAAACGACGTAACCCCGTCGAGTTTGGGTTCATTGGATTTGTCTTCCCAAGCACTTTGGTCCTAGATGATAATTTCAAAATGGCGGACGCACCAAAATAGCGGACAGTATGTTCAAATCATGATATAGGCATCAAATGAAAGGGTTTGCTAAGAAGAATACGAAAAAGCTTGTATTTAAAAAGTTTCTTTTTAAATTAATAAAGCTTATTATAAATTTGACTCATTTTATATCTTAAAAACAAACAAAAAATGCGTGAGCGATATCGCTGAGCCTGGTATACTGGCCCTTAATGTTCTACCCTATATTAACAGTATCAAACATACCTACGCTTCTCTTAAACTAAACTATTAGATCTATATTTGGAATGCATACTTCAAGGTGGCAACTCAGCGCTTAAGCTCGATCCAATATTTTTTTGCTCTATACAGCTGCAATAATTTTGTAAAAAGCTGATCAAAAACATTTTCTTTCAATATTTCACAGAAATATATCGCGGTACCTGCTTACAGTCTTCAGTTTCAGTTCAGTTTTTTTGTATTTTATTTTTAATTTTTTAATCAACTCTTATTTATCGATTAATTATATATTAGAAATCTCGTTTGGGAAACTTATAATTTAAGATGAACAGCCAAGTGAACCATAGAACCGAATCCTAACTAATATTATAAGAGCAAAAGAAACTAGTCACTATCGGTTTACTCGGTTATTACGACTAAACGGCTCGGCCAACCTTAACGAAATTTGGCTGGATGATATTGTACACTGAGAGATTGTGTATAGATTATACAATGCCACATTTAATCCAATTTAGACGTTATGTCGCTTGCATAATGTTCAACGTTAGTTGTCCGCTATGTCATCGTAGCTCTGGCATCGCGCGGCGTTGTAGTCGGATCGCGGTTACCTTGTAACTAACCAAAGAACCGGCGCAATTCGTAGCGTGCGTCGAGTATGGGTTCGGACATTTTTTTGGTACGATTGTGACTCTTTCGGATCAAAGCTGTATGAAAATTGGGCGTTAAGTTAAGGCCTATAAGTATTATTTAGTAACAAAGGAAAGGTTACAAAGTCTCTTAGTTATACTTTTATATCGAATCATATATTATATTTAGTTACATAATGCGCTGGTTATAATGCTTAAATTAGACTAATATTTCACTTTGCACATTTGTTATGGTTTTATATACTACAAGGTTACTTGTCAGAATATCTAAAATTCATTGAACTATTTTCAGAATAATTATGGTCGAGATTTCTTATTTTTAAATATTTGTACTAAGCTCAAAATCTCTATTGTATGCTTGTTCTAATAGATGAAGTTACTTAAGTTGAATTACCTCATTTTAAAATCACTAAAGATTTACTGACCGAAGTTTAAAATGCTTAAAACACCCTGATAGTGAGCGCTAGAAATAGCTACCTAAGTACCTACGGGATCAGGTCATCCGCCTCATAGCGAGTGCCAGAAGTAGCTACGCGAATAGGTCGTGCACCTGGTAGTGAGCGTCAGAAGTAACTACGCGAGCAGGTGACCTGCCTGATAGTAAGGGCCTGGAGGAACCCATTCCAGGCTAAGTGTGTTTACCATCTTCGACCACCCCTTCATTTAACATCAGGTGAGATCAAACGCTTAGCCTGTCCACCGTAAGAAAAGGACTTCCATCCACGTTTCCACATGTCACCCATGTGTTAATCACCAATAAGGCTTTACAATTTTAGATTTTACGGGTTTAGATATTTTCAAGTCGCTGGAATCCAGTGGATGCAAAAGACAGGCTGTCGTTCAGTGTGGAGGTTAAAGGGTTAAACCTATGTTCAGCAGTAGACGTCTTCTGGCTGATGATGATGATGAATCCGTAAAGTAATTCATCCATTAGGCCTTTTAAGTTTCATTATCATCATCATCAGCCCTGAGTGACCCACTGCTGGATATAGGCCTCCCTTTTTTATGCCAGTCTCCCCAGTCTCTCGCTAGTCTCATCCACTCGTTGCCGACAGTACTTTTGATGTCGCCAGTCCACCTCATCCTCGGTCTACATGGGTTCCGCCAACCTAGTCTTTTAAGTTTATATTATACTAGCAACCCACCCCGACTTCGCACGGGTTTAAGTCTTATTTTTATACACCATGGGTTACATTATTGGAGTTGTAGTAAGGATCCAATTTTTTTTTTTAAATAATATAACCTATGTCACCCGGGGATAATGTAGCTTCCCAACAGAGAAATAATTTTTCGAACCGGTTCAGTAGTTTCGGAGCCTATTCAATGCAAACAAACAAACAAATCTTTCCTCTTAATAATATTAGTATAGATTAGACTAAGGATATAATACTACGTTCTAAAATAGACCAATGAACTTTAGCTATTCTGAAACGTAACCCATTATAGGTGCGTTCGGATAGGCTATGCTGGCATTTTTAGCATTGTCAAAATTGGCGTTGATGTAAAGCGTTCGGTTTGAGAATTTTGCAATTTTTGCCACTTTTGATCCCTATCCTAAACGAACGCTACAGTCACCAGCGATGACGTCAAACACCGTAGTTCAAAGATAATATAATCCGTAGTTGACCGTAGATTTGACGTAAAACGAGTAACTGAAGAATTATTACAGTCGCGCGCAAACAAAACACCAAAACACCGTCAAAATCCTAATGTCAAAAAACGATCACAACGATCCCATGTCGCGAGGTGGGTCAAAAGTGGCAGATTACGATGGCATTTTTAGCTGTTTTCGACCTATCCGAACGGTGAGCGAAAACAGTTAATAATGCCACTTTTGCACACTCATTCCCAAAACGAACGCTACATGTGATCATTATTGGCGTTTGTAACAGTTATTTTTGCCACCAAGGGGCTATCCGAACGCACCTTATGTTATACCAAAATGTAGATGGTCATTATCCATTTTTATAACAGAGGGATTACCACAACTTTTATTAACATTCTTATTTCAAACTTACATAGAACGTTGCCTCGCTCACTTTAACGTTAAAAGAGTGAGAGATAAAATAAAGGAACATTATAAGGAGAATACTAGGTTATAGTAGCTCCCATATAGCATAGAAAGCCAAGCTGATAGTTACAATATTATTTACTTAACAATAAACTACATATACATTATATATACATTACCTATACATTAAATTGCGTAGCTCAGTTTTTGCAAGCTGATGATCTTTCCAGCGAAATTACTAAGCATAAAGATCTTTACATCTAATATCTCAGGGCGACGAGCGCATTGCATTATCGCGCTGGATTACGAACTGTAAAAGTTCTAAATTCTCTCACTGGGCCTGTACCGTCACCTCTTTAATAGTGCGATTCAATTTAGGTGACAGCGAGAAGATACACGACCGCAAACAGTATCTCGGCGAGTTAAGGTTCACATTCACGTAATTTCCCGCAGTCACCTAAACTGAATTGCGATGCAATTTGGGTAACTGCGAGAAGTTACGCGACCGCAAACCGTATTTCGGCGCGAAGGTTCACGTTCACGTAATTTCCCGCAGTTATCTAAACTGAATTGCAGTTAAATTTAGGTGATTGCGAGAAGTTACGCGACCGCAAACCTTATCTCAGTGCGTTACGGTTCACTTTCACGTAATTTCCTAGCCAACTAAACATAATAGCGTATATAGGTAAGAGCTCACGGTGCGGCCCCGGAACTGTTATGGGCAAGCGGGATGCCTACCATGCGAGCGATTCGCTCGCCTCATCACTCACCCAAAAAAAATAACCATGTTTTTTTCATAAATGCGTATAAATCACCTCAAATATAATTTTTAGTCTGTCGAAATTTCTTAAATCCTAATATGGAATATTCGAAAGCACTATCTTTATAAAATACATCAATTAATAAATATGTTTATATTTCGGAATAAGCTCAAGACACCTAATGACCTAATGCCCACTGGATAGTCGTATGAGACCATAGGACGGAGCGCGGAAGCCCTAATTTAAAGAAACTCCATCCTTAGTAGAATAAGTTTTCTCCCATCCTTACCTAGAGTGGTCAAAGTCAAATCAAATCATTTATTCCTTTAAACATTATACAAAAAGTTACATCTTATTGGACTAGTATTTTGTAGTATAAAGTATAATATAATTAAGCTTTTAGTTATATTTTTAATATTATCTGTGTATATTGTTTTTTTGTCATAAATAAATAATGTCAATGCCTGTCTCAGATCAGGTAAGGAAGGGAGATATGCCTTAGTACAATTATTGTTTGTGTTTAAATGTCTCGATATTTCACAGACTTTATCACTATACCGTTAAAAAAAAAAATACGCAAAATCTGTAAGTACGGCACACTCACTAAATAACTTCCACTGACACCAATGAACAAACAACAACACCACCTAGTTAATATGAAAAAAGCCGCAAGCTTGTCTTCTTCGCGAGTTCGACTAAAGGGATTAAGCCTGATATAGGCCAGATGCATTCGCACCCGCCACGCCACCAGGCTCTAGACAAAATAATAACCTAAATATATTTAAAGGGCAATAAGGTTGAAATTGCTTTGTAGGAAAGCCTGCATCCTCGCTCCACCTAATAAGTGTCTTGAGCCTAATTGTAAAGCAATGTGAGCTCTATTTCGTATGCCTAAGGTAGGTGTCCTATTGCCAACTGGTAAGTTTTCAAGTATTTCCTAATACTCCGTTCACAAATCTTAGATATTTTATGTAAACAAAGAAATGTCACGAAAAGTCACTGTCAAAGTGACATGCCATTAGCTCAAAACATTTTTCACTTACGAAAAATATTTTACTCTCTATTTTCCTCGGCTTTGCTCTCCCGCTGTACAACGGGGGATATTCTGATAGTTCAAAAAATGTATTAAAAAACATTATTAAAAGATTGTGATAGATGGCGTTGATTATAGAGGCGCTGACTATTATGATAGAGGAAATAGAGGGCAAATCAAACGTTGGCCAGAAATGTTTAGAACCCCTACTGTCCTACCAGTTTAATAAAATATTCTCTATCAAAAATTGTTTATTTTTTTTTATCATAACGTTGTATAGAACAGGTATTTACCTTAAAATAAATAGTACAAAAAGATTTTTATTTTATAATTATTCATATTACGACTAGAAACACATAATAAAATACTTTTTGGTCAAGTATTGTAAACTACCATTATGAAAGATATTTTTTGCACTAGTAACCCCTTTGTTTACATAAAATATCTAAGGGAGTTTTGGCGCCAACGCGGAAAAAACATGTCGGCTCGTTGGATTATTTTCCTAAACTTGTGTATTTTCGAGTGTTAATGTGTATTAAACGGTAAATTATTATTCATTAAGTGCTCGTAAACGTGCTCGAGTGTGGAAGTGATATAACGAGGTGAAACGTGTCTTTTCGTGTTGTTTCCAAAACTCCATAAGAGCCTGTTGTAAAGTCTTCACCACTTTACAGAGGCATGAGTTTGACTTGACCGTGACTTACTTAGCTTGACTCTGACTGTGACTATGACTTGTTTGACGCTATTAAGACCAAAGATTATATACTAGAGTTAAGACTAAGTAAACTGTTTAATATTACGACTAAAGGACATTGACTCCAAGGTCATGAAAATTTTAACCATAAAATATCTAAGATTAGTAAACGGAGTATAGCTCAAACAATGTGTAGCTGTCGAATAGTTTTTTTTACGTAGGTATAAATCGCGCTAAACTATCAATATTAGTACCACGAGCCGGCGTGGCGGTCGGACACCTTAGGAAAGAGCAACAAAACAGAATTGTTCCCTTTTGTCGCTATTGTTTAGTAAAACTTGCTTGCCAAAGTCCCGGCAGACTATCAACTATGACATAGATTGAAGTCGGTCTCTCTGCTTTAGACTTTCTAAGAGAGGCAATAGAGATACCTTTTCATTGAAGAATTGTTCTAGAGTCTCTTCAGCCAGCATCGTGGCTAGGAACTGCTCGAGCGTTATCGACCATACGCCTTCGGTGGAAGGCTCACTTTCCTTTGACGGCGACGGTCGCGAATTGTCCTGTTCTGATTCTGTGGAGTTGCCATTGGGATCCAACTGCAATAAAAATATAATAAAATAAATAAATCGTAAAATGTCGGGCATATATTATGTGTATTTTATTTTTAATTATTGCCTACTACCTTGTTATTCTTATTTTATTTTATCTATAAATTTTTAGATTTTTTGTTACCTAAATTTCTCTTAGTGTTTGCACATGTTTAACTTCTTACATAATCTATATCTACTCGTGAGAACCTGTAATTGGCTTCCCATCGCTTTTCCATTGTATATTTTAGTGTAAAAAGCTGTTGGTTTTCCAATAAATAAATAAATATAAAAATAATAATACTTATTTACTTAGGTTTAAAAAAAATATAGTTGACCACCAGTATGGCACAGTAGTGCGCGTATTAGACTTAGCTCTCGGGTTGGATTTCTGGCTGCTCGGGGTCTGTTTTTCTGTCTTTTTATGTTGTGACTCCCAATGAGAGGGAATTATTTCATTTGGTCAGCATAATCATAAGTAGCTTTCCGCAGAATATGACTTCTGCCATTTTTATTGCTCGACGCCGACTGAAGCGTCAAAGTGGCACAGTAGCCGTGAAGTCAACTCTGCCCAGTTTACTGAAAGTACAAAATTTCCCCACCGCGCTTCTGCGCCAAATCGCACTACCGCCGCATCGTTCATCATTGTTTATCATACAATAATAGTAATGTCTATCTGTTAACAATTTTATTATAATATTAATAACATCATATCTAAACATTTAAAATTGTTTCGACAGTTAATTAAATTAATACTTTTTTATATAAATAATATTTACAACACATTTGCTCAAAAAGTGCACTTACGAAGCCTGTATACATCGTTCGAAAGTTAAACATTACGGATCATACAACGGAGCGTGCGGAAATGAATTTGTCCGCACGCTCAGATGTATAGCACCGTGCGTGTGATTTACGGTATTTTTTTTATTTCCATCATAATTACATAAGAATTCCACAAAAGAGTTTCATATTACGAGAATAAATAAGCTGAATGATCAAACCTCCTTGGAAGCGCTTTTGCTCAATACGTTTGTCTCAGTTTAATACTAAAGAGAAAATGAGACGAAAGATGTAGTTCTAATTTTCACCACGTGATAGTGGCGCTATTTGCATGTTCGCGCCATTTTCTTATTATATTATAGAAACTATTGACTGATATTAAGTTATAAACAAAAATTGTTTCATTTGTAGCCTTTTTTTCTCGCAAAGGTGTTGTAAAACGTTGTATGGCACACGTGCGGATTGGTTATTACAAACTCGTGACTATGGTAAGCCCTCGACTTCGTCTCGGGCTTACATTCGTCTACTCGTTTGTAATAACCAACTTTCCGCACTTGTATCATAAATAACTATTACGGTATTTTTATACCATCTCTCTAGATTTGTACGCCTATAAACTAGGCAAAACATGATACAAAGTGACAAATATTTTAAACCACCTATTGTGCATGCGTTTTAAATGTGTACTCGTGTTTTGTGCAAATAAATAATCTTTATCTTTATGCTCGAGCGCCTGTAGCAAAATAATTAACTGTGGCTGTGTAGCAATTGCTGCGACTATTTTGGAAGACGTTATATAACTGGTAATTCGGTTACTAGGACGACCTTATTGTATTTTGTGGTGGTACGGAACCCTCAGTGCGCGAGACCGACTTGCACTTGGCCGGTTTATTTTTACTTACTTCACATTTAGCAGCCAAAAAGAGACTGTCCTGAGATATTTCTCGGTCCAAATCTGGTCGGTGATGATTTAATTCACCCAGTTGCAGCAAAACTGTACCTGAAATTTTACAAAGCAACATTTCAGGGCTACAATGTGTTTATTTAGCACACAGATGGCCGATGGGACCGAAAGGTTCGCGAATGGAGACCACGGACCGGTAAGCGCAGCATAGGACGTCCACCCACAAGATGGACAGACGATCAAAAAGAGACCGCAGGGAAACGCTGGATGCAGGCCGCTTTCAACCGGCCCTTTTAGAGATCGATGCCTATGTCTATGTCTGATTGATGCCTATGTCCAGCAGTGGACGTCCTATGGCGGAAATGATGATGATGAATGTGTTTATAGGGGTTATTTAAGTATTATGTAAGCAGAACTTGATAACCTCAACGTCGCTTACCATCAGGAGAGTTGGTGGCCAAACGAAGATCTACATAAAAACCTCCTTACGTCGGTTAATAAGAAAGAGGATGCCACAGTATATAGCCACTTGATCACGCATGTAGTCAAAATTCTTTTTTGCACGAGTAAGCCACGTCGGTCGCGGGGGGATATCTAATGGCGTTTGTGATTGGAGACTCAGTCATTCATTCAATGCGCGCCTAGGATTGGCCTGCTCGAAAAAGTTTATGCCGAAAATTTTGTACGTTTTCATCGCGCGGGGAAAGGATGAACAGTCAAGTGGTTATATCGTCAGTCTAAGTAGTACTCTCACCAGCTCTGACGACGCACTCGTACAGATTGACGTCGTGTTGCGTGAGGTCGTGCAGCGCCGCCAGTAGCTGCAGGAAGTGCGCGCGGGGGAGGGGCGGCGCGGCGGGCGGGGGGCCCGGGGCCACCCCCGGCGTGGAGGGGAGGGAGTTAGGGAGCCCCACGAGGGCACACTGACGGACCGAGTCTGCCTGTGTAGCTTCTGTGCTCGACCCTACGAACAATCATTATCAATTTTAATAAATACTAGCGACCCACCCGCCCGGCTTCGCACGGGTGTAACTTACGTGCGAAGCCAGGTCGGGGCGCTTGTTACATATATAAACCTTCCGTAAAAAATTATCTAACTGATGGTGAAAACAGCATCAAAATCCGTTGCGTAGTTTTATAGATCTAAGCATACATAGGGACGGACAGACAGCGGGAGCGACTTTGTTTTATACTATGTAGTGATAAAGAGAATTTTTAGAAAAAAACCCTTTTTACTCTATACCTACATGTACAAACTTAAACTTAAAAGTAGAAAAATGACAGTTAAAACAGAGATTGAAAGTCCTTATCATAACTTTTGCTGAAACCACAAACCAAAACAGTCTTCTGTGTATTATTATTTTTTGTTTTAGTTGATTTTTCAAAAAAAGGACATTCAATATCGATAAAATTTATATGAGACCTCTGAATAATGTCCTAACAAACAAAAAAAAAACAATTAATAATTGGCGGAGTATTCGCGTAACAAACCAAAAAAACATACAGTCGAGTTGAGAATCTCCTCCTTATGGTAATATTATGGCGTTAGCAACGCACACCTGTGCCCTTAGTCCCAGATTTGATAGTTTACGAAAACTTTTTTCGTTTACGTATTGTTCCATACATTTTAGTAAAGCGCCTCTATCGGAAACGTGGAGGAACTAAATTTGGCAGTTATCGGCGGTATAGATTGCTTCAATCTAGTATGAAAAAAACAATCGAATTCCTTTTAGCCCAGCAATGTATGGAACAAGACGAAAACGAAAAAAGTTTTCGTAAACTATCAAATCTGGGACTAAGGGCACTGCTGTTTGACGTGCGTGACGTCACCTGTCGGTTCCAACGGAAGCCCAGCAATGGTTGTTTACAACCAGCATTACGCTGAGTTGGCACCGGCTTGTGACAGAAACTATTTATTTAATTGTGTTTAACTCGTAATGTCTTTGTATCTTTTGTTTCTGTCATGAATAATAAAAATCTTTCCTTATTTACTTTTTTGAAGTCGATTTAAAACCGACTTAAAAATTTGTGAATACGCAATATTGTTTTATTGGCTAACATATTTTTCCAGTTATTTTGATTTAAGAAAATAACTACTGAATCTATTTTGATGAAACTTCTATGGGAAAGTATCATAAATCAGTAAAAACAAACATACATACAAGCTTAACATTTTGTACCAGTCATCCACCAGGTAGGAAATAATGGTATGAACATATGCATAAAAAAAAATTACGTCTAAAATACAAAAATCTGGTCAACCAACGACAATAAAGAACAAACATTTTTTTACAAGAAATTTATAAACACAAGTACATAAAATATAAATATGACCAAAATGATATACCATCTTTTATTGGAAAGATCCCGTTGTAAAAATAAAAACTTTATAGTATGTATGTCTTTGCATTTCCTTCCCAAATAACTATAACACAATAGTACATTGTTATCCTAGGGGTGGAAGTAACTTATTTAGTCCCGAGACGGGGTTTGGCGCCCGAGCGTAGCGAGGGCGCTAATAGTTCGAGGGACTAAATAAGTCTTTAACCCCGAGGTAAACACTGTGCTTTTCATTACTAATACAAGGAAACTAAAAATAAAACATGAACTGGTTGTGTTAATACAAATCTGCTATATGGATAAAGTATAAACAAAATTCTACAATAAAGATCAGATTTCCGATTCCGATTTCAGATTCCGATCAGACAACCGTACGAGAAGTGCAGGACCATAATCCACGGAGATTTTTTTTTTTGGAATATGGTTTAATAAAAATGTGAAAATAGAACTAATTTTTTTTAAATAATTTGAGTGTCTGTCAGTTTTCAACTGTCACTGTCAGTTGAAAGTGATTCGCCCTAGGGCTGTAATGTATTACTTTCAACCCGCTCCTCATGCAACTTTCTGACCTACTTTCCGAGTATAAGTAATGAAAAGTAGTTTTTTTTTTTAATCCAGTGAATAAGATACATTCTACAGTTATATAACTCTGCAAAACTGCAACGCAGTTTGTATGCATTACCTGAGTGAGTAATGGCGCTGTCACTGGACTTGTCCATAAAGCTTCCGTCGGGACAAACTTCGCTGATTGAACGCTGCATGGACAACGCGGGAGCCGGCTCCGGAGTGGGCGGGTTCTCTATACTGGAATTACAATACAATAACTCTTTATTAAAATACCACAAAACAAGGATAATATAAACATTACAATAAAAATATTATCTAAGCTTTTAACAGGTGGCCTTATCGCTTAAAGCGATCTCTTCCAGGTAACCGTGGAATTCAGCAACGTCAATTTTTTTCCAGTATTCTATTTTGAAAGAAAAAAAACAGAGCGCCTGGTTAATGCGACGCGTGAAATATCGGAGTGAAGCGCCACAGAGCCTCGCTCCGATATATCAAGGAGTTGGGTTGGCTGGGATTGGTGCTGGTAGGGGGAAATGCACAATACACCCCAAGCGGGACGTCAGTGCACTTATCGCCCCTATCTCGAATAAGAATAAGAATGCGACGCGTGATCAAAATAATGGCGTGTTTTTGACTCAACGCATAAGTATTGCCATTCAGCGCGGTAATGCCGCCAGCATGTTGGGTACGCTGCCAACATAATATAGTTTTCAATACCTTAGCCAGTAAATCAGAAAACCCGAAAAAGCACTTAGATTCCACTTTTATTGTGCAAACTGCTAGACTGTAAGTAGTCTGTTATTCTTCCAATCGCGACTGACGCCTACAGGAACCACCATTTTTTTTTTGTTAAAGGCCTATACCTAGATAGCCCGTGGTCTAGTTGGTAGTGAACCTGCCTTCTGCGCTTGGGGGCGTGGGTTCGATTCCCACCTAGGACAACTATTTATGTGATGCACATTTGTGTTTGTTCTATATCTGGGTGTTAATATTTATTTAAGTATGTATTTCAAAAATATATATGTATGTAGATCAGTCTCTGGCAGCCATATTACAAGCTTTGCTTAGTTAGGGGTCAGCTGTGTGCAAAATGTCAAAAAAAAATTATACATTCTCATTCACATGTTATCTAGGATATAAACTACTTTCGTACCAAATATCATTTGAATCCGTTCAGCCGTTACGGAGTTAAGTGCAGATAAACCCACATAAGGCGTGCTGCTTGACTTATAGGCGATGAGAAGTTAATGGCTAACTAACTTCTAAGTCTAGAACACCGCCATAAAGTAGCTAGTCTGTCAATTTCCTACAGGATTCATTTCGGAGAACGTGCATAGACCTTATCCTGTCATCCCCTTTCTACTACAGGACAAGTAGGAAGTCGGCTCACTACCACCCATACATTGTCGATTTTCCTTGGATATGTAGGAAACGTTTAGATTCTACGTTTCTAATCCGCACGGCCAAGGATTGGAAATACCTGCCGGCTTCCTTGTTTCCTGGGAGATATAATCTGGGCCTTTTCAAGGCTAGAGTGAATAGGTGTCTTCTATGCGTGCTTCATCTTCGACCACATCGTCGCTTACCAACAGGCGAGTTGGTAGTCAAACGCTTCGACCAAAATAAAATGAATGGACGGGCCCAAAAGAAGCGCATTTTTGAAGATTACAAAATGAGCGCCGGCGCTCACTTCGTTAGAGTCGGTCTCTAGCTGTAGGAAGTGCGACACGCGTCTACTGTTACATGATAACGAAACATCTGACAAAATTATGCCTTAGTGTGTGTGTGTGTTTTTAAATACACATCAAAAAACCGCTATCTATTATTTGTAACAAATGTATTGTACATGGTTATAATTAGGTGTTGAAGTATTTGTCCAACGGTTTTGACTCGTTTTTACTGAGTAAGTCCAATGGGTATGGCCCGTCCATTCATTTTATTTTGGCCGAAGGTCAAACGTGGAATTATTAACGTTAAAAAAACACAAACTTTCTCATTTATAATATCAATGTGATATGACTACGGCCTCGAGTCAACGTGAAGTATTTCAACTTATGTTACCTGTCGAAGAAGGATATAGCGTCCGTCGCCAGCTCCTCCCCAGTGTCAGTGAAGTGTGTTGGCCTCAGGTCCGCCTGTGACAGCAGCGGTGGCGCGTGCGCACAGTATAAAGCGCGCAGGCGTCGCGTCGCGTCAGCACGCGCGCTTACGCCCAAAGCCACGCTCAGACCACGCGCGCTCACGAAACCGTCTTCATCGTTATCCATTAGCTGTGGAAAAATTGTGAATCAATCTTTTAGAGTCCGTACCGCTATGAATTAGTCTTAAGAAGAAAAAAATTACAAGAAATCTCTTATTGATCTATACTAATATTATCAAAGATTATATACTAGATATTATAAAGAAAAAAGATTAGATTGTTTGTTTGTTTGTTTGCATTGAATAGGCTCCGAAACTAATGAACCGATTTGAAAAATTCCTTCACTGTTGGGAGCTACACTATCCCCGGTTAACATAGGTTATATTATATTTTCAAAAAAAATAGGGATCCTTACTAAACTCCAATAATGTAACCCAAGGTGTAAAAAATAAGATTTTCAATTTTGACTTTGCGTGTTTGACAGTTCTAAGACAGGACAACGTCTGTCAGGTCAGCTAGTAAGGTATATTTAAGTATGTGTTTAAAAATATATATGTATGTATATCAGTCTCTGACAGCCATATCACAAGCTTTGCTTAGTTTGTGGTCAGATTTTTTGAAAGATATGGTCATATAACTTTACATTCAATTTAATATAAGTTCAGTTCAGTATCTTTATTTCAATTGGGTACAAATACAAGTACACTTTCGAAAGGTCATAAATTAATTTAGTAAATAAAGTAATTTGGATGATGTTGCATAATTTTCTGCTTCTTATATATGAAAGGCGATGTGTGTATGCATGTATGTATGTTCAAGCGGGTGTAACCGCGGGGCTCAACTAGTTTTTTATAAATTTAGAACGTTAAATTCGACATTGTAGACAACCAAAGGAGCAATAAAACCGAAACGTTACTTTAATCGTAGTAAAAACATCCTAACCTTGAACATCCTAGCGGTGATAGCTTCCGCGTAATCTCCTTTCGCCCAAGGTGATAGTGCGCTATAGATAGTCTTGAACTGGGCGTAGTCCAATCTGTACGCTTCGTATGGCGCTTCTAAACGCTCGCACGGCACTCGCTTCGCCCAGAGTAGCTCTTCCCGTATTACGCTTAATAATTCCTGAAAAGAATTATCATTAAAAAAAATAAAGGACAAGCCCGAGTCAAAAAAAAAATATTACAAAAAAAAAAACAACGAAATATTGAAAGACAAACTTAACTTTGTAGTGTTTGTTAGGTTCTTCCATACATTCCAACTACAAAATGTAAGTTTGTAATAGCAAAACAATTATTTTTTAATGATATAACTTCAAATTTATGACTTTCGGATTGATTCCTTTATATGTGCTGTGAGACTTTGCCTCTTGCCAAATTTCATGATTCTAGGTGAACGGGAAGTACCCTATAGGTTTTGATTTTCTTGTGAAATCGCAAAAAATGCGTAAATATACGACATAAAGGGTCATATCTTTTGATCGCGTAAACTTACAAGTTTGATTTTTTCACAGCTGAAAGAACCCGTAGATTTGAATATTTGATATAAATTTCATTTTGATTCTTTACGCGTTCTTGAGAAAAGCAGTCTTACAGACGTACAACAAAGTGATCCTATAAGGGTTCCGTTTTTTCCTTTTGAGGTACGGAACCCTAAAAACGACGTTATTGTCAAAGTGAGTGGTTACCTGTAAAGTCGGTGGTTACCTCCGAAGGCAGTATTTACCTGTAACTCAGCCGGCTCCAGTAATCGATCTTGCTGCAGCGCCCGCAGAGTGTTTCTTTCTAGGCTATCTTCCAGCTGTCTCACGACTCTCAGTCGATGTTTCAAGCGCAAATGTTCTATGTGCTCGCCTGAAACCCGGGACCCGTAGCTGCGGTACGACTGATACACTAGTTCTTGGATTTTTATTGTCTGAAATGCGAATTAACAAAATAAAACAATTTAAAAGAAAATATTTTTCAAGTAAATCTGTATAAAATAATGAATTCTAGTGTATTTTATAGAACACACTACAACGAGTGTGCACAAGAAATGCACGACCTCTACTGCCATCACTGTACAACAACAGTACCAGACGCACGACAAGGAGCCAAGCTTATGGTGAAAATTCTATTCAGAAGCACTAAGCGTTTTCAATATTTAAAAAAACTAACAGCAGAGGTGAGGAACTCTTTACCCGTCTGTCTTTCCAATCAGGTACAATCAAGGAAGATAGACTAAGAGGAAAGACAATAGCGGAACGTTAGTGCGTAGCTCGAAAATTTGCCTAAAAACGATATAAACTTAGATGGCGCCGTAATTTGAGCGTGCTATAGGTTGTCTCGAACTTCCGTAAGCGCTGCAGTCAGATAGCGTACGAAAGGGTTCTACAAATTACCGTAGCGCTATTATCGCAGCCAAGTTTCGCAACACTTGATATTTATTTTTTACTTGATACTGAAAAATGCACAAAATGTCAATGCCAAAAAAGAAATAATTTGTGGGTTTTTTTTTTTCGTTTTTTCACCGACCATGCTAAATTCATTTGGCCGTATCTTTGGTTAGTTATTTGTAAACATCAATCTTACCTTTTCGGCATTCCGTGGTTCCGTTGATAAAGCCATCGCTTCCTCGTTGTAAATGCCTTCGAGATATTCGTTCAGAACTTGCATCGCTTGGCCGTCTTCCGTACATTTCAGCAACTTTTCTCTGTTTATGTCTAAAATGGTGAGCGTAACCTGAAATGTATTTTGAAACAAGCTATAAAACTCTAGAAATATTCTAGAAATATTCCTAGAATTAGAATTTGTGTTTAATTCAAAGTTATTTATTATTAACTTGCGAGTCGGGCTCGCGCACTGAGGGTTCCGTACCACCACAAAATTCAATAACGAAATTACCAGCTATAACTTGGTAATGAACAGAAATTTGTCACCGACTCGCACTTGGCCGTTATTTATTATTTGTTATACTTTAGAGTGTATACTATAATCATGCCAAGTTTGACGCTTGTACGTATTATCATTTTTACATTAGAGCAAACAAAAATACGTTAAAAAATACGTTTGTTGTATGGGGCACCAAACGTTATTATTAACGTTATTATAAACGTTATTATTTTCCAACTGAGCTGATTTAACGTTAGTATGGTGCCGCAATAGCAGTTGTTTGTAAGGCCCCTGAACTCCTCTGGTCCAGTCTTAATTATCATGTGCACTTTTTATATTGTTGTACTAACCTGAAATATAACCTTAGCGCCGTCATAGAAGAAACAGTCCATGACGTTAACAGCACACTCGTACGGCATCACGCTGATGAAGAGAGTCAGGAACCAGGACAGCGAGATCATCTTCATCATCCCCAGCTCGTCCAACTTGGCATGGAGCTCGGGTAAGTGGGCCTCGGTCAGCTCTTCCAATACTCCTTGGTCGACCTGAAATTACGAACCGTTACATTACCCGTACGAAGCGCTTTGATTCCACATTTATTGTGCGATCTGCTAGTCTGTGAAATTCGCTGCCTGAATGGGTTTCCCCCGTCAGTTACAATCTGAGTGTCTTCAAGTCAAGAGTCGGTTTCTTCTAGACAAGCGTGCTCCATCGTAGACATATACCGCATCGTCGCTTCCTATCAGGCAAGATGGCGGCCAAGCGCAAGCCTATCTACTATGAAAATAAAAAAATCATAATAATGGCGGTTTGAATATAAATTACAAAAAACTATTTACCGATAGTAAAACCTTTAAAACAAGTTTATTTTTAAACGAAAAACAAATTACTCAACCGCAAAATGTTTCATGTATTTGTTGCTTATGACACTCTGGGCATGAAGACAAATCTAACGACACCTCACACATCAAAATCGGTCATCCGTTTAGACTTAAAAAAACAATTTTAAACATTAAACATGCACAAAAGAAACATTTAAAAAACTCTAACCATTGAAGAGTTCCCTAGTCAGGACCTAATCCAGAGTGCAGCAACCATGTCATAGTAAAACTTAGAAGCGGCTATCATAATAAAATGCGTACTCAAAGTTTCGTGTCCACCATTAAAGAGTTCCTTTATCTGGAGCTAATCCTGGAAGTCGATTCAGGTCATGCTTACCATAAAAATGCATCGTCATCAGAACGGAACCAACATGTAAAAATTCAACTCCGTTTGATAAAAGGAACTGGTCATATTTCAGCTTGCATGATTTGACCTATACAAACATTCTGACAAATAGTAAAAAAATAAAAAACAATAATCACTTACCAAAGCTCCAACCACTCTAGTGTTATAATAGTCAGGTAGCAAGGTCTCGCAAATGGTAGCTAGGAGCCAAAACGCTTGCTCCTCCGGGCAGTATATGAGGAGAACTGACGCGACGATGTTCATCGCTTGGCAGTAACCAATCGTTGGGTTTTTGAGTGCGTACGCGCATAGAACACGACGGAGGGCGGAGATACCTGAAATAGAATTGTGTGTATATTTTTACAAGCTTTTATGTTTGCAATGTTTGTTTGTTTAGGTCAAATCATGCAAGCTGAAAGAACCAGTTCCTCTTAACAGATTTAGCTGAAAATTTGCATACACCTGCAAGCGTCCTCCATCGTAGACCGCATCATCGCTTAACATCAGACGAATTGGCGATCAAACGCAAGCTTATTAATGAATTTTAAAATTCTGAAATATTTCTGGGGCCTTACGGACAACTGCTATTACAGGCACCTAATCCGCTCAGTTGGTAAATCACGCGACCGCTGACCGTATCTGGGCGCGATAAGGTTTGCGGTCGCGTGATTTTCCAACTGAGCGGATTAGGTGTCTGTAATAGCAGTTGTTCGTAAGGCCCCTGGTGACAATACAATATCCAATATTCTAGTATATTCAAAGTGGCCGCAAAAATAATAATTAAAAGCATTATTCAAATAAAAGCTTGTTATTAAGATTAATTGAATTTGTATAGCAACTAAACAGTAGTTTTATTCTGGTTGTCGGGTTAGGCGTTTTGAACATCATCATCATCATCATCCGGAAGACGTCCACTGCTGAACATAGGCCTCCCCCTTTAACCTCCACATTGAACGACAGCCCGCCTTTTGCATCCACTGGATAGCCGCGACTCTCACTTTTTATTTTTTATGAGTGACTTTTACTGTTGGCCTTTTGGCCTCTACAGCTTGACCGGACTAGTTAGCAAACGCAGAGTGCGTTCGGCATAACTTGGTGGTTAAGTTTATAGGCGACTAGCACAAGGGCACCTCGAAGGTACGAACCTCGGCTTGGGCCGTCACCGGGAGTGGGAATCAGACTTGCCCAGGCACCCCAGAGGGGGTGTGCCCTGGAGCCCTAACGGTTTGTTGAACTGAATGATTATTTGGAGAGAATCTAACCGATCTTCTAACAGATCCTGTGGGTCTACGATCCTGCCGGCGGGATCGCTGTGTGTGTGTGTGCCTCTGGTAACCGACGCCTGTACCAAAAACTGAATATTTCCTATTGCTAGGAGCAGTCGGATCGGGCGAGCCCAGCGCCGCCGCGGTGCCGACGGCGATGGGGTCAGCGACTCTCACAATGTCGTCGGTCCATCTAGTGGGAGGCGTTTTGAACAGCAGATGTTAATTATCGGTGTGGACAAAAATTTGGTATCGAGGTACTTTATACCCTGGACTAACAAATCGGCTACTTTTAACACCATAAAAAAATGAATAAAAAGAAAAAACAAAGAAAAAACAAATAAAAAAAATTAAGAAAAAGAAGAGTAAAAGAGCATAGAAAATTAAAAATAAAGCTTTTTATGGGTATTCAAGATGAATTATAATAAAATGAAATAAGCAAAGAAAAACAGTTTTGTGTGCAATCGAGGATTCCCATTCATTTATTACCATCTACCCTCATAGTTGTGCCTTCGAAAAACGGCTACACGAGAATACCAAAAGGATATCTAATGAATCTTTATTTATGCTTTGCTTACCAACTAGGAGAATGCCCAAAGGATATCTAATGAATCTTTGTTTATGCTTTGCTTACCAACTAGGAGAATACCCAAAGGATATATAATGAATCTTTATTTATGCTTTGCTTACCAACTAGGAGATTACCCAAAGGATATCTAATGAATCTTTGTTTATGCTTTGCTTACCAACTAGGAGAATACCCAAAGAATATCTAATGAATCTTTATTTATGCTTTGCTTACCAACTAGGAGATTACCCAAAGGATATCTAATGAATCTTTGTTTATGCTTTGCTTACCAACTAGGAGATTACCCAAAGGATATCTAATGAATCTTTGTTTATGCTTTGCTTACCAACTAGGAGATTACCCAAAGGATATCTAATGAATCTTTGTTTATGCTTTGCTTTCCAACTAGGAGATTACCCAAAGGATATCTAATGAATCTTTGTTTATGCTTTGCTTACCAACTAGGAGAATACCCAAAGGATATCTAATGAATCTTTGTTTATGCTTTGCTTACCAACTAGGAGAATACCCAAAGGATATATAAATGAATCTTTATTTATGCTTTGCTTACGAACTAGGAGAGTACCCAAAGGATATATAATGAATCTTTATTTATGCTTTGCTTACCAACTAGGAGATTACCCAAACGATATCTAATGAATCTTTGTTTATGCTTACCAACGTCATTCTGAAATGCCCTGTGTTCAGGCAACGATCTGTGTAGATCTCTCTCGATTTCGTCATTGGCAGGGTTCTTCGAAGACAGGGCTTTGTTCACTAACTTCTCGTACAGGCCTTTGTTTTGAGCCTGTAAACATGAAATTAATACTAGCTGACCTGACAGACGTTGTCCTATCATAGAACTGTCAAACGCGCGAAGTTAAAATCGTCGTTAAGTTTTCTGTAATTTTACAATTTTCTGCGCAATTTTTTTAATGTTTCTTTCCGTAAGACCTTCTACAAAGAATTAGAAAACTTACAAAAAAAAGCGGTTATGTGTTACAAGTTATGGCGTGACCAAGGTAAATAGGGATTCATTGTTATAGATATAGATGTCATTAACATTGAATGTTGCATTTCCGTTGACACTGACAAGTGGCAGATCCACCCCCTTCAGGCAAGCAAGGCAGGCAGGGAACCGGAGAACGGTTCCTTGCCACATCGAGCGCAAACTCGCGTAACCGAAAGCCGGTTTAGCACTCAAGGGTTTAGAACACAATACGAGATAAATATTTTACTTGTTAATTATATTTGGCTTATTGCTTACAATTAACCTATGAGAATATTCATCCTTCTAGATATAAAAATAAACAAAGCTATGTTTACTATGCTGGTGTTAGGATAAGCGCTTTGATTCTACTTTTATTGTGCGAACTGCTAGGCTGTGGAATGCACTGCCTGAATGGGTGTTCCCGATAGTTTCACTCGCTATTTTTCGCATGCTCCGTCGTAAAACGCATCGTCGCTTAAAATCAGGCGAGAAGGCGGCCAATTTTTTTAAAACTCGTCACATAATGGTATATAATACTTTTTAATTTTTGTTTATTTTATTATTACTTTCTTTTGCAGCAGGAGTTTCTCCTTGTATTGGCCACAAAGTTGCGGATTGAATAAAGTATACCTTTTGCAGTGTAGAGCCAGAGAACACAGCCCAAAGTTCCCCGCGCAGTAGCTCCGGAATGCCGTTGACGACCAACTCGCTCCCGTCCGTGGTTTGGTACATGCTGACGCCTCGACCCACATCGGCCATGTGGTCTTCCCATTGCTTTTCCTGCAAACGTTGACTATTTTAATACCTTCATCATGATCCTTTCTTATTCCCAATGCTGGGGCACAAGAGAGAGAATGGGCCCTAATCCACCATGCTGGCCCAGTGCATCTTGGTGAATGTCTTGTCTTTGAACTTTTTCCTTTTTGAGGTTCTTGGATATACCGGTTTCCTTCACCGTTTTTGAGCGTGAGTGTTTAATACCTTACGCAAGCAAATTATCGGATTGAAACGTGGAAGTTGAACTATCCGAACATAGTTCTCTCCATTGCCCGCTCTGTGACTCTGAGTTTTTCCAAAAGGCCAACAATGAGAAATGTGATTACCTTTTTCTCCTGTATCTGTTTAATGGGCGAAGTCTGGTGCGTCCTGAATAGAGTCATAAGTGGAGGCTGCGGCGTCCACTTGTCGCCTTCCTCAGAACCCACCGCTTTCGTCGCTTTCTCCCTGTAAGAGCAACTGTAGTCACAAGTCAGAAAATGCTACTCAAAACCTTACGACTTAGCATAGATAGCTCAAAGTCTGCATAAGTATTTTAAATTTTTGGCCCAAAATCCATCAAAAGTCGGGTTTTTTTGCACTTATTTTTCCGAAACTCTACACAAAACATTGTATCATCATCATTATTTGCATATCATGTTCACACTGCTGGGAGACAGGCCTTCTAAGAGAGAGAGAGAGAGAGAGAGAGAGAGAGAGAGAGATTGGTCCCTTAACCACCATGCTAGCCCAGTGCATGTCATACTTTGAACTTTAAATATCTTAGACATATCGGTTTCCTCACGATGTTTTTCTTCACCGTTTTTGAGCGATAGCATCGAAACTGCACAAAATATATGTAATTTATATAAGTACTAAATAAATCATTGGTAGCAGGGCCGAGGATCGAACCGGGTGCCGTCAGATTGTAAAGCACAAATGCAACCACTCGGCGACCATCGCTTTACATTTAAAGGCAAAACACGTACAGGAGACTAGTTCACCAAAAATGTGTAGAGCAGAGAATTCTGTGTCATCATCATTATCATCATTTCAGCCATAGGACGTCCACTGCTGGACATAGGCCTCCCCCATCGATCTCCAAAAGGGTCGGTTGGAAGCGGCCTGCATCCAGCGTCTCCCTTTGGTCTCTTTTATATTTTGTGTACTGTTTCTGAAAAACACGTGCAGGAGAACTGGCTTTAGTGACGTGACACGTATTCTGACAAATTTACCTTGCGCGTAACCTGCCGCCTTGTCACGTCTATGGAGATTTGTCAGATTACAAGCCACCACGTCATTTAGATGGGTTTCAGGTCTTACGCGTATGGTTTTATTTGTAAGCAAAGTTAATGAAAGTTAGTAAATGATCTTCATTCTTCATTCCAGCCTTTGATGATGATATTAAAAAAAATACAGTTAACAATAATTCATGCTGATATGAATTGGCCTTTATTTATATGTAGTTTAAAACAATCATCTCATTGTTAGAATTAAAGCAAGAAAAGTAATAATTCAAACTACACCAGACAGGCAATGGCAGGAATAAAATGGCGCAAGTAAGGCGCGAGTAAAAAATGCAGAAGTAAAATGACGCAAGTAAAAAAAGCGCGAGAAAAATACCGCGAATAAGATGGCACGAGTAACAAATGCGCGAGTAAGATGGAGCGAGTGGGATGGCGCTAATGTGATTACGATTCACAGCTAACGTAATCAGGCTGCCGGTGTTATTTGAACTAAGCTATACGAAGTTACTTTGTTGTCATACGATCAAACAAAGTAAATGTTAGAAGCTGACAGGCGAATCAAACCATGAGATTTATGCACCAAAAGTAGACTGTTAGCTCCTGAAACATGCTAAATACAGTGTTATCTTATACACTAACAAACACAAGAAATCCCAAGCATCAGAAATGAAATAAAATGTGATTCCTTTTCAATAAATAGACGTCGTGGATGATACCAGTAAAAAAAAAGGGCCTCCTTTTTTGAAGTCGGTTAAAAAGGTTTATAAAACGCTATTTAATATACATAGTATTAGTTTTATAGTTATTATTATACACTAAAAGGTTTGTAAAGTCTATTCGAATAGACAATAGCCATCAACATACATAAAAAAAATTTTTTTTATACTAGAAAAATACAAACACCTCATATTATAACTTAGTAAAAAAAACTCTATTTTGAGGCAGTTATTTAACAATTAAAATCGCAACAGTTACAATTTAAAGACAATTTGTTTAGTAGAATCGGGGGGCAGGTCATTAACATACCTATATCAATTGTAATATAATCCAGATCATGAATCTGCTTAAGCTTCATCCGCTTTGTGAACAAAATATAGCATTTATCACTCAGGAATAGTGTAGTTTTGACAGTAAAGTAATTTTCACAACATTCAAAGTCAAACTTTACTCATTTATTCAATAACAAATAAATATTATAAGTCGTTTTAATCAGTTTCTAAATGTCGTATCCATTTTAAAGTTTACAATACAATCATTTGGTAGCATCGAACTGAACTGATGATTGCGCCAGGAAGTGGATAGTGGATCTATTTAATGGCTACCAGGCACCAGCAAATCCCTTGGAGTTTCGGCCCATTATGATTCTTTAACTAGTAACATGTGTTTGAACCCCCGACGCAAAGAGGGATGTTATAAGTTAACGTGTGTATCTGTGTCTGTCTGTGGCATCGCAGGTAGCTCCCAAACTGCTGAAACGATTTTGATTTAGTTTTTTTGTTTGTTTGAAGGGTGATTTGATCGAAATTTTAGAATCATATCATAGCTTATCATAGCATATCATAACTTTAGATAGTAAGCTATGATTTAACTAAATCTCTTCAGCTGTTTTAAGATTATCAGATCTTAATTATCGGGGGTTTAAAAAAATACTTGTTAGTTTTTTTTTTTAATATAATAATTAATTCGTGTGGAAGCAGACATGGCGCACTCCGCACTTTAGGTATAAAGCTACAAGAAGCCCCGCGATAGACAGAGATAACGCGACAAGAGCTACGCGATAGACAGAGAGGCAACTTCTAGGTTAATATAGCTGTAGGTAGATAGCGCTCGCACGTCCTGAATTGCACTTTATTGTGTAGTGCAAGAGTCGCTACTTATTTAAATGATTTTGAGGAGTGTTCTGAACTGTCTTCTGTACTTGCACTATTATGTCTTCTGTGGTAGAAGTGTGATGAGAAGCCACAGGCAAAACTAATCTCAGATGGCGCCACCTTCGCTGGTGCTGTCATTTGTGGTTTATTTAGGTTATAAACATGAATCTCAACCTCTTGAATGAAACAATAAAAATAAACTTTGCTCTTTTAAACAGTAAAATGTTTTCTCTAATGACAGTGGCGAATCTCAAAAAAGAGTTAAAGAAAAAGAAATGCTTCCTTAGCTGGTAAAAAAGCAGATCTTGTGGCAAGGTAGGTATGCAATAAAATTATAAATATTTTTTTTCTCATCTGAATGAAAACGGTGTGTACCTTAATTTTTACACTGAAATGCACTACACAGGGGCAGGTTTTAATACCAGACGATATTTATTGTGTAATTACTAAAAATATCTATTGATATTAGACACTTTTGACAGTGAAACAACACCAGCGATAATGCGCCACCTAGCGAGATAAATAAGCAGTGCGTCTCCCCACTGTGTCTACTCACTTGGGTAACTTAGCGAGCAGCTCAGATATCTTGTGCACGAGGAAGTCCCTGTCGGCGATATTGCCGAAGAGGAAGCTAGTGTGGTGAGCCGTGGTGATCAGAATACTGCCGCTGTCGGTGCCGCTGGCTGCGCCGCCAGAATCAGCCCGCTCAACTTGGTGCACGTTGCGGAGCGGGATCGTCAAACGGACTAGGTTCCGGACCTGGTAACGTGCATCAATAAGCAAGTTTGTATAAATTATTATAACACCGGCTTACACTCACGATAACGTTTTATCGATCGAGACGATCGACCGGTTTCGGAGCCATCAGAGCTCTTTCATCAGGGAATACGCGCGATTCTGGAGACGGTCGCCCGCGTACTGGCGATGCCTAGGCCGCGGCGGCGGCAAGCGCGCAGCATTACCGTGAGTGTAAGACGGTGTTACAATAATTTATAATGAATCCTCACGCGAGTTTTGATGAAGTTTGTATAGGCTGAGTGGCCAACCCTAGTGTCAGTTTTTAGGCCACTTGAAAATGTCACATGGCTAAAGACCATGGTTCAAACGTTGCATTAGCTACTTTTGTTTATGATTTCTTATGAATGTCAGACATTTCGTATGATTTCGCACGATGTTTTCGAGCAAATTAAGCAAAACATGCTTTTAGGCGTCGGCCACATTGAATTTGATGACATCATTTTATTATTCGTATTCTTGACGAATTTAATGAATTGAATCGGTTCGGCATAGTCGCTTAACATCAGGCGAGATGGCGGCCAAGCGCAAGCCTATCTACTATAAAAAATATATAAAAAAACTCAGTAAACCCTTTCATTTGATACCCACATTATGTATATTTACAAGCTTTTGTTTAACTTGGCTGTTAGTATGTATGTGTGGGAAAAATCTTGCAACTGAATTTTAGATCGCGATCGCGTGCCATCTCACTGACGCGCGTGGTGCGAGTAATTGATGCGAACGGGACGTCATGCGATTTCGAACACAATCAAACTTCCATAATGAGCCCGATGGTCTCTCAGTCAGTATATATAACAGTATATATAACAGTATATATAACACGTAATAGTTACATAATCGTTTGAAGGGCAATGAAATAAACAAACAATACATAATGAATTTTGTGATAGTGGACATAAACAATAAAGGTCGAGTAAATAAAACTCGTTAACATGACTCACGAGCTGACGATAACCAACGTTTATTGTATTGCAAAATAAATGCAATGAATAGGAAATTATTGGAGATTGTATGTTCAAGGAAGCAACGCGGCGTACATAAGCCACAGAAAAGATAAAAAAATGTTTAAGTTAGAACGGCTGTCAAGGCATTTTGTAAGAGTTGTAACCAGTTGCACCCATATAAACGAAACGTCAGTCATTTGAAATTAGTTAGCAACTGTGATGCGGACAAAGAACTTTGAGACCTAACCCAAAAAGGTAAGGTCCAAGTTCTTTGGATGCGGAGTTCGACGCGTTGAGAAAAATAACAATGTTCAATCAAGGTTCTGCCATAGTGCCTGGCGACCAAAGAACTTGGACCTTACTTTTTTGCTGGCGACAGATTTTCCTTCTCATTTCCGTGAATTTACTTCTCTTTTCTGTGCATATGGCAGTGAAAAAGCATACTTCTCCGTTGACGCTAGGTTCTAAATTAGCTCGCCACTTTTTGTGTCCAATTTACGAAATTTGTTTTTCAACTCTAGCAAGGGAAGTTTAAGAGTGGGTTTCCTTGAATTACTGACATAAAATAAACAATTAATAAGTTATGATTTACTGGCTTTAAACTCGTCTTGACAATTACGACTTTAATTTTCCGTTTTATGCCAGCAAACCCAAATACATAAATTCAACGATTGCATTTTGTAGCACGGCTCTTTATTCGCGAACCGATCCTACCCCTAAAGATTATAACCATCAGAATTGGATATTTTGAACAAATTCTTACAAATAGTATTTTTGTACATTACGCATACTTACTCGACTGTCAAAGCAAATGAAGTTTTGTGAAAGGTACAATCTGCCCCAGTTGTGTCGTTTATTATACGGTGTCCATAGAGTGCATTCTTCTGTTCCATCCAATTTTTCAGACTGTGGCAATCTGAACCTTAAAGTGTAGAGATTAGACTGCTTTCTCGCGTCCAAGTCTCGTTTGAGAAAGGAGGGTTTCTTTGGTACGTTTTTGCTTAGCTTCGTTAGTAGGTCTTTGTCGCTGTTGAAGCTTCCAGACTTGTCGTCAATTAATCTAGAAAGAAAATAGTAGGTTATTACAGTGGTGACATTAAACTTATATCTTGTGTTGTTATATGAAAAGGAAAATAAACCGGACAAGTGCGAGTCGGGCCCGCACACTGTGGGTTCCGTACCACCACATAAACTAAGGTACAAAAAAGTAGTGCAAAAAGACATCATGCCCAAGCGGTCACCAATCCAAGTATGGTCGTACGAGAACCGATGGCGAATAGAAATTTGTGACCAACTCGCACTTGGCCAGTTTTTATTATTTGTTGTTTTACTTTAGACTGTTTATCATGCCAAGTTTGACGCTTGTACGTATTACCTTTTTACACTAGAGCAAATACAAAAATACGTTTGTAGTGGGAACCCACCCTCCTTAGTTTTTATTTTTTGACTTTATTATTTTCAATTCAACTGGCTGTCTATTACGGTTCGAAAGATACAGCCGTTAAAAGGTAGGACGGACAGACAGACAGTATAGGCTTAGTAATAGGGTCTAGTTTACACCATTTGGGTACGGAATCCTAATGATCCCAATGCCTTTCCGTCACATCAAATCCTGGATACGGCAGTGGGAAACAACACTTCATAAAGAATACTGGGCAAGTACTAAAACCTGTAGTCAAGGGAGGCCTATTTAGTTAGTTCATTGGTGAGTCGCGGGCATCCAGTGGATGTAGATGCAGGTGACGTTCGAAGTGGGAGGGTTATGTTCGACAGTGGATGTCTTTTGGCTGATGAGGATTTTTTTATAGAAATGGGTCAATTCGAGTCGACTACTTGAGTTAACTCGAGTTCAAGTTATTTTAAGTCACCTTGAGTTAGAGCTTGTTACGAACAAACATCTTTTCAATTCAAATGGAGTCTCAAACTGGGCTGACTAGTAAATTTCTTCGTCCAGTCAACTCGAGTTGGCTAGTTATCTCGAGTTACTATACCCAACCCAGTAGGTTACAGTAGTTACTGTAACCTATTTTAAGAACTTGCATATATGTATAGAGTGTTACAATAAATGGATTCTGATTCTGAATATTTCTACTCTAGTTAACACTGTTTGGCTTAAACCCAAGTTCACCCATCTCTAATTTTTTTGCATTTGGCGATACGATTACGGTACTAGTATGGGCTGGTGTAATGTGCCTCCTTTAAAGTGTAGATCACTTACTGCTTCATAGCAATATTGGCAAGCTGCTGCATCAAAGCAAACGTTTCATTCTTCTTCAGGAACATTGTGAAATAGTGCTCACTATCCCGTGTCACTATTTTTATAGAGTCCGGGAACAGCAGGCTGTTGGTCCTCGCAAGGTCTGTAACGTCGGCCCATCGTATCTTCACCGTCGTCTTCTTCCCAAATATGTATGAGTAGAAGCATATGTAGTGAACTGACAGGTACATCCAGCCTTGCCGCGGGATTTTGCCTTTCCAGTAACTGAAATTGAAAATAAAATTATATTCGGGATATTCAGTACCCTTAGTCTCAGATATGATAGTTTTCGAAAACTTTTTTCGTTTACGTATTGTTCCATACATTTTAGTAAAGCGCCTCCAGCGGAAACGCGGAGGAACTAAAATCGGTAGTAAACGGCGGTATAGATTGCTCCACTATAATACGAAAAAAAAAACGAATACCTTTCAGCCCAGCAATGTATGGAACAATACAAAAACCAAAAATGTTTTCGAATACTATCAAAACTTGTACTAAGGGTACAGGACATTTTTGCACACACTGTCATCTGACCCCAAACTAAGCAAATGTTGTAATGTGGCTGCCAGAGAAGAGACTGATATACATACATATATATTTTTTAATAGGTACATTCTTAAGTGGATATTAACACCCAGATCTATAAAAAACACAAATCACATCACATGAATGTTTGTCCTAGGTGGGAATCGAACCCACGCCCCCAAGCGCAGAAGGCATGTTCACTACCAATTGGACCAACGGGGCTATGTACATAGGTGCATAAAAAATAACTGGTCCGCCATCTTTGGTAGTCCGCCATATTGGATTTAGAATGACGGGGGATAACTCTGTTAAAATTAATTTGCAAGATTTGTCCCACACATACATACAAAATATAGGGTAAGTTAAATTAATGTTTGAAAAATATAAGGTGCAATGTAATTAAAAAAAACAGAGTGTAAAGTGTTTTTTTTTAGTTTGATGTGTCTTTGGTGAGTTATAGTGCTAACAGACGCTCGAACGCGGCTGACCTCAACCGCCGTCTGACCAATGGGAGAGAAAGAGAGGGAAATATGATATTCTCACTCTTTCTCTCCCGTTGGTAGGACGGCGGTCCGTCAGCCGCGTGCGTCTGTTAGCACTATTATAGAACTTATTTGTACTTTTCTGGGAACATACTCGTATCTATATTATACGCAACATTGTACCACACCTTAAAAGCGCGTTTAAAAATTTGGAATAGAACGCTTTTTAGCTAACATTTAATATAAAAAAAAAAAAACTTGCTATATTGCCTTACCTACAAGAGTAGTAACACACTAATTTCTCATCCTTTGGTAACCCTTCAAATCTTTGATGGAACTCATAGTCCACATTTTTGTATGTCATCGTATCTTCATCTGTAATTACAAAAATATTTTTATCAGGACTATGTTTTAGCACCACGCTGCCCAACCCCAGGCCCGCAGGCCAAAAAGTGACCAACCAACTAATATAGATGCCTACAAAAGTTCAGGTTTTAAGCAAATTCAACCCATCTTGTATATTTGTAAAAAGGTTTTTCCAATTTCAGCCATAGAACAGAGCAAAAGAGCACATTGTTAACTGGATGGTATTTTTCAAAGACGCTACGTCTATTTTGTCAAGTCGCCAAATAATTATTACTATTGTATTTTATCATAAAAACTGAAGTAGTTTTCACACATTCTTGTTTTTATTTTTTATTAGTAGGATTAAGCTGGTTACTTCGACAATAATTTCAATGTGCTAAATCTTATGTAATTCCCTTATAATAAAATCAAAATTATAAATTGTCATTTTTTACCCCCCCATAAAAGAGCTGATAATCTTCAAACGGCTGAACAGATTTTCTTGAATCATAGTTAAGAACACTTTGGATTCAAACAAAAAAAAACTAAATATAAATGGGTTCAGCCGTTTGGGAGCTACGATGTTGCAGACAGTCACACAGATACACACGTTAAACTTATAATACCCCTCTCTTTGCATCGGTGGTTAAAAGTCACTAGTATTATACACTATCAGGCCCGCCGGCATGTAATCGATACTATGACCCACTTCGAAAATGGGTTGGGCAGTTATGCTTTAGCACATTCCATGTACAGATAATGGACAGTATAAAAATGTGTCATCATGCTACATACATAAGTAGGTTTAGGTTTGTATTGATCACGATCAATACTAAGTTATTGTGTTAATTGCATTGCATGCATGAATTGGTCTACTAATCACACTGGCGTTATCAATATAAGCACTCATGAACGCGAAAGTAACTCTCTTTGTTCTTCTGTTTGTTATCTTTTGGCGACAGAATAACTGAACCGATATTGAAAAAAATTGGCTAGGAATAATCATACATCACACAATTCACACACCTTTATAAGGATAGACACCACCTATTTAGCATGTCAGTGGCCTATTTGAAGTTGGATCTATGCTCCAACTAGCACGCCGCATAATTCAGTTCGATCTCTGTCATCTTGGCGGTAACACTTCAGATATCAATACAACTAATGCCAAACTGCGCCAATGTAAGCTGTAAAACTGTTCAAAAGCAGTTAGCCATTTGATTGCAGTTAAACTACCGCTGAATTAAATATTGGTGTCTAGTCTTCCATTTGTAAGAAAGTGGTTAAGTAAAAACTTTTCAGTAAGTTGGTTTTTTGAAAACTTTAATTCTTATCAGTATACTTTCTATGATAATTAAATTTTTAATTATTTGTTAGTGCAGAATCTTAACTTTTGAGTCTTACGATTTAATCTTATTTTTTCCTATTAATGTTTTTTTATCTTCTACCCATATAATAATATCAGAGTTCCAACCATACAAGTAGTTTCTATTAATATAAATTTGTAATTGGCTCTTGTTATATTTTGTTTCTATCACTGTAATTCAAGGATGTCAGTTCCCTGAAGTTTTGCTCTTATTGCTTTCTTATGGCTTTCATGCGATAATGCGCAAACGAGCCGCCTCGATGCTGAGCCGCCTCAGGAGCAGCACCAACAGCATTCTACGCGTTGTTGCAGGCCGGTTCGACTGCCTTTTTGTTAACCATGCAGTCCAACTTCATATTATGGACCGACTTTAAAATTTAAAATTTGATGTGACCTTTAGTATAATTACTGTTGACATTATTTTTAATTTTAATTTTATTTTACTTGATGTGTTTAAAAATTTGTATTCTTTTCTCTATTTTTATGGACTTTGTCTGAAATAAATGAATAATAATAAATAATTGCTCTTATGCACTTGGTTTTCATACAACTTGACACGCTTGCGGTATCTATCATAACAAAGGTGTGTGGTTCACATCATGAGGAAGGAAATGGGAAACTACATATCCTGAAAGATATCGGTAGCGCCGTAAAATCTAGACTCATTCTGCATAATTTATAAATGTCTGGATAGACCTCAGAAATGGAAGCTTTATACCTAGTTTCCTCTTTAGCACTTACACAGCTTGATCGTACATTTGATTACATTTTGAGCATAAAGTTTGCAGTTGTGTGCCGCTCAATATTGAAGTGTGCGTTTGTAGAACTAGTAAGAATATGCCAGTGTGCAATACGTGTTTACCTTGCCCCTTCAGTTTTTGGTTGACTTTTTTCGGCACTAGCTCGAGTTTAAGGCAGATCCAAACAATTATTATTATGAAATGGGTAGACAAAGGTTGAAGTGTATTTTTATTTTTACCTAACAACACATAGCAAATAAGGAAGGTATTGGCTAAATGTGTTTGTATGCCTATACTATGCAAACCAACAACCTAAATGCTTCAACCGATTTTGATAAATAAGGTGTTTATAGATTTATATAGATTCAGGGATGGTCGCTGGGTAGGAAATATTATCATAAATACAAGACAGCAAAAATACCGCATTTTATCTACACATACTTATTTTATTGTTACCTAAATAGGCTGATATTTTATTTGTTGGCACCTTGCCACATGAAACTCAGAATATCCTTTGTTGGTGAGGTTAGTCTTTTGTTTGGTAAGCACCAGTCAAAGGATGAACATGTTAGGTTCACCCTTTGTTTGTATAGTATAAATTTTATATTTTCCTTCTTTAAACTGTTCTGCAGCACATCCGCACCGTGACTATTCTATGCTCTATTGAATGCGGTACAATTTTATACCTAGCGAAAACCGAATAGAGTTGAGAGTCATCTCAATTCCATGGTCTCTCCCCAGCCTCGGGTTTCTGTTCTGTGAGAATGTGCAATGAGTCAAAAACTAAGCAGATAGCATACCTTCTGTGAAATTCTCTTGTTCCGTGGCAATGATTGAATTGATCTTGCAACAGACAAACTCTGTGACTTCTGCTTCATCATCAAACGAGTGCAGCGTGGGACATACATTGTCGAATAACCACTGCCAATCCTGACGGATCTCTGGCTCGGTGAGGGCAGTGGCAATCACTGGGAAAATCAGACCAATATTATAAATGTGCTAATTTGTAAGTGTGTGTGTATGTTCTCACTCAATTTGGTAACAACTGTATGATTTCATAATGCAACGCCTACTATTTTCCTTAGTTGAC
Source organism: Agriopis aurantiaria (assembly GCA_914767915.1). Classification (NCBI taxonomy): domain Eukaryota; kingdom Metazoa; phylum Arthropoda; class Insecta; order Lepidoptera; family Geometridae; genus Agriopis; species Agriopis aurantiaria. Next base: position 13,552,746 of record OU611986.1, on the reverse strand, counting down.
TTTTCAACATTTACAAGGTAACAAAGGCTACATTATAAATCGCAAGCAATGGTCGCCGAGCGGTAGCATGTGCAATTTACAATCTACAGTACCTAGTTCAATCCTAGGCCCTGCCCCAATGACTTATTAATTACCTAAATAAATTAAGTGCAGTTTTGATGCAATCACTCAAAAACGGTGAGCGGTGTGGCTGATAATGGACAATTCTCTTTGGCATGACTTATGGGGCGACCAGCCCAGCCCACCCTTGAAAGGAAAACTTGAAGGGTTTTAACAAATTTATTTTTATTTTTATTTAGTTATAGACTTGGTGTTGACCGCCAACTTGCCTGATGTGCGATGATGCGGTCTACAATGGATGTTTGCCTCGAAGAAACAGATTCACTTGTGATTTGAAGATACCCAGATTGTTACTATCGGGGAACAGTGCATTACACAGACTAGCAGTTCACACAATAAAAGTGGAATTAAGGTGCTTCATAAGGGTTTTTGGATTATCAACCGTAAAGCGGTGTCGATTTTTCGTGCCTGCTCTGGCAGTCCAATATAAAAATAGGCAATGAGGGCATTTGATCATGCAGATCCGATGCATACTCTCCGAAATGTATCTGGTAAAAAACCAGTAGACTAGCAACTATTAATCAGTTTTATTAAGTGTGAATTTATCTTAGTAAGTTCTAAAAACAATATTTCAGTGTAAATAGTTGTTTACAAACACAACAAAGTGATAATCTTGTTCGAGCATTATCAGGTAACAGATAATGAACTAGTGATGTCATAAACAAGTGTAGGTTTGAAGTAAATATGCCTGATGCTTTGAAATAGAAATCACTGGGCATGAAGAGAATTAATATCTAATATTTTAGGGTGATAAGCAATGTATTATCACACATGGTTTAGAACTGCTAAAGTTTTAAATTCTGTATGCTAAACTGTTATAGGCATGCGTGGCGCTTTGTATCAGGTGAGAGACTAGCTTCTCGTCATTTAGGTGCATAGAAATAAACCAGTCAAGTGCGAGTCAGACTCGCGCACTGAGGGTTCCGTACCCCCACAATATACAAAAAGTAGTGCAAAAAGACATCATGCCTAGAGGGTCACCCATCTAAGTACCAAACACACCTAATGTTGCTTAACTTGGTGGTGAATAGAAAGACACCGACTCCTAAGGTTGCCGGATAGAGATCGATCTTAGCGATAAGGCCTCTGACTGTTGTATTAGTTTTTTATGCTGTTTTATCATGTTGTATGTAACTTATGATGAATAATAAAGAGTTTATCTATCAATGTGAAAATGTGTCAAATAGGGTTATTTTTGCGTTTATAGTATAAGATAATAATTAAATCAATACCATAGTATATTTCCGAATTAGGAGTTTGATGCAAGATTCTATACGGAGCAGGTTTTGTGTCCCGTACGCTATCCAATGTACCCACGAGAAGCGATGAAAGCCCTCTCGATTTACCGTGCCCTTTTCTCCGTTGCAGGACGAAAAACAACGTCGTTTCGTCACAGTCCCTAAAAATACAATCACGTATAAGATAGCATTTAAAAGCACATCAGTAAATAGCAATTTACATGTTCAGAATTTTAATATTTACCACAACGCAGTTTTGATGAAAACTTCTTGCGGTTTCACCCACATAATTACTGGGTGATTACAAACTTAGTGTATACAATTTACACACGAAATGTAAAAGTGAATATAAAACAGTTTCAATATTTTCATTGCCTATTTATTTTTACAAAACTACTCTCGCTTTGCAAGTTGCAAGAAAAAACGGGCGAAACAACATGAAGTAAATAAAATGAAATTGAGCTAAAACTTGACATTGACAATGATAATATATCTATCTTGACAATAACATTAAATATATGTTTTTTTTTTTTTTTTTTCGTTCATTACTAAGCAGGCTTGAGCTATTAAGGCCATACAGTAAAATACAAAAGTATCCTCTCACCTAGCACCTTCCTATTTTATTATCATAACTATGCCCTCATGAACCTACTATCATAATACATGCCATCATGTATACAACGTCCTTGGTAAGCCCTTGTAATTAGTGGAGACTTTAGTGGAGTTATGGTTATGGAATCGACATGAAAACATACGTTACCCCATTATAATATGACTCACACTCAAGCATAACCACAAGTACATAATACCTACAACTGTTTCATGCATTTATAATAATGAAGAGAAGATAAAAGGTTCAAAAAATTGGGACAGACAGACGGAAGGACAAAACAAACGTTTGTGTAATTTTGACACACACGAGTTTACTGTTTCTTTTTATTCTGTTACTACAAACACGCACATAACGCGTCGTGTTAAGTTAATCTCTAAAACCTGGCCTTTATTTTGGAGTAAAGACCAAGTGCGCGATCAAGTGGATGATAATGTGTAAAGTTTTTTGAACAAAAAGAAAACCTTTACAACAATTTATTAAGATGTGAACAAAGAAGCTGCACGCAATCGTACAATAGAGAGCATTAGTGATGTGCCTCTTGTTCTGCAAACTTCCTTTGGGTATCTGCCCAGCTCTTCTTATTCGCGTCAGAATTGACTATGGCATGTATGTATGTAATGCAATACAACCCAATTAACCAGCCCCCGGGATAGTACATCCATATCCAGTTCTTTTTCATGTAGTAAAATATTGGAAATTGAGCAATTTTAGCCGAAAAAGTGTAAGGATACTTCATGTGCCTTCCAGATTTTCTGCAACAACAAAAATAACATTTTAATCTCCTCCTAATACATTGAATGCCAGTTTGCTGCCTGTGGTCCTTTATGTAGTGTACCTAGTTATTTGGTAGTAGGTACCAAAAGGCAATCATTTTTGTACATTGAATAAGTATCTACCATAGAACCCAAAAGTGTTTGAGTGTTTTAGTGAAAATATATCTATGAAAACACGCAATGTTTACATGGGTTACACCTGCTCGAAGGTTGTACTGCCTACAACTCTGTATTTCTGTCTTGTCAGCGGCGACCGCGACAATCCACGACATTGGTCAAAGACCGCACACGAATAATTTCACCCTAGTATCTTGACAATAGGGTATTTGACTACTTTTGGGAAACTATTGCACATTATTGCCTGATATAATTTAATGTATACTGCATTTATATTTTCTGGATATCAGTCGTATTTGCGATATAAATCGAAGTTAAAGTTTGAATAAAAAAACATCGCGCCAAAACGCAGACCTGCGTCATAGCTCCGGTCGAGCGACGAATGACGTCACACAAAACAAAACAGCTGCAGCCAGGCAGCAAAAGTTTGATAATCACTAATTTTCTAATAGAAGTAATGGTTTATAAATGTTGTGTAGTGCCACAATGTACAAATACTTCCATAAAACACCGGAAAAACTATTCGTTTCTGTTCCAATGGACCCCAAAACTCGCAAAAAGTGGTTGGAACTAAGTTGCTCGTAGAGAACCGAATAGTATTGGAGCTAATTCAAGTGTTTCTATGTGCGAAGATCATTTTGAGGTACATATTTGAGTCTATATATTTCTATTATAATTTGTGTTTTTATTGCATCACTATTTTATGTACTGTTACTTTCTTTTTAAACATTGTAAAGCTCGACATAACCTAACAAAATAGTTATATCCACTTACTACAACATACTTTTTGTACAACTTGATAGAATGTTTTGCTTGGAGAACAATTAAAAATTAATACTGACATTGTAGTTTTTACGTTTTGAGTTCTGCAGCGTAGAAACAATGACGTGGATTATTATTAAAGAAATATGCAACCATAAAAACATTAATTTTGGGTAAGTTACTGCTGTCTGCTTGCACAAAATGTTTCTCCATTCTTCTCACATTTAACCTCCGGAATGTTTTTGGTGAAAATTTCTGGATAAATCGCTCTCAAAATAGCTTTACAACATTAAATTCGCAAATATCAATACAAAATCTGTTTGTTTAGATTTGTGTGACGTCACTAGGGATGAAGCCAGTTACAGACCGTTTTCGATCACGTGATCAAATGTCGAAAATACAGTTATTTTATTCGCGTTTTTTACAAAAAATAAGTATATTTTTATCAAAAAATCAATGAAATATGCTTTTTCATTATGTCATGTTTATGGATGGCGTCAATTGGCGTAATATTTTTAATACAGTCAAGTACCCTATACGGGCGGGTACTGCGTGGGACCCTGTGGATGGTCCTGCTTCCTCTTTTCGATCTTGAGTAGGTAGCAGTTGAATGGCGTGACCACTTTGCACGTGATGCATGCGGTAGTTGTCAGAACCACCGCACGCATCACGTCACGAGCACGTCGGAGCAAGGAACATTATTACTCCTAAGTTTGAGAATATAGCTAGCCCTAGCTATATTCCACATTCACCTGGTCGATGATTGTAGTTAGGAAGCCTTCATTGTATGGGTGTCTATCAGCGTTCAAGTAAATGTTTAGACCTGTGGTTTAGACGAAAAAAAATCTCTCTTCTGTGGAGTAAATGTACGGAATCCATACTTCACGTACCCTGCTATTAATCCTTGATCGCGGCACCATTTCTCTAAGCCATCGTAAAATGCTTCCATTTGTTTTGGAAACATTTTTATGAGATTTTAAAACTGTGTTTCTACGAAATTATAATGCAAAAATTAGTTAATAAAGCACGAATAAAGTAAAGTGCGCGACCGTGTAATTTACAATATCAACAGTCAATCTGTCAATTTTAAAATGAACTGACCAAAAGAGTTTTGACTGTGGTTTCAAGCATGGCTTCCAAGGAACATTATTACTCCTAGCCGTAGAAGGACTTAGTATACTTAGCCTATGCTCCTAGCGGAGATGGTTTCGAGCAAGGATATAGATACCATGAGTATTGAGTATATTATTATACCCATGGATACCAAAAAGCATAAAGTTTCTCTCTTAATATTTTTTTCAAGTTAAGGCTTTGAGAAAGGGCTTTAGCTTGGTCCACTAGGCAAAAAAAAACAAAAGCAAACATCAAAGTCGAAAATGACAGTGGGACCGCCCTGCCCCGCTCACCTCTATTCATTTCACTGCTCTCCGCTCTCGTCCTCCTAGAAATTGTCGCGGCACGGACGGACAAGTGTTTCTGATTTTTCATCAATAAAATTAATATTTTGTGCTAAGTTATTCAATTTATCAATATGTGTGATAACGAAAAAGAAGAAGCAGCTAATTTGGTATGCTTTAGTGTTTATATCGCCGCGAGTCGTTAAAACATTAATTCTATTGTGCCATTGAGTAACGACTACTGAATCTAAATTGTTTAATATTCATAATGGGTGATTTCAGAAGGAAGAGTTTGAATGGGTGTTACGCGAGGAAGTTCACGCTATATTACATCAACTTCATTCAGTTTTGGTGGTGCGTATCGAGGACTATTATAAGTTCAATTGCCCAGATATCAAAGAAGTTATTTGAGAGGTTTTGGTTTCAGGAGTGTGCTCACAGGTTCCCTGTGCCTTTATACGGTAATGAAGGTCAAAAACAGGATAAGTTTATACTCACGTCGCAGCCTGAACAGCTAAAATGCATTGTGACCCTGACAGGAGATAGCATCACACATGCTGTAAGTATAATAATACCCTTTGAGAATTCAGATAATACCTTTAAACTTCTTAGTTGAATTCATCGATCTATATGTACTTGAATTATCAAATTATTTTAGCTCCACAGCAGCTTTAAATCTGTCCCCATACAGACTTTCTCCCTCCCTACTTTGGCTAATTAGAATTACAGCTTCTGAGTCAATGAGGGTGGAATATCTGCTTCTAGAATTCAAAAAATTTCGCTTTTTTTATGCCATAGGTGGCATACAAGCAGACGGGCGGCCTGATGGTAAGCAGTCACAGGTATGGATACTTGTAACACTAGAGGCATCAAAAATACGTTGACCCTTTAAGAATCTATTAGCTCATCTTTTGAAGAGCGTTGCTTTTCACTTATTATAATTTAATGAATCTATAATAATGATTATTATAGGAGTGAAACAAACAACAAAATCTAAATGATAATCATAATAAGTCCCAATGCACTCACCATATTAATTAATTAGTACATAAATAAATTATGTGCAGTTGCATGCCATCATGCAAAAACGGTGAAGGTAAATATTGTAAGGAAACCAGTATGTCCAAGAACCACAAAAGTTCAAAGAGATAATATGACATCCGCCAACATGTACTGGGCCAGCGCGGTTGATTATGGCCCAACCTCTCTGAGAAAAGGCATGTTCCCAGCAGTGGGAACATGGAAGGCTGATAAAAGGACGTACCAATACCAATACGTGACCTGTTTAAGGAGGGGGGGGGGGTCTTCAAAATAATTCACAGAAAAGAGAAGTAAATAGAACAGAAATGAGAAGGAAAATCTGTCGCCCGGCATTATGACAGAACCTTGATTGAACATTCTTATTTATGTCAACGCGGCGAATTCCGCAAAGAACCTACCTAGTACCTTTTCGGGTTAGGTCTCAAAGTTCTTTGTCCGCATCACAGTTGCTAACTGATTTCGAATGACTGATGTATCGTTTATATGAGTGCAACAGGCTATAACAAATTTCAACAAATTTCTTACAAAAAAGCCTTGACAGACGTTATGATTTAAACAAAAACAAAAAAGTTTTCTGTGCTTGGCATATGCTACGGTCATGAGTGGGAGGTGGGGTAAAATAGGTCACATGGTATGAGTACATTCCCTATGATGACAATCTCTAGGTATCTTTTGTTTTCTTAACAAACTGGGTTTTCTAGACAAGATAGTCAAACAAAAGATAACTTCTATACAATCATATCATTATGTTCTCTATAACTTCAATTCTTTAGAGTTAATTAAAATCTAAAATACATTCAATTCCACAGGATATAAGTTTTAAAGTCCTAAGACAAATGCACACAATATGCCGCACATCCATTAACCAGGATGGGCCATGGAAACTACAACAGATCCAGGATGCGGCGAATCATCTTCAACAGGCTATCGGCTATATTGACAATGTAGACAAGCATTACATTTTCAGGTACTGTTCTGTTAAGTATACTATTAGGCTTAGTAATAGGGTCCAGTTTATACCCTTTGCTTACCCAAAAGGTATAAACAGGACCCTATTACTAAGCCTACGCTGTCTGGTCATCCATCCGATCCCGGTTTATTCTTGAATACTATAGCTTTAGTGATCTATAAACTGTCTCAGATATTATAGGACATATTACAGGATTAACATATTCAAAAAAGCACTCTAAGGTTAAGTTTTAAATAGATTTTGACATTGTTTTAAACTATCACGGTTGTTCACTAAAGTTATATGATTATTTACGGGATATTTACCGTGGTAAGGTTATTATTCTTCAATATTCAATATTCTTTAGTCTTCCCGTGAACATGGTGCGTGTAACTGCGCCGAAATATCGGGAGCTCATTCTACAACCTTACCACGGTAAATATCCCGTAAATAATCATATAACTTTAGAGTTTGACATGTACATATTGCATAGCAACCGGATAGGTTACCGACGTAGTCCACCGGATTAGCAAATTGAAGTGGCAGTGGGCAGGGCACATATCTCGCAGAACAGATGGCCGATGGGGCCGAAAGGTTATCGAATAGAGACCACGGACCGGTAAGCGCAGCGTAGGATGTCCGCTCACAAGATAGACAGACGACCTAAAAGAGACTGCAAGGAAACGCTGGATGCAGGCCACTTCCAACTGGCTTTTGGAGGTTGATGGGAGAGGCCTATGTCCAGCAGTGGATGTTCTATGGCTGAAATGATGATGACGGTGATGATGATCATAGCCTGGGCGATTTGTTAGTTACATTTCATAACATATGTATATAATTATAATCAAGGTGGCTTGCAGCATACAAGCAGCTGTGGGAGCATCAACTCTTCTCAATTTACAGTAGGTTCAAAATTGTTTCATAGCGCCTCCGCCGTAATTCAACCGTGACTAGGGTGAAACCAAAAAGTATCTGCCTCCAATCTCCAGTCAACATTGGGCCTTAACCTTGAGAAGATCAAAGACTACCAGCACAAGATATTATCTAAATACATTAGTAATATTTTACAAAGTACATACTGATTTTACAAGACAATGTCTACTTTGCATTTAAACCCATATCCAGTTTCCTTAACGCTGTATTTATTAGTTTACGAGACGAGGTCATCCATCATTGGATGTAAACATAACGTGACCTTGCATGTCTTATCTTTAGATGAGATATTTTTAGAATAACTCTTCCTAGTAATTTTTTTAGTAAAAGTATCTATACCAATAAACTATTTAAAAATTGGTAAGGTAAGTATGATATTATAGTGTTAACAGACGAGACGGACTTGGTTGACGGACCGCCATCCAACCCATGGGAGAGAAAGAAAATTTTATCTCTCTGAGGTCAGAGGGTGGTCCGTCAACCAAATCACACGTCTTATAGCACTATTACCTATTAAACGGACCAAAGGCTCTTTTTTTTCATAGGTTTAAAAATATATGGATGTGGGGTTAAAACAAATTTTACAAAAAAAAGTGCCCTGAGTTTATTTACCAATATAAATATTGATTTATTTTATAAATGCCGACAAACTAATTTAAATACAGTAGAGTCTCACTAATCCGGCACTGCTATAGTCCTGCACGCCCAATAGTCCGGCACCCTCCGCCCGCGCCTCCCATTACTACTACGCATTACTCCTACATTACTTATTTATTATTTGTTAGTTAATCAGTTAGTGAAAATTTCAAATGGCTATCTATTACGGTTTGAAAGATACAGCCGTTAATAGGTAGGACAGACGGACGGACCAGACAGACAGACGGACATCGTAGGCTTAGTAATAGGGTCCCGTTTTTACCCTTTGGTACGGAACCCTAAAACAATTAAAATATCAGCAAGTAATGTTAATAATGAGTAGTTTAATTCATATCACAAAATTAATATTTTTAATCAGCATACAATATAGCTGTTGTTGATAATGTTTCAATAATCAATTGACTCCATACTAAGCCAAGATTAGTGGGTATTTAAGACTGGTGATTGGATTAATTACATATTTTGATTTATGACCTGATAGAAGAGAGAGATGATACAAGGGCTTAAAAGATTAAATCTGTGAAAATGCATTCTGTACTTTTTTTCTTATAATATCATCGGAACTGGTCTTAATATAATCCAAAAAAATCGCTAGTTTTAGTGACCTAATGGTTGATTTCCGTGCATCGCGGCTGATGCGACAATATAGCACTGTGGAAATGTATGGAGACGTCAGTCGTCAGCTGCGCGCGTCTGTCGCATACTTCGAAAATATACATACATACATTACGGCGCCATACATTTACATAGTTCAAGTATTGTCGCATCAGCCGTGCGTGTTAGACGCGCGCGACTACGACCGGCTGCGAATGCTGCGATGCGCAGAGGTGTCCTTTAGGGTCGATGCACAAATAAACGCGATACGTTGCGCTGTGCAACGCGTTTATATCTCAGCCGGTCAGGCCACAAATGGACCACACCATGTGTTAAGGGCTTTATTAATTTAAGGGATTAACTCAAATTCTAATTTTAATGCAACCTTGTCCCGGCAAAACTTGAAAAGTATAACCTTTTTGGTGGCAAATAAACCGGCAAAGTGCGAGTCGCGCTCGCGCACTGAGGGTTCTGTACCACGACATAAATTTTTGATTACTAAAGAACAAATAAATTGTGCAAAAAGACAAACAACATCACGCCCAGGCGGTCACCCATCCAAGTACCGAGCGTGTCGGTGAACATAAATTTGTCACCGACTCGCACTTGTCCAGTATTTATTATTTGTTGTTTTACTTTAGAGTGTGTATTAGTAATAGACGGTAATAATAGGCTTAGTATTAGAATCCCATTTCACCCTCTGAGTAAGGAACCCTAATGACATTTTTTCTTTATTTTATGTAACATAATTTCCACCTTCACAAAATAAATATTATGACCTGTAAAATTTATATTCATGAAAATCTGTGAGAGTACCAAGATTACACATCATTGTGAACAAAACTATAATTATATTATCCTTGATCAAGGTTATTTAGACGAGTTTTTTTTTTAAATTACAGGTCATCAGAAGAAGTGTTGCACATAATCCAATGTCTCATCGGATCGCTGCAGAGGGCGCGCACCGCCTTAGTATTACCGAAAAAGAAAGCAATCGACGAACTTATGAAAAGTAGAAATATGGTATGTTGTTTACACGTCTTTTGTAAATCTAGGTGATGCTAAGCGAGCTATAGAGAGAGCCTGATGAAATCACATCTCAACACTCTGTTTTTGAAATCTCATTAACATCCTATGAGATTGTAGGCATGCTGACAAATATTTTTTATTACCTCATAAAAAAGGTGATCATAAATAGAGCACATTAACGAAAACAAAATTAAAATTAGTTCAAAAATAAATAAGTTATAAGCATTTTAATTTCATGCTAGACAAAGAGCGCACTATACTGAGCCACGGCTCAGGAGCGCCATACAAATGCTATACTAACACACGCTTTGCGAGAAAGGGATAGAGCATCCCCTCTCTATCCCCACCTAAAACTTTAAACACTCATATCTCAGATTTATCTCAGATTTATTCAGCCGAATTAAATTATTGTTTCAGTATGTGTAATGTATTTAGTTATATTCATCGCTAAGCCGGTTATTTGTACTAAATTAAACATTAGGACACATGCCTATTGCCTAAACCGCCAGCTCTAAGGATTGGCACGAAGTGGCAATAGAATAGGCTATCCATATCTGTTGAAAATCTACAACAATGGTTACAAGTTCTTGAGTGGAACCGCATATCTGTCCACGTAGAGTATCGGGGCGCTTTTCGGCCAGTTAGAATGGCGAACTTCAAATCCTACGCCCACCACTGGGCAAAAAAATTGCGTACTGAAGGTTATAATAGGTGACTCATTCTGAGTTTGAACTACTACATCTGTCCATACCACACACACCACATACACACACACAAACTGCGCGTAGAATAGGCTATGTTGCATTTAAAAGTTTAAAAAAATATTTTATATTATTATTATTCTTATTTTGGCATTGTGATTTTTTTTTAAATAATTAAAATAAATTTTTTTTGCCTTATTTTAAAATGTTATATATTTCTGTTTTAGTATAATTAGTTGATAAATAGAATAGGAGAAGCTATTGGCTCCCGTCACACAGTCTGAGAGCCTCTGTGATTAATACAAATTATGCCCGAATAAATTATCTTGTATTTGTATACCATGACTGCAACCATATCGGCAAAAACACATGCAAAATAAACTAGGTATAAATTAATGTGGAACAAAGCCTACTGGAAACTTATACCAATCAACACCGAAGCGTATCTTGACAGTAAACACACAAATTTACGGTGTTGAACGCCCCTTGTCTATGACCTCAAAATCTATTCCAGAAAGCACTATCACCAAACCTGCCGGAAGACTTAGCAATATCCTTCTACATCCAGTCACACAAGCTGATTTTCGTGGCGTATCAGCTCAGTTCTGTCCACGGAACGATGCGGATCGACTCGTGTCAGGCTGACTGTGCAGTTCCTTGGCTGAGCGATGTGCTGTTCATGCTAACTGCTGCACTTCATATGTGTCAACAGCTTAAGGATAAGGTAATACCAAGTAATACTTACATTCTCATCACTACCACTACTAACATCACTGATTTAACATCATGTGAGCTGTGATTCCACTTTTATTGTTTGAACTGCTAGTCTGTGGAATGCGCTGCCTGAATGGGTGTTCCCGATAGTTACATGCTGGGTGTCTTCAAATCACGAGTGAATCGGTTTCTTCTAGGCAAGCGTGCTCCATCGTAGACCGCTTAATCGCTTAACATCAGGCGAGGTGGCGTCCAAACCCAAGCGTATTACTAAATAATAATGAAAAACAACCGGTCCATAAACAAGTATAAATTGAACGTTTTTAAAACTCCATAAAAAAACTGTTAATTTTCAGGGCTGATCAGATTTTCTTGAGTCATAGCTGAGAACACTCGATCAAGTCGTCTTTCAAACAAAAAACGAAACTAAATCAAAATCGGTTCAGCCGTTTGGGAGCTACGACGCCACAGACAGATACACGAATGCACACGTTAAACTTATAAAACCCCTCTGTTTGCATCGGTTTTTTAAATATATTTATTAAGAGGCTTGCGTTTGACCGCCAACTCGCCTGATGTTAAGCGATGATGCGGTCTACGGTAGAGCACGCTTGCATAAAAGAAACCGTAATAGTTATTTATGATACAAGTGCGGTAAGTTGGTTATTACAAACGAGTAGACGAATGTAACCCCGAGACGAAGTCGAGGGCTTACCATAGTCACGAGTTTGTAAAAACTAATCCGCACGTGTGCCATACAACATTTTACAACACATTTGCGAGCAAAAAAGGCTACAAATGAAACAATTTTATTATTTTGTTTATAACTTAATATCAGTCACAACAATAGTTTCTATAATATAATAAGAAAATGGCACGAACATGCAAATAGTGCCACTATCACGTGGTGAAAATTAGAACTACATCTTTCGTCTCATTTTCTCTTTAGTATTAAACTGAGACAAACGTATTGAGCAAAAGCGCTTCCAAGGAGGTTTGATCATTCAGCTTATTTATTCTCGGAATATGAAACTCTTTTGTGGAATTCTTATGTAATTATGATGGAAATTAAAAAAAATACCGTAAAGTACACGCACGGTGCAATACATCTGAGCGTGCGGTAAAATTCATTACAGCACGCACCGTTGTATGACCCGTAATGTTTAACTTTCGAACGATGTATACAGGCTTCGTAAATGCACTTTTTGAGCAAATGTGTTGTATAAATTATATTTGACTGCATGTGATGAATAATAAATTCGTGAACAGGGTTTTTTAAAATGAAAGCGGTTAAGAGGTATTAATAGATTTAAAAAAAATATACTTGTTCGTATTTTTTATTGCGCCTAAGTGTAAGTGTACTAAATGCAGAGAGCGTATCAGAAACTCATTCTAACTTATCAGCAATGTTTGGGATTCGATATATTTATCTCTGCGTGCGTTGGCAGGTGTACTACTGCCATGTTATGATAACAGCTTGATTATTGTTGTTTTAGTTAGATTAGGTAACTCTTTTCCTATTACATCATTTTGTTTCCGAGTTTGTGATATGTAGTAGGTTTTTACCGCGTTTTTCCTTTATTAAGACAGTTAATTACTGTTACTGTTCACTATGTCACCACATTAGCCGGAGCATAGTAAATTGCGTTCTAACCCTAGATAATTAACATAATTAACGATTTTAACCGTTAGTTAATTTTTTTAACATTTAACCACGAGTAGTACTGTATAGGTTAATTAAAAAAAATTGTTAATTGTTATTGATAAACAAATGATATCATAGTCGAGTTGTTTTTTGGCATTTAGTCAAACAAAAATCAACTGCAACGGCGTGCGTCAAATGGTAATAATGTCTGGCTAGTAAAAGTAGACAGAAAAAGCGCGCCAACTAAAAAACAACGCATTGCAATCCCTAAATTTCTATTAAATGCAAACATTACTTTTACAGTGTTACAAAAACGTTATTGCTTTTTTAAAAATTTTTTTTTTTCTTGTTTTGACTTATGTAATTTAATTTCTAGAACGCATGTCGCTGCGTTCAAGTGATTAAGCATAATTGTGTTTTTTTTCCAGCTTTGCGTTTTCTCTCAGTACAAAGACTTCACGGTGGGTTCGAGATCTGCATCTATGGTAATAAACTAAACTAAGGCACGACGCTGATTGACCAAGCGGAGAGGCGAAAAAAAGCATTGAAATCAAAACCTTATATCGTGTTAAGTACTGCACAATTTCAAATAATAACAATGTTCGAATAATAGCGTCTCTTCGGCGACGCTCAACGCGTTCGTCATACGAATTTTGCGTCGGGAAATTAATCTGTACGCTTCACGGTATAGAATTTACACCCTAATAGCGGTTGTCCACCGCCGCCGTCGATTTGGACCGAGTTCAGGATGTCGTCATGGCGATTTTGTATCCACCGCGACTGCGACCTATCTCGGCGGACACACGAGTTAAATAAAAACCAAATGACATTGCACCGCGCCGGTCTCAAGTGTAGAAAAGATCAGACTTTGTTTTGTATTGCCGCCACTTTGGCCCGTCACGATATTGAAAGAAAGAAAAACATTTTATTTATGACAGAAACAAAAGATACATAGACATTACGAGTTAAAAACAATAAAAAAAACATACAGTCGAATTGATAACCGCCTCTTTTTGGAAGTCGGTTAAAAATAATAGTCATGATCCAAGAAAACAAGGTCTAGCGCTCCGGGAGCTGACACCCAATTACGTCACTCCAGTTGTCACTTTATTGCAACAAACACAGATATTGGGGAACATTTTTTTTATAATCTATTAAATGAAGTACAAGAAGTACAATAAGTACATTTAAAACACTGAAATTGTAGCTCTCGGATTTCGTACGTGTGGTGGACACCTGGCATTATTAATGTGTATTACTGCTTCGGTGATGTAGCAATACATCACCGATCTCGGCTCGTTGGTGGCAGTGGACCACCGCTCTAATCTAAGCCGTTGTCGCTACCTCGCAACAAACAGCGTCAGGCCTTAACTCGCATATATTGCGTAATCCCAGCCTAATGCTAGGGTGAAACTAACTTGATGGTTTCTAGAAAATTGCTTTCGGTTCATAAATGTACTCTATTAACCTCAAACATTCGATAAGCTAATCTATGCATTAAAATATTTTGTCAACTTCTAGCAGACGAAAAGGTTCACGCGCGAAAAAGAGACAACACGTATTAGCTGAAACTGGCCTATTTCATATTTCTGAATACGAACAGAAACATAAACTTAAAAATATATATTTGTTTAGTTCTGTGGTCTAAAACATTTCATATCTAATAATATGTATTATATTACCTACAAAAATAAACTACACTCTTTTTTAGTAGACAGATTTTTCAGCATTTTCTCTATGCGTGTATCTATTAGTCCTATCAGTTAACAAAGAATAAACGGTCTTCATAAAAAAAAAAATATATTAACTAAAAAAAAAAAACGCTACCAGTAGGAATAGTACCTACCCAAAATTGTTTCTATCATGAAATATGTACCAAAAGCCGAAAGTAATTTTCTATGAAAAATAATCATGTATTTATCTAGTTATAGCTATTCAGTCCATTGTTGATATTGTTGAAAAATGTATTATAATGTATAATAGTAAGTAAGTAATGTTATATTTAAACTGTAGAGATATAATTCCAAGTATACACGCACTGAATGTTATGTGAATTGAACGCGAAAAAAATTACAATAATCTAAACATAATTCTTTACATATATTGATTAGTGGAAATCATTGATGTAATAGGACTAGATGGAGGTTCACAGCCAAAATAAAGTCATGACAAATATGACCACATAGTGCACTGCAAGTGCATTATCAAACAACGTGTCGAAACGACTCGGTGTGCCTCAAACCATATGAATTTTCTAAAAATTTTAAAGCAGTCAACTATATAATCGTGGCAAAATTTTGTTATGAATTTCTTTTCCATCTAGTCCTAAATGAAAATTTCATCAATGGTGTAAATGTAATGTAAGCACTGATCATAATAATTGATAAACACAGGGATGAGGAATACCTTGTCAGAAATATAAGCAATATTTTACTAACAGTCAAGATCATGAGGCTATTTCTTAAACGATGCCCTCGTCTGTCACGGGCCGGCCATAAGATTCGTTGCGGCGACGCGGTGAAAAATCTATTAACATTTTAATTTAATGTTGTGTTACATATGTACAGCAGAATATTCACGACACCTGAAATAAAAAATTGTTTATCAAATAATGATCAATTAATCAGTAATCATATAACACCGAATATACATTCGACAGAGATAATCCGAGACCGTTTAAGCAGCTTCCAAAGTGCACCTTGCATATGGGACGATTTACACGAACGGCGCGCGAGGAAAATGAATTTAAAGTGTACAGTATTTAAAGTTTATATTTGTACACACAAAGCGCGCGTAGCCGACCAAGTTTCAAGATTTATAAATCCCATACATAAAATGAACTTTAATTACTTATTGTAATATTTACTTAATTTCTCGATCGTGTGGCGTACTAACACACGTCATCTTTGCAAACCCAAAAAATTTCTACATAGTATAAATTAAAGTCGTTTTCCGCGTCTCTGTCTGTCTGTAAAACCGCTAACTCTTCCTAAACCTCGCAGCGGATTTTGATGCGGTTTTCACTATCAGTTAGAGAATCTTTCACGGTTTATATGTATAACTAAAGCGACCTGCTCCGGCTTCGCACGTAAACTACACTCGTGCGAAGCCGGGGAGGGTCGCTAGTAAAAATATAACATTTTCTTAAATAGATGTCGTTTATGGCACACTCGAGTGCGCTAGACGCTGTGACGGCAATCGTCAGGAGCGACAATTCACAATTGACGGACGATTATACCGGCTGCATTGTTTCACGCGCCCTTGTTATAAACTACTAGCTGTTGCCTGCGACTCCATACCCGTAGACATGCATATATATTTTCAATCCCGTCTTGCTATCCTTAATTCGGCCCTTTCGCAAAATCGTTTCTTAGAGGATATCTACATCCCATAAGGAGCGTACCTGCCAAATTTCAGCGTTGTAGGTCGTCATTTTTGTGATATAGTGATGAGTGAGTGCGTATTTCGCTTTATAAATTTAACTAGCTTCGGCTTCGCACGAGTGTAATTTACGTGCGAAGCCGGGGCGGGTTACTAGTTATATATAAATAAAATAAAATAAAAATAAATATATAAGCCTGCCGTGAAAAATTATCTAACTGATGGTGAAAACTGCATCAAAATCCGTTGCGTGGTTTAGGAGGAGTTAGCGGCCATACAGATAGACAGACAGACGCGGAAAGCAACTTTAATATATACCGCATTGTAAAATGTGTTCCGACGCGTGCGGTTCAGTGAAAATCATCCCATTTTGACCATATTTTTTTATATTTTGCATTTATAGGGAAACTTACAGCCTGAAACAGTGTATCCAAAGTAACCCAGTGTAACCAAGGTACCCAGCTCGTACAAACTCTGACGGCACAGCCGGGGTAATTATTATAAATGTAAGTGCACACCAAATAGATCTGATAGTGTGAATAAAATTAAAAGAATTTCGACGAAACTGAAGCAATACGCTTCGATTTTATTTGATGTAACGCTATAGTCGAACTTATTTATAAAAACTAAATAGGATAAGGTATTTGTAGATATTTATATAAATAATCAATTGTATACAGTTTTGTTGAAACATCAACATTTTATTTAGTATTTATATTTTGAAGTATTTTGAAAACCTTGTAATGTTTTTAACCAATGCTTAGATAATTTATTGTAGCAAAAATATTTTATTGTTGAATACCTTTATGTTGTATAAATAATGTGTATTGTGTTTATAGGTCAATTATTCGTAAAATGTCTCGAGAAAAAAAAATTGACGATTTTCAAGCGAGACGATATGTTTTTTTCACTATGTTCTTTATCAAACTAGCTAAATTTTAAACCTGTGTGAAACTGAAAATTATATTTGTGTCGGTTAGTGTGAAACACCCTTATCCATCCTAAGATGTTTTGTATGTAGATGCATTGACTGCACTCTATATTGGTATTAAGAAAGCAATCCATTTGTTTAGTCACGTACCAGTGTCGCTGCTCACTGGTGTCAGTACAATGTACATGCAGACTATTTACAATAAGCCATTTGACGAGCCATTCTACTGAGCCAAGCCATTCTTAATATTCAAGCCATTGAGAGAAAAAAAATACATTACAAGACAGGCTATCAGACAGGTGTTTTTTTTTATAACGGGCTTAGTGAAAAATATAACCAAATAGTCCATATATTGAAAAAATATCCAAATCGGCATATAACGTTTTCAGATATAAGCGTTTAAAGTTTTTGTGCGGATTAGAAAGGGATTCTCTGTCCCACTCCCCCAAAGTAAGTGTCAGTATGGAATTTTTAAGGCATACTTACAAGTGACTTTATTTGTAAGTATAGTGTGCTCTCTGTCTAGCAAGACATTAAAATGCTGATAGCTTCCTTCATTATGAACACGTAAAATTTTGTTTTCGGTTATAGGCTCTATTTAAGGTTAGCTTTTTGAAAGACAATAAAAAATAACAGTCTGGTAGCCTATGGACGGGCTTAGTAAAATGGCCTGGTGTAAATGGCTCATTGTGTCGTTTTTAGCCTAAAAATGGCCTGGTGAAAATGGCTCATTGTGTCGTTTTTAGCCAAAAAATGGCCTGGTGTAAATGGCTCATTATGTCGTTTTTAGTGCAATGATGTTGGCGTATGACGCCTCTATATACAGGGTTATTGATCATTAGCTAACAACCTCTCACCCTCTAAAACTTAACAACTTTTATTACATGAATTTTAAAGCAAAAAAATTGCGCGGCTCAAAATCTTAATCTATACTAATATTTTAAAAAGGAAAGATTTGATTGTTTGTTTGATTGTTTGCATTGAATAGGCTCCGAAACTACTGAACCGATTTGAAAAATTATTTCACTTTTGGGAAGCTACACTATCCCCGGGTGACATATATAATCTATACCCGTGCGAAGCTAGGGCGGACCGCTAGTTAATAATAATTTAAATCGGTTTCAAATCAGATGAAACGCGGGTGACGCTTCCCAGAAAAAACTTAGAAACACAAAAACACCCACAAAATACAAAACTAAAAAAAAAGTTTTGTTAAGTAATGGAAAAAAATTGTTTAAAAAAAAATATTATGTAGGGAAGCTGCCCGTGAGAGGTTGTTAACTAATAATCAATAACCCTTTATAAAATTATGTCGTAGTAAGTCTCAAACTAAAAAACCTTTTAAAAAATACAGTGAGCAATTCACAAGTGACTTTATTATGGCATACATTGTAAAGTATTGTTAAGAGATGGGCATCGGAATTGGATAAAGTTATCTATAAATACTAACTTTTGTACTCTCTGCACCTATATTTTTATAAATATGCACTGTTTGTCTCTATACTACATATATCACGCTATAGTTAAATGGTTAATCTTTATTGATTTATTGTACGACAACAAATGTGGGTAGGCAGAAAGTCCATGTATTTAAAAAAAAACTCCATTAAAAGAACTGGGCCATGATTCCGTAACTTTAACACGCACGTAACGCGCCGCGTTAAGTTAACCTCTTAAAATTTGGACTCTATTCCCTAGGAATAAAGACCAGCTTTTAGAGGTAAACTTAACACGGCGCGTTACGTTCGTGTTTGTAGTTACAGAATCAGCGCCCTGATATTCTTCAAACGGCTGAACAGATTTTCTTGAATAATAGCAAAGAACACTCGTACAAGTGACCTTTCAAACAAAATGAATATTAATAATTAAAAAAAATACTTTTATAACAACCTTTTAGGCGTCACCGTCGGCCATATTGAATTTAGGTGACGTCATTATATTTTTCGTATTCTCAGTAAACCCCTTTCATTTGATACCCATATTATGGGAGTGCATAAATAATAACTGGTCTGCCATGTTTGGGAGTCCGCCATATTGGATTTAAAATGACGTCACTTAGTTAACCATGCATTGTCATCCAAACTAAAGCAACGTGTATGCAAAATTTCAGCTCAATCGGTTGGGGATTACTGGGGCCTTACGGACAACTGCTATTAAAGGCACCTAATCCGCTCAGTTGGAAAATCACGCGACCGCAAACCTTATCGCGCCCAGATACGTTGTATACCAGATGTAATAGCAGTTGTCCGTATGGCCCCTGGTCTAAAATTCAGTTGCAAGATTGGTCCCACACATACATACTAACAGACCAATTATAAAAAAATAAAATAAATGAAAGCTTGTTAAAAAACTAAATCAAACCCGGTTCAGCCGTTTGGGAGCTACAATGCCATAGACAGACAAAACTCTAGTGAGCTTATACTATTGTTAAACCAGCGTATTTTGACCCTAGAAAATATCGCGATTACTTTGAACACTAACCGTCTTACCACAAAAGATTTAAGCACGCTTTAGACAAGTGTTTGGCATATTTTTCGCAGGGAAACAATTGCTAAATACATGTCTAAAGCATGCTTAAATCTTTTGTGGTAAGACGGTAATTGTCAATAAAACAATTTTAACACTAAATTTTTTTGTTAGACTTTAGCCATAGACAAATCGTTAACTCAAAATATTCTGGTTTAACTGTAAGAGACGTAGAGGGAGTATACTTAGCCTATGGTAAAAGATATACTGATCATAACTCAGTAATAATATATAATAATAATAAAATAATAATCAGTAATAATATATTCAGTCACTTCGAGATGTCAAAATCTCAATCCCACTGATGCCTCAGGTGGGTAGGATGAGAAAATTTTAGCAGCTTATACCTAGGCTAGTTATAACGTCAATACATTTTTTTATTCTAAGTCTTAAGACGATCGACACGTCGCAAAAGATAAAAGGTTGATTGGTTGTCCGCGTCCACGCGCTTGGGTGTGTCTTGCGCGTAAGCAAAGTGTACCACTGGGAGAAAATCCTAAATGTGGACTTCGTAGACCTAAACTGCATTTATTTGGTAACTATTCCATAATAAGGCCAAACGCTCACAGAGTCGATACAGCATCGTGGCGTACAAGCAACCGAAAAGACGGCTTGAGCTAGGTTCAAAACTTCAACTTTTTCTGTATACGCTGTTCATAACGGTACGTTATTTACTAGAGTTTAGAGTAGTTTGACTTTAAACAAACGCCTGAATCCAGTGACGTAAACCAACCAGCGCCTCTTCCCCCGCCCGCTCCGATACTTCACGGTACGCTCAGTACAAGTAGTAGTACAAGTTTTGATAGTATTTGAAAACTTTTTTCGTTTTCGTATTGTTCCAAACATTGTTGGGCTGAAAGGTATTCGAAAACTTTTTTCGTATTAGAGTGAAGCAATCTATACCGCCGATTACTACCGATTTTAGTTCCTTCGCTTTTCCGCTGGAGGCGCTTTACTACAATGTATAGAATTACGTAAACGAAAGTTACGAACGTTACGAAAGTTTTCGAATACTATCAAAACTTGTACTACGGGTACAGAGCGATATTTGCGCGCGCCGCGTCATTGAGTTTTGGCGTATACGTGTATATACGTCGTCAGCGTAGAAGTAGCAACCCTAGCCCTGTGACCGACGGTAGGCATTGAATTCAAGGACACGTCCGAGTCAAACTACTGCTTTAGCCCATATAATTATCTTTTATCTACTGACTATGCCTACGGACTACGGTATACTGGCAAGAGTTGACTTTTGACGGCCGCTTGTACGCTGTGACTAGCCTCTACTGCAGTGGGCGTTGGGCCTAAGGAAGTGAAATAACATAACCATGTTTAAATTATTTGTTTGACATGATCGACAATAAAATCTAGTATTTGTATTATTAGATAGTCCCGAGACTATTGTAACTATAATCTAATCTGTATGAATGATAATTTATGTGATTGTGTTATATTTCAATAAATCAAAAATACTGTTATCCATTACATAGTTTTTTTTAAATACACTATTGGAACTACCACGAAGACGAAAAAAAATCTGCTGGTCGAAATGTTTTGTTGAGGGTGTAATTTTCTATGGAACTTATACGATAGCTGATTTTATTGCGATTTCAGAGTTGGTCCCCTAAAACTTGTAAACAATTACCTCCTTTCGGTTTAGTACCACCAACCTGTGTAACCCTGGTTGTGTTGTAGATTGTTGTGGAGCATAACATTATGAAGTGGCTGTACTAGTCGGTCGTCATTAGCACGTCAATGCAATCACCTCTATTTATAACGACGACGACGGGGTGGCTAACCAAAGGAACTAAATTCAGGCTCTTCCATTCAATTCTACGAGTTTACGTAATATTTATATTCACTTTGTCTACAAGTTTGTCGGACTAGGATGCGGGCGAGCCTTATATAGGGTTGTCAAACTTGTCAACAGGTCCAGCAGATGGTTATATCTCACACAGTGGTGCAACAGAATGGACACCAGTTTGTTTTGTGATCACTGCAAGGCACAGATCTGTGCTGCAAGGTTTTATGTGTAGAAACCATAATGTTAGGGAGTTTTGGCACCAACGGGGAAAACATTTCACTTTATTGTACTATTTTCCTAAAACTTGTGTAGCTTCGAGTGTTTATGTGCAATAATGGTGGATTATTATTCATTAAGTAGTCGTGAACGGACTCGAGTAAAGTCTCCACTATTGTACGAAGACAGTAAATACGTAAAAGAAGGCGGTATGGCCTTAAAAGCTTTAGCCTGCCCAGTAATGGGTGAAAAGTGATTTAATAATGTCTGTGATATAATAGTGTCTGTGAGAACTTAGAACATTAGGGATGTGCCTAGAAAATTGAATCGATTTTTAGGGTTCCGTATTCGAAGGGTGAAAACGGGAACCTACTACTAAACCTACGCTGTCTGTCTGTCCTATCTTTTAACGGCTGTATCTTTTAAACCATAATCGATATAGCCAGTTGAAAATTTCACAGAACATGTAACGCTACGGCGGAATAACTAAGAAATATAAATTAGGTATAAGAGTAAAAACTAAATGGGGTTTAAAATATCGTTTGTTGTATATTTTTAAACGGGTTTAAACGGTTTTTTTATTAGCTCTAATGTTAAAACGGTAATAAGTACAAGGCATGCCTATAATAGGGTATTTGACTACTTTTGGGAAACTATTGCACATTATTGCCTGATATAATTTAATGTATACTGCATTTATATTTTCTGGATATCAGTCGTATTTGCGATATAAATCGATGTTAAAGTTTGAATAAAAAAATATCGCGCCAAAACGCAGACCTGCGTCATAGCTCCGGTCGAGCGACGATTGACGTCACACAAAACAAAACAGCTGCAGCCAGGCAGCAAAAGTTTGATAATCACTAATTTTCTAATGGAAGTAATGGTTTAAAAATGTTGTGTAGTGCTACAATGTACAAATACTTCCATAAAACACCGGAAAAACTATTCGTTTCTGTTCCAATGGACCCCAAAACTCGCAAAAAGTGGTTGGAACTAAGTAGCTCGTAGAGAACCCAAAAGTATTGGAGCTAATTCAAGTGTTTCTATGTGCGAAGATCATTTTGAGGTACATATTTGAGTCTATATATTTCTATTACAATTTGTGTTTTTATTGCATTACTATTTTATGTACTGTTACTTTCTTTTTAAACATTGTAAAGACATAACCTAACAAAATAGTGATATCCACCTACTACAACATACTTTTTGTACAACTTGATTGAATGTTTTGCTTGGAGAACAATTAAAATTAATACTTACATTGTAGTTTTTACGTTTTGAGTTCTGCAGCGTAGAAACAATGACGTAGATTATTATTGAAGAAATATGCAACCATAAATACATTAATTTTGGGTAAGTTACTGCTGTCTGCTTGCACAAAATGTTTCTCCATTCTTCTCACATTTAACCTCCGGACTGTTTTTGGTGATAATTTCTGGATAAATCGCTCTCAAAATAGCTTTACAACATTAAATTCGCAAATATCAATACAAAATCTGTTTGTTTAGATTTGTGTGACGTCACTAGGGATGAAGCCAATTACAGACCGTTTTCGATCACGTGATCAAATGTCGAAAATACAGTAATTTTATTCATGTTTTTTACAAAAAATAAGCATATTTTTATAAAAAAATCAATGAAATATGCTTTTTCATTGTGTCATGTTTATGGATGATGTCAATTGGCATAATATTTTCAATACAGTCAAACACCCTATTATTACACACTAGTATAGCGATAAGCAATAAATAATAGCTAAGTGCGAGTCGGTGACAAATTTCTGTTCATTACCTACCAAATTATAATTGTGTTATACTCGAGTCCCTGTAGCAAAATAATTAACTATTATAGCTGAGTAGCATTGCATTCGACTATTTTGGAAGGCGTCTATTACGGGATGGCAATGGCTTTTGCCTGTCTATTTGTATTATTGGGCGAATTAACAAAAGAAAACATAACGTCATATCAAACGTCAAATTTGACGTCAAGTCAACTTTACTTACCAACAAAAATTGTCAGCAGGAATTTCTTACATTTTGCCTTTTATTTTATTTATTTATAAAGCAAATTGTCGTTATATTAATTTGATTGATACAAAATGGTTATGCGAATCGTTGGATGGTTTTGTTTAATTTCTGTCACCATTACTGGTCTTTTTGGAGTAGGATGGTACATTACATTCCTTACGTTTGTGGCCTCATTCATTGGGGGGTAAGTTCCTATTAAATGTTCATAAAATGCATATTATTACGTAGAATTAAGACCTAGTTTATTCTTGTACAGTCCTAGTTTGCGTAAAAAGTGAGCTGCTCTGTCCTGCGGCTGATCATTTGGGTTCAGTATACTCGCAAGCGGTTTGAGGCAAGCAAATCATGCCTTTAATATAAATGCTTTATTTTTGTTTTTGTTTACAGTGTGGCCACAATTTTATACTTTCTGTATGATAAGAAAAAAGTATTCCCATTTGATCTGGACTGTCTGGATGATCCATTACAGCAAACAAACTTTTCAATACAACTGCCAACGGTAAGACTTTTTTTGCAGCATTTACGCATGTTAACCATTTAGAAAGGTCATGAAACCAACGATTACCTGTAACTTCTATTGTTTTATTATTTTCAGGTCTTAAAAAGATTTCAAAGTGAATCTCCTTTATCAAAATATGACAATAGAATTACTGGTAGTGAGACAGTGGACACCTTCCTCAATGAAATCGTCACAATCATCATCAATGACTATGTCACACCATGGTACAGTATCCTGACTGATGATGAGGAGTTCACAAACCATGCAATAAAACGATTGGTGCTTGCTGCAGGGGTTAATGTATCGAATAGGTGAGAGTCTAAACTTCTTACCCTTACTTGGCCAGTCGCCTATGGGTATGGCCTATGGTGCATTTCCAATGAGCAGATAAGCTGAGCGAAGCTGTGAAAAGAGGTGGATGTTTCCAATGAAGTGGAAATTAGTAAATCTTTAAATACTTTCACCGACAGTGCCTGATCCATCCTGCCGATACGATCTGACCATGCAATCTAAATGCATGCAATCTCTGTATGCAATAGCCACCCGTGTATGCCTCTCCACTGCGTGCGGTAGATCGCAATGCGTTCAAGTGATCGCTCGCGGATCATGCATTCTCAGTGGCAGATATTGTGTGGTCAGAGTTGTATGCCTTCGTCATGTAGATATTCGTTTAGAAAAATTTGTTGTTGTGTAAGCAGTGAAACTCTTCAAAAGGATTCTCGCTCATTAATGCACATTAATAACCTAATTTTTGCTGTTTCAAACGGTTTATTGACAAATATAAGTAATATAGATGTGTGTTACTGTTAAATAACTGTACATGATAATGTAAAGAACAACCAACAATTTGCGCAAACACTGTGTCATTTTACAATAGTTACCCAGCCTAGCTACAAGGACAAAAAACTGTTTGAAATTTGAATTTCCCGACATAGGTGAAACTTACCACCTTAATATGACAGTACAGTGTAACCCTGTGTAATTAACTTCTTTAGCCTAAATGACTTGATACATTTTGAAATGTGAGATATTTGAATATTTGATACTTTGAAAACTCAAAGTCATAGGCTAAATAATTATTGCAGTTGGGTGTTGTCTACTTTAATAACCTTTACTTGTTATGTTTACAGAGTAAAAAGCGTGGACTGGATCCATTTGCTATCGACACGTTTTCCAGAAGAGCTAACAACCCATCTAAAATTATATAAACAGTCTCGAGTAAGGTTGAAACATATAGATCTAGTAAGTGCCAAAGATTTAGCTAATGGAAACTCAAAGACAAGTCCAAAGAAACAGGATGAGAAAAAAACACATAGGAGGAATAAAAGTGAAACTGACTTGCCTTGGCCTCCAGGTAAGACATCGCTGTCAATTATATGTGATTTGCGGTTCTAAGGGCTAATTAATAGCATAATGGTGACCCCACCAGAAAGTACCCACTCCTTAATACTTGGCTGGCTAGTTGAAAATCTGTCTCCTAACAGTGTGTTCCAGC
This sequence comes from Agriopis aurantiaria, assembly GCA_914767915.1. Classification (NCBI taxonomy): domain Eukaryota; kingdom Metazoa; phylum Arthropoda; class Insecta; order Lepidoptera; family Geometridae; genus Agriopis; species Agriopis aurantiaria. The sequence continues at coordinate 13,526,584 of OU611986.1, read as the reverse complement.
AGCCTCATTTGAGAGCCAGTTCCCACTACAGGCTCTGTGTTTTTATCATCTTTGACAACACTGTCTCTTAACTACAGGTGATTGGTAGTTAAAAGCCTACCTTTTCGACCACAACAAAAAAGTCACTATCAAGATGTGGTGCTAAAACATCTATAACTAGCTGCGCCCCGCTGTTCAACCAGCGTGGATTACTCCTTATATCATCAGCTATCTGCCAGTGAAAGTCCCGTCAATATCGGTCCAGCCGTTTTAGAGTCTATAGGGTACATACAGACATAGCCTTTTACATATAAGAAGAAGAAAAATTGGTTCATTGATGCGCTCGTTAAACTTATAACACTCCTCTATTTGCATTGGGGGTAAAAAATGCTGTGGAATACACTGCCGCTAGGCTGCATATAGCCGAGCGCCCTTTCAAGCATGAAATATAGCTTTAACTAGCTCTGCCAAAGTGCCAAAAACTGCCTATGATACACCCTGACACTCTTTTATATAATCGCTGTTTTAGTCTCAACTAATGTATCCCGTGTGTGTAGATATCCCGTTGGTCCAGTTAGTAGTGAACCTACCTTCTGAGCTAGGGTGCGTGGGTTCGATTCTTGCCTAGGACAAACATATATGTGATGAAAATTAATTTGTGTTTGTTTTATATCTGGTTGTTAATATCTATTTAAGTATGTATTAAGCTTTGCTCAGTTTGGGGTCAGATGTCAGTGTGTGCAAAAATGTAAAAAAAATAATGTTTTTTTCAGATTCACAAACGTTTGGAAAATCTAAATTTTACGATAGTTCCGAAAACGTTTCGGGCAGAACATTGAAAGATATATTTTTTGAATTAGAGTGTTCTATTGAAAATAAACAAATTTGTAGGGATATATTTTGTATTGATCCGGAAAAAGAGTATGGTAAGAATTTTTGTGATTCAATTTCTTTGCATAACCTTAGAGCCTAGAAAATATTTACCCAACTTCTTATGTTTTGTTACTAAAGATTTTATGCTTCACACTAAAAGAACTTGAGAGATTTAAATAATATATATTGTACTTATACCCTGGATAAATTAAATAAAAGAATTTTATACTAGAAAGAAATCACACTCGTAACACTCCTTATTCACGTTTCTAAATAATTGATTTAGCGTTTATCAATATCATGATAGACCCAGTTTTCGTGCTCACCACGATCGGTTCAGCAGCAGGAATGGTAATGAACAGAAATAGAAGAAAGATAGAGAGTTAATTGAGGAATAATGTTTAAAAAACCCATTGAAAATAGGCTTAAGCTTGAACGTCACCTGATCTGATGTTAAACGATGATGCAGATTACAATGAAGCATGGTTGCCTAGAAGAAATCAATATTTTCTTTAACTTGCCTAAATGTGACACTGCGATACCTTGGTTTTTCATGTTTGTGCATCAATCCTTTTTTTGCCTGTTTGTGCAGTATGTAGGTAGATATCTTCCAGCTTAAACTGCGCGCTCTTTCTCTATGCAATGGATTATTATGAATTCACTATTCACTGCTAGTCTGTGGAAATCGCTGCGTGAATGGGTGTTCCCCGTCAGTTACAATTTGGGTGTCTTCAAGTCGAGAGTGAATCGGTTTCTTCTAGGCAAGCATGCTCCATCGTCGCTTAACATCAGGCGAAATGGCGGCCAAGCGCAAGCACATCTATTATTAAAAAAAAAAATGTATATATATATATATATTGTTATGGTTTTTGATATATTTATACCAAGAAGCTACCCTCAGAGCTCATACAGCTCTCCAGCAAGCATAAAAAAAGACTAAAGATAGTTTGCATATCAGACCTGCAGAAATGAGAGACCTCTGTATCACCACCACATATACACTTCTGCTCATGGCCCAGCAGATAGCAGAAAGAAAGAAATAATTAAAAAAAAATTGCTGTGGAGAAATTGCCACAGAAAAAATAATAGTACTACAGTGTAGTTGTATTTTCAGAGTTACTATGCGAAGTGTCAGAAGCTGTGCTATATCTGGTCGCGCCGGCGGAGGCGTGGAAGTGCCACGCGTTGAAGATGTTACTAATCGAGCTGATCTCGGCGGTGGTGCTCCGTCCGATAATCAATCTGTTGAGTGACCCCGATAATATCAACAGGACAATTATTAGAACTGTAAGTGGTTGGAGGACCTAGTTTTTACCCACGACGAAATGGAGAAGGTGTATGCGTTTGCCGTTCTAGGTTGTCATCATCCATTCCACTGCTGGACATAGGCCTCCCCCATTGATTTCAAAAACGGCCAGTTGGAAGCGGCCTGCATTGTATTACTCACTGTCACCGTGGGCGTTTGGGGCGTCCTAAAAATAATCATCATCATCAGCCATAAGGCGTCCACTGCTGAACATAGGCCTCCCCCTATAACCTGCACACTGAACGACAGCCTGCCATCTGCATCCACTGGACTCCCGCGACTCTCACAATGTCGTCAGTTCATCTAGTGGGAGGCTTACAAGTAAGTCTACGCTGCATCTTCCGGTTCGTGGTCTCCACTCAAGAACTTTTCTTCCCCATCGGCTATCGGTTCTTCGATTGATGTGGCCTGCCCATTGCCACTATTACTTGCAAATTTTAATACTGCGTAGTAGTAGAAACTGCGAGCATAGCTCTCTCCATTGCCCGCTGTGTGACTGAGTTTTTCCAAAAGACCAACAGTTAAGGATCACGTCTCATTACCATAGATATGTCATAATAAAAAAAAAAAACACGACCGTGGATTCAATTTCCTTCAGTCGTAATATTAAACAGTTTACATAGTCTTAATAGCGTCAAACAAGTCATAGTCAGAGTCAAGCTAAGTAAGTCACGGTCAAGTTAAACTCATGCCCCTATAAAGTGGTAGAGACTTTACAAGTGGCTCCTATGGAGTTTCGGAAACAACACGAAAAGACACGTTTCATCTCGTTATATCACTTGACCACACTCGAGCATGTTTACGAGCATTTAATGAATAATAATTCACTATTTAGTACACATTAACACTCGAAAATACACAAGTTTAGGAAAATAATCCAACGAGCCGACATGTTTTTTTCCACGTTGGCGCCAAAACTCTTAGTTTGTTTATTGTTTTCAGTGTTGCCGTGACTCGACACTGCCGTCCGAACTATTCCTAATAGTCATAAGAAGCTGCGGCGACGCTGAAGAACTTGACGCCACCTTGGAGCTCGTCCAAAAGGATATACAAAAACTTGTAAGACATATTCCATTACTAAAATATTGTGGGCGAGGTACGAATCCTACTTCCTACTAATATTATAAACGTGAAAGTTTGTATGTATGGATGAATGTATGGATGTTTGTTCCTCTTTCACGCTGCAACGGAACAACGAATCGACCTGATTTTGGTACATTGGACCTACATAGTATAAATTGAAGTCGCTTTCCGCGTCTGTCTGCCTGTCTGTCTGTCTGTATGGCCGCTAACTCTTAAACCACGCAACGGATTTTGATGCGGTTTTCACCATCAATTAGATACATTTTCAAGGAAGGTTTATGTATATAACTAGCGACCCGCCCCGGCTTCGCACTTAGATTACACCCGTGCGAAGCCGGGCGGGCGGGTCGCTAGTTGTGTATAAATCTTCTTACACACAATACGCGCGTCGGAGCACTTTTCGCTTACGCAGACATGCGGTGCGTAACACATAAACCTGTGTAGATTACAATTATTGATTGAATTATTGATATGTTATTTTTGTCCAGCATTCAAAAGACAGCGCGGGAGAGTGGGAGTTGCAAGATCGTCAGAAACTGTCATCGCTGCAGTACTTAGTTAGAATTATACAAGCCAAACGGGCGACCTTGGGGCCACAGGAAGGTATAACACTAATATTATAGAATTCTATATAATATTATAGAAGATAGCCCGTTGGTCCAGTTGGTAGTGAACCCACCTTCTGAGCTTGGGGGGTGTGGGTTCGATTCCCACCTAGGACAAACATTTATGTAATGAACATTTGTGTTTTTTTCTATATCTGGGTGTTAATATCTATTTAAGTATGTATTTAAAACTATATATGTATGTATATCAGTCTCTGGCAGCCATATCACAAGCTTTGCTTAGTTTGGGGTCAGATGACCGTGTGTGCAAAAATATCCCGAAAAAATGTCCCGAATATTTTAAAGCATCCGCTCTCTATCCCAACAAAAACTTTAAACACTCATAGCCCAGAGATTTATCAGACAATTTAATAAAAAAACAATATGTGTAATGTGTTTAGTTACAACCTTCTCTAAGCCTGTTATCTATCTATAATATCTATGTACCTATGTAATATAAAAATGAATCCCTATTTACCTTTGTCTCGCCATATTTTGAGAATGGCTTTACCGATTTCATTCATAAATTTTTTTGATACTTTGTAGAAGGTTCTTACGGAAAGAAAAAATTAAGAAAATTGCGCAGAAAATTGGAAAGTTTCAGAAAACTTAGCGACCATTTTAAGTCGCGGGTGAAACCGCGGAATGCAGCTTGTTTGTAATAAATGAAAACACGCATCCACTAGGACGCATACATTTGGACGCATCCAATGGGACGCATCCATTGGGACGCATCCATTAGAACGCATCGATTAGGACGCATGCCTATTGTATGTGGTCGGATAAAACCAATACACATTGGTTACAAATAAAAGACTTGTAGTATTTTTAGCGCGAGTTGATAAACAGCAAATTTTAAAACAATTCAAGGGTCAAGCAACGCGATCGCAGACAAAATACCTGAAGAAGTATCAAGATCGTTGAAGTTCATCCGAGCGACGGTCGCCTGGCGATCCAATGCCCAATACCTACTCGAGATAGAGCTCAACGAAGCCGGTAACTCACAATTCTATATCAGTACGTATGCATGTAATATTGCTTTCATCATCATCATAATCAGCCTTGCAACAGTCCACTGCTGGTCTTTTAGCCTACCCCCGAAAGGGTGATTGGGCCATATCCACCACGCTGGCCCAGTGCGGGTTGGTGGATTCACATACGCCATTGAATTCCTTCTCCGTACGTATGCAGGTTTCCTCACGATGTTTTCCTTCACCGAAAAGTCAGTGGTATGAAAATCCGTACATAAGCTCCAAAGAGCTCATTGGTGCGGGCCCGGGGTTTGAACTCGCTTGCTTGAATATTGCTTATTATTTATTATTTTATTGTTATTTATTCACAAAAAGCTTGAAAACGAAATTCATAACTAAGAAAATTTAACAATCAAGCCTTCACAGTTTTTACAAATAGAAAAAAAAAATAACACTTACGGAGGCAGGTAATGATTATAGCGATAGTAAAACTGACTAAAGGTTAAAATAATAATTATCAATTTAAAAAGCTGAGAGGAAGAAAAAAGGAAAGAAAAATATTTATTTATGACAGTAACATATGACAGTAATATATGTAAAACATATGAGTCCAAAAATTCATGAACATCCATTCGTCCATAGACGCGCCACATACATCCAAAGCTGTGTTGGACAATATTCGGTCGTCAGCGCTCGAGCTATGCGACCTGTACCTCGCGACCAACCGGCCTTCAATCATGGGCGTACCTGAAAACGGACACGCAGAGCTTGTGAGAAAGATCACCACAGAAGGAGAGGAGTTCACCAATAACCCTGTCACTTGCTTCGATGACGTGCAGAAGTGTGTTTGCGATGCTCTGGAGGTAAGCGACAATGAACTTTACGAATTCAAAGTAAAAGTAACTTTTGGCATGTAACGGTGTTAGTTATGTCATGAGCATATCTGAGAATGGACATGATAGAGTTAGACATAGACATAATTTATTTGTGGCAAAAAACAATATAAAATGGAACATGTTGTCTCGTTGTATTATTTTCTTAAACTTGAATATTTTCAAGTGTTAATGCCTAATAATGGTGGATAATATTTATATAAACGGCCCACTACCACCCATACATTGTGGATTTTACTTGGATACGCACCAAACGTTTAGAATCTACGTTTCTAATCCGTACAGCCAAGGATTGGAACAACCTGCCAGCTTCCTTGTTTCCTGAGAGATATAATCTGGGTCTTTTCAAGGCCAGAGTGAATAGGTATCTTCTAAGTCTGCGTGCTTCATCTTCGACCACATCGTCGCTTACCAACAGGCGAGTTGGTGGTCAAACGGGTACATATCCGCGATAAACAAAAAAATATTAAGTTGCCGTGGTGCTCGAGTGTGGGTAGTGATATAACCAGGTGAAACGTGTATTTTCGTGTTGTTTCCAAAGCTCCATAGAAGCCTCTTGTAAAGTCTCCACCACTTTACCAGGGCATGACTTTGACTTGACCGTGACTTACTTTGATTGACTCTAACTGCGACTATAACTTGTTTGACTATATTTAGTTAAACTTGAAAATACTTTAATACTTGACACTGGCAAATGCACAATAGGGCGTAGATAAAATCCGCTCAAGGGAAAGAAGAAGAAAAAAGACCGTTACCGAGCGATAGTGATGAAAAATAAAAAAAAAACAAGTTTAAACGCCGTAAGGTGTTTGGATGATGCGCTACAATAGACTCTAAGGCGTTATTAACTATGGTATGAACTTGTAAATTCAAGTAGATAGGTACTCTAGTCAATTAACATTGTTTCAGGACGATCCATCTTGGCAGTCTGACTTTATGATGGACAATGAAGATGGGACAGAAAGGACTAGTAGGTAATATAAATACTTAAAACTTTGTATATATGATTATATTTATTCAATTCAATACAAGCGACTGCGTCGCACGACGTGTGGGTCGCTTGCACTGTTTAGCATCATCATAGGCTGGACACAGGCCTCCCCCATCGATCTCCAAAAGGGCCGGTTGAAAGCGGCCTGCATCCAGCGTTTCCCTGCGGTCTCTTTTAGGTCGTCTGTCCATCTTGTAGGTGGACGTCCTACGCTGCGCATACCGGTCCGTGGTCTCCATTCCAGAACCTTTCGGCCCCATCGGCCATCTGTTCTGCGTGATATGTGCCCTGCCCACTGCCATTTTAACTTGCTATTGGCTTGGCTATGTCGGTGACTTTCGTTCGTCTAAGGATCTCCTTATTTCGGATTCGATCCCGTAGAGAAACCCCGAGCATAGCCCTCGCCATAGCTCGTTGTGCGACTTTGAGCTTGCTTATGAGTTGCACTGTTTAGCATATCATATAAATTCATACTAAACAGTGGGTCGCGCGAAAGGCCGCGGTCGCGTGTTGCGGTCGCCGGTAGCGGTCGCCGGTAGCGGTCGCCAAGATCGGAACGCTACCTTAAGGCCCAGAATATGGCACGCCGCTATATCACTCGCACGTTTGATGTACAACATTATTGTCTACTTTTGAAAGAATGTGCGTCGGTCATTTTGCTAGGTTACTATTTGAAAATATTTAAGGTTCTTGAGTGGAGACCACACACCGGAAGATGAAGCGTAGGTAGGCCTCCCGCTAGATGAAGTGACGACATTGTGAGAGTCGCGGGCATCCAGCGGATGCAGATGGCACGCTGTCGTTCAGTGTGGAGGTCAAAGGGGGAGGCCTATGTTCAGCAGTGGACGTCTTCTGGCTGATGATGATGATGAATATTTCAAAATATTTAGAACAAATATTGTTTTAATTAAAAAAAAAAAATGGTTCCATATATTTTACTAAATTCATAAATTAGTCAGCAAAAATAAACAACATTAAAAGTATGTTCTTTTAAGCTTAATATTATAAAATGTTTTATTACTATTCCAGTGACTACAGAAAAGATGACAAGGCTGATAGTAAAAAGTACGGCGGTAAGTAAAAACAAACCGGTGCTAAACTGTCCCAATAACATTTAAACCTTTGCATTCACTAAGCAACAAAAGGATAAAGGAATGTTGTACTCTTTGGGTATTTTTTTTGTCAAAGTGAAACATTTAAAAAAATCTCTCATCCACTACACTGTTCTCGCTGCATCGTTACTACTATACTCAAGTCACGCTTAAAAGAAGACTGATAACTGCAATAAACTGTAAAAAGATGAATAAAAAATATTATCTGTTAATATTGCACTGTAGTACATCGGCTACCAAATACAATAATATTTCCAGGAAACTAGCAAAAATTATCAGAATTTACAGTTTTTTTTTTCTTCATATTTTTTATGTCTAGTCTGCAGCTGTCAGACTTGTTTATACCGTAAATCGATACAACAATTTATTTGATACATAGAAGTCAAGAATTAATACTATCAGCAATACACAGTTGAAATTTGTTGCTCAATGAATTATTAATAACTTTTTTAAAAAATATTTACATTAACTTTTAAACTCAAGAAATGTTTTGCACGGCAATTTTATGTTTTGTACTTAACCAGATAATACAGGGTGTTCGAATAAACGACGGACTCTTTCAAAGATATAATTAAGTTTTATGTAATATCGGACATAGTTAAAAAAATATATATTATAAGTTGACAAAGTGCACGGACCCAGGAGACCGTGGAGAATTAAAATAAACAAAAAAAAAAAGATAGTCGGGCATCTTGCGAGGCTAATATTTTGAAATATTTAGAACAAAGTTTTGTTTCAATATTTTTCATAATTATTAATTAAAATGGGATATGGGTTTTTCCCATTTATTTTTTTAATTGTTATCTACTATGATTTATGTCTACTTTTGTCTCGGACGTTTTTGAGCGCTGATCAGAAATCCAGAAGTCCAAATATTTTTGGTCCCATCTGTAGGGTCCCATACATATTACTTCGTCTCAAAATCGGGTATACACTCTCCTAGTCTTTCCGACATTTAATCGAACATCCTGTACATTTGTATGCTTCATGTATCGCAGTAAATTGGCATAATTTATTTTACTAATCTAATTTATTGTAGTCTAACATTTACCTCTTTATTAATAAACGCGGAGTAGCCATGAAATTGCTATACGCTTGTTGTCTTTTTCGGTTGAGGCCAAAATTTTAAGGAGAGAAAAAGACAGCTATAGGTATGCTACTACGCGTTCATTTATATGGGGGCTAGAGTAGACACGTTCGACTGTGCAGACAAATGCAAGAAAATAATGAAGAATTGCCTCAACCAATTACCGAGGCTGTTCTCCAAGTCGAAATGTAGATACGAGGCGCCGACCAAAGCGTCCACCTTCCCGCGATCATTCGCGAGGCGCTTACCAAGTAACAAGAACCATACACTACCTAAGTGCAAATTTGGTACATTTTTCCTAAAATTACATTGTATAGTTTATTTTCTCTTCTAAGTGCAACTTTGTAAGCAACGAAGGACTGCCACAACTCAATATACATACTTCTATGGAATCGATGTGGAATCCCATAGTAAGCAAGTGTACAAACCGCGGTGTAGGTACTAGGACATTTACCGATACAGTCAGTGTTGTGTGTCGTAGTGACAACCCTGCGATTTATCAAGATCACGTGAGGGTAGGAGAACAAAACACCCGCTCTTCTCGCCGGACTCACCCTCAGTTTTCAGTCAGCTCGTGACCACGGCCATAACATGGTCGAAACGTCGAGCGAAAGTAAGTCCCGATAACCATTTAAAACATACATACGTCTATCTTCCAATATTTAAAAATCTCGTGTCACGGTGTTTTTGGTCGCACTCTTTCGAAACGGCTCTACCGATATTTTTTTTGGATATTTGGTAGGTATGAGAGTAGGTCGTAAAGTATATTTTATACCGCTAGCTCTTCGCGTACGACGTAGCGGGTATCGCTAGTAGAAATATAAAATTAGCCGGAAAAAAAAACAATCCCATAGATAATTTTCAATTAGAAGTGGCTCTGGGCAAGCCACTTCGCTTGGAGAACCATTAACCGATAGGGAAGAAAGGTTCTTGAGTGGAGACCACTAACCGGAAGATGCAGCGTTGGTGGACCCACTATATGGACCGACGAAATCGTGAGAGTCGCGGGCATTCAGTGGAAGCACATGGCAGGCTGTCGTTCAGTATGGAGTTCTAACGGGGAGGCCTATGTTCAGCAGTGGACCTCTCCTGGCTGATAATGATGATAGAAATATAATAGAAATATAAGTCAAACCTACTAGCACTATTTTATTCGCTATATTTGTCAAGTTTTTAGTCCAAAATAGTCTCTGTCTTATTGGTTTCAAAGCCCACCCACTGGAGCAACAGAACGGATATACGTACGGTAACGAACATTGCGGGCCTTATTCTAAAATACACCTGTAATATAGTCAAAGTGTTTCAGAAATAAATCTTTCTACATCGCTGTCATAATAGACTGCCTTTTGATGGAAAGTGCTCTTATTACGATAAAAAAGAAAGCATGGCATATGCTTAACTAAATCATATAATCCATAATATCAATAAAACAATGTAGATATTTCCTTTCATTATTATGCGATACTACTTTTATTAGAAAGACTCTTCGTAGCACTTTGTACTTCAGCCTGACAAGGCCAACGATAGCTATTGCGCTATCTCGCTCGCGCCCTCTTTGACTTTCCATGTGCCCAAAAGAGATGCCATGACTGCGATTGCGAATGACGTTATCAAACTTGTCCAAAAAAATAAGACTAGAAGTGAAGTCATCAGTGCCAAATATAACAATAACTGTTGGCACCCATTCATCATCATCATCAGCCAGAAGACGTCCACTGCTGAACATAGGCCTTCCCCTTTAACCTCCACACTGAACGACAGCCTGTCTTTTGCATCCACTGGATGCCAGCGACTCTTACTATGTCGTCGGTCCATCTAGTGGGAGGCCTACCTACGCTGCGTCTTCCGGTTCGTTCGATGTGGCACCCATTGGTTGTATACAATTGCCATTGTTGTTTACAAAGTTGCGAGTGGTAAGAGAAAACTTAGATTTCCAGTAGTGTATGTAGTACATTTCAATTAAAAAAATTGGCTACAAGTGAGAAAAATTTAAATGTGTGCAACACTGGTTTATTCGTGTTTTATACACCATTAGCGAAATATTTATGAAATACTACCTTCGCCCTTCAGTTTTACTCGCTATCCTTCAGGGATAGTATGGAGACACCATAGCTTTGTCATTAAAGCAACGGGGGCGTTTATCCGAACGTCACAGGTTCAAATCCTTTCGGTAAACGAATTTTTTATTTGTCTACCATTACATTACGATAACTTAGAGTGGAAACATTTGAAAAAATATCTAATTATACAAAATTTATTACAAAAGTTATTGCAAGATAAATCTTCATGTACACTTGTACAATGTACACACTACACTAATGTTATACTGGGTTACGCGGAAAGGGTGTATTAAGCCATAAGGGTTCCGTAGTACCCCTATGAACAATCTTTACTATACGAACAATTCTGGAAGCGCGAAAAATGTATCAGCTGTTCTATAGAAAAATTTCATTCACACTCGACAAAATGTATGGAAGAGCAGTTTTTTTGCGATTTTAGGTTTGATCCCTTATTAAAAGTTGTTAATAATGATGGGTACTATGGACCCCTTCGGGCTTAGTACACACTTTCCGCGTAATCCTGTGTATAGAGGTAAAGTTTGTATGTTTGTAGGAGGTTATCCCTATAACTGCTGAACTGAATAGGAAAATTCTTACATTGACAGAAAGCCACTCTATTTCTAATTAAGCAGAGCAAGAATTTTGACTTGAATAAAACAAAAAAAAAGGTGACATAAGATTTTTGTATTCACTCACGTTTTATTTAGAAAGCAAACGAAGCGGCGGGTAAAAGCTAGTATTACAAATATGATGCTTGCTTATAGATTCGCAGCTTGAAAAACAGGGCATGGGTTTCCGTATGATTTTTGTCACTGTGACTGTTTATAAATACACAGTAGTTTTCTAGTTTGATTGTATTTAGTATGTACCTAATTTTAATGAATTTATTCACAAACGTTCCATAAGTCAGTGTACGCTATTATGTGCTTTGTCTCGTTCTCACTGACATGAAGTGCCATGCTAGAGAACGAGACAATCATTTTAGCTGAATGACCGTTTAACAACATCCTCAAATTAAAGCTAGGTTTGTTATTATAGGTGATACGTTGCCAATACCAGGGACAAGACACAATCGTTCAAGATCAGATGTCGTTGGCAACGTTGCGCAGAGAATGATCAATGAAAGCGCAGGTATTGAACTCTATTCCAAAGCAATAAGGATCAAAAGGGAGTTTTTGGTGATGTATGAAACCTCTTGTTTCAGGGCCTTCGAATCTATCTTCAACGAACGCAAGTAACATATCGCTTTCTCATTCTGAAATAAGTCGCAATGCGAAGAATTTGATGTCTCCGTTATCTGCTTCTATCATTGAAACTGGTGAGTAAGGCGGATACTCATATCGAAGTTTGAATTTCCAAAGTATCTAATCAAAGTTGTCAAATACCGTGATGCTTGTGAATCCCTGTGTTGTGTGTTCTTTGTGTTGTGTTTGTGTTTTTTTGCCTAGGAAATAACTCATTTAAATTTCAAGTAAAGGTGGCTTACGTGTTTAGATTATTCTTTTTGGTTTTGGTAACACATACTGAGCTCCGCTCTGTTCCGGCTCGGTAGAGTTTGAGAGTTTCAGCCTGAAAGAACAAAAAAGAAAATAGGAAAGCAGGAAGAATAATGTGTGAGATAGATAGAGAGAGAGAGAGAGAGAGAGAGAGAGAGAATGGGAGGGGAAACGAGAGAGAGAGTAAGGGGAGTTACAGGGACGGAAAAAATAGAGGACCGGGAGAGATAGGGAAAGCGAAAGAGTGCAGAGAGTTGTGATAGGCAAAAAAAAAATTATACATTTGTGAAATAATGAGAATTTATATTGATATTGTTAATTTGAATTTGAATTGTATTAGTTTGTATAAAATAATGTAAATGTATATACTTTTATATACCATTTATTGTAATCATTATTATTCTTTTGAATTGACGTGTAAATTTATATTTATGAATAAATGACTTTGACTTTGAGTGCGTAAGAATACACAAAAGGAGATAGACATAAAGAGAGAGATGAAGGGAGGTAAAGTGACTTAGAGAAAGAATGAAAACAAACTCCAGTAATGTTGTTTTCAGCTCTGATGCAAGACAAGGGGCGTGCGTTCGGGATATACGCAATAGCTGTGACGAGGTTGTCCGACAGCGAGGTGTGGCATATTTACAGGAGATACAGTGACTTTCACGACCTGCACTCTTCCATAAAGGATAAGGTATTTTTTCTACTCATGTTAGCCTTGCGTTTGTCCATGTTACGCCAGATGTTGAGCAAAGACGTAGACTAGGGTGCAAGCCGCTTCCTCACCCTCGCTGTGTCAACAAGGTCCAACAGCCATGGGCTTATAAATCTTTGAATGTAGGTAACTTTTTTAATATCTCTTTCCAGTGGCCTGAACTGGGCAATCTTCAGTTTCCCGCTAAGAAAACATTCTCGAACACGTCTCGGTCCGTCCTGGAAAGTCGCAAGCGAATGTTAAACAACTACTTGCAAACGTTGGCCAATCTAGCGAGAGAGGCCAAATATATGACGCTACTGGCGCCGGATTATCTGGGAGGCTTTCTGAGCCAGGAGAATCAGACTGAGAAGCATAGTAATGCGGTAAGTGTTACCCTAATGTAAGAATAGCGGATGAATTTTCATCGGATGAGAAGAAAGAATTAAAACCTACCAAGCTTAGATGGCCATCGGACCCTATGGTCCACACGAAGGCCGCTTGAGCGGCCGCCCGGTTGCACTTCACCGGGTTGAATCACAAGTTGAATAGTCGCCCCTCCACCTCCCCTAGGGCAAAGTCCCCCAGAGCCCAGCCTCGGCAGAGAGCAGAATGTTCGAGGTCGAACTCACCATCTGCTTTACGGGGAGAGAGGAAGGACCGGATATTGTTTAAAATTAGAGTGTAATAGGTAACCCGGAGCAAAGCATACGGCATGGTTGTTTTATACCAATGACAATATAACCACTTGACTGCTAACCTAACCTAACCTAACTATTTCAATGGCCAATCCAAGGCGCGATTTGAATGAATGACTTTTGATTCTCTAATCACAAGCGTCGAGTCGCGTCGAGTCTCCAATCATAAGCTGTGCCCCGCGACCGATGTGGCATCATTTTGCAAAAGGGAATTTTGTCTACATGCGCGATTAAGTGGTTATATTATCTTTGTTTTATACATATTTTAGTCTTAAAATCCTGTTGTATTTGCTTTGTTGTTTGTGTTTTCGTTCTTGTTGTTGATAGCGTTGGTGGCCGAGCGGTAGCATGTGCGCTTTACAATCTGACAGCGCCCGGTTCGAATCGCGGCCCTACATCAATGACTTATTTAGCTCTTAAATAATGTGCAGGTCCTAAATAAGTCATTGGTGCAGGGCCGCGGTTCGAACCGGGTGCCGTCAGATTGTAAAGCGCACATGCTACCGCTCGGCCACCATCGCTCTCACACAAACATCTCGTACACGTGCTCAATTTTCAGATTGATGCCCTGCTTGTGAATCCGTTGAGAGCTGGTATGCGCACGTTGAAAAACATGCCGGATCAGTTCGCCAACACTGTCGATGGAGTTATGGATGGTAAGTTTTAGGGTTCCGTACCCAAAGGGTAAAAACGGGACCCTATTACTAAGCCTACGATGTCTATCAATCTATCTGTCTGTGTGTCTGTCTGTCTGTCTAGCCAGTTGAAATTTTCACATAATATGTAATATTACGGCGGATTAACCCCATACAACAAACATATTTTTTCACTGTATTTTTGTATGAGCTCTAATGTAAAAACGGTAATACGTACAAGCGTCTAACTTGGCATTACACGCTTTAAAGTATAACAACAAATAATAAACACGGCAAAGTAAATAAATAAATAAGTAAAGCAAACTAAGCAAAGCTTGTGATATGGCTGCCAGAGACTGATATACATACATACTTAAATAGATATTAACAACCAGATATAGAACAAACACAAATGTTCATCACATAAATGTTTGTCCTAGGCGGGAATCGAACCCACACCCCCAAGCTCAGAAGGCAGGTTCACTACCAACTCGACCAACGGGCTATCTAATTGGTGACTAATTTCTGTTCATTACCAAGTTGTAACTGGTAATTTCGTTATTGAATTTTGTAGTGGCACGGAACCCTCAGTGCGCGAGCCCGACTCGCACTTGGCCGGTTTATTTACTTTTGCTTACTTCTCTTGACTGCTGATTTTCTCGTTGTTATTGATAGTTGCATACTTGTTTCTTAGGTATTTCAAAAGTGTTCCAAGGGAAGAACAACGAAAACTATTACGATGTTTTGAAAAGCGGCAACTCGAGTGAAACCCAGGATGTAAGTCATATGTAATTATAATTTTATTACTAACTAGCGATCCGCCTCGGCTTCGTGCGGGTTTAATTTACGTGCGAAGCTGGGATGGGTCGTTAGTTATATATGTCGGCGCGTTGACGTTTCGGCACGCGGGCGCAACTACCGTCGGATAGTTTTAAAGGCTTAGATTATTTAGTTAGGCGTCACATAGCTTAGTTTTGGTAGACTAGTGATGGAGGTGGCGCCATCACTGGTGTAACGCTGCAGTAACTTACTCTGCTGAAGTTGTTTACGAATGGATATGTCGTTGGCAACCAATCAGAGCTTAGCAAGTTCGGATACCGTCCGGCAGAGGCGCTCGTGAGGGCGCGCGGACACGCGAAGCTCGGTGGAGCTCACTTTACTTTGGGTGTTGAATTTGGATTGTTGGTTGGCAGCGTTCGTTACAAGGCGGAACACCTTGTCCCCAAGTACTTTTCAAATAATTTGATATTGTAATTATTAATCATAGCGCTACAGAATAAAAAAAAACTGCATCAATGTACGAGTCTCATTCTCCTCGGCCGCTATACTCACGCCATAGACCACGATATCTGATGCGCGATGACGCGAAGCACCTAACGGTGTGTTTCGGTAGCCTTAAATGAGAGTGAGTTCCAATTCCAGGCTAAGTTTTTGACATCTTCTACCACGCCGTTATTTAACATGTGAGATGTGGTCAAACGCCTAGCCTGTCCATCATAACAAAACTTGTTTTTAGGCCTGTGTTGTAAAGATATTAAAAAGTCAAAGTTATAAAATACCGTTGGTTAAAGGAAAAAGTTCAATGAATCAGAAATAAAATTATTTTGTACAAATAATGTCAGTTTGACTGAAGTGAAGATTGTCAGTTTTTTTTTTTTTCCTCTTCCCCGAGTTGGGGCTTTTGGCTCCGCATGATTGATGCAGTTGCCATATTCAAGTCGTATGAGTTTAGTTTTAGAATTTAAAGGTAGGGAAACGATACGCGTAAAATCGTTTTCATCGTCAAGCTAAGTTACGGTCAAGTCAAACTCATGCCCCTGTAAAGTGGTGGAGACTTTACAAGAGGCTTCTATGGAGTTTTGGAAACAACACGAAAAGACACGTTTCACCTCGTTATATCACTTTCCCACACTCGAGCACGCTTAAGAGCACTTAATGAATAATAATTCCCCATTTAGTACACATTAACACTCGACAATACACAAGTTTAAGAAAATAATCCAACGAGCCGACATGTTTTTTCCGCGTTGGCGCCAAAACTCCAGATTGTCAGTTGATTATTGTAGCCGTTAACTGTCATATTTTCAATCAAGATCATGGTAGGTAGGAAAACTATGGAGCGGTGTATCTTAGTGTAGGTGAAGTAAAAGCTTGTAAAAACGGAACATCGCGAGGTCTCAGTTCGGGCGAACTACTAGTATATACAATAGTACATTGTTACCCCAGGGGTGAAAGTAACTTATTTAGTCGCGGGGTTAACACGGGGTTTGGCATCCGAGCGTAGCGAGGGCGCTAATAGTTCGAGGGACTAAATAAGTCTTTAACCCCGAGGTAAACACTGTGCTTTTCATAACGAATACAAGGAAACTAAAAATAAAAACATGAACTGACTAAAGAAAATATGAGTGAATTTTATTTCATAAAATTGTCGTACGATTTTAAGTATCTTTCTTTTGATTTAGGTGGTAAAAAGTTTCCACTACTGCTTTAGCCTCTTTTATAAAATCAGGCATTAAATCAATATCTGAATCAGATGAACTGATTGTGTTAATACAAATCTGCTATACGGAAGTATAAACAAAACTACAATGAAGATCGGATTCCCGCCAAATATTTTTTTAACATCCTGACACTGGCAAATGCACGAGAAGTGCGGGAACATCCGAAGAACATTTCTGAGGAGAAAAAAAAAGTTGGAACATGGTTCAATACCAATGGGGAAATCGAATTAGTTTTTTTTATTTAAGTGTCTGTCAGTTGTCAACTGTCACTGTCAGTTGAAAGTGATTCTCCCTAGGGCTGAAATATATTACTTTCAACCCGCTCCTCAGGCAACTTCAGACCTACTTTCTGAGTATGAGTAATGAAAAATCACAAACATACAAACGCTGATTACCTTCGGTTCGCTTGAACAATAATTTAAAGTTTGAGACATTTCTCTGTGCATGCTACAATTCACCTTATTGCCACGTGTCAAGTCTCTAATTATTTCAAATGTCATTTCGGAGTGAGTGCTGTATATGTATTGTTATTAAATTTATTCTGTGGTTTTAGTAATGTTTTTTACCAGGATGGTGACGACAGCGTTCCATTGAAACTGCTTGAAGAAGTGTTGGGCATTCGAGGGCTGTGGCTGAGGAGGCGGCTACTGGCGCCGCTAAGGACTTTGATCGCGGACAGAGTTAACAGGTTCGTAACTTTTCACAGTACTTGATGAAATAATATTAAATCATTTTATTGATACTTGTTATCGAAATTGATTTCTCTGAGGGATCGTATCCGGTACGAAGTTATTCGCTAGAGAACCAAAGCGACCGACATTTCATCGTATTAGCATGCTGAAGTGGCAGTGGGCCGGTCATATATGTCGCAGACCCGATAACCGTTAGGGTAGACGTGTTCTATAGTAGAGACCACGGATCGGCAAACGTAGCGTAGGACGTCCTGAGACTCGTTGGAGTGACGATATACGCAAGACGGCTGGCAGTGGCTGGAAGATAAATGCCGAAGATAATATCTGAGTGGAGTGCCTTGGGAGAGGCCTATGTTCAGCAGTGGACTAGTATAAGCTATGATTATGATGATGATTGATAGCAAACTTATTAATAAATTGTATAAGTTGTATTGTATTGTATTGTATTGTATTGTATAACATGGTGCTTTACGGTATTAACATTCCTTGTGGAAGTGCATTGGTGCGCGGAACAAAGAAGCGGAAATGTCGAACGGTGTGGGACTTCGAGCTTTGCAAGATGTGGGGGTGAGCTTTTTGACGATGCCGGGACATGCGGTAGTGGAAGTACCACACAGGAATGATATCAAAAATCTCTTCAGAGCATCCCCATAATACAGAAACACCATTTATTTTGTAACAATAGTAAGGTCTATAGTTTAATTCTGCTAGATACCAAATATTGCACGTCCGATAGGATAAACTGTTAGATTTAAAACATGATCTTATACTTTTATACACAGTTTTAAGCAATAAACGTTATTCTATTATATTCTATTCTTACAGAAAAGTGCTGGAGTTGGTTGCGTCGCTGACATCCCCAAGGAACGTGGTACAATATCTAAAAACTTTTAAGTAAGTTTTATGTTGAAATTAAACACTTAAAACGGATTTTATCGCGGGTATTTGTCTTTGCTTGGGATCCAGTCATCAAATTAATAAAATCTCTAGCCCCCGCCTAACTGCAAGACCTTTGGACACCGTGAGCGTCTACTGCGTGGTTTGATTTATACAATAAATAATTTAAAAAACTGTATAAAAACAAGCTTTTAGGCGTCCTCCATGTTGAATTTAGTGTGACGTCTTTTAATTTTTTCGTATTTAGCTCAGCATAATCTTTCATTTGATATATCATGGTCGTGCATAAAAATCACTGGTCCGCCATCTTTGAGAGTCCGCCATCTTTGAGTCCGCCATATTGGATTTAG
Source organism: Agriopis aurantiaria (assembly GCA_914767915.1). NCBI lineage: Eukaryota > Metazoa > Arthropoda > Insecta > Lepidoptera > Geometridae > Agriopis > Agriopis aurantiaria. The sequence goes on along the minus strand of OU611986.1, from coordinate 13,507,661 downwards.
AATGACGTCGCTTAGGTTACCATGCATTGTAATCCAAACTGTAGAGCTATATTACAAAATTTCAGCTCAATCGGTTGGGGGATAGCTGTTTTAAAATTCAGTTGCAAGATTTGATCCATACTAACAAGCCAAGTTAAATAAAAGCTTATAAAAATTGGCGGTACTTGTAAATAATTTCTTAACATTACTTTAAGGTACTTTTCACCTATTACCCAGCCTAGCTACAAGGACAAAAAAACCTGTTTGAAATTTAAATTTCACGCCATGGGTGAAACGTACCACCTTAAACATCCGTTATCTAGTCTACCTGTGACACTGTGAAGTCTTTGAAACATTAGGAATTAATATAATGTAAAATACGTGATATAATCGGTTAAAAGTTAAATTTTTTATGTATAATAATATCGAAAATTTAAGAAATCATTCAGTTTAATGTCATAGAAACCAAGTTTGGACGGTTTTGTGTAAGATCGCTTGTTTTAGGCAATGGCTGACGAATCGCAACAACTCGACGTACAGCGACAGAGATGCAGCAACCAAAGCTAGGACAAGAGTCGCCGCTAAAGTGGCCTTACTGTCTGCTTGCTCAGGTAAACATTTGCTGTTATAACGGGTAATTAAGACCCCCCTGAAAAAGACCGCCTAATGCGGTTGAAACTAGAGTGACCGGCTTAATCTCACGTGAGTAATTCCCGTGTAATATAAACAAAATGGGTTATTAATAGTTTATTTATGTTGTCAACTTAGGTTGCGTTACATCAATTTGCGCTGTTATGACAAACAGTACCAAATTCATATTTCGATTTTAAATAGTTGCGAATATAAATAAGTTCCTGGACCCGCAGGTATGTCCTAAAACTGCGACCAGAACTACCAGAGGATGGGCAGCAGCATCCTATTAGTACACGGTAACCGTACTGCGATCCCCAAACCGATAAATACATTTAAAAAAAAAAAGTTACTTATTTAAATAATTTACGCTTTAGTTTAACTATAAGCATTCAGTTGATGAATAAATAAATAAATAAATAAATAAACCGCTAGCCAAGCGTGGGGATTATGGCAACATCCTTCTCTAAGAGGGAGGCTTTTGTCCAGCAGTGGACGTTTACTGGCTGATGATGTGTGATGTGATAAATAAGTTTACTGTAATTAAGCCGTTTGGGAGCTACGATGCCACATACAGACATACAGATACACATTAAAAGAAGATACATACTGTTATATACCTATACATTGTATGTAAGTACTTATAGTGGTGGCTGCGCCCACCAACAAGCCGTCGAATAAACTAGTGTGAATTCAGCTACCGTAGTTGTCACTCTCTCCTGTCCACATACATAATAATTGGCGACGAGGATGGGATTGGACCTCAGAACAGATCGAGGCGTTTTATTACGTTAAACTTTTAACACTCCTCTTTTGCGTCGGGGGTTACAAATTACTACCCCCGGGGAACCCTTAAGTATAATCAAGGAAGATAGACTAAGAGGAAAAAGCCAACAGCGGAACATTAGAGCGTAGCTCGGAAATTTGCCTAAAAACGGTACGAACTTAGATGGCGCCGTAATTTGAGCGTGATATAGGTTGTCTCGAACTTACGTAAGCGCTGCAGTCAGATGTACGAATATGTTCCGCTATTGTCATTCCTCTTAGTCTATCTTCCTTGGTATAATATAATAAGCCTTATCTTCGCGATTTTTTAATTAAAATTATTTAAGTGTGTTTTGAACCTTCACCTTCAATCACCTATGTATGTTGCCTATACAAAGGCCTAAGCCGCCGAACTACAAATTCATTTAATTAATTTTATTTCCCTGCTAGATGACTTGAGACACATAGTGGGAACTGACTCCACTCGTAGAGGTTTGCTGACCGTTTTCGACCTCTTTCAAACGCAAGAAATCAATAGAAGGCTCATATTCGTCCTGCTTGAAGGTAAGCAAAATTTTCTCAAAAATGTGGTTCTATTTTACTTTCTCCACTTGCCCTCAATAAAGAGCGAGAGACATTTTTTTGGCTTTATCTTGTTTTAGAACATATTTTAATAAAAACATTGTCAATTGCGTTTTCTTCTAAATCTTCAAAAGATTCTTCCTTCGGAAGAACCTTCGGCCGAGGGTTGATTATCAATTACGTCAAAATTATCGCCTTTGCGATTGACTGAAAATTCGGTCACTCGAATATGCACCGTATTGGCCTGAGAATAAAATTGATATGCATGCGGATAGCGGGATAGCACGATCTTGCACGACCCGCTCTCGCCCCCTGAATATTACGCAGCTTAACTTCTAGGTAGTTAAGGTGGAAATCCTAGTGACCGGCGTTTTAATCAATAGCTCGATTGAACTTTGAAGTAATGTGTATTAGCTCTGAAATAATTTCAATAATTTTAATCATCATCATTTTTCATATTTCAATTTTGAAATAGAAATGACAAATAGAAATGAGAAATGATAAATTAAAACCATTTTCGTTCTTTTCAGTGACGTTAACGGATCTCTTCCCCGACAACAACATACCGGAGTTATTCAAGAAGTTGTACGCGAATTCTCCTCGCGTGCCCTTGCCCAAGAAATCTGTTAACATATAGCTATCAAACAGAGGTTTCTAGAGCCGTTGCAATGAGGCTTAAGAGCCAAAAACAATAAGTTGCGACGGAGTGACTGACGTTGATATTTGGACATTATGTGAGTCATTGTAGTGTCAGATTGAGAAACTACATCTGTGTTATGATTGCCTGGTAGTGTTTATTGTGAAATTGATGTTTTTAATTAATCAAGTAGTCTAAACATAGTTGTAACGGTCAAACAGGATTTTCCAGAGCTCTTGCTACGTCAGAGATCTTATTGCAAATGAGCATAGATCTTGATCGCACATGTATTCAAAATTACCTTTTGCAAAATGACGCCACGGCGGTCACGGGGGCAGCTTGTGATTGGAGACTCGACGCGACTCGACGCTTGCGATTGGAGAATCAAAAGTCATTCATTCAATTCGCGCCTAGGATTGGCCCTGCTTGAAATAGCTTAGGTTGACATGTTAGAACCTGTGGCTCATGCGGGGTAAAGGATGAGCAGTCAAGTGGTTATATTGTCATTGCAAGTAAGTCATTGAAATGACGAACTACATCTATGTTATGGTTGCCTGGTAGTGTTTGCTATCTGAAATTAATGATTTTCAATCAATAAAGAATATGTCCCTAAGAAGCCTGGGTCAAAAGGAAGTTTCTAGAGCCCTTGCGCTTTTATTGCGATGGAGTGATGTCAATATTTTAACAATAAAAAAAAAAAACGGTGCCGTACCGCAGTTATGCAGTTACAGCAATATTTGAAATGACAAACTATGTGGCCATCGAAAACCACTGGAGGGTGTCTAAGCGGCGTCGCGGTATATATGGCGCTTGTACCTAACATTGGCATTGTGCTTAACGCGCCGTGTATTCGAAGTATGTTATTTGAAACTCTACTGTACGAGAAACAAAATAGAGCTTATCATTAAATGGTTTGGTTTTAGCAACGTATCCGATAGTGATAATGAATAATCTTTAAATTCGGCTGTGTCATCGAAACGGTAAGAGCGTGTACATTTTTATAGCTTTTTTTTATAAAGTCGCAAGTTTAAAATTTGCTGTGCCACTAAACTATAGAAATTAGCGGATTTGGACCCCGTTTTGAGTATTTTTTGTCATTTGTTTTTTAATTTCTCAGCGTAAAGATGTTTCTTTGAAATACATTTGTGTTAAAAATTAAGGCCACTATCAAAATGTGCTTGTATTGATGTGTGCCAAAGATAAATTATGAATTACTAATTTTATATGCTTTTATAACAAAAATGTGATATTAAAATGTACCTAATTTTAAATCAAAATTAATAATACCTGAGCTGTACAAACTTTAGGTACTATTAAATTGTAGCTAATTATACATTATTTATTGTAGTTAGCTAAATAGTTTCTTATGTCCATATCCATTGAGTTATATAGTGTATTTTAACCACATTATTAACTGCATCATGATTACATTAGCTGTCACTCGCTATCACGTTATCTGCCAGAGTGCTACATATGCCACATATTGCTTACACTCGTAAAAGACCGCCATAGATTTATCTGACAAATGTATGATGTTGCACTGGCCGTCTGAACGTAAATTCTAAAGCAAATAATTACTTAATAATTTAGACTTATTAAGATATAAACAAACAAAAATCAAACTTGATAACGTTAGTTGGGCACAGTTGCGGTTGAGCTCAACAAATACAACCAAAAACACCGTCAAAGAGGTAACACATTGTTTCTGTATAAAATGTTTATTTTGTTCATTCTTGGTATTGTTATACGGATGTCAGATATATACTTCATTCTAGGCTACAGTGAGATGGCCCCCAATCCAAATAGTGTCATCTCACTTGAGCCCATAACACTAGTAAAATGGCCTCAGAGCGGAATGGCGAGATTACGATTGCGATTGACAGTGAACGTTATCACGCTGCTAGAGTTTGTCTCGATGAAAAGTATAAATGGTAAATGTTTAGAGATAAAAATCTAAAATGACGGCTGATATTAATAATTTTAGCAATAATTGTGTGCATATCATAAACACCAAGATATTATTATTGTAATGGCTATTTAGTAGTTAAATGACGTTAAAATGTTGTAAACATTCCACTTTCATAAAGTATACATTTAGCTATATTAACTCTAAAATACGTTAAGTATTTATTTAGTAAAATAAACTGATTTTATTAAATTATATTATTTTGTTTTTGTAATATTCTTTAGCAGTATGTTGTGCTTTGATTTAACACCTTGCAGTGCAAGTTAGACTTTAACGTAACGAAATTTCGTACCAAATTTATAATCCAAAACTTGTTAAACATCAAACCCTCTGAAAAGCAAAATTAAAATTTGTTATTTTACGTAACGAAAATTCGGTACCATCCTTTCGGTCGTTTCTATTAACCCCGTTTTAGATACCTACTTTGATTTTTTACACTATACCACATAGCAACAAAGGTAACATAGAACAACATGTAGGTAGTATTTTTTTCTGACGAACGTAGCCACATTTCCTTCTCAAAGATCTTGAACTATTCAAAAATTCTTCCACGCCTTCGTACGTACGTGTAAATTATTCAAAAGGTATGATAATGCAACACGAATTGAATGCATCACAATGCAGCGAAAGATTGCCAAATGAAGGCGGTAAACGGTGCGACCACTTTGCGTTATACAGTCTACATCTCACTCCGACAAAATTCAGAACTTCCAACTTTATTCTTATAGCAGTAAAGTCCAAAAAAATCGGGGAACTTGCGATGCTAACTGTCCGTACTTTTCAGTGGGGTTGGGTGTATGCCAGAGGCGAACGCGGGCTGCCAAGTTGCTCCCGTTAATGTAGAGTTATTCGTACGGTTTCCTAATTACGGGCGATAAACTCGATTCTGGCTGTGATGTTACTTTTCAATGTTGTTGGCTAAAAGAAAAAAATAACGTAGGTATGTTTTTAGATTTCTGCTATGGTTAGCTTACAACAAAACTGGAACATGAACTTCTGTATGAATCCTCTCCATCCTAAGGTTCCCTGGAAGATATCGCTCTTAGCAATAAGGTCGCCGATTGTTGCACTAGTTTTTTAAGCTGTTTTTATCGGGTGTATCGAATTTGTGCATTAGTTTATCTATCTATCTGACCCAGTCCATGTTCGTGAATGTCATAACGATTGTTTTACTTTCCCCCCAGCGTCTAACGCTAAGCCCTTGACGCGAGCGCGCCGCAATTTGAACACGTTTGCTGCCGTTGGTTTCTTCCTCCGCAGATCCCAACAGCCATTGTGTCGTCTGATACCCAGCAGTCCCGACATACGTCTTAACTTGATGAATTGATGTCCCGATAAATCTACTAGTAGGTAGTCAAAGCTTTAAACGACGTTTAAACTCTTACACGGGTTTAACTTGACAAGTAGAACTCCATTTATGTTTATGAAAAATTTGTCTTCGTGTACTGATGGTTGTCTAAATGGTTGTGCAAGATCAAGGAATCTTTTCTTTAATTCGGCTTGAATCTTAAGGGTGCACTCGACTCGCACTTGGCCGGTGTTTATTGTTTTACTTCAGGAGTAGGTACATACTGTAATCATACCAAGTTTGACACACTATATTGTACTAGCTGCGCCCCGCGGTTTCACCCGCGTAGTGATGAACGGTGGTGATGATGATGATGAAAAGTAGCCTATGTCACTTTCTGGCTCTTGAACTATACCCATGCAAAAAGTTAGGTCGATCCGTTGTTCCGTTGTAGCGTGAAAGAGGAACAAACATCCATACATACAAACTCGCGTTTATAATATTAGTAGGATATACATATTAGGTACTTTAAAGCAAAGACAAAAATGTGTTAAAAAGTACGTTTGTTGTTTTACCTCCTTTAATTTTTTGATTTTATCATTATTTTTTTAGTTAATCCGATGTAACATTTTATATATTTTATAGAAATTTCAGACCGGACAGATGGACATTGGCTTAGTAACAAGGCCCCGTTGCCTCTCCTTGGGTACAGAACCCTAAAAACAAAATAAACAGGCGGTGACAAGAAAATCCGTCTTCTAGAGGTACATAGGTACCTACGGTTATAGAGTATGAAAAGGACTTTCAGATCAAATCACAAACCGTTCTCATTTTCGCAGACCCGGACGTCATTAAGCTCATCCATATGAACTACTCTTACTATAAGCACAGAAGACATCTATAAGTCCAATTCTGAAATCGCAAAAAAATATGCTGGTCGAAGGCTGGTCCATAGAAAAAAATTACTCACACTGCTGATATTTTTTTTTGCGATTTCAGGCTTTGTCTCTTAGTAAAAGTTGTTCTTAATGATGACTAAAATGACCTATATACCTTCCCCCTTGAAAAAGCTTATTTTATTAATTGAAAACAGTGAATAAAAAGCACTTTTAATCACTATTTTGGTGTTTGAATTTAGCTCCATCTCAATGCTATACAACCTCCTTGCGCAAAAAATACTTGATACAAACTCCTTAAATCTTAATTTTTCTCGTAGTCATGGTATAAAGTATAGTATGGAAGTCTTGAATAAAACGGATTTATATCGAGGGTCATGAATCACTCGCGTCGCTCAGGATTCTACCACTTGAATCACCTCCTACGGTCGTGATTCAGTCGTTAGGATCCTTCACTTGATCGTGTATCATCTATGTATCCATAATGTATGGAGTAGTTGATTTTTTTTGCGGTTTTTGGACTGGTCCCATGATAAGAGTCGCTTTAGTGATGAGTACAATGATATCCTCGAATATGTCCAATTGTCCACTCTAACCAGTCCCCAGTAAATACAAATAATCGTAAAAATTTAAATCGAATGCACACAAACAAATCTAACGCATATACATCTTCATCGTTTTGTGTACACATCGAACATAGGTAACCATAAAATTCCGACTGAGATTATCCACCTCTAACGGTAAACAATTTTACGCATGGTGCTTCAATTTAATTGGGGGATTATCTTTTTTACGGATTACTTGTTCCTTTCGAACCGTCGTCAAGTATCCTGTGACAGACGACAAATGATGCATCGGGAATGTCGGGTATCTGTAAATATATAACGCCAGATGAGCCTAGGATATCTGACAATATTATTATATATCTACCGACGGTGACCGCACTCAAATTCCAAACTATTTTACCCATCATAAGAATAAGTTAATAAATGAAGGTGATTCGTAATCCCAATTTTGATGGGTAAGTAGGTATATTTTTTTTAACACATCGCACCTTTAATAATAAACTGAATTAACTCAAAAATCATGATTTTTGGGAAATTGCATTTGAAGTTTTGCAAGTTTGGCACTAACTATATTTTAGTTAAAATTAGGATATTTGAGCACTCTATCGAAATGTAAATGACATGTTTTGTAAAAAAATCTTGGAAGATTTTAACTTCCAAATTGTATCGATTTGATATCTTGCAAGTACTGTACTTACAACCAACTCCTAACACAATCTCAAAATAACGTAAAAACAGCGCAGTTCGGAAAATCACGCGAACGTGAACCTTAACGCGCCCAGATACGGTTTGCACCTAAACAGAATCGCTTAAAACAGGTAGCCGTAAGGCCCCAGGACGTGAATAGGTCAAATCTTCTAGCTAAGCATTTAGTTTTTAAACTATTAGGTATAATTTATTGGTATTTTGAACCAACAACACGACTTTGTTGAGTAACATTTGCGTCTAATCGAGTTTGATCGATTTATTGACTTCACTATTCTTGTGAACATTTTCTTCGAACTGCAAATTCAGAGCAACGTTAGTTTATCGGCAAAACAAAAAAAATGCAGATATATTTTTTCCAATCGATAGTTGCTAAACTAAACGGCATCGCTCCACATAACAATTTAAAAGCAACACTGTATCCATTACTGGCCTTCCCAAAGTCCCCGCGCCAATAAATGTAGGTGGGGTATTTAGCAGACTATTTACTGCGCGACACTGCGCTCGGCGACTCTACTAATACTCTTAATTATTTTTGCTAGTGTAAGCTGTTTTTCTGACGGGGAAATGCAATTGCAACATTTTGCATTTCGCTTCCCTCGGTCGGTGGCGCGACGTCCTCATTACGTACTCTGCTTGCGTCCGCCACGGTTGAGATCGTAGAATAATTAGACTCTAAATCAAGAGCAGCAAAGCGGTCAACCGCTCGAATGTGGTATGAATAGTCAATCGTCATTAAATTGTTCAGCTTTGGTAGTCTAATGCGGGCGATGGTCTCTTATCCACTTTCCTCCCCCATATTGGGGAGGCTATATGATTTTGTGCAGTTATTTTGACTATCGATCTCTTCATTAGAAAGGGGTGGCTAAATCGAATTGAATAGGTACATACCGAGATAATAAACCCGCTTTGATAGGGTGTTTTTGAAGGGCTTTTAAATGACTATTCAATATATTTTTTTAGGTATGATGCCACTTGTATAAGGCTCGACGATATAGACTTATATATAATCAAAAATGTCAAGGAAGGTGGTAATCAAGGCATCAAAGAACGGCAAATAATGGACTGCCTTGCTTTCGTCTATTTCAGCAGAATCACAACCTTGGAATGTTCAAGTCTACAGTCCAGTCGTTGAGAGAATGTATCTGACAGCTGCAAATACATTGTAAAAAATCTGGATGAAAACTTTTTATTTTAATATTTTACTGTAGTTTATTGGTAGCCAATACAGCTACAACCATATTTTCAAAAAGCTAGTAAAAGTTGATCAGAATTTTCTGTTGTTGCTTAGGTTTTTACAATGGTATGGCAACTGTCCGACGCATTCTTTCAGCGGCCGGGTTAATTACCGCGCAAACGTGTTCATCCTTCGGTTGCTTTCGATCAGGTGAGTTTTCAGTCAAACGTTAGCCTAGTCCGAAGTAAACGGGGCAGGTAGTATTCCTGATAATACCGTATTTGTTTGCGTGAAAGCATCTTTGCCTTGAGTCAACACATATATGATTATTTTTAGAATTTTTTTATTTTAAGCCTTCGCTTTGCTCAACTCAGACAGGACCTTAGCATGGAAGCGTTTATTAAACGTTTTAACGTTTAATTATCTAAGATCCTATAAACCCTCCAATGACGTTTCGACATTACCTGATCTAAGAAACCCTCTTGCATTGGACTCTTGGAACTGGTCAGTTTTGGTCTAAGAAAATGGACTAGCATAGAATCCGTCACATGATTTACGAAGTGTCCGTCTGTTTAGTAGTAGGTATGTAGACTTTGGAGCCTTTTACAGGTCCCTAGTAGGTAGGTACAATCAAACAGTGTACAACCCTGCTCTTTGCCGTCCTGTCAAAAATATATCTGTTTCGTTCTGGCAACAATAATTTTGCCATAATATTAATATATTATGAATAAATAACATGTTTAATTCGTTTGTGCTAAATTAGCACTACTTTTATGCTACTAGTCCTTATTCTGTTATTTTGGTCCTGTTTCCATCGCAATAAATCCAGTCCGACCTTTGATTATGACATAACAATTTAACCTTAAAATACACACCATATCATGCACCGTACAAAATTAAATTAATAACATGGTCCCGGTGAAGTTCGCTTCAAATTTAAGCTGTGCAAGATTTAAACGACAGCTCGCTTTTCGTTGGTCGAGGCAATTGATGAATTAAAATAGAAGACATGCCGCGCTCTACTTCGACCGTTAAAAATATCTCAATCACAATACTGAAATAAAACATATAACATCTAACTAAGTTTTAGGTCTAAGAACGTTGACATTTGACTACAATGCGGCAGAATTCAGTTGCTAAGGTATCTTCCTATGATATATCAATGGAAGATACGTAATTATGCCGCGGCTTGCCTCTCCGGGCGCAATGTGCCAAAACGCTTACTCGCGGCATTGCACTACTATTGTTACGCGATAAGGTTTTTTTAGACCTGAAAATGGCGGAACGACGCTTTATGACCATCGTGCTAGTTAGCCAAATGCGCTGCTTTATTTTGCGACAGTCGTTTGGGAATCCGCTTGATTAACATGCCTTTGTCATTAAGTTTAAGTACTATCGTATGTTCTACGGCTGGGGTGCTTTTTGTTTGTATTAAATTCACTTCAAAAATTTCTTGTTAAGGGGGCGTGCTTTAAACGAGAAGAATTAATTTTTCGTCTGTTCCCATTAGTACAATTATCAGTTCCATTGACTGTTCTAGTAAGACTGATTTTGAGTTTGATTTTGAGAATTAAGGTGTCGTTAGATTAGTTTGAGTTAGGAATAGTCGGCACTAAGGTGTCGTAGATTCTTGATTTGAGTTAGGAATAGGTGATGTCATCATAAATACAAGATGCCGACATGAAAAGTGGGGTTAAAAACATAACTTGATTGCGTCTGGTGGCGTCCCTTACCACCATTTCAGCCTATCATGATCCCACTGCTGGGACACATGCCTTCTCTCAGAGAGAGAGAAAGGATGGGCCCTAATCCACCACACTGGCCCAGTGCATGTTGGTGAATGTCATATGTCTTTTGAGATTCTTGGACATAACGGTTTCCTCACGATGTTTTCCTTCACCGTTTTTGAGCGATGGCTTCGAAACTGCACATAATTTATTCAAGTACTTACATGGGTAAGCCATTGGTGCAGGGCCGCAAATCGGTGACGATATAAAATAAACTTAACGAGATTTCTATTTAAAGTGGTGTGGGAATTTGGAGTATGATACCTCGTTAGAAGCGCATGCGTGACCGCAACTCGAGCCTTTCATAAAAATCTAAATTATTAAATAATAAAAATAATAAAAAACATACAGGCGAATTGATAGCCGCCTCTTTTTGGAAACCGGTTAAAAAAACAAAAACAAACGAACAGAAAAAACAAAATCGTAGACCGCATCATTGCTTAACATCAGGCGAGGTGGCGGTCAAACGATAGATATACTCTTTATTGTTCACACTACAAATTACGTACACACGATAAAACAGCTTAAAAACTAGTGCAATAATCGGCGGCCTTATCGCTAAGAGCATCATATGCCAACAATAAAAACTAGATTATATAATGATAAACACCCATATCGGCCTTTATTTCGTCTCTATTCCTCAATCTATATATTATGTGAACGTCCTTGTAAAGCATTTCACTATATTTTGTAGTTTCAAAGTTAATTAAGCTTTTTCTATAGATATTATAACGGGGAATGCTCTGATGAACTTTTTGACCTTATCCCTCAATCCCGGTTTTACCACCGAACCGGCTGCCATCGCCAGAAATGCCATCCGCACATTATAGATGCGTGGAAGTCTTGCACTGTTCGATTTGATCGATTGTTTCTGCCACGTACCTGTAAGTTGTGGAATGGCTTACCACCTTCGGTTTTTCCTCTGAAGTACTTATAATTTGGAGTGCTTCAAACGAAGGGTGAATAGAGTCTGCAAAGGTAGGCAAAGCACTGACAATGCCCCTGGTATTGTAGGTGTCTATAGGCAGCGGTGACCACTGACCATCGGGTGGCCCGTAGATTGTTTGCCATTTATTAAAATAAAATAAAACCTAAGGGCCCAGGAGGGTAATGTTTTACGAGTGTATGAATGTTTGTTTCTATATTACTCCTTGTAGACAAGGCTTGACAGAAATACAAGATGCAAAGCATTTACAAAAAGTAGGTAAAGCTTAGCTTAAATCCAATTATTATTTATAATCATTCAATTTTTTTTTTCTTGCAAAATGATGATGAGCAAGAATGTTACTAAGCTCACTTTATACTAAGTATAGTTTTCAGAACATTCACTTCGAGTTCCAGTGGTACCGGCCAGCAGTTCCTGAGCCAGCGTTCCGCTCCGCCGCACCGCTTCCTGTCACCTTTGCTACACTTTCAGTTGATTTCATTGTTCTATATAACAGAGGAGAGCAGATAAATGCAGCTCCATAGTTTTCCATTTGCTTAGTTCAGAGAGATTTGTGGGCGTCACTTCCTGATTCAGGTCAGTGGCTCGCTTCCTGGTTCTGTTTTCTGTCAATTTATATTATTTTTAATTTTATTAGGAGATAGAAAATGTCTGGATAACATGATATTTGCTACTACCCACTTAGAAGAAAGTTATAAATATGTTATATTTTTTTTAGTAATAATAATTGAGTATGCAATAGTATAATACAATGACACTCTAATGATACCACAAAAACATATAACAGGAAGTATACCTAGTTAGGTTATAAAAGGAGATCTTATCGCTAAAATCTCTTTCTTATAACCTGTAGATGAATAAATGATGATGATGATGATAAATGAAGATTATTAATAGAGTATAGACTGATGAGTAATATACAAGTAGTTAAAGAATATTAAAACGAATAAATAATAACTGAAAGTCTAAAACAAAACTACTTAAGAATTATAGTATGTTATATGTATGTAAGCCTACGGGGTTTCTCTACGAGAGTAAATCAGAAATGAGGAGATCCGTAGACGAACGAAAGTTACCGACATAGCCCATCGGGTTAGCAAGTTGAAGTGGCAGTGGGCAGGGCACATAGCACGCAGAACAGATGACCGATGGGGCCGAAAGGTTCTCGAATAGAGACCACGGACCGGTAAGCGCAGCGTAGGACGTCCACCCACAAGATGGACAGACGACCTAAAAGAGACCCAGGGAAACGTTGGATGCAGGCCACTTCCAACTGGCCCGTTTGGTGATCGATGGGGGAGGCCTATGTCCAGCAGTGGACGTCCTATGGCTGAAATGATGAGGTATGTAAGCAACAGAGAACGATAGAATATCTTAATTCGACGATATTTCAAAATATTTTACTTATTCAAGTATCTACCAGTAAATAAAAACGTGGCCAAGCTATGAAAAAGATTAGTGCAGTGCTGAATAGAAATAAGAAGAATTAAAGCCGCTTTTAGGGTCAGCAAAACACTTGGTACATGGTTAATCGTCCTAAATCAACAGATTGTCCGTATTTAATGGACTTTCGCCAAAAATAAAATGTCCCTTAGTAGGGTTACCAGTGATTTTGGTTTCTATAGAATTGAAACATTTTGCGAGGTAAGAGCAAGCTATCTAGCGCCATCTTGATGGCACTTCTCTTACTTTATACAGGACGTTGTTAACTTTGACGCGATTGAATAAGTTGACGCAGGAACTCACACTAGGCACTCAGAGTGCCTATTCGATAGTTGCGCTTACCTGCTTGATGGCGTAAGTAAGAATAGTGACATCTAGATGGCGCTAGATGCGTTGCTCATATTTTATATAAATCGTATATGTTTATTTGCTAATTACAAGTGAAGCTAATAAAAGCATCTAAAAAGAACCCAATATGCGTCTTCATGATGTACAGTTAGTTGTACACTATTTCTTTGTCAAATGTCATCTGCATCAATTCAGCCGTTTATTCCTGAAAGGTGACAAACAGAGACCAAGGACGTTATAAAACCTAATAGGGTTGCTACGACCATGACAGAGATAGATAGAAAGAGCGAGTGACAGACAAGACATAAAGACAGGGAGAGAGACAAATAGTCTTAAAAAATAGTTTGAACCTTAGTGAGGCACGAGTACGGTAGGATGTATGGCAACCCTAGCCTTACGTGGCCAGTTGCTAACTCGTGGAGGGTTTTTAATTTCGAAGAATCGGACACGGTAGGTAAATATTCGCCTAAATATATTAGAGAATACGTGTGTGTATATGGATAAGAATGTTATTCAGGTAATGGTAAGGGATTTAGCAAAACCCTCGAAATCCAGTAACAGGCAATCGGATTAGCACTAACGTGAAAAAACAACAGGCGAACAAAAGCAAAAGATATTTAAAACTATAGCGGTCAGCCTTCTCTGGAAAAATGACCGAACCAAAAGTAGACAAAAACCACTACGGTAACAAAAAAAAAACCTAAGGTAAGACCTATAACGATATGGGATTTGAATTAGTTTATCGGTATGTCTGTTGTCGGAAATGTATGTAATCCGTCATTATACAGAATTCCGGACTCTGTGTCGGATCTGTCACTCATTTTGAACCTAACCAACTCAAGTCGGATTCCGGGTGGGCTTCCCGCCAGAAGCTCTTGCGGTCGCCCCTGAGTGTCGCTTCGCCACTCAGGACGTCCCTTGAGTGGACGTCTGGCTACCACGAATTTTATATACACTCACTCTACCCCATGACTAGGCGGACCCAGGGCGCTTTTTGTTTAAATTAGAACGACTGTCAAGGCATTTTTGGAAGAAATTTGTTGTAGCCAGTTGCACGCATATAAACGAAACGTCAGTCATTCGAAATCAGTTAGCAACTGTGATGCGGAGTTCGATGCGTTGATCTAAATAGGAATGTTTAATCAAGGTTCACTCATATGCCTGGTAACAGATATGCCTTCTCATTTCCGTTCTATTTACTTCTCTTTTCTGTGCATGCACCAATTCAATCCAGTGGTCCATTCTCAATCTTACCACGGTAAATATCCCGTCAATAATCGTATAACTATCCATGTGTTTGTAAATCAAATACGTAATTTATTATAATTTTCGTAATTGTTTTCGTTGTTGTTGTTGTGTTCGGCTCTTTAACTTCAATTTTTTTATGAATGTTATATCTGGAAGAAATATAATAATAACAATTTCCGATACTCCGCAAAAGATGGTTAAGCACTCCAAGTACTGGTAGGTACCAGTATTTCAAGTACCAGTATATAAACCACTGGCATTACCTAAATTTCCAACAACATAATCTTCAAGTCGCATGCGTCTCCGAAGACCATAATTATTAACTCACTGCTACATTTCCACTTTGAGCTAGACGCGTACAATCCCTAGGCTTAAAGTAATCACTTGTTGTTTCCTACTAAATTCCAGTCAAGTTCATCTTAGACAATTTCATTGCCCTGAAGGGAACTATTTTCTGAAGCTAGATTTATAATAATGAAGCTGTATTTTTAAACAAAATTTGTTCTTGGGAAAGAACGAATCAAGAGTTTCTTTTTTGCATCCGCATGCAACTTTTTATTACGTGTATAAGAATATTTGAATTTTTTGTTTGCTCTTTGAAACATAGACGCTTTAACACGATTGTTACAATTACCTACAGACTTCCAGGATTCTTAACGAATACTTCAAATAACTAAGAATGCAACAAATGATTTTGTACTTGCTATAAATGCTACAAACCGTAACAAGAGTATCACACAAGTTATATATAAGAATGTTGCCAACCTGCTAAGAGTGCTACAAACCTACAACAAGTATTACGAAACCACGACTTGCGTGCTACGAACCCGCTACGAGTGCCACATATCCACTACGAATGCTACAAAATTTCTACAAATTATATTTTTTTAAACACTGATTATTCAAAAGGTTTAAATAGTTATAATAGTAAAAGGATTGCATAATTTGAATAGATAGGCAAAATTACTTATTACACTGGATCTAGAAGTTTTAAAAACCTGTACTTATCACAAACAAAACTTATAACCTCACCAAGCGGGCTAAATCTACATGATGATCCTGGGCAGACAGGCGGCCTCATGCTATATCTCGCCACTTAATTGTAATCAAGGAGGGGCCAATTTGACTGGTGCACACTAATGTCTTGTTACGGACTGGGTGCTGCATTTCAGGCAGGATTGCCGGCTATTATCTAATAGCCTGTTACGTAGGCATATGTTAGGGGAGTGGATATACTTAACAGGCTTTAGACGTGGTTGGAAACTTAGTGCTAAATGGATGAGAAATAATAATAATGTTAAGTGCGCGCCTACCGACCAACGTTGTCTTTTTCAAATAAATTCAACATTTTAAGATAAAAAATCGTGGAATGAGTATTTATAAAGACCGATTGGGCATCTTTAAAAACCATAAGCATTTAAAAATCTTTTATTTATTTTTGTTAGTGAATAAATAATATTAATTACCATATTACTTATTCAAATTTAAGTATCATTGAAATTAGAGGAAAAGTTTTAGAAAAAAATTACTTGTACGCTTAGATATGGTATGTACATTGTACATTATTTTGTCAAAGCTCGTACGTTTGTTTTAACCGACGTTCAAAACCGACAGGAGGATCGAATGATTTTTGTTTTTTTTTTTGGTTGATAGGTCATGCGTCAAAGGTGGTCCCATATAAATTTTATCTAAATTGATTCTGCACTTTTAGAAAAACCATTAAAACCAAATATGTTATATTATACACAGGTGACGTTTTGGTTTGCGGTTCCCTCAAAGAATTCGAACCTCAAAAAGGTAAGGTCCAAGTTCTTTGGGTTCCCTTTAGCAAAAGTTTTGATAAGAACTTTCAATCTCTGTTTTAACTATCATTTTTATTTTTTTTAGTTTAAGTTATTAGGTTTCCGTACCCTATTACTAAGCCTACGATATCTGTCTGTATATCTGTCCTACCTATTAACGGCTGTATCTTTCGAACAGTTGAAATGTTTCACAGAATATGTAATGTTACAACGGATTGACTATCAAATAATAAAAAAGCCAAAAAGTAAAACCGAAAGGGGGGTACATACCCCATTGAACAAACGTATTTTTTTAACGTATTTTTGTATTAGCTCTAATGTAAAAACTGTAATACTTACAAGCGTCAACCTTAACATGATTATAGTACACACTCTAAAGTTACACATAAATAATAAAAAATGGCCTAGTGCGAGTCAGTGACAAGTTTCTGTTCATTACTAAGTTATAACTGGTAATTACGTTATTGAATTTTGTGGTGGTACGGGACCCTCAGTGCGCGAGCCCGACTCGCACTTGGCTGGTTTATTTAAATGTAGGCCTTGAAGTAGGTTTTATTTTCTTAAAATTAATTATTATCTAATAGCTGACCGGACCCATTGTCCTGTTCAAATTTTAATAGAGCTATGGTTCGTACAAAAATCCTATAGAAAAAAGCACTTTTAGTTTTTAACGTGTTTTCAATTTTTTTTCTTTTCCAATATAGATTATTGTACATAACTACACATAGTTCTTAAAACTACGTCTGTAACATACTCTGTCAGGGCCCTACAAAGTAGAGAAGGAAAACATTCGCCTTAGTTATATCACAAAATATACCTGATAAAATGAATATAGCAATTTTATTATTTATTTATTTAATTGTGCAAAAATGTGCCGAACTTTTATTTATTTATTTAATCACCCCTGGTATTCTCCCAGGAGTCCCAGATAAAATAAATAAATGCAGTCAAAAAGCATTGCATAATTCGTCGCATCGAGTCAATCCAGTCCAGTTTCCAATAATTCAATACACCAATAAGCATCAGCAAAGTGCTTTTACGTGTCCCATACAGTTCATTTAATTAATACTCGCAAGCTTTCGAGTGTCGAAGCGAGTAATCGTATTATCTGCCATACCTGTCTGATCTGTCCTTCTTGGTTCCTGCTAAGTACTCGCTAACTCCTGGAAGGTGTTAGTTCAGAAGGTGACAATTGACTTAGATCTATGTTCTGATGTATTCAGAACTGGGGCATTCCGGCCAACTGCTAACGCGGTATCAAACTAACATTAAATCCGCTCAGTTGGAAAATCACGCGACCGCAAACCGTATCTGGACGCGTTAAGGTTCACGTTCACGTGATTTTCCAACTGAGCGGATTTAACGTTATTTAATACCGCGCTAGCAGTTGGCCGTAAGGCCCCTGGACGATTTTACGTTCAAGTTACCCACCCATGGGTCAGATCTCATGTATGAACAAAACAATCGACAGCCTTAACAGTTTCTAGGGTTCCGTAAACGAAGGGTGTAAACGGACCCTTTTACTATAAGACTACGCAGTCTGTCTGTCTGTCCGTGCGTCCGTCCGTCTGTCTGCCCTATCTTTTAACGGCTGTATCTTTTATACCGTAATAGATAGATAGTTGAAAATTTCACAGAATAAGTAATGTTACGGCGGATTAACTGAGAAACTATAACAAAGTCAAAAATTTAAAGTCAAAGAGGGAATTCCATACAACAAACTTTTTTTTTTCAGGTTTTTGTATTTGCTCTATTAATAAAAACCGTAACACGTACAAGCGTCAAACTTGGCTTGATTATATACATCATCACGCCATCAAGGGTATACAAAGTCCTTGCGCCAGCATCATATGGCAGGCTTCGACCAAAATAAAATGAATGGACGGGCCATAACCATAGAATTTGTCCAGTTAAAACGAGTCAAATCCTTCGGACAGCTACTCCAACACCCAGTTTTAACCACGTACAGTACATTTGTTCCAAAAAATTGATAACGGTTTTTTGTTGTGTATTTACAATTGGGCACACGACGGCATAATTTTGTCAGATGTTTGGTTATCATGTAACAAAAGTCGCGTGTTGTACTTCCTGCGGCTAGATACCAACGGAAGCGAAGTAAGCGCCGGCGCTCATTTTGTAATATTCTAAAATGAGCTTCTTCTGGGCCCGTCCATTAATTTTTATTTTGGTCGAAGATGGCAGGCTGAACCAGCTCTAAAATAATACAAATAATTTTATTCGAGCGCCTGCTGATTTGCCAATTACAAAAATGTTGTTCGAGTGCTTACTTGCTTTGAATACAGTTTTTTTTAAGATTATTATTTGAAAATTGTTGAAAACTTACCTATAGTAAATCGTAAATCAATAATACGCTTCAAAATAAAGTGAACACGAAATGGTTTCAAACATTTGCGCTTGATTTCTTTCCAGTAACTTCCTTAACTTTGTATAGTACAAAACAGGAAAATATCCATGCAGCGGATAGTTGGTAACTTATAGCATAGATGACACAAAACGAAAACGACAATTCAATTCAATGTCAGAAGTTGTTGGCTACAGTCGAGGTTTCTAACTCGGGACTGGAGTTAAGAGTTTGGTAGATTCTTCATTTGACGAAATTATCTTGTAGCCTCATTTATTTTTGTAACGGTTTCTTAGCTACGATTGTCGACATGTAAAAACGGCAAGATGTGCTTTGAAAACCATTGCTGCACTTGAGAACAAATGCCTATTATAATTTTAACTCAATCTGTGTTTTTGAAGAACATGTCATGAGCAGCAAGAGGAATAGTAATTTCCTAAACAAATAACAGGAGCAATTAGGGTGCGTTTCCACGGAAACAGAGTGGAGTTGGGATGGTTGGAATCACATTGGTTGAAATCCACGGCCAGTATCTGATCCGCTTCAATAGAAATAGTCATAGAGAAGACGAGAAGAATTATATCAAATTATAAGACAAGCGGAGCGAAGTAGCCTGGTAGAGCGGAGCGCAGTGTAGCGAAGCGGGTAGAGCCACCATAAC
The DNA here is from genome assembly GCA_914767915.1 of Agriopis aurantiaria. Lineage (NCBI taxonomy): Eukaryota > Metazoa > Arthropoda > Insecta > Lepidoptera > Geometridae > Agriopis > Agriopis aurantiaria. The sequence continues at coordinate 13,487,873 of OU611986.1, read as the reverse complement.
ACCACAGTGCACACGCTGCGTCTTTGCGTAAACATGTTCAATTGTTCAATTCATTTAATCTTTTCTCAAGTAGGTATACTATGATACACTTTTGAAACGTCACAAAAACACAAAGCTAAAACCTAATACAAGAAATAGTTTATAAACAATACATTTGGTAGAAACGAACTCACACCCTCACAACAAGGTGTTCCCAAGTATCAGTGGTAGAAAGCTACCAAACTTGTTTGGTAGGTTTGCACGACTCAATTTTATAACATTAAAATAATAAAATAAAATCTTCTTTAACACAGTTAAAGAGTAGTAAAAATTTAAAATTAAAATGTCAAATTATGTTAAATTGTATAAAATGTCAAATCTATGTAAAATAGTAAAAATTCAAATTGTAATAATTAAATTAGATTAAAAGGTTATATTATTATTTCATTCTTTACAGTTACTTGAAGTTACTTGCAGCCATGTCAATATTTATTCTTTGCCATGCCTTATTGTCTTTCACAAATTCGTCCACTTCGTAATACGCTTTCTGTAACAATAGCTTTTTTAGTGTTATTTTAAAGGCAGCCTCTTTAAGGCTCGTCAAGGTTGCAGGCAGAATATTATAAAATTTTATGCAGTTCACTGCGAATGATTTGCTTACTTTTACAAGCCTAGTCTTTGGCAATAAATACTTATCTCTGTTCCGAGTATTATAAACATGGTTGGCCCCTTGTGTAACATAATTTCGCAAGTTTTTTCTTGCATACAAAATACAAGCAAATACATATTGACATGGCATTGTCAGAATGTTAACCGTTTTAAACCGTTCTCTCAGGGTGTCTCTCGATCCAAGCCCATAAATTGCTCTGATAGCCCTCTTCTGTAGCACAAAAATTGATTTAGCATCTGCCGAGTTTCCCCATAGAAGAATACCATAATTCATAATAGAGTGGAAGTAGCTAAAATAAACTACTCTGGCAGTGTCAACATCGGAGCATTCCCTTATTTTCCTGACGGCGTACGCTGCTGAGCTTAATTTACCTGACAGTTTTTTAATGTGAGGCCCCCACTGAAGCTTGGCGTCTAAGGTAAGACCTAAAAAAATTGTGTCGTGAGAGACGGTTAATGCTTCATTGTCTATTCTAAATGTGTTCAGAGATCTGTTGTTAACCAAAGTGAAGTTTAGACATTTAGTTTTTTGTGCATTTAGAGCTAAGTTATTAGTGCTGAACCACCCAGAAATTTTGTTGAGAGCTATATTGATTTCATCGGTACTTACGACTTTTCGGTTAATGTTAAATAATAGCGAGGTATCGTCAGCAAACAAGATTATCTTAGCGAACTTTTGGACGAAAAACGGCAGATCATTTATGTACACTAAAAAAAGGAAAGGACCAAGAATAGAACCCTGAGGAACTCCCACATCCACAGTCATAGCATCAGACAGTACACCGTTCATGTCAACCTGCATAGTTCTAGTCGATAAATATGATTTTAGTAGTTCAAGTGATCCACCCCTAACGCCGTAGTGATTCAGCTTATTAAGTAAGATGCAGTGGTTTACGCAGTCAAAGGCTTTTGAAAGATCGCAAAAAATTCCTACGGCATCCTGTGCCTTTTCCCATGCATCATAAATATTTTCTACAAACGTTGTTATGGCGTCCGTAGTAGAACAACCTTTTGAAAAGCCAAATTGTTTTTCATACAAGACACCTTTGCGGATGAAAAAGGAACTAAGCTGTGTTAAAATAATCTTCTCAAAGATTTTGCTAAAAACTGGTAATATCGATATAGGCCTATAATTACCTGGTTCTTTGGTGTTCCCACTCTTGAGCAAAGGCAAGATTTTTGCGCATTTCATCAAGTCTGGGAATATGTTTTGATCTATGCAACTGTTAAATATGTTGGAAAGATATGGTGCTAAGGTTTCAACGATATGAGTTGCAAATTTTACGGATATACCCCAGATATCTTCCGATTTTTTTGATTTTAGGGAGGAAAAGGTTTTCAAAATCGTCACTGGAGTGACTTGATGAAAACGAAAGTCAATGGGATTGCGACTGACATTATCTTTGAGAAATTCAAGTGCTGCATTCTGACAAGTGTTGAGGTTTTTAGTGGTTTCAAGTGGCACATTGTTAAAGAATTGAACAAATTTGTTAGCAACTTCTAAGTTGTCTTCAATTACACCACCATTATGAAGTAGTTTAATTTTGCGCACTTGCTGACTTGATTTGCCAGTTTCATGTTTAATGATCGACCAGGTGGTTTTGATTTTATTAGTTGATTTCCTTATTTGTCTATTAATAAATATAGTTTTGGCTTGTTTGCATACCCTTTTAAATATTTTACTGTAATTTTTAATATGATTTAAAAATCTTTCATCATGTCTATAAGTCTTTTCCCCGTATAATTCATAAAGCTTGTCTCTACTTTTAATTATACCTATTGTTTTCCAATCGTTGAAACAAAGCCTATTTTTTCTAATATAATCTTTTTTCGGAAAGTGTCGATCAATATTATTTTTGACTATGTCAAATAATGAGTTGTATGTTTTGTTCGGGTCATGTAAATGTGTTTTTAAGCTGAGACAGGAATTAATGTCGTTACTTACATTACAGTTGAATTGATTTATTTTGTTTTTGGTAATACGACGTCTATATGATATTGTGTTGGTATTCGTATCCCTAGTATCTGGCAGCCTGACATATTGACCTGAATGATCAGAAGTTAGTTTGTGCAATATGAATTTATCAAGAACATCGCAATTATGGAAGATATTGTCAATGCAGGTAGCAGTGCTTTCTGTTATTCGGGTGGGTTCGTCAAAAAGAGGCATCATGTCAAAACTGCGAAAGATGCTGAGAAGAGTAGTTACTTCTTTTGAAGGTACTAAAAGATTTATGTTAAAATCCCCTGCAACTAAGACCTTCTTCTTATTGTTTACCGTTTTCTTAAGTACATCTTCCATGACCTCTTCAAACATTCCTAAATCACCGTGTGGTGGCCTATACACACTCACAACAATGTAATTTTTTAGTTCTATACACGAAAGTTCAATGTTGCGTTCAACTGACAGTTTCCCTATGTCATCTCTTTTTTTAAAGTGCAATTCTTTATTTACTAGGATAATTGAACCGCCCATTATGGCATGTTTTCTGTCAAAAAATGCTCCCACAATGTGCTTAACAAACCCAAACTGCATCTGAAATTCTTTGTACCAACTTTCAGTCAAACAAAGGATATCAATATTAAACTTTTCTAAAAATAAACCTATCTCGAGCTCTTTATCTTGTATACCATGAATATTCTGATGCACTATTCTGATACATGATGTGGACGTGTCCGGTCTAAAAAACCTGCTGTGCTAGTAGTGTTTAGCAACAAAGAATGGCGATTAGTCATACAATTTCCTTCAGAACTGCCATTCTGAACAGATTCAATATTCGCTTCTGAGGACATAATAATGTTGTCAATTTTTCCAATTGGAGTGTCAAAGTTAGCTAATAGCAGATTACATAAAATGTCTTTGTATTTGTTGCTATATATTGAATTACAGTATAGTAAGTCTTTATCATAATTAACATCAATTATATATACATTGTCATTTTCAGAGGTAAAATCATATAAATCTGTGTTAAGCATGTAGATATACTTGTTGTACTCCTGATCGTGACTATACGGTAACGTACATATCATTATCTTTTGCGTTTTGCTGATTTCATTTAGCAACTGTATACAAATTTTAAATTCTAAACGACCCATTTTTGGGTTTTCGCCTATTAGTAGTAAATTAACTGATTGATCTGTTAATTGGCTATTACTTATGTTCTGCAGAATTCTTTCAAAAGTTGCGCCAGGTGTACACTTGTTGATGATATTCTTCGTCGTACGGTTCTGTAGGCGGCTTCCCAGCCCACGACCACATTTGTCCGAGTAAACGATAATTTTAGTATTTTGATTGCATATTAATGCAGGTGTTGATTGTTCTTTACTATAGTTTCGCGCTGCTATTTTCATGTTGAGGTTATTTTTATCTATATTTACTTTTTCTTCTGGCTTATCTTTCTTCGCGATGCAGTTTTCGCCTGTGTTGTCAATAAAATTTTCGATTTCGTGCAATTTGCCTTCAACAAAATTAATTGCTGCTGTAATTTTTTCAGTTTTTTGTAAATCGGTCTTAAATTGTTCTAGTGTCTCTAGCAATTTGCTGTTTATTGTCTGTTGTGACTCTATGATTGTACTCCTTCTTTTTAATTCCTGTGTTAGTATCTTGTTTTCTTGTGATCGCAGTTTATTATTCATTTCAATCATTAAACTTTGGTTTTCAGCAAGTGAGTTATATTCGTCATTTGACGGTTTTACTTGATCATATTTACTAATATCTGATTTTAAGCGCTTAATATTTTTATGAAGCTTCGCAATTAATTTCTTTAGTCTGTTTATCGGCTTCCTTTTACTAGTGCAAAATTGTAAATTACACTTTCTCTGCTTGACTTTTCTTTTTGACGTTAGAGCTTCAGCAGAATGTATTAGTAAAGTACTATACTTTTTCTGTAGTGTGTTATAGTTGCATGTCATTATGCTTAATTCGTTTTTTATTGGATCAAGGCTGATTTTAATATCACTTTCATAAACTTTGTTAACTTCCACCAGATCATGAATTTTGTCATCTAATTTATCAATATCTGTAAGTAAGTCTTTTTTTATTTTTTCACAACTTGCAAGTTTTTTTCTTAATGTGCTGTTTTCTTCGCACATATTTTCGAACTCGGTTGAGTTCATTTCGTGGTCATCATTGGTCAACATGTATCATGCCTTCTACCTCCTGTATGAATCCTCTCCATCCTAAGATTGCCTGGAAGAGATCGCTCTTAGCGATAATGCCTCCGATTGTTGCACTAGTTTTTAAGCTGTTTTATCGTGTGTATGAAATTTGTGGTGTGAACTATAGAGTTTATCTATATATCATGCTCCACCTGACTCCGCTATAAAAGGTCGCTTGACTCCGATAAACAATAGTCAGCTCACTCTAGCTTTAATTGAAATATTCTCCTCTCTTCACAGCTCCGCACAACTCCACTACTTCCGTGGAAATGTCTCCCGTGCCTATTTTTGAAACTACTCAATAAATTTTGACTGTTTATTACAACAACGATATAACATTGATTGAAGTTTTAAATTATCTTTGGTTTATCACGTCATACAATACTTTGTCGAAAAAAGCAACAAGAATTTAAAAATAATTTTAATTTATTTTTATTTTTGGTGCTTCCTCGTAGTAAAACTATTTATTTCTACTGGTTTGAGCACGAGGAATGGTCTTTCCTTGTGGTAAATTTATGTATAAAAAAACAACTATAAAATATTATCAGAAGGGTCTTTGACCAGTGCGTGTTGCCAGTGATGAGATATGGTACTGAGACGTGGTCCTTAACTGTTGGCCTTTTGGAAAAACTCAGAGTCACACAGCGAGCAATGGAGAGAGCTATGCTCGGAGTTTCTTTGCGCGATAGAATCCGAAACGTGGATATTCGCCAAAGAACCAGAGTCACCGACATAGCTGTTAAGATTTGCAAGTTGAAGTGGCAATGGGCAGGCCACATCGCTCGAAGAACCGATAACCGATAGGGAAGAAAGGTTCTGGAGTGGAGACCACGAACCGGAAGACGCAGCGTAGGTATGCCTCCCACTAGACGGACCGACGACATTGTGAGAGTTGCTGGCATCCAGTGGACGCAAAAGGCAGGTTGTCGTTCAGAGTGGAGGTTAAAAGAGGAGGCTTATGTTCAGCAATGGACTTCTTCCGGCTGATGATGATGATGATATCAAAATAGCCAAAATATTGAGTAGCTTACCTACTCAATATTTTGGCTATTTTTCAGTTCAGATAAACATTTGAATTGCTGACTGCCCTAAATTTGTAACTACGTACTTACTTTAATTCACTTATTTCTTAATACTTATAACTATTAACTTGATTAAGTTTTAAAGACTCCGAAGTCTACTCCTACGAAAAGTGCCAACCGTCGGGGATTTTTGAAAAATATGATATAAAGGGGAAAAGGGGAGGGCTACAAGTTAGAAGAGGAATAGTTCCCAGGGGTGCCGTGATGAATCTTTCACGCGTTTTATCGTTTTGCATCAGGAATCGAACCTTGGACCGATCTCTTCTTCGGACCTAATGTAATTTATAGCTGGAGGAGTATTTATAGCGTGCGTACGATCATACGCCATGGTGGGGTCGGCATACTAATGACCCAGTTTGTTTACTGAAAGTTGCATTGGAAAATAATATTTGAGTTTATGATTTTGAGGTACATATTTGTGTAACCACATTTTCTTGTAACCAAAGATATATAATAAGCTATCCGCTAAACTATCTAAGAACTTACTGAAATTAAATTACAAGTATATAGAAACATTTCTGATTTTATTTTACGGGAGAGTTTCTAGCTATAGTTTGAACCACATTTTGTTATCACTTAAGGAGAGAGCAATCATAGCGCATGACCTAGTTTTAACCGACTTCTGCAAAGTGATCGAAACGTCAAGAAAAATAAATAAACACAACCATTTAAATCTGTTAGAAGTTTTTATTTTATTGTAATAATTGCGAAAACCTAAGAAATCTTTATTATAATCAGTGGTTTACTTAAGCTTTAAAATTTTAGTTCTAATACGTGTGTTCAAACAAACCTACCACAGTTTGTTTAGGTCTCATTTTGAATCTAAGAACGTTTCTAAGAATGCTCTGATATTTTAGGATTTCCACCCTTCCGGTACCCAAATAACTTTAAATACACTAAAACTAAAACTTTACTGACCAGGGCTTTGCTTGTCTTAATACACTTTCACTTAGTTCATAAAGGCAGTACACAAGGTGAGGGAAATGCATGTCGAGACACCTATGAGCTTGGTTCTTGAACCGAGAATGCAAGCGTGCGGTCTAGAAACTGTGTCCATCGTCTGAAGTTTATGTTGCCCTGGTAGTTGGTAGTTGGGAAGGTTTAGATGTAAGAGGAATACTCTTGTTATTTAAGAGGCGTATTACAAAATTACATTGTTCAATTTTAGATATATAGATACCAAAAACGGACATAAAACTAAAAAAAAATAAAGCCATTGACAAGAAGAATATAAAACAAGTAACCTACCTAAGTAACCAAGTAAAATAACTATGATACATAATACATACCTACATAATTATTTGTGTCAAGCCGTGCGTGTTTTTTTCTGAAACCTGCTGAGCCTGCACAGTGGCTGCACGCCCTTTCGGTTTAAGTCATCATTCATCATCATTTCAGCCGTAACACTACAATTGTTTATTTTATGTCATAAATAACGAAATCCACTCTCAAAATTTTTGAGTTCTACGAAGAATTAGTTTTGTAAATTGGAAATAAGTTTGTATATTGATATTTCCAAAATTTGAAGTCTTTATTTTCTGTATGAAATAGGTACAGATCTATTTTTTTTTACAGAAATTGAATTTTCTATAAATCTTTCTATTTGATAGAATCATCACGCCAATAAAACAGCTTTCGTTGCTTTTTTCGACAAAAAATGTAATTGGGTCTGACGGTATGACACTTGTGCCCTGGAGGTTGGGGCGGCCTCTTGTATGGGATGCAACTTGTGTCGATACTTTGGCGTCGTCACATCTTCCTGAGACACAACGTAGGGCTGGTGCGGCTGCCAATTCGGCAGAGCACCATAAGCGACGCAAATATGCTAACCTCGGCAGTGGTTACATATTTGAGGCGTTTAGGGTCGAGACATTGGGCTCTTAGGGACCGGGAGCTCACCTCAATTTCAAAAATCTTTCAGAGCGCCTGGTTAATGCGACGCGTGACCAAAATGCTGGCGTGTTTCTGGCTCAACGCATATGCATTGCCATTCAACGTGGTAATGCCGCTAGCATGCTGGGTACGCTGCCAACTGGTAGTGGGCTTGAGCATTTGGATTGTATTTAGTCCTTCAACGGTCTATGGGCAGTCTAACTGTATCTGTAGTTTTAATATTAGCTTGTGTTTTATTAAGTTTTAATAAAGGCACTTGCCCGTTAAACATGGGGCTCTTTTTATTGACGAAAACTAATTTACCATCAAAACAAGTTTGGTATTTATATAAATACAATACTAAACAAATACAATCTGCTCCTTAATTTTTACTAAGATAACTTTAATTGAAAATAGCTTTCAGTTAGAATTAAACTAGTTCAGAGGTCTACGCAGTTCGAAAAGATTTCTAAAGATTGTTTTGCCTAAGAAAAATTTGAATAAAAGAACTTCGTTCAATATAACTTTTTTCAATTTTAAGTGTAAGTAGGTGCTATTTGTTTGTTAGAAAAGTTTTTTTCGAGAACAAAAGAATAGAAAGTCTTATTCAGCGAGATGGGAGGGCTCTAAGTGGAAAGTGTACTATCGCAAAGAAAAAGGAAAAGAGGAAAGCTTGGAATGATTAGCTGCTTTATGAGATTGAAACAAATCTTAGGTACATTTTTACTACTACATTAACAAATGTACAGAAAATACAAACAAGTTTCTGCACAAAAAAAAAAAAACATAAACCTGATAATGGTGTATAATTATGCAAAGGGTACACCTGACTTAAAAAAAACAAAACTTCTAATTGCGAGTCGGGCTCGTGCTCTGAGGGTTCCCCACCATCATATAAAAAACAAAAACTTAAGTTAAAACAAAATTATCTTTTTTAATTTGCGTGTTTTCATGGGGAACTTTTTGACCTTATCCCTCCATCCTGGTTTTACCACCGAAACAGCCGCCATCACCAGAAATGCCATCCACACATTATAGATGCGTGGAACACACGCACTGTTCGATTTAATCGATTGTTTCTGCCTCGTACCTAGGTTGTAAGTTATGGAATGGCTTACCTTCGGTTTTTCCTCCGAAATATGACCTCAATTGCTTCAAAAGAAAGGTAAATAGAGTCCTCAAAAGTAGGTAACGCACTGGCACTGCCCAGGGTATTGTAGGTGTCTATAGGTGGTATTGACCACTTGCCATCAGGTGGCCCGTCGCTTGTTGCCACTTATTAAAAATAAAAAAAACCTAATATGTATTTTGTTTTAGTTGCAATGCTTTAATGTAATCGGAATTGAATGTGAATAAACAGATTTGCACACAAACTTTGCACATGACCAGAATATCCAGAAAAAACTGCACGAGCGCTTTCCTTATCCGTGCTAAAGTTCTGCTTTTTGCTCAACTGTACTATCGTATAGCTTTCTCTCCCAACTATGCCCCCCGTAACTGCAATAAGTGTCGCAAAACTTTCGCGAAACATCCTTTACTTCGCGTTAGACATGTTTGGTTTTTAGATTCCACTCGGCTGAGCTGTACGGTACTTATTCAGTCAGTATCAGAATCTCGAATTTCAGTTTGTTAGTTTATTTCAGTAGATAATTGTCACACTAAATTGTTTGCTGCTTTTTAGGGTTCCGTACCCAAAGGGCGTAAACAGGACCTTACTTACGCTGTTTGTTTGTCCGTTCTACCTTTTAACGGCTGTATCTTTCGATCCGTAATATACAGCCAGTTGAAATTTTCAAAAAATATCGAATTTTACGGCATATTAACTAAGAAATAATAATAAACTCAAAAAGTAAAAACTTACAATGTTTTTGAAACACAAAAAATGTTTTTTTACGTAATTTTGTATTTGCTCTAATGTAAAAACGGTAATATATACAAGCGTCAAACTTGGCTTGATTAAAGTAAACACTCTAAAGTAAAACAACAAATAATAAATACTGGCCAAGTGTGAGTCGGTGACAAATTTCTATTCACCACCGTTTCTCGTATGATCACCGAAATTCAGCAACGTCGGGCGCGGTCGGTACTTGGATGGGTGACCACGGCCTTGGCATGATGTCTGTTTGCACTACTTTTTTGATACTTTAGTAGTTAACTATTTATGTGGTGGTACAGAACCCTCAGTGCGAGAGCCTTACACGCACTTGGCCGCTTTTATTTTTAAACGCAAGCCTATAATAATAATAAAAAACAAGTACCAATCATAGTGGGACGCGAATTTGTGAATGAGCATATCTTTACTTTTGAGATACACCTACCTAAGTATGGTTATTAACTACAAAAACACGCTACAAGTTTCGGTATCCACATCCCGGCTATGCAGCCGGGATGATGCCATCAGACCTTCTTCACCAAATAAGTAGGTACTTGTTAAAACCAATTAAGTGAGACCAAACTCGAGGGGTACCCAATGAATAAATTCAGACCACTTGCTTTATTTAATACTAGCTGACCTGACAGACTGTCCGGAAGACGCAGCGTAGGTAGGCCTCCCACTAGATGGACCGACGACATAGTAAGAGTCGCTGGCATCCAGTGGATGCAAAAGGCAGGCTGTCGTTCAGTGTGGAGGTTAAAGGGGGAGGCCTATGTTCAGCAGTGGACGTCTTCTGGCTGATGATGATGACCTGACAGACGTTGTCCTGTCTTAGAACTGTCAAACACGCAAAGTCAAAATTGTAAATCTTATTTTTTTACACCTTGGGTTACATTATTGGAGTTTTAGTAAAGATCCCTATTTTTTTTTGAAAATATAATATAGCCTATGTTAACCGGGGATAGTGTAGCTTCCCAACAGTGAAGGAATTTTTCAAATCGGTTTAGTAGTTTCGGAGCCTATTCAATGCAAACAAACAAACAAACAATCAAATCTTTCCTCTTTATAATATTAGTATAGACTAGTGGTCCGCCCCAGCTTCGCACGGGTATAGATTATAGCCTATGTCACCCGGGGATAGTGTAGCGTCCCAACAGTGAAAGAATTTTTTCAATCAGTTCAGTAGTTTCGGAGCCTATTCAATGCAAACAAACAAACAATCAAATCTTTCCTCTTTATATTAATAATAATATAGTATAGAAGTATAGACAATGGCAATCTGAAAAATGGGCGATCTGCCACGTCACTATTTCAGGTACTGTATCAATAAATAGCGTATCTAAGTTCGTATCCCGTTCCTTAGTTATGGGTCACTGTCTAACTCAATCGCGAATTTGATTCGATATTGTTGTTTACTTCTAGTTGCGATACTACTTACGAATAGAGCTACTCGTAAACTGAATTAGCATTCTTTTGACTAGGTGTTATTCGATTCATTTTATTTCATTAGGTACTTACTACTTTGTACTCGAGAATTCACTTGCACTTGTTGACCGTTAGAAACAGATAAAAAGAACAAGAAAGTGAATCAATAAAAACATGACTAAAAGCTTAAAAAACTCTTTTGAATTAAGCCACTAAATTAGTGTCTTTATTATATTATGCACTTAGGAAATAGGTATCTATCTACACATTGTATAAACATTTTTTGAAGAGATAACTTAATTATTTAAATAAACTAACACTAACACTACAACAACAGTTAGACTGCCCATAGACCGTTGAAGGTCTAAAGACATTCCAAATGCTCAAGCCCACTACCAGTTGGCAGCGTACCCAACATACTGGCAGCATTACCACGTATTTTGTATAGCCTACATATTTGTATCAAAGTTGTGGTTGTAAGTATCCAATGAGTCAAAACGTAACGAAAGCGATCTCATTGAAAACCCGAAACTGTATCAAGCATTTTCCAAGTGACTTGTCTTTATAAAACATTCACTTCAAGTTTCAAAACAATGTAGTGCTACTCGAGCGTACAAGTGGTAGGAATACGAAACCGCGTCGACAGCTACCGGAATAACTTAATTCCGATGGAGAGCACTCTAAAAAGAACGGGTCTTAAAGCACAACTGTCTCTTCAGAAAAGCAGACACCGTGAAAATCTGTAAAATAATACCCGGGCACTAGTTAAGCCGTTTCCTAGCTGACGATACAATAAAATAAGCACTACTCAGGGACTATCTACAAATTACGAGAAAGCGAGCTCAGCTTGAAATAATTAAGATTCTTTGTACAGTCAGACAGCAACTGCGCAAGGGTGCACTTTGTAATGATTGTTGTGTCCTCACAGTACATGTTGGTATTAAGACGTTGTCCTTGTCTAGGTGTGTTTCTTAACATCCCGGGCATGTCAAAGAACCCCAGTCAAGCAATGTAATAGTACATTGTTACCCTAGGGGTGAAAGTAACTTATTTAGTCCCGAGACGGGATTTGCCGCCCGAGCGTAGCGAGGGCACTAATAGTTCGAGGGACTAAATAAGTCTTTAACCCCGAGGTAAACACTGTGCTTTTCATTACGAATACAAGGAAACTAAAAATAAAAACATGAACTGACGAATGGAACCCTAAAAAGGAATCAAACTAAAGAGATTTCATTTCTGAATCGATTTTTAAAATATTTAACGGCTAATTTAATTTTGTCTTCTGCGTCTTCAGAACTATTGTTCTTTGGAATTGTTTACGCTGCTTGTTGTCATTGTTCCTCGTTTTGATTATGACAAAGATTGTTTTCGACAGACACCTACGTATTTTCTTTTGTTTCCAGGATTAGGACTTCATTTGTTTCTATTGACTTATGTAATCAATCATTTTTATTAAGTGTAGGTATGGTGTATACCTTCCTATACTTTGTCGTCGTTCATTTGTCAAATATGACATACAATTTTCCATACCTACCTTAACGGTACGTGTACTTTTATTAATCTATGATATGATATATTAATCTAGGATGGATGATAGGGAAATACCGATAGTTTTTTACTTTAAATAAAAGCGTCCAAGTGCAAGTCGGGCTCGCGCACTGAGGGTTCCGTACCACCACATGAATTTGGAACTACTAACGTACAAAAAAGTAGTGCAAAGAGACATCATTCCAATCCTCATCATGGTCACCCATCCAAGTATCGACCACGCCCGGCGTTGCTTAACTTCGGTGATCGTACGAGAAACGGTGGTGAATAGAAATTATGGTGAAAGAACGGTGGTATTTGTCACAGACTTGCACTTGGTCAGTATTTATAATTAGTTGTTTTACTTTAGAGTGTGTACCTACTATAATCATGCCAAGTTTGACGCTTGTACATAAATATAACCGTTTTTGCACGAGAGCAAATACAAAAATTCATTAAAAATAAACGTTTGTTGTCTGTGGAGCCCCCTTTAGTTGTTACTTTTTGGCTTTATTACTAATTCTTAGTTAATCTGCCGTAACATTACATTTTAGTGAAAATTTTAACCGGCTGTCTATTACGGTTCAAAAGATACAACCATTAATAGGTAGGACGGACAGACAGACAGACATACATCGTAGGATTAATAATAGGGTTCAACCCTTTGGGTACATCATCATCATCATTTCAGACGTACGACGTCCACTGCTGGATCGATTTCCAAAAGGGCCGGTTGGATGCAGCCTGCAACCAGCGCTTCCCTGCGGTCTCTTTTAGGTCATCTCATTTTGAAGTTGGTTTTTTAAATTGATAATTGTTGTATCTTGTGGTGCTACGGAACCTTCAGAGCGCGAGCCCGACTTGCACTTGGCCAGTTAATTTTTTCATGTTGCTATCTTGTATTTATGATAACTTCACCTAACCGGTGACCATCCTTAAACTCAAAGGACTCTATTTTTTATCTCATTGAAAAAAATAGTTACGATTTTTTAATCGTCATCTGTAGGTAGATATATACATACGTGTACGTTAAATACAATACCTACCCTATTTTATGTATTATGTCGTCCAGTAAAAATACAATTTTAATACTATTACTGATAACAGAAGACCAAACAGACCAATATACTGTAAGGCAGCTTAACAGTTCTCAATACTCAACAATTTCCAAACCTTTTTGCACAAATCGTTAAAGTTTAATTGAATCCAATACTTTCCGTTCCAAACAACGATTTTATGACACCTGAAATATATCACAGATAGGTTATTGAGTTTCAAACTTGCAGCGTAGGTACGGGAATATTCGCGGAGGTCGAATGTGCCAAAAACTTTAACTGGAATCTCGCACGGGGTAAGTCTCGGGTAGAGTGTAGGTGCCCCGCGACACCTCGAGTGGTCTCGGCGTGCAAACTATGTCTTTGTTTCCAAGTGTCTGTTTACTGTGGTGAGGTGTTTATTTGACGCCACCTAAAATAATTTAAAAATACGACCTGAATAAACAATATTATGACGTTTTTCAGCGGTGTTGACTTTGAGGATACGGTAAAATAAACAGAATTGCGGAAGACATTTTTAAAAGGTTTTGCTAGGGAACTTTTTGCACTCAAAAGAAAAATTTAAAATATACCCCTATATCTATTACCTATCTTTGATAAATGCTAAATTTATAAAGCCTATATAGCTTCGCGAAATATTGCCAACCACCCCGCACTTAATTCCCCCTAGGGGCTTCAATTTCGTCGCAAAATTTAGTACCTACAAAACAGCTTACGTCGCTATACCCTGTATTAAGGACACTTTCTATCATCACAGTCAATTGTGAGCTTGTCGGCCTAAAAACGTGATATCACAAAGAGTGTCGGTGTAGGGCGAGAGAGAGCGGGCGGAGCGAGGTCGCGCGGCCGCGGAGGGCCCTTGGCTTTGTTCCACTGGCAACAATGCCACCGAGGGCCCACTTGTGCGCACTTGTATCGGATGCAAGCGATGTTTCGTTCGTGTGGATTAGGGTTTCAAGACAGGGTCGCACTTCGACTTTTCCGCTCTTTTTAGCTGTTCCGGTCTTTTTACGCGTAAGGGGTTGTTAATCTTGTTCACGTCCTAAAGCGCTTTGGACAATTTAATCTTACAAAATGAAATCCTTCGTATAGTTTGTATGTGAACAATATGAAGCATGACTTCTTTACATATTTGTGTCTATTTCAGATGATTTTAAAATTTAGGGTAAAAATTAATGAGTGATACTTTATTTCGGCAATTAGGTGAACAATAATAGGGGGAATTGATGGAACGGCCCTAATTTAAGCCAAACAGATTGAGTAGTAATTGTAGCGAAAAAAAAATAGGTAAGTATGTGCCCGTGAGCTAACACATCGAAGCATTAGCAGGATACTCCTTTCCAATCCTAAGAAAATATACATAAAAGTACAAATAAACAGATGGTCACCGAAAAATCTATATGGGTTCCTGTAGTATAATGGCGAACCATTCTTTCTACACGACACCTGTAACTTTTGTAAACCCATTATACGCAAAAAATACTACTAATAAACTAATACTAATAGATTCGCTTTATAAAACCCTAAAAAACAATCTATATTTTTTAATTTTATTTATATTACACGGGAATTACTCACGTATGATTAAGCCGGTTATAAAGTGAGACGCAGCCGCACGCGCGTGTTCACCTTGAAAAAGACCGCCTAATGCGGTTGAAACAATAGTCGGAGTAACCCAGCTTAATTTTACGTGAGTAAATCCCGTGTAATATAAATAAAATGTGTGAAAACCACCTCAGTTTATATATTTTTTATTTTCCTTCATTGTCTAGAAACCACATTGCAAAGAATACGTCCCTGCTTGCAAATAGTAGTAATTATATGATATTTATGCGAGTTGCCCCTCCTCTCTCGTCTCAAGCGTCCGTAAGAAGTGAGGCGATATGGCGACGAAAGTTATGACCCAGCACAATAATGCCATCAACTAGAAGTTTTTGAGTCAAAGACGATGCAATTATGATGAAACGACGTAGCAAATATATTTTTACTTTATAGCGATGATAGGTCAGTTGGCGTGTTTGAATTACAAATCGCAGGGAATGGTTTGAAATACCAACAATGAACTTGAGCTGCCGGTTAAGAAAAACATCGTGAGGAAACCATAGTATGGTAGTAGGGCACTCTTCAATGCTCAACTGGCTAGCTACGACCCTCAAGTAGAAAATCTGTCGCCAAGCACCTCTGCAAATCTGCTGTAACCAATAGTTATTTGTGTCACAAGGGGACAAAGTAATATTTAGTTCGTGTAGGGCGTTATTTTGAATTCAGAGCGTAGCGAGCAGAATCCAAGCCCAATGAGGGATTCTAAATTAGATTTCTGAGCGTAGCGAGGAATTCAATATACGCCACCCGAAAACAAAATATTTTGGGTTCGAGTAATACACACTATCTTACATCACTACCCTTGAGAAAAAGACCATGAGTTTATCACCATAGATAAATTAATGTCAGTTTGTGAAAAAAAAAAACATTCAACATCACACGATTGCTTTAACCTAACCACGATACGATTAAAATAAGAATAGGATCGGTCTAGCACCATTTTGTGACGTCAAGACGGTTATTATTCAGTAACTTTGGTACAATTTGCAAAAAAAGAAAAAATATCGTTTATTTTTAATATAAATGTATATATATGTCGGAGAACACCCGGTACTAGGATGTTTTTTGAAGCTGTGACGTCATTAGTGCTGATGATACTGTTTCCATCACTGGGTTCTACCATTGGAGATAAAACCTTAACTGGCAGAACTACTCTCTTCTAAGCAACTTTGTAGTTTTTAGGCTGTACCAAACTGACTTATTCACGGGGTAGGTCAAAGAAACACATTGAAAGTTCTCATTATTAATCCTTGTTCCTTTATTTCTGCATAGACCCTAAGAAGGTGCTCTATGCTAATGCTGATTTACCGCCACGTTCGTAAAACCCTAGACGCTTATAGAAGAAGGGCAAGAAACTACAGCGCCATCACTTTATCACAATTATTATAGAATAACACTTTTCATAACACTTATTGAGCAATAAATAGTAGTTAACAAAATAGTAACAGCACTCTAAGTGCACCGGATATCGCTTCAAGCAAGACTGCCTGTTTCTGCACTTTGTACTGTGCTCGATGAATGCCTCAAACAGACTGAGCCTGGCTCCACAACAGCTCGCCATTTTATAACAAAGATGGCGTCATGTCGTTGTGAAGTCATAACACTGTTCATTAAAGATCTACAAATAACCTACTTTACAGTAGTTTATAACTTGTTAAATAATCTTAACTATTTACAGAACTTAGCTCTTATTAACACTTAAGCTAAACATTTAAATAATAGAAACAAGGCGCCATGTTTTTCGTTTTGTAAATCGAATATCAAATCAGCTGTCTTTTAATGTAATCATTAACTAATGATTTTAAACCTAATGTTTATCGTTTACAAATCAAGACATGAATTTAGCAATAGATAACTTTACATTTAACTAAAGATTAAATAGTCTTGTGTCATTGTTTCCTGTCCGGGATGAGAACAAAACATATTTCTATATTTTAGTTTTCCACAGTTAACTTTACGCTTAAATAAGTAAACTAATTACATCAATCAGTTTGTAAACCTTTCTGGTCTTCATTTTAACGGACATTGTTGAATTCGACGTTATTATTTAGAAGCTTATATTGGTCTTGCGCCGACATATATATATATATTTTGTATTATTTTTTCACATTTCTTTCGTTGCGAATTGCCGTCTTGACGTTACGAAATGGCGCTAGACCGATTCAAATCTTATTTTAATCGCATTGTACGCTAATATATCAGAATCGTGAACGCGGACCAATCAGAAGAGAGAAAGCTGAAACTCCCATATAGGAACAAACTTGACTTTGGTTCCCACAATTCTCAAAAGCCAAACATAGTTTTTTTAATATGTGTGATGAAATGATATTTTTTTTTGAAAATAAAATCAAAAACCGACTTCAAGACTATACAAAGTAAAAAAAACATACATTGTTTAAAAAGAGATTGAAAGTCCTCATAAAAACTTTTGCTGAACCACAAACCGAAACGTCATCTGTGCTGTGTATTTGGTATTTCTTAAATTTTCAAAACGAGCTGAATCCATATTGGTAAAAAAAAAAATGAGACTACTTCTCAGGTGTGACCTACCAAACAAAAAAGTTACATCAAATTTGATGTAACTTTTTTGTTACGCAAATACATCAACATAATTATTAAGCGGATTAATCGCGTGACAAACATACAAAAAAAAAAAAAATTGTCGAATTTATAACCTCCTTTCGTCGGTTAAAAATGATTTTTATATTGTACACGAAGAAACGTACTCTAAGTTGCCATAGGTAAATAAGAATAATCACATTTACTAAGCACTTTGTTCCTAGTTATGACCACTCGATGCATACAGAGTATTACAAAAACCTGCGTCGAGTTACTAACTGCGTAAATCGAAAACTTTTTCGCCGGAGAGGTCGACCATAAAGCTTACATTTTCAGACTTCAAGGTAGTGTAAAAACTTTCATAAAATTTAATTAATTTTGCTCGTAGGAGTTTGTGGAATTTTGATGGGGAAATGTGTAGGTAAATATTGTGTCCGACAATTTTGAGTCAAAAAATTTAAGAGTCCATTGAGATTGGATAGGTTTTTTTTTTTGTATTTTGAAAATATTTTTTTTCAAGACCATATCTATTTTTTAATGGGCAAGTGTCTTTATTAACTAAACAAAATACAAAGGCTGGTAGGGCTGGTGTGGCTGCCAATTCGGCAGAGCAGCACAAGCGACGCAAATATGCTAACCTCGAATCGGCAGTGGTTACATATTTGAGGCGTTTGGGGTCGAGACATTGGGCCCTTGGGGACCGGGAGCTCACCTAATTTTCACAAATCTTTCAGAGCGCCTGGTTAAAGCTACGCGTGACCAAAATGCTCGCGTGTTTCTGTCTCAGTGCATAAGCATTGCCATTCAACGTGGTAATGCCGCCAGCATGCTGGGTACGCTGCCAACTGGTAGTGGGTTTGAGCATTTGGATTGTCTTTAGACCTTCAACGGTATATGGGCAGTCTAACTGTATTTGTAGTGATAGTATTTTACCTTGTAACTATTTTATATGATTTTTGTCAATATGTGGTGATATATTAGTTAAATATTGTAGGTGATCTACATTTAGAAGTTAATACAATTTTAGGGTAGGTATTCAGTTTTTGATAAATTTTTGAATTCTGAATAACCGTCATCCCCTTTTTATTATCAACATCTGGGAGTCGCGAGTGAATCGGACTTTTCTAGACCAACGTGCTCTGCATCAGCCAGTAAATACAAACGTCCACTGCTGCACAAAGGCCTCTCGATTATATATTTTTTTTGTTAAAATTTTCATGACCTTGAATTCAATATCCTTTAATCGTAATATTAAACAGTTTACATAGTCTTAATAGCGTCAAACAAGTCATAGTCACAGTCAGAGTCAAGCTAAATAAGTCACGGTCAAGTCAAACTCATGCCCCTGTAAAGTGGTGAAGACTTTACAAGAAGCTCCTAGGGAGTTTTGGAAACATCACGAAAAGACTCGTTTCACCTCGTTATATCACTCGAGCACGTTTACGAGCACTTAATAAATAATAATTCACCATTTAGTACACATTTACACTCGAAAATACACAAGTTTAGGAAAATAATCCAACGAGCCGACATGTTTTTTCCGCGTTGGCGCCAAAACCCCTCTCTCTTATATTTTTTTTTTTTTTTAAATTTATTTCATGACCATGGATCCAGTGTCCTTCAGTCGGAATAATAATGTTTATACAAGGTCTTACAAAAATTTTACATAACTAAACATCATATTTTTTCTACACTATTTACAATATACTTAAAAATAGCCTTAAAATAAACTTCATTTGTTAGCAAATCTAGAACTTGGCGGGGAACACTAATTGAATTCTCTTCTGAGATGTCACTAATGTCACTGACAAACAACAGCCGTTGAATGTTGAATCTATCGCATTCGAAGATAATATGAGAAATGTCTGCATTAGATTTAGAACAATATGTACATTTATCTTCATCAATTATTTTTAACCTATAAAGATGAGCTGGGACCAGGCAGTGTCCGAAGCGAAGGCGATTGATAATTGTGTAAAACTTTCTGCTGCAGTAAGAATTGGACCGGTTATACCAAGGTGTTATCGGTAAGTCTCGCTGTATCTCTGCGTACCACTTTCCTTTAGTCTCAACGGTGATGTCCCAATATTCTTTCCATATTCTTCGCGATTGGCTTTTAAACAGGTGGTAAAAATCCGTGAACGGGACCTTCATATCTGTATGATCCTCATCATAATCTTGACGAGTCGCCAAGTCCACTACCTCATTGCCGAGTATGCCACTGTGTGAGGGAACCCATACAAATTCTACATGTTTCGTTTGTTTAATGATTTGTATAATTTCTTTTATTTGATATACTATATAATTAAGCTTATAGGCAAAATTGCCATTGCACAAGGTTGACAGTACGCTTTTAGAATCACTGACCACCATTATATTTACATTATTTACACAATTTTTCACAAATGTTAAAGCAGATAGTATGGCATAGCTCTCTGCTGTAAAAACGCTACAATAATTTTCTAACTTAATGCATTTGGTATCTTTTGTTTGAGGATCATAATATGCTGCTTTAACACCTGTAACACTTTTAGAACCATCTGTGTAAATAACATAAAAGTTTGGTTTGGTGCTAAGGAATTCCAAAAAATCAAATTTATTTTTAATCGAATCTAAATTACAATCAACATCAAGATAATTAACCAAAGCATTGTATGGGCATTCATATATTGGCCACTTATTATTTACATACATATTTGTCACACATTTACTAACATGTGACATTATGGTTGACATTTCAGGTAAATCCCCGGACAAGAGAGTGTAACCTGATATGTTAGAAGTTTCAACTGAATTGGAGATCTCTACAGGGTGTGAAACATTATTTAACACTACAACATTGTTGGAAGATAGTTCCTTCAGGCAAAATCGCTCAGCCAGTTGTAGACGTCGCAAAACTAATGGAGATATACAATTCTCAATTTCCATGGAATTAATAGGGGTAGAGCGCATAGCTCCACTAATTATCCTCAAGCCCATATTTTGTATTACATCAAGTTTTCTTAATAAAGTGCCACTAGCATTCATATAGGCTAAACAGCTATAATCAAAGTGACTTCTTACTAGACTTTTATACAACATATTCAGTGTTTTGGGATCAGAACCCCAAAAAGTGCCGGCTAAACATCTTAAAACATTAATACTTTTCATAGCATTTTGACAGATATAATTTACATGTTTATCAAATTTCAATTTGTTATCTATTATTACACCTAAAAATTTGTGATTATCAACTATAGGTATTATTTCATTGTTATAAGTAATTTTGGCCTGGGGAAAGGGGTCTTTACTAAATATAACAGCAGAACTTTTTTCCGAGCTAATATCCAATTTTAAAACATTACTGTAATAATGTTGCAGTTGATGCAATGCTGTATTCATTCTGTTTATAGCTATATCCATATTTTGACTTTCGGTATATAATAACAAATCATCTGCAAATTGTAAGATTTTAATATGTGTATTGTCCACATATTCAAGAATTTGAGATGTGTAAAAACCATACAACTGAGGAGATAAAGTTGCCCCTTGCATTGTTCCTTTATTAACTGTTCTTGGTCCATGTAATTTGTTATTATATTTTACATATAAAGTTCTTTGATACAAAAAGTTAAATATCCATTTTAATATTTTACTCGGTAAACCTAAGTCATGCAAAACATGAACAAGGCTTTCAATATTAACATTGTCGAAAGCACCTTTAACATCTAGAAACACACAAATGACATTAGAGTGACTGAGTTTTGTTTTTTTTAAATCTGATATAAGCGATACAAAACTTTCTGAGCAACTTCTACCCTTCCTAAATCCGAATTGTATGTCTGGTAGCTTGTTCTGTGATTCAGCAAAGTAATCTAAACGAAATTTTAGCATGTTTTCAAAAAGTTTACCCAGACAGGAAGACAAAGAGATTGGTCTATAGGATGATGCATTATTTGCAGGCTTATTTGGTTTTAGGATAGGAACAACACATTGAGTTTTCCATGATTCTGGTATAGCTGTGATATTCCAAAGTTTGTTATAGATTTCTAGTAATATATTCAAGGCATTTGGATGTAATTTTTTTATTAATTTGTATGGTATGTTATCCATCCCTGGTGCTGTATCTTTCCTACTCTTAAGTGAAATGTGAAGCTCATTCAGTGTAAAGGGCTTAATCAGAAAATCTATATTGTCATTGTGGTCTGGTCTGTCTAAAATATCACGCAGTTTGTTCTTATCTAATTGTGAAGAATCCGTTAACTTATCTAAGAAACTTGGTACCCACTCATCATTTAAGGATCTGTTATGTGAACTACCTATCCTTTTAAATTTTTTAATGTATCCCCATATTCTAGAAACAGGAGTCATTCTATTAAAACTAGCGCACAATTCATGCCATGAATTTATCTTTTCTTCTTTTAATGTTTTTTTCTTTTTAGCATCTAATTTTTTGTAATTTATATAATTAGGAATAGTAGGCGAATCTTTATAAACTTTAAGAGCCTCTTTAGACTTTTGAACAGCATCATCGCATACTTTGTTCCACCAAGGGGCTGGTTTTCTTAACACTCGGAGAGTTTGATTCGGCTGTTGTTTTGGGACTGTCACATCTCTAATATTATTCAAAATATTTACATAACTATGGTATAATTCAATGGGCACCGTATTTTGCATATCAAGTTGAGAAAAGCAATTTTCAGATAGAGTGTTAAATTTAGACCAGTCGGCTCTATTATACATATATTTCCCTTCCACAGGACGGACCTCATACACTGATGGCTTCACATTTACGTCTACTAAAGTTGGATAATGATAACTACCCATTGGATCATCACAGACATGCCATTCACAGAGAGGAGCTATCGAAGAACTAACCAAGGCCAAATCAATTGCTGAAGCATTTCTATTTGGATATTGAACAGTAGTTGGGCTACCATCATTCAGAACACACAAATCGAATTCATCTATAAGATTATACAACTTATTACCTCTGCTATTGTTTGTATGACAGCCAAACAATATGTGATGTGCATTAAAATCTCCCATGATGACACATGGCTTAGGAGTTTCTAACAATAACTTTTTCATTTTATTGCTATCAAACCTGGTGGGGTGAGGAGGACAATATACACACAGAACATATAATTTACCTAATGATGTTTCTATTGAAATGCAAATATTTTGAACAGGTTCAAAAAATGATGTGTCTACAACCTCATATTTTAAATGTTGTTTAATTAATATGCCAACTCCGTTATGTTCATTTTTAGAATTTTTATAAATCAAATTGAAAGGTGTAAATGCAGGGATTGTACTATTACTTCTAAGCCATGTCTCATTCAACAGACATAAATCAACATTTTGCTCAGATATAAATTTGTATAATAGGGTTTTCTTATGCAGTAAGCTTTGTATGTTAAACTGTGCTATACGTAAATATATGTCCATACAATTAAATTAAATTAGATAGTAAAATTTCTTTAATTCTTTTATTTGTAAGGGGTACATTATCGCTATTGTTACCAAGAGCAATAAGAGTTTTTACTAATGCATTAATTATAATTTCATTTCCTAGAATTTGCTCGGTGTCAAGCACCTTGCAAACTTTATTTACACTTTTATCCCATTGGGAATCTCTAGGGTTTTTCAAAGCTGGAAATGCTTTGGGATCATTTTTATTGGGTGGCATACTCACAACAGTGGCGTACGAGTGGCTCAGGTTGACATATTTACTTTTTTTTTCTTCCATTTTCTTCTGTTTAATAGGGCAGTCCTTCGAAATCGCCAAGTGGTTTCCGGAGCAGTTAATACACACAATATCTTCAACATCGCATTCCTTGTAAGAGTGGCGACCTGCGCACGATGAGCACATCTGCTCTCCTCTGCATACTTTTGCTGAATGATTGAACTTCAGGCATCTATAGCATTGTACCAACGGTGGGATGTAAGTGCGCACCGGATATCTAAATAGTCTGATGTAAACATATTGTGGCAATGAAGTCGCTGCAAATGTTACAGCTACAGTGCCTAGTGGAATCAGTTTCCCTTCCTCCTTTCGCATAAATCGCTTTATCGAAATTACTTCTGTATCGCATGTGATGTTCTTGTAGATTTCTTCATTGGACATGGTTACAGGAACATGTCTGATGACTCCAATAATTTCCGTCATATAGGCTGGTATGAAAGCTTTGAGATTATGTGTATTCAAAAAACTGTCCATGTTCAGGAAATTGTTCGCTGGGGCAGGCTTTTTGAATGTAACACCAACTTTGTATGCATTTATTCTGTGGACACCTACAATGCCCTTGACATTTTCCGAGAAAAGATTTGTAAGGGTAATTGGGTTTTTATTCCCAACTTTCTCCTGTTCCGTAGACTCGACATAAACAACACAATCACCACTATGATTTTCTGGAAATAGTCTTTTGTATAAAGGTTTGGTGAACAGTTTGTAAATTGCACTCTCATTAGGTCTAGTTGTAGTGTGTAGTTTTCTCTTTTTTCCTACCAGGTCAACGGGGTCCCCCCCGTCGCTGGCGACACTCATAGTTTATAGTCTCAACTATTTACAAATGTATTATTTACACAGAAATACGAAATATTTACATAAGAAATTGAAAATAAAAATTGCTAGATATTTGAAACGCCCGCTTAATTCGACTTCCCGCCAAAAAGTCTCCCTCTCTCTTATATAAAGGGGGGTGTTGCCATAATATGATAGCCCGTTGGTCTAGTTGGTAGTGAACCTGCCTACTGCGCTTGGGAGCGTGGGTTCGATTCCCACTTAGGACAAACATTCATGTGATGAACATTTGTGTTTGTATTATATCTGGGTGTTAATATCTACTTAAGTATGTATAAAAAAATATGTTTATGTATATCCTACTCTGACAGTCATATCACAAGCTTTGCATAGTTTGGGGTCAGATGACCGTGTGTGCAAAAATGTCCCGAAAATTTATTTATTTATCCCGACACTTGGCAGGCGGCTTGGGGATCGCAGTACGTTCACCGTGTACTAATATGATGCTGCTGCCTATCCTCCGGTGGTTCTAGTCGCAATTTTAGGACATACCCGGGTCCGCAACAAATCTTCACATTATTCAGGCGAATTCGAGTTCGCAAGCCTATTTCTAGCAAAACTGGGCCTTTCATAAAAATATCTTAGTGTTGTGTAATACAAGGTTTTTAAGTGAGCGTGTAAGGCGGCACACTCGAACCCTGCTTAAGTACGAGTCCGGCTAAATGCCGGAAGACGTGAGGGCCTTTCGCTTTGTTATAGCGACAATGGGAGGGAAATGTCTTTCCACTTTTCTACTCGAATATGTATATTCTGAATAGAGACAGTTTTGTAGAGGTATCAATAGGGTACGTTCGATTTCGTTCTTGCTTTCTTGTCGCTTAGATTTTCTATCAAAAATACACTCTGTGATCACAAACGTAGTCCAGTCTTTATATTTAAATTATTATATTCTATCAAAAACTCTGTAACATTTATTTTTAGGGTTTTGTACCCCAAAAGGAAAAAAAACCCTTATAAGATCACTTTGTTGTCCATCTGTCTGTCTGTCCGTCTGTCCGTCTGTCATTAAAACTAATACAAAAATACGTTTGTTGTATGGGGACCCCCTTTCGTTTTTACTTTTTGACTTTTTTATTATTTGTTAGTCAATCCGCGGTCACATTACATATTCTGTGAAAATTTCAACTGGCTATCTATTACGGCTCGAAAGATACAGCCGTTAATAGGTAGGACAGACTGACGGACATACAGACAGATATCGTAGGCTTAGTAATAGGGTCCCGTTTTTAACCTTTGGGTAAGGAACCCTAAAAAGGGTAATAAGTAAAAGCGTCTAACTTGGCATGATTATAGTACACACTCTAAAGTATAATAACAAATAATAAATAATGGCCAAGTGCAAGTCGGTGACAAGTTTCTGTTCATTACCAAGTTATAACTGGTACTTCATCAAAACTCGCGTGAGGATTCATTATAAATTATTATTATAACACCGGCTTGCACTCAGGATTATGTTTCTTTCGGTCGAGACAATCGTGAGTGCAAGCCGGTGTTATAATAATAATTTATAAGTAGTAATTTCATTTTTGAATTTTGTTGTGGTACGGAACCCTCAGTGCGAGCCCAACTCGCACTTGCCCGATTTATTTTTCTTACCTCCGTGATACACCCACAGAGATCTTGGACGCGTAGGTGAAATTTTGACGTTATAAAAACGCCTCATTATAAAAACGGAGTTTTAACTTTATTTGAAAGAAATCTCAAACGAACGCATAGGTACTTATATTATATCTATACTAATATTATAAAGAGGAAAGATTTGATTGTTTGTTTGTTTGTTTGCATTGAATACGCTCCGAAACTACTGAACCGATTTGAAAAATTCTTTCACTGTTGAGAAGCTACACTATCCCCGGGTAAAAAAAAAAAAAAAAGATTTACTATTTTAACTTTGCGTGTTTGACAGTTCTAAGACAGGACAACGTCTGTCAGGTCAGCTAGTTATATATATGGCGATAATTGCACAGATTCTGCGAAAGTGCGCTAAAAGAAGTTGAATCTAAATTCATCGACTACAAATAAAAGTGGAGCTGTGAAAGTTCTACGGTGCAATTAAACCGCACTTTACTGCTACAGTCCCTTGATATAAAGAACTTTAAAGAAATGTCCTTTCGAACCGTAGAGCTACCATCATATTGGAAGAGTAGGACGCGGTGTTGAATTTCTATGATTTCAATCATATTAACTTATCTGTTTACATTGGCCATATAAATGTAGATAACAAACTATGACCTCGTTCGTTTCTATGTATGTTTTAAGGGGTTCCGTTATACTACAAGAAATCCTTATACATTCGTTCTGTCCATCCATCTATCTGGCTGTCCTTTCGTATTTTTAGGGTTCCGTACCTCAAAAGGAAAAAACGGAACCCTTATAGGATCACTTCGTTGTCCGTCTGTCTGTCCGTCTGTCAAGACCCTTTTTCTCAAGAACGCGTTAAGGTATCAAGTTGAAATAAATACTAAATACTTGGGTCTATGGTTTCTTTTGGCTGTAAAAAAATTAAGTTGTAAGTCAACGCAATCAAAAGATATGAACGTTTATGTCGCATATTTTGCAATTTCACAGGTAAATCAAAACCGTTGACCTAGAATCATCAAATTTGGCAAAAGGCAAGGTCTTATAGCACATATATAGGAATAAATCTGAAAGTCATAAATTTGAAGTTATATTATTTAAAAATAATTATTTTGCTATTACAAACTTATATTTTGTAGTTGGAATGTAAAGAAGAACCTTATAGTCAACTACAAAATTAAGTTTGTCTTTCAATATTTTAACTTCAGTTAGTATTAATTTTTTTTGGATTCGCGCTCTAACTGTTCTGTCCAACGGAACCCTCAGAGCAAGAGTCCTACTCGTACTTGTCCGGTTTTTTTTATAACGAAATGAAGTAACTGTTATAGACATAGAACCTTGTATTTCGAACATTTTCTGATTATGTTTTTTTTGAGTAGACGTTCTAGCAGTCTAGCTCAAAGGTAGGCTCTTTTCGTAAAATTATTTTGACAACGAATATTTCACAATAAAAAGTATATGATATGCCGGAAATCGGGATGACACCACTCTGAAATTTGGCTCTAATTTAAGGCCACAGAGCTTCGTTCGTATTTTTTTTTTGAAGTGCGAGTCGGGCTCGCTTACTTAGGGTTCCATACCACCACAAAATACAATAATTATCAAATTAAAAAACTAACTTCATAATTAGTTAATTATGCAATTTCGATTCAGTGAAAGAAATGATACGGTCATTTAAGTAATCTAATACGTTGCTTAACGTGGTAATTAACATACATTTTTCACCAACTGCCACTTCGCCATTATTTATAATTTGTTGTTATACTTTAGAGTGTGTACTATACCTATCCTGAACACATCTTTGTCATAGGAGCAAGCGGGTGCAGGGACGGAAGCGGGAATGGGTTATACAGATGCATTACAAAGTTAAGTAAAAGTCTCGTGGAAGTCCCTATTGTCAGAAAACTTGCGGATATTTGTGACTATGCTGCAATGCAGTTTGTTTTGTTGACTGTTTTTGAAATAGGGATTCGGACTTGGATATTTATTGTCTGTTTTTTTATTGTTTCTAAATACCTGATGAGTTTTAGGCTGTGAGTAAAATATTGGTGTAGTTTGCCGTAATGATTTCCTCAACTTACTCATTAGAGCAACACGGCTACTTAGATATCGGTTTTCATGTCGCCGCCGCGAGCGTGTCTTGTAGCTCTACGGCTTGGACGGACAAATTATCCTTTTCTCATAATGTTGATTTTGACGCAAATGCTACTATCATGGAGTATTGGTCCTACCTCTGGAGCTATGCACCGAAGTACCAGCTTAATCTTCTTGACTTGCAGAAAAGATCCGTCAGGTTTGTCGAACCTTTCTGGCAAGTAAGAGCAGCTGAGCTTGCGCCGGGACGTAGGTTCGCTCAGCTTGTTCTACAGATATTATAATGCGGAATGCTCTGATGAACCTCATCTCTCCATCCCGATTTTACCACCGAACCGGCCGCCATCGCCAGTAATGCCATCCACACATTATATATAACGTATTGTACGATTTATTCGATTCCTCCTGCTATACGTACCTGTAACTTGTGCAATGGCTTGCCACCTTCGGTTTTTCCTCCGAAGTTATAATATGGACTGCTTCAAACGAAGGGTTGATAGAGTCCTCAAAGGTCAATTTAAATTTTTATTTTCCTTAAAGGATATTCAATGGGTCCTTACAAACCTTAAATTAATACCTATAACGAGTTTTTATTTATAGTAAGTATTAACCTAATATAGGTAACAAAGAGAGTTAGTCCTCACAGCTTTGTGAATGTACCCAAAATACGTGGTAATCTGTGGGTCCCAAATTAGGCTACGCCTGTATCTTGGTAGGTAGGCAACGCACTGACAATGCCCCGAATATTGTACCTACGTGTCTATAGGCGGCGATGAGCACTTACTATCAGGTGGCCCGTCGCTTGTTAGCCACTTGAACTATCAAAAGAAAATAACTACGATAGTCTAAGATAATAAATAAGATAGATACAAATACCTGCCCTGGAGGCTATGTGTATCGCACACACGTGTAATAATGAAATTAACTTTCAAAAGAATTTATTAACTTGAAACATTCATGAAAATAGATTACAAAAGCTCGCTTCACTACTCATATTTGTTAAAAGAATCTTGTCGACTATCTCGTCTCTGAAATGGACTTTTTCTGCACAAAGAAAACATTTTACCTGTTTATATTTTGGAGGGCGGAGCTAGGAAGGGGGTAAGGGGGAGAGATAAAAATCAAATAGATGTTGTTTCACTGCACGCCGTTCCGTCGCGCAGCCATATGCACGTGACGACAACTGGCTGGCATATCTTGACACTTGCTGAGAAATAACCCTTCTACACTGAGATTTTATGACCGGGTCTAGGATTTCAGCTTCACTTATGCGGTACATTGTTGAATTATAATATTACATATATTGCATTTTGACTTAGTTACTCGTGTCCTCATGTGTTTTTAAATTGACTTAGATTTTCTCATTTTTAACCTAAGCCCCCGAAGCAAACTGAGGGATGTTATAAATTTAACGTGTGTATTTGTGTGTTTGTCTCTGGCATCGTAGTTCCCAAACGGCTGGACCGTTTTTTTAATTGTTTGAAATGTGACTTGATCAAGATTGTTCTTAGCTATGATTCAAGACAATTTGTTCAGCCGTTTGAAAATTATCAGCTCTTTTATTTGGGTGTTAACATTTTTAATGTAGGCTGGATGTCAGCGACTCTCAAAATGTCTTTGATCCATTGGAGGCCTACCTACGCTGCGTCTTCTGGTTCGTGGTCTCCACTCCATCTCTCCACACATCTCCACTCAAGAACCGAAACCGTAATGTAGGTATACTATACCAATATTATAATGAGGAAAGATTTGATTGTTTGTTTGTTTGTTTGCATTGAATAGGCTTCGAAACTACTGAACCGATTTGAAAAATTCTTTCACTGTTGGGAAGCTACACTATCCTCGGGTAACATAGGCTATAATATATTAAAAAAAAATAGGGATCCTTACTAAAACTCAAAGGAGTAAAAAAATTTGATTTACAATTTTAACTTTGCGTGTTTGACAGTTCTAAGACAGGACAACGTCTGTCAGGTCAGCTAGTTACTTATAATTTGGATAACAATTTCTGAGAAATATTAGTAGTATAAAGAATAAACACTAACTCACTCTCTCACTTTTTAACAGACGAAAAAAAAAAGGAGGTTCTCTATCCTTCAGGATATTTTTAGAAATATTTAAACCGGCTTACTTTATCAAGTTTTCAAAATACTCAGTTGAAAAAAAATGCAGTTCAAATATAAAATTCAAACACGATAAGGTTTTCGAAGTTTTAAAAGCTTTTAACTTCAAATTATAAAATGATAAATTATTATAAAATTGCAAACTGTTTGATATAAAATATGCGAGGAGATTGCAATGGGCTCGTAACAGCGTAAAATATTTCCTGTAATATTGCGGTTACCTGCGACAAGCACTAGTGCGGCGTAAATATATTTTTATAAATAATTGCCTTTGCTAGCGTTGCGTGTTAACAAATATTTTACATGAGACAAATTTTATGGCGATTCAGAGCAGCGCGATGCACGAAATTACCAAAATCGGTTGGTCGCGCTACTGTTTTCACCTGAAGTATGTTTCGGCTGACGTAACGGTCATGAAACGTATTTTGGCAGAGCGATAAGGAAATGACACAAAGAAAACAAACTACAGTCCGCTTCGGCCGAAAATTTGTTAGCGAGCGGAGCGAGGGCAGAGAGGGGCGCACGAGATAGCGCGACTGTCAAACTTATTGGAACGATGTCAAAGATTGCTCGTAGCGGATATCTATCTACCTTCCCACTCTTCCTTCTCACTCACTGTTGTGGCCAATATCGATATTGGATGTTTTGGGCAATTAATTTAAACGTTCTTCTTTATCAAGTTCCAAAAAGCTGTGTCGAAAAAAATCACGGTTCAATTATCACGATTCGATTTTCGTAAAGTTAAAAAGCTTTTTAATTAAAACGTCTAACCGAGGCTATTGAATAGTGCTTAATTGATAAAATCTGCAAAATATTAAGTGCCCAAATTATTTTGAACGATCCATTAGAAGTTACATGATACTCGTCGACAATATCTGAAAATCAAAGAGATTTCCAGCGGTGGCAGATTTAAAATATTTCCGAAACCGACAGATTCGTTCTATTGAAAAGCTGTTCGAACCTCGTCCGTTAGAAGCTTTTGTCCAGTGTAAGGCTGTTAAAGAAAGAGGTATAATAGGACAGGCATTTGTAAGATTGCCTCCACTCGTAGTCGGGTCGATATATCGCAGGCATTGTATATTCACGGGCCTACTTCAGGTTAGGAACGTTAGATTCGAACGAGCACGCCACGCAAACACGATTGACGTATTATCGTTTTGTCTCGGAATAGCCTTCGTGGAAACGATTTCAATGGCCGCCGACCCATTTAATTTAACAGACAATGTATACAGAGTGCAGAGCGGCGATTTGTCAAGGGAATGAATCTCAACAAAGGGCGTATTCATTTGAATGGCAACTTGTTGTACGAGACCGTTTTAATTTCATAAGTCGTTTATCATAATCAAGAACGGCGGAGGGGGTAGGATAGGACCCTTGTCAGTGTCTGAGGAAACGTCACATACCTGTTCGGACAATGCGGACGGCCGGACGAGGCTTCGTCATATTTGATTTGATGCTTTTAGATTACTTTGGAACTATGATTTACTTTGAATAGCGAGTCACTATTTTCTCTCTTTTTCAATAAAACTTCAGGACGACAGGAATGAAAATCAGCAGTTAGATACTATCCATTAACCAATCACGTTATGTGTGATCACAACTTTTTTGTAGTTTTAGCTCCAGACGTTTTGTCTATATAACCAGTGTCAAGTCTAGTTTAGAATTTTCAAGTACTTAATCGATAATTTCAAGTTTTAGAAGATTACAAACAAGTCATAGTCACAGCCAAGCAAAGGAAGTAATGGTCAGGTCCAACTCATGCCACTAGTAACGCGGTGGAGACTTTCCTAAATGTTTCTATGTAGTTTTGGGATTTTTATGACATTCGTCCTAATTATATCACTTGAGCGATGGTGGCCGAGTGGTAGCATGTGCGCTTTACCCGGTTTGATCCTTGGCTCTACGCAAATGATTTATTTGTATAGTTTCATGCCATCGCTCAAAAAACGGTGAAGTTCTGTCAACATCGCGAGAAGTTTGTAACATGAACCTTAAAAATTCGAAGACAAATGACGTTCACAAACATGCACTGGGCCAGCATGGTAGATTAGGGCCTACTTCTTATGCTCATGGTGGGTCTCTGAGCTAAGGGCTGTGTCCCAACAGTGGGAACATGACAGGCTATTAATACGTGATATCACTTGCCCACATATACACTTATAGCAGCACCCTGTAATTTCACTCGATTTCCTAAAGGAATCACAGCAACTGTTAATCCAGAGAATATGCTACCTCCATATCAAATTCCATGCAAATCCGTTTAGCTGTTACGGAGTTGAGTGCGGACAAACATGGATACTTACACACAAACTTTCGCATTTATAATATTAGTGTAATAATCCACCATCATTATATATTTACCACTCGAAAATACACAAGTTTATGTAAATTTTAAGAAAATTGGCGCTAGAATGTCCGCGACTATATTATATGTAGGATCATGCTAAATTGTATCGAATAAAATATGTTAACCAAAATTTTTTTTACCATCCTTAACTTTGATCAAAATCCTGAACGAAATCAAGTGCCTATATTAACTAAACAAAATACAAGCTAACACTACAGAAACAGTTTGACTGCCTATGGACCGTTGAAGGTCTAAAGAAAATCCAAATGCTCACCAGTTGGCAGCGTACCCAGCATGCTGGCGGCATTACCACGCTGAATGGCAATGCTTATGCGTTGAGCCCAAAGATAATATAAATCGTCATTAATAGAGCCCGAAAAACGCCAGCATTTTGGTCACGCGTCACATAAAGCTCTGAAGGATTTTTTAAAATTAGTTGAACTCCCGGTGCCCAAGGTCTCAATGTCTCAATCTTAACTTAAAATTGTTTCAGTTGTGTCACATTATAATGGGTTACCTGATACTGGTAAAATATACCAACAAATATTTTACCTTAGCGTATCTACCTCATTCGATTGGGTGATTATTCTCC
This sequence comes from Agriopis aurantiaria, assembly GCA_914767915.1. Classification (NCBI taxonomy): domain Eukaryota; kingdom Metazoa; phylum Arthropoda; class Insecta; order Lepidoptera; family Geometridae; genus Agriopis; species Agriopis aurantiaria. Next base: position 13,454,770 of record OU611986.1, on the reverse strand, counting down.
CCGCCAAGATCCACCCGCGAATTTAAGCTAGAGATAGCGCCTACGGTGAAAATAGATTATCTGCCGTATACCGTGTAATGTATAACCGGAATAACGCCTTTAGATACGCAGAAGAACTGTATAGGTAGGTAGGTAGTAATAATCATCATCATCATCAGCCAAAAGACGTCTTCTGCTGAATATAGGCCCCCCTTAGATTTCCACACTGATCAACAGCCTGCCATCTGCATCGACTGGATGCCCGCGACTCTCACGATGTTGTCGGTCCGCCTAGTGGTAGGCCTACCCAAGCTGCGTTATCCGGTTCGTGGTATCCACTCAAGAACATTTCTTCCCAATCGGTTAACGGTTATTCGAGCGATGTGGTCTGACCATTGCCACTTCAACTAGCAAATCTGAGCAGCTATTGTATGTTGGTGACTGTGATTCTTCGGCGAATATCCTCGTTTTGGATTTTATCGCGTAAAAAAACTCTGAGCCTAGCTCTCTCCATTGCCTGCTGTGCAACTTTGAGTTTATATCATCACTGGCAACACACACTGGTTAACGAGCCTAGTCTTTAGGTAATGTGTGTGTGTATTGTGTGTGTGTAATGTGGTATTTTGACGAGTTGGATTCTTCGGGTAACCTCTTTGCCTAAATTGGACCTACCTAATTGGAAAATCTGCAAACTCAGAGGTAGGTAAATGATATATCCTACTAATATTATAAACGCGAAAGTTTGTATGTATGGATATATAGATGTATGGATGTTTGTTCCTCTTTCACGCTGCAACGGAACAACGGATCGACCTGATTTGCATGGGTATAGTTCAAGAGCCAGAGAGTGACATAGGCTACTTTTCATCATCACCATTTTTCATAACTACGCAGATGAAACCGTGGGACGCAGCTAGTATTATATATTTAGTAAGTCTTGTAGTATCTGCGGAGTTTCCGATACGCTACAACATGGGGTTCTTCAAAATGCGTGTCTTATAAGGACGGCAACGTATTTGTGATGCCTCTGTGTTACAGGTATCCATAAGTGAAGTGGCGGTGACTGCTTCTTATCAGACTCTCGGAGCAGACCAACATGGGAGATATAGTAAAGTGGCGTGGCGGGTGCGAACGCATCTGGTCTGGTCTAAATCAGGCTTGATGCTTTTAGTTGAACTCACTGTGCGACGACCTTGTCGCTCTCTTTTGCACGTGCACTTTTAGTTAGTGTATTGGTGTCACTGTAAGTTTCTAGTAGTAATGCGTAAAAAACGAGTAAGTGTGCCGTATTTACAGTTTTTGCATTAAGCGGTTTCGGTATAGTGAAACTCTCACAAACTTTCGCATAATTTATGACATTATTGTGACTCTATTTACATCTTTTTATTTGTATGTGACGTTATGTGAAGAGGACGCACGAAGCATGGGGTCTTAAGTATCAATATTCGTTTTCAGCTATCGAATAACTATCTACTATGAATAATTTGATCAATTTGGTAATCATCGACGATTTACTGCATTCTGAATGGTTGTTCATGCACGAAGATTAGTCGGTAATTTTGTTCGCCGAACTCTTCACTGTCTGTAAACATGTCTAAAATTCTAATGGGTGTTTCATGTTGCCGCAACATAAAACTAGCCAAGTGCGTGTCATGACATGTATATGGTAGAGTTCCGTACCCAACGCCACATAACGCTAAAAAACGAACATAGCACTGTGGACGTTTCAGAGATGTATTAGCATGACATAACATTAAAAATAAGACTAGTAGGGCAAAATTCTTTGGAAAGATCATTTTACGAAAGGGTTTATGATCTTTGAGCTAGAACGTCTTGAATTTATTACAGACGGATGGACGGTCAGACGGACTGAAAAACGGACGGACGGACGGAAGGACGGGCAGACGGATAGATGGATAGGCGGACAGACGGACAGACATATGGACAGAATGCAGTGACCTGTGACAGTTGTTTGACGTCGGGTAAAAAAGTTTTATGAATCGAGATGAAGAGCAAGAAAAAGTACAGCTTGATTGTTTTATGTTCTAACATGATAGATATCACGCATACATACTTTAATGTACACAATTTCTCCGAGGTAATAAATTGCTAGTTCTAGCATAGACGCTCCTATTTTCCGTCACCAATCTACGTCAGAATAATTAACTTTGAGATATCAACATGAACTTATGAGCAAATACATTTATTCGTCGGTCGATTGAACGTGTAAAGATTCAAACACATTTCGCTCACGTGCTTCCTACTTCTTGCCAGTAATGAAGAAGACCAGTGACGTTACAAGGACGTCGTTTCAGGGGCGAGTCCGTCAAAGATTGATAAGGCTGGTACGAGCGACCCGCACGGGTCTCCCGTACAGCTGTGTCGCCCGTACGGGCTCCTGGAGCGGAGACATACATGAGGTGCTATAACATAATTTCACAGCATCGCGGATTGTTCCGTACGGGATTTGCCTCCGCGTAAATCCCGTCTCCCGTACGGGTGACCAGCACGGCTCTCCCGCACAACTTTGAAACCAGCGTTAGTGAGACCTGTTTCTGAAACATTACAATATACAAGGTTAGTAGTAAGGAGAGTAAGGAGAGTAGATCATTATAAACAACTTTTACCATGGGACTAAGCCTGAAATTGTAAAACTTAGTAGTAAATTAGTAAACGCTTGAACCAAATTATTGATATTATCAACAAGCAATTTCAAATTTTTAATGCTCGTCACATAGATTTCATTACTAGTAACTATATAATCTTTGGCTCGTCATTATAAATATAAAGCGCAGGATAATCAATAACTTGGCGCTATATTTTATTACCTGTGTTTATTGTAACATTTTCGATTGAAACAGATTTTAATGAGAACATATACATGTATAAATGCTAGTTGCACCCCGCGGTTTGACCCGCGCAGTGATGAAAAATGGTAATGATGATGATGAAAAGTACTCTCCAGCCCTTTAATTATACCCATGCAAAAAATCAGGTCGATCAGTTGCTCTGTTGCTACGTGACAGAAGAACAAACAAACCAACAAACTTTTCGCATTTGTAATATTAAGTATGATACAAATACAAAATATGAAAATGCACTTAAATAGAAATATAAAAATAAAACGGCGTTTATTTGATTAATATAATTCTTATTTGGAAATAAGGCTTAAAAAGCAATAATGGCCATATTCACACTCATTACGTCCATTCCACAGGAACTTACGTTACCGACTCCAGTTATTGGTAGCTTACAATTCAGTAACTTGTGTGCCGGTAACGGGAATCTGGTAGTTTGCAGTTGCACACTTGTTTGTTCCTAGGACTGTTGCAAAAGTTGTGAATTGTGAACCTTGCGGTGAACTAATAATACCTCTGAGTAAATAATCATATTAAGATTATAGTAATAAAATAATAAAAATAAAACAATTCTTCGTGAGAGCGAACTGTATTTTATAGCTGTTTTCATAAACTAGATTTTCCTTACAGTCCGAAAATTTATATAATTGTAATAGAACATCATCATCAGCATCAGCCGGAAGACGTCCACTGCTGAACATAGGCCTCCCCCTTTAACCTCCACACTGAACGACAGCCCGCCTTTTGCATCCACTGCATACCCGCGACTCTCACAATGTCGTCGGTTCATCTAGTGGGAGGCCTCCCTACGCTGCGTCTTCCTGTTCGTGGTCTCCACTCCAAAACCTTGCCGAAGGGCCTGTGTAATAGAACGCATTCGCTTAATTTCAATTTAATGTGTATGTGAAAAAAAAAGCTCAAACTTGTGGACAATATTTGGTTCTTACCAATTCTTGTCTCGTAACTTCTTAAAGATGTTCCAGGATGCACTGTTCAAGCAGAAATTCCAGCTGAACGCCAGCACATCAGATTTTTTTATGTGTCATCCACCTTAAATAAGCCTGTCAGAGTAAACAAGCATTTAATCATCCAAGTAAGTATGGGAAACATCCAGATATCGCGATAAAATAATAATCAGCAGTACCATAGGAATATTACATTCATACTCGACGAAATATATGGAACAGATTATATACACCACCACTACAATACTACTGGTTGGTATACTGGACTGGTACTGGTATTCTAGTATATTATTTTTACTTGTTTTTTTTTGATGAAGTGGGCCCTTTTTGCGTAACGACAGATTACGAATTTTTACATATTTGCAAAGCTGTCAAAAATAGCCACTATAAAATTTGTGAATCAGGGCATAGGTTCTCCACAAATTACTTGATTCTACATTAAAAGTTCGTAATCATGAGTACGCAGAATGAGCACGAAACAGTTGTATTGGCTTAGTACAACCATTCCGTGAAACGTTGTATAGACTGGCTCTACTTTTGGCGACCAAATCACCTGATGGAAAGCGAAGAAGATGGAGCACGTAGACCTAAAAAACGTTACCAATATAACTAAAAACAATAGCGAATTCACGTCGCGCCACCTAAGGATGTAGCCAACAAATCTCTATTAAGAGCCTGCAAAGAAAGGCGTGCGTCGCGTGGCAATGCTTTAATTGCTGCTGTTTATCGTACCTATTACTCTTTGGTAGGGCTTAAGTAGCGCTCGTACGTCACGGCCACCATGTAATTATTTTCCACGTGGAACGCTCGAAAAACGACAGCATCTTTGGAACGGGGCTCGTTACTCTATAGGACGGTTTAATTTGTCTATCGCCCACCTTCATTAGGGCATACAGATCAAGTGGTTGGCGTTCATTTGCATGAAGACAGGATAGATAATGGTGATATGGAGTTCACATTTGTCTAAAATGGTATTTAGCTCTTAGCATGTCTCTTATAATATATAACATAACTCATAACTCTTATAACATAATATAAGACCTTGCCTCTTAGCAAGAGGCAAGGTCTTATAGCAAATATAAAGGAAAAATCCGAATGTTGTTAATTTGATATTATATCACATAAAAATAATGGTTTTTACAAACTTACATTTTGGTTTTTAATATTACAAACTTACATATTGTAGTTAATATGTATTGGAGCACCTGTTTGACAATTACAAAGTTAAGTTTGACATTCAATATTTGAATCTTTTTCTTCAAGACTCGATTCCCGGGATGGATCTGCATATGTTATTACGTTTCTACGGAACCCTCAGGGTGCGAGTTCTACTCACACTTGACGGGTTTTTTACCTTATTAACCAATTGTTACACACTTCACAGTTTTACCCGCTGTCCTACAAAAACGATACGATACTTACTTACACGCTGGTGCAGGAACCTGAAGTAGATCTTGGTCTCCAATACATCCGAAAGCCATAGGATCGGGTCTCGCGATGTCTTTCTCCAGCTGGTGATACACAGCACACGCGGTACAGCACTTCCGCGTAACTCTGTATTATTAGTCTGATTTTATATTCCGTAAAGAATACTCTTCCACAACTTCCGTGATAAAGTTCGATATGTATAAACACATAACACGGCGAACTCTTTACTTCTTAACAGTCGATACTCGTTGGCCTTTATTGCAAAACTTTTGCGAGCATTCTTCTTTTATTACGCCAATTTTGTACGTAAGCCTATACAGCGGGGGATGGCTCGCGATCTTTATTATTTAGATTTCGATCGCTGATTCCAAGGAGTGCAAAACAAAAAGATGTTAAGCTTTACAATAAATGTGAGGCAAACTTCATTGGAACTGGAACTCTGTATGTCTCTGGTGAGACCGTAAGGAATCGCTGGATGCAGGCCGCTTCCAACAGGCCCTTTTGGAGATTGATGAGGAGGCCTATGTCCAGCAGTGGACGTCTTACGGCTGAAATGATGATGATATTGATGATTCCGTGTAAGAAGTTGCTGGAAACAGCTAGTTTCTTTATAAAGGTTGTCAAAATCCATTGTGACATAAATTATACCTATCATAGATAGGGCTAAGCAATTTTTAATGCCGGCACACACCATTATTTCCAACCTGGTGAATGACTGGTAGAAAATACTTAGTTTTAAGCCGTCCATTTGTTCATTTCTACATATTTTGTAAGTGTGCAATAAAGTATTAAAAAAATAAATGATTAGGTACAATTTATGTCATAACGGGTTCTAACAGCCTTTATTAAAATAAATGCAAAGATCTTATATATGATACCCTAAAAGAACGTCCTTGAATAAATGCTTCAGAATTCATTCTTAACGGTGGTTACAAAAAAAAAAAAAAAAACAGAATACAGAAAACAAAAAAAAAGCTCATATATAGTACCAAAAAGTTTGTCAATGATTTAGCCATATCTACATTTCTAACATCCGTATTAGGGGGTCTACCCGTGGGGTAACTCCTATAGCGGACTTAAGCGATAGACGTGAGTCAATGCCAGTCTGTGTCAACATATGAATATGTAATCCATACTGTAGTTACGCATTTGAAGGGAATTGCAATTGCTACGATGCTACCAGGAACCCTTAATAACGTATGCATATAAACTCAATTGTATATTCAATTTTACAATTTCGTATGTACAAGAAAACGTAATAAGGTAAAAACGGTAGGTAGTAAAAATAAACTAACAAAAACAACAAGTAACAATTTTGAACAAACTAAACTAAAAAACTATTCTAAATTGCCCTTGGTGTAGAGCATAGTAGCAGAATGTTGGCAATATTGCCACGCTGGATGGCAATGTTGAGTTTTTAGCCAAATTTTCGAACCTCCACCGACCGTGTGGCCAGATCCCTAAATAAATATTGCAATTTAAGTATTTATAACTAGCGGCCCGCCCCGGCTTTGCACGGGTATAGATATATAGCTTATATTAATCAGTGATAATGTAGCATTCAATTGGTGAAAGAATTTTTAAAATCGGTCCAGTACTTTTTGAGCCAATTCGTTACAAACATACTTACATACAAATCTTTCCTCTTTATAATGTTAGTATAGATTATAAGTTGATTGGTCAATATGTATGTGTGTATTAATTAGTTATTAAATTATTCATACATTTATTTGTAGATACGATGACGGAGTCAATACGAAAAAAAGGAAACAATAACATCAATAATGTTGTTTCATAGCATTGAATGTTATCGTTGCTTCTTTTGAATTGAGTGTGACCTATTTTGTGGTGTTAATATCGCTCTTTTAGCTTTGGTAATAAGAATTTAGTAAAAATTAGAATTAACCCTCGGGTAGAAGTTTTTAGAGTGGAGACTACGAATTGGCAAACTATATATTTAAAGACTAGCTGTTACCCGCGACTTCATACGCGTAGACTTTCACCTCAACTTTCAACTTTCCCGGTCCCTTTAATTCTGCGATATTTCTGAGCGAACGTCTACACCCTATTAGAAATCTACTAGTCAAATTAGAGCTTTGTTTAGTTCCATAACATTCAACCAAAGACGTTTTAGTTCCCTTTATGTACAAGGTCCTTGCTTTCAACACCAACAACCAATGGGACTGTAGCCAAGTAAAAACATTTTTTTTTCAACACTTCGTGCAAACTTTAATTTCACCTCATTACTTCGTCCTTTTTGTAAAAGTATTTATTTATTTTAAAATATTAGCTTGGATACCAAATTTTATCTCCCTAACATCAAAAACATAGGATTTTCAAACAAATATTTAACCTCCAATTGCTCCCCTTAATTCGGCCCTTTTGCAAAAATCTTAGTACAACTGTACCTACGTTGCCTGTACATCATCATCAGACGTCCACTGCTGAACATAGGCCTCCCCCTTTAACCTCCACACTGAACGACAGCCTGTCTTTTGCATCCACTGGATGCCCGCGACTCTCACAATGTCGTCGGTCCATCTAGGTGGAGGCCTACTACGTTACTTCGTTACGTTGCGTCTTCCGGTTCGTGGTATCCACTCAAGAACCTTTCTTCCCCGTCGGTTATCGGTTGTTAGATCGATGTGGCCTGCCCATTGCCACTTTTTTACCTGTTACCTGTACGCATCAAGGCAATTACCTACACACTACAAATTTCAAGTCTCTACCAACAGTGGTTTAGGCTGTGTCAATACTTTGATTATTGTAGTATTAGATACGCGACTTGTGGCCCGACTCGATGAAGTGACGATATATCTATACTTACTAATATTATAATGAGGAAAGATTTGATTGTTTGTTTGTTTGTTTGTTTGCATTGAAAAGGCTCCAAAACCGATTTGAAAAATTCTTTCACTGTTGGGAAGCTACACTATCTCCGGGTAACATAGGCTATATTTTATTATCAAAAAAATAGGGATCCTTACTAAAACTCCAATAATGTAACCCAAGGTGTAAAAAAATAAGATTTACAATTTTAACTTTGCGTGTTGACAGTTCTAAGACAGGACAACGTCTGTCAGGTCACCTAGTCGTACATAAGGAAGCTTGCAGTCTTAGAATAACTACTCAGAGAAGGTAGGTTTCCAAACAACGCCTTCTCAAAACGTAAGCTACAAATTCGCTTTGTAGCGTACGTTTCGATTGGTGTTTTAAACGATTTAAGCAAGAAAATTTATGGATTACCTGTGGAATGTCACACCATAACTCTTATGCTGCTTTTCTGATTTGTTGTGGTACGATTTCACCGCGCAAATTGTCATAGTAAATTTTTTTTTTTTTTTGGAGCCATATATGACACCATTTGAATGGCTAAAATTTTGCGAATGTACTTGGTTTCTTTGTGTAGTTATTCTAATCTAAGCTTGCAGTGACTGGAAGAGAAAAGCCAAATATGGAACTATGTGGCTTGCCTTGGGAGAGGCTTACGTCCAGCAGTGTTGAGTTGTATATTCGAATATGATAAAGTACGGATTTATTAAAAAAAATAAAAAAATATAGAATTTTCGCACAAATTTTACTAAAGTTTTCGTTCGCTTCACTTAACGTTCAAACATCCCCGATGCATTGTGCGTGTGGTACTCGGTACAAATATGGTGAACTATGCAAATTTATTCTAGCTGCGGATTAACGGCCCATCATGAGCCACTTGCGGTAATTATGTGAGCGTTGTGCGCGTATACAGTTTATAATGGTATTATGGACGGAAGAATTAGAGGTGGAACTGAAAATAATGGCTGTGCTCGCAGATTAGACAAATAAGAGAGATATGGTAAAATTGGTATGGCGGGTGCGAATGCATCTGGCCTAAACCAAAATGCCTTTAATCTAACTTACCCTGCAAACGACCTTGCGCTCTTTTTTGCATGTAGACTATTAGTTAGGTCACATGTAGCGTAGCTGCAAGTTTCAGCAGTGCAGTGAATATTAAAGTGTGGTGTAGATACTTAAAGTTTTTTCATTTAGCAATATAATAAAAAATGTTAAGAAAAAAACACAAGGAGACATTTGAACACGACCGGTAATTGTACTAAATAAAGAATATCTCGCTTGTTTGTCTGATCTGAAACTATGCCGTTTCCTACGAAGTTTTATTATAGACGAGCTATACCACTACACAAGACGTCTAGCCGCGACACTGCGCGATTAAATGAATGAATGCCGGGAAATTACTTTTCTTCTAGTTCTAAATTCGGTCAGATTTTTAATTTATTTATTTTATATATGTACATCAAATACTCCGACATTAATTTGTGAATCTATTTACGTATTTTTTTATTATGCAGAACAAGCTTTCGAGGTGGTTCCACAAAAATTTCAATAACTTTAGCTCTGTAGTTTTTGAGCCTGCTCCAATAATACGAATAATTTTGTTCGAGCGCCTGTTGATTTGGCAATATCAATAATATTGTTTGAGCGATTACAAATTTTTCAAGTCAGTTTTTAAATTGCTTTGTCTTGTGTATCTTTATAAGTATTTTCAATATTGAGCGCAGTCAATTCTATCCATATTCCTCATCGAGATACGTTACCTATAGAGTCACAATCTGCAAGTGAATACAGTCAAAAATCGTCCGAGCGTCGTTATACATACCCAGACATCAATCATAAAGTGCGCAATGCCACATATACTCTAATTTAGACGTTAGATCACCTGCATAGTGTTCAACGTCGCTTGTCCGCTATGTCATCGTAGCACTGGCATCGCGCGGCGTTGTAGTCAGATCGCGGTTGCCTTATAACTAACCAAAAAGTCGGCGCAATGCATAGCGGGCACTGAGTTTTGGTTCGGACTTTTTTGCACGTTTGTAACTCTATAAGTATTGTCATCATCATAATTTCAGTCATAGGACGTCCACTGCTGGACATAGCCTCCCCCCATCGATCTCCAAAAGGGCCGGTTGGACACGGCCTGCATCCAGCGTTTCCCTGCGGTCTCTTTTAGGTCGTCTGTCCATCTTATGGGTGGAATTCCTACGCTGCGCTGCGTAAGTATTGTATCTCGATGATATTCCTATTATTATTATAAACGCAAAAGTGCATTTTGTTGTTCTTCTATCACGTACGAGAAACGGATCTCACTGAGATCTATTCAGCCCATTAATTTTGAAAAGGTAGTTTCGATGTGATTATAACTTAATTTTTAAAACGAGCTACGAATCTAAGTCTTTGGTTTTGTTTTTATTGTACCACAAAAAAATAAGCGAAGCAGAAATCCAGACTCAACTAACCGCTTAAGGGATCAACAGCGTTCATTCTAGAGAACCTCATTATCATACTACTAACGAGCCTTCATCGTAAGGCAACATCCCGCAAAAGATTCTGCGGTCAAAACTGGCGCAATAAAAGAGAATTTCTAAAATAAAAAGCTGGAATATTTCACGTCCTCACGTTTTGTGTAGCGGTGAAAGCGAGGCCGATCTGGAACACTCCAAATTTCTGGAGTGGGCACTTGACCACGAGTTGAAGATTCCATTTCGCAAGTCTCTGCTCTGCCTCTGATATATTTACACACATTTTATAAAAATGTTTATTTCGCAATGCGATGCTGTTCGCGATGGAACTTATTATTTTAATGGATTTTAATTTGTAAATGTAGTGGCGAGTTTGTGAAGTTATTTGCTTGTTATTAAATAGAAAATTGCAGTAAAAACAGCACTGCAGTTTACGGTAGAACATAACCGCGTACACAGAACGTAAGTTATTAGTTTTTAGACGCACTATGCTGGGATGGAAACCATTTGTTTGACGAATTGTTCTATGACCACTAATTTCTAAACTATAGATATGACCGCATATTATATGTATTACGGTTTTGGCTACGAAAACGAAACGAAACGAATGCGTGTCTCGCGTTATTTAGTTTTAATCTGAAATAATTTTGAATTTGAATTTGAATAAGCGGTTTTCCATGTGTCAATTTAGCATTATTATTATTTCTCACTAGATGGCGTTGGCGACACTTTCGAATCAGTGGCAGTTAGTGTGATATGGGTATGATATTCTGCGTTCCCTTGTTTATGGGAAGTTGTGCGTCAGTGTTGTGCGTCAATTTTGTAACAAATTCATTACTAAACTTGTAGTATTCATTAGTAGTATTTTCTACCTTCTTGATATTCTATATTATAAATTACCTACAGCTAATGATACTTATGTCACTCTCCGGCCCTTGAACTAATACCCATGCAAAAAGTCAGGTCGATCTGTTGCTTTGTTACTGCGTGAAAGAGGAACAAACAAACCAACAAACAAACACACTTTCGCATTTATCATATTAGTATGATGTTCTACCAACAACATATTTGCAACAGTGTATTCTGACTACAGCGCACAAAAAGCAAAACGTTTTATTTACAAGGTGGCACGATTCTACTATGGCCAGAAATTTAAATTATAAACAGTTTTTGGCCCTAGTAGCCAGGCCAGGTAATTATTTTTAAATTAGACAGTGTTTGCACAAAACGTTGGCTGTTCTTTACATTATAATGTACAACTACCACCGTATTACTTACATTTGTCAATAAACCGTTTGAAACAGCAAAAATTAGATTATTCACAAATGTTAGTAAATAATGTGCATTAGAGATAAATAGCTTTACATGATTTTGTAAAGAATAATAATCAATTTGCGCAAACATCGTGATCATTTACAATAATTACCCGGCCTAGCTACAAGCACAAGAAAACTGTTTGAAATTTGAATTTCCCGCCATTTGTGAAACGAACCACCTTAAAAGTACGCGGCGACCACAAAGCCACAGTGACATTCTAATAAACCGAGTGTCACATATCGTAGTGTTGTGAAAACATTTTCATTTTAACATTTTATTGAGCTTGTTGTACTGATTTACGTGCAGTCCGTTCCGGCCGGCTTTAACCTTTCCGAGAGCCGCATCATAAACGGTTTAGTACCGGTTATGGAGCTCAAATTACCAAGAATGGAAGCGCACGGCCCTCCTTCATTGTCTGCCCTTTATGAGCGGTTCGAGTGTATAAAGGAATACACCGAAATGGCCCGTAATTCAAATAACATTTCTGTGACCTATAAAAAGTTGGTGAGTGGCAAAATTGTTTTTGGACGGCCTATATAAGTACGTAAAGTAAGACTACATATTTCGTGAGTAACTTTTCTATCTTTTGTCAGGCGAAGGGTGTATAGAGTCGGTACGTATTCCTGTCTTTTTTGCTTTTTGCAAAGTTTTGTACGGGCTTAGGAAGGTCACAATGGATCTTTATCTAAAAGTCTCTGTCGTCTGTTTACATACATTACTCTTCTTTTACATATCCGAATTTAAATCGAGGTCTTATTTACGTAGGATTCTCGGATTACGAGTAGTATCTTTTATTTTATAGTCTATGTGCTGGTAACGTACATTTACGTACTTACCGTTTATTTATCTACTAAATAGCTACGCCCCGCGGTGTATGTGTAAGTGATGATGATGATGATGAAAAGTAGCATATGCCACTCTTCGACCCTTGAACTATATCCATGCGAAAAATCAGGTCAACCCGTTGCTCTGTTGCTGCGTGAAAGAGAAACAAACAAACACACTTTAGCATTTATAATATTAGTATTATTAATTTTTAAAGTGTGATTTATCGTCACCAGTTTTCATGTTTTTTTGTAACTGATGTAATTAAAAAATTAAATATCACGTCAACGAGATCTAGATTAAGAACTTCCTTTTTTGATGTCATTAGACCACAATGCTAAAACAAAAACGAATCAATCTAATCAGACACGAGCCAAATTGCTGGCCACTTGAATGTGTTAATAAAAATCGTGGGGCGTCGAAATTAAGGCCCTATACGGAGCGGCGTCATTAGGGCCGAAATAGGGTTGTATCCTGGCGGTTGTAATAAGTCATGTCTGCCGCAGGACCCGCCCTGCGCCCCCCACGTCCCGCGCCATTTCTCGCCAGCCCTGGACCGCGGTGGACGGCGTGACAGTGATGCAGCTCGTACTTACCAAGTTAGAATGCTGCGCTGTTCTAAATTCTAAATGTTAAGTTTCAGTATGATATCGACATTTCCTTATGGGTGACATGTCAAGTGACGGTATAGTTAACACACCTAGCCTGGAATGGGAACTGGTTCTCAAGTGAGATTGAGAACATAGTCACATCACATCAGCAGCCAGTAAACGACCCCGAACGTGCTGAACAAAGGCTTCCCTCTTAGAGAGAGGTGTTACCATAATCCCCACGTCTGGCAGGTGGCTTGGGGATTGCAGTACCTTTACCGTGTACCTACTAATAGGACGCTGTTGCTCATCCTCTGGTGGTTCTGGTTGCAGTTTTAGGACATACCCGGGTCCTTTTAGGAACACACCGTGAGGAATTACTAACAAATTTCTGTAAAGTAAAAAATTACTAATTTATTCCTTATTTCTTATTGTACTTGACACGATATTGAAACGGATTACACTAGAATAGAGATTCGACTAAGAAACACCTTTAGACACCACCGTAGCGACAGATTTTCAATTTGCGGATGAGATGTTGCCAGCCGAGGTCTAATAATTACCCTACCACCACGATATGGTTACCACAATAAGATGATTTTTTTTTAAGTTATAGGGTTGCGTTTGATAGCCAACTGATGGTAAGTAATGATGTTTACTTTACTAGCAGCTCAAGCACTTGATATCTAGAGACAACGGCGTTGGGATTTGAACCCACGCCTCCGGCGTATAAGTCGAACGCGCTAGCAACTGAGCTATCGCCACTTCTAAATTGTATTTGATTCTATGAATAAATTGGGTGAACTGGTCCTTAGTTCGAACTGAATACTTACAATGAGAAAAGAGCAGTGAGCTGTTGTTAGTCCTTGAACTACAAGTTTTTAGGCTACGTTGAAAGTTTTCAGATGACCTCAAACTTTATAAGTCTTGGTCATATTCCTACGAGATAAAGTAAACAAACTGTTTATCTTCGTACTAATTCATCTGTGGAGTCACGTCTAGAGTTCACCACCCAAAAGGTAAAAACGGGAAGTGGAAGTGGAAGTGCGAGTCGGTGACATATTTCTGTTCATTACCAAGATATAACTGATAATTTCGTTACTTGGACGACTATATCATTTTGAATCTCGATCTTATCATTTCAACGAATCAAAATGCCATCATAAGTAATTTTGAAGTAGTTTTTGTAAATTGATAATTATTGTATTATGTGGTGGTACGGAACCCTCAGTGGGCGAGTCCGACTCGCATTTGGCCGGTTTATTATACTTGACAAGGTGGACTACAGCGAACTTGATGTCAAGTGACAGTGGTCGATATCGGTCACATTGTTAAACATTGGACAGTAAAGTTTCATGTAGTGTCTAAATAAATTAAATGAATTAAAAAAAACATCGGAACGGAGAAGTTATAGGTACAGGGTAACGCGGAAAGGGTGTACTAAGCCGAAAGAGGTCCGTTATATCATAGACAAATGATTTGTCTATGATTATACTCATCATTATTTGATTATTATTATAGGTACTCATCTTGATTTTGTTTCGCGATTTCAGGGTCGGTCCCATTGCTAAAGCGTTTAATAATGATGAGTACAATGAACTCCTTTTGGTTTAGTACAGTCTATATGCGTAACCCTTGTATGATTCAATCAAGAACCATTTTTTACAGGATGAGAGGTTCTCCATTTAGTCAGATTTTTTTGTAATTTTTGTTTATGTACCAACTACTCCGATTTTTTTTTGAATCAATTTACGTGATTTTTTTATTATGTAGAGAAAGTTCTCGAGGTGGTCTCACAAAAAAATCATTAACTTTGGCTCAGTAGTTTTTGAACCAGCTCTAATAGTACGAATAATATTATTCAAACGCCTGTTGATTTGGTCATAGCAATAATTGTTGTAGAGTGCTTACTAATTTTGAAGTCAGTTATTGATATTGAGGATTATTGTAAACGTGGTAGCTCACACACTGGCTCGCTGATGTTACTGGAAAGCTCTGAAGATTATCGCGCGCTAAGTATGATCAATAGTCAATTTAACGGCCAAGTAGCTAGGACTGATCACATTAATCAGTGGCTAGGCAACAATTTTCATCAATCGCTTCATTTGGGTAGGATTATCTGGCCAGCCGGAAAGACATCTGCTATTTTTCACTTGGTCGGCGAATTAGTGTGTCTCATTGGTGGCAGACAAGATACAAAGTCGCACGTAGAGATCTTTAGAGATAGAAGGCAATGTGTGTGTGTGTGTGTGTTTGTGTGTGTGTGTGTGTTGCGTAATAAGTAAGTTTCTATATAGGCTGTTCGGATAGAGGTCGGACATGATACCGAATCAAACTACGATAAGAAATCCAACACATTAGAGGTCATCCAAGTTACACACTTTTACATCGAGTCCACGTGAATGGTCCCGTGTAAAACTTGTATAAATAACTTATTAATCATAAGATATTACTTGGTTAGTTGCTATATTATTGCTTTGTTCTATTTAAACTTGAAACAAACATGGCGTTTGAATAGTTTCTCCTTATCTATACTAATATTATAAAGAGGAAAGATTTGATTGTTTGTTTGTTTGTTTGTTTGTTTGTTGGTTTGCATTGAATAGGCTCCGAAACTACTAAAAATCCGATCCGATTTGAAAAATTCCTTCACTGTTGGGAAGCTACACCATCCCCGGTTAACATAGGCTATATTATATTTTCAAAAAAAATAGGGATCCTTACTAAAACTCCAATAATGTAACCCAAGGTGTAAAAAAATAAGATTTACCATTTTGACTTTGCATGTTTGACAGTACTAAGACAGGACAACGTCTGTCAGGTCAGCTAGTTTTATATAAGTTTGACGTAAATGTTTTAGGAAATTCATTGTACAATTTATTGTTATAATTTCATCAAAATTGGGTCGGCAGTTTGGCTTTTTATCAAAATAACTGGAAAATTGTGTTACTTTGATGACAAAAATATAACCGGAATTGTATATGTCGGAGAACACCCGGTACCAGGATGTTTTTTGAAGAAGCTGTGACGTCATCAGCTTCAAAAAACATCCTGGTACCGGGTGTTTCTCCGACATCAGAAGTATCGTTGGACTCAATCCTACTTTTGATGTCGGAGAACACCCGGTACCAGGAAATAGTATTATCAGTACTGATGACGTTACCGCTTCAAAAAACATCCTGGTACCGGGGGTTTCTCCGACATGTATTACATACATTTTTGAAGTCAGTTTTTTCAATTGAATTGGGTCTTTCAGATTGTATAGTGCACACGCCACCGCCTGGCTGCCATCGCTCAATTGTTTTATTTTCTAAATCTGAGAACATATGGTTTTCACCTCCAGTTAACACGAGCGTCATAATTTCCCACATTACTTTTACACGGAATTCCATGTAAATATCTCGCGTACACAAATCCTGGGCATAAGCTGTGCGCTTTCCTGGGTCCCGGTATCAGTTCGGTCCATAAACTACGAACCTCCACCTCCCACCCGCTTCCGCTCTCACAGGGGAACATAAGCTTCGCCATTTTTTAAAATGCGTGCCTCGGACCTAGTTTCATGATATCGACGCTTTGAAGTTAGGTATCTAGTACGTATAGTACTTTTATTTTCTTTTCTAGTTTATTTTGTTAAAGGTAGACGGGTGAGAGCGCTGCAGTAACTCAATGTCTTTTGGTGCGACGTTCGATTAAGTTTTTCTTTTTATGTTACGATATCTCGTCCAATATTCTAGATGGCATCACGTGGTATCGTCATGCAATATTGAACGCTGTTTCAAATGGAACCTGAAAAGAGATATTGTTGATGTAGTGCCCGTCTGGACGTGCGAGATTGTCAAATAAATGTTGCTTTGAATAGGCTTGTGTCCTAATGTTTCATTTATAACCACAGATATATAGGTAGTAGATCTGTGTTTATAACAAACTAGCTGACCTGACAGACGTTGTCCTGTCTTAGAACTGTCAAACACACAAAGTCAAAATTGAAAATCTTATTGTTTTTACACCTTGGGTTAACATGATTGGAGTTTTAGTAAAGATCTCTATTTTTTTTGAAAATATAATATGTCCTATGTTACCCGGGGATAGTGTAGCTTCCCAACAGTGAAAGAATGTTTCAAATTGGTTCAGTAGTTTCGTAGCCTATTCAATGCAAACAAACAAACAAACAATCAAATCTTTCCTCTTTATAATATTAGTATAGATAGATAACAGGGCGAAAGATATACATTACACATACTGAAAAATTAATTCAATTGCTCGATACATTTCTGAGATGAGCGTTTAAAGTTTTTGGCGGGGATAGAGAGCGGATGCTCTGTCTCTTTCTTGCAAAGCGTGTGTTAGTAGTATAGCATCTGCAGTGCCGGTTTTAGCTCTACCAGCTCCCTATATCTGGCGCCCTGGGCGGTCGCCCCACCAGGCCCTACCCTAACGCCGGTACTGAGCATTTGTATGGTGCGAGCACGGCTTCACACCATCCCTGCATCCCGTGTGCTCTCTATCTAGCATGAAATCAAAATACTTATAACTAATTTTTTTCGTTGGGCTCTTTTTATGATCATCTTTTTTATGAGATATGCAATAAAAATTAGGACACAATCCTATTATATAATGTGTGTAACAATAATGATCAAATGCATGGTTAGGTAATTATATTACTTGTTATTCTTTATTTCACACTCGATTCTCGGAACAAACCTGAGCCCCGATTCTACTAAGCAAATTGTTTTTAAATTGTAATTGTTTCCATTTTAATTTGTAAATAATTACTTTAAAATTGACACTTTTAATTTTTTTTAAGCTATTTTATTAATTTTATGGTGGTATTTTTCTAGTATAATTTTTTTGTAACTGTAAATTTTGAGCCAATTATTTAAAAATTAAAATTGAAACAATTACAATTTAAAAACAATTTGTTTAGTAGAATCGGGGGCCTGGTCTTTTATACGGCTACAATGGGGCCAAAGCCAACACTGAGTGGTGAGAGGCCTTATTGTTTTAAAATATTATGTAGATACGGATGATGTTGTAAATGGACTATTGAGGATACGGGGTTATAAAAATAAAATAAAACTAGGCTATCGAGGTGAACACTTGTGGATGGGATAATAGATCTATAGGATGAAAAAGAGCATCTGCATTATCCTGTCTCATCTCAAAATACATTTTAACCTATTATTATTATTACTAATAAAATGTCACACACAACTAAATGAAAAATGGGTAGGAGGGCATTAGACCAAACTTAATCAGTTATTCAACCAGTAACCTATCCAAGGCGGATGCTTCTAAAGAATTCTGGGGCCTTACGTCTACCGCGGGCTCGAAACTGCGCTGAAACTGCGCAGTGAGAAAAATCATACGACCGTGAACCTTAACGCGCTGAGATACGGTTTGCGGTCGCGCATTTTTTGCAACTACCTAAACAGAAACAGGTAGCCGTATGGTAGATAAACAAGGTAGCACTTATTCTATCAAATCAATATCTTGTATAGTATCAGTATCTTGTGTAGTTTTGTAGTATTCTACAAAAATTGTCTTGCTTTCATGCGTACCACTGACCAGTAAGATGATGATGATAATTTTATAGCATAGGTTAGTTTGTCGAGCTTTTAAAAATAAGAGGGTTATTGACAAACTAAATTAACTTGATGTCAAAATGTTAATGTCGTCTTCAAAGCAAATTAATATCTACAGGACTAGAATCTAATTAATTTAAAACAAGCAGTTGTAATATCAACCGTGATTAATTCTAGGAATCACGTCAAAATTGAACTATTCTGTGTAAATGCTGTACGCAGTATATAATCTGTGACCGTAAACAGCATTTGGCTACGCGCGTAGCATTCAGTAGCATCACAATGTAGCAAAACATTACGTAGCAGAAGACTGTTGAAACAGACAAAAACTAAGGTCAAAACGTTGCAACACGACCGCAAACAACTTGCTGGAGAGTTATCTCGCTGGATTTACTGTGGCAAAGTTCTCGTGGTGACGTTTCGCCCACTCAGACCGCAGGAGTGGCACTGAGTGCGGCAATTAAAACTTGCGAATGTCAAGTGCGGCGCGAAACCCAAGGCTTTATTATTTTTTTATTTTATACTAACAAATAAAGCAGCCGTGGTCGGTAGGTATCTCGCAACTTTAGTCACTCCAGTGCTGTTGTTCTGGTCGTAAGTTTTAAATTTGCTAATTAAACATAGTTATCTTCATTGTAGCGACTAGTTTTTAGTAGCTCTTTTGTTTTGCGAGTCTTCTAACAGCAGTTATTTTTAACGTGATATTCGAAGATCCCTAAAAAAGCACAACGGTGATGTTATGGACAACCAAAGAGAAATCAGATAACTTTTCTTATTATTTAAGAACCTTTACAGATGCATATTTGACATGTGTCAATGGGACAGATGTCAATGGACAAATTTTAGACTAGACTTTTCCATCGGAATTCAGGGAGTTAAAAAAAACCTGCATTTGTATCCACCGTCCAACAGTAGAAAAACCGTACAAAATCCTTGCGTCTGACGGTCTAACTTCGTGACATTAACAGAGTTGTGAGGCAAAGTTGAAGTTGACATTGACAATGTAAATGATCGTTCGGAGAATTGGACGTTCAGGGATAGTTATGACTACGAATTAAGGGAGCTGGACGTCACCTGAATCTTTAAGCTGGTTTCACAGCTGTACGGTAGATCCGCGCGGGTCACCCGTACGGGCTTCTGGACCGGAGACATACGTGAGGCGCTAGAACATCGTTTCACAGTGACGCGGATTATTCCATACGGGACTTGCCTCCACATAGATCCCGTCTCCCGTACTACGGGCGACCCGCGCGGGTCTCCCGTACAGCTGTAAAAACAGCTTTACACTTCTGTGTACGACAAGACTTAGTCTTCCTTTCTCAAAGCACGATAATAACTGTGACGTTGATCATTTGACGTATCGTTACCCACATTTCAAAATATTTAAACACCTACCAAATGAAATGAGAACCTTAATAACATAAGTACTTATCACCATTTATATCATACATAAAAAATGGTACAACCTAATCATAATAAAAACATACAAAATACACAAGTGAACTCACATCTAATCCACTATATCTCACGAGCGAGTATGAATCCAAACACGATGCTAACACTTACAAAAGCATACAGGTACGTTGTAAAAGAACGCGGAACTCGGAAAAAACCCGTTTCGACCCATCAACGGGGTCATTAACGATTTCATAAAAGGGCTTATAGGCTCTCTTCCCTTTCCTCGTATCATATTTTTCATGGGCTCGACCATTTCCGAAGTACTTAGGGCGCACGGAACGTCGTCAGGGCCCCAATTCTAGTAAGCAATTGCTTCAAAATTACAAGTACTTAGGTACGTCATCGTATTTAGAACAAGTTCTTTTTTTAGCTGGCAAGTGCTTTTATTAACATATCAAGCTAACACTAATAACCTGAAACCTATACCCATACCCATATCGTTGACGGTCTAAAGGCAATCCAAATGCTCAAGCCCACTACCAGTTGGCAGTATACGAACATGCTTGCGCATTACCACGCTGAATGACAAGCATCACGTTGAACCAGCAAAACGCCAGAATTTTGGTCACCGAGGCGCGCTGAATCTGTGTAGTAACAAGTGTATTAATTAAAAATACGGGATTTATGTAAGTATTTATTTTTGTATGAGACACCATATTATTATACTCTATGACACGCGGAATGTTAAGACAAATCGAAAGGCATCTAATTTGCCATAATCTGATAAGTAGTTTAAGAGATTAAACAAAACATATTATTGACATGGACTGTTAAAACTATAATTCTTAATTTTTCGTAGTTGTGAAAATTTACCAAAATAGTTTGAAAACATTATAATCTTGAGACGAGTCAAAACTTTAAATTCAAATTCATTTCTTCTGTAGACATATTACGTGTACTTAGAACCGTCAATATATAATTGTTTTCTAGGCGAATATCAGACTCACAATCACTCATATCATATGTAACCTACCCACATTAAAATAATAAAACATGTTCTAGGGAATAAAGTATGAAAATAAAGACCTGCAATTAATCTTGATGATGTTCGTCAAGATTAAAATTAAATAATAGGTTAAAATTAAATAAATAACTTGGTACCATGTTTGAGCATTCGTAATACATACCTAACCAATAGTAACCACTGTCATTTTGTAGCGATTGGTCTAAGAGTTGGGTCCCAGGTAGACGGTAGGACGGAATTGATCTCGAAATGCGTCGTTTGTAGGGCACTGTGCGAAGGTAGTTTGTATGGGAGCGGCATTCTTGGTACCTATTAGGTGCAGTGAACAAAGTGGAACATTTTTATGTCAATTCCTTTCTAATTTCCTTTGACTGTGTAATGGAAACTAACGGCACACAATTATCTATCCTTATCGCTTTAATATTGAATAC
This sequence comes from Agriopis aurantiaria, assembly GCA_914767915.1. NCBI lineage: Eukaryota > Metazoa > Arthropoda > Insecta > Lepidoptera > Geometridae > Agriopis > Agriopis aurantiaria. The sequence goes on along the minus strand of OU611986.1, from coordinate 13,433,079 downwards.
ATTAAACTGACTAGACAATAACACATGAGACAAGGTATCAATTTACAAAGTACTAGAATTAGATACAAGTACGCTTCCCCTTACTTTGTTCACATGAGCAATGTAGCAGACTATTTTACTTGATAACTATCTATGACCTAAGGTTATACCAGTAGTTTTTTATTTTATTTTGTTTTAGTTGCAATTAATGTCCAACGTGCTATCAAACTCTTACTTCCTAAAGCCAGAACAGCCCTTGCACAAAAAAGTCTGGATTATCTTTATCTATACTAATATTATAAAGAGGAAAGATTTGATTGTTTGTTTGTTTGTTTCCATTGAATAGGCTCCGAAACTACTGAACCGATTTGAATAATTCTTTTATTGTTGGATAGCTACGCTATCCCCGGGTAACATAGGCTATATTATATTTTCAAAACAAATAGGGATACTTACTAAAACTCCAATAATGTAACCCAAGGTGTAAAAAAATAAGATTTACAATGACTTTGCGTGTATGACAGTTCTCAGACAGGACAACGTCTGTCAGGAAATTCATTCACTCATTGATCATGAAATGAATTTCGCTATTATATATAAAGTATAATTAACTATATATGAAATAGAATGAACTGATAAATTAACACAATACACGGACGTCAATACCATGGATTATTAGAATAAGTTTATTACAGTTTTGAGTTGTCTCTATTACAGTGAATGCACTCCCATGGGAAAAACTCAGCTGAATGGTTGCAACCTGGAAACATTGTAGCTATGATACTGAGTTGGAACGAACGCTACTCAGTGGGAGCCAATTACTTATGCTCTGTATGAGTGTTTATTGAAACTTGTAGTGACAGATTTCAAATCTAACTATTATGTTGTTTATATCTATTTAAGTATGTATTTAAAACTATATATGTATGTATATCAGTCTCTGGCAGCCATATCACAAGCTTTGCTTAGTTTGGGGTCAGATGACCGTGTGTGAAAAAATGTCCCAAATATTTATTTATTATTTATTTATGTTATTCACTTTTTAGGGTTCCGTATTCAAGGGGTGGTACTGAGACGTGGTCCTTAACTGTTGGCCTTTTGGAAAAACTCAGAGTCACACAGCGAGCAATGGAGAGAGGTATGATCGGAGTTTCTTTGCGCGATAGAATCCGAAACGTGGATATTCGCCAAACAACCAAAGTCATCGACATAGCTGTTAAAATTTGCAAGTTGAAGTGGCAACGGGCAGACCACATCGCTCGGAGAACCGATAACCGATGGGGAAGAAAGGTTCTTGAGTGGATACCACGAACCGGAAGACGCAGCGTAGGTAGGCCTCCCACTAGATGGACCAACGACATAGTAAGAGTCGCTGGCATCCAGTGGATGCAAAAGGCAGGCTGTCGTTCAGTGTGGAGGTTAAAGGGGGAGGCCTATGTTCAGCAGTGGACGTCTTCTGGCTGATGACGATGATGTGATGATGACTCAAAGGGTAAAAACGGGACCCTATTACTAAGACTACGACGTCTGTGTGTCTGTCCGTCTGTTCGTCTGTCCGTCTGTCCGTGTGTCCGTCTGTCCTTGGTCTGTCCTACCTATTAACGAGTGTATCTTCCGAACCGTAATAGACACCTAGTTGGAATTTTCACAGAATATGTAATGTTACGGCGGATTAATTAAAAAATAATAAAAAAGTCATAAAGTAAAATAGAAATGAGAGTTCCGCGTACAACAAACGTGTTTTTTAACGTATTTTTGTATTAGCTCTAATGTAAAAATGGTAATACGTACAAGCGTCAAACTTCGCATGATTAATAGTACACACACTAAAGTATAACAAAAAATAATATATTATGACCAAGTTTGAGTCGGTGACAAGTTTCTGTTAATTACCAAGTTATAACTGGTAATTTCGTTTAATTTTGAATTTTGGGTGGTAGATACGGAACCCGCAGTGTGCGAGCCCGACTCGCACTTGTCTGGTTTATTACAAACTACAGAATTCTCACGAGTGGGTTTTACCGCTATTGACAAAATATTTCCACAAATTGTTATTTACTAAATAATGTACTTGGTATACTTATTTTGTTAATGTTGGTCTCTTTTGATAATGATATATAATATGTATGCGGAAGCACTATCAATAGATGACAAGCAATTAGTTCAATTAATTGGCGCAGTGCTCAGTGGTGAGGACCGATAGGACTCTCTTGAGCTTCTCTACAATCTAATGTCACGACTATTATATTGACTAAGTTGGCCACAATATCTGGAAATATGTTGGCTTTCGACTTGTCCGATTTAAAAATGCGGTTTCTTCATAGGCAACGTGCTCCAACGTAGACCGTATCATCGCTTAACATCAGGCGAGATGGTGGTCAAACGCAAGCCTATTATTAATAAATAAAAAAAATCTCAGGAAATAAAAAAAAATAAGTTAGAATTTTGGTAAAACATGGTCAATGGTTAGAATAAAGAATAAATTAACCTATAGTCCTACTTGTACCAGATGACATGTTTTGACAGGACGTATGGACGACGGACGTATCGCATATTTCTTTTGTTTAGGTCAAATAGGTACCACTATTGATGTTTTCAAGGTACCACTAGTTTGAGTCAGGTGATCAGTAAAAATACAATGGAAATGGTTCAGTAACAAAAAAAAAACATACTGTCGAATTGATAACCTCCTCCTTTTCGAAGTCAGTTAAAAACGAGTCAAAACCGTCGGACATATACTTCAACACCTAATTATAAAAATGTACAGTATATTTGTTACAAAAAATAGATCCCGGTTTTATTTATGTATTTACATTTCGGGAAAGCATATATGAATGCATAATTTTGTCAGATGTTTCGTTATCACGTAACAATAGACACGTGTTGCACTTCCTACGGCTAGAAACCGACTGAAACGAAATGAGAGCCAGCGCTCATTTTGTTATCTTGAAAAACGCGCTTCTACTGGGCCTGTCCATTCATTTATGTTGGTCGATGGGCGCAGCTAGTTATTCTTTAAATCAAAACATGTACTTGACTCGGTTTTTGTCACGACGGACCATATTTTTTTTATTTGGTTTTTCTCTCGTGTATATCTACTGTAAATTATTATGTGTTCTTTTTGGAAATAAATTTATTATTATTTCACTTTATTTCAATATAAACACGGGTCTAGCCCGGACATTTGGTAGGCATTGGTGGGGCCGAAGCCAACACCAAGAGGCCCCGTTGAATATAAAATACAATATTATTGAATGTGTATAAAATGGATTATAAAACTATTGTACAGTATAGGATATAAAACGTCTAGGCTATTGAGGTGAACAACTTGTGGATGGGATAACAGATCTATGGTATGAGGTACGGCACCTGCCAATTATGCCTCATTTCAAAATACTTAGGCAGGTGATGACTTGCCACTCACTAAATGGGCCCCCCATAATGGCTGCCGCATATTGGCACCGGAAGGGCAACATTGACGTGGGGGGCTTAGGGTGTCGAGAGGTGTGCTGCACTTTCACTAAGAGCTACTAGCGGCGTTATGCCCTTTAACACTTCCACCCTGGAGCTTAGGTTTTTAGCTCTTGCGGTTTCCACCCCCAGACGGCCGGTTAAGGCAAGCCAGGGGTCTGGGTCTCTGGGGTTTTAGACCCATGGAATCGGGGTACGTGGTGTCGCCACTCACCGACGGCTCGCCATAAAGCCGCCCCTGCGTATTATTATTATATTTATCATCGATTTTACCAAAATTACAACTTGAATAATTATTTTTTATCGTTATCATGCGTATTCTGTCGAAACTTTATTCAGTAATACTTTCAATAAAGCACACAAGGATCTTTTCGTATTTGCGCTTAAAATACGAAAGGAGGCTTTGATATAAAGTTCGTTCACCGTAGCAAGACTTTGATCGATACTTTGATTCCAAACTTAGCCGACACAATTGTAAGTAAACCATACCTAAAAGCAATTTTCCTGAACTCTACCAGTTGTTCTAGGAATGAATCTTTAAATATTTTATTTGTGTCTACAAGCAGCTATAATATTTTCTACTTCTAGCTTTTATTGGCGCTCCTATTTTGTAAGTTAATCTATGCTTTAAAATTGATTTATGCCCGATGCGTCTACCAGAGTTTTCTCCCGCATAAAAAAAAATACAGTTTTCGGCCCTCATTTAATACTCGTTTCGGCTCTAAAACATTTTTATTAATTTTCGAATTAAAAACTCTCGTTTCATCCCTAGTTTTTTTATGAAGGTACACAATGCTTATTTTAGTACAGTTGAAGTCAAAACTAACTAATAAGTTTAGGTTAGTCGTTACAAACAGTCATTGAAATTAATCAATTTTAACGGATATTATCATATGTCATGTCATTTTAATTCTTGATGCTTAGAACACTTTGCAGCACAGATTGTGTATATCTGTGCTTTGCAGTGTCCGTGGTCACAGGTAGTCTAGATGACGGATGTCTATAAAAATATTAGATTTTCAATGATCATTTCAAATGATTTTTAGTCAAAACTTACACAGTAAACTTCAGACTTCAGAAAGTGTATTCATTAAGTCCCATAAATTTCCGTAACATCATTGCCAGTTTAAGGACACATACTATTATGTATGTATACATAAACTAATAGAATTTAACTCATATTTAAGTAATCAAAACTGACTGGTATCGAGTACCATGTATTATTGTTTAGATGTACAATGAGGTAATTGTCGTTGACATACCTGTTCATGACGGCATTGTATAGCCGCATTAGATACGTCACAGTGTTCAGAAATATAAGCGTTTCTGTTAACCGCGTAGGTGTCTTGTTCCAATATCTTAGAAAATCTACATGCTGCCAGTATTACCCAGGGTTATACTATCCGCGTCATCTTATGCATACATGTCGTTTATGGTCTGTTTTTTTTTGATTAAGTACTCGTCACACTTACCTACAGCTAGGCCAAGGTGTGTAACGAATCATTAAATATATATCTATCTATCAAACTATATATCTGTGCCTCTAATTTAAAGGGATTAAACTCAGATACTGTATACTACCATACTGTATACACGCGGGCCGTCGCTCGAAACCGGCTTTGCACGACTCAACGTACAAACAATACCTACGGGTAACGGACCGCTTCGTATTTAGTTCTTCGTTTAATTAATAATCTACCTTCAGATTTATGTAAACAAATTACTCCATATAATATTAAAACAAAATTAAAATCCCACTTTTGAACAATCTGATGTAATTGCCTCGCTCGCTGCCAGCTGTGTACTTACTTAGATATTAAAACATTATTATATAGTAAATCGGCGTAGACTAAAACTCCATAATTATGGAATTACTAATAAACCTTAGTGGTTTTTAAATCCTATTTGGATACTTTTCTTTTTTAAATAATAAATAAATGAAGATCACAAATTTTCAGGACGGCAAAAAAAAAAACGTTTAAAATTATGTGTCGAACTGTTTTAAAAATATTTTTGTTTGCTACGATTTTTGAGAATATAAATCCTGTGATCAATATTAGAATGTAATGTGAACTAAGATAATCTAATAAAAAATTATATCACTTAAAATAAAATTTGACAATGTGTAAAATATTACTCTAAACTGCTAAATAGCTCTATGTGTAAATAGGTAATTTATTAACAAAAAATTTGAATGTTATATTTAACAGCTTAAGCATTCATAAATAAAATAAAATAAACATTATACTTTTTCACGCAAATGGTCATACCTAACATAAAACAGTTATCTTGAGCATAGTATTAGTGTTGCAATCAAACGCGGAAATGCGGCCGGCATCTTGGATACGATGCCGTAAGCAGCGGGTTATTAGATTAGATTAGTTTATTTTTATGTTTTAGTGCTAGTTTGTTTATAATTGAACTACTAAAAAGCCGTTTTTCCAGAAAGACACCATAAGTCCTTACTTTTTGTTCATATCTGTACATGAACAAAAAGTAGTTATTCCAACTCAAAATGAACTCTGTCTTCGAGTTCATCTTCATTCTTCGATCCCGATCTTCAGATTATTATAAGGCTATTGGCTATTGGCTTTTTTACTCTTGAGCCTGAATTTGTATTGACAAGCAGCCTCAATAGTTCTAAAGCAATCTAAATAATTCTCAACTATTCAATCTGTGTGTGAAAAGATAAATCTGCAATCAAAATATTACCTGCGCAAGTGAAACAGCCAAGTTATACTGAAAACACGTACAATCTGCGATTCAAATCAACTTTATCATCCGGGAAGGCAACAAAGCGTGTGTTCGAGAGACTCCAAGTTTTCCGGGGGCTGCGACACCTGCTACTTTCCCACAAATTGTAACCGGTTTGAACTCGCAAGTCGCCTCCCTCACTTGGCCTTCTTCTCTTCATAATTAATTCTTCACTCGAGGCAACTTCGACTTGGACCGTACCGGCCCGCGTAAGCACTTAAATAGTCCAAATTGTGTCGGCGACGCGCCCATTTTTAATTAGTTGAAAAGAGCTCTTCCATTTTTAATGACCGTGTTTCCAAGTTTTGTTGTTAATTAAGACAGTAATCAGAAGGCTCCGTGCTGAGGTGGCGGCAGCGATTGCAACCTTTAATTTTCATAGATACAGAGGGTTTTCACCCACTTACAACTGTTAAACCGACTCTGGTTTTTTCTCCTTTATGTAGCAGGTTAGTGTAGCAGGTTTTCTTTCAAATGCTTGCTTTTAAAAGGTTTGTTTCGGTGAAACTTAAAAGAAAACCAATTTTTTGTTTATTTTTTATCATACGGAATGAAATTTAGAACTTCACACTGAACAACAGCCTGCCATCTGCATTCACTGGATGACCGCGACTCACAATGTCGTCGGTCCATCTAGTGGGAGGCCTACCTACGCTGCGTCTTCGGGTTCGTGATCTCCACTTCAGAGCCTTTCTTCCTCATCGGTTATCGGTTCTTCGAGCGATGTGGCCTGCCCATTGCTACTACAACTTGCTAAAATTGAAATTTTGATAGCCATGTTGGTGATGCTGGTTCTTTGGCGAATATCCACGTTCCGGATTCTATCGCGCAAAGAAGCTCCGAGCTCTCTCCATTGCCCAATAGGTGACTCTGAGTTTTTCCAAAAGGCCGACGGTTAAGGTCTTCGTACTATATAGGTATGATAAATAAATAATAATATCTACCATTATCACACATTAAAGCTCGGACATCTTTTTTCACTTGGCGCAAAAATTAAATAATACTTTTAATATAATATGATGCAAAAATAAAAAAAGCTAAATTTATTGAAAACAATGGGCACTAAAATTAGCACTCAACTGTACTGTTACTTAAAACTATCCTTTTACCTTTTGTGCTTAAAAATATTCTATAAACTATTTTCTTACATAAATTGATAAAAAAAATGCCATAAAAGCTGTGTAACAATGTGTAAATTGCACAAAGCACCGTTTAAATTGTAGGGCTCCCACGCAGGCCCCATATCACGAAACAATGCTTCTGACAAATCAATCCGAGTGCTTAGCGCGGCCTGCCTGCGACAGCGCTGCTTGCGTCACACATACCTACCGACAGGAGATTTACAGCAATGTGGAATGGCATTGTGCTCTTCAGCTAAAATGCATAGTTTGGGGCAAACTAGTAGTTCGCCCCAAACTGACCTCGTGACCTTATCTTTCCAACAGTATAACTTTGCTCATTTAAAAAAAAAATAATTGGCATGAACCTATTTGCATGAACTACTTGCCAAAAACATTTCATGACGATTTCGGATCAACGGTCAAACATACATACAAACGCTGTTGCCTTGTTTCGATTCAAATTCAAAATTCATTTATTTCAGGCTTAATAATCCATATTAGAACATTAGCAAATTATCCATTATGAAACGATTTGATGGAATCTGAAACCTTGCTCGATCAATTGGTAGGGTATTTACCGCGTATAACAGTTTGTCTTCATTGCATATTGAGATTTCATGTGGTTGACAGGCTAGGCGTTTGACCACAACTCAACTGATGTTAAGTGATGGTGTAGTCGAAGACACACCTAGCCTGGAATGAGAGATGGTGTAGTCAAAGATGGTAAACACACCTAGCCTGGAATGAGAACTGGCTCTTAAGTGAGTCTGCTGGAATACACTGCTAGATACTTAGCGACATATTTTCAATTTGAGGGTAATAATAGCTAAGCGATGGTGGCTGAGTGGTGGCATGTGCACTTTACAATCTGACGGCACACGGTTCGATTTTCAGCAATGGTACTTGATACTTAGATTACATAAATTATGTGCAGTATCGATGCCATCGCTCAACAGCGGTGAAGGAATACACCGTGAGGAAACCGGTATGTCCAAGAACCTCAAAAATTCCAAGACATATGACATTCACCAACATGCACTGGACCAGCATAGTGGATTTGGGCTCATCCTCAGCGCCGGACCTGGAGTAGAGCGATAGGAGCAATTGATAGGATGGCTCTAGACGCCAGATAACATGGGGCGCCAAAATGCCAAACGCGAAAAAAGAAATCGAGTAAATAATACAATTTTAATGGCGCCTCGCGCCTTTTGGCGAGGGCGGCGGGTCACATTTGCATTGTTGTAACCAGCATAACATTTTGATGTGGAAATAGTTTACATCGTGGATTAGCATGCGCTACTTTTTATTCCGGAAAAATCATCGATTCCTGTACGATAGTTTTCAGAACTGAAACGCGCTGAAAGATAATTTGACTCTACCCTGATCACAGGCTAGGGCCAGTGCTGGTCATCCTCTCTCTATCTCTGAGAGAAGTCCTGTGTTTCATCAGTGGGAACATGATAGGATCGATCCTTCTACCTTCAACGATTCAGTTATTATTATTGTTCTGCGGATTGGCTTAAGTTTGTAATGTCCGCATGACAGATGGTTATCGTATTATTCATATCGTAGAAGTAGCGCGATGTCTACTGGATTGCGGCGGGACGGATTTTAGACCGTTTTAGACAGATTATGTGTTTGGTTGGACCTTAAAGTTTTTGTTTACTATTTTGATTCGAATTTGGAACACTATATTTTTAGGGTTACCCGTATCCAAACCGTACCCAAAGGGTGTAAACAGGACCCTATTACTAAGCCTACGCTGTCAGTCTTATCTTTTATCAGCTGTATTTTTCGAACCGTAAGAAATAATAATAAAGTAAAAATAAAGAAGCTAAAGAAGGGTGGCCCCTCATACAACAACCGTTTTTTAACGTTTGTAGGGTTCCGAACCTCAAAAGGAAAAAACGGAACCCTTATAGGATCACTTCGTTGTCCGTCTGTCTGTCCGTCTGTCTGTCCGTCTGTCTGTTCGTCTGTCAAGGCCCTTTTTCTCAAGAACGCGTAAAGGTAACAAGTTGAAATTTATAAAAAAATACTTGGGTCTGTTTACTTCGGCTGTAAAAAAATAAAAGTTGTAAGTCAACGCAATCAAAAGATATGAACGTTTATGTCGCATATTTTGCGATTTCACAGGGGAATCAAAACATAGGGTACTTCCCGTCGACCTAGAATCATGAAATTTGGCAAGAGGCAAGGTCATATAGCACATATATAGGAATAAATCCACAAATAATAAATTTGAAGTTATATCATATAAACTTATTTTGCTAATACAAACATACATTTTGTAGTTGGAATGTATCGAAGAACCTTATTGTCAACTACAAACTTAAGTTTGTCTTTCAATATTTCAACTTCAGTTATTTTTTATTTTTTTTTGGAATCGCGCGTCCTACTCCTACTTGTCTGGTTTTTTGTATTTGCTCTAATTTAAACAAGCTTTAATTTAAATGATGCATTTAATGTATGTTTTTGATTTTATTTGGGCAACCATATTGAAAATATTACAATATTAGGCATTGCCATATTGTATTGTCACCAGAACTAAATGTTTTTAAATCGGTTAGGAGGAACTGATGCAATATTTGACTTTAACAAACTAAAAAACATTGCAAGTTTAGTAAAAAACTTGTAAAATAGCCTTTATTTGTCCTTCTACCAAGTTGCCAACTAGCTAGAGACAGTGCGAAACTGGGACCGATCGCGTTATCTTGTGTCTGAGGCCAAGACCCACTTCAGCTTTTTAATAGTCCACTGCTGGACTAAGGCCTACCCCCCAAAAGGGCGATTGGGCCATATCCACCATGCCCAGTTGCGGGTTGTTGGATTCACATATGACATTGAATTTCTTTTCCGTACGTATACAAGTTTCCTCACCATGTTTTCCTTGACCGAAAACCAGTGGTACCAAAATCCGTACATAAACTCCAAATAATTTGTACGGATTCAGGATTTGGACCCTCTACCAGCGCAGTTATTGATACCATCAAGTATGTAGTAGAAATAAAAAATATAAACTAATTTTGGCATACCTACTACTTACGCCACAGAAATCTGGCATCTGGATGAACGACTTCTCCATCCTTTGCCATATATAATACAGTTTTGCGCTAGGAGTCCAGGGGCTTTCGGCTACTTGTTTTAAGTGATTCAGTTGATTGCAAAAAGGTGCGCGACCGCAAACGGTATCACGGCGCGTTAAGGTTCACGTTCGCACGACTTTTCGCACTGCGCTGTTTCAGCGCTGTTTCAAGCCCATGTTAATATGTAGCTGTAAAACCCCAGGTTACACATAAAACCTCAACGACTACGCACCATCTTTTCCGAAGTCCTTTGCCCAAGGTGGTGTCTAGGTTGCTAGTGAACAAGGAATTCGCTCCATCTGCCGTCTTGTCTGCGATACATCTTCACAAATTAAGCTGTTACAGTGACATCTATGCACCATACCGCGTATGTATTAACAAGTCATTCATCCATCCAGCTTAGGTCATGGCCTACAATGGAGCATCGGCGTATACCGCGTTGACATCACGCATATTAATCAGCCAATTTCAATGGCTCTAATTATGGCTGACACTGACACTGACAGAGTTACACTGATCGGTGAACATAACACTACATTTATGATAGCACTTGCACACAAAAATACAACCAAAAATAAACCTTATCCCGTTAAATTTAACACTTAGCTCGACAATAGAGTAGCGTTTGTAAACTAGTTAAAACATCGGTGACACTATGAATAATATTGGTCTATCTTCATTATAGACAGTATTCATGTTTTATAAACTCAATAATAAGCTAAGTTTTGATACGCAACTATTGTTATAGTTTAAAGTAACTATTGTTATAGTTTTAAGTGCAAATGAGATATCATTGATTTCAAAGTTTCGTCGTCAAAGTCATGAAAACTTTATGCTATTAAGATTGAAAGGGCTTGACAGTATAATGGCGTGAATTAACTCTCATATCGCGAGTTATAAGATTTGGATAAGTTAACTATTAAAGTTCTGATTGTTTGTTTAACAATACGATTTGTGACGATACTGTGTATTGATCTTCAACTTGGCATAATTATTATTATGGATTTAACTCTGTGCTTAATTTTATACTAAGGCAATCCAATAAAATATGATAAACATTTCTTTTATTAATCTAATAGTTTCACATTATCAATGACATACCAAATTAATCATGTAAAACTAGCTGTTGTCCGCGAATTCGTACGCGTAGACTTTCATTATGAACTTTTTACCCCATTTGCCCACCTTAATTGGGTCCTTTGTGAAAATCTTTTCTTAACGGACTCCTACACCCAGAATAAGAAATATAACTGCTAAATGACAGGGTTGTAGTTCAAGTAGTTTTTGAGATTTCGTAATAAGTCAGTCTGTGGTATTTCGTTATTACGTGTGTGGACCAGTAGGATAAAAAATAAAACCTTGCGAAACAACACAAAATATATGTCAAGAAATATATTTTGACAAATAGATGAGATCGTGGAATCTCTTTGTACCTATCTTTTATCATAGCTGGGCATTAACTCGTTAATCCGTTAATCGTTAATTAACGAAGTTAACATTTAGATTAACGGATTAACTTTTAAGTTAACATTTAAAATGTTAACGGACACGTTAAGTTCCGTTAATATGCAGAAGTCCGTTAATCGTTAATCCAATGCCTAATAGTTACCGCACGGCACCGACAAGTGCCGGGCGGCGCGTGGCAGCGAGTGAAACAAAAACAAAACTAGATATATTTTGCCGGCGCGTGCGAGTGAGAAAGAAAACTGCGAAGAGATTTGTTTCGTTTGATCATTTCATTACTTAGCACCGGTCACAGATATACACAACCAGATCGGCAATATATTTTAGTGAAAGAGACAACTTGATATGGCTCAGCACAAGTACGAAAAGGACATAAATAGATTTTGTTGTCCTTATCGGCGTGACCTGTTTTTGGTACCTCAAGTGTCAAAATCTGTAATAATCAGTGACAAACAAAACGGGTCTGAATTATATTTATTGCCTTTTTTTGGTGATTAAATGTGATAAATGCGTGTTTTCTCTGAGAAATAATTGTAAAAGATATTTTACAATGGTTGGTTGTAGCATTTTGAGCTGCAAGAAGCGCAGTGAGCGAAAATACGATGAAATATCATTTCACACGTAAGTAAACATATAAAGCTTGTAACGATCACCTAAATAAATTCAGGATATCAATTCGCAAATATTTTATTCATAATTAGTCAGTTTTTAGGTCGATTAGTGGTCTAATTCTATGAATTTTATCAAATTTTCACTTAGAAAATAAATTATGAATGTTGCCAGTTTATGAAAGAAATTACCCACCGCAACTAACATAAATTATTCGTTCTGCAGGTTTCCAACTGATCCTGTCACATTGCTGAAAAAAGCTGGCACATTGCAAGAAGTGCAAAATACCGACCCTTTTATGCCCATATGAATATGGTGAATGTTAATATTAAATATATATTAATGAGGCCACAGTTATGAAGCTGGAAAAGCAAAAGGCGATTTCGGCGAACCGATTCAAAAAGCTACGCGCTGTTCGTGAAATTTGTACTGTAAACATTAAAGAGTCTATTTATCTAATTATTTGGAATGTTATACATAAATCCATTCATTAAAAAACTAAACTGACCAAGCGCGAGTCGGGCTCGCGCGCTGAGAGTTCTTTACAATCACAAAATACAAAAAGTTGTGCAAAAAGACAACATCACGCCCAGGCTGTCACCCATCCAAGTACCGACCGCGCCCGACGTTGCTTAGCTTAGTGGTAAGCAGAAATTTGTCACTGACTCGCACTTGGCCAGTGTTTATTATTTGTTGTTTTACTTATGTTCACTATAATCAGCTAAATTTGACGCTTGTACGGATTACCGTTTTTACACTAGAACAAATCCAAAAATACGTTTAACGTTTGTTGCATGGGGGCCCTTCCTTTGCCCTTCCGTTTTAACTCTTTGCCTTTTTTATTATTTTTAATTAATCATAAAAAATCATGCTATGGTTACTTTACAACCTTTTTTCTAGTACTATATTCTAATTTTAATTATTTGTTAGGAACAAATAATTATAATAAAAACGCAAGTAAGTTTGTATTATAATTATTTGTTATATTATTTGTTAATTAAAATGTTTACGTAGGCGTCCCGCAATGATGTCATGATGTCAATTTACAACAGGTTCGAGAGAGATGACGATACACCACGTAACAGCTGATTGAATAAAGTGGCAACTGGACAGTGACGTCATTGCGGGACCACTCCCAGATTGCTAGACCTTGTTTTCTTAGATCATGGGCTAAGTCAAATTTTGTCAGGACGATAGGGTGTGTCATGAGGACAGACAACGTACTTTTCTTCCCAGAAAATTGCAGGTAGCTCCGCGGGTTGCAGCAGATAGTGTATAAAATATAAATATTTAAAAGGTAGTATTGTTTCCAAAGTACTCATTGAAGATTCACACCCATCATAGTAGGTAAATTACCCTAACTTATAGCAAATCATTTTAATGTGGCAACACACCTTGTTGAAGCGAGAGGCACTGAGCTAGCCACGCTCATTGAAAATCTATAGGTAGTAGATCTGTGGCACCGGTGCTTAGAGTGAGTGTTTTGTTTGTTTGATTGTTGTTATTATAAATAACTGTCAGTGATCATTTGCGTGTTGATAAATGATAAAGAAGAGTGCAGTGTAATTTAGTAAGATAGAAAAAGTGTACTGTGCAGTGTACTTTGTAACAATTAAAATAAAACTATAAATCATGGATGTTGGAAGACATGGAATCGGATCATCAACAGGTTTTATAAGTTCACTAACGCAACGATATAAAGATGCAATTTTACACATATTAATGGATTAACGATTAACGTTAACTTGCGTTAATTCTTCCGAAATGTAACGCTTTAACGTTTAACGAAGCTAACTTTTTTTGTAGCGGATTACCGATTAACGAAGTTAACTATTTGATTAACGGTGCCCAGTATGTCTTTTATCGTATTTACAACGGGGAGTATTCTGAAGAACTGTTCAGTCTGATATGCCTTAAATCTCACTCACATATCATAGATTAATGAAAATCGCACACTGCGTTTTACGCATATTTTTTTGCCTCGCATCAGCAATATGTGGAATGAGCCTCTTGCGGCATTCCCGAGTAACTATAATTTGGGATTCTTCAAAAGGGCTGTACAGCGGCAATGTATCTGTGATGGCCCGGTGTCACAGGTACATAAGCGACGGTGATGGCTTACCATCAGGTTACCGTTAGGATGTTTGCCACCTATGGCATACAACAAATAACAAAAAAAATTTTAGGTTATGGTTGGCCAACGTTTTATGAAAATTACTCGCTGCATTATTTTTACAACTTTTTTTTACCACGGGCTGGTAAGCACATCGTAGGCACACTGGTAAGTGTATTGTCTCTTTTCATCTTGTGGATGGACGATCCACAAGATGAAAAGAGACCGCAGGGAAACGCTGGATGCAAGCCGCTTCTAACCGGCCTTTTTGGGGATCGATGGGGGAGGCCTATATCCAGCAGTGGACGTTCTATGGCTGAAATGATGATGATGATTATTATTTTTACCATAGGTATATAATAAAGGTATTATCAGAAACATGTTATTGTTTACACAGAGTAAGTGAAATAAAACTAACCCATCTATAACAAGCATTTTCCGGACAAAGCTGACGACACAATGACTCGGGAACAATACGGGATGCAACACAAACCAGTTCTCGTACCTGTTCCCTGGCTCTGTCACTGTCAGACCTAATTACTGCCATTGAAGTTGTCAGATTATTACGCGCTTTGTTTTGATATCGTGGACTAGTACACTCGTGGTAGGATAATAACCAATAAAACCGCAGCTCGAGCAACAAAAGGATAGCGTTAAAAATATATAAGTGACTAAAATACTTGGTACACCAAAAACGCTTGGTTGGTTTTAGTTTCTTTACATTAACTTCTTAGGTCCTAGATTATTCTAGAACCTAAATAGTTTTTGAAGATGCATTATGGATTATGAATGTCAAAATAAAAATTGTATTTTTTCATTCTTTTTGCGGTTTTTTTTATTCATTATCAATTAACGGTATGTCCTTAATTATTCATACCTAGTTGAATAACAATGCAAAACAGAAACAGTACACTTTTGCCCCCTTACTAAATTACATTACATTACTTAATAATTTTTTTATGTTACTAAATTAAAGTTTTATTTTTTTACAACAAATATGTAAAAAACAAGATATGATAATAAAACCTAAATTTAGAGTGCCGCCGGCAGCGGGGCAAAGCCCAAGCTACCGGTGGTCAGGGCTGCAGAGCGAGGACCTTTCTGACAATGCATGCCGTGTCAAGAATTACCGCCTTTTCACCTTTCTGCATCAACTTTCTTCATCTGACCCTTGATGTCTAATGAGAGCCTCGAGGTCGAGGCTCTTTGCTATAAGGCTGATCACCGAAACGACTATCGGGACAATGATCGTCGAGTCAACGTCCCACATACGGTATCCTCGTGAGCCAATAAGTCACTTGCTGGCATGTAATTATTTTATTAGTATGATTATTTTTTACCATAAAACTTTGAGCCAGCCTCAGACAACCCGTTTACCCATCCAACAAAGCTACACAATAGTTTAATAACAATCCTCAAAACGTCAAACTCTCAACAGCTCTCGAGCAAAAATTTACGCAAATTGATCGACTAAACAAACCACTAAACATTACGCTCGTTTCTAACAAAGTTTTAACAACTCGGGCGTTAAGGTCGTCATAACCGAAGTAACGAGAAGTAGGTTCGATAAAATAACCGCTTTTTGTTGATAAATGTTGCCCGCTCCGCGCTAGCTGCTGTTTATGGGGCCATTAACTTGAAATACTTACTTATTAATGAGTAATCTGTTATAATTACAATTATTGTTTACATCTAATGCTCGTGTACACGGCTTTGCCGAATGTGTTCTGTTTCCAGAAGTGCTGTTAATTTGGGGTAATTTATTGAGTTTTGGATTAGGGGCAACACAGCGCCAATTAAAAAAAAAAAAAGCATATTATAGTCATATTATATAGTTATAACTTATGTTCATTTGTCTAGTAGTTATTACTTTTAAATACTTGCAAATAGGTGTCTAGGAGTAGAAAGTAAATAATATTTTAAAACCAAAATAAGGAGAAATATTTTTTTCAATGAATGAAAAAAATTATAACATACCAGTATTATGGTACCATAATACTGGTATTATGGTACCATAATACTGGTACTACGATTATACTGGTCTACGGTTTCTTTCGGCTGTAAAAAAATAAAAGTTGTAAGTCAACGCAATCAAAAGATATGAACGTTTATGTCGCATATTTTGCGATTTCACAGGGGAATCAAAACCTATAGGGTACTTTCCGTCGACCTAGAATCATGAAATTTGGCAAGAGGCAAGGTCACATAGCACATATATAGGAATAAATCCACAAATAATAAATTTGAAGTTATATCATATAAACATAATTATTTTGCTAATACAAACTTACATTTTGTAGTTGGAATGTATCGAAGAACCTTATTGTCAACTACAAACTTAAGTTTGTCTTTCAAAATTTCAACTTCAGTTATTTTTTTGATTTTTTTGGAATCGCGCTCTGAGGGTTCCGTCCTACGGAACCCTCAGAGCACAAATGAACAAATGAACATGAGTTGGAACAGTATTATTATATATTAATTTTTATAATTTGGTGTGGTAAATAGTGGTTTTAAACGTTAACATTTTCACCCGCCCGCCACCCTCTCACCCTACCGCTGAGATGTTTGAGAGTACAGTGCAGGGGTGAGGTATGACAATCAAAAACTTCTCATTAAATAATCGAGTTAAAAATACAAAATAATAGCAAGTTCTACGACTTTGTGTACGACGCAACGTGCTACGAGCTACGCCATAAGCTACAGCGCTACGAATTTTTCTTTATTAATATGAACAGTAGTTATAGTAGTGCAACCGTATAATGATACAAGTTTATTTGCCTACTCGTTTCTACTACAGGACAAGTAGAAAGACGGCCCACTATCACTCATATATTGTGAATTAACCTTGAAAATGAGCTTGCGCTTGACCGCCATCTCGATGGAGCAGAAGAAACCGATTCATTCGTGACTTGAAGACACCCAGATTGTATTTATTGGGGAATGCATTCCACAGTCTAGCGTTTCGCAAGTATACAAACAATCCTGAAACAACAATGCATGCATAATGTACACGCGTATATATCTCCATGAACTGTATTAGTAAAAAGGATTTTCCTATTCAAAAACGTCCTTTTGAGCCGGAAGTGGCAACACTAAAGGGAATCTGGTGTGAAACAAAGAGTTCTCAAGGAGCCACGTATGCAGTATCCGATGAAAGGTTCACCGCAACTACATTAACATGCAAATGAGACCAGTCTTAGGAACCGTTCTCACGACGCTTGCGATATCGTGCAATCTTTACTTCTTACTGCAAGCTGGGTAAGTGAACGTGTTAGATTTTCATGTGCGAAGGAATTCAAATGAACTTGGTAGGTTTAGGTAATTTAAGTAATTTTGAATAGGCCCAGTGGTAACAGACGCACGAACGCGGCTGACGGACCGCTGTCCAACCAGCGGGAGAGAAAGAGTGAGAATATCATATTTCCCTCTCTTTCTCTCCCATTGGTCAGACGGCGGTTGAGGTCAGCAGCGTTCGTGCGTCTGTTAGCACTATCAGGCCACTCGAAGGCCTCTGCCACGTCTACGTGGTTGTTGTCATGGGAAAACCACTGGATTCTTTTTGTGCTATGAGTAAACAAGCTAACGGCCCGATCGTTGCCTAAAGATTTTACGTTTTTCTCTTCTTTTCTGTGCTTTTAACAGCCGTTTTGAAAATTATGGTTACACTTCACAATTTAAAGTGTCTTATAAAACATTTACTAAATGATATTTCTATAACAATCTGAAAGAACCTTACAAAAAAAAAAAGAATTTTCCAAATCTATTTATATATGACGGAGTATAGAGATAAAAAAAAATTTCAAAAAAACTGGATAGAAAACTAGAAGAACAACTTATTAAACTTTCGCGATTTATCTTTCTCATCTCTCTCTCTCTTTTTCTTTAAAAAAAACGTGTGTTCAAATCGCGAAAGTTTAATAAGTTGGTCTTCTAGTTTTCTATCCAGTTTTTTTAAAAATATTTTTTAACTCTATTCTCCGTCATATATAAATAGATTTAGAAAAATCCTAAAGAATTTAAATATATATATATATAATATATTTATATTTGGAAAGAAAGGTACATATTTTTACCTAAATTAAATAATACGTGATAAGTCCCGATAAACATTTAAAACATATCATTGGAGAACTAAATATAAAATACCTAAGATCAGTGTAAAACACTATGCTTAATTTAAAAAAAACACATCTGCCTGGCCGGAAATTCACCCCCTTACCTTCGGCTTACAAGGCAGACATGCTATCATTGAGCTAAACCGGTTGTCTAACTAAGCTAAGTATCCTGAACGTCCAACATGTATTGACGCATAACAAATGGTCCAACTTAGTAAACTTTGCACATTTATTTATAATTATTATAGAAGGTATTCGCCCACAATGCTCGGATGTTTGGAGAAGTACTTACCATTCACACCACAACTGATTTTACCATCTGTCAGAGTAAAACAAGCTATATTCAACTGTATTGTCGTAGTCTATGGTTCATTTTGAAGTGAAATGTCAGCGCCTTGATATCATTGGCTTTGTATACCTATTCATTAATTATTGGGGTATTCAGAATCGGTGTAGGCACAGTAGCTTACAAAGTAACCAAAATTTATGATGATAATAAATAAATGGTGACGTTTTTATAAGAATACTTTCTTTTTGTTAACCTTAACCTGAAATTGTTATTTATTTTAAAATAATTTAATTATATAACCCTAGCGGTCCGCCCCAGATTCGCACGGGTATAGATTATAGTCTATGTCACCCGGGGATAGTGTAGCTTCCCAACAGTGAAATAATTTTTCAAATCGGTTTAGTAGTTTCAGAGCCTATTCAATGCAAACAAACAAACAAACAATCAAATCTTTCCTCTTTATAATATTAGTATAGAAGTATAGATATAGATAGTATAGATAATTAACGTAGAGGTTTTATTATAGAAACTGACGTGGTTCTCTGGGCTCCGGCGCGCAAAATTATACTAGATTCGACAGAGCAATAGTGCTGGCACGGGAGAAATTCTTTGTGCCCCGGAAAGTCAGAGAAGCTATCGAGATCAGTCGACGTCCAACCTTCAATAGGGATGGATGATGGAACCTGCCACCGACTTGGAGACCGTGTCTTCATGGAGTTCATGGGAGTGACCGTGAGACTGGTGGTGACGTGGTGACCTCCGCGTGCATTCCCGACACACAGGAAGATTTGAGTGAGGAAGAGTTCCGGTGTGCGCTGGCGCAGCATATTTCTATACGCACCCCCACGCCCGCACCTGATCAGCAACCGTTGTCATCAAGTGCGCGCGGTGGCCCGTAGTACACAGCGAGATGCTGCAGCGCAGGCGCATTCACCTTGAAAAAGACCGCCCAATGCGGTTGCAATTATAGTCGGAGTGACCGGATTAATCTTACGTGAGAACATAGAGGTTTTCAAATCTAAAAGCTCTCGAGAATAACTTATTTCTTTCTAATATCCAGTTTTTTTAAAGTTAATCATCCGACAACGAAATTTTAGCAGACCTAAGAACAATAATTTAATAATACCCACAAAAAAAATAAAAAACTCATTTTACCCATATGGGAAATATTCTAATTCCAAAAATTTATTTGCTATAACAGCTGAAACAATATTGTAAACAAGCTCAATAAAACCACGAATTCTGATCACTTTCGTAAGGTTTTGAACGTAAGACTGTAGCAGGTACCCGATATCAGCAGCAGCAGCAGGTTTCAGAACCGTGACAATACATAATCTATACTAATAATTATATAAAGAGGAAAGATTTGATTGTTTGTTTGTTTGTTTGCATTGAACAGGTTCCGAAACTACTGAACCGATTTGAAAAATTCTTTCGCTGTTGGGAAGCTACACTATCCCCGGGTGACATAGGCTATAATCTATATACCCGTGAGAAGCTGGGGCGGGCCGATAGTAGATAATAAAACTGAAATATTAAAAGATGTTATTATTCAAATTTTTACAATGCTATCGCAGCTGTCAAAGCTAATAAATGCTTGGACCGAGTTTAGTCACCATCTTGTATTATGATGACGTCACCTACCCAGTGACCTACCCGAACTTAGAGGAATCTATTGACATTAATCAAAATTGGCTGAAACGATTAGGCTATTGATGGAAACATACATAGATGTATATTATACATATTATACAAATTGAGTAGTTCATAGTGAAACAAAGTTTGTAGATCGTAGGGAAAGTCAAAATTTAAGGATCGCAGAGAAGGGCTACAAGCTCCAAGGTCAATGCAAAAACACAGTTGATGATTGATATTCTGAAAACCCGTACCATACTCACCCGTGACCCATGTGGCGCTTTGATTCCACTTTTATTATGCGAACTGCTAGTATGTGGAATGCGCTGCTTGAATATGTTCCCCGATAGTTACAATCTCGGTGTCTCCAAGTCGCGAGTGAATAGCTTTCTACTAGGCATGTGTTCTCCATTGTAGACCGCATCATCTCTTAACATCAGGCAAGGTGACGGTAAAACACAAACCTATTATTAAATTTAAAAATTGGTAACGCTAAACACAATACCTTCCTTTTGGCTTTGGGCTCGGGTAAAAATACTCTTTTTTACTCCAACAATTCTACCAAACAAACGTAAAAACCGTACATAAATTCTAAACAACGAAAACAAATTCTCGCACCGATACCGAGACAGAAAAAACGCTCTAACCCCTTATATCAGCGAAGATACCAGGTAAAACAGCCGGCAAATAAATAAATACGGCTACGTAGGAATACGTTTTGCGCTAATAATTCACTTTTATTGTATCTTACGCGCTCTTTGCTATATTTATTGCTCACCTACACATTGTGGGTACACTTGTATAAAATATAATGTAACAGGGTGCACTTAATAGGTCATATTTTTACACCAATTGTTACGGACGCCGTAACGTGCCTGGCTGGAGAACTATATTAATGCCCGTATTAAGTTATTAAGCTATTTTGGTGGCTCGTTCCGTAGGCACGTGTTAAAGCTTTGGCTTTTTGTTTGGAATAAAGTTTGTGAAAATAAACATAGGGCAAGTCGGAATTAATTTAACAGCTTTATTACGATTTTTATTTCATAAGAGCATGAAGAATCATGTCAATTTGCCAGTAAGTACCAAATTATTAAGGGGTTACGTAATTTTAAAATCATTTGTAAATTTTTGTGTAAATGTGTACAACTCTACCGTAATATTCATGCATACATTTATCAGATTTCGGATATTATATTTTTTATTTTATTTTTTTATTAAGGCTTCACATTGATAACTACATTATTAGATACACTGAAATCTTATAAATGAACTTAGCTAAATGTGTTACCTTTTAAAGGAAGCACAGCATGCTATATATTATATTACAAGATTGTTGTGGATAAAGTCGGTCAGACAACTACGCACACAGAAAAAATATTTTTTAACCGACTTCGAGAAGAGGAGGCTGTATGTTTTTTTTTTTTTTTTTTGTATGTTTTTACGCGATTACTCCGCCAATTTAGAATTGTTTTTGATGATTCTTTTTTTAGTTGGTAGGTCATAACTCATAGGTGGTCCCATAATTTTTTTATCGACATTGATTCATTGCTTTTTGAAAAATCTACAAAAATATCTACAAATTCAATGTACATTGTAAACATTGGACAGTGCCACCAACTTAACTGTTAAGGTGGGCAACATTGGAACTACAGTTATTTCTTGGTGAATTTCATACTTTGTTCTCCACTAGCGACGCTGTCAACTAAACAGCAAACATCACAGATCTACTACTGACAAACATAGAGGAACAGACTTCAAAAAACTAAGAAGTGTCTCCATGGCAACCATGCACTGTTGTTTTTCGTTAAATTTTTCATGACCATGGATACAGAGTATTTGAGTCGTAATATTAAATAGTGTCGTGTATTTAATATTAAATATTTTATATAGTGTTCAATAGCGTCAAACAAGCCAGTCAAGCAGAGCTAATCATGCACGGTCAAGTCAAACTCATGCACCAGTAAAGTGGTGGAGGCTTTACAAGAGGCTTCTATTGAGTTTTGGACCCTTATTAGGGTTTATTATTCCTTTTTAGGGTTCCGTATCCAAAGGGTAAAAACGGGACCTACGGGTTAACTAAACCTACGCTATCTGCATGTGATGTCTACCTTTTAACGGCTGTCTTTTGAACCGTAATAGATAGCCAGTTTTTTTACAGAACTTGTAAATTACAGCGTATTAACTTAACAAATAATAATAAAGTCAAAAAGTAAAAACTAAAAGTGGCCCTACAACAAACGTATTTTTTACGTATTTTTGTAATTGGTCTAATGTAAAAACGGCAATATGTAGGTACAAGCGTCAAACTTGGCATGATTATAGTCCACACTCTAAAGTATAACAGTAGGTAATAAATAATGGCAAAGTGTGAATCAGTGACCGCGGTCGGTACTTGGATGGGTACGGGTGATGGTGCCTGGGGCCTTACGGAAAACTGCTATTACAGGCACCTAATCCGCTCAGTTGGAAAATCAGGCGACCGCAAACCCTATCTGGGCACGATAAGGTTTGCGGTCGCTTGATTTTCCAACTGAGCGGATTACGTGCCTGTAATAGCAGTTGTCCGTAAAGCCCCTGGACGTGATGTCTTTTTGCACTTTTTGTATTTTGTGGTGATACGGAACGTACGCGAGCGCGCTCAGTACGCGAGCCCGACGCGTGCTTTTTTATCTCTGCAGAATAAATCCCACTAAAAATTTAAAAATAAAATCATTTTTAGAAAAAAAAAGAACCGACTTCATGAATATGCCTATCATTTACAAACTGAAACTAAAAAGTAGAAAATAATATTTAAATAACTTCAAAGCAGTGAGCATTAGAGGACAATCAACGAAATTATGAATACATATATTACCTACTTATATATTTACAATTTATAATCAGTTATTTTTGGAGTCGGTGCCAGCCAAAGCAAAAATAACCTTAATTGATATCTACTTGATTAATCTATTAATATTTATGATATGAATGCGAAATAGAGATAAATATATAAGAAATCGAACGAAGGCTAATAATTGAAAAGAAGCGCATCAAAATTTATATGCATTTAGACACAACCGTCAACGTGAATTCCGCACATCAGCTGTAAGACTACAGATGCCAAAAATTAAACTTCAAGACAGTACAGTGCAGAAAACATAATATCCAAATAGACTGTAGAAAAGTGTTTTCCTACAAAGGCAGGACAGGATAGATAAAGACATGTTACTGTCTTTATTTGCTGGCACCGACTCCAAAAATAACTGATTATAAATTGTAAATATATAAGTAGGTAATATATGTATTCATAATTTCGTTGATTGTCCTCTAATGCTCACTGTTTTGAAGTTATTTAAATATTATTTTCTACTTTTTAGTTTCAGTTTGTAAATGATAGGCATATTCATGAAGTCGGTTCTTTTTTTTTCTAAAAATGATTTTATTTTGTTCAAATTAGAACGGCTGTCAAGGCATTTTAGTAAGATAGCCAGTTGCACCCATATAAACAAAGCGTCAGTAATTCGAAATCAGTTAGCAA
Source organism: Agriopis aurantiaria (assembly GCA_914767915.1). Lineage (NCBI taxonomy): Eukaryota > Metazoa > Arthropoda > Insecta > Lepidoptera > Geometridae > Agriopis > Agriopis aurantiaria. The sequence goes on along the minus strand of OU611986.1, from coordinate 13,408,926 downwards.
CTGTGACGCGGAGTTGAACGCGTTGATCTAAATAAGAATGTTCAATCAAGATTCACACATATTATTATGCCTGGTAACAGATTTTCCTTCTCATTTCCGTTCTATTCTCTTTTCTATGGCTACGCACGACAATGCACGCCCACGATTGACACACGCGCTACGTGGCTTGATGCAGCGATGTGGCCATACATTGTTATCAGGGCCTACGTTACGTCAGCGGGAGTGCGAGCAGCCGGGAACGGAAGAGCAGGGGAGAAAATGTGGCTTCGTGGCCGTGAAACTAGCTTGGCTGGCGCATCCATGACAGGCTTCGCGTATACATCTGACGTCACAAAACCACGCAGCCGTGCCTAGCATGTGTATGGCTCGCTATGTGTTGATCAACAAATCCCTAGTTCAGGCTAAACTGCTTAGTCTTCAGCATCGACGCAAAGTTGTTCTATCGGTATTATATCGGATACATTTCGGAGAGTGTGCATCGGATCTGCATGATCTAATTCCTTCTTGCTCATTTTTTTATCAGCCTTCCAGAGTGGGTACAATAAATTGACACGAATTTATGGTTGATATTCTAAAGACTCGTACGAAGCGCTTTGATAACATTATTATAGTCAAATTGCTAGTCTTTGGAATGCGCTGCCTGAATGGGTGTTTCTCGGTAGTTACAATCTGGGTGTCTTCAAATCATGAGTGAGTGGTTTCTTCTAGGCAAGCGTGCTTCATAGTAGACCACATTATTGCTTAACATCAGGCCAGTAGGTTGTAAAACGCAAGCCTATTATTGAATAAATAAATGAAAAATCATGTAAAGCATCGACAACATTCCTAAAAATTTATGGCCACCCATAATGAACTAAGCTAAACACACGTCCGACGTCACGGTTGCCATGCGCAGCAATCTGTGGCCGGCTTTAGTTATAATAATATTCGTCGTTTAATAAACAAGTAAAGCAATCATCTTAACTACGCCATTGCTCTTGCATGAAACTATAAACTTTTAGTATCAAAGTTATACAAGCTGCAACAAAAGCGCTTTCTTTTGTTCACAAATACCAGACCTTATTCGAAATAATTTTCCAACGCAGTACGCAATAATCGTCAAAATTTAACACCGTCATATAGCAGTGTACCTGTTGAACAAATAATCATAAAGGGTACGTACCTAGGTCGGCGTGTCGCCATTTTGCGAGGACAGTAACTGCGTTACATCGACTGGGGTGGACGTAGTCAGGTGGCAATTTCGGGCGTCACTCGACAACTAGAGCGTTCCCATTTTTATTATTCTAAACCACATCATCCTATAATGCTCTACCTACATCATACATTTTGTAGCATTTTTTTGATAAATTTCAAATAAAACAAATTTAAGTTATTAAAATTTGAAATTAACTAACAACTAAAAGCTATGATAAAAATACTGTTAGTAGAGACTATATTGTAAGTCTCCTAACTACGTCCGCAGCTGGTTGTAATTAAGGCTTGTGTCCAACGCATAAAACGACGCGTCGGTCTGCGATCGGGCAGTTACAATGTCGGGTAAGTGGTCTGCCATCATTTTTGTAGCCGGACTGTGCCGCTGGAATTTTTTAAAAAGAGAACGTGTTAATGGCGTTTGCTAACTTGCCGCGGGCTTGTTTGTTACATGCAACTTCGGTGAATTGAGTTGTTGTTGCTGTTGTTGGAGTTTCATTCTGGCACTCTCTAAAATGCGTCTGAAAATTGACGTCGCAAAATGTATACGCTACGTACTTCACCTAGTATATACCCGTAGTATATAACTAAGTGAAATGTACCGTGCAATTAAGTGTAGTACTATAGTGGCGTGAAATTGTTTGTACAGAAGCTATGTTAGTCATAGTCATAGTCATTTTTATTATTTTCATTGGAACACAATAGAGCACTTGGACACGTCAACAAAACAATTTAGTAAATAAAATAAGAATTACAACTTAATAAGATTATTTAGATTGGTTCTCGCCTCGGAGGATCCCAGAGCTGGGGCATAATTCACTAAAAAATTAAGCCTCGCAATCCAGCGGGGGAATGCTGCCAGCATTCTGGGGACCTTGCCGCATGGTGGCGATTTGTTCACCTAGGTTATTTTCTTACTTTCTCTGTATATATTTTTGGTAGTAATAGTTTTATTGATAAGTTGTATATAATATCCATATGCTTTGTAATAAATTTAATTACTTATCACTCAATAAGCGGCTGTCAAACATACTTACAACTTAGTGGATTGTTTACTATAATCAACGGTTTTTAAGCATTCGTTTCGTTCAGAGCCAGACAATTTCCAAACATTTCTATCTTCTTTTTATGTTCTTTCGCCAAGTCCAAATGTAGTGTACATGCTTGATGTGACTGTTCGCACGTTTTAAGGCGTGATTTGGTGCTCGGCAGCAAAAGCAACAGTGTAACCTGACCGTAGCAGCAGACCGCAGTATCAATTCTAGAGCTTCGTTCAGAACTTTCGTATCTACGTTTTAACAAAAAAATAATAATATGGCGGCTTTGTTATACTTAAGTTTTCATAATCCGTAACGATAAAAAAAATGCATTTTTTTCCTGTGCTCTAACAATTTTTAAGCAATAAACCACGTTGATCCGTTAATCCGATGCTGTGTAAAAGAGGAACAAAATATAATTAAACCAAGAAACTAAAATATTTTCGAATTTATAATATTAAGTATGTCTTCTTATCAAATTACAGTGTCACTTGCCGCAGAGTCAGAAGTTGTATTTTAGTTTCAAGCGAGTTTCTAGAATCATCATTTCAGCCATAGGACATCCACTGCTGGACATGGGTCTCCCCCATCGATCTCCAAAAAGGCCGGTTGCATCCAGCGTTTCCCTGCGGTATCTCTTAAGTCGTCTGTCCATCTTGTGGGTGGACGTCCTACGCTGCGCTTACCGGTCCGTGGTCTCCATTCCAGAACCTTTCGGCCCCATCAGCCATCTGTTCTACGTGATATGTGCCCTGCCCACTGCCACTTCAACTTGCTAATCCGGTGGGCTATGTCGGTAACTTTCGTTCGTCTACGGATCTCCTCATATCTGATTCGACCTCGTAGACAAACCCCGAGCATAGCCCTCTCGATAACTCGTTGTGCGACTTAGTTTCTAGAATATCGAAGTTAATTTCCCGCTACGATTCGGCGCATAAAATGACCTTACCAATTTAGCATGCCTACTAAACTGTTGAAGACCGCAGTGGTATTGCAGCCGCGACACTGCCGTCACTACATTGTCACCCGCCGTTAAGGTGGTACGTTTCACCTATGACGGTAAATTCAAATTTTAAACAGTTTTCTTGTCCTTCTAATTGTGCTAGGCCGGGTAATTATTGTAAACGACCATGGTGTTTGCGCAAATTGATTATTATTCTTTACAAAATCATGTAAAGCTATTTATCTCTAATTCACATTATTTATTACATACATTCGTCAATAAACAAATTTTTGCTGTTTCAAACGGTTTATTGACAAATATAAGTAATATGGTGCGTTACTGTTAAATAGTTGTACATGATAATGTAAATAACAAATAACGATTTTGCAAACACTGTAATTATAAAATAATTACCCAGCCTAGCAACAAGGACAAAAAACTGTTTGATATTTGAATTTTCCGCCATAGGTGTAACGTACCGCCTTAAGGTCTGCGGTCTAGCTCGGAATAGCGCATTTACTCAGCAAAGTCCAACCAATCTACCAACCAGTCCAAGTATGTTCATATGATTGATATTCTGGTACTACTCGCGCAAACTGCAGTGTACCTATCGTTCAATGTTTCAATAGCCATCAGTAAATTCCACGAGTTTGAACTATTTTGGATCGTTTTAACGATTTAGGGGAAAGTGGGGGAAATACGAACACCTAAGGGAAAACTTAAATAAAACAGTGGAATTTGATCACAGAGTTTCTTTATTGTTTAATTATGAAAGTTTACTTATTTGTCTAACGAATTCACTAATCAACATTTATATTTTTTTAATAAATTGTAACAATATGAAAAAAAAAAAAACCCTTAGTGTTCGGCTTTACCCGACGTAAGTCGGGTAAACACGAACACCAAGTGGGGTAATTACGTACTAACATTAATAATGACAGTGATCACATTTATAACCCAACGATGTTGACTGTCCGTCAGTACAATTCTCGTGAGCCCATTTTTTACACACGTAGCACATAATCCAGTCTTCAACGGGGGGATCTATATATTTATCTCCACAAAAAATACAAAAGTAGTCTTCATTTTCCTTTTCGTCTTTTTCTTTTTCTCTTTGTATTTTTTTCGTATTTTGACTAGGGTCACTAAAGTCTTTTATATTCTTGAAATTTTTTAATACTCTTTTAGTCTCTTTGTTTAAAGGTTTCTTAACACTACATTCCAGTCTTTTTATTTGAGATCCAAGTTTTGGCATTTTTTCTGGTTTTTTCTTGATTTCTTCTGCTTTAGCTCTTTTTCTGTTTTTCTTTTCCTCTAACTGGTCTTTTATAGGTGTGCTCGTAAGAATAGTTGATATTTTCTTCCTGATATTGCGTTTTGATATTTTTGGAGGAATAATAGGCAATGCAATGATCTCGGATAGGGAAACTGCATGCGTGTTTATATCATCGCTTTGTGAATTAACAGGACCTGTATCGGAAGCCTGGACATCAAGATTTTCAACACTGTGAACTTGGGCTACTGCAGTTATATCGGCATGACTGTGAGCATCAGGAGCTTGTTGAACGTCAGTTGCTTGGTTATCTAAAGGTGCGGTATTCTGAGATATATATGGCTGAATTGAATCAAACTCAACGGGGCGCAAGGGATATATTCCTGCAGATCTAAATCCACTTGCAGCTTTTTCAAGGTTACTGCAACGGTTAAAAGCATTTGTAAACAATTCGACTATGTCGTATTGTGTAATGGGCTGTCCAAATCGATCTGCCATGCGATTCTCACATTCTTGATTGTATGCAGTCTTGATAGGGCCATAATATGTCAAGTCCAAGGGTTGGAGTTTATGTGAGGTGTGTGGTGGCAGAGTTAGCATAATGATTCCATGATCTCTGCAGAGTGAGAATGCATCAAGACTTATATGACTCTCATGGTTATCTAAAATGAGCAAAACGGGGTCTACCTTTGAAGGCTTTGCATATGAAATGAAGTGTTGTAACCAATCAACAAATAGGCTTTCATTTATCCATCCAGAGTCTGACACAGCCCCAACCATGTTAAGGTTACTACCTTTTAGTAATTGTGGATTCATACGCTTCCTTTTAAATAAAAAAAAACCGGACAAGTACGAGTAGGACTCGTGCTCTGAGGGTTCCGTTAGACGGAACCCTCAGAGCGCGAGACCAAAAAAAAACTAACTGAAGTTAAAATATTGAAAGACAAACTTAAGTTTGTAGTTTTTTTTTACTGGGCAAGTGCCTTTAATAACTAAACAAAATACAAGCTAAAACTAACACTACAAATACAGTTAGACTGCCCATAGACCGTTGAAGGTCTAAAGACAATCCAAATGCTCAAGCCCACTACCAGTTGGCAGCGTACCCAACATGCTGGCGGCATTACCACGTTGAATGGCAATGCTAATGCGTTGAGCCAGAAACACGCCAGCATTTTGGTCACGCGTCGCATTAACCAGGCGCTCTGAAAGATTTTTGAAAATGAGGTGAGCTCCCGGTCCCCAAGGGACCAATGTCTCGACCCCAAACGCCTCAAATATGTAACCACTGCCGAGGTTAGCATATTTGCGACGCTTGTGCTGCTCTGCCGAATTAGCAGCCGCGCCAGCCCTACCCTGTGCCTCAGGAAGATGTGACGGCGCCAAAGTATCGACACAAGTTGCGTCCCATACAAGGGGCCGCCCCAACCTCCAGGGCACAAGTGTCATACCGTCAGGCCTCTTTCCATCGTCACGCGCAAGACCACTCGGTTTGAGCACAGCTGCGACATTGGCGGTGGAAAGTGCCCTGCGTATGATGTCGTTCAGGCTAGCGTGTCGGCCAATAAGACCAGCGCTTCTCGAGCAAGAGAGACCATGGTGACCGAGCTGGTCAACAGCAGTACCACACTGACAGCGATGGGCCTCACAGCACCTTGCACCCAAGCGTAAGCTGACAGCTAGACGAAATGTGGTTGGATCTAAAAGGCTACCTGTGTTAAAAGAGGGCATGGCTTGCAACCAAAGTCCCGATTCCCAAACAGAGACAGCAAGAATACGAGCGCGATCTGCAATACTAGGACACGTATCTAGTAGCGATTTCCATGCTAGTTCGCAGATCGGCCGATCCCACAGTCTCTGGGAAGACAACTTTGAAGTTTGTAGTTGACAATAAGGTTCTTCCATACATCCCAACTACAAAATGTAAGTTTGTAATAGCAAAATAATTATTTTTAAATACCTTCAAATTTATAACTTTCGGATTTATTCCTATATATGTACTATGAGACCCTGCCTCTTGCCAAATTTCATGATTCTAGGTCAACGGGAAGTACCCTATAGGTTTTGATTCCCCTGTGAAATCGCAAAATATACGACATAAAGGAACCCTAAAAGCGCGAGACCAAAAAAAAAACTAACTGAAGTTAAAATATTGAAAGACAAACTTAAGTTTGTAGTTGACAATAAGGTTCTTCCATACATTCCAACTACAAAATGTAAGTTTGTAATAGCAAAATAATCATTTTTAAATGATATACCTTCATATTTATAACTTTCGGATTTATTCCTATATATGTGCTATGAGACCTTGCTTTTTGCCAAATTTCATGATTCTAGGTCAACGGGAAGTACCCTATAGGTTTTGGTTCCCCTGTGAAATCGCAAAATATGCGACATAAACGTTCATATCTTTTGATTGCGTTGACTTACAACTTTTATTTTTTTACAGCCGAAAGAAACCGTAGACCCAAGTATTTAGTATACATTTCAACTTGCTACCTTTACGCGTTCTTGAGAAAAAGGGTCTTGACAGACGGACAGACAGACAGACAGACAGACGGACAACGAAGTGATCCTATAAGGGTTCCGTTTTTTCCTTTTGAGGTACGGAACCCTAAAAATGGAGGAATGTATTGGCCGGCTGCACTAAATGCACATACAACTGTTGTTGTAGACCCCCTTTCAGCACTGGTTGCCTTACCGACTTGTTTCTGACCTCTAACTGCCACTATTTTCTGATTTCTTTGGACCGTTGATATACCTGTCTCATCGACGTTAAAGATTTTATCAGGTTGAATATGATGTCTGTCTTGTATGTCCTTCAAATTATCATAAAAAACTTTAACGTCAGTTTCATTGAACGCAGTAATACGGTTCAGTGAAGTCGCCTCAGGTGTCCTCAGAGATATGCTGGGATGTCTTTTCATGAAATTGTAATACCAGTCTTTTCCGGCTAGCTGTTTCACTCGGTCGAAATTGTGCGGAAGTTTGTTCTTCTCTGCATACTGGTACGCAATTTGCCGAATTTTTTTAATGGTCAGGCCATAATAGAGTTTACTGCACTTTATGATATAATCGACAAGTTGCGTTTCCTGCTCGTCTGTAAATAAAGGTTTTCGTCCAGACCTTGGCTGTTTTATCACTGCTTTCTTTAGGTGGTCAAATATTGTTGTTTTTGGAACATTATAAGTTTCTGCTGCTCTGCCGATGCTGAGTTTTTTGGCTTTAACATCGTCTATAGCCTTTTTGAGATCTTCAAGTATGTACTTCGGTTCGGTCTTTCTTTTGTAATTACGAGGCATCTGAAACAATAACAAAAAAAAGATGAACGCGGAAATAACAAAAGGGATGGGGGTAATGCCGAACGTTCGAGATGACCCGACATGGAGTGGTCGTCTTTACCCCGCTGGATCGAAAAAAATAAAATGGAAAAAAAAACATTTAGGTTATATTTCTTTTGCCGATTGCGCCATTGTCATTTAGCTGATTAATATGTGAGTATTTCACTATGTAAAAGTTAAATTACTATTGTAGATAGAAATAAATCAACACCAACTTGAATTTACCAAAAAAATTACATCAAAAACATGCAAAATATTGAAAAATGCATACCTTGACAAGTACGTGCGTCCGCGTCTCCCGTGTTGTTGACTGGCACTAATGGTGGCGTGATCTCCGAAATGGCAGCAAGTAAAATATGGCTATCTCTTTCTAACACATTAGAACCATTGGATTCGAGATTACCCCGCGTTCGTGTTTCCCCCACTCTCCCCTACTTAAGCGAGTTCTTTAGTTTTTTAACAGACTTTGGGAAGCTCTGATTTTAGTCCGGATTAAAAAAAAAAATTTACATCCATTACTCTGACAACTGTGAACAACTGTCTGACTACATGAATCTTTTTATTATATTATGTAGATGTAGCTTCCGAGGTAATCCCACCAAAATTACCAGCTTTAGCTCAGTAGTTTTGATCCAGCTCTAATGCAGCTCTAATGCAGCTATAATGCAAATACATTTGTTCGAACGCCTATTGATTTGGCAATATCAATAGTTTTATATTCGAGCGCTTACTAATTTTAGAATCGATTTTTATACTGATAGTTATTAAACTATAGCTAATAATAGCTTCATCAAAACTCGCGTAAGGATTCATTATAAATTATTATAACACCGGCTTGCACTCATGGCCCCGAAACCAGTCGACTGTCTTGACCGATAAAACATAACCGTGACTGCAAGCCGTTATAATAATTTATAGCTAATAGTTATTAAAACATGCAATTATAACAACAATAGAGTTCTGATGACTGATATTACTACCGTACGTGTGATAAATTATTTTATACAACATCTCAAGTAGACGTGAACTAGGATATATGCACCACTAAAAGCTGTTTATTACCTGTACAGCTCGCGCTCTTGAGTACTACATGGATTATAAGAGCCACTACAAGCACGCGCTCAAATCTGCGGGAAAATCTATCATACGTCCGCTTATGCATAGACTTGTCTTTGCAATGCTTACCGTGGAGACTCGATCTCAGATCGGACAAAAAAGGAAGATATGCCTTAGTACAATTATCGTTCGTGATTAATTCATTATTTGATACTGTGATCCATTGGAGGTATCTGTCAATTGGAGTAATAATGATGAATAGTTGTGTCCAGCAGTAGTTTTTTTCACGTTTTCACTTGAAATATCATAAACTGACAATGATAGCAACTTTTTTGTGTATATGTATATTGTATAAATATCCTCGATAAACTAAACGGTGTCTATGCCTATGTCTTAAATATAATCCTCTATATTTTTTACCGAGGAAATAGAAGGAAAATAAAATGAAATCGGTAACGCCAATCGTCGCAAACCAGGAACATTAGGCATCGCACCGTTTTTATGTCTCAAAACCTTTTCGTGCACGAAAGCTCGTGCGTGTATAGCTGTATAATCTATTAAGACCTTGCTGGTGACATATCGGTGATATTGCACTACCATTTGTCAAAGAGAGTTCTAGAACCGCTCTAATAATGTGGATATATGGCCAGTAATTAAATGTGGACACTTAGTTCGTAATTACGGCTGAGACATTGCAGTTGACGACGCGGCCATTAACTAGGGCCGTAAGAAGCGGAGCAGCGAAGAAAATCATAGACTGCACACAAGAAAATTATAGTGCAAATGAACTGTTAACTAAATGAAATATTAATCAAAGAAAATAACAATTGTGCCACTTAAATACTACGTAGAACGTATTTATGAGTAAATGTTTATTAAATATTAGAAAGATGGAGTTTTTTATTTGGAAGAACAATTTCTTCAAGAACCTTTTTAGTAGTGTACCTAATGAACATAATAAACAATGGTCATTTAGTTATTATATTAATAGAGATTGAATGAGATCATGAGATTGAACTAAATAAATAAATATCATTGGTGAATGATGTAAAAAGAAATAACAAAAAAAAAAAAAAAAAATTACAAACCATGGGTGCAAGTACCGTTCTTTTAGCGATCGTCAAATTGACAGTTGAGGTCGTCAAATTCGATAATATGCCATTTTTTCAGTACTTGCTGTGATCGATTCTATGGTATTTTAGCGAATTTGACGATCGATAAAGAACGGTACTTGCACTGCAGTCTACGCCTAACTAAACGATGGTCCGTTGGTCCAGTTGGTAGTGAACCTGCCTTCTGAGCTTGGGGGCGTGGGTTCGATTCCCACCTAGGACAAACATTTATGTTTGCTCTATATCTGGTTGTTAATATCTATTTAAGTATGTATTTAAAACTATATATGTATGTATATCAATCTCTGGCAGCCATATCACAAGCTTTGCTTAGTTTGGGGTCAGATGACCATGTGTGAAAAAATGTCCCGAATATTAAAAAAAAAAAAACACGCGTCAGTTTTATTTAGACGAGCAATCAGCTAAATTAGGCATTGTTGTGGTAACATAGGATATAAATAATTATTTAATGTTAAAAAAAAAAAACACGCTGTGACCCACGCTCACATGCACAGGAAGGTGAGATGAGACAGGAAGGTGAGGGGGGCTGTCACCGCGTCGTGCGTGTGATATAACAGTTGGCGTCTTTCCCGCTAGATGGCTCTGTCAGTATGATTCCACCTCCATCTCCTAATCCTCACCAGATCAAATCGATGACACGAAATTATTACCAAATTAGGTTAAAATTGAAACCAAGATTTGATTACATTGTATTAGCTTTATTTCGACAAGCCAGTTCGAACTAACCAGCTTACCTCCACCTTCTTAATGTGAACCACTAGAGACTGGAATGTCTAGCCTTCGTCTTTGTTTCCACAAAACTATAACCTGGGTATCTTCAAGGTCAGAGTGAATAAGTACCTTTTAGGTCTACGTGCTCCATCTTCGGCCACAACATTGCTTTCTATCAGGTAAGTTGGTGGCAAAACGTGGACTTAACCTGTCTGAAAAAAAAAATAGTTTGTCGGTATTTCAGTACGTGTATTTAAGTTTATTGGTACACTCAGGAAACCTTAAATTTTTTACAAAACTTTATTTCTATGTGTTGATAATGTGTTTGTGAATTATAATGAAGGCACTTGATAGTTGTTATGCAGTTACCTTGATATCTTAAAATGCAATGACAACTACAACAAAACTTTACAGCCGTTACAAAGTCTTTATGGCAGCGTTAAGTTAAAATTGGCAATTTTTTCGGGTCACCAAGAGACCGGCCTAGCCGAGTTTGGGGCCCACTGCTAATTCAATGTTACCTATTTTAGATATTATTAGTGGCTATGTATATACAATATAATTATGATCATGTTAAACCGTTTCAGAAATAAATGTTTACTTTACTTTAAACTAATGAGGCTTGGACCGCTAATCCTACACAAACTGTCCAATCCGAAATAATAACAGGTGCATTTGCAGACGACTTGTCTACATTGTCGTGAATTAGGCGCATTAGGCAGCCACCCAGTAATACACTGTGACAATGCGTTTATCCGTTACTACGTACCATGCACTTGTAACACTACACAGCAGTTACGACTTTCGGAGAAAGTAATAGAGCTAATTTTCCGTTGACGTGTGATTGACGGATATTGTGTTTAGACCATGTTGTAGCCCTGACTATTTGTAGCAAGAGATAACAGCACATGAGCCGGCAGCAGAACCTGTTGATGATAAGCGCCGTCGTCGATAAGGCCTTGCGGTGATGGACGGACCGACGCGAATTTCGGCGAATGTATATTTCATGAGTTGATTAAATAGTTCACGCTTTGAATTTGGCCACACATATACATAATGTATGGGTGTGTGAGGCTGTGGCGTGAACACTGCAGTAGTGCAGTGAGCCGGGTTTATATGGAGATTTCATTTGTTTAAATTACATTGCTAGACGGCCAGGTAATAAAATTGTACATTCATTTGCCTACAATACTGTAGGCACTAGACATGCTAACGAATACAACACAATCTCATCATAATTAGTATATTTTTTATGCAACTTTATTGCTTGCGGTTTAATCTGCTATACTGTGGACTACAGGATATCAGATTATTCAGGCTAAATATTAAGATATTTTATGTTAGATTTTGCAGCTACAGTTTAATCTATACTAATATCATAAAGAGGAAAGATTTGGTTGTTTGTTGGCTACGAAACTGCTGAACCAATTCCAAAAAAAAAACACTGTTGGGAAGCTACAATATCCCCGGTGACATAGGCTATATTATATTTAAAATAAGATAGGGATCCTTACTAAAACTCCAGTAATGTAACCCAAGGTGTAAAAAAATAAGACTTACACGCGTGCTAAGCCGGGGTGCGTTGCTAGTGAAGTATAAGTTTGCTTGAAAGAAATCACTCTTAGCAACAAAGCTGTCTGCTTTTATACTTTTGCTAAGTATGTAATTTTTTGGTGTGAGCATTAAGAGTTTTATTAAGTTATATGCCTTTTCAATATATTACTATTTATTTAAAAAGTTTTATTTACAATAACAGAAAAATTGTATTTAATGAGAAAAACAAATAAGGATCCTAACTACTAGAAAAAATTAATATATTAAACCACTACCAGTGGAAATATACAAATATACAATAGGTACTAGCGACCCGTCCCGGCTTCACACGGGTGTAATTGACGTGCGAAGCCAGGGTGGCTTGCTAGTTATATCTATATATAAACCTTCCGTGTAAAATTATCTAACTGACGGTGAAAACCACATCAAAATCCGTTGCGTGGCTTAGGAGGAGTTAGCGGTCATACAGACAGACAGACGAGGAAAGCGACTTTATTTTGTACTATTTAGAGACGAGATACACAATATACAAATTAATTTAAATAACACAGCTATTTAATAAACATTACAGTAATACTTACAAATCATTTAAAAACGATAGATTGATTTGTCCGATTTTAAAATCTCTATCTGTCTATTTGTCGATTGTTACAGTTTTACAACTGAATGGCCGAACCAATATTGATAATTTTGATAAAGAAGACGGGTTTAAGACAGTCATGCTTGTCGTTGAAACACTCAAGAAAGCATATAGTTGTGGGTGAAACCGTGAGGCGCAACTAGTAATGGATTAAATGCAGAATAAATAACCATGATACAATCTTACTATTAGCATATAAATCTACTTTAACCATCGACAAATTCTAGCAAAAGCACTCCATGCTGGTGTGAACTACAAAGGCAGAAGTAATATTAGAGGTTGCTATTAATGAATAAATCACTATACAGCCTTTTACCCAGAAAATGGGGCGCCCGATAAACATTCATCTTCAATACATAGTTGACTAAACGGCGTTCCTAAAAAGAGTACGGTCTCACTTGAGCGTGCGATTGTTACGTGCTGTTGCTACTACGGATTTGAGACTATCGATATCTATCGAGTTTCACTCCAGATATTTCTAGAAATTTCTAAAAGTTTCGACAAAATCAGAATTGTAGCCAATCGCTACGAATGCAACGTTTTCTCGTAGCACTCGTAGCCATCTCGTAGCAAAGCGCTGGTACGTAGTATTGTAAACTTGTTTTTTACAGAATGTAAAAGAGCTTTTAAGAATGGTTTTGTCATATCCGTCTGTGTGTCACAGTCATTTCATTTTGAAACTTTGTATAATACGAGTGGGTAAGGTACGCGCAGAGCATAGAAAAAATGCTTAAAACAAGTAAAAATTGATAATATTTTTTAAAACCCCGAAGAGCTGATGTATCTTGAATCATAGCTAAGAACACGTCCGATCAACTCATCTTTCAAACAACAAAACTAAAACAAAATCGGTACAGCTGTTTGGGATCTACGATGCCAAAAGCAGACTCACATATAAACACCCCTTTTGCGTCGGGGGTTAAACAATTGAATGTCGCACCGAAGAACATTCGAGAACAAATATTAAACCATCGGTCGTCACACGAGCCGCGTGTGCAATAGGTAAGCAATGAATAAACGACTGGCTCGAGTACGACCGATAAAAATGATATATGCCCTCTGATGTGGACACCGTACTACTACTTTATTTGTTACTTGAACGCCACCTATTGGACGAGAAATTTTTAAAGCCGTATTTTATGAGTTTGCTAAATACTGCTGGGGAGTTATGTGAGGTGATAAGCCTTTATTAATGTAGGTCTGGTACGTAGGTGTTTATGAGAGGGTCAGTTTACGAATCTGTATTGAGAAAGAGCTTTTTAGGGCCCTTCTTTCAGTAAGCTGCACTAGATGGCGTTATTTTTTTTATACGTACAATATATATAACTACAAGTGCCACAGAATATACACACGGCGCTTTCAAAATTCTATACTGTCTTAGATGTATATCTGTGTGGTGGCGCCACTTTCTTCGCAATGTCAAGGGATGGCTCCGTAGTTTCCTTAGACGCTAATACAGCGAGACGATCCTTTAGAGGTAAAAGGGGCGCAAAAGTCGTGCCATCATTGGGGAAAGGCATTAGGTATACTATAAGAAGGCGTTTATAATGAGGGTTTGACTCCTATAGTAACTCGGGAAGGTGATGATGATTGTGTTTTTGAACTATTATTTTTGGTAACACGTCATAAACATATATATAACTCATTACCACAAAAAAAGCGTTTTTAGCTAATCTGCGTTTTATAACATACGAAATACATTGTGTTGCTGAAAGTAGTACTCCAAAAGTGCTTCGTTGCATTATCGACTAACTATCGGAGTAAAAAATTTATTTGCTTATGTTTTAGTAGGTATGTCAGTTATGTTTCTTAGATGAGGCGCCCTCTCCTTCTCTCTCAACACCTTACACCAGATGGGTTACAAGAAAAAAGGCAGACAGGTGTTTGATTTGTTAGCAACAACAGGCGTAGTGAAACATAATATAAGAATTAATAATTTTATGTATACTATCAACTATATTATCAACTCATAAAGTTCTGAGGTATAAGCGTTTACAGTTTTTAGTCGACTTAGGAAATAATGCTTTTTTGCCGAAAAGTGAGTGTCAGTATGGAGTTTGAGTGACGTTCTTATAAGTGACGCCATTTGTGACCATAGTACAGCGTGATTAGTTAGACAGTGGATATATTTGAAGATATCATTGTACTCATCATTATAAACAACTTTTACTATGAGACCAACCCTAACATCGTGAAATGGCATGTTTTGCCCTTAAGCAATACTTTAGCTGCGCCTCAAGTGAAAACTCTCACTTTATGGGAACTTAAGTTTTTTCGGCACAAAGCACCCTGTGTTAATACAGGCTTTAAGCTCCATACTAAATTCCGCCCAAATCAGAGGTTATTGGCAACAATATAGAATATTGTATACTCATAAACTTTAGCATGCAGGGCTGCAAATTGACGGTTTCTCCGGCAACCGTTTCTTTTTGGCTAACGGTTTCTTGCTCAGAAAGGTTTCCTAGATATCTAGCGGCCCTCGGGCGGTGAATTGTTACAAAGTTGGGAACTAGGGTGTTATTGTAAATGCTTAACACGTGTTAGGATTCGGTAGACATAAAGAAGTCACGGTATGATCGTGTAATCGTTATACGGCTATGTCGCTGCCGTTTATACAGGGTTGCGCATATAGACTTTACTAAGCTGAAAACAGGTCATAGGTTGTATTCATAATTAAGAACAACTTTTACTATGGGACCAACCCTGAAATCGTGAAATAAAATCAACTGTTCCACATATTTGGCAAGTGTCAATGACTGTTTTCTATGGAACAGTTGATATTTTACAGCAGTATACAGGATAACCCGGAAAGGGTGTACTAAGTTGAAAGGAATCCATAGTACCCATCATTATAAACAAATTTTACTATGGGATCAACCCTGAAATCAAGAAAATATATCAGAAAACGGCCACTCACACTCGACTAAATGTATGGAACAGCTGATATTTTTTTCTCGATTTCAGGGTTGGTCCTATAGTAAAAGTTGTTTATAATTATGTGTATTATGGACCCCATTCGGCTTAGTAACCTTTCCGCGTAATTAGTAGTTAAGTAAATTAGTATCAGTGTATTAATAATAAATATGCTTTAACAGCAGGATATTCAAAGATCACAATAAAATATTGGTGCGGCGGTGGTACAAAAGGCATCGTAAGTTTAGCTTATCGTCTTTCGTGGCCCGTTACCCGCAACCACACAATTGATTCTACTATTCTAGCTGTCCCACTGCTAGATTTTGCTAGATTTCACTATATACATCGTTTATAAAGTGCACGATCGGATATTAACATATTTCACAGAGCCAATTACAAATATACTTGCTTTTATATACTCTTTTGTGTATTGAACTAGGTTGAATGCAGTGCACCTGCTATTTATTATGATACTAGCCGGTACCTGCGACTTCGTACGCGTAGACTTGCACCTAAACTTTCAACCCACTTTTGGTCCCTTTAATTCGGCCTTTTCGCAAAATAATTTCTTAGTTCACATTTACTCCAATTTAGTCGTTATGTCGCTTGCATAGGTGTTTAACGTTAGTTGTCCGCTATGTCACGTAGCTCTGGCATCGCGCGGCGTTGTAGTCGGATCGCGGTTACCTTGTTATTAACCAAAACGTCTGCGCAATTCATAGTTTTGGTTCGGACATTTTTTTTGCACGATTAAGACTCTATATGTATTGTATCTCGATGCACATACATAATAAAGTTTTTAATATATAAACACACGATACTCATGGCTAATTACTCGACATGCCTAATCCCACAATGACATTTTTATCTTCCTCATTCGCAGGAAACAATTAAAGGAAACTGCTTGAGCGCCCCGCACTGGGCCAGTAAAGCGGCGGACACACGATTACGGCTGACAAGGCAATTAATAAGGACAGATGGCGATTGAGCACGAGTCACCCGCTCGACCGGAATTAATCATAGCCTCGGCCGTATTGCGTGTCGTCACGTGTCACGTTAGGAATTAAGACGTGTTTTAATTACAAACGACACTACGTTAGGGTATAGAGTAGAGGTATACAGTGTTACGCCAGGCCTGGCCCACTCCGCACTTTAGGTATGAAGCTACAAGTAGCTGACTTGTCGCGCGATAGACAGAGATAACGTGACAAGAGTTACGCTATAGACAATGAGGCAAGTTCTAGGTTAATATAGCTGTAGGTAGTGCTCGCACATCCTGAATTGCACTTTATTCTGTAGTAGCAAGAGTCGCTACTTATTTAAACAATTTTGCGGAGTGAATCTTCTGTACTTGTAGTAATATGTATTTTTTCATTTTTTTATCGGGACATTTTTTCACACACGGTCATCTGACCCCAAACTAAGCAAAGCTTGTGATATGGCTGCCAGAGACTGATATACATACATATATAGTTTTAAATACATACTTAAATAGATATAAACAACCAGATATAGAACAAACACAAATGTTCATCACATAAATGTTTGCCCTAGGCGGGAATCGAACCCGCGCCCCCAAGCTCAGAAGGCAGATTCACTACCAACTGGACCAACGGGCTATCTATTCTGTGGTTACAAGGAAAGGGCGTACAATAAGTTGTCCGTCCATTATACTCATACCTAAGGTAGAGGTATAAGCCTACCTCTTTACTCTATATTCTATGTCTATGTCGAAATTTGTTAAAATTGCATACATATACTAGTTTTAATTAAATTTGTATTAGTTAATACAAATTTAATTAACAATTAAATTTAACTAACAATTTAATTTAATTTAATTTACAGTTGTAAACTCAAGGAAAACCGGAACTGATAGTCATTTTCAGCATTAATGCGGAGACGGACCCATTCGACACTGATTGTATCCTTTAGATATAAGTATTTTGAAGCAGTCGAATAAAATGTATTTTCTTTTTTCTTTCATAATTATGAACAACTTTTACTACAGGACATTGTACAAAAAATAGTAAACTCTCTGCCGAAGTTTGTATTTCCGAAAAGTACAATAAGTTCCGAAAAGTAAGACACCCCGTTTTCAAATTACGATTGAAACAGCTTCTTCTAGGCAAGCGTGCTCCATCGTAGACAGCATCATCGCTTAACATCAGGCGAGTTGGCGGTCAAAAGCAAGTCTATTATAATGTCCCAATAAAATAACAGCGTAGGACGTCCACCCACAAGATGGACAGACGACCTAAAAGAGACCGCAGGGAAACGCTAAATGCAGGCCGCTTCCAACCGGCTCTTTTGGAGATCAATGGGGGAGGCCTATGTCCAGCAGTGGACGTCCTACGGCTGAAATTATGATGATGATAAATAAAATAAAATAAAAATGTGCGCTTTACAATCTGAGGCCACCCGGTTCAATCCTCGGTCCTACACTGTATCACAGTTTTAAGACGTACTATAAAAGCAAAATACACGTTTGCTCGTCTAAGACCCTACAAACATTGGCCTATGCAATAGCTACGAGTATGTAACGTAAATACGTAATACGTGCCTACGTATTGGACCCGGAATAACGTTTTACTGGCGTGATTGTTGCCGTCAGTACCAAAGTGGACTTATTGATAGATCTTGAAGATTGTGAGATTAATAACGGACATTCAAAGAAACTAAGTAATAAAAGCTCAACGTTGCTAAACTGTATTTTTAGGGTTCCGTACCTCAAAAGGAAAAAACGGAACCCTTATAGGATCACTTCGTTGTCCGTCTGTCTGTCTGTCTGTCTGTCCGTCTGTCAAGACCCTTTTTCTCAAGAACGCGTAAAGGTAGCAAGTTGAAATTTATACTAAATACTTGGGTCTACGGTTTCTTTCGGCTGTAAAAAAATAAAAGTTGTAAGTCAACGCAATCAAAAGATATGAACGTTTATGTCGCATATTTTGCGATTTCACAGGGGAACCAAAACCTATAGGGTACTTCCCGTTGATCTAGAATCATGAAATTTGGCAAAAAGCAAGGTCTCATAGCACATATATACGAATAAATCCGAAAGGAATAAATCCGAAAGTTATAAATATGAAGGTATATCATTTAAAAATGATTATTTTGCTATTACAAACTTACATTTTGTAGTTGGAATGTATGGAAGAACCTCATTGTCAACTACAAACTTAAGTTTGTCTTTCAATATTTTAACTTCAGTTAGTTTTTTTTTGGTCTCGCGCTCTTAGGGTTCCTTTATGTCGTATATTTTGCGATTTTACAGGAGAATCAAAACCTATAGGGTACTTCCCGTTGACCTAGAATCATGAAATTTGGCAAGAGGCAAGGTCTCATAGTACACATATAGGAATAAATCCGAAAGTTATAAATTTGAAGGTATTTAAAAATAATTATTTTGCTATTACAAACTTACATTTTGTAGTTGGGATGTATGGAAGAACCTTATTGTCAACTACAAACTTAAGTTTGTCTTTCAATATTTTAACTTCAGTTAGTTTTTTTTTGGTCTCGCGCTCTTAGGGTTCCTTTATGTCGTATATTTTGCGATTTCACAGGGGAATCAAAACCTATAGGGTACTTCCCGTTGACCTAGAATCATGAAATTTGGCAAGAGGCAAAGTCTCATAGCACATAATATAGGAATAAATCCGAAAGTTATACATTTGAAGGTATATTCATTTAAAAATAATTATTTTGCTATTACAAACTTACATTTTGTAGTTGGGATGTATGGAAGAACCTTATTGTCAACTACAAACTTCAAAGTTGTCTTCCCAGAGACTGTGGGATCGGCCGATCTGCGAACTAGCATGGAAATCGCTACTAGATACGTCTCCTAGTATTGCAGATCGCGCTCGTATTCTTGCTGTCTCTGTTTGGGAATCGGGACTTTGGTTGCAAGCCATGCCCTCTTTTAACACAGGTAGCCTTTTAGATCCAACCGCATTTCGTCTAGCTGTCAGCTTACGCTTGGGTGCAAGGTGCTGTGAGGCCCATCGCTGTCAGTGTGGTACTGCTGTTGACCAGCTCGGTCACCATGGTCTCTCTTGCTCGAGAAGCGCTGGTCGTATTGGCCGACACGCTAGCCTGAACGACATCATACGCAGGGCACTTTCCACCGCCAATGTCGCAGCTGTGCTCAAACCGAGTGGTCTTGCGCGTGACGATGGAAAGAGGCCTGACGGTATGACACTTGTGCCCTGGAGGTTGGGGCGGCCCTTGTATGGGACGCAACTTGTGTCGATACTTTGGCGCCGTCACATCTTCCTGAGACACAGGGTAGGGCTGGCGCGGCTGCTAATTCGGCAGAGCAGCACAAGCGTCGCAAATATGCTAACCTCGGCAGTGGTTACATATTTGAGGCGTTTGGGGTCGAGACATTGGGCCCTTGGGGACCTCACCTCATTTTCAAAAATCTTTCAGAGCGCCTGGTTAATGCGACGCGTGACCAAAATGCTGGCGTGTTTCTGGCTCAACGCATTAGCATTGCCATTCAACGTGGTAATGCCGCCAGCATGTTGAGTACGCTGCCAACTGGTAGTGGGCTTGAGCATTTGGATTGTCTTTAGACCTTCAACGGTCTATGGGCAGTCTAACTGTATTTGTAGTGTTAGTTTTAGCTTGTATTTTGTTTAGTTATTAAAGGCACTAGCCCAGTAAAAAAAAAAACTACAAACTTAAGTTTGTCTTTCAATATTTTAACTTCAGTTAGTTTTTTTTTGGCCTCGCGCTCTGAGGGTTCCGTCTAACGGAACCCTCAGAGCACGAGTCCTACTCGTACTTGGCCGGTTTTTTTTAATAGGCTTGTGTTTAAACGCACTCGAGTACCTGAATGAAGCCGTCCAATAAACGATTGCTCTTAGCTCTCACATGTCCGATCAAGTCCGATGCATAATCTACAACATATAATCTATTATAATTTTTTTTTATTTTTACGCGGATAAGTCCGCTTTTGTCCTCCACCTCGCCTGTTGGTAAGTGACAATGTGGTCGAAGATGAAGCACGCAGACTTAGAAGATACCTATTGACTCTGGCCTTGAAAAGGCCCAGATTATGTCTCTCAGGAAACAAGGAAGCGGGCAGGTTGTTCCAATCCGGTGGTACATAACCCTTAGTGCGCAAGCCCGTCTTGCACTTGGCCGGTTTATTAGTTACAAGTGCAGCTATAAGCGATTAAAAAATGTGACAGTATGTATATGCAAAACATAATCAAGAAAATGTCAACGAACAAAAAAATAATTCCATGCCATTAATTCCATTGCTCAAAACAAAGTTTTATTTCTCCTTCACCTTGGATAAATACACGTGGAGCGGTAGAAACATACCTAGATCCAAAACATTCCTCTCAATTTGCCAATTTCCAACTCATTTCATACGCAATTGTAGCTCGTGAACTGATAAAAGCTCCGCTGATAATATAATTGCTCCCGATAATGATAATGGTTGGCAGTAATTATAACTTTTACTCAAATGAGTTAGCAAATGGAATGTGTTTATCGATACGATAGCGCTTACAAATTGCACTTTTATTCTGATGATTATTCAATGTTTAGTATACTCATTCATTTGTTCAGATCTAAGTTATGTTATTGGAGTAACTTCCAGGATTGATGCTCTTTTGCCAGTGTGATAATCTCTTTGTACCACATGTTTTTTTAATCCCTGTCGCAAAAAGAAGCGTATTATAAGTTTAACGTGTGTATGTGTCTGTGCATCTGTGTATCTGTGTGTCTGTCTGTGGCATCATAGCTTCTAAAGGCTGAACCGATTATTACTAAGTATTTATTTTGTTTGAAAGGAGACTTGACAGAGACAGGGGCCTTACGCCTAGTTGTTTAAATCAATCCAGTTTAGGTGATGAAAAAATGTTGCGCGACTGCAAACCTTATCTGGGCGCATTAAGGTTCACGTTCGCGTGGTTTTCCAAACTGCGAGATTTTAAAGTTAGTTTGGGACCGCGTAACGAGCTCGGCGTAAGGCCCTTGTTTTTAGCTACGATCTAAGAAAATTTGTTTGTAGATTATCAGCTTTTGAATCGGGAGTAAAAAATATTCTATTTATACTTGTTTTGAAGATTCTTTTATCGGGGGTTAAAATATATATACAGTAGAACGCCGATTATACGAATTAATTGGGACCGGGGTCGATTTGGATAATCAAAAATTCGGATAATCGGACATAGACTGGTAATAAAGAAAAACGAACTGTCACACATAGAATAAACTTTATTAAGTTTAACAAACACAGTTATACAATAACGCTCATTTGAACATCTCGATCAGAGTAAGTTGCCTCGACGTTGATGCTCGTTTCCGTGCGGCAAAGTAACGCAGGCGCCGGACGACAAGAAGTTGTACACCGTCGCATTCGGGTTGCCGCTCCATCCACGATTCGGATAATTGGCGATTCGGTTACTCGGTTTTCGGATAGTCGGCGTTCTACTGTATTTATAATTGTTAGAAGCTTCATATGAGCTTTACACTGTAACGCGTATTAGGAAACTTTTTTTATTTAATTTTATCGATTAAATAAATATAGACTTGCGCTTTGTTGTGCTTGTTGCGCGTTAAACGATAATGCGGTCTACGATGGAGTACGCGAAAAGAAACCTATTCCAATCTTGATTTAAAGTCGGGTGTCTTTTGATAGTCGGGTGTAGATTGTAACTATCGGGGAACTATTCAGGCGGCGCGTTCTTCAATCTAGCGGTTGGCACAATAAAAATGGAATGAAAGCGTTTTGTTCGGGTTTTCGTAAAACGTAGTCGCACTTTTTAACGTAATGCTCAACAATTCAACATATATGTTTAAGTTTTCCAACGAATATTTTGTTAGAAGAAGGCTAGGCTTTCTTGGTCTTCTATTTCCTTCTCTTTCTCGCCATGGTTTCTTTGCTACGTTGTACAAGGTGAAAAAGTATCTTGTAAAATTTTGTTTTTAAAAATAACAACGACGAAGTGTAAAACATAAATTGATTTATAAACGAGAAGAACTAATTTCCAAGTTACATACAGATACAAATAACCTACACTTAGTTTGGGCAGTGCGATGAGTGTAAATGTACCGGTTTTTGCATTAAATATATTAAGTTTTTTTTTCTAAATTTGAATCTTAATTGAATAGACTCTATTGAACTGAATTGCATTTAAACTCCAGATTTTAGAGGTATCAACGTGGACGGTAGTATATGTCGTTTCGAGCACACTGAAGGAAATAAATTACGTTCAACTGGCGTGTTGGCTAGAGTACCGCCCAGGTGTTACCAACATCCGTCTACATTGCGAGCCTTACAATACCACGAAATCAGTCGACGTCGCAGCACCAATTGCACTGCAAATTAATACATGCCGCTGGTTTTAATTTCGGTAGTCACCTTTGATTTACGATGTCCACATGAAAGACCGGATTGTGCGTGCGACTTCTCAATACGGAACCGAAAATTAATGCGAAGTCCCCCGCAAAGTTCCAGGGGTAGTTGCGACGCGGGCGGCGAGGTAGTTACCAAGTCGCTGGAAACCATAACTACGCCTTTTCACGTTGCTAACGTAGAATTAGTTCGGGTTATTCATTACGCGTCGGAACGCGGTGTGATGTTGATTGCTTATTGAAGTTGTTAATAGTTCCGGTGGATTCGTGTGGGGAGTTTAATTTTAAAGTAGAGTTCAAATTAATATGATAAACATTAAACATTAATGATAACTTCGAGGTGAACTAAATTTGTTAAATTTTCAAAGATTTGCCACCACGTCTAGTCGATGCAACACGTGACTAAAATGCTGGTCTCTACTATTCTCAACGGGTGAGCATTGCCATCATCATCATCGTCAGCCAGAAGACATCCACTGCTGAGCATAGGCCTCTCCCTTTAACCTCCACACTAAACGAAAGCCTGCCATCTGTATCCACTGGATGCCCGTGACTCTCACAATGACGTCAGTCCATCAAGTGGGAGGCCTACCTACGCTGCGTCTTCCGGTTCGTGGTCTCCACTCAAGAACCTTTCTTCCCCAATGGTTATCATTTCTTCGAGCAATTCGAGCATTGCCATACAATGTAGTAATAGGGCTAGCATTTTGAGAACAATTCCCACTGGTTGTGGTTTACTAAATTGGTTTATTGTTTTGTAGTTTTTAGTAGGTAGGTTAGGTTTTTTCTCTGTTACTTTTTACTGTTAGGTATTGTAAATAAACTAATTTTGGGTCAGTTAATATTAATGTGTGTACATTTAATGAAACCATTGTGAATTGCACAATCCAATCTGCTCACCTAATCGAATCCTAAATGAATATTCAACGGAAAATAAAAATAAAGTGAAAAATATTTTTTTATAATTTACAAACTCAAAGTCTTAGTAAAAAGCACAACCAGTATACTGATTGACTGGTGAGACAGTGACAATTATCGGGGATATCTTTGTAGAGGAAAGTCACCAAATATGGAATAGTATCCTAATATGGAATACCTTCATTTCTCTAAGACTTAAGTATGAAACGCAACACTCGACCATCTTCTGTTTCATTCGGTCTACAACCTATCGCGATAGGTAGTAGACCGAAACAGCCAACCGAAACTCTACTCATCGTTATGAATAACTTTTACTATGCGACCAACCCTGAAATCGCGAAAAAAAACAGCTGTTCCGTACATTTCGTCGAGAGTCAATTAACTTTTTGGATGGAACAGCAGATTTTTTCCTATCGCGAATTCAGGTTTAATAAAAAAAATATGGTTCTGTCAAAGTTGGTCATAATTATGAGTAGGTACCATGATATCTCTGAATATTTCAACTGTTTCAAAAGTCACCCAGTATAACAAGAAATGTTACAATTCCACCTCAATTGTGTTTAAAATGCTCACAAATAGGTAAAACTTCCAGGATCGGAGGAACCTTGGCACATTTGTAGCAAAGTCGGCATATTTCGATATTGGACGGCTAACTTTAATGCAATCTTATTCCGGGGCCTGCAATCTATTTAATATACCTAACTTTGTTACACGCAGCGAGGATTCACCGTTATAACTTAGAAAATTAAATAGTGAAGTCATTCCTGCAGATTCTAGTTTTATTATTTTGAGATGAGAGTGCAGAAGCTGAGGAAAATGTTGGGTTCTCGTGTTATTTTGGAATTAGATTTTTACGCTAGATGGGTTAAAAGGTAAGTAGAGCGTGGAAAATTACTCTAATATGCTAATCGAAACTAGATGGCGCTGCATCACCCACCCTTAACTTGTCGCCGCTAGATGGAGCTTATTTTCATATGGATGGGTAAATAGAAGAAATTGTTTGCTTTTGTTATCACCGGATGGTTAAATTAGCCGGTAAGTTGGAGGGCTAGGTCTTCGGCCAGCCTACTGGTCAGTCAGTTAGACTGTTGTAGTTTCTACAAGGAACTATAATTTAACCAAACGCAAAGGCAAGCCAACTAATAAATAAACTGGCCAAGTGCGAGTCGGGCTCGCGCACTGAGGGTTCCGTACAACCATAAAATTCAATAACGAAATTACCAGTTGTAACTTGGTAATGAACGGAAAACTATTCACCGACTCGAACTTGGCCCTTAATTATTATTTATTGTTATATTGTAGATTGTGTACTGTAATCATGCAAAGTTTGACGTTTGTACGTATTACCGTTTTTACAGTAGAGCTAATACAAAAATAAGTAAAAAAACACGTTTGTTGTA
Organism: Agriopis aurantiaria; assembly: GCA_914767915.1. Lineage (NCBI taxonomy): Eukaryota > Metazoa > Arthropoda > Insecta > Lepidoptera > Geometridae > Agriopis > Agriopis aurantiaria. The sequence continues at coordinate 13,383,442 of OU611986.1, read as the reverse complement.
TGGAGATTTCGTTTTTAATTTTTGACTTTTTTAGTATTTCTTAGTTAACCCGCCGTAACATTACATATTCTGTGAAAATGTCAACTGGCTATCTATTACGGTTCGAAAGATACAACCGTTAATAGGTAGGACAGACGGACAGACGGACAGACGGACAGACGGACAGACGGACAGACGGACAGACGGACAAACGGACAGACGGACAGACGGACAGACGGACAGACGGACAGACGGACAGACGGACAGACGGACAGACGGACAGACGGACAGACGGACAGACGGACAGACGGACAGACGGACAGACGGACAGACGGACAGACGGACAGACGGACAGACGGACAGACGGACAGACGGACAGACGGACAGACGGACAGACGGACAGACGGACAGACGGACAGACGGACAGACGGACAGACGGACAGACGGACAGACGGACAGACGGACAGACGGACAGACGGACAGACGGACAGACGGACAGACGGACAGACGGACAGACGGACAGACGGACAGACGGACAGACGGACAGACGGACAGACGGACAGACGGACAGACGGACAGACGGACAGACGGACAGACGGACAGACGGACAGACGGACAGACGGACAGACGGACAGACGGACAGACGGACAGACGGACAGACGGACAGACGGACAGACGGACAGACGGACAGACGGACAGACGGACAGACGGACAGACGGACAGACGGACAGACGGAAAGACGGACAGACGGAAAGACGGACAGACGGACAGACGGACAGACGGACAGCCGGACAGACGGACAGACGGACAGACGGACAGACGGACAGACGGACAGACGGACAGACGGACAGACGGACAGACGGACAGACGGACAGACGGACAGACGGACCGACGGACAGACGGACCGACGGACAGACGGACAGACGGACAGACGGACAGACAGACAGACATCGTAGGCTTAGTAATAGGGTTCCGTTTTTACCCTTTGGATACGAAACCCTAAAAAAATTGCTTGCCTATAACATTATTTTGGGTGCCACTGATCCTATTAACGATATCATCGGTTTTGTGCTGACTCAAAAATCCAACTGAATGCTCTCTTTTCAAAACTTTGTTCGGATCTTTGGGAAAAAATAAAATTAAACTCATATCTCTTCTCGTAGCTACAATGTTATCGAGAACAAGATTTAAAATTGCGTACATTTTATCTTGCCCCAGTTATGAAATATCAGATTTAAGCCCAGGTGTTACTGTATTTTGTGTGAAATATTAAAATGGAGCCACGTTTGCCAGAGGTTACAAATTAGAGATTCAGATGACCCCCGTAAGTTTCGCGAGAGCTCATTTTCAATTCGGCCTGAATTAAAATTCTATGACAATTCAATTTGAGCGGTGTTTATGATGAGTTTTTGTTTTCCGCTATGAGTATAATTTACTCCAAACACTGTTTAGAACTTTGATTGAGAATTGTTTTTGAGATTATCTATACTAATATTATAAAGAGGAAAGATTTGATTGTTTGTTTGTTTGCATTGAATAGGCTCTGAACTACTGAACCGATTTGAAAAATTCTTTCACTGTTGGGAAGATACACTATCCCCGGTTAACATAGGCTATAAATATATTTATTTATTTTTTAATAGGGATCCTTCCTAAACCTCCAATAATGTAACCCAAGGTGTAAAAAATTATATTTACAATTTTGACTTTGCGTGTTTGACAGTTCTAAGACAGGACAACGTCTATCAGGTCAGCTAGTTTTGAATAAAACAGATGGACGGGTATTTACCGTGACTGCAAGTGGAATTTACAAAAGAGCGTTAACATGTGTCAAATTTCTTGTTAAATTATAGGTCCTCAATCTTATAACAACTATCGTTAAGCTATGATGGATTTGATGCCTTTGGGTCCAACTGTTTAAACACATTCTAATCTACAATTCAAACTGAGGGATCAAAATAAATAATCTGCTTTTACTCATTGTATCTGTTAAACTATATCTAAAACATTGTTTTGGACTTTCGACGGTGTTCGAGGCCACATTTGAAATAGTAGTACCTACTCATGCGATATTCATTACAATATCAGATTTGTGGTCTGCCCGTGAATTTGGTGCGTGCAGCTGCGCGGAAATATCAAGAAGTGTAAACGTTGCACTAGCCTACACACACAAACATCTTTGTTCTTTTTAGGGTTCCGTAGCCCAACAAGGAACCCTTATAAATTCGTTCTGTCCGTCCGTCTGTCTGTCCGTCTGTCCATCCGTGAAATTTTTTAGAACCTCCTTACTTATATAGTTAAAAAGTGCTTAAAATTTTGCCAAACAGCATTTTAAGTATAGATTAAAATTTAGTATAAAAAGAGTATAGCTGTGCATTTTAAGGGTGCCTCTGGTACAAGTGAAATGGGGACGAATAAAGTTCCTACACACAAAAGCAATATTTCTTCAATTTATCATTACTTACACAAAAGTCCAAAAATATGTGGTGAATATCCAATAATTACTATTTCATACGGGTGTCAACCAAAAACCCACGATCACCACGGTCACTTCCTACTAACCTACAACCCCATTCCTGAAAATGAAGTATCGTTCCACGCACCGCCTAATACGTTCTACCTCGACACATAGGCGATAAAATATGTGAACAGGTGCTTTATCATAACGCAAAGCCCCATGTCAGGGCGCAGCGCCCGCGTGATGTACAAGGATCCTCGGCTTACGTGGCCGGGATCTTGCGGGAAAATTAGTGGCTGTAATAGAATTTAGAGGATTTCGCATACTGTTTTAATTTCTTGGAATTTTGACGGGTGAAAGCTTGTTTTAGCCATGTGAGGCGTTGAAGGATTGTGTTTATACTATTTGGTACGTTGGAAGAAAACTGGCTTCGTGCTTGTTTAATAATAAGCTAAGTTTAAAGGTAGATAATGAGTAATTGAAGATCAATGGTCGGGAGAGAATGAATTACTAATGCTAATCCATAACACGACCATAATGATTTACATGGATTGTAGTTACATTTGAGGTCAAGCGTCTGAGATCCCGATCCGGGTATGTTCTAAAACATCGACCAAAACTACAGGTGGATGGGTAACAGCGTCCTATTATTTACATGGTGAATGTAGTGCAATCCCCAAGCCACTTGTCAAGCGTGGAGATTATGGCAACACCCCTAGCTCTCTAAGAGCGAGGTCTTTGTTCACCAGTGGTCATTTAATGGCTGTTGTGATATGACTGAGATGGCGGGCAGGGCTGTGTAAATTATTTTCTAGTGGACTTCACAACTGATGTTATCCTGTATAGACAGTACGAGAAAATTTGAGACAAAATGAGAAAGTTCATACGCTAAGCCGGCAATACACGTTGGCCATAGCTCACCAAGCCTCAGTCAACGTGAGTTGGCAAATTAATATAAAGGGCTCTAGTTGCAACAGCAAGCACATTGGTCAAGTTTGATCGAGCCAATGCTAACCAACACGTGGTCATAGCTTGCAGAGGGCACGCAAGTGAATTTATTTGTGCAAAAATACAACACTGATCTAAAGTGAGATGATTCGTAGCGAGTGATCCCGAGTGGTGGCAAGGCACGCTCGCAAGCCATTTATACCACAGAAAAGAGAAGTAAATTGAACAGAAATGAGAAGGACAATATGTTACCAGGCATATGAGTGAACCTTGATTCATGATTCTTGAACATTCTTATTTAGATCAACACGTCGAACTCCGCATCACAGTTGCTAACTGATTTTGAATGACTGACGTTTCGTTTATATGGGTGCAAATGACTACAACCTTACAAAAATGCCTTGACAGCCGCTTTAATTTAAACTAAAAAAAAAAAACCACTTTTCTGTAGACTTTTCGTTGGTAATGTTGTTGGCCTTTTGGAAAAACTCAGAGTCACACAGCGGGCAATGGAGAGAGCTATGCTCGGAGTTTCTTTGCGCGATAGAATCCGAAACGTGGATATTCGCCAAAGAACCAAAGTCACCGACATAGCTGTTAAAATTTGCAAGTTGAAGTGGCAATGGGCAGGCCACATCGCTCGGAGAATCGATAACCGATGGGGAAGAAAGGTTCTTGAGTGGAGACCACGAACCGGAAGACGCAGCGTAGGTAGGCCTCCCACTAGATGGACCGACGACATAGTAAGAGTCGCTGGCATCCAGTGGATGCAAAAGGCAGGCTGTCGTTCAGTGTGGAGGTTAAAGGGGGAGGCTTATGTTCAGCAGTGGACGTCTTCTGGCTTCATCATCATGAATGGTCTGCAATTGGCCAGCTAGGCGAACAATGACGAGAAATGACAACAAGGTTAATCAAACTGGCTGTCGACACGTTGGCCGGTTTAGATTGACAAAGCTAACATAAAAAAATCAAATAAAAAATGCAACTGACGAGATAAGAAAGTCGCTCGTCTGCAATGTTGGCACACTACTGCTTAGCGGTTGAATAACTGGCAAAGGTGTAGTACTTCCCCAGGCAGAGTCTGCAAAATAGCAGCACTACAAAAGGTCAAGTGGAGTTAATGATGAGACAAGTTTCTTATAGTTTTAATAGGCTCTGCATTTACAAAGATAAACGTCGAGGATATAGGTATTACAAAAATGGTATTAAAAGCTTTAGTAAAGAAAATGTAATCCGCCATCATGGAGTGGCGGCCATATTGAATTTAGTGTCTATTCTTCATGTTACACCCGTATTAAAAAGGTTGACAAAAATCGCCATCTTGTGGCTGCGGCCATTTTAAAATAACATCCCTCATTTAATTATCATTTCCTATTCTTCATGATCTTTCATTTGATACCCATGTTACCAGGGTTGACAAAAACATACACCATCCGCCATCTTGTAGCGGCAGCCATTTTAGAAATATTACAATATTGCATATTGCATTGTCATTAGAACAAAAGGTGTATGCAAAATTTCAGCAAAATCGGTTAAGAGGAACTGGTTCTAATCCAGCTTGCAGGATTTGACCTAAACAAACTAACACACAAACATTGCAAGTTAAATAAAAGCTTGTCACAAAAAATTCGATGAACTCAATGTGCTATTATTAAAATAGTCCAAAAATCTATGTCCAAACAATCTGCAGCCAATTTCCTTGAAACGGAAAATATTTACAGCGTCGGCTTAGCCAGCTCAGTCAGTTTACTGAGAAAAACGAAGGCAATCTGTTATTCTCGCAATAATTATCCAATTATGTAACCATCTCGCAAGCCCCTTCTAATCAGGGTGGAGCCGCGAAACAGAATAAGTTATTTGATTTCCGTACACCTGATTTTATGGACGACTGCTGTTTTACACGATTGCTTTACGAGGGTAATGTTTTTCAGGTGTGTCTACGTAAGTGTGTTTGTATGTTTCTATGTGACCTCTTATAAACGGCTTAACTGATTTTGGAGTATGCGAATGTGATCTTTAAATTGTAGATGGCTTGAAAGATTTTGAAGTGCGAGGTATCGTTAACTTGCTTTGTTAGTATGGATCAAATCTTGCAACAGAACAGCTATCCCTGACCAATTTTGTGAAATTTTGTGCTGTGAAATGCTCTCTCTCTCTGTGTGTGTGTGTGTGTGTGGGGGGAGGGGGGGGGGGGGAGGGGGATTTAAAAGCAGATTCTTAATTCGTTCGAATGTATTGTATTATGTGTATGGTACGCTGTATCATCGCTAATTTCTTTCACTGTTGGGAAGATACACTATCCCCGGGTAACATAGGCAATATAATATATATTTTATTAAATAAGTATCCTTTCTAAAACTCCAATTATGTAACCCAAGGTGTAAAAAATAAGATTTACGATTTTAACTTTGCGTGTTTGACAGTTCTAAGACTGGACAACGTCTGTCAGGTCAGCTAGTAATATATATTAACAATGGTCCCATTAAATTTGAAGAAAATATTCCACCTCTGAGTGTGGAAAATGAGGGGATGAATTCAATTTATTGAATTTTAAAATAATAACGTTATATGATTAGGTGGTATTGAGCTCCCATCGAGTGGGAACTCATTCCACAACCTTACCACGGTAAATATCCCGTACATAATCATATAACTTTAGTGAACAACCGTGATAGTTTAAAACAGTGTTTTAAAATAATAATGCCCAATAATTAACGTTACTGTAGACCGAAGCTGTGGACACGTTAGTTGCTTAGGTATGTTCAAGTTTTGCCGCTAATCAAGCACAAATAATAAACAAGATTAAGTAGGTATAAACTGCTTTTACAAATTTGTAAAGTAAAGCCCTGTTCTCCGAACCAATGTTGTTTTAATTCGCGGAAAAGTGGTTAACAGAATAAAATATGGGAAAGACAAAATTATAGTGCCCTTGAGCATGTGGATTATCTTTAGAGCTTTTTAGGGTTCCGTACCCAAAGGGTAAAAACGGGACCCTATTACTAAGCCTACGATGTCTGTCTGGCTGTCTGTATTTCTGTCTGTCTGTATATCTGTCCGTTAGTCCGTCTGTCGTATATTTAAATAGCTGTATCTTTCGAACTGTAAAAGATAGCCAGTTGAAATTTTCACAGAATATGTAATGTTATGGCGGATTAACTAAGAAATAATAAAAAAGTCAAAAAGTAACAACAAAAGGGGGGGTCCTCACTCCTCATACAAAAAACCTTTTTTTTTGTATTAGCTTTAATGTCTAAAATATAACAACAAATAATAAATAATGGCCAAGTGCGAGTTGTTGACAAATTTCTTTTCATTACCAAGTTATAACTGGTTGGGTTATTTGGATGACCTCATTTTCTTTCACCGTATCGTTATTTACTATCGTATTTTACTAATTCTGAAGTCGGTTTTTCAAATTGATAATTATTGTGTTTTGTTGTGGTACGGAATCTGTGCGCGAGCCCGATTCGCACTTGGCTGTTTTCATTTACAAGCTTTTGATTAATTTGCCTTGTTAATGCCTGAAATTTAAATCAGTTATCCCAAACTTATGGAGTTGAAATTTTGCATACACGTTTAGTTTGGATGACAATTCATGGTTAGATAAGTAACGTCATTCTAAATCCAATATGGAGGACTCCCAAAGATGGCGAATCAGTTTTTTTTTATGCTCCCCATGATATATGGCTGAGAATATACGAAAAATAAATTGACGTCACACCAAATTCAACATGGAGGACGCCTAAAAGCTTGTTTTTCGAAAGATTTTTATTTAATTATATTATTTTGTTTAATTTTCAACATATAATTACTCTAGTTATATAAATGCTACACCTTAAAGGGTCACATAAAAATAAACATATTTTTTTGATTAAATAATCTATTTTCTAAAAACACAAGTTTCTATTCGTGATTAATTATTCTTGTTATTATTCGTGCTAAATTTGTTAAGTGGTATCTGTTTAAACAAATTTCGCTGTAAATCATATTCTAACTTATGCAGTTAAATACTCCTATCTGGATAAGATAAATAGACCCTTGGAAAATTTATACCTATCTCATTACTAAGTGAAATACAAGTTTTAAACTAAAGTTCAAATTACTCGCTAACTCTATTAACAAAGCTTTTAATTAGACATTCCGTTTCCTGCAAAGATTTATATGGTATTCGTATGACTACAGAGTTTGTAAGGTTTTTAATGAATAGCCAAACTAATATAAGTTTGAGGTGAAGACGGGTGGCAGTTATGGCACCAGACTAAATTGACCTTCCTTACTTCCTTAAGTCTTTGCAAAGTTGACTAATAAAGGAAGATGGAAATGCTTCCTCTGTGTCTTGGTTAGCTGGTCGTACGCACAGCTCTTTCATATAGACCTCGTAAATCAAAAGCACTTATTAAAACGACTAATATTTGTGTGGATGCTACTTCTATTATTCGAATAGGCATGTCCTAATTATTTAACTCATAAAATAGCTTTTAGCGATAAGGCCGCCACTTGTGGTACGAGCTCGTAAGTGTTTTCTATCGTGTTGTAATTTGTATTTCTGGTGTACACAATAAAGAGTTTCTATCTATCTATCTATCTATCTATTCTATCTAATAGCTGGATCATAAATAGAGCCCATTTTAGTATTTTAATTTCATGCTAGACAGAGGAGCGCCCTATAGCAATTTATGACGTCAAGCCACACGCGCGCCATACAAACGCTATACTAAAACGCTTTGCGATGGAGGGACAGCGCATCCGCTCTGTATCTCCATCAAAAACTTTAAACGCTTATATCTCAGAAATTTATCAGCCAATTTTTTTTTTTTTTTCAATATGTATAATATTCATAATCAGCCTTTTAACAGTCCACTGCTGGACTTTTAGTGTACCCTCGAAAGGGTGATTTGGCCATATCCCCCACGCTGGCCAAGTTGCGGGTTGGTGGATTCACATACGCCATTGAATTTCTTCTCCGTAAGTATGCAGGTTTCCTCACGAAGTTTTCCTTCACCGAAAAGCCAGTGGTATGAAAATCCGTACATAAGCTCTAAAGAGCTCCTAGGTACGGGCCCAGGGTTTGAACCCGCGACCTCACGCTTCTAGCGGTCTCTCAAATAGGCTACCACCGATTATCTTTCAATATGTGTAATGTGTTTAATTATGTCCTTCGCTAAGCCTCCTATTTGTAATACATGAAATATTAGGAAACAAGCGTATTGTACGCAAAGAATATTTTGTAAATACTCGAGATATAAATTGTAATTAATTGCCTGTAATTTCTTATCTCAGGTCGGAGTTTCGCTTCAATACATTAATGTTAATGAAAGCTGGAATATTGCCTCCAAAGATTATAATTCATGTTTTTGGAAGAGCCTACTTTGTCTTTTGGTAAAATTAAACGTAAGCGCTATCATAGTGGTTCCGCAATAAAATTACAAAGATATGCTTAAAAGAGAATACAATAATTTATTGTACAATACCGTAATGACAGTTAACAGAGGCATTTATGAAAGGCGTGGTAAAGGCTAGCATATGTGAGTCTATAAATTTCGTGTTGCCACCTTCTAGTCTTATATAGTACTTTTCTCAAACATTGTAAACATCTTTCACAATTTTATTATAAAATAGAAAATGCTGTCTCATGCCATTTCCAGATAGCTCCAGGTACCATATGGTGACACTAGCCGTATATCAGTAAATAATAAAAGTATGATCTTTTTATTTTTTATACAAAATTGGTGCATTTGCTCAAATTTATTGGGATGAAATAATTGTTCGAAGGGATAAGGCTCACACCTAACGATTGTAATTACGATGAAGATTTACTGCGTTCAGATTAGCCATTTAGAAACGGCTGCCTCATTTTTCTATTTAACAATGAAATGTGATCATTATTTTAAATTTATATTTAAACTACATGAATTTCTTGAACATTGAAATAGGTAGGTCGTACCAATATGATATTGGAGGAGTAAAAAAAGACCACTTATTAATTTAAGGACCTCAAAGATTAAATTTTGTCTGTGTGAGTCTAGATTATTTCAAGTGTGTTCTTCAATTAATCTATACTAATATTATAAAGAGGAAAAATTTGATTGTTTGTTTGTTTGTTTGCATTGAATAGGCTCCGAAACTACAGAACCGAATTGAAAAATTCTTTCACTGTTGGGAAGCCACACTATCCCCGGGTGACTTAGGCTTTAGGTATCTATACCCGTGCGAAGCCGGGGCGGACCGCTAGTCTATAATATAGACACTCACAGGTGCGTAGACGAATTAGATTTGGGACATATTCGGGACATTTTTTGCACACACAGTCATCGGGGTCAGTTAAACAACTAAGCAAAGCTTGTACTGTGGCTACCAGAGACTGATATACGATACATATATCACAAATATATATTTATGTTTTTTTAAATGCATACTTAAATAGAAATTAACACCCAGATATAGAACAAACACAAATGTTCATCACATGAATGTTTGTCCTGGGTGGCAATCGAACCCACGCCCCCAAGTGCAGAAGGTAGGTTCACTACCAACTGGGCCAACGGGGCTATCAATAACATAAAAGTTATATGATTATTTACGGGATATTTACCGTGGTTCCCGTAAATAATCATATAACTTTAGTGAACAACCGTGATAGTTTAAAACAGTGTTTTATCAATAACATGTTTGAGAAAATTATCTATTGCTTAAAATTACTTTTAATGGAGCGAGACGTTGCTTTATTAGCTGTTCCTAAGAGAAGATCACCGAAGTCGCTCCTTCGTTTGACCTAATCTTTGGATGGGTGACCGCAAATTTCATTAACAACTGGTGCTTCTCGATTGTTCCAGAAAAACAGTAATATGACCACGATGAACTTCGAGTCATAAACATCGTTCGGAGAACCGATAACCGATGGGGAAGAAAGGTTCTTGAGTGGAGACCACGAACCGGAAGACGCAGCGTAGGTAGGCCTCCCACTAGATGGACCGACGACATAGTAAGAGTCGCTGGCATCCTGTGCATGCAAAAGGCAGGCTGTCGTTCAGTGTGGAGGTTAAAGGGGGAGGCCTATGTTCAGCAGTGGACGTCTTCTGGCTGATGATGATGATGAACTTCGAGTAGCCAAAAGCCATAACAAGCAACCACTTTTTTCTTCATTAAATCGTTTTACGAATGGAGTGATGTCTAAATAAATAACGAAATACCTCGGTTAAAGCGTGCTCCATGAATGAATAAAACCGTACACGATGAACACCATGTTACTCAAACACCACGTGTGTGTATATTTGTGTATAGATGTGTATATTGTGTATGCGTGGTGTGTTATGGAATAACCCGTATGCATTCACATAGAAAATGCTTTTGATGAATCGTCTGTAAAGCTTTCAGAAGTGGCACCCTTTTAATAGAAACTTTTGAAGGTATTTGTATAAACGAATATAATATATATGAGCAGCAGTGTTTACAAGTACATGATTTAGTTCAACAGGAAGTATATACTACGTCTACTGGTTTTAAATTGACTAAAGTTGTTTACGAGGTTGTATATTTTTAGGGTTTCGTACCCAAAATGAAAAAAAACAGGACCTTATTACTGAGCCTCCGCTGTCTATCCGTCTGTACATTCTACCTTCTAACGGCTGTATCTTTCGAACCGTAATAGCCAGTTAAAATTTTCACAGAATATGTAATGTTACGTCTGCTGCGTCTGCGTCAAATTTGGCACAAGCGACACTTTAAAATATAACAAAAAATTATAAATAATGGCCAAATGCGAGTCAGTGACAAGTTTCTGTTCATTACCAAGTTATAACTGGTATATATATGCTGATGGTCAGTTGCACAGTCACTTTGCAACTGGACCTTTAAAACTAAGTTCGATTTTGCCAGCCATATACGCGCTCATAACCGGCGCTAGTCAGGTTCGCCGTTGACGGACACGTCAAGGAGGCCGATATATATAATATATATCTGGTAATTTCGTTATTGAATTTTGTGGTGATACGGAACCCTCAGTGAGCGAGCCTCACTCGCACTTGGCTGGTTTATTATTTAATAAACTTGTATGTAAATATATATTACCCACATGTGTAATGCTTAATTTTATTTATTAACTTGTATTTCTCTACCTCTGATCCAGTGATCCGAATATTCCAATAGTCCGACACCTCCTAGTATTTAATAGTGTCGGATTAGTAAGACTACTGTACTTGCTCATTATGATTACCTTATTACTCATCTAGTAATATCTAATTGAATAAACTTTGATGTAATAAACTGTTGCAAATAAACAAATAGTTAATCAATTGTATAAGCTCACTGAATTGGAATTAGAAATATTTTCACAGAACAATGAACGGAGTACAATATACCTACTCAAAGAAGGATAATTTATACAGTTCATTATCATTTTCATACATTTTTACCCGACTGTCTAGAAGTATGGTAGTTATAATTTTTTTTTTTGTATTTTTTTTTATATATTTTTTTTTATTGCTCTAAAATGGTCCGTTCCAGAGCAGAAAATCGAGTGGAAAGTAAAACACAACAGAACAGTACAGGCAGAACATGTAATTTTTTTGCAGTTATATTTATTTACTCATGCTTATATTCTAAGTTTCCACACAATGAGATTTTAGCTATTGATAATTAATTAATCATTTTGTTTTTCTTACTATTTTTACTGATTCAGGTGTTTTGTAAGTATTAACATAAACAACGTTTGGTAGTTCTGTATTTATTCATATTCTTTATATCATCATCATCATCATTTCAGCTGTAGGACGTCCACTGCTGGACATAGTCCTCCCCCATCGATCTTTATACATTATTATTAAATATCACGATAAAATAATTACTAATGGAAATCGTAAAAGTAAAGCTAGATGTGAGTGTCGATAGAAGCAAATTTATTTTGGTACAAATTAAAAATGTCATCCGAATACAATAGTCCAGAAAAGTGTTATGTCAAACTATTAAACTTTTTAGTCAGAATTTTTCATTACATTCCAGTACTTTATGCAAACAATTCCACTATTAGTAACTTTGACATTTCGTGTTAGTAATTTTAATTCAGTTTTCTCACAAATAAATGAAAAATGTTTTGTGACACGGAAAGTGTTATTGCAAACTCTTGACAATAGTAAGGTTAGTTACTCGTTTGCAATGACCTCCTTTCCGCATTTGTAACACAATGTACTATTTTTAGGGTTCCGTACCTCAAAAGGAAAAAACGGAACCCTTATAGGATCACTTCATTGTCCGTCTGTCTGTCTGTCTGTCTGTCCGTCTGTCAAGACCCTTTTTCTCAAGAACGCGTAAAGGTAGCAAGTTGAAATTTATACTAAATACTTGGGTCTACGGTTTCTTTCGGCTGTAAAAAAATAAAAGTTGTAAGTCAACGCAATCAAAAGATATGAACGTTTATGTCGCATATTTTGCGATTTCACAAGGGAACCAAAACCTATAGGGTACTTCCCGTTGACCTAGAATCATGAAATTTGGCAAAAAGCAAGGTCTCATAGCACATATATAGGAATAAATCCGAAAGTTAGAAATATGAAGGTATATCATTTAAAAATGATTATTTTTCTATTACAAACTTACATTTTGTAGTTGGAATGTATGGAAGAACCTTATTGTCAACTACAAACTTAAGTTTGTCTTTCAATATTTTAACTTCAGTTAGTTTTTTTTTTGGTCTCGCGCTCTTAGGGTTCCTTTATGTCGTATATTTTGCGATTTCACAGGGGAATCAAAACCTATAGGGTACTTCCCGTTGACCTAGAATCATGAAATTTGGCAAGAGGCAAGGTCTCATAGTACATATATAGGAATAAATCCGAAAGTTATAAATTTGTAGGTATTTAAAAATAATTATTTTGCTATTACAAACTTACATTTTGTAGTTGGGATGTATGGAAGAACCTTATTGTCAACTACAAACTTCAAAGTTGTCTTCCCAGAGACTGTGGGATCGGCCGATCTGCGAACTAGCATGGAAATCGCTACTAGATACGTGTCCTAGTATTGCAGATCGCGCTCGTATTCTTGCTGTCTCTGTTTGGGAATCGGGACTTTGGTTGCAAGCCATGCCCTCTTTTAACACAGGTAGCCTTTTAGATCCAACCGCATTTCGTCTAGCTGTCAGCTTACGCTTGGGTGCAAGGTGCTGTGAGGCCCATCGCTGTCAGTGTGGTACTGCTGTTGACCAGCTCGGTCACCATGGTCTCTCTTGCTCGAGAAGCGCTGGTCGTATTGGCCGACACGCTAGCCTGAACGACATCATACGCAGGGCACTTTCCACCGCCAATTTCGCAGCTGTGCTCAAACCGAGTGGTCTTGCGCGTGACGATGGAAAGAGGCCTGACGGTATGACACTTGTGCCCTGGAGGTTAGGGCGGCCCCTTGTATGGGACGCAACTTGTGTCGATACTTTGGCGCCGTCACATCTTCCTGAGACACAGGGTAGGGCTGGCGCGGCTGCTAATTCGGCAGAGCAGCACAAGCGTCGCAAATATGCTAACCTCGGCAGTGGTTACCTACATATTTGAGGCGTTTGGGGTCGAGACATTGGGCCCTTGGGGACCGGGAGCTCACCTCATTTTCAAAAATCTTTCAGAGCGCCTGGTTAATGCGACGCGTGACCAAAATGCTGGCGTGTTTCTGGCTCAACGCATTAGCATTGCCATTCAACGTGGTAATGCCGCCAGCATGTTGGGTACGCTGGCAACTGGTAGTGGGCTTGAGCATTTGGATTGTCTTTAGACCTTCAACGGTCTATGGGCAGTCTAACTGTATTTGTAGTGTTAGTTTTAGCTTGTATTTTGTTTAGTTATTAAAGGCACTGGCCCAGTAAAAAAAAACTACAAACTTAAGTTTGTCTTTCAATATTTTAACTTCAGTTAGTTTTTTTTTTGGTCTCGCGCTCTGAGGGTTCCGTCTAACGGAACCCTCAGAGCACGAGTCCTACTCGTACTTGTCCGGTTTTTTTTTCAGATGAAATTACATACGCTTACAGTGGTACGAACTCGATGGTGATGTCAATTTCGTAGACTTCGAACACACATCACTGAGTGAGTTTTTGCATGCTGAATGCCAATTTTAAAACTCGATTCATCGTAAGTGAAGTGAGGAGCAAGTTCGCTTGGGTGAGATGACTTTTTACAGAATCGCAATGCAGGATATTTGATCAGATGCATAACCTAATGTCAATCAGCTATCGAGGTGTAAACGAGCCCCAAGTAGGCAGAGACTGGTATCTTAGACACCATGTGTCCCGTTTGCCACTGTTTTGAGCTGTAATTTGCACACATTGAACGTGTACATGTAACAAATATGTTTTCAAAAAAATAAAGCCACGATTAGTCGACGCCCGCTAGTGATAAGAGAGCTGGCTCATTCCTCGCGCAGATAATTTCTTTGACTATTGGAATGCAGCCAACGTTTTTGGTACTTTACCAAACAGGTAACTAGGTACTTCAATTTGATTTTCAGTTTGTGTAATTAAGGTTTTGTTTAGTTTGAAAAATATATTTGACAATTTAATTATTTATGTAATAATAATTATTATTGCTTGCTTATTTATGTATTTGATATTTTATGGGCATATTCCAAGCGTGTTCATACTAAAGCACGTCCGATGCGTTTCATACAAAATCCCAAAAATTATCCCAATTTACTTAATGCTACGTTGAAGCGGAAAAATAATAGAGATTCGTTAAAAAAATATGAATTTACGCAAAGTAACGCCTGATTCAATCCACTTTATATGAAAGTCTATGCGTGCGAAGTCACGGGCAACTTTTTTTTCATAATTTATAGGCTTGCGTTTGACCACCATCTCCCCTGATAATAAGCGATGATTGTGGTCTACGTTGGTGCACACTTGCCTAAAAAAAAACAATTCACTCGTGATTTGAAGACAACCAGATTGTAACCATCGGGGAACACCCATTCAGGCAGCGCATTCCACAGACTAGCAGTTCACACAATAAATGCACTGCTAGTGTTGTATTAACAGCGAAATACTGACTAATTACTGACTCATCACGAAATCTCGGAAACTACTTGACCTACGAAGCTGAACCTCAGCAGGAAAATTCCTTAAGGTGTGTAGAGATCCGTTAAGAAAGGATTATACGACAGAGATGGCTTAAGGGGTCGAAAGTTTAAAGTTGCGTCGCTTACCAACAAGCGAGTAGCTGGGCATACGCGAACTTATTCAGGGAAAAAAATTGGGATTCTACCCGTATGAAGTCGCGTGAAACAGCTAGTAAACAAATAAAACGTCAGATAATAAAGCGCACATGCTAACGCTCGGCCACGATAACTCTCTCGCTCTTAAAAAATATTGTTAGATATAATAAAGTGACATCTTCTCGTCCAAGATACATACCACATTGCCTAAAGACCAATGCCATCTTTGACCAGTTTGTGTTGCCAGTGATGACATATGGTACTGAGACGCGGTCTTTAATATGTGCCTTTTGGAAAAACTCAGAGTCACACCGCGAGCAGTGGAGAGAACTATGCTTGGAGTTTCTTTACGCGATAGAATCCGGAACGTGGACATTCACCAAAGAACCAGAGTCACCGACATAGCTGTTAAAATTTGCAAGTTGAAGTGGCAACGGGCAGGCCACATCGCTCAAAGAACCGATAACTGATGGGGAAGAAAGGTTCTTGAGTGGAGACCACGAACCGGAAGACGCATTGTAGGTAGGCCTCCCACTAGACCCCGACGACATTGTGAGAGTCGTATGCATCCAGTGGATATAGATGGCAGGATGTTGTTCAGTGTAGAGGTTAAAAGGGGATGCCTATATGTTCACCAGTGGATGTATTCTAGCTGATGATGATGATATAAAAAAGTACATGTATATGCGAAAGCGTAAATAAAGACTACTCACTAAAATGCAAGTTTAATAAATACAAATCAGATTTTAGAAAAAATAACTTGACAAAAGAGCTGATGATCTTTGAACGGCTGTTTTTTTTATCGTAAGTAAAATCATCACTCTCCATCAAATCACCTTTCAAATATAATAAATCAGTATCGGTTTAACCATGTGAAACGATGCCACAGACACTTACGTTAAATTTAGAACATCCTTCTCTTTGCGTTGAGAGTTAAAAATTATTCAGATGCCGCTTTAGTTATTCCATCAGTGGCATGTATAATTTAAATCAAGCTGAAAATCCTATCACAGCCATTATGATCTCGTGGAGTTACACTTAATCTAACCATACCATAATCATCATCAGCCTATTTAATGTTCGTCCACTGCTGGACGTAGGCCTCTCCTAAAGAACGCCACAAGGCACGATGTTCTGCTTTTCGCATCCACTTGCCACCAGCTGCCTTTCGCAGGTCGTCACTCCACCTGGCTGCAGGGCGTCCTACTCTACGTTTGACGATACGCGGTCTCCACTCTAGAACCCACCTACCCCAGCGGTTGTCAGTTCTTCTAGAGATATGGCCAGCCTATTGCCACTTCAGCTTGCTGATCCTTTGAGCTATGTCGGTTACTTTAGTTCTTTGTCGGATAATCTCATTTCTGATTCTGATCTCTCAAAGAAACTCCAAGCATAGCTCGTTGAGCGACTTTAAATCGATGAACCAGCTTCACTGTCAGTGCCCATGTTTCGGCTCCGTAAGTTAGTACAGGTAGGACGCACTGATCGAAAACTTTCGTGTTCAGGCATTGTGGAATGGTCGACGAGAAGATATAACTAGATAAAACTAAGATCATGTTTAACGCACATGTTACCCCGAGACCTGTCAGTGTTGGCCACACACCTCTCGAAATTGTCCAAGAATACGCCTACCTAGGGCAGATTCTGCAATTAGGCGGGGCAAATTTCGAGAAGGAAGTTGACAAAAGCATTCGGCTGAGCTTGGCAAACTTCGTCATGTCTTCTCGTCGTCCATACCATAATAATAATGTACAATTGCAACAATTTTGTTATCTGGGAAAGGATCTAGAAATTCCTTTATACCGGTTCCTTGGAAATTGTGAAGTAATCGTTCCTAGTTTCTAACAGGAATTGTTCAGATTGTTGAACTCTTGATTGTGACCAGATTGTTTTTGCATTTTTCTAGGATTAAAAGTACTGTTTGAACTTGAGATATAAATTAATTTATCTTAGATTGTTATCTAGGTCGCTTTCGTTGTCCCAGAACTTTAGGAATGTCAAATAACTTGTATGACAAAGACTTAATTACTTCGTTTCTATAAATGCACATGTCTAGCCTGGATATTAAAAAAGGCCTATTGGGCGGTTAGCAGCCATGTTACCGTTTGGGATCTCTGCCAGCCAATATTAAATTTGTACCTCCAGATCAGCTTCGATAATATTGCTCCGCTAAACCCAAGATAAGCTCTACCGTGTATCATGAACCGTATTATCCAGTTAAAACAAAATGTTATTGCAATAATAACCGAACATGCATTATTGGACAAAGGATTATCCCAACGATAGTATTTTGTAAGGCTGCAAATTAAAATTGTTTCCGTGTTATTGTTGAGTCATATTATTATACACAACGATTACTAAAGTAAATCAATACCTAAAAACTAAAGTAAACATTAAGTTTGTTGATAATAAATATTGTGTGCTAATACCGAAAGACGGTCATTTCGACTATAGTTTCAAAATAAAACGAGACGGAGCCGCGCGCAGTACCTGTATCTTTCTTTAGACGACCTAGATACTGTCTGATGTCTAACTTTAATCTTACGTGAGTAATATGAATTATCTTTAAAAAAACGTCACACTAAAACTTACATTTTTCAAAATAAATAAATAAATATTTTGGGACATTTTTTTCACACACGGTCATCTGACCCCAAACTAAGCAAAGCTTGTGATATGGCTGCCAGAGACTGATATACATACATATATAGTTTTAAATACATACTTAAATAGATATTAACAACCAGATATAGAACAAACACAAATGTTCATCACATAAATGTTTGTCCTAGGTGGGAATCGAACCTACGCCCCCAAGCTCAGAAGGTAGGTTCACTACCAACTTGACCAACGGGCTATCTAAATGTATTTGTAGTTGTTCCCCACCGACTTCAAAATCCGTGTATAAATATTATTTTGTTCTTTGTAGTGGTACATTTACTTATAATGTTTGTGATTTGTGGTTTTTTGAAGTAGGTTTTTTAGAGATAATTTATTTTAAAATTCGTAGTGAAACATTACGACGATAGTGAAATGCTTAAGACCGTATTTAACTCTGTTCGGAGTGAAGTACTAGTTTATTTATAGATACGATTGCACATCTATGCATGTATAACTCCTTGTTTTGACTCGAACAAAGCACCTGGACAAAACTATTGTAGCTATAGTTATTTGCTATTGGGAAACTAGTACGCGCTCGAGCAAAATTACCCATATTATTCGAGTAGGTTTAAAAACTACAGAAACAATATTGATGAAATTTATGTGGGACCAACTCAAAAATTTTCTTTGTATAATAATAAAGAACCACGCAAATTAATTCACAGATACCGGCGTAATCGATGCACATACATTATTAAAAACTAATCAAATTGAGAACCTTCATCATTTATTGAAGTCGGTTAAAATGTGTTAAATCCAAGTCAGTTTTCATAACAACACAACAGTTACCCTAGGATGAAGGATATTTTTCATCCTGGCTGTTAATCTATGGTCACATGTCATATCCGAAGTTTAACTATCTTACCTCTCCCTCATGACACGATAAAGATATAATCTCTATGCATAACATAATAGCATTACGTGAAGGTTTGTAAGTTAAAACTCTGACATGCCACCGGCGCAGGGACCAAAAGCTAGCCCACAGGCGCGGTCGACAATACGATCTGCGAAATCAGATTACTTTATTGAATGCGAACAGATCATGAATGAAATTGATAAAATCGTCTGTGGTGCGAATCGCGCAATTTATACGAGCTTTGGCATCGGACCTGCGGGGAATTCATAGCGAGATTTTGATATGGGTGGTTTTTAAGGAAATATTACATGCAAAAAACGTGCACAAAAGTTACCAAATAATTTATTGTTGGTGTTGGCATCGATTCTGTTGTAGCACTCACTAAACTAAACCAACTAAACTGTAGACTATAATCACACTAAGTTTGACGCTTGTATGCATTACAGTTTTTACGATAGAGCCAAAATCAAAAACATTAAAAAAACATCACCATCATTATCAGCCTGAAGACGGCCACTGTTGAACATAGGCCTCCCCTCAGAATTCTACACTGAACGATAGTCTGCCATCTGCATCCGATGGATGCACGATGCACTCTGACGATGTCGTCGGTTCACTTAATTAGGCCTACTTACGCTGCGCCTTCCGGTTCGTGATCTCCACTCAAGAACCTTTCTTCCCCATCGGTTATCGGTTCTTCGACTGACGTGGCCTGCACATTGCCACTTCAACTTGCAAATCCGATTAGCTGTCGGTGAATGTGGTTCATTACCTTAACTTTTTAAACTTTTTGGCTTATGACCTACTTGATTAAAAAAAAGTGACTTATTATAGCTTACATAGCATCCGCAATGCTTTAACAGATTGGGTCATTTTGGCCTCGAGGAGGTAAATTGCCAGAAAGAGGTCCGTTGCTCTGCAAATAGAGTCACGTAATGTATAGAAGGGCTGTGTTATAGGGGAACTGTAAGACAGTGACTAAGCTTCAACCGTTTAACCAAGACCTGGTACTCATAGGTGAATTTTGTTAACGTTACTGTTTCATCCCACTGATCTAGTCTATGGAGATATGTTCATTCGTACCAAATTATTGTATTGTCACCTGAATTACATACACTAGCAAAGTTTTCAATTGATATGCTAATTAGTAGCAGGTTAAAATCAAATTGGAGTTTTGACAGAAACGTAAAAAAAAATGTCGTCTCATTGTATTATTTTCCATAACTTGTGTATTTTCGAATGTTAATGCATAGGTAATGGTTGTGCATTATTATTTATTAAGTGTGACTGACTTGTTTGACTACATTTCATAAAACCTTATAATAATGTAATTCTTGAGACTGGCAAATGCCAGTCCCTAGAGTGCGCCGCCAAAATTCCACATATGAAAGAATAAAAAAACAACTTCTTAGATTTGATAACATTATTAAATTAAATACCTAGTTAGCAAGTGAAAGTAATATAAGGTGTTTAACAACGTAAACAACAACTTTCGTACCTTTGTCACTGTATTATTTATAGGTAAGTGGTAGATTAGGTAATAGTTACTTGTAAAGGTGACTTTCACTAGTACGCACCGGTTGGCCAGAATAAAGGCTTTGGCTGGGCAATGAATGAAATTGCCTCTAGAATAGAGCTGTAGAGATATCCTAGAATTGTGATTCCATTTAGCTTTTTGTTCGATACTCAATTGTGTATTGTAAGCAATGATAGTTATTGATGTTACTGCTGTAGTGGCTGTGTCCCGTGGTTTTAATCTCGTGGGCGATCCCAAAGGAACCGTTCATGTTTATAGGATAAAAAAAACTATCTTACTATCTTTTTTTTAGCTAAACCCATGCAAGCAATTACGTCGATTTATTGTTCTGTTGCTGAGTGATAAAGGACAAAAGAAATCAACATACAAATTTTACATTTATAATATTAATTATAGTGATAGAAATTAAAGCTAGACTTTGGTATTTTCCCTAACATAGATAATTAGGCGTAGAGTTTTGGTGCATTTTTTTA
This sequence comes from Agriopis aurantiaria, assembly GCA_914767915.1. Taxonomy (NCBI): domain Eukaryota; kingdom Metazoa; phylum Arthropoda; class Insecta; order Lepidoptera; family Geometridae; genus Agriopis; species Agriopis aurantiaria. The sequence continues at coordinate 13,362,347 of OU611986.1, read as the reverse complement.
CGTGGATAAGCCCGCGTCTGACCACCAACTGGCCTGTTGGTAAGCGACGATGTGGTCGAAGATGAAGCACGCAGACTTAGAAGATACCTATTCACTCTGGCCTTGAAAATACCCAGATTATATCTCTCAGGAAATAAGGAAGCGGGCAGGTTGTTCCAGACATTGGCCGTACGGATTAGAAACGTAGTATCCAAACGTTTGGTACGTATCCAAGGAAAATCCACAACGTATAGGTGCTGGGCTGTTTTCTTACTTGTCCTGTAGTAGAAAAGGGATGGTAGGATAAGGTCATGTAGCTCCAATGCACATTCTCCAAATAACTTCTCATTGCCCTTGGGCAATGAGAAGTTATTGCCAGCGTTTTTACCAGCGTGCGGCTGGTCTTGACCAGCCGCACGCTGGTCTACCAATTCATGAGCTTTGAGCTGGTATTTGGTTGAACCGTCCCAAAGATGACAGCAGTATTCTACACACGACTGTACTTGAGCTTGATATAGAGTAAGCAACTGCCCCGGTGTGAAATACCGCTTAACCATACTAAGGCCGCCCAGCTTTTTGCCAGCTAATTTATCCATTGAACCTAGGTAGGTGCCTAGTTGTAGTAAATATTTATAGTCAGGCAATCGATTGATTTCGGTGTTTGTCGGTTTATCAATTAAAACTTCGGAGGCCTTTGGGTGGCCTAAAAACTCTGGTATCAGTTACTCTGCCTAATTATATTCTGAACCTATTTACAAGCTTTTATTTAACTTGCCCTGTTAGTATGTGTGGGACTAAATCATGCAACTGAATTTTAGACCAATCTTCAACCGATTGAGCTATCATACTTATGTAAGTTTGGTGACAACACAATGTTACAACGACGTAACCCCAGGGGTTTGGGTTTGTTGGATTTGTATCCCAAGAACTTTGATCCTATATGAGTGAATGCCTAAAATAATGTTTTAAAAAAGTTTTTTTTAATTTAACAATTTATATCTTACCCAGTGTATTCCAGTACTATTACAGTCTTTTGTTTTTTATTTCATGTTAGGCACTATGCCAAGTTGCAAATCTGATCATTTATTACATAAGTTTAATTGTGACCGTGATTTCATGCCACCCCGTATGAATCTACTTACTCGCACCAAGGGCGTGAACGAGATGGAGCGCGATCCAGATTACAATCAGAATCATGAATGGACATCGAGTCGCACGCCGTGCAGCACAGGGGTTGCACGCATCTGTTTTGTTTATCCGCGTTCTAATTAATATTATCGTATAAACAGTGCGAGTGTTATCTATACAATGGACGAGGTCCACACCAGGCCTCCGTCCGCGGCAAGCAACATGAGTGAAGACGAGGTACGATCTAATTGCACTTTAATAGAAGACGAACCAGAAGGTTGTGTCCGGTCGCCCGCGTCGGTTATCATACCTACACGCGCTGGCGCCACGAAGCGACCGCGAGAGGCGGAAAGTGACGAAAGCGGCCGAGTGATTGACGAACAAGGTTTTACATTCGTTACGAGAAAAACAAACCGTACTTTGACTAATAAAACGAAGAAGCAGAATGAACTTATTAACGACTCAAATAGGAATGATGTTTGTTTATCTTCATATGAGATGCTGCCTAAACAAATAGGTTTAGCACAATTGTTTAAGTCAGAAGGCATTACGAATGCGTCGAAAATAAAGTATAAGAATGCATACAAAGTAGTAATCAGCTTTGATAAGAGGGAAGATGCTTTAGGACTGATTAATAACAAAAAAATGACGGAGCTCGGATATCGTTGTCATTTCACGACAGAAGTGTATCTCAGCTACGGCGTAGTTAAATATTTGGAATTAGACATTTCCGATGAAGACCTGATGAAAGCATTTAGCTCAGACTGCAAAATAGTATCTGCAAAAAGATTGAAACGTCTATCAGATAAAGGCGAGTGGGTCGCGAGTGAGACAGTAAGATTCGATTTTAAAAGTTCAACTCTGCCGGCATATATACATGGATTTGACTGCAGGTTCAAAGTTGAACCTTATACTTTCCCGGTATCTCAGTGCAGCGTTTGTTGGCGGTACGGACATACAACGCGTACTTGCCCAAATAACAAAACGATTTGCCCAAAATGTGGTGGAAGTCACAGCAATTGCGAAACTACTGAATTCCGATGCGTAAACTGTAAAGGACGTCATATCTCCTTCAGCAAATTATGCCCCTTCTTCTTAAAGGAAAAGAAAATCCGTGAAACTATGTCCAAAAATAATGTTACATATAAAATGGCTTTATCGATGTATTTAGAAAATAAGTCATACGAAGCCGAAAATGAATCTCCCGATGTTCACTCTGAAGTAAAACGTCGATCAGAAAATACAGGCATTTCGTACAGTGCTGCTCTTCATCAGACAGCTAAAATACCTAGGATAGAGAGTGATAGCACCAGTGAAGTTGAGATAGGGCATGTGACTCCTTTAGAACATAAGAAAAAGAAACAAAAAATAAACAAAAAACAAAAAAGAGAACTAAACAGAGATGTAGAAAACTCGCAGAACGAGGCTTACATAAGAACAACAGTAGCAGAAGAAGAAGAATCAGAAGACAGACGAAAGAAAAAGAGCTATTTTAATTGGGCACTACATAAGATGAAGGATATTGTGACCTTGGACAGTAGTTTTGAAGAAAAAGTTCAGAATGTGTTAAAAGTGTTATTTGATGAAATAGTATCGTTTATTGTTAAGAATTTAAGTAATGGGGAGGTTTTTAGCAAACTTTTGGGTCTCTTCCATTATGTATAACAACAATTATGTACATAACGCTACAACGGCATCAGGCTCTGGGGGTTCTGTTGCGCAATTTATTCATATTGCGCAATGGAACTCACAGAGTCTGATGCCAAAACGACATGATTTAGAGCTACTGTTGAATCAAGAAAAAATTGGAATCGCTATATTGAGTGAGACATGGCTTAACGAGGATACTATATTACGAGTGAATAGTTATAATATATACAGACGTGACAGGGCTGACGGTTACGGTGGTGTGGCTATATATGTACATACATCCATAAAATCCCATGCAGTTACAATTCAATCCTTAAATAGTAACACAGATATATTATGTGTCAAGATTTTAAACTGTAAATATCTTGAAAATGTGGTAGCAATTTACTGTCCACAAACACCAAGTACCGTACAGAATGAATGGGATTTAATATTTTCACAATTTGGAACTAAAACAATAATAGCAGGCGACTTTAACGGTCACCATACAAACTGGTCATATAAGAATGATAGTAGGGGTAAACAACTGTTAGATGCTTCTATGGACAATAGCTTTGTGTCACTTAACAATGGTGAGTTTACAAGGATTAAACTGGTTAGTGGTAGGTTACAGCAATCAGCCCCGGATATTACTTTTGTGTCATCTGATTTAGCGTCATACATGAAATGGAAAGTTACCCGCGAAAACTTAAACAGTGATCACTTGGTAGTTAAAATATCCTTACAGTACCGGGATGTACGTCATTATGTCCTAGGGCGTAATTTTAAACTAGCTAACTGGCACGTGTATCAAGAAATTTTAAAAGAGAGGCTTTCCTCTGATTTAGCAGTAACTGAAAATGATGTTCAATTTAGTTATAATCTACTAATTGACGAAATCAATTACGCTGTACGAAAAAGTATTCCAATGATAAAAAATTGCACAGACCCGACACAAACATTTAGACCGAAACCATATTGGAACCCAGAGATATCTTTAGCTGTGGCGGAACGTAGACTAGCATTAAAAACATTTAGACGTAACCCTACCACTTCAAACCTTAATGAACTAACCAAAAAAACTGCTACTGCCCAGCAGATCCACAGACAGCATAAGACGGCACATTGGAAACAATTATTTACTGGAGTCGATGAAAAAGTAAGTACTTCAGATATGTGGCATAGGATGCGCTGGGTCAAAGGCTTTAAGAGACAAAACTGTCAGATTCCAAACGATAAAAAGGAAGAACTATTACGAACCTTGGCACCTGATTATGTGACTTCCCCGCGACCAGTACTTGATTCTGGTAATACCTTACTAAACAATGATTTCTCATTAAATGAATTGACACATTGCTTAAAAAAGAAAGATACAGCTCCCGGTGAGGATAAAATTACGTACTCCATGATTTATAATTTACCTTTAGAAGGAAAACTATATCTGCTTAAAATTTACAATGAAATATATAAATCAGGTACGGTACCAAATCAATGGCGGGATATAAAAATTGTCCCAGTTCCTAAAGCTTGCTCAGATTCCAACGCCGCACCCAAATTTAGACCTATATCTTTGATTTCTTGTATGTGTAAAATATTCCACTCAATGATGTGCAAGCGTTTAGAATGGTACGTAGAAAGCAATAATATTATACCACATTTCACCTCCGGTTTTAGAAAAAATCAGTCTTGCCTAGACTGTTTAGCGCGCTTTGTAACACAAATACAGATAGGATTTACTAATCGTTCACCTACTTTAGCAGTCTTTCTAGATATTGAAAATGCTTATAATAATGTACTTATTGATCAACTAATTATAATACTGGATAAATTAGGAGTAGGCAATCATATGTGTCGATACTTATGGAACTTTTTGAGCAGAAGAATCTTGAAAATAAAAGACGAATTTGCTGAAGATGAAGTAAGAATGAGGTGGACTAGTAAAGGTTTAGCGCAGGGGGATCCCTTCTCTCCTCTCTTGTTCAATATAATAACACATAACATAGGTTTGGGCTTAGATGATGTAAGTATACTTCAATATGCTGACGATTTCGTAGTATATAGTCAAAATAGGGATAAAAATTTAAATGAAATTAACATACAAAATGCTTTGAATACAATAACCGGTTTTCTAGAACAATTAGGTTTACAGTTATCGTCTTCGAAAACTCAAGTTTGCCAGTTCAAGAGGGGAAGAGGTAGTGGTCGGGTTAAAGTTTCAATTAATGGCCAAGATATAGATGCAGTCGACAGCGTCAAATATTTGGGCATGTGGATAGATAAGTCTCTGACGTGGAAGACGCATATCAATGAAACAATACAAAAAGTAGCAAAGACGTTGAATTTACTGAAAGTTCTAGCAGGGCCAACATGGGGACTTCACCCAAAACACCTAAGACGCCTTTATATTGCTTTAGTGCGCAGTAAAATTGATTTTGGAAGTTTTCTGTATGATTCAGCGGCTAAAACTAATTTATATAAATTAAATAAAGTGCAAAACACAGCAATGCGTGTAATTGGTGGATTCATTAGATCAACGCCTATACATGTTATGGAGTTCGAACTATGTATCCATCCATTACATTTACGGAGACAGTACCTTGCGACAAAATACTGCTTGAAAGCACATGGTTCCTCTCAGATCACAGTAAATATACTTGATGACCTTTCGAGTCATATTGAAACCGAGTATTGGTCCAGGAAGAAAAAACCTCTTCTTGCAGTAGTATTTTCACAAACTAAATTTGAAAAACTTAAAGTCCAGAACCCTCTCAATATGTTCCGGTTTAATACATGGGCGTCAAATATAAAAATGGACTTTATCTTTACTGAAGTGGAAGGTATTAAAGATGCTAAAAGTAAATACGACACTAGGGTACTTAAAGCCAACACACTGTGTATGATGAATGAAAATTATTTAGGATGGTACAAACTCTATACGGATGGGTCGAAAACAGGTGATGGTCTTGGTGCTGCTTACTTTGACCCCAGACAAAATCTCAGTGGACGTTATAAAATCGTGTCTAAATATAATTCAATTATGTCGGTAGAACTACTCGCAATCTCCGAAGCATTATCATACGTATGTACTATAAATCATAAGAAAGTGGTAATATTTTCCGATAGCACAAGTGCATTACAACATATAGCTCGGTGTGCCTCTAGCTCTAAAGGTGCCTCGATAGCATATGACATTTTACGGAAAATATTATCACTTAGAGAGAAGAATGTCGATTTGAGATTGCAGTGGATCCCGTCCCATGTTGGCATCCGAGGTAATGATGAAGCAGATAAACACGCAAAAGAGGCTGTATCTACAGGGTCAGAAATTTACATGATGCCGGAAATTTCGGAAATACTGTGCAATTACCGGTACAAGATTTTTGAAAAATGGAAACTATATTTTGACATAATTTCGCGTGAGAAAGGAATTTGGTATAATATTTTGCTGCAAAAACCGCCTCAAACACCGTGGTCTACTAACTGTAGGATGAAGAGACAGTGGATAGTTATGGCTCACAGGCTCCGTTCCGGACACATGCCTACTAATAAGTTTAATTTTCTAATGAGGCTAGTAGTATCAGACACCTGTGACATATGTGGAAGCCTCGAGGATGTTTATCATGTCCTGGTGGAATGTTCACGAACGCAGTCTGTGACATCTGCCATGCTCACTCAATATGGTGCAAATTTCCTCGATGTCGGCGTTATTCAAAGTGTCCTGTCCGCTCCACTGAGTGATGCGGCACGATCACTCTTTAAACTGATGTGTAATATATATAAGTAGACGATATTGAATGTACATAATGGAGCTGACATAGTCGCAAAGCGACTCAAGCTTCCAAATAAATTTAGATTTAAAAAAAAAAAAAAAAAAAAAAAAAAAAAAAAAAAAAAAAAATGAATGGACATCCATAATAATCTCGCAGGGGCCTTATTATGTATCTCGCAGGGGTATTGGCCTTAGTGTAATTTAGTGGCAATAGTGATCACGTGCTATCCTGCTCACGTCAATTTACTTGCAGCATTCGCGCGAACAGGACACAAGACAAGTGCCATCGCCACCAGACTTCCTCGATAATGCTAAGACTTACGTTTACTTATGTTGAAAATCTGTGTAGGTAAGAAAGTCCAGTTCAAACCAGTTAAGAATTCAAGAAAAGTGTCAGATTCAAAAAATGCCTTTTGAATTTATTTCAATTTAAGCAATAATCTATATAATTTTTGGCGTATTTTAACAGTACTATTAGTATAATAACTAGCAGATTTTTATTATATTACAATATTCCAATGTTTAGTTGCGGTGTCCACAGCATGTGTAAGCACATTGCACCATGCATCATGGCAGTTGTGGTCAAACCTACCTGACGTGAATATTTCTCCATAATTTTACTTGACAATACGGGCAAGCTGCCTGATGCGATAGGGATGCCACTACTCAATGGATAAGTAAAGTAGGTACCACTGATAGAATTGCGTTATACGTTTTGACGTTCCTAATAATGCCTCGGTATCGGTTAACAGGGGTAAATAGAGACGAAAATTTGTAATTTTGTAAGCTATAATGACAAAATTTTAGTAATTTCGTAGGTCTAAGAATTTACTAGGAGATGTAGGATGAAAAAAACTTCCTATGTTTCGTCTATATTCTCCCGTTTCTCCAGCAGCTTTCACAATTAGCACGATAGATTACAATACATACTCCTTGGATGATAAATCTTTTCAAAGTTCAAGATTGAACTAATTCAATCCATGCGAAAACCGTTTTCGACCTTATCTCAATAGCACTAAAGTTTTCGTAAAAGCAAACAGAAATTGCCAAAGTATGTTCAGTACTGCCAAAAAACGCAACGTAGTCACGTTGCGTATTTCCTAATTTCATGAGATCCTAGGAATGATGAGGATCCTAGATTGAAACAAACTCTAAAATTATTTTCAGTAAGTAGAACGTATGCGTCTTTAATGTGAACGGGACGTAAAGATCTAAAACGTGACATCAATCAAAGTCTAATTTAAATTTGGCGCTTAAACATTAAGTAATTGAAATCAACCCCACCACCCCTTCCTCGTGGAAATTCCGAAGATTCGTATTCAAAAATTTGGGTCGTCATTTATGATACATATTGCCCAAGAATAGAACACCTTGCTTCCTGAGAACTACAAACTCGGCATCTTCAAGGCTAGAAAAAGATTTCTTCTAAATCAACGTGTTTCATCCTCGAACACACCGTCACTTACCATCAGACGAGTTTGGGCCCAAACGTAGATCAATAAAAAAAAAACTTTTAAGGATTTTATCGAGTGTATTTTTTGTTAGTGTTTGTTAAAATAATGTAAAATATACGCGATAAAATCCATTATAAGTGTTTAATTTCATGTGTATTAATCTTAAAACCCCAAGAAATCATTGTGAAAAGTAATTTCAGTGCTAGGATAATGTTTCATTACTTTTAACGTATATCCAGACAGTTTGATGTATTGTTTCCAATATTGCGTCAGTTAAGACTGATCGTTTCCCAAAGTGATTGTCTATTAGATCTGATGTAAATCTACATTGTAGAGAATGAATTATGTAAACAATTAACCTACCTATCTCTGCATGCGTCTGCTCCAAAACATCATTAATTACAAGCTTACAACAACAGGGGAGGGAAGTCGAGCAATAAATAAAACAACCGGTTATTGTTTGAACAATGTCCATATCATATTTATTACCACATACACACGGCACGATGTGAAACCTTGTCTTAAATCATTGTATTATAATAGGTATATGTACATTGCACAATGTGTATACATATACATCGCCATACACGCGCGCCCCGAAAGGCTGTATGATTATATATCTCATAGTATTATGTACGTTATATAATGTAATATTCCAATAAGAAAGTGCTTTGGTGCACGAAATCGGGGCGGCAGACATACCCACCGCTTTTTACAAAACGTATTGATATTATCATTATTTTAATAAAGAGATGCCGTAAAAACTAATTTTATTCATTCATTACGATTTATATCCATATTGTATACAGATTCATGTAACATATTATACACGAAGAAATGACGAAAATATTACGCCGAAGCCGCGATTACACAGATCGCGGATCGTTCGCCTATCGCTATCTCCCTTTTCTCTAATATTTTAAATGTACATGACACCAAATTCGAACGTATATAAATCCAAATTTACGTTAATGTAAAATCTTAGGTAATTGATTTTTATTGCTATAGAAAATCAGTCAGCACGCGAAGCACGCAATCGAGAAGTAACCGCGAGAATGAAACCAAGCGGGCGGCGATGCGCGGGGCGGGACAGATGCCGGGAGCGGAGCAGCGGCGGGGCGGCGGAGGGGCGCAGGCACGCCCGCCCGGCGCCCGCCAGGCATCTCATAGCTAGACTCTCGACACGCTCTGATGCTGCGATGATACGACCGATCGGCTGGCTCGGTTCGTGCGGAGCCAATGCGCGTCCGGTTCTACGCGAATAAGTATACCTTTGGTCCATGAAACTTTACTTGGCCGTTGCCGAATATGCAAAGCTACTTGATCTATGGCCGCCACGGCGACTCTACGAACTTTACCAGTCTGTCACGTTATTAGATTTAAATTAATGTATTATTATATAAAGTAGATACAGTGTAAAACAACGTAGAATGTCAATATACAAAATATAATAAATTATCTTTTTAATTTCATTATAAATACATCGCAATATTAGGATCACTTAATGAATTTTTAAAATAAATTTGAGATCTCGCTTATTATTACGTACGTAGTCTTTATTCTGATATAGAACACATTTCTAAAATGGTGACTGAAGTAAACAAACTAACGTCTAACAAGCGAGAGAAGACGGCGCGGAGGGACGCGCGGCGCGCGGCGCGTGCGCAGGTCGCCGCGCGACCTCTCCCGAGATCTAGCTCCTGTTATACGGGCCATATCATATGGCTGCACCTTTCAACACGCAAGTAATTGACCATTTTCTTCTACGAATTTAAAATTGAACAATTCTAGTTACAACGAATTAGTTAAGATATGATTTAATTGGTAGTTTTCACTTACGATTTAATTATTAAAATTTCAATTTTGAAAAATCTACAGCATAGCAACCTTAAATATGGCCCGCGCAAGTAGCTCTAAGGGTGACACTAAAGAAATATCATCAACAAAGCATAATAACAATAATCAACTTATCATATTCAAACTAATCTGCAAAAACGAATCTAATATCGATCAGATGGTATCGACCTATCGACTACCTGCAGCGCCATACTACCACGGCCACACTCCATTTATTAACGACCACAGTCATCCTCTCAACATTTACCTTGGTTTTATGAAAATGTCTTCAAGTAAGCTTATGTAAAAATGATTTTTGAAATTATTCTACGTAAACTTAAGTGATTGTACTTATAGTTCTGCGCTGCATGGAGTTCAAAGGTCGTTAAGGAATAGAGTGATGACGCAGGTGATAATCGATTTCATCGGCGGGTGGTGTAGGAAGGCAAGCTGCCTTGGCTGCAGCTGCTGTGCCAGTGAGGCGCCTATCTAACGTCTTTTTACATATGCGGCTAACTATTATATACATTAATCATCTTGTATCGTCTCGATGCAATCGCGGCGAACCGATGGCTTCTCACGAACGCGGGAACAACCTCTCACTGTTTGTTTGTACTCGTGTCGCACGGGACAAGCGGCCGTGCGCTTCTCCTACGTTAAAAAGGTCGGTAAGAAAATAGTGAGGATGTGAGAGTGAATGAGACCGACGGCGAAGCGGGCGACGCCAGCGCCGCCGGTCCGGGCCTAACAATTATAACATCTCATCGTAATAATTAATATTCTAAGAAAAAATGTCTTAAATACCTATAACACCGTAAATATAAAACAAATAGTTACGTTAATTTGTTAGGTATGATATCGATATTCCGACCGTCCTACAGACTCACACCATTCGATTTCATTATCAATTTCCTAGCTAACGTTTTTAACAACATAATAGCGGTCTGCGGCGGCGGCGCTCGAAGCGCGTACCGCGTGACGTCATCGAACGATTCGGCTCGAACGAAAATGCAAAGCGAGCGGAGGGCCGCCCGCGGGGGCGAGTTATCGATCGCGCTCCCACTAACATCCCTTTAGGTATTCAATTAACTACTCATAAGTAATAAATTACAATTAAAAAGAATATTGATTTTACTTCGTATCATTTCAATATTTTTTTCGTAACAGGAAACATTCATTTATTCATAACGTATTTTTAATAGCATTTAAAAGATTGTTTATTATTATTACCTAAATTTATTTTAATACCTAGTTATATAGTATTAATATTTAATTGATGTAAGTAATAAGTAATAATAGTATATAAATAACAAATCGATGCAACCAAGTGCATGTGTGTAGCGAGCGGCGAACACGGTTTGGGTGATCAGCGGCTAGTCGTAACGATAAGCTACGCCGTAGCAACCAGTTACGGCGTAGCAAGGTGCTACGTCGTAGCAGGGTTGGCGTTAGACCGAAACGAGCCGCTTTAATAACGACTGCGCGATCCCGCAATGCCCTCTTATTGCAAACTAGACAGTGGTCGACAAAATGTTTTCAATACCTAACGAATATGATTAATGAATTGACTTCATATAATAATTCTATTACCTCAAACCTGCGCCTTTGGCTGTAATTTTATATCCCTGTCTTTACATTATTGAAATGTTTGTGTCGTGTAACTAAACTGCTTTTTATTCATATGAAAACATTGCTGTTTAATAGTAATTTTTGACTAAAATTTTAGATTTAACTAAGTACGGTGTGACTCCGACCTTCGTGTGGAGTCTGGTGATGTCCTCAACAGTGGCCTTAAATTACAGTAAATACAATTGTAAGAAACAATGAAATATTATTACGTAATGCACGAATTGTTATAATTATAATTACAATACCTACATTCAAAGGTACAAGATAGAAACGAATTATTATCTTAACGCGATGAGAGATATTTGAAATGTACCGACTTAACTTCCCAAACGTTCTTATGAGTGGTAATTATGCTCGTATTATCCTTAGGATAAAATATTTATATCATATAATAATACATATTATTAGAAAGTATGTATATATGCGTAACTAACATAGTCTTATACGGAAGTAATCGAGAAAAATTGTTCGCTACTAAAACAGAACAGCCATTCAAAGAGTGATTTTATACAATTCGAATTAGGCGAAAATAATTACATTGATAGGTAAAATATGCATAATATGTAGTAGTATAATTATGTAAATATTTGACATTAATATTAAAAATAGATAGAATAAAATATGTGTTGGTGGACGAGCGGGGAGGCAGCGGCGCCAGAGTCGAACACCGCGTTATTGTCTCCGGCCTGCGGCGTGTCGCCACGTGGCGTCGCGTGTTGTCACGTGACGTCGCCACGGGGCGGCGCGCGCGCAGCCGCGGTCGCGGTGCGCTCCGGGCAAGCACCGGCGGCTCTACTCGGAACACGCGGACACGGAGGGGACAAGCTTATTGCAACACGTACGACTTACTATCGCCTCTATTCAGGATAAAAAAAATTATCAATAAAAGCTTCTACTACAAAAACTGTAAACATGCGAAACGCGCCAGATACAATGGATACGTACTCGTACAAAGGAAACGGATCATTATTTTAACTACAGAATTAAAAGTCCCGAACGAGGACCGATTATACCTTAAACTGTAATTTAACTATGAATAATAAAATATTTTAAGTTAACCTCCCTGCAATAAAATCGTCTAGATGCGTATTATAATTATTATGAAATGTATTTTTTTTGTAGTTTAAACTGTTATTACTCTGACAACACATCTACGGTACAGTCGAAAGCGAGAAAAATTTGAAAAAATACCTGTTCGATAGACTATCTCTCGTTCACACGACAAAAATGTAAGATTATAGTTATTTACAATAGACGGGGCCTCCGTTAGTGGAGAGAGAGGGAAGGAGAGGTGTGGATAGTGGGTCGGTGGAGGTTGTGTTGAGACGGCGCGGTGGTCGAGTCCGCGCGTGGATCCGGACGGAAGGTCCGCAGTCCGCGCGGGACCGGACGGGTCCGGGTCCGCGCGGGGGCCGGACGGAGTTGGTCCGTGTCCGCTGCGGGCGCGGGCGGTGCGCGTGCGGCGCGGGGCCCGGGGGCCCGCGCTGCACGCTACGCGCCGCCACACCGCTCGCCACCTACAACAACAATACGCGTTATTACATATTATTTTGTTATAATATATGGCAAGTGCCTTTATTATACAGAACACAAACTAATACTACAAAATCAATTAGACTGCTCATTGAAATTTTTTTTTACCCGGATAAGTCCGTGTTTCACCACCTAGTCGCGTGGTCTAAAGACAATATAAATGCTCAAGCAAGGGCAAGGGCTGTGAATAGATTATTTAATCTGCCCCTGGTGTTGCAGGTATCCATAAGCGACGGTGATGGCTTACCATCAGGTGGCCGGTCAGCTTATTTACCACCTATGGCATTAAAAAGCCCACTATCTTTTGGCACCGTACCCAGCATGCTGGCAAAAACCACGCTGAATGGCAATGCTTATGCTTTGAACCAGAAACACGCCAGCATTTTGGTGTGTCGTGTCGCATTAATCAGACGCTCTGAAATATTTTTGAAAATGAGGTGGGCTCCTGGTCCCCAAGGGCCTAATGTCTAGACCAAACTTATGCTTTATTACTTATGGGTGTTTATATCTCCGTTGTATGTAATTTTTTAAATCTTAGATTAGACAAAAGACGTTCACCTGATGGTAAATGATCACCGCCGCCTATGTACACCTACGATATGGACCGGAGCATTGACAATGCGTTGCCTACCTTAAGAAGACTCTATTCCGTCTACTCCTCGCGAGAACCGACGAGTCCCTTTGACTTAACCGCAACATACAAACACGTGACTTTTTTTTTTCTAGGTGGAAATCTTCCAATGATTGAAATACTGCATTGGGGTAGGCCACGCAAAACGAGATTAACGAGCATCTAAAAGTCTGAACCTTGGCGAGTACATTATTCCAGATGGAGCAGAATGAGTGGTAACAATATTTCCAAAATAAAGATTGGCTTTTTGTCGCTTCAACGGTTTGATTGTAATCTCATATTTATTTTGACCAATAACTAGCAGTAATTTGATTCAATTAGTGAGCAATATCAATTTAAAATAGTGATATATTATAAAAATAAACACACGGAATTGAGGTAAAAAAACCCTCGCACCGTGTGTATTCGGTAGAGTTGTTTGTCTTACGAGACCATTTAAAAAGCATTTACTGCGTTCATTGTCGGCAATTCATTTGAGCAGGTGCACCAAATATACACGCGGACATTTTTATTCTCCGTAACGATGTTTTAACAGAGTAAACCTTAAAAACATAAAAGCGTAATACTCACGTAAAATATTTGTGCTATAACATTTTCAATGATAACCGTTGGTAAAAGCCGCAGGAATCAGGGGTCCCTGGAACGAGGAAAATTGAACACAGTTAGGTAATGTTGTTTGTCGTTAACAATAAAAGTACTATGTACTTAAAATTCGAGAGCATCGAGGCTATAATTGAATGGACGTATAAAGCGTTCAGTCGAACATTAACCTCTCTGGGGGCAGATTTAAAGGTAGTAAGTTCGGCGTTCGCAGCCGATAGAGCGGTAGCGGGCTCAGTGGCCAACAAAATAAAAACAGTGAGAGGATGAGTTAGAGCAACGCGCGACCGCTCGGCAACGGTAATTACACCGCTTGTTCTCCTTGATTTACGGTTATTGCCCGTGGGGGTATTCCCGTTACCTAATAAGACCGTTTTACACCCGGGGACCACATGCGCCGGGCCGGCCCGGCCGCGTGCTGGACACTTCATTCTCTCATTAGCGACGTATTTGTTTTGCCTCAGCGATTACGGACGATTGAGTTAATATTCCATTTGATATACGACGCGTCTGGAACGGAAGGGTGCCTAAGTGCGTCGAGTGCGACTGGCTCGAATAATGCTTCGGGTAGCAACCGCTCCGATTGCAATTCACACCTCACCGCATCAAGCGTTAGAGCGAAAATGAAAGACAAGGACGCAGGTGACATATCAACTGTGCGATAACTTCAACAGAAATTGACGCAAATTAGCTTGTTGGATATTTAGCGGTAAAAATTAAACGTTGCACCCGGAGTGCAATTTGAAAAATGTCTTAGAGATAGTACGACGCCGGCGTGAAGAGTTAAGATCTTGACTGCGGAGGCAGCGCTGGCGGGTGCCGACAAGCAATGAAGACTGATGGCATCTCAGAGAAGCAGTTATGGAGCGTGGTCGCAGTTTTAAAAAGCCATTACCCGCGGCAGTGCACCGCGTAGATTGCCGCCCGCCGCCACCCGCCGCGTTCATATTTCGGAACACTTTATAATCACATCTCTCACGCTTCACTCGCTCGCTAACTTATGGTGATTATGCTTTAGGAGCGACAAGGAAGATCGGTTCTGTAATGAGATTGGACCGTCTCGCTAAAATTTTAGTGCTGTCGGCTGCTAATTGCGTCTGTGTTGCGCGCACTTTGCATGAGGCGCCCGTCGCCGCCGCGCCCCACCGGGCGCCGGGCGACCCGATAGCGCGACAACAGCGCCCGGCGAGGCAACTTCCTACCTTATCCCGCCGTGACTAACTGCTAATGAAATTTTTCATCCGACCAGACTCGCGAAATTTATGATACCGAGGAATAAAAACGTAGAGAATTATGCAGAAAAACATTTCTGTATTGTAATGAGGACAAAATGTAAGTATACATTTTAATGAAACGCGAATCAAAACGTTCTGAAGAAAAACAAAACGGAAGAAACATTAATTTGAATACCGTGACAGTTGAAACTTCTCGGAGGAGGACAATATTGGGGATTGCCTTCATTTGGTGCCTCACTGAAATAGGCATTTTGAACATGACGTAATAAATGAAAAAAGTTACAATCAAAAGATAATAACTTCATCTCATTCATCACGAAGTATAATAAGTAGACACGAAAGTTTTGTTTCTGGATGAAGATATTAGAACTATTTGGCCTGCTTAGGAATATTTTCTGCGTAATAATTTTTCTTTTTCCTAACCTTCTTTGTGCGCGTTATGAGGTTATGATTAAGTTGATGTATGTAGTAGTAGAGTAGGTGGTAGTAGTGTTATAGTCATTCATCAAACATAAATAAGGTAATTGATAGAATAAGCCTGCCTACACTAAGAAAACCTTGTAGGTTTTTTGTAAATTATCGATATCATAGCTCATGGCAGAGGATGCGTAGTAAACTGCTACGAGTAATACTTGCGCAAGTTCTGCGTATCTTCTGCAATAACTATTGAGCAAACACCACTGCCACTGGCACTAAGCAAAAAAGGTTGTAGCTCATTGCAGACGATGTGCAGTAAACTGCCGCGAGTAATACTTGCGCAAGTTCTGTGTATCGTTGGCAGCGGGCTAAGAAGCACTGAGACCAATTACGGCTGATTTTTAATACGATTTTTGTCTTTTACAAAATTTAAAAAAATCTCACATATATACAACATGCATATCGGCGATGATAGGAGAAGATGTATTATCAGATTAAGTATTATAACTATATTATAAGTATTATCAGACTTCTGGGAGGTGGAAGTCATGACCAGGGCTTTTAGTCCACTGCTGGACATAGGCTACTCCAAAAGTACGACACATCATTGAGTCCGATCTTTCAGCATTGACGATCTGCCTTTGGGGCTATATTGGTTTGAGAATGGGGTTCTTATTGAGTTTTAGAGTGTATACTCTAAAACTCAAATACCTTTGTGGTTTTAGCGGTAATATATGACCAGCCCACTGCCACATCAGCTTGCTAAATATGTCAGTGACTTTGGTTCTATGACAAATTAGAAAGTGAAAGAGCTATGCTTGCCTTTAGAACAACTTATTTCTAGTTTATAAAATCTTATAATAACAGGAAAAGTGGTAGGAAAGTGATCTAGGTGTTGAAACCCGAAAACGATGGTCGAAACAGCTTGACACCTAAATCAGTGACGCCATGCACAAGCAGCATAGATGACGATAACTTGTCCCAGAAAATTACCGGTCAGGATCATCATGACGCTCAGCAGTGAGCCGTACGACTAAAGGAGGAGGATTCCATAGTTTGTGTAGTTCCTCACCGGGGTGTAATTGAGGGGCGCGCGGCTGACTGCAATGGCGGGGAAACCGGACGGCTGCGGGCTGGCAGCCTGCACGTATCCGACGCTGTCCGCGGCCGAGCCGTACACGTCGAGTGCAGGTCCCGGCGAACTCGCAGAGGGGAACCCGGCGCGTCCGCCCGCGCCGTGCGGTGACGCCGGCGGCCCAAACCCAGCTGCTGCAGCCTGGTAGTTGTTCATCACTGTGGACATAATGAGCGAAATAATTCGATTTGTGTTTGGATAACGGATGAGAGTGAAAAACCATTGCTGCGCAGTGTCTAGAATCAGGGCAGTCATACGTGTTAGCTACGAATTACCTGCCGTTATAAACCAATCTCGGTTTTCAAGCGTTACTTATATTGAAGGAAAAAAACCAGTTTGATATTTTTTAAGGTGATTTTCATCATAGATAGATAGATAAACTCTTTATTGTTCACACCACAAATTTCATACACACGATAATTATACTGGGTTACACGGAAAGGGTGTACTAAGCGGAAAAAGGTTCATAGTATCCATCATTAAAAACAACTTTTACTATGGGACCAACCCTGAAACAGCGAGTTGTTCCATACATTTTGTCGAGCGTTTTCTAGAGACAATGGCTTTTCACTTCAGTTAAATCACACGTTTTCTCCAATTTTGCAAGTAACGAAATTGAGCATTGACTTCCTAAATACCACCATCGAAGCTTAAAAGAAGATCTACGAATAAGCGACATGTATTGCAAAGACGGCAAAATATTGACAAAAAGAGAATGTGCGTTCGAGTAAGACACAAATACGACATCAAAGAGTTTGTGTAAGCTGTGTAGTGACGAGGGAAAGGAATAGGTTTGCGACAATTTGATAATGTAGGAGACGTGCTGGTCACAATGGCGTATAAAGTAGCTTATGCGCTAGTACAATAGTGAAATGTTAGTAGTTGTGAGTGACGGGAGTGAACCATTGACCGTTGGGACTTCGTCAGTTGTACTCCTGTAAAGGTAGATTTAGAGCCAATTCTAACGCACAAGCTACAAGAGTAGGGTTGTGCAGGAGTCACGACATCGAAGGCGGCCTCACCTGAGAGCGCCTGCGCGAGCAGCGGGGTGTTGTTGTTGGGGGTGAGTTGGCCGTTCGTCAGGTCAACTGCAAACATACACACGGTTCGCATTCGCTCCACGTACTTCACCGTGTAACACACATCTATGACTGAACCATCGAAATTCTCAAATTCAAAAAGTCCGCCCGAAGCGCGTCCGGCACACCTCATCTTTTCACAATTTAGCATATTGAACGGTAAAGTGACTATCGATGTAATCCCAACTCAATATTAAAGTTCTCCGCTCGCGGATAAAGTTGAACCGCGTAAATGCATGAATAATTTAGCCGTCGGAGACAGATGCCGAGCTGACGAATGAGGACGCCGAAGACTCCCCGGGCTCGGATTATGTCGGAACAAAAAAATATCACGTATGTCACGTGCATTCAAATGAAAAAGAGAGCTGGAAGTTTCGCGGGTATAAATCACAGAGGGCGAAAAAAGTTTTACAAAATATCCAGTAAATTATCCGACGTGAGTTCTGGGTGGCACGCAGCGGTTGGTTATTGAATAGGGAGGGGCATTAGCATACGGGGCACGTCGCGGCGTCTTGCGACTTGCGACGCGCGGCCCAGTGCGTGCTGGCCCTGAGCCTTACGCTCACTCGACGATTTCAGGCACCGATTCCTTAAAATTTGTGTCTATTTTGATAAACTCTGTCTACTTTAAAGCGTTTAGACTAAAGTCTAAGAAACATGATTGTTCCTTTTTTATTTTTTTATTGTAGATAGGCTTGCGCTTGGTCGACATCTCCTCCTAAAGTTTAAAGTCATGTTATAGTGATTTAAATCAATCTTATGTACTCACATGACTGTATATGACAAAAACCACTGTGATTTTCCTTTAACCAGCTAGTAAATAATGTTTACCCTAATCCCTAAAATTTTGCCTATTCATACTGTCACGATTATCCCTATTGGCTCGGGTGACAAATTTTTATTTTTGTCAGATGCGCGGGTTATGATTTGGCGTGAAAAATGGTAGCCGGCGGTCGCTTCAGGTGATTACCGGCCCGCGAGTGACTTTGCGAAAAAACTACAATATAAGTAATGGAGGATGGATGATAGATGGCGCGTACGGCCCATCGTGGTCGAGCCCGCGCCTGCGCCGCTCGACGCGCTAAAATGCTGACACATTTTAATAACATTACTTTGCGGTGTGAGAGGCTATTTACTCGAGGTCGCGCCGCAATAAATAAGAATTCGAGTGGCGGCCTGCGGACGGACTCGCGCTCGTTAATGTGCCGATCGCTGTAAGACCATTCTTTTCCCATTAAAGCCGGGCGCCGCCCACTCGTTACTCGCCGCGGTGCTTTATTGTGATATAATTTTTTGATGGACGCGATAAGCTCATAGCAAGCTATAAATAACTGATGGGCTTTAAGCTAATTACGAAATTACATCAATAATAAACAAAACTGTTGTATTACACGCGAATAAAGTAAAGAAGAACACAAGATTTATCAACTGGTGGAATCGGTAAAAAGCGCGCCGGGGCCGTGGGTGCGTACCCATACTTTAATAAAACGTCGTTTATCGCTTCAATCATACTTCACGGGTCGGTTCACGGCGAACAAAGTCACAAACGGCCTCGACTAAGTTGTGTGAAGCGTGTTTCTGACCTCGGATAATTTACGACTTGAACAATCCAGTTTACAGACGAGCGAGGCGCTGGGAGCGGTCGGTTTATCTCAACCGGTCATATCTGCGACGGACGTCCCGGCGATCTTGCGCAGCGATGTTAACACATGTCATAACTGTAATTTGTGCGTGTAATGGATGAAGTTTCTTGACGCTTTGAATCCGCCCAAGGAGCCAGAAGACGCAGAAAGTGGAAGTAATTAATGCTTGTAAGATGTTAAATTGGTCTCGTGTTTGTGTTTTGTCTGTTGTTTGCGTCTAGTCGGTAACTCTGTATAAACTTCTGCAACGAGTCACTACGAGTTTCATCAAGCACTGAAACATACTCTGAAGCTATTCGAAACTTTAAGGGAATTTAAATGTCCTTTTAGTAGATGTTTAAAAAATGCCGCGTTACGTTTGGAAAATCTTAGCGCTTATTAACCACTTTGTCAGGTCAGGTAGAGCGCGGATCACACATTCATCTATAAATTCAGAGGCCGTCTTGTGAGAGCCATTCGAACTTTCATAATTGCGAAGTTCGGGGAAACTTAATAATTCTTCTTCAGAAGTGGGATGACGGCCGAACGAAATATTCACAGAGCGTACGGTACTCCACCGTTCGAGCTACCCTTGGAATCCACTATATTACGCGGGCCTTTTTACGTGTAACATTGTTCAAACTCGCCCAAAATCAACTCTCAGAATTTTAAGGCACTAGTAGGTATTTTATGAGTATTACTTATGAAACTCATAAGAAAAAGTGAAAACGGAAAAGTTGGATTCAATATAGCCTCTGTTATGGCACATACTTTTCTAAGGAATTGGCTGTTGGTTATTGGAAAAGCTCCGCTTGCGTATTTTCTGACAAATCACTTGCAAGAACTTCCTTTTATCTGGGTTACATTGTAACTTCCTTTTATTAACAACTTTCGAAAGTAACTTGAATATTTTATCGAATGAAAGGTTGTGCTTTAAAAGCTTTGGACCTTGGTTAAATATGGTGGTGTTATCTGGATGAATAGTGCGTAAAACTTGCGGTACGGTACACCCTATTAACGAAGTTGGTGCGAGATCGCCGCATCTATCGTAAAAGTTGGATCGCATCGCTCACCTTCCAGATCCTAATACTTCATTTCCCACTTGGCGCGATTGAAATGTTTTATTGAGCGTTCACTAGATCCCGCCACGTTTGCGTTATACCAACGCAAACGTATATTTAATAGGCGTCATCAATAACGTACCGCGAAGATGATACGCTTTTGCGGGTTTTCGTACGCTTACTGCTGGGACTTATCTCAATTGCAAATTAATCGAATTTCTATGCTGGTTTGTTGTCGGCAATACGCACGCGCACTCACACTCTGATTTGTAATTCAAAGAAGGTGAAATCGCCCACTCTTTAAATTCTAGATGCTCTCTGGGGTCTGTCTATTATTTTGACTCTCTGTTTCATGCGGAAATGACTTGCGTTATACAATCGCTGTCTGTAAATTTTTTTTACTTACACGATTTAAATTCACATGCTACTGTAAAAAAATCAGTTTTCACTCGCAGTGTTGCTTCTAAAGAAATACTTTCATATTTGAGGCGTTTGGCGTTGAGACATTGGGTCCTAGGGGACCGGGAGCTCACCTCATTTTCAAAAATCTTTCAGAGCGCCTGTTTAATTAACACCTGACGCGTGACTAAATGCTGTCGTGTTTCTGGCTCAACGCATAAGTATTGCTATAAATTAGATTAATAATGTATGTATTTTAAGTGGTTTTTAGTTGTTTTTTTTTATTGGATACTAGTTATGCATATGTTATTATTATTATGTTTTGAGAGAATAAGGGATTAAGCATTGCTGTTCAACGTGGTAATGCCGCCAGCATGCTGGGTACGCTGCCAACTGGTAGTGGGCATGAGCATTTGGATTGTCTTTAGACCTTCAACGGTCTATGGGCAGTTTAATTGTATTTGTAGTGTTAGTTTTAGCTTGTATTTTGTTTAGTTAATAAAGGCACTTGCCCATTCATACTACATTTGATATTTGCAACGACAAGTTCAAGAATTGGAATATAATTATTATAAAGCTAAAATCTATTCAAATTTTTCGTGGTTCAGTCACAGGAATTATTTATCACAGAGAAACATGTAAAGCGACAATTATTAAAGCAAAAAAGAAATTTTGGATCGAATGATCAAAAAACACACTAACACGTAAGAATATAAAATGTTTGTCTCTACGCAAAATACTAAAATTTCCAATGTTCTACCCATGTGGTCAAATTTTACACTTGCGAATAAAGTTCGCTTACATACTACGTATTTCTACAGCATTTAATTTACAATTTTTTCTATACTATGTCAAAGAGATCATCTCTATTCTAATGACAAATTTGACAAATTTCAAAAACACCAGATCATCTTGACACTATAAAAAACTCGTACACTTTGCCTAGAGCGAAAATGTATTGAATAAATTCTATACGCTAATTTGAAAAACTTATTGCTAAACAACAGTAAAATAATACGAGTAAATAAACTAAAGTAAAGTTTGCACCACCAATCACAATGTTGTACCACCAAATCGCCTACGACTATTAGCTTAATTTTCTATCTAAGTTCAAAGAAAGCGCCTTTTACTCCAATTTATTTATTTAAAAGTCACAAACACCTCAAAACTCGAATCTAATTCGAAGCTTTACTAATGTTACAATGATAAAATCGCCCGCAATCATTTAGAGTAACTAAACTAGATTCTATTCAAATATTCTGCTATTTGAAATTCCATTAGATGGTCAGAATAAATCTACAAATTCAGCTTACTTGGATTTTCATTTCGTTTCTAGCTCTTTATCTATTCTATGTACTATCAATTTTACTACTCTGTCTCTAGTTTACTTCGTTTTGTCTATGAAACTCTACCACACTTGAATTATACTTTTTAATAATTTACAGTTTTTTGCCTACACTATTCTAATCAAATTAATACATTTATCAACGTTTATAATGTTCAAAATTAGGATTACTCGCCCTATGTTGAGGTGGGCTGCACTCTCCGTCCACGTTTGTAGGATCGACGTTTTTCACTAACTTAAATTTATTCACACGGGTGTGACTATTTAAATGAGCCTATAAGTAAATCCTTTATCCCCGCGATAGTTATTTTGTACACTGTTTTTACTATTCGTAAAAAAATACACTATTTACTAAAGCAAGAGCTGGCTTATGTTTTAGTAAATAAAAATACACGTGAAATAAAATATATATCAAAATTTATAAAAAAAGTTATAGTCAAAATAATAATGAGTCCCAACCACGGGACCCAAGTTATATCCGGAGAGGAAGGACTTACTGTGTACTTTGACCGTATACCAGACTATTTGAGCAGGATTTATGCGCTCAATACGAATCTAACTAGAAGAGATTAGTATGCTAATGACGTGTCCGTTATGGACTCAGAGATACTCCAGCTCCATGAAATTCTACTATAAAAATTTATGGACGATGGAGCTCGCTAGGCTAGCGTTTATATCCAAAATCTATGAGCATCCATAAAATAAAACGCTATCTAGAATAAATAACATTAAAGAAATAAAAATTCTGACCCATCCAAACACAGCACTCGTAACTCTAATTCAGCGACGGATCGCTAGACTACGAGGTATGCTACGGCTATTCATAGTATGTACCTACATGATAGTTTCTAACAAGAGTAAGGTTGTACGCAACCAGGCTGCACCGAGCTCGACCAAAGCAACAAGCACTAACGTAACAGTCACTAACACAATAAAATTAATGGTCAAATATCTTAAATTACGAATGGAGTTGGCACCGTTCGCGACACGCGGCCACTCGCCGCCGGCCCAGCTAATTATTTGGATTCAAACCGACGGCTGTGTGACCTTTTAAGGAATTTCGTTTTAAGGCGCTAATTTGTCGTAACGTTGCCTTATTTTTGTTCCGTACGGGCCGGTGTCTTGGGGGTTGTTAATTTAATCTGACACCTTTTTTTTGTGGGAAAATCAGTTTTTTCAGGCAGGTTCACTTCTCGAATGCGAGAGTGGCGGTCGGGGTCGAAGTATGCAAATAGTTTAGTGGGTGTGTCGGTTCGCAGACTGCATTCTGAGGGCGAGCATGTTGTATGCCAGGAATGCTTAGCACGCGGCGGCGGGCCGCGGTCGCACGTGCCTGCGCGGGCAGGCCTGCGGCCTCTGCCACGCACTACCTTTCTGTCTTAGGGTGTTACCACACCAACGGATCGATCGCCGATCGATATCATCGGTCGAAATCGATCGGTTGGTGTGGTAGTTTCAGTTGATCGACGAACATCGATCGACCAAACAGTCGATCAATCAACACTCGACTATCGATCGATGATTTATCAACCAACCGTCATCCGGTGATGACTGTGGATAGTTTTTAGATCGACCGTTAGTTTAGTTATTTATACAGTGAGCTTTTCATTAGCGAGAGCCATTCTGTCGTTGATCGATACTTGATTTAATTTATCATTGATTGATCGATTTATCAATGATAAATTAAACAATCGAGCAGATCGATTTGGTGTAGTAGGAACTGTTGATCGATGTTGACTCATCTCATTCTACCATCGATCGACGATCGATCGGTTGGTTTGGTAACACCCTTACCCGCCTGCTGCGTAGACGTGCGCCGTGGAAACCACTCTGCGTGTGCCGCATTGGATGAGTCAGAAAAACACAAACAAAAAAAAAGCTTCATTAAACCATGACCGAAAAAGTTTCCCACTCTAGCGTGCGCCAACTCCTCGCTAACACACTATCTCTTCCAGTTTATTTCGGTGGCAATCGATAAGTGAATGGTGAATAAGGCATAGTCGACCTTCGTTTCTGAGCGATCAGTTGGACAATAAACGATAAACGTTTTGCTTATACAACGGCAATTTTCTTTATTTTAAAATATAGCGGCTTCACAATACCATAAAACTTACGAATATGCATGATAAAAGACGATATGTGGGAACAACAATAAGAACAATACTATAAACTTACGATCCTAAAAGTAGACTTATATGTATAGTGAATTTGACACATGGGTTACATTACAATAGTTTATGAAAAGTTTTATGAATAATTCTTAAGTATATAAATTACGTATCTTAGGTTATTGGAATTACTTCCTGAGGGATACCGCAATTCGTTTGATTTAATATCGAAATATATTACATTAAAACGGTTCGGTATCGAGCTATATGGGCGAACCTAGTCGGGCGATTTTGTAACACGCATCTGCGAATTCGGGCTCTATGTTAATGCAAATGAAACTTAGCTTTTGCGACATTGCATTCCTCGTTAGAGATTCGAGAGAGGAGGCGGAGGGCGAAATCCAAAGAGTTATTTGCTTGAGAAGAGATTTATTTATGTTCGTAAGAAATTCCGGGAGCCGTTAACGGGTGTTCCGGGTGTGGGAGGGTGGATAAGCGGCGCGGGCGCGGGCGTTGCGCGGCAGGAGCAGCGCGGCGTCTAGCTCTGGCCGAGCGGCGGGTTTACGTACTCCGCCCCGACCAAGAGGTGACTTTCCGCCGGTATTACTCCCACTACACCTGCGGCAACAAAATAAAAAAGCTACAAAGCCGGGTACGGGCCTGCCGAGGGTTCCGCCAACAAAACCGCGCTTAAATAAATAAACATTCGGAATGCGCTTATGAAAAAATCGTTACGCGGAACCCCGAATCTCGCAAGCTAATTCAAAAATTAAAATGAAGGGGAAAACAAAAGTTATAAAAAAAATGCGCTGGGGGATCGGTCTGGAAAAATAGAATAACGCCCAGAGCTCCGCTCCGCTCATCGAATCTTTATGGGGTAACTTTGAATTAATAGTTTCCTGTTTACTGTTTTAGGGGGTAATTTTAAACTGTTTACGCACGAAATGATACACGCCGGCTTTAAACGTATAGACTCCTTGTATGTATCACGCATCGGCACGATGCAGAATGGTTACGTGCTATGTCTGTCTTCCATCATCAAAACAGTATCAAGAACACGGTGTTATTTACTGAATAATTCATTCGACATTAGTATAACTAAACACGCAATAGATTACGTGGTCAGAGGGAAATATACGAATGCCCGACTTGAAATATGATTACAGATTATAACCGTATTTAACGTCTGTAATCGAAATAATAATAGTATTAATCTTAAATATCGTGTTGTGCTTTTCGATGGGCACACATTTAGAAATAACTTACTTAGGTAATGCGATATAATAATCAAGCTTATTTTAAATAATTGGTGTAAGTTATTGAGTAACATAAGCATCAAATAAAATAAGATAAATAAGTATTGCTTATCGATGAATATCCCACCAATTGATAGGGCTTCAACAAACCGCTTTGGTTTATTTTTTCGTGGAAAGTTGTAGGACACCCTTCAAACTGGCAAGGCCTCCCTTGAGAGCCCTTGGAAGCATCTAAGGGGCTTCTTGAACACCTTGAAGAGCTTGCTAGTTTGTAAATTTGAATATATTCCATAAACCCATAATTTATTTCTTGTCAATATTATTATATGCTGGCGTTAGACAAGTTTAACCTGAAAGTTTTACAAATGTGATACATTGCTTTATTCGAAACTTGGCTCATATATTATCTTCACATTTTGAAAGCAACTTCACGCGCCTCCTTATTTTTGTAAGACAAAGTATAAATAGGCCTTGCTTTTTTACCGCTAATAAGCCCGCGTTTGACCACCAACTCGCCTTTTGGTAAGCGATGTTTACGTGTTGATGTTTTACGATGTTTTACGTTGAACACTGATGAATATACCATATTTTATTTGATGCTAAGGTACTATTTACACCGTATGACTAGTTTAGAGGATGGCGATAAGGACGGTCGCACACGTAGCGATCAATGATAACTTATAGTTAAAATTTCGTTATAAAATCTTAATTTTGACAAATGATTATTGCGAGGTGCGATGACAAAGCAATTACACATTGCTAAAGGATCAACGGCTTCTTAAATCAGGCGCGAGGCTGTTCGACCCTTACTTTTTTAATTTTCAATCAATATTACACGGGATCGCATTACAATTAACAATAACTCGAACAAGGTAGCGTAAAACGGTTGCATCCAAAAATATAATACAACAACAACAAGAAATATAAGTATCAATATAACATTATCATTTAAGCAGTGTAAATATTTAAAATATAGAAATAACTTTGAAATAAAAATTACGTAGTTATCATTACATTTATTATATTACAGCAAAAATTTAATAAATCACTAAAATAACACTTTTCAAGCTCGATGGATCTCTTTTCATCAATTCAATGATTAAAATGAAGAATCTAAACTAATGCTAATGACTCTACGCAAACCAAATTCTAAATGTCGGTTAGTATTCATCCTCTAAACTTAGTAATTTTCAAAAACTAGTCTCGCTACTTTAATCTATTCGTTATTTTAGTCGACTCTTAGATTTAAGAAAGTTCTAAAACTTCGACTGCACACGACGCTGACGCGACTGTTCTATCCAAACCACTTAGACCCTATTCAATAATTCAATGTTTTTAAACTATAAAAATTGTATAAACGCGGTGTTATTCACTCTCGCTGCTATGAATAAATAAGCAGGGTTATTACGAAGACCGTTGAATACGCGTCATTGTTGTTGACATGCGTAAAACTTTTATCAATTATTTATAGTTGTTATTACGAAATGTAAGAGAATCTACTCGTTTAATGTCAGGATAATGTATGACCAGCGAGAGACAAGGATAAATTACTGGTTATATTAATTTTATTACGTGGTACGGCGGGATCAGAAAATTATTTGGTATGCATGCACTGGGATACACGATGTCCCATACTAATTGTGCGATCGAGACAATTTACGTTTCACTCGTACAAAATATATTATTTACGTGAATCTTTCTTTTGACATCAAACATTCAATCAATCTCATGACAAAAATTGTTTTCTAAGGTAAGCTCAAAATAAATAAAATAATTGATTGAAACAAGACAACTATTGATGGTTACAATCTGGGTGTCTTCAAGTCGAGAGTGAATCGGTTTCTTCCAGGCAAGCGTGCTCCATCGTAGATCGCATCGTCGCTTAACATCAGGCAAGTTGGCGGCCAAGCGCAAGCCTATTTTTTATAATAATAAAAAACAAGCTTTACTTCAGGCCTTTTCCAAATATTACGGTTCCAAATCTACACATCGTAATGCTTTAAAACGATTTTTTTCTTGTAGTTTAATTTAATGTGAACTAAAATTACTTCTAGAGGTTTAAGTAAATAACGTTAAAAAATTACCTATCTAAAGTATGCAAGTACGAATAGGCGTCAGAGTTTTTAGCTAGCTTGCCTTGATGTCAGTTTTTATGTCTCCCGAAGACCTCTGACATGGCTTACCGTTTACTATAACAATTGGTACCTATCTAATAACGCGTCGTGTGCAGTCTTTTCTAATGACTATAAAATCCAAACGCTACACACATTAAGTACGATACCCTACACCTACATAGATAGAAAATGTATAATATTAATGGCACCTAAGAAAACCTCTACCAACTTGCCGTTATTTTTAGTATTAAATATCTAAATAGAGAGGAAAAAGTTAAGATATCTACGTAAATCTAATTTTGTAAGTCTATTACTGAGAGTATCTACTAAAATTTAGTCCGGACTACGATTTTCAATAAATATGCAAATCAGGTTATGAGCTCAGTTGTTCCAAGCTTGTAACGATTAATGCCTTGATTATCTTTGCCATCACGGTCGCGTAATTGTATTTTCGATGGCGACGATTTAATATACTTTCTCGAACGTTTCTCGGTAAGTTATCATAGTAGTGGCTTAGAAATTTTCCCAGAGTTATTCACTGTTGTTTCGCAAACTATGTGCGAACTGTGCCCAAGTGGCGGTGTTTTTTCTGAGGTCATATTACTAGAGTGTATGAATTTTTAAGCTGATCCTGTTTCAAAGGACCAGCAACAAGGGAGCACTTTAAAAGAATAATTCCTTTCGATTTGAAACTGACAAAGTTGTTTACGGCGTTCAAAAACAGCTATCCTAGTACATAGGTACATGAAGTTGTTTTAGGGTTCCGTACCCAAAAAAATAAAAACGGGATCCTATTACTAAGCCTTCGATGTCTGCCTGTCTGTCCGCCCGTCGGTCCGTTTTACCTTTAAACGGCTGTATCTTTCAAACCGTAATAGATAGTCAGTTGAAATGTTCACAGAATATGTAATATTACGGTGGCTTAACTAAGAAATAATAATAAAAAAGTAAAATCAAAAGGGTTCCCAGGAAAAGGGACATCAAACGTATTTTTTTAACGTATTGTTGTATTAGCACTAACGTAAAAACGGTAATACGTACAAGCGTCAAACTTGGCATGATTATGGTACATACTCTAAGGTGTAACAACAAATAATGAATGATGGCCAAGTGCGAGTCGGTGACAAATTTCTGTTCATTACCAAGTTATAGTTAGTAAGTTAGGTTGCCTGGAAGAAATCGCTTTAAGCGATAAGGCCGCCCATTATACTGCTGTATATTTGTTTTTTATGTTAGTTTAAGTTTAATTTGTATTTTCGGTGTGTAATAAAGTAATATTGTATTGTATTGTATTGTATCACTGGGAAATTCATTATGTCTTTCCCGGAATTGAAATTGCATATTTTACAAATTTGAAGTTGGTTTTTTATTGATAAATTATTGTATTTTGTGGGGGTATGGAACCTTCAGTGCTCGCGCCAAACTTGCACTTGGCCGGTGCATTCAAGTTTGCGAGAGCTACTGCTCCATATTAAAGGCTGCGACGAAGTTGTGGGTCGCAGTTTGCAACTCAGCACTTTGTGCCCGCATCTGCTGCATCAAAGCGCTCGCACTCTTTTTATACGATTTAAATTGAACTAGGAATACCTGCATTGCGTCCGGCATTTACATCCAAATGGTTAAATTTAATTATCTGGTTATCTACTGGTTCATAATTGATGGTTGACTGAATATTGGCAATGTATATAGACGTTACCAATAACATGGAGTTGGCTGAGGAATGATGTAGACAAAACGGACACACATTAAGGGGCTGTATACCCTCTGTAGCTCTCTTGCTCGCATATTTTCACACAATTGAAGATATAAAATTATAGAGTATGAATTTGTAAAAAGTGACAAAAGCTGACCTTTCGTTACCTATCATAGCATTACAAACATATTTTTTGTTTCGATATCTTTTAATTTGACGGATCAAAATGGTGACAAGAGATTTTTTTGCTTGTTACCATATTATTCCGGATATATTTACATTATACATAATGATAAAAATAATTTTAATTGGCTAATACATTTCTGAGATATAAGCGTTTAAAGTTTTTGGTGGGGATAGAGAGCGTGTCCTCACCCGCAAAGCGTGTGTTAGTATAGTCCATTTTATTTTGTATGGCGCACGCATGGCTTGACGTCATAACGTGCTACAATGCGCTCTCTGTCTAGCATAAAATTAAAATACGTATCACTTATTTTTTTTGAACAAATTTTAATTTTGTTTTTGTTTTTGTCTATTTATGATCAGATTTTTTAGATTTTTTATGAAGTAGTTAAGTTAGGACACTGGCATATTGTTCTTTATTTATTATGTGTTATGCTTTCAGTGTACTAACAGTTACGTTACGCGTAAAATCCAAATTCCAATAGTGGTGTTGAAAATATTATTTTTCTGGATAATTTGGTCAGCGTGTCCACTCGAGTTCGATAACGCCATTAATTTAAACGGCTCGTCGCGACACCTGTGTAATTAATGCGCCGCTCCATTGTTCAATTATGTGTATTTACAATTGAACGAATACCCACATACGATGAAGTTTTATAAAAAGAACATGGAAAACGTGATTCTCGCGTGACGTAAAACGCTCGTTAGTAATTAATGCAGAACGATTTGTACGACTAATATTTAGTGGTAAAGCTGCACGATAACATCATTCGGTCGCCAAACTGAGGCGAAATGAGGCGCTTTTTATTTCCATGTACGTGCAATTAGGATTTCCAATATCAACTGTGTGCATTTCGAGATTCCGTTAGCGCTCAGGCGAAAAATTCTCAGGCGCAGTGGGCGTGCCGCTCTCTCGCTGGGTAAAGTAAAAAAGCCGAAGCTTAGTGGAGTAATTACGACTTGGAGAAGGCGGCTCAAATACTGAGTGAGGACAAATAACGAGACTAGCATTTGTGCAGCTGCTCTTTACCGCCTGACCCGCTTCATCGAGCTACCTTCCCCATTATTCCCGATCCGACGTAGTTTTTTCAGGAGCACGCAACAAACTAATCCCGAAAGAACAATAAGAGCCGCACGAAAATTAACATTCTGGTCTCATTCGACAAGATCGACCGGCGTCCGTGGACTACTTTTAATTAGTGGAAGTTCTCTTTCGTCCGCCCTGAGATTTACATAGAAGTCACCACAAAAAGGACGTCACTTTTTTAGTACTTTTGTTTGAATCTGTTTAAATCTCTTTTAAAAGCTTTCACTGTTAATGAGCAGGCGTTTCGAAGCGACACTAGCGCTGCCTAGCGGGTGACACGGGGCCGCCCGGCGGAGAGGTGACGTGTTCTCCAATGTTTGTTCGCTCGACGCGTAGCATTTGAGAATCGTTAGAGCGAATCGTTTGTAAACATGAAACGCGGCGCTCGCAATTGGCCGGATTGTCTCGACAAAATTCTGTAGATAAACAATAAATAGCATCTCTCGAAACATGGACGTTTTGTAATTGACGACGTGGCAGATTTATCTAGATGGTTCAGTCATTGTTAGGGGTGTTAACTTGTTAGTAAAGTTGTTAGTGAGAGTTCACACGAACTTTCGCCTCGACGAGTTAGTCGAAATGAGAAGTTAGGACATCGTCACCACAGCTGATTACGAAAATTAGCGTATGTGTTGTTAGTTAAAATGAGGAGCATGGCAATCGTAAGCGAGTCGTATGCCAATCGAGAGTGGTCGTAGAGGTTAGTGGAATGCATTGTCGCCGGCGCGAGTTCACAGATGCATGGCGTGTACATTGTAAACCCCGCTGAGCTCGAGCGGGTGGTATGGCAGGAGAGTCGCCAGGTGGTGGTAGTGATTGCCGGACAGTTGGTGGTGCAAGCTCGCCAAGGGATTACCTGCTGGGTAGGGCAGCCCGAAGCTAGGATAGCCCGAATAGCTACGTCCGGCCGCATACGCGGCGTACGCTGCGGGAAAACCTGCGCAACAAACAACCACACGTTAATTACTACAGCTAAAGGCAACAACATGAAAAGCGGGGGTTAGTTATCGGATTGCATGCTTTCGATATAATGTGGAATAATTATCAAAGTAGTACGCGGTCGATGCTGATTCATTGAGCGAGCAGAGAACCGGTATGTAACACGTGTCCCGGTGGCCCGATTCTAAAATAGAACCGTCACATAAAAGGTAGGCGAGTGTATCGTACACGTTAATACGACATCGCTTTGGACATTGTCCAGGATGTGATATTTAGTAAACATTTAATGTAGCACAGACTAAGTGGACCAGGACGGCTTCGGCTGCAAGAGATACCTACTGTATTTATGTAACACCAACTATAGTAACCAACCAGGACTACTCTATACCAAACATTATAAACTAACTGAAACAAAACAGTACATTATTCCGTTACGTGTGCGGATTAACTAACATCTACGTTGTACATTCGGTTAATGCTGACAAAATGGAGTCCTCTGTAAAATGTGATATGAGCGATGACCGGAGAGTCCACGTCGGCTGATCTGATTACTATGGCGGATCATTTATCATATTATTGCCAATCAAAATAGTGTATCTGTCAGGCCAAGCGATCCATCAAACAGCAGATGGACATGGTACGCCGCGCGCCGATGCCGAGACGCACATCCTGTGGTTCCAAGTAAACTGACACCTCACACTAGCACGCATTAGTAATTCATTAGTACGACCCAAGGAGTACGAGCCCCGATTAGCACAAACAAGTACACATCTCAACGTTCTTTAGATACGTGAATGATCTATCTGATGCAGGTATACAGCAAAATGTGAAGTGACTTTTGAAAATAAAATTGTGAATAAACTTACCGTCAGGAAGAGCACCCAATGACCACATGAAATCTAGAAATGTAAAAACATTTACATAAATCGATCGATCCTTATACCTTATATTTAGATTATGTTTTTTCCTTTAGTGTTTTTATAAGAATAATATAGAAAGAATGACTTTACTGTGCCCTGAGACACTATTTTGCTTGGCGAGAGAATT
This sequence comes from Agriopis aurantiaria, assembly GCA_914767915.1. Taxonomy (NCBI): domain Eukaryota; kingdom Metazoa; phylum Arthropoda; class Insecta; order Lepidoptera; family Geometridae; genus Agriopis; species Agriopis aurantiaria. The sequence goes on along the minus strand of OU611986.1, from coordinate 13,329,439 downwards.
TTGGAATACAATTGATTTATATAATTATCGTGATCACTAAGTAGATATTATAATTGATATAAATATGTATTTAAAGAGTATTACAATTATCTAACAGCAAACTACTACCAAACATTTCTAATGTGCCTTTATATAGTGGGGTATGTTAGTGTCGTTCGTTCACCGGACTCGATGATGGATCGTCCATTTGACATGTTAATCTATTCTACACATTGTTAGTCTAAAGCTAAACATGTTAAACAAACAGACGTATTCAAATAGTTTAGAAAATGATATTTATTAATACTAAATACTACTGCAATCTCCTACGCATTAAGTTAATAAGTACAATTAACTCTATTTGTTAACGAAAACTACTATCGATACATAATTATTTGGATATATTTAATAACTTTACTGTCAAAACAGTAATAGTTATTCATGAAATATTGATAGGTATACATATATAGCTAAAATAATACTAATAGTGAACATAGATTTTAGTCATAATGCAATCCACAATATGTAAGTAAATAAATATGTAAAGAGTAAGAAATAAAATAAAGATAAAATAATTACCTAAGTAAATTTTAAAATTACTAGGAACACAATAATACTTTAGTTCAATTTCAAATATTCCTAATGTTTTTACAACACAAACAAAATAAATTAAAAGAACAAAACAACTAGTTGTATCTTACAACTGATAAGTACATCCACATAATAGAATAGGTACCTCTTTTCTTCCAATGATAACATTTTTGAAAAGCCGACATCAAGCTGTGAAGCTATTCATGGTATAGAGCTAAGAAATGTAATATCATTTATGAAAATACTCTTAAAACACCTCAATATTGGCCGCAATATATGACATGACTAACTCTGTCGCTAAAAGGAATTAACTTCATGGATGGATATGTAGCAAAACTGGCAAGACTCAGCAGAACCGTAAAGTTCTTATAAAAGCTACTCAAAAATCAGAATTACCAGGCTCTTTACTATCTTTGACTATCTATAAAATACGAATATGCTTCTTTAATCAAAATTTATAAGCGCCTACTGCCTGGTAGAAAATATTGATTTCTATCAACCCTACGCAAAATTGTTCCAATTTCTGTATCTATTTAAAATGTATAGTGATCATTTATAAAATTATATTACGCCTAATATAAGAATTGATACTATGGCTCGACTAATATTTGGTACACATTTCGAAAATCTGCTAACTAACTCGTCTTCTAATGGCGATTTCTAAAATAAGACACTCGAGATATTATCAGTTTCCTTAAATTACATTTTTGTCACTTAGGCTCAGCAGGAAGAGAAGAGAGAGGAATGTTCAGAAAATTAGGAATGGGGAAGCCAACGCAGCATCTAAAGGTACGCAACTGAAACAGAAACCAGCGAGGCTCCTCAGAAAGGATGATGCGGATGCTGCTGGAAGAGAATCGTAGATCAGAGAGGCATTGGAGTCGGTAGAGTGGCGTGAGTCAGAGGTGAGTACAGGGTCGGGTAGTCAAGAGCATGAGCTCCTAAGAGTTCAGATACCGAGTAGGCTAAAGGAGGGATAGTAAGGGAAGTGAGTGTGGGGCGAGAGGGGCGCGGGGCGGGGCGCAGGGCGGCGAGCGCGCGGCGGTAGGCGGCCGCGTGGCTGGCTGGACCCGCGCCCGATCCTGCGCCCGCCACCAGCAGCTGCGCCGGCGCATGGATGGGGTAGGGAGCGTACCTAACGCCGCCAGCGCCGGCCGCCACGGCGCTACCTAGCAACTCACCGTACGCGCCGCGTCCGGCGGCTCTCGTCTTCGCCAAATTCGCAGGTAGCATTACTTCTTTTGGTTGTGCCTTTTTGCATTCCACCTGAAACAATGCAGTACAAAATTTAAGCATATCAGAAATCAAAGAAAACTGCAGAAGAAGTCATAATTCGTTTGTAGGTCCACTAAATAATAAACTCACGGATCTGAGCCGGGCCTTATTGAAGTCTGTAGAACTGAATAAATACCTCCTCGAGAACGAGTGACTCGCAAAATTATGGAAGAAAGGAGGCGACGAAATCGGTCGACAATCCGTTATGCTTCACGGTTCGGGTCACAAATTGAATTTTAATTTGCTTCGCGAAGTCAAGGAGCTTATCATTGAATACTTATTATACAGCAGGGCAAATTTTACGAGGTCTAAAGTAATTATTTAGGGCCATTATGCCACATCTTATTTCCTATTGTGGCGTTTATAATGAAGTCACGTTAAATAACCTGTTGCGTTAACATTCACAACTTGTACTCATTCAGCTACAAATTTGGACGATAATTTTGTAAGGACACAGTGAAATAAACCTATCTTGATAATGTGGTACTGCGGCGTAAATTACTGCCTCACTATTACGCCCCGCGTTTAATCGATCCATTAAGTAATTTTAACGAACAGTGTGGCTCTCTCCAATGCTTGTATCTTCCTCCGCCCTGCGAGAGGAGGGCAGGAGGCAAGTATAAATTACCCAATCTACGCTAACCCAAACCTTTAGCAATAGAATTTTCGCTACCGACGTTACAGAAAAGTACACAGGCTTAAATAAAAGCTGCTCGAATATATCTGGCCTTATTCGTCAGCTTAATAATCAAACAGAAGCATTTCATTAAAATTACGGAACAATTTGCGGAGTAAGTTTCCGGTTACATTTTTCATAGTGGAGTATAATTGTGAGGCGTGCAGGAGGCGAGGCGAGGCGAAACGGGGAACATAAAGTCCACGTCCACATTTGTCACACGGACGTCACAAGCCGACAAATGAAGGCTTTGCCACGGCGTTCGCGCACTTTGTGCACTTTGCGCACTTTGCACAACTTTCTGCGTCGACATGAAACTACGTGCTTTTGCATTAACGCGGGGAAGTGAGTGAGCGAGGCTTTACGGCGCTGAGTGTCTTTCCTCCAAGTTTTATGCCTAGATAAGGCTGCATAATCAACATGTAATATAAAAGTTGGAAGCCCAGATTATTATGACTTAGAACGTTATTTAGTGTTATGACTCGAATAAAGAGATAATATGTCTCCCGGACGTTATAACATAATTTACGGCGTTTACGATGGTTTTATTGAATTTTCAAGAAAAATCCCATATTAGAGGAAAAGAAGCAGCCTTAAATTGTTTTCTATCGTTCGCGACATAAAAATAGTCAGAGTCACCATTTGTCAGGTCCGACAAAGCTTTACAAATGAACAGGCACCTACTCTAGTAGAGGCCGGCAGCTCCGTGGCCACCCCCATTTGTTCTTCGACACGCAACCGAGGGGACATGCCAAATAAATGCCAGCCTAACTTCCAAACGGCAAAATGTTATCACTGAATTTTGATTCTCAATCAAATCAGGCACAAAATCTGATTCAAATAATACTGTGGAAAATAATTTCGTTTTCAATCAAACCAACAATATGGACGGCCAGGAGAAAAATACAGTGAGGAGATTCGACGTTAATTGATGTCGCGTCGTCGGTCGCTCACCGACGGGAGTGGGAAACAAAAGCTCACAAACAATTCGCATCGGAGTTCGCAATCCCGATCGCGACGCAGTTTAATGACACGAAAAATAACAAAGGTAAATTGTATTTAGCCGGGCGCTATGTAGGCACGGCCTCGAGGCGATATATCGATTGCGCGATTGAGTGTTCGACGCCGAGCAAAGATGTCGGCTCAACCGAGCGGACTCGAGATCTGCTCGACTGCGCACCGGCTTAATGCCACCCTAAACCTGCCTCCTTCTAATCTCAACGACGTATGAGAAATTTAATTGTCTCGCGAGAAAACACCAAGTTTTATGCTCCACCGCCTCGGCTACACCCTCGCACGTAGACGGCAATAACACAAATCTAAAAGTCAGTCATTAAATTTTCACTCGATTGATTTTGAGTGAAAACCTTTTAAGGTAAAACAGTAAGGTCAATAAATTTCGGGAATAAATTATTCTTACCTTTCATGATTATTGATTTCGTATTTCCATCAGGAATTCGTCATAAAGCTTTGTGAAATATACTTAAGTATCACTTGAAATTAACTCTCGAAACTGTTTGCCAATGGAGTGATTTTACAATTATTCAGAGGAAAGCATAGTATTCTCTTAGTAAAATTTTAGCAAAGTATTGTATTTAAATTGTGTAAGGTATATTCAGCGTATTAATGTGGACGACTATGAGTTATCGTCGATCCCAAAGCTTTCGTGACCTTTTGTAATAAAGACACTCAGATTAAACGATACCACTTTAAATCGATATAGGAGCCCCTATCTAGCTGCAAGAATTTACGTGTACCTACTGACTCGATCTACAAACATTATGTAAAGAATCCCAGCGAACTTAAACTTGGACATTATTCGAGATTCTTCCCACGCTTGAAACTACGAAATAAAACAAGTTCCTTAAAGTGTACAAGCTCACCGGTCCGCCGTCGCATGTGTGTTGACGTTAACTGCATTTTATAAGATTTTGCGTTTGTTTCCTTGTACTTTTATTTCTGCTTCCTTTGAAATACTCGTGGCAGACTGCGGGCAACCGGCCAAATAGACAACTTTATAAAAGAATGAAATATCGTAGCTGTTTCTGACCGAATGCCTCTATATCGATACCATAAACAAATGACGTTTACTAGCTTGTGGGGAAAAAAGAGACAAGCTTTCTTCAATAAGCTTGGTTTTTTATGTTTAGAAGTGATTAACGCATTGATGTAAAAAGTCGACGAAGCAAAAGGCAAGCAACTTTGTACGGATAATACAGTGCAGGGGTAGCGTACGAACATACGTGAGCGATAAACGGAGACAGGAGGGGGGTGCCAGGGTGTGCGAGGGGGGTGCTAGATAAGTTTATCAGGGAAACCTCTCGCCGTCGTATTGACAGAGCGTCGCAAGCCTGGCCCTGATTGCCGCTAAACGGAAGCCGGGGCGTGAGAACCGGAGGCTATGGTGAGAGCTCCCAGAATCACCCTTCGGCTGCGATAAAAATGTAAAGGTAACGTAATTTTAAGGTTTTCTAAGATCTTTATTCACGCGAGAGATTTTCTCGAAAATGTCACCAAAGTATGGCAAAGAAAATATTTTTATAAAAACTAGGTACAGGGTTACATAAATCAGATGAGTCACAAATCTTGCGCTCAACAGGTCAGGGATAATGAAATACTCCGCCGAAACCCGGGAGCTCTCTCCATATTTACGTAACTGTTGTTCGAAGGAATAAGATAAGCGGGAATCGACGTTTTCTGTCGAATTTCGACACAGTTGCTTAAAGTGTTGGAGTGTTTACAGAGAGGGTGAAATGCTAGGTGGAGGAAGGAGTTCGATGGGCCGTAATGCGCCAAATTCAAATCAGATATAAGCGATCGAGTCATCGCATCGTCGCCGCGACATGCACATCGCAGATAGCCTTGCAGCTTCAAGTAAATTGCACATATTTTATATCGAGACGTCTGAAATACACCTGAGTAATGCAAAATCGTCTTCCCGATATACCAACGTTTTGTAAGTATGAATAAATTTTGAGATATACATTGTGTACATTTTCCATGAATGTAATGTAATGAATATGAAAACTGCAAATTTATATTTCATTTAAATTAATTGTGCTCAAAATATAACATTATCATGTTGTTATGTAAATATAGCGATAAAAACATTCGTAACCAATTTGTATGAAATGATTGCAGCAATATCGACCCGTATTGCACAAAGGAAAGTCATTAGGACTCTACAAATAGTATCGCAGTAACGTACACTGCTACATAGTAAGGAATATAATTATATCTTACATTTGCTTTGAAATTTCTATCGGAGCGGTACACTTTCCACCACAGAAATACATTATGATGGGTGATTAATTCCTAGCCTATAAATATCTAGCACTTTCAGTCAACACATTAGCACAAGAATGCCTATAAAATGATCCTCCACCAATAACCCGCTAATATCGATATCGTTACTTAGACTGGACCAATCAGCGTTTAGTAACCCATCACGCTTAGTCAGTAGTTTTTTGTAGTGCGAATATTTGATAGATGTAAAGTCTATATGGTATCAAGTCGTTGCTTGTCGTCATAGAAATGTACGACATTAAGTATTAAGGGGTGCCATATACGGCGCAGCGCGTGCAACATTCATCGGGCTGAGGAAACCTGTCAAACGCCCGCGGCTATTTCTGAATTAAATCGATCGAGTGGCAACACTGCCGTCACGGAATAACTCAGACATTTTTGTTATGAGCTTTACTAAAGTGGATAAAATGAAATATTTTAAGAAAATTTTACTTAACTTGATGGACTCTGCAATTTATGTGTTTTAAGATTAATGGGTTAATTAAATAAATATGTAGCTAAACAGTATTTAAATAGACTATGTATATTAAATAACTTCCATATTCCACAAGGCAATATTTCAGATTGAAGGGTAATGTTTCTAGCTAAATTACTGGACATAAAACGATTGAACATCTAAAAACTCAGGGCGACGAGTGCAGTGCATTGCCACGGAGGGAAAGGACAGGGTTTTGAAATGTTGAAGTTATAATTTCTTAGTGTCATTATGGGCAAGCGTGACGCTTACCATCAAGAGAGTGACTTGTTCGTTTCATCACAAAGTTACGCAAAAAGGCAGTAGTGCATATTGCTCCTACCCTTTACACTTTACTGTTTTGCATGTGGTTCTGACCATATTTTTTTTGAGTTTGTAGGTACTGAAACATTTCATAACAATTGAATTATTGTTATGAAATATTTCTTAACAATTGAATTATTGTTATGAAATATTTCTTAACAATTGAATTATTGTTAAGAAATATTTCAAAACAATTAGAATTAATTTAAATTTAAATTAAGGTTAACAAGAGGTGAGAATCTCTGCACAGTCTCATCTAAATAAGTGATCAAGATAAGTGGGAAAGCGAACGCAAAACGAGCAAATCGGTATTGGCAGACTCTCAGCGGTATTACCGACCGTTTGCAATTGTAACTAAACACGATTACTGCTGACTCGTTGCTTAACTAATTCGTATCACAGTTAAGTCACTACAATAAGAGTGAGAATGTCGCGTCCAAGATCCGCTTTCACAATTCGAAAGCTCTCCCATGATAAAATTTGTATATTACGAATGGATACCTTTCTCATAAAAGCGTTTCCATGTACGAATTAGAATGCACCAGAAAATTTCCGAGAATCGAATAAAATTGTATACGATATATCGAGACCCAGAACGCTAGACACGTAATGCAGTTTGCATTAAAGTAATTGCCGAGGCAATTGTAACTAAACACGATTACTGCTAACTCGTCGCTTAATTAGTTCATATCACAGCTAAGTCACTACAGTAAGAGTAAGTATGTCGCGTCCGAGAATCGTTTTCCCGATTCGAACGCTCTCCCATAATAAAATTTGTATATTACGAGTACACAGGAACGATACCTTCCTTATAAAAGCGTTTCCATGTACGAATCAGAATGCACCAGAAAATTTCCGAGAATCGAATAAAATTGTAAACGATATATCGAGACCCAGAACGTTAGATGCGTATGAATGCAGTTTGCATTAAAGTAATTGTCGAGCGTCCGCTGGTTGCGGCTGGTAACGCAGCTTCAATTTGCAAAATTAGATGTTGCTATCAACGGTGAACCAGCTCTTTTTATTTATAAATGCGCAATGCTCTCTTAAATAAAAATCTAAAAGTCACATGAGCGCTGTTTTATATTACCTAACTTTTAAGGCCCTCTTTTCTCATTTTTAGACAATTCGGTCATTCTAGTTTTAGTTTGTCTACTTCCATGGTTAGCTTAAAATAAGCTCTATTAATAATAAAAAATACTTTTTAAAAGCATGCTTTTTAGTATTCTTCTCAGCAAACCCTTTATTTTGATGCCCATATCATGATATAAACATTTTGTCCGCCATCTTGGGGCGTCCGCCATATTGAATTTATCATCTAGGACCCTAGTGCTTGGGAAGACAAATCCAATGAACTCAAACTAGATGGGGTTACGTCGTTTCGTTTAGGAGTTCCTATGACCACCTTCTGTCTCCATCATCAGACCAGCTCGACGGTACCCATAACATTGCATTGTCACCGAACTTACATAAGTATGCCAAATTTCAGCTTAAGCGATTGTAGACATCTGCTTCAATTGATCTCAAAATTGATTATATTAAAACTAAATGTTTAATCTAGGAAACGGTAAAGACCAAATCACGATCAAGGACATTTAACTCGAAAAAATAAAACTTTACTTAAACGTAACACTGATTTTGCTGACTACATGATAATATCTTAATATACAGATTTCATAATTATGTAAAATAATAATGTAAAATTTACCTTTAATAATTTTTGAAAAATATGAGAAAAACTTCAAAGCGTAACGCACGACTGTGTGTAAGCGTCATAATGGTTCTGCTCCTCTTATTGCGACTTTAATATAATACAATATATTAAGCCTTATCTGTAGTAACAAGGGTGGCTTAAAAGTGGGAAAACCTCGCCTTATGCAATTACTTTTTGACAGCGGCCACTAAAATAGATTCAAGCTCAAGTAGCTTTGTTGTAAACAACAACTGCTTTCAAGTTAAAATAATGCTAATATTTCCGTAGAAGCGTTGAATAACTGATACAGTGCCAACGCACAAGTACCTATATAGGGGTACGCAAAAAGTGTGTACTAAGCCGTAGGAAAATCATTATTATACTCATCCATTATGAACAACTTTTATTATAAGGCAAGCCAGAAAAAAAAAAACTGCTGTTCCTTACATTTGTTTAGTGGAAATAAAAATTTTCTATGGAACAGCAGTTTTTTTGGCGATTTCAGTGTCTATACTAACATTACTTACTAACTTTTACTACAAAGACCTCCTTTCGGCTAAGTACACATTTTCTGCGTAACCCTGTATAAACCGACGCAATTAGTAGTAATTAAGTAGGTAGATTGGCGTCGAGCGCGCTTCCGTCGCACCGCCGACTAGATTAAGGTCTGCGGCACGCGGTCTCGTCGCTCGTAACTTGTTTTGCATGAATCTCAACGCGACTTCCATATGACTCTCTCGAGGAGAGTTGGTTCAGCACCTCTAATGTAAATGAAATTGTGTGCAAGAAATAAAGCAGGGTTCCTCGGCCGCTATTTATCGCCGCTCGCGTCTCCTAACTCCGCCGTAATGGGAATGTGGAGACACCGTGCGCGGCGCAGTAATGAACCGGCCCGCTCTAACTTATGGCCTTTATTGATGACGCGCCCGCGCCCTCGCGTCCTCACCGACCTCACTACTTTATTGTCTCCCTACGCAGACGACACTGTTTCAATTACGCGCGCCTCCTTACGATACTTTACGACTTCTCCTTAAATCATCTCTCCTGATACCCCCGATCTTCAACTTCCTCAATCTATATGGGATTACCGACCCGCCCGGATTCCACCAGACTGCGAACGCATTATCATATGAAAATAATGTAAGTAGTTCGCAGAATTACTGCTTTAATTCAAAGGAGCGCGCGCAAAGCTTCCTAGAAACGAGAGTCTCTGTGACCACACGATGTTTTTTTATTTTTCTAATACGGATTAGATCAAACGCTGTTTGTTGTTGCTCAATCATTTCTTTAACCTCGGGGTTGACAACATACTTGACATTTTTGTGTCTCAATATGGTCGTTTCAAACGGAACTCTTTCTTTGACAAGAAATGCGTCTTGTCACCGCAGTTGTCAAACTGTCTATTTGTGTTTTGGTGTAGCAACTCTATATCTGTTCACAGACGGTTCACAGCAGTTCACAGTTATTTTACCTCTGTCATTATGACATTGTATCTGTCTGGTCGCATTGTATCACTTGCAGACAGAGCGAGACGCTGAATTGATATGAGAGGTTAAAATAACTGTGAACGATCTTGTGGACATCCATCCACGAAAAAAAACTTTTCTGAAACATTTGGGTAGAGTATGAGGTTATCAACAAACATCATGTTTAGCTGTCAATTCATTTGAGGCACCTTATCACTGAGCCAAGATCTAAGTTATGAGATGTTCCGGGGTTATAGAGCTTACATGTTGAGATAAACGCACGTGTATTAAGGCATTGGATGGAATAATATCTGAGATTCGCGCATAGAGGCGTGTTCACAGAGCCGCGCTCCACAACGCTGCCGAATGGTGCGCTCATGTACACGCCGCCTAGCACCATGTGTGATTAATTAATTTTCTTTCACGCTTCAAATTTAAGTTCGAGTGGAAATCGTTAAGGGCCGGAAAGGCCTGTTGAGCTGTAATTTACGTCCTTCCTTTCGACTTAAGTTAGTTGCGTCATTTCGAAATTGCGTGCCGTGTGCTTTATGACCATTAAATTTATATATGTACGTACCGACATAGGAAATTAGGTAGTTGTTTAAATACTGATTGCCGTCCGATTAGAATCGGAATTAATAAATTTCTACTTGGAAAACCTTTGTAATGCCGGTTCATACTTTCGTGTCATAATAAAATTATGGTCCAAGTTTATTGTGTGAAATGATATGGAAATATCTGTCAGCGCAGAAGTAGGTTAATAAGGGCATGTTAATGGCTATAAAATTTTACGCGCTTGCAATAAAATGATAGTGATTGACTCAGGGAGAGTCTCCTTCGATTGGATTGGGACATGCATACTGCTATATACATACTCGCACGTAAAATAGTGTAGATACCTATTTATAGCTGCGGTATAATGTATGCGAGGTGTCTCGAGGTGTAGCTGCAGATTGCCTATCACCTATTGTCAGTTACCCGGGCAGTTTGCTATCTACCCGGAAATTATACCTGAGGTAAGAAACCTCACTGTTAATTAAGATTGTAAGGGTGGGAGCCAAAATCTCGTTAGCGACAACCGTTGCATCCTGCGAGCCAGGCGGGAAATATAGTTATAGTCCGTATAATTAATGATACTGCGACTCTTCTTTAAGACATGTTACCCTGGTACTTAGTAGTCCTGTCTTTGCTACTCTAGGACTTCCTAATGATCAGACGTTTAATATGCGATTTCATATACTTGTAAAATAGTATATCAAACGTCTAATTTTTCAAGTAACTTTGAGATAATGGTAGTATTCGAGCAAAACATAGTCTAGATATCATACGCCGGCCATTTTTATAAAACACGTTACCCTGGTGCTTGGTAGTTTCTATAAATTTGTTATTTTTAGAAATTATAAGTACGTATAACAAAATATAGATCAAACAAGCAACTTTAAGTGATATTATTCGAGCAAAACATAATCTACAGGCCATTACGTCAGTCATTTTTCTAAATGGGAAAGTTCAGAGGGCAAAATCCATCGAAATCTTCCCAACTTGCCAATTGCAAGTTTCATTGAAAAAGGACGGTCACACTTGATATATTTTATGTGGATGGCACAAAAATGGCCGCGGACGGATCGATAGAGCTTAGAAGAAGCCTGGGTCCTGCTAAAACGGGAAGTTTATGGTAATCACGACTGTGAGGCTTGTGATTGATTGTTCGAAGCTTGAGGGGTGTGAACCCATCACTCTTGGGAGCGTAAAAGACGAATAGATATTAGGAAACGTATGCAGAGTATGCAGACTTCTTTGGTTGTAATTATTCTGAAAACAGAAAAGAAAACCATCAGTTTCTTATCCATTTTGTGGTCAATTCAGTTTTCCTTTAAAAAAAACCGATGACCTCAGTGTAGCCAATACCTACAAATTTTTCAGCAATTTTATCGCTTTTAGTACCTATAATATATTATGGTAGTTACTAACTTTACTACCAAAACAAAGTAACATTAGAATATGTAAATTTCAATCCATTTTATAGCCATATTATAGTGAAATGGAAAACTGTTCACTCACTACCGATTGGTCTGTTGAGACGCAAAGAAAAATGGCGATTGAGGATCCCAAGATTTAAGTGGCAATTTCAAATGTGCCTACTTTTAGTGTTATTTCCTAAACGGAAGCCATTTGTTTCCCTCATGCACGATCGGAGAGAAAATGCGATACCTTGCCTTTGCAAATGTTTTGTGAAAGTACTTGAATGTGCTATCAGTAAAGCAGTTGAGATGAAGTTTTAGAGAACACTAGAAATATTGATATACGAAAATTATGTATTACAACCAATTTTTTATTATTATTCACGTTATTTATTTTATATCTTAATCTTTTAGTTTTTTTACATCAAATAAATAATAAAACAATATATAAAAAACTTAAAAACCACCACCGGCAGCGGGACAGGGCCCAAGCTACCGTGGTTAGGGCTGCAGAGTGAGGAACTTCCTGACAATACGTACCGTGTTAAGGATTACCGCCTTCTGCATCTGACCCTTGACCCAACCATCTAGCATTATTATTATTGATTATTTTATTAGCTTCCTTGCCTAATATTAAGCGCTGATGCAGTCTACGATCGAGTGACTAATATAACAATAACATAAGGGCGTCTACAAATGCTTAGTTGCCGCCATGGCTTATTTATCTAATAACTTTAATCGAGCAATTCTTGTACATTATGTATATCTTTAAGGCTAGAGTTAATAGATTTCTTATAGATCAACGTGTTACATCCACGGCCCCACCGTCGCTTACCATCAGGCAAGTTGGTGGAAAAAAGTAGATCTATTAAAAAAAATACACAAAAAAGTAGCATAGCAACCAAACTTCAAGAAGAAGAAGATACAGATCACCTTGGATTGAGCCAATCACAGGACACCAGACCACAGAAAATCCACCTGGAAATTATTTATTGCCTGTAAAGTCTAACATACCCTCAAAACATTCACCGTCCGGTTACAATAAAAAAAAAACATACAATCGAATTGATAACGTCCTCCTTTTCGAAGTCGGTTAAAAATAAAAACCCTGAAAAAAAAAATATGTCCCGAATATTTATTTATTATAATTTTTATTAATCTGGGTGTCTTCAAATCACGAGTGAATCGGTTTCTTCTAGGCAAGCGCGCTCCAACGTAGACCGCATCATCGCTTAACATCAGGCGAGATGGTGGTCAAACGCAAGACTATTAATTAGCAAAATAAAAACGTCTTGTTGAAAAACGTAATCAGTATATTGAAATCAAAGATGTATACTAATATACTATACTACGAAGAATAAAAAAAATATTGTAATATTGTACCAACGTGTTAGCATAGACAAAACTATTCCTTTTGTCTATGGTGTTAGAGACAAAAGTTGGCCGTCAATTATTTTAAGGTCGATACTTTAAAGTTCAATTATTGTTGAAGTACTACAAATAATATATTATTATTATTTTGATACAACTCATCATAATAATTATAAAAAAAGCAAACTTTTTTTTTAGATAATATATTTCTACGTTTGGCCACCAACTCGCCTGATGGTAAACGACGGTGTGGTTGACGATGAATTACGCTGATCTTGAAGAAATCTAGATGGATATATTAAAAAAAAACATGTTTGAGAAAAAATATTTAGAACCATCGGCCTAGCTTTGTAGCTTAAACCATTACCTAACTGTTCAATACAACGTGGAACAAAATGAAACCGTGGAAATTCGTTCGCGTGGCTCACTCACTAAAAGTTGCTTATACGCGGAACTTTGGTGATCTACAGAAACTCCTAACCCCACTTTTGTGACACATACGAGTATAGATATTCCGTTCGGGAACTTAAAAAATAAACCCACGCCAAATGTGATGTGAATGTTTGATAGTCAAATTGTAGAAACCTACCGTGACTTTTGTAACCGTGGTAAACTTTGGCTTCTGTGTAACGAGTGGGTGGAGCTTAACAGTTTTACTACTACCTAGAGAAAACCTGTTACTGACTATAATTTACGTTTTTTCGTTCATGTTTCAAACTTTTGAATATTTATACCTAGTTCAATTTGTCTAGATGTTTTTAGGGTTCCGTACCCAAAGGTTAAAAACGGGACCCTATTACTAAGCCTACGAAGTCTGTCTCGTCCATCTGTCCTACCTATTAAGGGCTGTATCTTTCGAACCACTAACTCTCAAAACATTTCAACTGGCTATCTATTACATATAGCCAATTGCGAGTCAAGCTCGCGCACTGAGGGTTCCTTACCACCACAAAATACAACAAGGTCGTCCTAGTAACCGAATTACCAGTTATTATAAAACCTTCCGAAATACTCGAAGCAATTGCTACACAGCCACAGTTAATTATTTTGCTACAGGCGCTCGAGCATAACACAATTATAACTTGTTAATGAACAGAAATTTGTCACCGACACGCACTTGGCCATTATTTATTATTATATTTTAGAGTGTGTACTATAATCATGCCAAGTTTGACGCTTTGTCATCATTTCGTCAAAATTGCTTACGCATCGGATCGTTCACCTCAAATCCTTCAACACGAACTCCGTAGTAAATCGGGTCATTTGGTGTGTTCGACCTTAACAGGTGTGACCCCATAAAGAAACACAGGTGTGTGTCCCCAGTACGCTTAAATCCGCCAAATAGAAATTGATGTTAGAAGGTGAAATCTAAACTACAGTATATTTTACCCATTTTGAGGGCCGTCGGTGCTTTGTTGTTAAAATTCATGGTAAGCGGAAGCAATTAAGGGAGCAATGTAAGGACGTAATGGAGTGACGTGAATTTGTTGTGAGCGTACTAAATAGAACCCGTATTTATGTTCCAAAATGCAGCACTGAGCACCTCTTCCTCCGGGTGTTAATAATTATACAATCGTTTAGTACACAATTATACAGGATAGCGATGTCTTGTTAAAATTACTTGTATTAAATCACGCCGCGCAAATTAAATGTGATGGAAATTTCAATTGCTTTTCATTTATAATCGCGTTTGTTTCTGTATTAACAAAGATTTTGCGAGAAGGGGAATAATTTTGTAGGCGAGTAAATATTGGGAGACAGATAATGAATTTTCTAAATGTAGAATAACATTTTAAACAGCTTCAATGAGCTTTATTACTTTTACATAGGTTTCTGTAAAAAATAACCTGGAGTCTTTAAATGCACAATTCTTAGAATAACTACTCAGCGAAGGTAAGTATCCAAACAACGCCTTCTCAAAACGTAAGCTACTAATTAACTTTGTAGCTTACGTTTCGATTGGTATTTTAAACGATTTAAGCAAGAAAATTAATGGATTACCTGTGGAATGTCACACCATAACTCTTATGCTGCTTTTCTGATTTGTTGTGGTACGATTTCACCGCGCAAATTGTCATAGTAAATTTTTTATATATATTTTGGAGCCATATATGACGCCATTTGAATGGCTTAAATTTTGCGAATGTACTTTGTTTCTTTGTGTAGTTATACTAAGGCATAATTACTTTTTCACTCGTGATAAATGAAAGAATTTTTTTCATGAAAAATTGATATAACTGTTAGACACGTTTCGGTAAATTTTTTAAACTTCAAAGTGGGACAGTTCACCCTGTCGCTCTCGTACGAGAAGGTGGAGCAGCTATTAGCTTAACGACCATTTTAATATAAGAGATGACATATTAAATTTACGAGGGCAGCTCCTCGTAGCGTAAACGTCGCTGACATAACGCCTCTGTCTTCTTTATTGCCTGCGTAAATGTAACTATCAGATGTGCTTATGATTATGTTTAAGCAAATTTTTAATGGTCCGATTTGTTTACGAGACATGTTCCGTCTATACAACCGGGGAGATCGTAAACCTTAATAAGTACGAAGGAAAACTGGTAAAAGCGTAACTTCTTTTTGCCTGTCACAGTAATGCAAGTTTGTTCTACATTGTTTACGAAAAACGAGTAAAAAGGGAGTTTACCGTAACATTGATCATTTTCCCCGACACGCAACAAAAAAGGGGCGAAATAATAAGCGATTAGTTTCCCGCTCCGTGTCGTATGAGCGTACGTATATTCCTGGAGGAAAGCTCGCTTCATGCACCTCTCGTTTCGCACGGAAGCGAACCGTAATTACTCTAAAACACTACCCATTTGTTTGATGTCTTTGTTCGTTGTTTGCTTCACTTAGGGCGACCATCACCCTTGCGATTCTTGCCGACACATGCCGCGTTCCGCAGCCATTAGGTGCGAAACAATGGGCAAGACACAAAAAACAAGCATTAATAATCAGGAATATGCATCGACGACGCAAAAGGGTGGTATCCGTTCCCCGCTCCTTTCAACGAGATGAAAGATAATGGCGATGGAAACTTCAACCGGCAAAGACAATGTAGGTAATGGCTCGGGTGTAAGCATTGCGGCTCAGATTTTTTTAAGCCAGCTTTTTCGACGCTCTGTTGGGCTTGCTCTCATTGTTTACGATATAAACCATGCGAGCTATCGATATTCAGACTGGAGTGATTTGATATTTTAACTTCACGCGCCGAATTTTCAGGTTTTATACAACGAATTTTTGAGGTAAAACCATTTTCGTGGTTAAACTTTTGCGATTTTGTAATAGTGTTTTCAGTTTATTTGAGGAGCGATGGTGGCCTAGCTGCAGCAGGAGCGATGATGGTCAAGCCGCAGCATGCACGCTTTACAATCTGACGGCAATCGGTTCGATCCTCGGCCCTGCACCAATGACTTAATTAGTACCTAAATAAATTAAGTGCAGCTACGGTTATAGCTCTAAAACGGCGAAGGGAAACATCGTGAGGAAACCGGTATGTCCAAGAATCTCAAAAGACATATGACATTCACCAACATGCACTGGGCCAGTGTGGTGGATTAGAGCCCTTTCTCTCTTTCTGAGACACAAACTAGGTGAAGCTACTACGTAGTAGCTTCACCTAGTTTGTGTACCTTCTACCTAGTACCTTCTACGTAGAAGTCTTTGTTCTGAGAGAAGGCCTTGTGGGAAGCAGTGGGAATATATAAGGCTGATAATTAACTTTTGCGATTTTGTAAAATAGATGAGATTTGCACTTTGACGGCTGTTTTTCCGGATTACGGATGGAAAGTATCATTGTTTGCCGAAACGATAATACTTAGTTACGCAGAGAGGGTGTACTAAGCCCAAAGGGGCTCATATTACCTATCATTATGAATAAGTTTTACTATGGGAACTCTGAAATTGCGAAAAAAAATCAACGCAATATTTAGTCCACCCATTCCGCGCTTCCCTGTATATATTCACCTTGATTCATATCACAATAAAAACCAGGCTAGCGCATTGAATATAATTTATTCTAAAACGTAGTCACACATATTAAACCTCCACGATAATTATCAACATTGTAATTCAATGGTCACTATATCACAATAGGGTTTACAGTGGCCATAAAACGTCGCGTGAATGGTCACGACGAATTTGATAATGTCCTAAAATTTACGCTAAAATAATAAAGTGATATAATGGACAGTGGGAGTAGTGTGCGTGTTGGGACGGGCAAAGCTTATTGGGGGCACAGATATTCATCTGTACAGGGTTACGCATATGGACTGTACCAAACCGAAAGGAGCTCATTGTATTCATCATTATGAACAACTTTTCGCGATTTTAGGTTTGTAAACTATGAGAGCAAACCTAAAATCGCGGAAAAAAAAACAGCTGCTCGATAGAAAACGGTCATTGACACTCGACGAAATGTACGGAACAGCTATTTTTAGCGATATCAGGTTTGGTCCCATAGTAAAAGTTATTCATAATGATGAGTATAATGCACTCCTTTCAGCTTAGTACACCCTTTCCGCGTAACCCTGGTATATATAAAAGGCGATGTATATATGTTCCCTATAGACACCAAAACGAATGGATCGTTTCGTTGGACGGAACCCTCAGAGCGCGAGACCAAAAAAACACTAGCTAAAGTTGAAATATTGAAATACAAACTTAAGTTTGTAATTGACAATAAGGTTCTTCCATACATTCCAACTACAAAATGTAAGTTTGTGATAGCAAAATTATTATTTTTATATGATACTAGTGGTCCGCCCCGGCTTCGCACGGGTATTATTGGAGTTTTAGAAAGGAACTCTAAATTTTATGGAAATATAATATAGCCTATGTCACCCGGGGATAGTGTAGCTCTTCCCAACAGTGAAAGAATTTTTCAAAACGGTTCAGTAGTTTCGGAGCCTATTCAATGCAAACAAACAAACAAACAAACAAATCTTTCCTCTTTATAATAATATTAGTATAGATACCGTCAAATTTATAACTTTCAGATTTATTCCTATATTTGTAAAATGAGACCTTGCCTCTTGCCAAATTTCATGATTCTAGGTCAACGGGAAGTACCCTATAGGTTTTGATTCCCCTGTGAAATCGCAAAATATACGACATAAACGTTCATATCTTTTGATTGCGTTGACTTACAACTTTTATTTTTTTACAGCCGTAAGAAACCGTAGACCCAAGTATTTGGTATACATTTCAACTTGATACCTGTACGCGTTCTTGAGAAAAAGGGTCTTGACAGACGGACAGACAGACGGCCAACGAAGTGATCCTATAAGGGTTTTTTCTTTTTGAGGTACGGAACCCTAAAAACTAAAGTATTATTATACTATAGACCTAAGAAAATAAAACGTTTTTGATGGTATCAAGGTTATCAAAGAATTAAATCAAACATGATACTTTGTGCCTTTTGAAATAGGACTAATTAACTCGTAAAAAACTGTACCTAACCTAATGTCACAAAATGTCAAACCAAGTTTGAACATGAAACAAATTTACACGTACAGAATAAGGACTTAGTAGCATATAAGTAGTGCTAATTTAGCATAACATTTAAACATGTTATATTCTTTACTCATAAATGTTAAAATTGTTGTTATTAGAACGAAACAGATATATTTTTGACAGGACGGCAAATTGCAGGGTTGTACAGTGCACACTGTTTTAATGCACTAGGGCCCTGTAAAAGGCTGCAAAGGCTACATACTATTACACAAACAGCCTGCTAAGCTTTGTTAATCACGTGATGGATTCTATGCTAGTAGGATTAACCTAATGTCACATAATGTCAAACCAAGTTTAAACACACAGATCTACTACCTATAGATTTTCAATGAGCGTGGCTAGCTCAGTGCCTCTCGCTCATCATCGTATTTTCGCTCACTGCGCTTCTTGCAGCCCAAAATGCTACAACCAACCATTGTAAAATATCTTTTACAATTATTTCTCAGAGGAAACACGCATTTATCACATTAAATCACCAAAAAAAGGCAATAAATATAATTCAGACCCGTTTTGTTTGTCACTGATTATTACAGATTTTGACACTTGAGGTACCAAAAACAGGTCACGCCGATAAGGACAACAATATCTATTTATGTCCTTTTCGTACTTGTGCTGAGCCATATCAAGTTGTCTCTTTCACTAAAATATATTGCCGATCTGGTTGTGTATATCTGTGTTTAAACAAGGTTACACGTTTGACATTGTTTTGTTTTCCTTATCTTGAAATAATACAATCAGATAAGTCTAATACAGCAAAATTGCGTGTGCTCAGTTAGTTGTGTTATCCTTTTAATCTATCCACATAAGTTTGTAGTTACATCTCTAATGTCTCGTGTCACTTTGACGATGGTACATTTCCCCTACTACGATAGCGTGCGTGATTTTTAGGCAATAAATGAGAACATTGTATCAAGGCAAAAGGTATCACAATTATTTTCAATAAAACAATTAAACGGATTCCTTATTTAGGCATAGTAGAGTTGTTTTACTTTTAATTTTATGTGCATTTATTTTATTTTAGATTAAGACATTAATTAGTACGAGTTCTATCGTTTAATTCAGGCAACTTGACCCAAGTTGCCTGAATTAAACGATTTTATTTTTTATTTTATTTAGTTTATTTTACCTGAAAATTATAAATACGAAAATAATCCTACTTATATTATACATGCGATAGTTTGTATTTGCTATTAAGTATTTCCAGAACTGCTAATCTGAGTTTTTATAAAATTTTGAAAATATTTTTTTTTTTTTTTTTAAATATGTAAATAGATTTATGGGGCATGATAGAGTATGTTTGGGCACCTTGTATCACATGACAAATTAATGAAAACCATCACAGAGGGAAAGGTAGAAGGAAAGAGAGGACCGGGAAGACCAAGAATTTTAGATGAAAGATGAAGATTCTTAGATGAAATAAAAGAGAATGCAGATGTCATGCCGTACAGGGAGGTGAAAACGCTAACAGAAGACCGTCAAGCTTGGAATTTTCTCCACGGCAAGCACAGCTTCACGGTTTGTAGCATATCGACAAAACTCCTTCAAAAAAAGGTTTTGGAATAACACTTATTGCTATCTGATATTGTTTTGTAGCGAACAAATGAATTTTGTCGAAACCGCGGTTACGCGTGCAACTAGTAACATTGCAAAAATAAAACAACTTTAACAAATTATGATCTCCTCAATAGCCAATCTAATATAATAAGCCTAGCAAGCCTACCTAGCAAGTTCATATTTCAGCATACTTTGTAGAACATCAGTAGGGGCCTCGGTCGGAAAGGAAAAATCTAAACAGAGTAAAAGCGGGTTTAGTGCCGTTTTATTGGCTCAGTTTGGAAGAACGCCAGCCGTGGCTGTGTCTGCTAATTGATATCTGACCGACAATGTAGCTGGATCGAGTCTGGCTCGCAGATTTTTACTGGAACCAATTTTGGATTTCAAGGGCATTCAGGACTCTGCTTACTGTGTTATGCTTTCTTCATCGTAGCGCTCATGGTAGCTTGACTAAATATTCCTAAGAGATCACCGAAATTATCTACGGACGATGTGGCCAGGTTCTCGAATGGAGACCATGGACCGGTAAGCGCAGCGTAGGATGACCACCCACAATATGGACAGACGACCTAAAAGAGACCGCAGGGAAACACTGGATGCAGGCCGCTTCCAACCGGCCCTTTTGGAGATCTATGGGGAGGCCTATGTCCAGCAGTGGACGTCCTATAGTCTTTATTAGTTGGTTGTCTTCAGGGCTACCATAAGTCAGATGAAACGTTTAATTGTATATTCTGGTTGTTTGTCCTACAAACAACAACCGCTTGCCATTAAGATGCCTTGGGCAGTCTAAAATATTGGCCGTCACTGAACGCCTGCCAGATGTGAAACATGACGGCATAAGAGAGCTTTATATAGTTTGCCGTCAAGGCATACGAGCTGGTGTGAATTCTAAGGTACGCCAATAGATTTTTCACATCAAAAATTGTAATCAGGACTGGCCGCAGCCTGTCTCAACTCACTCATTCCCTTTTTCCATAACATGGTGCGCTCGACACTGAGTTTACATTTAGGTTGCCCCACAGCACACCTATGAGGGGGAAAGGGGATATTTGTTGGATATTTGTCGATATAATAATTACTAGGGTTTTTACCTGAGGTAAAAAAGGAAGAGGTTACCTAGTTGACGCGCATTTTTTATTGAATTTTTATTAGAATATGATAAGAAAAACTGTGAAAAATTAGTATAATTATATACGTGAAATGAGTCTTAGTAATACTAATTTAAATCACTGATTAAACTGACCAAATTAAATGCTGAACTGAATACAGAATGATTGTGCAATTTTGAAATCCCCATTTACTACAAATACCGTAATTGTTTTCATATAACTTATTCGTTGAGTATTTCAATCTATAATATCAAGTTGAATCGAGTCATCAAATACTAAAAAGACGTTTTATTCAAAGCACTTCCGCTTTCCACTCTAAAACCGAACGCATAATACTATGAGGGTAAAACGAATAAATCTTTCGGCAAGACAAACAACGGGAGCATGTATGTAAAGAGATGATAATACCCCCAGCGTTTACGGAAGTTTTTACAAGTGGAAACGAACTCCTCTGTTGTTTGACTAAGAAAGTTTTCAAGGATATTTTAATCGATAATATTTTATTGCCGTGCTTCGAAAGATGTTTTTGGTGATTATAGAGAAGATACTTCAGTGGAAATAATTATTTGTTTACTATTTGTTTTATAACAATCTGGGTGTCTTTAAGTCGAGAGTGAATAGGTTTCTTCTAGGTAAACGTGCTCTATTGTAGACCGCATCATTACTTAATATCAAGATGGCGGTCAAACGCAAGCCTATATTATTTAGTTAATAATATGTATATATATGAAATTTAATTTCCGACAAAATCTCTTAAGCGTCAACTCGTGAAAGGTTTTCACACGGTTTGAGGAAAGACGGAAAAAATGCCCAGGATTTTTCACAGTATCTATGCATCAGTCATAAAAACGAGCCCCACTGTTCTAAGAAAATCATGTAACTTTTGCTATTTTATTTACTGCAGTAACTTCCATCCTTGTTAGAAGTTAGGCATAAACCAAGTTTCTAGTAGAGGATAACTTCTGGCGTAAATATAGCTATGTACTCACCATTTTGTTGTTGATTTCGTGAAAATGTATTTCGCACACTTTATCTACTATGTCTTCACTTTGAAACGTGACGAAACCGAAACCTGTAACAAAACAAAAAATTCATTAGCTAATGCATTATATATTACATTCATCAAGTATTATTGTGGAGGTTGAAAGAAAAAACGTCACTAGAGAAGGAACAAAAATTAATAAAAACTCGTACAAAGTTTCACTTCAGATTTTTCACATTAATTACAATTCACAATCAAGCTGTATTGAAACAGAACTTAAAACCTCAGACAGTGAGTCCAAAAACTTTTCGTATTTAACTTGCTTCGAATTATTAAGGCTTTTAAAGTCTTTGATATCGTTATAATTAAAGGCAATTCGTGTCAAGGTGTTCTCAAAAGGCGTCAATCGGCTTTCGACAATACCTATTGGGCT
This sequence comes from Agriopis aurantiaria, assembly GCA_914767915.1. Lineage (NCBI taxonomy): Eukaryota > Metazoa > Arthropoda > Insecta > Lepidoptera > Geometridae > Agriopis > Agriopis aurantiaria. The sequence continues at coordinate 13,306,748 of OU611986.1, read as the reverse complement.
GTATTGTAGGCATCGCCTTTGTACCAGACAATTTAATATTTCATGGCTTTTGCCATCATTGATACGAAATGATGATGGTACCTTTAGTGAGACTAGTTTTAAATATTTAAGAGGCTATATTTAAAGGGTTTTATTGTCCTGTCTAAAATACTCCAGAACTGCGATGATTGTAGAACAGTAAAAATGTTTAAAGAAATGTCTATTTAAGCGTATAAACAATATCTTGAATTGGGATTTGAGTCTCTTAAAAATGTGTTGTTTTGGTAATATGACATCAAATTGGCTTAAAAAATGAAAAAAAAAAAAATTACAAATGAATTAACACGTTCGTTGCATTACGAAATCTATCAGATCTCTTGCAGGACTTTTGTATTGTGCGTTGACTATAATCGTGTTATTTCACTCCTTGCTCATCGCGGGAGGCTCTAACGTGTGAAGTTATCTAAGTATGAGTAAGACAAATATACATATTTGCTTCCTACTTAAAGGTAAATTCAAAGACATAAAAAAACTGTATTTTTAGGAGACCGATTAGGTCTCAAACGCACCAAAGGGTAGGTTAGTTACGAGATCTTTTAGGTCTCCAAAGCACCAGCTGAAAGTTCTTTGAAAATGATGGCGCAGTGAACGTGTTAATCACTAAGACATTAATTATTTAGTAGTGACTTTAATTTTTCCACTTCACGTACAGCGGTGACTCAAGTCAACAATTTGTCGCACATATCCTGGTTGGTAACTGGACTTGCTCGGGGCTCGTAGTCACCCGGGGCAGGTTCCCTGTTAAAGTGGCAAACAAAACAATGCGGTGAGCAGTCGCGTTTCTGTCTGCTAACGATTAAGACACACACACACGTGACGTGTCGTGTCCAGGGCCACCCTTAGCGACAAACAGCATTAGTGAGCCGCTCGGCAAACAGAAGGTGGCGCCGCGATTATGCTGACACGTACAACGGTCCACTCCCCGTATCGCACTCGCAAACTTTCCTCACTCTCCTGTCACGTGACGTGGGCGCGCGTCCACGACATACATCTTTGTGACATCGGATCAACGTCACTTTCACACAACTTTTTGCCCTTAAACGTAACACGCGTGTTGATACTTAGGTCGACTCTTTGTTAATATTTAGTTCATCACCTTTCACGACTCCAGTCGGCCTAAACAAACAGCACGATCCGTTCGCCGAAACTGGGGCGCATTTGGTATTTCACGCGCGGCCGGGTGGCTTTGCGTACGAATCGACGCAAAGATAGTAACACCCCAAAAAGGCAAATAAGGGCTCAGTGGAGTTCCGTCGATGACCGTATTTTCTTTATGCATTATAAGGTCGGTGCGGTATATCACGAGAATCGTTCTGCGTTATTGCTTTACCGATAAAAACGATACGAAACAATAGCCACTTACATAAAACATTGTGTCGGTGGAATCGGACGGGGGTCGGTAAGGCGTTAATAAATAAACGTTGATATACAAATCCGGTTGTTTTGATCTCCGAGCTGTCGCAAACTTATATACAATAGCGGTCTTTTATCATTGGTAAGACAGATAAATAAATTAAACACTAGTACTCAGGGCTATTCTGTGCCTCAACGCTACACCTCCGTGTCTCGATTTTTCTAAACTAGTAAATTAGGAACTATTACAAACCTAGCGTTAAATGCAACAAGTACCTTAAATTATAAAAAAATATAACCCCATTGCATTGTATAAATAGTAAGTAGCTGTAACTGAAAAGTAACAGCGGTGCGCTGCGTACGTATGTATACACTCCTACCTACGAGTATACTCCTATACCTATACTCGTAGTAGATACATAACTCTTTCATACATTTCCCCTCACCTCACATTTCGAAATTAATTAAGTCGTTTATGCTGTAGGGCGTGCCATAGAAACCATCATCCATACATAGATACACTCGAAAAACATAACCCTTCTTCTTGCGCACTCGGGTAAAAATATAATTACTTTCCAGGTATAGAGAATTCCTTTCTATTTATGCGGGTATCCAAACCAAATAAGTAGAAAGTAAGCAACGTCGGCGGAGCAAAGTTATCTGCGGGCAAAGTTGCTGAGTAAACATGGAATCGGACTTCACTATCTCTCCACTCAACGACCTTTTAAGTAAATGTCCCGTTCTCGCAGTGATCGCCGCAAACGCAATGCGAAAATAAATACAATACCTACCACTAAAAGTTGGGAATGATACGTTAAGAGAAAAGAGGAACAGCATTGTCACTGACCACGTAAAAAGTTTTGGGTTTCATGTTGCCTTTGTGTGCTGGCTGTAGATAAATGGGGTGTTTTCGTGAAATTCGTCCACGTCACTTCTCGTAACAATGGAGAAGATAAATAATCTCTGCGTAAGAAAAGGATTCCGTAAACATAATTATTTGAACTCGCAATTGTAGCTGTGAAACGCTAATGAAAGTTCTCCTGGCCCGCTCCTCGAATTAGCTTTATTTTTCTCCGGCTTCAATTAGACTGCTTTTATTTTTCAGGAAGAATACTTTAATTAAATCTGTAGGGTTACAGGTGATTCTTCTGAAGACTCTGTTTAGACCCTGTTTTTTTTAAATCTCGGTTTATGACAGGTTTTATATGCCATTCTCAATGTATGAAATTAAACTTTTAAAGATAGGAAGATAACCTGACTTATATCATAAATGCGAAAGCTTGTGAGTATGTATGTGTGTCTGCTTCCACTCAACTCTGTGACGGCATGATGCTAGATGGATTTGGATGCAATTTGGTTTGAAGGTAGCTTAGATCTTTAATTAATTATTTTTTTACTCCAAAACATTAATTACTCTTGTAGGCAAGCGGGCGAAACTGCGGGGCGCTGCTTATAATATACTAGCGGTCCGCCCCAGCTTCGCACGGGTATAGATTATAACCTATGTCACCCGGGGAAAGTGTAGCTTCCCAACAGTGAAAGAATTTTTCAAATCGGTTCAGTAGTTTCGGAGCCTATTCAATGCAAACAAACAAACAAACAATCAAATCTTTCCTCTTTATAATATTAGTATAGATATATTATATAATTATATATTATATAGTATAGTTTATAGTATAGAAAAGTGAAATACCACTCACTCACTTATAACGCAATTTCGGATGGTACAAGACCTACTACACTGAAATTTGGCATGTAGATTCCTTATCGGGTTTAGAGGTTCGTTAAGGATTTTGCAAATGGCCGAATTAAAGGAAGCAAATGGAGACTGAAAATTTATATGGACGTACAGAGTCGATGTGTATGGAGTCACGTGCAACAGCTAGATATTTATATACCTACCTAATTACGGCAACTAATACAACCTAACGAAAAATTCAATTAGCGCGCTCCGATTTCCAGCACCAGTTCTGTAAGAAAGTATCCCAGCGCCCCAAATTGGATATATTATTTACCGATTCAGTAGGTAAGTGGTTACCGAGCCGTATAAGCGCGCACCTGTGTAAATCCCGCCCAATTTTTATTAATTCCTTTCGAGTTCGCACCTGCGTGACGCTCGTTATTCTAATATAAGAAGCGAGAGGTTGAGGCGAAGATTATGAATGTGTCTCCCGATATCTGATATCTCGACACATCTGTCGGGCGGCACGTGGGGCTGACAGGGGGCGGCCCCCGCCCTCGAATCGGGGCCATAGGCAGTATAATCTGCCCCGGCAGTGTATGAAACACCGGCCGGTGGCGTTTATAGCCCTATAATAACCGTATAAAACGCGACTTATTGTAGGCGTCGATAACTGACGTTACAACCTTAGGCCCCACTTTGGGCACTCGACGACTTCGACCACAATTTTTGTAACACCTTTTGCGTTCGCAGTGTTATTTCCGAATTTATCGCTATTTCTCTCGCTAATGTAATACAGACGGAGAATTCATTCGTCTAATTGAATACTATATTACTTTCCTTAATGAATTATTCAAGGAAAAATGTATACTCGTACTCGTCTATAGCATGTATACTCGTACGTTGATGAAAACGTATACACGTATTGAAGGTTTTCCTTTCGCTACAGAGCTTCTTACTTTATATCTGCGTCGCTTTTACTAGTAAAGTCTCAAATGTTTTGAATTTTGTTGTTTTAGCAATTTTCAATATAGAATGAAATGAAATAGTGACTGAAGACAGAACTTCGTTTGGTTTTTTTTGCTTGCCTAAAAAAAAATAAAAAATAAAAAAAACTTTGAGGCTCCTTTTGTAATCACGAATGTTAATATGTAATTTCAAGAGTATACTGTTATTTTATCAAAATTGATACGCAATAGTCTATGTAATTATGCCCAAACTTAACTGCACTCACGTTACGCTGCATAGGCTCGGGTCGCAAGATGTCCACTGCGTGCAAAATTTCACTTTCTCAAAATATTTCTTTCGTATTATGTCCCTTTTGCCCAACTTCCAATTTCCTTTCTACGGTAATCATCGCTTTTCTTACTCACCCATCCCCCTATACACACACACACACGCACATTTTTACGAACAGTGCTCACACACATACACAAACACACACAAATAGAAAATTTGAGAAAATACACATTGCAAAAGGAATATTTTACGGAAGGGACATAAAAACGAATTAAGTTAGTACATTATACCTAATTTTTTTTTTTTTTTTTTAATAGGAATCTAAGAATTACAAAAAAACATTACTTATTACAGCAGTTTGCTTCGAATAGATAGTTTGAACCTACCCACGCCACTAGCGAATAAGTCCACTATACGTCATCTCGGGAGAAAACATTAAACTCCATATAGAACTAGATATAGAACAAACACAAATGTTCATCACATAAATGTTTGCCCTAGGTGGGAATCGAACCCACGCCCCCAAGCGCAGAAGGCAGTTTCACTACCAACTGGACCAAGAGGCTATCAAATAAATTAGGTATTACACAAACTAGGCATACAGTTAACATTCACTCACTCACGCCAAATGCAGCCTTAGTTACGTCCCTTAGAGTAACGCTACGTCATGTAACTAGCAAATTTTCATTAGGAGTTCAACAAGCACTCAAATGATCAGCAGAGTTGAGTCCGCGCTCCAACGTCCAAACTTTTGTTATTGTTCTGCTTCATTACTGTAATACGAAATACTCGGCGCCATAATTAAGAGATCCTCCAGAACTGTCCCGACTGAAGCAGAACTTGCTACGAAACTTTTATCAATGTTTCCACGTAAACAATACCCGCACTACGTCTGTTAATATTGAGCTAATCACTACGGTTGCTACCTCAGATCAGACAAACAAGGGAGATATGTTAAGGTGAGTGCCAACGCATCAGGCCTAAATCAGATTTGATGCTTTTAATTGAACTTTCGTGTGCAGACAGACGAACTTGATGCAATTTTTTTTCAGCTGGAATATTAGTTTGTTCATAGGTGTCGCTGCGCGTAGGTAGGCCTCCCACTAGATGGACCGACGACATAGTGAGAGTCGCTGGTATCCAGTGGATGCAAAAGGCTGGCTGTCGTTCAGTGTGGAGAGTAAAGGGGGAGGCCTATGTTCAGCAGTGGACGTCTTCTGGCTGATGATGATGATGATGATATCTCACTGCGACTCTCACAATGTCGCACAATGTGCCACAATGTTGTTAACAAGTGAAAGTAGGTTAAGTTAAGGAAAACTAAATTATTTCAACGCTGTCAGTCGATCAATACTTATTAGAAGTCTATTAGGCAATTTCATGAAAAAATCCAGCCTAATACATTATTAAGGACGTGGTCTATGCGTCATCACTCAATATCAGCGCGTCAACCAGTTTTTAGTTTCACCAAAAAAATCTAAAAGTAAGCCATTAATCACAGAAACAAAACGTGACTGGAGTAACAACACGATCTCACCTACTTTTTGAAGAAAATGTACATTTCCGAGCTTAACAAACAGTTCATGGTTGGAGTACTTACCTAAAATTTATGAAAACATCACAAAATTGCTGTCAATATGAACAAGCAAATTTTTTTTAAATACTGCATGGGATGGCATGGGAAACTTTAAACTACCTTACTCTAAACCAAGTATTTATTTATATTTTAGCAGTTATTTATTGGTTATAAATCGAGAACAACTTGTATACATTTGTTAGTTATAGATAAAAACAATAAACAACACGCAACTGCACTAATCTTTATAGAATGCAAACAGTTTATCAAAATAACTGCACTGAATAACGCGAACGCTTTCGGCCGCTTTATGCCAAGATAAATAGTTGCCCCGAGTCTAATGTGTTTGGATAAAGGTAGGAAATCTGAATGTAAACTCTCCGAAAGCTAAGAAAATTGCAGATAAAAGCTGCAAAGAATTGGGCCCTCTTCATTTTCTCTATTGTTAAATCGAACGGGGGAAAACTATCAAGTTTACTGTCGGGCTGATTGTGTGGAGACACCCTTATTGTCTACGTACAGGTAAGTAAAATAGAAACGGCGCACCCACGCTACTTTTACGTCAAGATGTTCGTTCAACTTTTAAATCCGAAACTTTGTCCAAGTTGTTTTATTGCTTCAGAAGCGTTTTCGAGCTTTTGACACGAGTAGAATTTTGGAAGCGTTTCACATTCTTTGCCCAGTTATCTTTTTGCAAGTCTACGTTGGTACAAAAACAGTCCAATTTTTCATCTCTTTACGGATAATCTACGAGGAGAGTTTGTAAAAACGTGTGGAGTATTCGGTGGAGTTCTCTGTGAAAACTTATCAAAAAGCGTGAAAGGAAATTATGCCATAAATCAAACACATCGAATTTTTTAGGGCGATCCGTAACAGGAGAAATATTTTGGAGAGTGGCCGTTACGCCGCAACCGGCAGGACAATTTATCAAGGGCGTCGGAACCCTCGTCCAATCGGTTGATAGCATTGCCATAAATATTTACTTTAATAAGATCCCGTCCTTTTTATTCGCGTGTGTTGTTTTACGACACCATTTGGCCCGTGATGGCGACCTGCCCGGCGCCTGGTACCAGCGTAGGCGCATTGTTTTTTTAGTATCACTTTGTAGCTAGGTGTAAGTGAAATTTCGGTTTATTAGGCGAATAAAATGGAAACTAGTTTTCAACTTGGAAAAAGAATACGGGAAAGTTGGTATGTCATTACTTCGTGAACTACTGAATTTACAAGTCTATCAGGAATTCATTATATTATCATAACGTAGACTCGAATAGACAAGGATAATCTAGGCAGTTCGACACGATCGGTGCGGTCAGTTGGCATCGCGAGAACATCGCGGGCCTTAATCCCGTACCATCGGGAGACGTGCCCGGGACGCACTAGCCGGGATTTGGGGATCATCGGTCGCAAGATCGGAATATCCGGCTGCGGTTACAACACTACTCCGAGAACTCCTTCAGAACACTCGTAGATTGTCTCCGGGATCGATCACTCGATTTACATAGCGGGAAGGTTTGATGAACGTGCAGAATCTTAGCTCAGAAAATGTAAGCTCTCAAAGGTAATAAGTCGCTCACTTGTTATTCCGAAGACGACAAAGTTGCCACCGTTCGAAGAGAATATTTCATTCTCCACAAGAAGCTACGAGCAAAAAGTATAACGTGAAAGTTGCGGGGTGGGTGCATGAATCTGATAATATCGTTTTAATTGCGAATAGAAGTGGATCGGGTGGGGCGGGGGTGCTCGCATTGTGATGCCAGAAGCGAACGCAGGACTCGCGCGGGTTTCGAATGAAGAGGCACATCGCACGTACGCTACGGTTCACTTGTTAAGAAAACCGCAGCGAGCAAACCAAATATTTACAGTTGCAACGCGTAATACAAAAGTTTGCCCTCGAAAAAGAGTCATCTAAAGTTGGCTCCGAGTTTTGGTGGCCCTCCGGTGAGTTGTTGAGTGACCAGCGATCCCGGGGTATTGCGAGACTACTTGTTTGAACACCACTACAAAACTGTTGCTGCCGTGATTTTGTGTAATATCGCTGGTTTTCGCGCTCACACGCTCCAAACTTTTTCATTCATTTTTGAGTGACGTAGTTACTTTTTGAGCATCCTCAACTCTTTTAAGTGTACTCGATATTTTTACCAAACTGTACTCCGATGTACAAATATAACAGCCATTACTATACGAATAATATTTCAGCTTTAGAATATTTAAGAAAAAGAAAAATACGAAATAGTAAAGCCGAGTCTGTAAATCTCGTAATAAAAGCGTCCACTCAACGTCGTGATTCAGTCTTCCTTCAAGCACGGACGAGGGCCGAGTTAAAAGACTTACATCTGTCCCGTTCCAACTGCCGTCCTGTTGTATTTATTGTCTCTTTCTATTACCGGACGCTTGATGTCAGCAGGGGCTTAGTCTAAACGATGCAGTTTCTCGTTATCTTAATGTCGGGGTTATGTTTTTTTTATTTCGTCGTACAATACAATAATGATGATAAGGTTGTTGTAGTAAAGTGCATGGCTTTACTGTCTTTATTGGTTATCAGGAACGGTTAATGTAGCGTGCAATGCAGTGAAAGGGCTCTCCGTTAATCTACAACTTGTCGGAGACAGATGACCGTCGCTAATGGATAAGGGAGACGAGACAATCAGATAAGTTATTCAAAGCGCATTTGAGGGTAAAAGCGATTGAATTCTAAGACCTACTGGCACGTTTCTATCTCTGGAAGAGGTTGTTTTAAGTTTTCTGACCAGAATAGACATCAAATATAGATTTTAAAATACAATACATCTTTATTACAGACCGAAAATACAAATAAATAAAATAAATAAATATTCAGGACATTTTTTCACACACGTTCATCTGACCCCAAACTAAGCAAAGCTTGTGATATGGCTGCCAGAGACTGATATACATACATATATAGTTTTAAATACATACTTAAATAGATTTTAACAACCAGATATAGAACAAACACAAATGTTCATCACATAAATGTTTGTCCTAGATGGGAATCGAACCCACGCCCCCAAGCTCAGAAGGCAGGTTCACTACCAACTGGACCAACGGGCAATGTTAAAAACTTAAAATGAAACTTAAAATAAAATAAAACAAATATACTGCAGTATTATGGGCGGCTTTATCACCTAAAGCAATTTCTTCCAGGCAAACTTTGGTAGGACAGGACTGAAGAATTTGAAATACGGTAGTTGGTGCACATAAAGTATAAATAAATATATATACATAAATTTTCCCCCAATTAAACAAGTTGTGACATGCCTACCACCCACCCTCTCAGCCTCAGCTTTTTGCAAAGCTCTCGACATCAAAAGTTCAATACAAAACTGTTACACGAGCATTATTGAAAAGCCAGGGGCACCCTTTAAAGTCTCTTCATACATCGCTTCATCCGCTCGCTTTGTTCGTCCGTAAGGACTTGGGCACACAGAGCACCTGTTTCGAGTAGCTAGCAATAAGTGCTGAACGTATTTGCGTAGCGCGATTACGCTTCAGCATCGGTGAGAATTGTGAGATGAACTGGGTGTGATTCGTACGTTATCGCATTTTGTGTAAAAACATGAATAATAATTGTTTCTTTGTATAGGTTATGGTGGCCGAGTGATAGCATGTGTGCTTTACAATCTGACGACACCCGGTTAGATCCTCGGCCCTGCACCGATCACTTATTTAGAATAAATAAATTATGTGCAGTTTCGATGTCATCGCTCAACAACGTTGAAGGAAAACATCGTGAGCAAACCGGTATGTCCAAGAACCTGAAAAGTTCAAAGACATGCCATGCACCAACATGCACTGGGCCAGCATAATGGATTAGGGCCCATCCTCCCTCTCTGAGAGAACGCCTGTGTCCCAGCAGTGGGATAGGCTGATAATGATGATAATGATAATTTTATTTATATTACACGGGAATTACTCACGTAAGATTAAGCCGGTCACTCCGGCTATAGTGTAATATAAATAAAATGTGTGAAAACCACGTCAGTTTCTATAATAATAATGATAATTATTATCTGGGTTTTACTTTTTTAATTTTGCTTCATTTTCTATCGTACTATTTGTTCCTTAAATTCGGTTTTAATTAAATACAAAGGCTTGAAGTGGAATGGAGAGTCGAGGCAGTGGAAAAATCAACTCTTTCCAGTTTACTGTAGGTTTAAAATTGCTCCGCCACTCTTTCAAGGTGCATCACGCCTCCATTGCAACTCGTCTGTTCTGTATAGTAAATGAGATACGATTTTACACCTAGTGTGAACCGAGAAGAGTTGACTTTTTTATGTGAGCTTCTTTACTACGGTTGTAAGTTGTCTTAATATTTATGTTTGATATATCTTCTATCTATAATATATAAAATGCGATGTGTGTATTTATGAACTCAAAAATGGCTTGACCGCAGATTTGAATAAATGTTTGTTGTTTTGCTCAATTTGGATTAAAAAAGAAATTAAAATAGGTAAATTTGGGCAATACTGAAAGTTTTTTTTTCAAATTGATTTTTGTATGAATTCAATGTAATTTATCAATGATTTATGAACCATAAGTTTGGATAAGACAACGTTTGTCGGATCAGCTAGTTAAAAAAAAAAAACACAAAATATAGGTAATATCTTGGTAATATCCCACAAAGCGATGCACACGACTACACAAAACTCCTGTTGTAGGCACGTACCTATATATGCTGCAACGCTACCTCGACTATATTCAGTCGGCGTTAGGCCTTAGTATATTCTTTATTGTGTACACCAGAAATAAAAATTACGAAAAGATAGTACGCACTTACGACCTAGTGTCACAGGTGGCAACCTTATATACTTACGGTAATATAATATAACCTAGGGCTAGCCTTAGGATTCCTGAGCTTGGGGGCGTTGGTTCGATTCCCACCTAGGACAAACATTTATGTGATGAACATTTGTGTTTGTTCTATATCTGGTTGTTAATATCTATTTAAGTGAATTTAAAACTATATATGTATGTATATCAGTCTCTGGCAGCCATATCACAAGCTTTGCTTAGTTTGGGGTCAGATGACCGTGTGTGAAAAAATGTCCAGAATATTTATTTATTTATAATAACTATAACGAGCAGCGAACTAATAATTAATAACGAGATTATAATGAAATCATTAAGTATAATGAAATTATAATAAAATTTTACAATGAAATCTTTAACTATATAATAACTATGCAAGCAAGATATAAAAAAAAAATGTGACAGCGTTTTTTAATATTTTAATGTCACGTAACGTGCTGTTAATAAAACCACAACAACCAAGAAAACGTAAAACAATAAAGTAAACATTGTAACTATTCAAAAGTATACCGACATGGTTTATCTTCCTTCTTAAGGAATAAACATGTTTTGTTCGTTTCAAACCACATAAACAAATACAAAACAACCGTTTTTCCTTGTTTCCCCTGAGTAAGCAATGGTTCGGCCGCGCTATGTTTTTAGTAAGAAATAACGAAAACTTCCCCAATCCCGATTCATTGTCTACTAAAAGCCCATAAAGCCGATCTAATCAAAGCCGTTAAAGGGCATCAGATTACAAATTTACAGGTAGGTCGGCCAATAAAGCTGAGCGTAAGAGAGAGTTAACTGCGACGAAATACCGTTGTTTTTACGAGACCGATTTTGCATATCCCGCCAGATGCTTGGACTGTAAATCTAAAAAAAAATCCAGTTGGAAGTTGTTCCATTGCATTCTACGTTTTAATAACAACTAACAAGGGTGAATATTATACGTTTCGAATCAAATACGACAATGTTAGCACACAATGCTTTATAACCTCCTCCTCCTCAGGAAAGACGTCCGACTTGAAGACTAGAAACGTGTTCGCTGTTCACCTACGATTTTATGGAGCCTGGGTTACGCCCGATTTTAATGCTTAACATCTGAAGTTTTACGCCGATTTAACAATGTCGCAGTGTTTATTGCAGCTCAACAGTTTGGTGCATGAGAGCAGACATAAAATGACGAATAGCTAACTTTCTATGCTGGCTATAAAAGCTACTGTGCCAAACAAACGTATTCGGGTGTTTAATTTAAAAATCCTCTTTTACATTTAAATTTGAAAAGTTGTCCAGAGCGCTCGACCTGGCTCGGTAAAAGGGTATTACTTATGAATCAATAGTTAATGAGTATCAATGGGAGGCTTTTGAAACTCGCCAGTTCTGTGTGCATTCTCGGTGAATCATTAATATTGAAAGTTACCCGTCCATTGTCTTTGGAGTGGCCGCTCTTTGTGTATTACGCGTCGAAGTCTGCAAGGAAATGAACTACTCATTTCCTTTACTCAAAACTTTTCCTTTTGAAAATATTGCATCGGATCAATTTTGTCCAAGAAATTGGTTCTGTTTTGTGTCTAATAGGATTCTGTCTGAGACGATTGTATTTTAAAGTCTTTAAATTTTTATACAACTTTGCTTTTTACAGCATTGCATTAAAATCATACCGAAGTAATTAGGGCACAGATCGTTTTGGAAAAACGTTCAATATTGACGAAATCGTTGATTCCATCTCCATAAAACTTTGTAAGAAAGTAACTAATGCAAATACCTACATTTTAAACTATAATGTCAGCAAAATCAGTCAAGGGAATGTGAGTATAGGACTTGTGAGGCCAGTGTTCGAAGCAATCTTCTGGTTAAGTATACTACAAAAAATTATTTAAGACTAGTGTGAAAACTGGCGGCCTTTTTGCTATAAGCGATACGTTTCAGGAAAATAGGCAGCGTAACAAAAATTATCGAGATTTTTTGCGTCAAATTGCGTATATAAGGGCTGTTAATAGAGTCTTTAAGGGTCGGCAACATATCTGTGATGCCCTTGGTGTTGCAGGTGTCCATAGGCGACGGTGATCGCTTACCATCAGGCGACCTGTCAGCTTGTTTGCCACCTATGAAATAAAATATATGTATCATCATCATCATCATTTCAGACGTAGGACGTCCACTGCTGGACATAGGCCTCCCCCATCGATCTCCAAAAGGGCCGGTTGGAAGCGGCCTGCATCCAGCGTAAATATATGTTCATTAAATCTATATTATAATAACTAGAACCTCCTTTAATCCGCTGACACTCATTTCGTAAAGTTTGCGCTCTCGCGTTCGGCATTGTTTATCCTACACTCTTGTTATTAAAAGGATAAGTTCGGTACCCGCCCACACTAACACTCAAACAAGGGATGTAATAACGAATACGCTGCGTGAGCACAGATAATTATTACATGCGGTGGTGAAACCAAATTGCGCCCTTCACGCTGAGAGAGAATGGGTAGATTCGATTGCCGTCATAACGATCTGAATGATGTAGCAGTTTGTGTTTGATTTTGGTAACGGAATTTCGAATTTGAAATGCGGAATTTGAAGTTTAACCAAACTGAACGCTTACATTTTGATACTAAAAATTTTCAACGCATTTTGTCGCGTGTATTTTACATAATTTTAATTTCCTGATATGTGTGATTTTATATTTGGCTTATATTTTAGTCTATAACATACCAATTATTTAGTGTATCCAATCTGCAGTGCAAGTATCGTACTTTATCGATCGTCAAAATGAGTTGAGATCGTTAAATTTGATAAAATGCCATTTGGTCATTACTCACTATGATCGATTCTAATACATTATATTGAATTTGACGATCGATAAAGAACGGTACTGCACTGCTGGATAAACAAAGATTCTGGAGACAAAAAAAAATATATATTTGAAATTATATATATCAGAATGTCAAGTTAAAACTTAAGAACTTAGCCATTTCTTGCTTCAAATTATATTTGAAAACGTTTCAGGTACAAAAGTGACTGCAGTTCAATTCAATAGAATCAAAATAAATATTATAAAAATAAGTTACCATGACGCACAACATTGAACTGTCTGGACAAAAATAAAGGAATCGTCTGGCGCCCAACTATTTTAATTAAGGCTTCCTAGAAAGAAAGAGTAACCAAACTGATATACTCAATATACTCAATACTCATAGTATCGGTCAATTTGCTCACGAATAAAAAATCCACAGAAATACAGTTTTAGCTAAAACGCGTTTCACGGCAAACTTTTGACAATCTACCACGCGTTGTGACTCTTGTAGTAGAGTCAAATATAGTTATATTATAAGTATTGAAAAAATTATAATAACACGATGCCGCGTACTATTCAAACGCGAGAACAGACGCCTCGCTATTACTTAAGTTACCAGCTTGGGTCACCTTTCAGTTTTGCGGTCTTAAAAGCATTTTCTCTGAACATCGTGCGTCAGAGCAGTCTGGAACTAATTTTATAATGCAGCAAAGGAAATAAAAGTGTTTGTAAAGTAGTCAAACTTCATGTTTGCTTTCGTGAAATGCACCTGAATCAGCTTCTGGACTCCAAGACGTAAAATTTACATGTATATATTAACTTAACTGAACTACTGAACTTTAACTATTATTTAGACACATTAACTTCATTGTAAAAAGCACTGCGACATGCTCCATTTAATTTAAATTGTTTTTAAAACTGCGCTCAACGGCCATAACACTTTCGCACGTTTTCAACATTTTAGAAGATAAAAAATCACTTCGTAAATCTTTTTTGGCTGAGGAGATAGAATAAAACTATCGAGGTTGTTAAACTATAGTTTGAAGTATAAACTATTAGCAATTTTATTCTAAAGATAATGCCGAATAAGTTTATATAAAATTGACATCAAATACGTTGATATGAACGAGTGAGATAGCCACTCGCTTTTAGCTCCACTTAAGAGCTGTTACTCTGTAGATTTTATACTCTTTGGTATAGCTTGGTATAGCTCGACCACAGTCCGTAATTGTCATACCCATTAACATTTACGATAATGACTGTTAGGATTGACGCTGTTATCGCGACCTCTATGAGATACTCTCAGCGCATCACCGTGCGAGTGAGCCGATACCGTTCATGGCAATGATGATCTCCTAATGAGGCAGATATGCCACATTAAACGTGACGCTTTATGATACCACTTAATACTTATTTTAGGATAAAACATTATCAAGACGAGCGTTTTTTCATTGGCATTTTTGTGTTTTATTATTTCTGTGATGCACTAGAATCTTACTTATTACAAAAATTTGAAGTATTTTCTTATGTTTGGATTGTTATTCCACGCTTGGGGATTTACTCTTGGCCTCCGACACAAGAGAATGCCATGGGTCCTAGTCTCGCGCTATCTCTCGCTAGCCAATAACTAGGAGATCGCGCAAGTCCGCAAGAAAAAACTACTTGTATAAAATCACCGTATCCAACCAATGCATGCAGCTGTTTTTTTCATTTCTACGATTGTATTTTTTTTTAATATTTTTTTTTTATCTTTATTCGAGACCAACAGCACAAAAATATATACATAAGTTTTAAATAGTATTTTAAAATACAGCCATTAATAGGTCAGTAATAGTGTTAGTAACAATGTCGAAAATCACTACTAAAAATCATATATGTGTTGCATACTAAGCGCTAAATAACTCAAGCTTCAATAAGTTGATAATAAAGGTAATTAACAAAATTAAGCATATTTATACATAAGTAGCACATAAAAACCAATACCAGTTAAAAATTATGGTTAGGTATCATAATTGTAGAAAGTGCAGGTAATAACAATTTTTCTAATGTCATTGCTCAAGAGCAGTGAAGGAAAACATCGTAATGAAACGGTATACCCAAGAACCATACAATTACAATGACATTTATAATGGCATCAGCCAACACTGGGCCAGAATGGTGGCCCATCATTTCTCTCACTGAGAGGTCCTGTGTCCCAATAGTGGGACCGTGAAAGGCTGGTAATGATGATGAAATTTACTTAAATATATACCTACACAACTATATATAATCGCAAACTATTATTATGAATAAAAATATAAAACATCTATAATATACGATGTATAGTATATATTGTACGTATTAATATAATAATTATGGATGTTACATATAATAATTAAAGATAAAAATAACAAAATATTTCCTTGAACCATGCATGGGTTATTTGTCGACTTCTGTAAGTATTTCAATAACGTCGCGTCAAAATATATATTTAGAAGTGTTAAAAATGTCCAAATCTGAGAATTTATTGTTAAAAGTTACACATAAGCGGGGGATAGGTGCGTTTCTAGCATATTGAGTATAGTGAAAGCCGGACGAAAACAATTTAGTATGACGTGTGCGTTTAGTGGGAACATTAAATCTGATAGAAGAAAGCAAGGCTGGTGCGTCTAAATGACCATTAGCTATGTTAAACAATAACATCATGTCCAACAGTGTACGTCTTTTTTCCAAAGGCATGAGCTATAATATTTTATGCTTTATATGAGTATTAAATTCATAGAAAAAAGTATGTTTTGAGAAAAACAAATTAAATGCTAATAAACAACTATAATTGACTAACCGCTACCAGTTCTTTTTATTAGTATGTCAGAAGGTATTTTCAGTCAATAACGCAAGCGTTACTCGAACTCTTGAAGTTACTTAAATATCTGATAAGAATAAAATATATATGATGATATTGCACGTATCTATATCACGCATGTAAGCGTGAATTTTGCGCGAGAACTGATAATTCCTCAGAATAAATTAGATATTCATGGTCGGTTAATAATTGATTCGGCGGGTTTTAGTCAAGATTGAACTGCGGAGGCGTTAATCACATTTCACATTAGTGTTTTAAGCAAATGTGTTGGTAGTAAATCTACTTGTTGCCTTTAATATTAGAAATTGCTATATCGTATAGATTTGATCCTCAACCCTGCACCAATGACTTATGTAGTACTTAAATAAACTAGTTGCTCGCCCTGAACTGAGATCTCGCGATATCAAAATTTTACTTCATCTGCACTTAGGTAATTCCTCTCCATAGTTTTCCTACGTAGCATGATTTTGATTGAAAAATATGACAGTTAACGGCTACGATAATCAACTGACAATCTTCACTTCAGCCATACTGACATTATTTGTGCAAAGTAAGTTCATTTCGGATTCATTAGGAATTCCTTCCTTTAACCAACGGTATTTTATAACTTTGTTATTTTAATATATTTATAGCCCCTGTATAATTATTTTGCTATTTTAAAAACAAATTGATGAAAACTTAAAATATAAACTAAAAACTAAAACTTAAAACAACTAAATAAAAGGTACAATTAAACTAAAATATGATTGTATAAAATATACAAACATGTACTACCTACTACAAAAAGCCCCTGTATTGGTTAATCCAATAAAAACATATAAAAACTTAAAAAATGTGTTTACTTGATCTACTTGCCCATGTAATTTCATGACAATCGAATGAACGGCACTCAAGTTATCGTCAAACAAACATACAAACATAAAAATTTGTTAAAGGCTAATTTATCCCATAGACTCTTAGACCCCACTTAGCTCAGTCAATTATGTGCGGTTTTCGATACCATGGCTCAAAAATGTTGAAGGAGAAACATCATGAGGAAACCGGTATGTCATTACATGACACATGACATTCAGCAGTGGGGACATGATAGACTGATGGTAATGACTTTAAAGCACGACTAAAATTACACTCGTCTGGCGCAGCCTAAGAAGTAAAATGCGTTCTTCAAAAGTTGCTCCAGTGAAAATGAGCTGCATAATACGTTTCACAGAATAGGCGGCAGTACCCATTGTTACCCCTTGCCTTTTGTCAAAACCCTATTAAATTCCACCAACTACAGTGTCTCGTGACTCGTATCATGTCAATCCCAACTTTATTATGTCCTCGTTTCATGTCACAGCAAGTCATTAAAGCTCCGAGGATGCGACTCATCTCGAAGAAGCCATCTGCATGATTTGCGCATATTAATAACATGAACATGGCGCGCCCGCACCGTTTGTGTGCCTTTACATGCATGTGCATGCATGCATGCATATGTCGAACACGTGGCGTCAGATATTACATGCAATGTGCCGGCTTACTTGCGTTTTCGAAATATCGTAGAGCCCGCTACAACATTCCGCTACGAATTCTGCTACACGATGTAGCGTGTGCTACGATTTTTCATTATTACTTAGTTACTTAGAGAGAGGAGGAGGATAATTTTTATCACAATTTCTTCAAGAGATGTTCAGATATTCGTATGATTGTTTATTGATTTTACAACGAAAATTAATTGGTTTAGTAATTATTTTGTATATTAACTAATAAATATCATTTAGAGAGAGTAGTTTAAAATGAACCATTTTCTCAGTGAAATTTAAAAACTGCTCCTTAAAACGTTCAATAAACCACAGAAAAGAGAGCTTTTTTTCATCAAAAAAGAAGCAAAATGTTCATTCTAAAAGTTTTTCAGAATAGCGATAGGAGCGCGTCTTGTGTGTGCTTCGGTAAAGACGCGGTCGGCGATGAGTAGGTACACAGTGTAAACACACCTTTAAATGAGTTGTTAGGGCGTGGTTTGCGTGAGTAAAGCAAGCGATTGTTTAGTTTAGGTACAACATTTGCTTATGTTCATGCATCATCATGATCATCGTCAGTCCGTATCCACCCACTGTTGGGTATAGGTCCTGGTCTTCTCACCTTTGTCCGATTGATCCCTGTCTCGGGCCAATCTCAACCACGCATTACCCGCGATCACAGAGAAGAGAAATAAAAAATAAAAAAACATTTTCTGTACCTGCGATGGAGTTGATGTCAATAAAACGTGCCACTTATAATATAAAAAAAAACCGGCCTAGAGTGAGTCAAGTTCGTGCACTGAAGGTTCCGTACCACCACAAAATACAAAAAGTAGTGCAAAGAGACAATTTCACCCCCAGGTGGTCATCCATCCAAGTACTAACTGCGCCCGGTGTTGCTTAACTTGGTGGTAAACAGAAATTTGTTACCGACTAAGGCCCGTATTCTAAAACGACGCTCAGTCAAGATTCTCTACTTAAAACTAGTTTTAAGTAGAGATTTTATTCTAGAATTAAACTTGGGTCAAGATTCTACGATCGTAGTTCACCTGTATTCTAAAACGTCACTCGGTTGCCAATCTGTACTCAAGTTGACATATGATCTGCGATCACGCAAGTGACGTCTGTATCACGCTTGAGCAGAGATTTCTGTGTAGTGTACTTGGTTTGTGTTATTAAACTTGTTATTATTTGCTTTGCACCATGGATATTTCTGAAGATATCGAATATTATGATCAAATTTCCGAGTGAATAGACAGATCACTGTTAGCATTCCAATGCGACACTTGAGAGATGCTGAAGATCCGTATGCAATGGATGCAAATAATTTTAAAATGCGCTATCGCAGGAACATCTGATGGGTTTGCAGTTAGAGCTTCCATTATTAGCAGTTTTGATTGACTGAAGCATGGTCTCCTATACAACTTTAACAAATTGGTTAAAAAAACTGTCTGTATTAATTAACTCATTTGTTAATCATATAGCTTTTAACAAAATTAAACAAAACTACTAAATAATAAGGTCAGTCTTTTGTTTATAATCATTTTAATTACTAGGAATAGTAATATAATAATACTAATATTTTTTTAATAGACATTTTTCTTTCCAAACTGAAGGGGAAATCCTAAAAATATCCAAATATAGGCACGATAAGATACTACTATTTCGTAGCACAGTTACTTCCTTGATTTACTTGAACTGAATTAAATTTCCAAAGAAAATCGCGAAAAATAAACAAGACTAATGTGACATTTCACAATACATTGACATTGTTGACGTTCCGTATTACATAATTTTTCTTGAAATTATTTGACGAAAAATGCTTTGAGTAGATTCTAGGGTTTTAAGCATAAAAATGTATAAAATCTTTAAGATATAGTGTAGATCATTACCTAAATAGTTAAATACTTAATAATTTCATACTACATTACTGTTTATTTAATTAATTAAATTATTGTAACATTTTAAATTATGCGTTACGCGGAACGACATTGTTAAACTAAAATAAAAATGTAAACGAAAACAGACTGATTCATAGACAAAAAGAATATCCGCTTGAAACTCTACTTAAATCTAGATTCAGCTGAGTTGAGTTTAAGGGCAGTTTTGGAATAAGAACAATACTTAAGCAACGACTCTAGGCTCAAGTAATAATCAGGTGAACTAAGATCAAACGATACTTGAGTCTTGTTTTAGTATACGGGCCTAAGACTTGGTAATTATTTATTATTTTGTTGTTTTACTTTAGAGTGTATACTATAATCATTCCAAGTTTGACGCTTGTTTTTCATTAGAGCTAATACAAAAATACGTAAAAAAATCCGTTTGTTGTTTGGACCCTCTTTTTGTTTTACTTTTTTTATTATTTGTTAGTTAATCCGCCGTAACATTACATATTCTGAAATTAAAATTACTGGCTATCTATTACGGTTCGAATGATACAGTCGTTAATAGCTAGGACAGACGGACAGACAGAAATACAGACAGACATATAGATGGACAGACAGACAGACATCGTAGGCTTAGTAATAGGGTCCCGTTTTTATCCTTTGGGTACGGAACCCTAAAAACTAGGCTATTGTGATGAGTTTTTGATGATGTTGAGTTGGTCTATGGTATGAGGTAAGGCACCTGCCAATTATGCTTCATGTCAAAAAAATATCATCTAATTAATATTTTCTTAAACTATTTTCTGTTCTTTTCTCTGCAAATTTGGTTTAGGTGTGACTTCTGAAATTTTGATTTAGCCAAAAGAAAAACTATACCACGCCCGCCCGTCCCAGCACTGTGCACACGGGCAAAGCTCTCAACTCCCCGCGGCACGCCACACCCCGTAATGATGCATCTCTCGAGATGCAGCCCAAGGCTTTGCTGGCTTTAACTACGCTGCGATTTTTCCTCTTTTTTTACGCGCAGACACGCACTTTGTTTTGTGACGTCATTCTTTGACGCTGTAACAATGTTGAATCCATTACGATAAACTAAAAAATATCATGGCATGCATTATTCTAGATTAAATTCTAATATGATGCATAGTCTCTAGAGATGCAGCCCAAGGCTTTGCTGACTTTAACTACATCGTGATTATTTTCTTATTTTATACGCGCACTGTGCTTTGTGATGTCATTCTTTGACGTTGTGACAATGTTGAAGGTATTAAAGTTAACTAGAAGATATTTCATATAGCATTTACAGCACCGTTTGTGATCATGCATATCTAGAGATGCTGCCCAACATTAACTTTAAACGTTCAGTTACGTACTTTACATTGTAATGTTGTAATGTGACGTCAAACGTTGACGTTGTAATGATGTTGGAGATATTAAAGTCAAATAAGGCGCTTAAGGCGATAAGGCCGCCTATTATACTGCCGGTTTTTGTATTATTTATAAGTTACCTATTTTTGTATTTTTTATTTCGGTGTATAATAAAGTTATATATTATTATTATTATTATTATTATTATATATATAACTAGCTGCGCCCCGCGGCTTTATCTGCGTGGACATTCTCTCAAGAACCGTACATTTTTCTGGTATAAAAAGTATTCAGTATCACTCTTCGGCTTTTCAATTAACTTTATGCATAATAGTCACGTCGATGGAACTTCAAAAACAGAAAAATAGTTTAAAGTAAAAATTTAAAAAAAAGTATGATTACAATTGGCTGGCCTTGTTCTAATGGCTCGTCTTTAGTATGTAATATTTATTTGTAGTCTATTGATTGTTTGTTGTTATTTGCATAGGTATTTACTTTATATTTTTTATTTTTAGTTAAGGCCACACATTATTAAATATAATTCCTTTCCGTGCACGGTTGCCTGGAAGAGATCGCTTTAAGCGATAAGGCCGCCTGTTAAAAGCCTAGATAATATTTTTGTTGTAATTTTTATGTTATCCTTGTTTTGTGGTATTTTAATAAAGAGTTTTGTATTGTATTGTATTGTCTTTATTAGAAAGAAAAAAAGAAAGAAAAAACAGTTTATTAGTAGCGTAGTCACTAGTTTGAACATCGCAAGGTATATTTTTACTTCAATTGCAAGAAATGTTTGAATTACTGGCTAGACAGGAGTCTGATTATAACCTTCCGGACAATTAAGTGACAATTTAATAATCTAACCTATTATTAATAAAGTTCTTTTATATCTGCCACACACTGCAAGCTTTCTAGGCGAAACCCACTCTGAGTTTATTCTATTCTGGTCCGTATTTCAATAGCACTAAAGTTTTCGTAAAAGCAAACACAAAATTGACAAAGTATACACTGTACTATGTCAAAATAAGCAATGTGCAAGTGGTTTACGATTAAATAAAACTGATCTTAAGGGTTATTGAAATAAAAGCGTTAATAAAATTAACTCAGTGGCTAGAATGTATTCACTAACGTCTTTATTGCGAACAGTGACAAATAAATGGTGTATTTATCAATTGCAATTGTTTTCTACCCATCAATATTATAAAGTTTCCAACGACAAGCAATTTCTTTGGGTAAATAACTAAAATGGCTTCAATTAACACTTTAAAGAAAATTATTGACATATCCTTTAACCATTACTGTATTATTCACTGAACTGTCATCATCATCATCATTTCAGCCGTAGGACGTCCACTGCTGGACATAGGCCTCCCCCATCGATCTCCAAAAGGGCCGGTTGGAAGCGGCCTGCATCCAGCGTTTCCCTGCGGTCTCTTTTAGGTCGTCTGTCCATCTTGTGGGTGGACGTCCTACGCTGCGCTTGCCAGTCCGTGGTCTCCATTCCAGAACCTTTCGGCCCCATCGGCCATCTGTTCTGCGTGATATGTGCCCTGCCCACTGCCATTTCAACTTACTAATCCGGTGGGCTATGTCGGTGACTTTCGTTCGTCTACGGATCTCCTCATTTCGGATTCGATCTCGTAGAGAAACCCCGAGCATAGCCCTCTCCATAGCTCGTTGTGCGACTTTGAGCTTGCTTATGAGGCCCATAGTGAGAGACCACGTTTCAGTGCCGTATGTCATCACTGGTAACACACACTGAACTGTATCAGTAGTTAATAGCGACGGTTTATTTATTTCAAGTATTGTGATACTTCTTTGAAAAACATGCTAAAGTATTAATAACCAACTTTAATAAGAGAAGGTTTTTAATTAATTGTTTTTTGTGTTTAGGTAACGATTTCATTGTAAAACGATTTTTATGTATTTTTTTAAATTTAACGGGAATTTTCCATCTCTAAGGGTGAAAATTGGGGGACGAATCCCATTTAATGATATTCCACAATTTTCGGTGAAGTTGGTTCTTATTTTTGTGTATAAGTTAAATTAATTTGAGAAATTATAGTTGATGTACCTAATTAATAAAGTATAGCCTTTGTTTTAATGTTTATCGGGACTTATCGCGCATTACCTTTACAAGCTTACATTTAATTTTAACTTGCAATGTATATTGGTTCAAATCTTGCAAGCTGAATTACAACCAGTTCCTTCTAACCAACTTTGCTGAAATTTTGCATACAGTTTTATTAGTTCAGATGAGAATAAAATAAAGCAATATCCAATATTATAATATATTCAAAATGGCCGCTTTAATAAAAATAAAAACATTTAAATAAAAATTTAAACATATTAAATAAATCAAATTAAATTTAGCACGATAAAAACTTTAAATTTTATTAAACTCTCGATAAACTCATCTGTTAAATACAATTAGCTGTGGAATTCTCACTGAAGATATGTGCCACGTGACAAATGTTATATGAAACAGATAAGTTTATGGAGCATTTATGCATGTATAATATAGACTCTATTGTGTAGTGTTGTTACTGCATTGTTAGTGTTTAGTTTCGAGTATATTTTCCTTAGTTCAAGAGTGTCAGTTCATCCCCAAGGCATGGCTTGCTCGCATCTAATGAAGTCCCCAGTGACTTCTCCAATGCTTCGCTATATAAGTGCTGCTCTGTCGTCTGAACATTCCTATTAAAAATTATCTATTTAAAAAAAACAACTTCATTATTAGTAAAATACGTAATTTCGTTTACTTAGATGACAATATTATGTCAACTAAGTAAAAGAAACTCCTACCAATTTTGTAAATCAAAATAAGTAAATTTCTACCGATTTCGTCACGATGTTTTCCTTTGCCGTTTTTGAGCGATGGCATCGAAGCTGCACAATCTACACATGATTTATTTAGATACTAAATAAATAATAGGGCCAAGGATTGAACCGATGCCAGCAGATTGTAAAGCGCACTTGCTGCCACTTGGTCGTAATCGATCCACTTATTTAGGTACGGTTTACAAAACAAATGTAATATTTCTCACAGTTATAACCCTTTATTGTTCACATAAAAACATACATAGAACAAAAACTACTTAACTATAGGTGATGCCTACAAAGCAGTTGCAGGCATCACCTATTTTATTATTATAAACTATCAAACTTGCTAATTACAATCGAAAAGCTTAACTCAAAGAGAATGTTTGAACAGCAGCGCTAGCGCAGACCACTGACCAACCACTTTAATAATAAAATAAATCAACACAATCATTCCCTAGTAAATAACTAGACCAAGCTAGTAAGTAAATAGCTGAACCAAATTGGACATAATATCTCATGCGGGTATTTAACTTTGAATGTAATTACTTTTGGGTATTTCATTACACATCCTAACCAATATTATAAAAGCGAAAGTAACTCTGTCTCTCTGTCTGTCTGTTCACCTTTCATGACTAAACAGTTGGGCCGATCTTAACTAAATTTGGCAGGATGATACTGTGAATCAAGAGGAAGGACATAGGGTACTGTTCCGTGCAGAAAATCCGGAAAAAATTGAAGTCGCGGGTAAGGGGCCGTCCATTAATCACGTGATGTTTTTTTTTTTGCATTGATTGTGATATTTCGTGATTTTTGCTAAAGCCCCTCCCCCCCTTTCAAGCCTCACGTGATTAATGAACGGTCCCTAACACTGCGAGATTCAGATAGTGATTAATATAGCTGAATCTAAAACTTACAAAATACGATGCTAGTTTTGAATTTCAATTATAGTTATTATTTTAATCAATGGGTTTGTTGCGCTTGCTGTAGAGACTCAGGGTTAGTAATTGTCTGAGACAAAACCATACAAAAGGAAATTCTTTTGCACAAAATTTTTGTATTACTATCATCATCATCATCATCATCATTGTTTCAGCCATAGGACGCCCCCTGCTGGACATAGCCCCCATCGATCTCTAAAAGGGCCGGTTGGATGCGGCTTGCATCCAGCGTTTCCCTGTGGTCTCTTTTAGGTCTTTTAGGTTGTAGTATTACTATAGAGGGACAATAATATGCCAGTGACTGGGAATCTTGCTGCACGGTGATGATCTCGACGGCTTTTTGTTTCGTGGTTATTTAATTTTGTTTGCTATTATTTTTTATTGCGTTATTGTAAATAGATTAGTTAATTAGTTTTAGACCTTATAAATAGTAATTTAATAAATCAATTACCTAGTTGAATGAAAACTAATCCTTTTTTAATTTATGAGTGGACGAAGATAACATCCATTTGTGTACGTATGTATTTTTGATTTTGAAAGTAAGATGAGTCGTTCACACTAGAATTTCTTCCTTATCAGGTTATAATAATATAAATGTAGTAAATTCACGCAAATGGAACGCAGATGCGACAAACAGAGCCCGTTGCCGCCCCGAGCGGGAGACAAACATCGTAAAAACTTACGTATACTGCGCTACAATCCGCAAACTTCCTAGTTAACTCAGAAAGTACCTCCTTCCAGAAAACCTCCGAGCCATATGTGAATTCCTTCGATCTAAAAAGAGAGATACAAGAACGGTCCACTCCCTGAATAACTAATGAAAGAAAAATGAAGCACTCAGAGTACCCCGGCCTCTGCAGCTTTCGGAGCGATCAACCATTTTATTTTGCATATTATAGGCACAATAAAGTTTTATCGTTATATTTTCGGAAACCTTCCTTATCTTGTGAATCCGCTTACTTATTGAAAATCTAATCGAAGTTTCTGTGTGTACCTGTTGAATTGCAAAACAGGAATTGAGGTCTGATGGTATTACAATATTATGCGTAAATATTTAATTTTGTTACCGTTCTGTTCTTGTAACACGTGTTTCTTCGGCCATATTATTTTTGATGAGATTTTTGTCGAGTAAGTTTATTTTATATTTTCGTAAATCTATTTGGAACAAGCATTTTAGGACAAAAATACCCATTACTACATACTAGGCGTAATCGATTTTATCATTAAAGGCAAGCCCAAAACATCCATGCATACGAAACGCAGTGAATAATGTATTTTTATCGAACATAATTATTATATCTAAAACATGTAATTTTTGGAAATCTGAAAATTTTATCAAAACGTAACCAAATATTTCACGTCATTTAATTTTCACAAAAATTCCAGAACAATATTTTAAATATTACCGCGTTACAACATGATAAAGTATGCATGTTATTGCAGCATACATTTTTAAACAAAAATAAGAGTAAAAACGTATTCCATTTTTAAAATGTTTGACATTTAACTACCCGCAGGATTTTTGTAATGTAAACAAAATCGCGGCACGCAATCTGAACTGCCCTTCCAAATAATATGTCAGATGTTTTATTAAAAAATCTTTTGGTTGTGTAAAATATGAGTACATACATACTCGCCCACGTATTCATCAATATTCCATACATTATAGACGAATGAATATTAAGTTAACAAACCGTATTAAATTTGTGTGTTATTTCGTGACACAAATTCTACATTTGACTAGTGTGGAAACCGGAACATCTGTGCGTCAAAGTGCCTTTATAAAAGGGATTCTTAGAAAAGTTATTTTAACGGCGAGAGTTCTACAAAACAAAAGAAATAAAAACTAAGGATTTACAAAACAAACAGTGTTAAATCAGACAGAACGAAATCCCAGTAAATATATTCTGTCAGTTTGTTTACTCTATTTAGACTATTTACTTGAAGTGTATACGAATGTTTTTGACAGACGTGCGAATCTTTTACTGAGAAAAAAATGACTTTTTTCGATTTGTTACGTACGTGTAAGTGCGTAATTTGATTAAGTATTATATCATTTCCATACCTAATGTTTATTACCTAATGTTGATTACTGTTATAGCTGCAGTTTAACCCGCGTGGACATTTTTCTTCAGAAACTGTACATATTTCTGGGATTAAAAGTATCCTATCACTTTCCATATGAAGTGCCGGACTATATAGAAAAATCAGGTTAATCCGTAGCTGTTGAAACAAACAATTTTTTTATCAATAGTATGACAGTTAATTTTTTTTGTAAAAAAATGTCAAGTAAATTAATTGAAATCTTGTTTAATGAAGCTAGCTGTACCTACGTGTTCATGACGGCTGTAATAACATATTAAATGCTGGCGTGTTTCTGGCTCAACGCATTAGCATTGCCATTCAACGTGGTAATGCCGCCAGCATGTTGGGTACGCTGCCAACTGGTAGTGGGCTTGAGCATTTGGATTGTCTTTAGACCTTCAACGGTCTATGGGCAGTCTAACTGTATTTGTAGTTTTAGTTTTAGCTTGTATTTTGTTTAGTTATTAAAGGCACTTGCCCGTAAAAAAAAAAAAAACATTAAATGTACCATTCATCATAATCAGCACCGAGAACATAAATCCTGCCCGTAGGTTAAATACACTCCAAACAATACTAAGAACAATTTTAAAGCTCACATTCATAAGTCAAAAGCTTCCCCAAAGAAGAACCGTGTAAAACTTCATTCGATCCGACATTATTTCACTCACAAACTTCAGATGTCGCCAGCTTCATAAAGGAAGAATATGTTTTACCAGTCGTGAGTTCGTCAGCAATTCTTGGGGCGCGAGGCGGGAGGTACAAATTGTCGCGCCTGCGGCTACGTCGTGTTATGAAAACTTGGATCCACAGGTAAGGAGCTTCGGAGCAAACAATTTGTACGCCGCTTACACACTGAATAAACAGTGTTATCTTGCTCGCGTGCTCGCGTAATAGATACGTACTTGTTATGTTTTACTGGGCTTGTGTCTGATCTCGGTAGTAAAACTTTGTTGCGTGATGCCGGATATCTATGGTAATATGGGCTTCTATGATATCGATTGTGAGTATTGGTATGCAAATACGAACATCAAATAAAGCCAGTTGCAAGACTACTATGTTCATAGAATTTCCTGTTACATAATCAGTACATTCACGTACACGATATAATATTATAAAGAGCGCGTTAGGCGTCGCAGTGTATAAGCGACCGAGGAAAAGTCAACTTTACCCGGCTTAGCGTAGATTCGAAATTCTTCTGCCGCTCTTCTATCCGGCGTCGAGCCTTAGGCATGCATCGACTGTTCTAAGCTTTAAATGAGGTACAATTTTGAATCTATAGCTAAAACCGAAAAGAGTTTACTTTTCCACGGCAGTAAGTACGCTGAGACGCCGCTAATCAGCGTTAGGCCATTTGGCGTACTTTTGTAAAAGAACGTGCCGTAAAAGCCCAATAAATGAGATGATAGTAAAAAATAACAACTCCTTTGATAGGTCTTTTTAGATATCTACTAGCAATTGTAAATTAGGAAAACAACGAAACCACGAACATTTTCGATTTATATTTAATCAACGTATAATTAAATTGTTTCCTTAAAGCAATTTCGAAAACCACTTACGGTCACAATATCATAACTTCGACCGAGCCGTTTCGAAATCTCAGTTTTAATATTCTATTACGACGTTTTAATATTTATAGCCTTACCGGTAACGTCGTAGGGTTGTAAATCGAAGCATGGGTCGAGTACTTACCTAAATATTAGTGGCGACCAGTAATGACGATCGCCTCAATTATTAACATGCTGTAAACCCATTACTGCGATAGACCACTTAATACAACGTAGTCTAAAGTAAGTATAGCACTTATTGGCGAATTTCCGTATTTATGCAAACAATTATTTTCCTTAATTGCTTGACCGGGACGCTGGGATACAAACTCGAGTTACAGTCTTAATGAACTAAATAATGTAATAGATATTTTCTGACCTCCCGTGATAATAAGGTATAAGTCGGGGGGCTTTATTTTCATGTTGAATATAGGTTAAAATAAATTGCTCCGTCATTATCCACATTTTTTATTGTTACTTTTGTAGTAATTTGTTATTATGTTTGTCAAAAATGTAGAGATTTATCTGTGGTGTTTATATTGGATGCCGTTTTAAAAACACTTTCATACTGTATGCTCACTACAGTTATATGATTATAATCGAGATATTTACCGTGATAAGGTTTTGAATAGGGCTCCCAATATTTAGGATAATATCGGGAGCTCCATCCACAACCTTATCATGGTTAATATCCCGTTAATAATTATATAACTGCTGTGACGTTTTAAGAGTAAAATACCCACAGAAAAGAGAAGTAGATTTTTTTTCTCTTCTGTGAAAATACCCAATACAAATCAAATTATGCCAATACATTACATTTGTCCTGCTTTCGTGGATGAATGTGTTTGTGTGTAATTTACAATTTGAACGATATATCTAATAAATTGTTAATCAGCTTAGTAGCCGCTCTAATAAGAACCACTTATCAACAATTTGCTCATTCTGTTTACAAACCCACATGTGCAAATTGGATTATTATTATTGTTGACACAAACATAGCATAATATGTGAATAGGTACTTAGTGTGTTGACTCAGTGAGCGTTTAGGGCTCAAATATTTGAGGAGCTAGAGTAGATTAACTGTGTTGTGTTGCTGATTTTGCTCATTGTAATAGCTTGCAATGGCTCAACAATGCGGGCCGCTTGCGGCCCAGCAAATCGCGTGAACTTAACAGCTTTTTTCTTTATATTGTACATTAGGTTCGCTTAAAACTTTCACAAGCGGGCCGCATGCGGCCCAGCGTACCGCGTGACCTCGACAGTTTTTTCTTTTATTGTACATTATCTTAGCTTACAACTTACTTTCGCAGTTCGCTTTTGGCCCAGCAAACTGTGTTACCTCGACGGTTTTATTCTACTTATCATTGTTTTTCGAGATCAAGAGTACTGTGTTTCATTATGCGTCATCTTCCGTCTCAACATCAAATTTCATAATTATTCATTGAGTCTTAGAAGAGATAAGTGGTTATGCTGTACCACGGAAAACTATAATTTATTTTCTGAGATGAAAATTATGGTGTGTTTTGATATAGCCCATTGCATATTTCTATACCGAATTTAATACTTATTAGTTGAGCCATCGTGGAGATGGTTGATTATGCTATCCCACGGGAACTGTCAATTTAACTTGCTTACTTTATCCAGTCTGTCTCCAGCTGCTGATATGTCTCTTGTCGTTTACGTCATCCTCTTTGGCCCTATCCGAGTCTCATCCATTGTTTTTCGACATGCTTGACAATATCATTTGACCATTAGCTGGCTGCCTCACTTAAAATCGATCAAAAATATTTTGAATAGGTACTAATTTTATTATTAACTAGCGACCCGTCCGCCCTCCGCCCGGCTGCGCACGGGTGTAATTTACGTGCGAAGCCAGGGCGGGTCGCTAGTTATATATAAAAGACCTTCCGTGAAAATATATCTAACTGATGGTGAAAACCGCATCAAAATCCGTTGCGTGGTTTAGGAGGAGTTAGCGGTCATACAGACATACAGACAAACAGACGCGGAAAGCGACTTTAATTTATGCTATGTAGAGATGAAGCTTAATATTTAACTTTATAGGTTATTTAGCTGTATTTTGCTTATAAGTTAAGGAGCAGATTTTAGCTCTCTTGCTGTAAAAACATAAATAAATTCACCACTCTAAAATAATTTATTCCCCAAAAAAGATATCTCAAGCGAAACCCAATAAACTATGAATGATGATTTTATTTTAATTTATTTTATAGCTGTGATTATTCAGACAACGTGCGTATTTACTCGCATTATTTATGACTATTAGACTATAAATTTAAACAATAGAGATCTAGTTTTAGATAAAGCACCTACAGACCTACAATCAAAGCCATACTTCACAGTTGCGTGCTACTGTCTCATAGATGCCGCTACTTTGATCTACTCACCCTTTTTACAGTGCGATGATATCAAAAGTTATTGCTTTAGTGATTTGTTGAAACGTTAATTACGGTAGGGTGTAAATTAATGTTTATAATACGCGATTTTTTTATCTAACATCTAATATACTTACTGTGTAAAGGGGTGCGAGGTTAGGTTAAGTGCACACGTGCATAGGCGCGAGAAAAGGAGTTAAAAAAAACAAGAATAAGATCATGGTGAACAAACACCCAGAAAACAAATAAAACTGAGTTCTGCGTACAATTTTGGACCAAAATTTTAACAGTTTTTATGTGAAACCCGTTATAATAATTGTCGATGAATAGCATCTCTCATACGGGTTTCACCACATTGTTGCACATCATTTTTACTCTAACACTTGCATCAATCTTTGCACAGTACCCATGTGTACTTAGCTTAAAGCAAGGGTGTGTTATGAGCTCAGAACACGCCTCTGATAATTGCCGGTGGCCGCGAGTGGCGGAAGTAGATAAAATATGTTCACGCACGCCTCGATACCGGCAGAACATCGTTCCGGGGCTTCGAGTGCCTACCTAGCAGGGTTATGAGGATGTAACCCACTTAAAGATAGGGTGTAAGTAGTTGAAGTGCCCGAGATTAAATTAATGACATAGGGTTTTGGAATATATAAGTGGTTCTGGTTATTAAAAATAGCTTTAACTGAAAGTAGCTTTGAATGAGTTTTATTGTGAGTTAAAATATGTTAAACTAAATAGTCAGTAAAACCTTTTTTATAAAATAATAAACCTAAAAATTCAGTATTTAAAATTACCTGGGAAATGTTCCTAAATTGCACTGTCAGTTTCAACTCGTTGCCTTTTCCGCTTTTTAAAACCTTACTCGAGAAAACTAAAGTAATAGGATCTAAGATCCGGAAATACCCAGGAAGCAGTTATTTATATTTCATAGAAAAAGTTCTCAGTAAACGTTCATGAATGAATAAGAGAGCGCAGACTTAGTTCGCGCGAGTCGTCTTGGCAACTATCGTTTTAAGTGGCAAGTCGTAGAATTGCTAAAAAGCACGTGCGCCGAGTTTCGTAAATAGTTCTAATCTTTTGCCGAAGCTGTAGAGTTGCCCACGACTTAGCAAACAGAAGGAGATTTGCCCAAGTTTGACTCGCGGCGTGATTACAGCGTCACAACCGCACGCCGCAGCGCGCTCTCTTCACCACCTTTATTCAACTTTTTCTTAACTCCTAATAGTGGTAACATTGTGGAGAGTTCAAAAAAGCAATTTCGAGCTTCCACCTAGCCGCAGTTTATGGTAATGCTGGTGTGTCCCGTCTATAGCTTTGTTTAAAATTGTGCAATACTTGTTTCGTAACTGCGCCTGTGGTTTTCAGGTGCCTTACACAATGCTACTATGGAAGTTCGTTTTGGAATCTTTGTTTGCGTAGCGGATACGGTTTGAAATGCTGTATATTTTTAAACAAGCTAGCCGCGGGTTTGTGTTCCAAACTCTGTGCTAACAGGATTTAAAAAAAGACAATGAAAGAGCTGACTGGTATCAAATGTTTTCTATCGTTTTGTGCTCGTACGCATTGGGATCCTTGCATCCGTAAATTTTTATGTTACAGTAAAAAAGTTTGTATGTGAAAAATACAGAGTTTACACGGAAAGGTGGTATCAAGCTGAACGGAGGTTTTAATACTCACGTAAATTAAATACTTTTAACGGTTTTTTTTTAACGCGATGAAATCATCGCGTATATATTATATTATTTAAATTTCTGATGTTTCAAGCACTTTTTGTGTCCGTGGTCACAGGTAGACAGGATGACGGATTTATATAGAAATCTTGTAAAATTATTTACGAGTATCTAAAGAGAATCTGAATGCTCACCAGTTGGCAGCGTACCCAGCATGCTGGTGGCATTACAACGCTTAATGGTAATTATGCCATATAAAACGCCAGCATTTTGCTAAGGCCACCTGCTGAGAATGGAGAAGGCCGAGGTCATAATGCCCACCGACCGTCAGCCAGCCTAAATATAGCTAAAAAGATGCCATAGTCAGATTTGCACGAGCTGCAAGTCGCTGAATGGCGAGAGACAGCGCGATAACAGGACCGATGGCGTTCTTTTGTATCGAAATCTAAGACCCACTTCGGGTCGCTGCGCCAGCGGAGTCAGTAAGTTCCATTAATTGGGTGCACTGACAGTTTTACCCCCTTTCAGTTTAGAACCACTGTTCCGTGTAGCCCTGTGGAGCTGTGTGTGTTAGATGGTAGAATTTACACAAAATATAGAGTGAAACGCGATGTTGGTGGGTAGGTATAGATACGCCCTCTGGCGGACGTGGTCCCGGATGTTTCCGGCCCGGCTTATCACCCCGATAACGCTGCGTATGAACATACAACCTAACGTGTATGATTGTATAGGTTAACCTAGTTGCGGCCAGCTATTTTATAGGAAATATTTTTTACCAACCACGAAAAAAAAAGGCGTGTTAAAAGTTCAGATTCAGATTCAGATTCAGATTATATTTATTGTTCAACTGTGTTACATGTCAGGTCTTAATTAATGCTTATAAGTATCAACAGTCAAGTTCATTGCGAACGTACAATAATAATTTACTTAAACTAATTTCATGCATTTATTAAATTATACTCCAATTACAATTACACCTCATTTAATTACAATGTACACAAAAAATAAGAAAGCTTAAATTATCATTATCACAACTTATCAACCAAAAATTCTTGTATTTTATAGTAAGCCTTCAACACGAGCAAATTGAACAACTTCCTTTTAAATACAGTCACACTCTCCGATTCCAATATAAGAGTTAAACATGTGTATTTGTAAAACACCATTTTAAACTATCACGGTTGTTCACACGGTTGTGTTGTGGTTGTGGGAGTTCATTTCACAACCTTACCACGGTAAATATCACGTAAATAATCATATGACTTTATGTGTATCCGTGCTATGAAGCTATGATCGACGGTGCAGAGACAAATGCCGGAAGTCATATTGGAACTGTTTAAAACATTTAAATGAAACTAGCTGTGCTCCGCGGTTTCTCCCGCATTATAATTATACTTCCTTGAGGCAACCTCCTTGGTAGCGACAGCAACCTCACTTGACTTATATGCCATTTTGTTTTGTATAATGCTGGTATTCTTTACGTCATTACTATAATGTAATAATTATGTCAATAATATATAGGCTTCAATTCTTGCCGTTCTTGGTGGCTTCTAGGTGGGAATCGAACCCACAAATAAACAATAATAATAATAATAAATGCCTACCAAATGTCCGGGCTAGACCCGTGTTTATATTGAAATAAAGGGAAATAATAATAATATATAACTTTATTATACACCGAAATAAAAAAATACAAAAATAGGTAACTTATAAATAATACAAAAACCGGCAGTATAATAGGCGGTAACAAATGATTTTATAATATAAATAATGTAATATAATAATTATATAATTATACGAAAAATTTGTATGCGAAACTTTTATTATAGCTTCACTGAAATTGTATTTTTAAGTACTTATTTATATTTATGTTTTCGAGTGTAGCAGTCGTTTAATATATAACAACAATTTAATACTATATTAACAGTATGAATAAACGTTTGTTTTTAATTTAATTGTATGATTGTCCATACAACCTTGGTTTTTACATCTTCTACAGTATAAAATAATAATGGAACATTTTTTTATACAAATTATATACTAAAGTAACTGAGTCGATAACTAACTGAATTAAGTCTGCAACACTAAAAATATTAAAAAAAACGCATATTTTGTTATACTTTCACAAAATACATAACCACTCCTACGTTGCCGCTCTTGTATCCACTAATCTAGTTAAAGAACATTGATCCCCTTTTTATAAGGCGATAGAGGGCTAACCGAGATAACTCTGCTTATTTCCGAAATTAGTTCCCAACTATACCGTTATCGAAACTTGTACACGGCCCAATCTGCGTAATATTACACAAGTTCTTGATTAAATTTAATAAAACCAAGACGGTTACCTAATTGCGCGGCGGAAGTTTCATTAACGAGTGTTCGATTCCTACAGCTTCGATCAAAGTGGATACCGTGTTGCAGTTACGTGGTTACCGCGTGGTTTGATTTGAAACAATATTTTACATGTTGATATTGTAATTAAGTAGGCTAGCTAGGCTCTATTCTCTATATCGCATGAGATTTTTAACCATAAACGCGTGACGTCATGACATGAACTTCCGTCTTTAGTTTCTGTGACCATATAAACCCATAACACGACTGGTTACGCCATGTGCGTGAAATTAGCAATGTCAAGTTTGCTAACGCGGTGAGCTGCGTAATGCGCTCATTTTGAACTGTTAAAATATCGTTACCTAAGCAATCGCGTTACTTGCGCGTTTTTCAAGAAAATGTGATATCCAATCAGAAGACGCGTTTGATTTGTTTAATAAATTTGTAACCTTTATTATTATTTACCGTGTTATTGGCATGTTAAGTAGTTTATACAGAACTAGGGTCGCATTTAGCAGATTTTTTTTAGTAGTTTGGAAGGTTCTAGGTAAGTTACTAAAGACAGATAGATACTTAAAAGATTTTGTCTAAAACGCGGGAGACGCCACGAGCAATTCAAGTAATATTACAAAAAGAAAAAAAAAAAGACTTTTTCCGTTTGTAGGAAAAAACAGATTTACTGAAATGATTCTATATTATGTTCTTACATTGATAGAAAACGATATAATTCCTAAGTGCCAGATATGTTTTGTACGACACGGGCGAAACCACGGGCAAACACGAATCATTAAAAGGCAATAACAACGACAATAATCGACTGCGATTATTTCGTTTGTTGCTTATGGTTCAACCGCGTGGTTCTACCAGTAGGACCATGGGCAATTTCTATTGCCCATGGTTTTACCAGCCCGTGGTTCAACTGCGTGGGTTCTACCAGTAGGACCACGGCTAATGTATGTTGCCCATGGTTCTACCAGGCAGTTGGTCATCATAATTCAGTTTCTCTTTTTTTGGTTGCTATCTCGCTCGCCCGATGTTAAGCAATGGTAAGGTCTATGATGGAGCAAGCTTGTTAGAGGAAATCTATTCACTCGTGGTTTGAAGACCCTCAAAATGTTTATATCGTGAATCACTCTCAAGAAGCGCATCACAAAGCTTAGCGATTCGTACAATAAAAGTGAAATCAAAACACTGAACTTAGTTTGATAAATTGTTAATAACTATTGTAAAATCTCAGATACTTTCTTAAATTTAGGTACTGCTGTACGTTATTATTCGTAGAGCTACAATCGATCGAGATCTGTCGGCATACCGAGTTTCAACTAACAATGATACGCGGGCTTATTCCGAAGCAAAACCGAGATTGCCATCACGAATCGAAATATCGAAATTAAATATAGCTGGAATTAATTGAGTAGCTCGAGTCTGGAGTGTTCGGCAAAAGATGTGGTCGGATTTTAATTTTTAAGCTCAGTTGCGATTTTAAATTTCAATATTTATTCCTGTGAGCAGTGGAATTTTTCACTAGAGTCAGTAATTAGGTTTCATGATTGAGTACACTACTAGTCTTTTGAGTTACCAGTTTAGATTATAAAATAGTACTGAAATCATTTTAGATCTTGAAAAAGTATTTTTAGACATAGTCATTGCTAATATTTGAAGAACACAATTCGATGAAGTTGAGAGTACGGTCCCAGCGTATTTAGTTACTTGGTGAATATGTTTGTTAGCACTAATTCCATAGCGGACTTAAATGAAATTGTGCATGGAGATAGCTTTTGTTCTAGATTAACACATAATTTATGTTTCTTTTTGTATCGAAATATTAACGACCCTTTTATGTACAAAATTTTCCTAAGCAGCTAAGACATTTAGTATTGTTTATTTTTTGAGTTCTCTTATTTATTTTAGTGAAATTTTACTAGTTATTGATTAAACGGTCAGTAAAAACCAGCCAATCAGTATTACAATCGATCATAAAACATTACGTCCCATTACGTCGAGTCGCGATTGGCTCATTTAGGAACGGTGGGAAATGGAAACCCACATACCCACCCCGCCTTAATGAGATTTGTCTCCGCGCTTGATTTCATCTGACGATTAATCTACGATTCTGGAGCTCGATTTTCTTATAATATCCTTTTGAGATGACGCCGTAAATCTCACGCAGCCGGTTACGAGTTTTAATTGAAAATGCGAAGACACAATCCCATTTATGATTACGGTTTCTAAATGACGAGCCGACGCCATTTAGTTTGTACGAGATTTTAACTAGGATTTGTGTAAGTGTAAACTCTATATAAATATGTACCAAACATTACACTGGTCTTAAAAATGCGAAATATTATGTGTATGTGTGTGTTTGTGTGTGTGTGTTTGTGTGTGTGTGTGTGTGTGTGGAGGGAGGGGAGTTTGTTCGCACTCAACACGTCGTGACATGTGAATAGATTTTAATATTGTTTCCTGTATGTTGCTAAGAGGTGAAACCAAGGGCTGGTAGAGTGTGATTAAGGTAATTTATCTAATAATACTGATTACAATTCTATATAATAAAGACTTTCCACGAAAACTCCATCACTACTAACCTAAATACTGCTTAATTAAGGAATATGAGACGTTAATTGGAACAGTGTTAGTTTAGGCGGTGCTTAAGAAGTCAAGGTAGGTTTCGTGCTAAGTTGAAAACATGCTATGCGCATCTGCTCGTTAACGCTTTCTATGAAACTTATGAAGAAAACATCGGTTTTGAAACGCTCACGCTAGAGGCACGCTATGATCGCTGTTGCACTTAGTCTAAAGGTGTGTACGAGTCTACGCGTTGTATAGCTATGTTGAACACGCGTAAAAATTTATATAAGTACAAAAAAATTTTGCCTTGGAATGTCGTCGATTTCGCATCCGCGCGCCTGTCTGCAAGTCGTAAGGAAAAGTTACATGAAACTGATACGGACTGCCGATGCATCGACGCGAGTCTCGCACGACACGCGAACTCATTTTTTACATCGGACGAGGCTAATGTTTGTCCGCGATCTCGCCTGATGGAAAGCGATGATGCGGTCGAAGTCGGAGCACGTTTGCCCAGTAATAACCTATTAACCCTAGACTTGAACACTCCAAGATTGTAATGCTGCGGAAACACAGACAGGGGCAAGGCGTTCCATTGTTTTGCTGTAAGTGTAAGTACTCTTATGTAAGTGTGGCTGTAGGTACAAACAGCGTGTTGTAAGCTACGCATAGATTACTATACGTGCACAAGAACGCGCAGTCCAAAGTGTACTGATTACTCAATCTTTACTCAAATATAATGTTTAGTTTCTTTGACAAAGAAATAACCTATACCCTTTTCCACTAAGTGAGGTCAATACAGCGCGTACTCTTTTTCTATTAGTAGTAGTTTACATTTACCTCTAAACCAATGGCATGGCTTTCGATGGAAAATCAAAACTGTTAAAAATAGAGTCGCTAAGTAAATTAATTTAATAATACACTTCTAAAATCAACTTAAGAAAAGGACAAACACACAACAATAATAAAATTGATTAACAACAATGATTTTCTTGGATATTAAACGTAGTTATATACTTACAAAAAACCCAAATACCATTTACTCAAGCATGAAATTTGGAAAACGACTTGGCATACAAAGTTGAATTTTGACAATCAAAAGGAGGTTGAAAATATACTTTTTGAAAGTTTATAACTATGCGTACAAAGTCGCGGGCAATACCTAGTTTTATTATATTAGTGCTACGCATATGCCAATAAACGTAAAGTGAAATAGTTGACTCATTATACCACCTCATTTTCAAAAATCTTTCAGAGCGCCTGGTTAATGCGACGCGTGACCAAAATGCTGGCGTGTTTCTGGCTCAACGCATTAGCATTGCCATTCAACGTGGTAATGCCGCCAGCATGTTGGGTACGCTGCCAACTGGTAGTGGGCTTGAGCTTTTGGATTGTCTTTAGACCTTCAACGGTCTATGGGCAGTCTAACTGTATTTGTAGTGTTAGTTTTAGTTTGTATTTTGTTTAGTTAATAAAGGCACTTGCTCATTATATATCATATTATGATTGTATTTAATTTTCAAAGGCAATTATGAAGTAAGAGCAGAGGTTAACCTCTAGTTTTGGCGTAAGAACATCGGTCATGAGTATTAAAGCTTCACCTTGGAGTTGTGGTACATTACTTTCGTACCTACAGCAGTAGTTGAGCACTTCAGAACTTTGTGAGCCGTAAGTGGAATTAATTTAGCGAGAGATACGTTTTAACTAGATAATATAAGATACGTGGTAAGTAGTTTTATATAATTATAAGTTTAGCTAACGTTGAGTCTAGTTCGGGAAGGAGTTGGCAACACCACAAAACTCTAATTTTAAATCGAATCACTTTCATCTTTCGTCATTTTTATGTTTGTTTGTTTACAAGGAAGCTTTTGTTTTTGGTACACAACTGATAGTCTGTGGAATGCGCTATCTGAATGCGCTTTCCGGTAGTTACAATCTGGGTGTCTTCAAATCAAGAGTGAATCGGTTTCTTCTAAGCAATCGTGCTCCATCGTGGACATCAGGTGAGTTGGCGTTCAAATGCAATACTACTACTAGTTAAAAAAATTATGTCTTTCGAGTACATCGAGTATGTCGAGTATGTGTGTGTGTCGTCATAGAATTTCTGACGTAATTTTTACTTTAAAAGAAACCTTAATTCCAAGAGTCATTTAACAGAAACGTTTGAAAAAGCAGGCAATCCATTCGGAAACTATAACAAAATCGAAACAAATGTAGTGCACACCTGTATTTTATATCAAATTATCGTTATGAAACATTGAGTGCGGAACGATTTCCGTGAAAAAACCGACATTGGAGCCGGCGGCAAGATAAAAACGGAAATAAAACCGATATTAATTTAATCGAAGCTTCTCTTCATTAGTTTCAGTTGTGCGGTTGAATGGGCAAACAAATAAAAATGTTTGATCTAGCCAGTTATGCAATTCGAACAATATTCGAATCATTACAATTGGCCGAACTTGCCACGTAAACGCAGCCCTGTGCAATGCACGGAATGCGCATTTAAGCAATAATATTTTTGTATCTGTAGTTCGGAATTGATTTATTTTGTTCTGTTAATTATTATATGGTAATCGGTATGGGTGTTTGTTTTGTTACTGAGCTGGTTTTAAAGCTAATTTGTTTATTCAATAGACTCTCGGGATGCAATTACTCTGATTTTTGCATTTTAATGATTTTAATTATTTTTGTATTTCCTACCACGAAATTTGATTATGAATGTTTTTGGTATCGATTAATTTAAAGAAAACATTCATTTTGAGTTTCAGACACATTAACAGATTCTTCGAATATAAATTAGCATGTAATTATTAGTGTTTGTGTATTCATTTGTGTTTGTTCTATAACTGGGTGTTAATATATATGTGATTATGTATTTAAAACTAAGTATATATATCAGTCTCTGGCAGCCATATCACAAGCTTTGCTTAGTTTGGGGTCAGATGACCGTGTTTGAAAAATGTCCCGAATGTCCAGAATATTTTATATTGTTATTTTTCAATGAGTACATTTTATTTTGCATTCAGAAGGATTTTTATGGGAGCATCATGCTTACACGAAATGTGAATGAATTTCTAATAAAACAGAAATATTTATCCAAAAATCTATCAACATGTTTTTGGTATCCAATTTCGGCTTTCACGTTTAATGTATGGATCAAACCAATGCTATAATTCGAATAAATATTAATCATAAAGTACCATGTTCACGTTTCATGGCAAATTGGGCTTAATGTCGTACCAATCGCGCGAATTCCGACACGCTCCGTAATAAGCCAAGAGAGAGCGCGCATACGTCTGGCGAGTACTTGAGCGAGTCAAGTGCTCCACCGCATTCGTTAGCGGCCGCGTGACGCTCCACTCTCCATCCCACTCTGTCCCACTCCTCAGCTCTTTTCATTAGGAAGTAATTCAGAGTGCCGGGCACTCTTCCGCTTCATTCCTCTACGTTTGTGTGCGGAGAGAGTTCTTGTTGCGACGCTGAATCAGGTGACGCTTTTGTGACTAGATTAAAGAGAACACGTTTTCTTAGTTGTGCCTCGGGACGAGAGCTGTATTCTTTGTAAGCTATATTTAGAATTAAGGTCTCGGTTGGGCGGAATTGTTGCGGCTTTTGTATACGCATGACACTGGCAAAAAACTCCGAGTAAGCATGAGACCACATCTTAAAAGCGTCGCAAATAAAGTGACTAAAAGTCATAGCCTCCGCAAGTTTCGTCTACATCTGTGACTTTTCGCGAAACTAACGCTTGAAAATCTATTCTATTTGTATAGGTAAGTCTTATTAAATCTTAAATGTAGCATTGTAGAAAAGAATGCACAACATTTTATTTTAAAATAATGGTTCGTGCATACGTCGCTTCGCCCGTTCCCGTCCGCTAAAACAGTGTGTAAAAGCAATTTGGTAATGCACTTTTATCTACGTTAGTTGTGTGTAGTGTGCCTTAAGTGATGGTTTCGAGCATGCGGAATCTCAGCTAAGAGGTGCGGACAATAACACCTTGAGTACATTACGTGTTTAAGGCTAGCGTTTTTGTTCAGTGAACGTTTTTCTGTTGAAGACAAAGAATCCACTTTACTGATTAGGCCATTTTTTTTCCAAGATACGAAAACTGGCATTTAGTTTTAATATTTTTGTTTAAGTTTTTACCTACTTAGGACTGATATAATTATTTGAATGTTACAGATTAATGTTTAATATTAAGTTAGTGTGAGGTCATTTAAAATACATTCAATCGTGTTTAATTAACTCGTGGTATTTTGAGGAACCAAAACCAAGCCAACAACAACAATTCAAAGACAAAAAACACGGACAAATTAACAACCATTTTTAAAACACCACGCCGATGCCCTTCGAACTAAAAGTAACTCCCGTCATCTGTTCTTTTTTTTTTTTTTTGGATTCCATAAACACATATACTTTTTATGCAAACCGCTCGGTGTACCATAGACTGCAGTTCTTTTAGGTGTTGCTAACATTAATTATAAACATTCAAACTTGCACCATCAGCTGCGGCCGCCCTCTTGTTGACCTCTGTTCCTGAGCTGTCTATGCAACCATTCTAAGCGTTGGTGACGTCATCTATAATTCTTGCTACATGCTTGCATAATGGATAGAATGCTACATATTGACCGGTCGTTAAACTTTTTGGTAATCTATAATAAATTTTTAAACAGTAAACCATCAAGTGAGGAAGCCTATTAAATTTCAAATACTAACAAAATTACTACTGCCACAATTTTTTTCTAAACTTTGTATATATTTTTCTGAGATCTAAATTTTGCTACTGATAGCGTAATAGTATATAAGAACTTGTGACTCATCGATCGATCATTATAGAAAATCTTTGTCAAGAATGTATCTATGGGTGTCTTCAAATCACGAATGAATCGGTTTCTTCCAGGCAAGCGTGCTCTAGCGTAGACCGCATCGTCGTTCTTAACATCAGGCGAGATGGTGGTCAAACGCAAGCCTATTATTTATATAAAATAAAATAAAACTAGTTCAACAGATTTCATTCATCTTCGTTGAGCCATTACCGAAGTAAGTGATTATAGTATCCTACAGAAACCGTAA
This sequence comes from Agriopis aurantiaria, assembly GCA_914767915.1. NCBI lineage: Eukaryota > Metazoa > Arthropoda > Insecta > Lepidoptera > Geometridae > Agriopis > Agriopis aurantiaria. The sequence goes on along the minus strand of OU611986.1, from coordinate 13,264,237 downwards.
ACTTTCTAGAATAAAATAAAATAAAGGTTACAAACCAGGTTAAAATCTACTTCAATACCAAATTTCACCTAAATATATTTAGTCGTTACGCAATTGAGTGACTAACAATATTACACTATGACTTTCGTATTTATAAAATTTGTGTGATTCTTCATACAATAATATACTCAGATGGTTACTTCTATGGCTAGACCGATATATGAGCGTTTATTTTTAAATTGAATGCATTTTTCAAAGCTGTCGTTCTTAGCTCTGTTTGATCAAAATCTGTCAATTGGTTTATATAAGCTCTTCTCTGAATAAGTCGGGTTTTTTTTCTTCTAAAAGTAATTTCAAGCATTTATTTGCTGCAATACCATGTGATAACTTCGACGATATACTTCAGTGAAATATTAAAAGAAAATAAATGTTTTTCATCAGCTTTATACAATGTTGTTGCAGCTTTCAAAACAAATAAAAATGCTTAGACCAAGTTCACGCACTTAACAGGCAGAATTGCACTCATAAAGGATTGATTCTTATATTGGTGTTGCGAATAACTGTACAATATCAATTAATATATTCGTATCCATTATAATAATTTACAGTGGCAAGTAATGGAAAAGTAAAAGGACATTTAACATCAAAAGGCCTTACGAGGCAGAACTTAATCCCGGCAATTACACTAATGATTACATAACACCAGGGACATGAAACAAAATATAAACAAAGGCATCTAGAGTCGCGTGAGTTGACCCTTGTGCCTAGAGGAGGACTATTAAGTAGGGTCGGTTCACTTAAAATTACCCCAGGGATTTCAAACCCCGATTTACTGGACACAGAATGAGCAATAAAAATATAATTACATTGTTTTACTCCGAATTAACGAATAATGTACGAAAAAACCGAGAAAATTACGTATTTACGACGAGAATCGGATCTAAATTACACTTTTGGGGGCATTATTACAAAATGGCGTATTACTTAAAACACTCCGCGGACGTGACAGTATTAAGGATTTTCTTTAATGTCAGCAAATAAATAGCGAGGGAGGTCGCGTTATCTTCTCTTTTCATTATAACGAACACCACCCAGGGTCTATTACATTAAAATCATGTTAATTACTTGAGTAAGGCGCAGGTGTATGCGGGCCGAGTCCTAGTCACACAAAGCCTCTGTCGACTGCATAAAGCGTGTATATTTACGCAAAAAGCATATCGCTCGGATCAATCGCGCGTTTATCGCCGGACAAAATCTGTTGCGCGTGTGTAAAGCACGTACCACGAGCGTTATCGCGCCGGCGATCGCGAAGCGAACGATATTAGTACCATTCGTCTTTGTCGTACCGTTTCCTAATTTGAATAATCGTTGGTGAGAATGCAGAGTGATTTGCCGCAGCGAAGGATGGATCCGACGATTGTAACGCTTTCTACATTTTATTCCCCCTACTAGCACGCCGTTAAGGCAGAGAGAAAATTGCGCAAAGAAAAACAAGAACGATAATTCAGTAGCACAAAGGGAGAACGGAAAAATGCGAAGTGTGAATTTTCTCATTACGCCACAAATCAACTGTTAAAACAAATATTTAAAAAGAGAAAGGAATTCGCAGACTACAAAACGCTCCTCATCCCTGGCTACTGGCAAATGCGAAATCCGATTTAATTTATTTTTATCGCGGGGCTTTATAATTTCATTTTCGCACTTTCCATTTCGAGAGAACGCCCGCGCCGCGGACTGCCGCTCTATCCGAATGAGATCTCCCCGAAATCAGGTACAAAAGAACGATAATGAACGCTCACTGCTTGCTACGTAATCTAAATTATTATACGAGTCGAAATTCTTACTTGGCAGCGAAAGAAATCGACTTTATCTCGGCCAACGGGAGATGTTTAATAAAATTAAAATGTCGGAGCAAGCCCCTTTTCGATGTTTACGGTAGCTTTCTAACAGTATTTCGATTCTAATTTTGCTTCGTCTAAAGAAAAACGCTTCACTAGTCTCCACTCGCTCGGTAGTAAAGGAATCAAAGACTAGAAGCGTACTTCTCTGTATTATTGTTACTCTTTGCAATTTTTTTGTCTTTTATCAATTGTAAGTTATTTCTTGTAAGATTAATTGAAGTGCTGGTATACAAAATGTAGTTCCAGACGTGTCAGTTCTATATCAATAAACTGTCTCGCAGCAAGACGAAAATAGTTGTTACTTTTAGCCTGAAAGTAGGTAGCGATGTCACGTCTACTTCTAGCCATCACAGAGATTGAAGAATGCAAGGCGCGAGAAACTTTTATGTTCCGAAAATACGCGGTGCTTCGGCCCACAGCTCGTCGGCGCCGCACATCGATTCCACCCTCTGCCCTCACCGCTAACTCTATTTTTCCACTTCCTTTTCCCTGCCAACCGTACGACTGACTTGTATTAACTTCATAACTTGTTAAACACAACTTTCAGAAATATGAGATAAGAGCCCTGGAGAGATTTGAAAGAAATGTTACAGACGGCGGGTCTACATTACATTCCGGAGAGTCACTTAAGGTTTTTCGACGACAACGTATCGCATTACCGACGAAGAACGCTCCGTATTTTATTTAATAAGAGGTCGTGGGGATAATGGCAGATGATGTCCGGGTCGCGCTCTAAAATATAATCCGGCTAGAAAAGTCGTCTCCTGAAATAGCAGTTTCGGTAATCTGGAGTCGTCACATCAGTGAGTTGAGCTGTAATTAGGCAAATGCACCATGTAACATGGCTCGGAGCCACGAGAGGCCCGCTGCCGCCTCCGCGCCGTAGCACTGTTCCCACTAATGATTATATAACCGTGATTTTATTATACAATTAAATTTTAAACGTTCCTAAAATTGTACGGTACTCTATTTCTACGGAGCGTGGCAAGCTTTAAAAAGTGTTTCTCGAGCAAAGGTAGACATTTAAATATAATTGCAAACAGGGTTAAATCTGGCGTAACATAGTCATCGTAAAGTCTATATAAGAAAAACATGAAGCTATTAGCAGATGAAACATAACGCAGTGCAGTGATGTAACGATGGAATATGAAAAAAAACTTTGTTTTAAGACGAATCTTACAGAGGTTAAAATGTAGCCGTATTGCAACTCCACCGGCGCACTCAGTTTATAAAGCACCTTATTCGAAATAACAACGTGACCCGCCGCGGATGTCTAACTTAAATAAGATTTAATATTCCTATCCGGCAGGAAACTTCTTGAAGGAGCGTGTGTAATCAAAATCTGCAGTGAGAAACTTTCTACGGGAATCTCAGAGCAATTGCAGACCCAGCTCGCTTTGCCGGTAAAAAGTGAAATGAACTTGTCGCTTAAAACTAATTTCATTCCCGACTTTCGTGTTAGAATAGTTTTTGCGTGTTTTGCACTTTTTCCATCTTAACTTGTTCACAGTTTAAAAATCAATTCCTTAGAGCTCCGAAAGGGCAAGTTGTAAGGTGTTTACTTCGTGCCAGCGGCGTCTACGTTTCGATGTACACGAAACTCAAACCTTTCCCGCTCGCTGCTACAGTTTTCTTTTCGAAATTAACTAAGTTGAGACGAAATATTTGCAAAAGAGTTCCTTTATCACAAAAAGAGTGTACCCTCACAAAACCTTTGTTACAGGTTATAGGGCCATGGTTTTTTATAAAATAAAAAAAAGTGAAATTGGTTAACTTCTTACAAAGTTATGTCGTGCAACTTTTCATCTACGGTTACGTGCACAGAAGAGAAAAAAAAATCTACTTCTCTTTTCTGTGGTTACGTGCGATAAACAATTTTACTGCCAATTTAAATTTTGTTAATCTGGTGCCAAGTTTTTTCTTGAAATAATAAGCAAGTGCTTCCTTAGAGTGCGCCATCAGATAAATCCGTGCAATAGAAAAAAAAAACTATTAAACGTGACCAAGTACGTTTGTGACAGAGCGAACGGAGTGGCCCTTGTCCTTCAAGAGCGCAATTAGTTCGCTTTTTGCTGCACTCAGACGCTTTGAGTAATGATTGGACGTTGAGCGCGAGCGAATTGTGGTTGTTTACGCCAGCTACTAACGCTGATTTATCGCCGAGGTCGACACTTGAATAAAACTACACGAAATCATAATTACACCGCCGTTTAATATCAATATCTCGCGATCTAACACGATAAGGCCGCTATAAAAGTTTATCACGATTAAAAACACCAAGTTGCTTTCATTACAGGAAAAGACAGGGTACCATTAAGCGCACTAACAGAGAATTGCATCCATATCATGCAAATGTGTAGGCTTGGTTAAACTTGGCACCAAACACGCGCTCTCACGATCCTGGAAATCTGTGCTGTATCTGTGTTGTTGTATGCTTATCGGCTGTGATTCATTCCTTCGTACACTTGAGGACAGTCTACACAAACATTATGTGAATGCGTGGCGATGTTACTTAGTAACAACGCGCCACAGACTTCATTTTATATTGCGGATAAGGACGCTCATATGTCCCAGGGATTCACTGACGCTTTGTCGAGGGAGAAAAGAATGGCTCGTGATGAGAAATGTGCTGGAATAATTTATCTTTGGGTTAGTTTAGGGAATGACGCTTGTCTCCGGCAGAAACACGCGGATGACGGCTTACTTCTAATTCAGGGACGCGTTTCCGAAAGAGATAAAGCGTTGCGCTTGAATAACTGAATAAAAACGATGACTTGCTAAGTCGCGAGCGATATTATTGAGAATCGAACAACACCTATGTGGATGGAAAACAATAGATAAACAGGCAAATGCAGTGTTTTTCATCTGGGATCAAGGGACATATAGATCAAGCCCACCTGGCATTTAAAGCTGAAGATGTTGAAGAGACGCTATAAAACACGGCAAGAGTTATTGGCGTACCGTTAGCGCTTAGAAAAAAGTTAGTACTACTAACCGACCTTAGATAATATTCTGTTAATTTCTTTAATAAGAAAAAAATTCACCGTTTCAAAAATCTTTAAATAATAAATAAATAAATATTCGGGAAATTTTTGCACACACGGTCACCTGACCCCAAACTAAGCAAAGCTTGTGATATGGCTGGCGCCTGGTTAAGAGGGGGCAACCGAAATTTTATGCTAATTTGCCATGATATTCTAACTAAACCAAATATCCGATCACCGTAATAATTGATATATGTGAATTTTCAATTCATTTTCTTTCCGCCATTAAGACAGAAACATAATAGCAAGATATTTACTCGATACTTTAATGTTTTGAAAATGGTGCCTTTTTGCTAATTTTTTTGATTTTACTTGGAAAGTACTTCAGTTACATATCTAAAATAAATACTCACCGAAGGAAAATATAGTTTGTTTTCCAGTGTTAAGACAAAATTTACCTAGATTAATTAGTACTCTCATAATAAATTATATTCGATTTGAGACTTACGTCCTTTAGTTCTAAGCAACTATTCGGTCAAACGGCAAGTCCGATATTCAGTCTTATTCTGTTGCGCTTTGCATCTAAATAGCGAAACATGCTCCGTTTAACCTCAGTACCGCACTGTGCCTCAACGGGGAAGGACGCACGCGCTTGCTTTTCGCCTTGGTTTTATCTTCCGAGTGCGATTATATCAACACCTACTGTATTTTCAAACAAAGGATAATAAAAAAAATCGATGGCTCGAACGCGACCACTTGATGCGGCTACCAAGTGGTGACAATGACCTTAGAGCACAGACTAGGTAAAGCTACTACGAAAAAATAACATAGATACAAATAAAATGGATACGACTAGGCCCTAACGAATCCATTATTATGTATGCTCAGTAATATAACTATTAGAGTCGGAGTGTTTCTTTGTGACAGACAAACAGACAGAGAGAGAGAGAGAGACGGAGAGAAGCAGAGAGAGAGAGTCAGAAAGATAAAACTAAAAATTAAATGACATTATAAAATAATTTAGATTCATTATAATTTTATAAAATTAAAATTAAAAATCATTTAAATTAATGTGATGGTTAATTTGACTTGAGAGTTCCATCCACATTTTCTCACGTTTTTACGAGAAGCGGCTTTCTGCAAAAGGAGGAAGGTTCTCAATTTTAACAGACAAAAAATAGCTTGGTAATAATGGAAGCAAAAAAACATCTTCTAATAAAAAAATATTTAAATGTGGAAAGTCAAACAATAGGTACTTATGTTTTTAACCGACTTCAAAACAGGGGCAAGGTTCTCAATTCAACCGGTATAAAAAAATACTAGTCGAATTGAGGACCTTCCTCCTTCTTTGAAGTCGGTTAAAAACATAAGTACCTACTGTTTGACCAGTTGGGTTGGCTCGGGTATGTGCTGGTAAGGGGAAATGCACAATACACTAGCGGGACTACTTACCTTAGTCAAAGTCAAATACTACTTACCTTTTTATCCGACTTCAAATAAGGAGGAAGGTTCTCATTTACCTTAGAGTACCTTCAATTCGACCAGTATTTTTTTATACTGGTTGAATTGCAGTCCACCACTGCGGTGCAACAATGCGGTGCAACACTGCGTTGCAACACTGCGGTGCAACAGTGTGCTGCAACAGTGCGGTGCAACAGTGTGGTACAACAGTGCGGTACAACAGTGCGGTACCATCTTTAAATATTTTGAATCAGTAGCATAAAATACGAGTTTCTCAGATCAAACGCTAGGTGGCACCACCAGTATTTCAGCAAAGTGAAGTTATATCAAAAAATAAATAGCTATTTTTGAATATTTTGAACTAATTGGTTGGAAACATAGGTGAGTTTTTTTTTGAGGATTAGGTGAGGTTTTGCGTGATTTGCGTCCAATACTAGATGAGAGCATTTATATTTCAGAGAATCTTGACTTGTATCGTAAAATATTTCTGCCATCCTTGCATATTTTAAATCAGTAACGGTGATTATAGATTGTTCAGTTCTAATACTAGAAGACATCTTCAATATTTCAGTGAAGACGTTAAATCAGAAAATATTTCAGCCATCCTTGAATATTTTAAGTCTGTGGCATCGATTAATGGCTGCTGAGGTCTAAAGCCAAACGACGGCACCAATATTTCAGAGATTTTGAGAAGTAGCTTCACTAACGAAATTTCTTTATTTAATTCAAATCCGAAAATATTTTGACCATCACTACATATTTTGAGTTTTATTCAGTGGTAAATGATTTCACAGGGTGAGTATTAGGGAACTAACGCAGTATTTTTCATACATTTTGGGTAATGAGAAGCCACAGGCAAACCACGGCAAAACTTATCTCAGATGGCGCCACCTTCGCTGGTGCTGTCATTTGTGGCTTATTTGAGGTTATAAACATTGCTCTTGAATGAAACAATAAAAATAAACTTTGCCTTTAAACAGTAATATGTTTCTTATATTTCAGAGAATCATGACTTGTATCGTAAAATATTTCTGCCATCCTTGCATATTTTAAATCAGTAACGGTGATTATAGATTGTTCAGTTCTAATACTAGAAGACATCTTCAATATTTCAGTGAAGACGTTAAATCAGAAAATATTTCAGCCATCCTTGAATATTTTAAGTCTGTGGCATCGATTTATGGCTGCCGAGGTCTAAAGCCAAACGACGGCACCAATATTTCAGAGATTTTGAGAAGTAGCTTCACTAACGAAATTTCTTTATTTAATTCAAATCCGAAAATATTTTGACCATCACTACATATTTTGAGTTTTATTCAGTGGTAAATGATTTCACAGGGTGAGTATTAGGGAACTAACGCAGTATTTTTCATACATTTTGGGTAATGAGAAGCTACAGGCAAACCACGGCAAAACTTATCTCAGATGGCGCCACCTTCGCTGGTGCTGTCATTTGTGGCTTATTTGAGGTTATAAACATTGCTCTTGAATGAAACAATAAAAATAAACTTTGCCTTTAAACAGTAAAATGTTTCTTGACAGTGGCGAATCTCAGAAAAAAGTTAATGTTTCCTTAGCTGGTAAAAAAGCGAATCTTTTGGCAAGGTAGGTATGCAATAAAATTATCAATCACTGCGTTGCAACACTGCGGTGCAACAGTGCGTTGCAACACTGCGGCGCAACAGTGCGATGCAACACTGCGTTGCCACACTGCATTGCAACACTGCGTTGCAACACTGCGTTGCAACACTGCGGTGCAACACTGCTTTACAACACTGCGGTGCAACACTGTGGACCAAGTAGACAGAGACACTAAGATTATACAAGTCGCATTGAGAACCTTCCTCCTTATTTGAAGTCGGATAAAAAGGTAAGTAGTAATACCTACTGTTAGACCGGCCGGGTTGGCTCGGGTAGGTACTGGTAGGTCAAACAGTAGGTATATTAGGCCGACTTCAAATAATGAGGAAGGTGTTTAGTGTAATATCAAAGCAACTAATAATATTTGCGAAAAGTTTCGTAACAATGGAACTAGATGGCGCTGGCGTCGATTTAGATCGCGCAAACGTTTCATTCGTAAGAATCACCACTAGTTTCTAATGTTATTTGATTTGAGAGTTTCTTTAAAGTACGTTAAAGTTTTGGCAATACACAATTGTCTGTATCCAACGGTGTTTCATTTATATCCCGCACGCTCTCTGTCTCTGACTGAGGATTGGAAGGTTGAAATTCTTCCATGGTCCTTCGAGCCGGATGAGTAAGGCGGACGTTTTTGCTGTGCAAAGCACTTGGAATAGTGGTGGGTCGCCACTAGCAGTGCTCATCGTACGCGGGCCTCAGTTGTGAGGTTTACGCTGCGACTGGTTGGAGCGGTGTCGTGCAGAAACCGTGCCTGTCTGCAGCCAAGACTGGTGCAGAAGATCGGGAAGTGCAGTTCCGTCCACCGAGGAAGCAAAACGTGACGTCAGCGCTGTGAAGACAAATTGACGTCTTCGAGGCAACGTCATCATAAGAAGTTGTGACGTCACAACAACAACGTCACACATCGGAAGCAGCAGTGAGTGAGGTTTACCAGGAAAATTTGTGAGTACATTTTAATTTTGTGTTTAACATTGTTGCGCCCTCTATCGGGAAGTGAAGTAATCATTTTCATCGACTTAGAAGAATCAAACAGTTTTGGACTTTAAATTTTAAATAGAATACAGGACTTGTAAAAATTTGTGTGCATGCTTTTAGACTTAGAATAATTTAAGAAAAAGTGTTCCGACGGGGAATCCACGCCCGTTTTCCGTCCCAGTATGCATATTCTCAAACACTTGTAAAATTTTTAGAAATTTTTTGGGACTTGTATTTTTTTTCGGTTTTAATATCAAAGTTTAAGTTCGAAGTTTGTATTGTGTGGTTCAACACTAACTTCACTATGTCTTCCGTCAGTTTAATCAAGGCTCAACTTGACTACTTGACTAGAATAAATAAAGCATATGATAATTATAAGAAATCGCCAAGAGACCGTCTAGTCAAGGAATCCTATCATGCGACTAGATTAGAGATACTGGGAGAACAGTGGAAAGTTGCTGTTGAGAACCATAAAAAATTACAAAGTGAAGAAAATGAGGTCATCCTTGAGCATAAATATTTTAAACAGGACGTGTTTGAAGATATTGAAGAGGTCTACACTTGTTACAAGTCAGATCTTAAAGAGGCTTTGTCTGCCCTTAGAACTACTTCAATGACTTCCAACACATCCAATCAACATGTGAACAGCTCAAGAACGGAAACTACTGTAAGGCTTCCAAAAATCACTATCCCAACATTTTCCGGGACTTATTCAGAGTGGCAAACATTTAGGGATTTATATGTATCACTGATTCATCAAAACGCATCATTAGATAATGTGCAGAAGATGCACTATTTAAAATGTCATCTCTCTGGTGAGGCGGAGCAGCTTTTGCGGCATGTTCCAATCACATCAGCCACATACCAAGAATCTTGGTTGTTATTAAATAGTAGATACAATAATAAGAGGTTTTTGGCCGGTAGTCTACTGAAGCGTTTTATGGAGCAGTACAGCGTCAAACTAGAGTCATCCAAAGCAATTAAAGATGTATTAGATACAACCAATGAAACGTTAAATGGCTTGAAAAATTTGGGCATCGATGTAGGTACATGGGATGTCATAATCATCTACATCATTTGCACGAAGCTCGATCCTGAAACACGCAAGCAATGGGAGGTTAAAATAAGTGTCTCAGACGACCTTCCCACCCTGCAGCAAATGCGAGAATATTTAGAGTCGAGATTTCGGTCACTAGAATTTTTGGACAAACCAAAGTCGACCCCAAGTTTTTCAAAGCCAAAGGTAATGCACACAGTTGCTACTGACGCTGCAACATCAAATTCTTGCCCGTTCTGTGACCGGGATGGTCATAAAATTGCAAATTGTAAAGATTTTTCCAAATTAGATTATTATGCTCGTCACAAATTCGTTCAAACCTCGAGACTTTGTTTCAACTGTTTGGGTCGAAACCATACAGTCAACTCATGTTCATGTTCCACCAAATGTCACGTCTGCAACAACAAACATCATTCTTTACTTCATCCTAAATCTAATCCGAAGAAAGAGACGCGTACTTCTGGTTTGCCTAAACCTGAAGTAGCAGTAATGACAACATCGTCTGAAACTCCACCACCTTCGAATGTCGTAGCACATTTTTCAAAGGAAACAGTACCCAATCAAGTACTGTTAGCCACCGCTCTTGTTCAATCACCAGCAAGGAACGGTAACATGCGGTTACTTAGAGCCCTTGTGGACCAGGGGTCACAAGCGTCGTTTATTACAGAAGCAGCCGTGCAATTGCTCGGCCTCAGCAAAACACCCACCAGAAGTGTTATATCTGGTTTGGGAGGCAACAAGGATACTTTGGCGTCAAAGTATGTTGTAGCCATGAAGGTCCAATCACGTCACGATCCTGCGTTTCAAATTGAAGTACATGCGCACGTCTTAGGTGCCATTACGAGCTTACTTCCAACTGAGAAAATCGTGAGCATTGATTGGCCTGAGCTAACACAGATCAGCCTGGCTGATCCCCAATATGATACACCAAACAAAATAGACATTTTGTTAGGCAGCGACGTGTACGGTCGCATAATAAGAGAAGGATTGATCAAGAGTCCTAATGGTGCTATTGTTGTACAAAACACAGCCTTAGGATGGGTTTTGACTGGTCCCACACATCAATTGGAAAATGATCAAGCCCTCTCACAAACTAATTGCCATCATAACGTCATCACGAGTATGCACGCTCACGTGGACGATAATGAATTGTTGAAACAATTTTGGCAATTAGAGTCCGATTCCTTCGGAACGAAGATGCTCACCCAGGAAGAGCAGTTGTGCGAAGAGTTTTATAGTAAAACAACGCGCAGAGACTCTACTGGACGTTATATTGTACGTCTTCCCTTTCGTGAGCATGACCCTCAATGCAAGTTTCAAAACTCAAGAGATATTGCGGTTAAGAGACTTCACCTTCTTGAGCGTCGGTTCAAGAAGAACCCGGAAATCAAAGCAAGTTACTCTGATGTAATGCACGAATACATGGACCTTGGTCACATGGAATGTATAACTGGCCAAGACGACAAGCTATGCGAGAGTGTGTATCTACCACACCACGCCGTTATACGCGAAGATAAGACCACGACCAAGGTCAGAATCGTGTTCGATGCATCTTGCCAAGGAAATCATGGAGTATCTTTGAATGATGCATTGATGGTTGGCCCCACGTTACAGGAAGACTTACGTCACATCATAATGAGATGGCGCATACATCCTATCTGCCTGAGTGCAGACATAGTAAAGATGTACCGTCAGGTCATAGTCAGCAAACAGGACGCAGACTTCCAGCGACTCGTATGGAGAGACGATCCCGAATCTGAAACAAAAGATTATAGATTAGAGAGAGTTACATTCGGCACGGCGTGCGCTCCTTACCTGGCTGTGAAGACGCTGCAGCAGTTGGCTATCGACGAAGGCGAAGAGTTTCCTGAAACAGCAAAAAGGGTTAAAACAGATTTTTATGTCGATGACTTACTTACAGGATGTGAAACAGTGACTGAAGGAATTAAGATTTATCAAGATATGAAAGAGTTGTTAAGTAGAGGAGGATTTGACTTACAAAAATGGATAACTAACAACAAGGATTTAGCAAATGTTATGATGGAAAGAAAGGGAACAGAGGGTAAAAAAGTAGACATAAAGATGAATGAGATAGTGAAGGTACTAGGAATCACCTGGGACAAAGAATCAGATTCTTTCCATTACTCGGTGCAACTTCCTGATCTGCAAGACACTTTCACGAAGAGAAAGGTTATTTCGGACATTTCACGTCTATTTGACCCCTTAGGATGGGTCGCGCCTTGTGTCGTCGTGGCAAAGGTGATGATTCAGAAACTCTGGTTAGCTGGAATAGACTGGGACGACGAATTACCTGATGATCTGTTAAAGGAGTGGCTCACTTACCGATCAGAACTGGTTAATGTTCGGGACATTTCTATTCCGAGATGGATTGAGGCTAAATCGGATGATGTTGTTAGCGAGCTTCATGGATATTGTGACGCATCAATTTCTGCGTATGCAGCAGCAGTCTACTTGAGAACAGTTGATGCTGCCAGCAATGTACACGTCAATCTTGTTGCTGCAAAAACTAAGGTTGCTCCAACCATGCAAGTCTCAGTGCCTCGTCTCGAATTGATGGGAGCAGTTTTACTGTCCAAGTTACTCACAGAAGTAGCTAGTGTGTTGAGCATTGACAGCTCAAATATTCATGGATGGACTGACTCAACAGTGGTTTTGGCATGGCTCAGTAGTCACCCAAGTCGTTGGTCGACTTTCGTAGGCAACAGGACTTCCGAGATCTTGTCAAGACTTGACAACACACAGTGGGCACATGTCCGATCCACGCAGAATCCTGCAGATATTGCATCCAGAGGCAGTACACCTTTGGAACTGGCTCAGTCTAGCCTGTGGCTGCAGGGTCCTGCATGGCTCAAGGACTCAACTATAGAATATACAAGACCGCAATCGGTCTCTACGGACTTGGAACAAAGAAAAGTCAAAGTTCATTTGACGATGGACTTACCAAATGAAGATCCTTTTTGGACAAGATTTTCATCCTTGCGAAAATTGATTCGCATTGTTGCGCTTTGCCGAAGATTTTTGAAGGTGAAGGATGTCAAAAGGAATCTTCATAAGTTTGAACCTTTTATCACGAGTACAGAACTCAACGTTGCTCTTGACGTCTGCATTCGGCAATGTCAAACCTTGGAGTTAGAAGAAAAAAGCAGACTGAAACCTTTGAACCCTTATCATGACGATCAAAGACTCTTGAGAGCTCAAGGGAGAATCCAAAATGCAGATCTTCCTGAATATACGAAACATCCTGTTATTCTTCCTCACAAGAGTCACTTCACAAATCTGATTGTTGATGATGCTCACCAGAAAACACTGCATGGTGGTCCCTTGTTAATGCTCAACTATTTACGTACGAAATATTGGATCGTGTCCGCTAAGAGTTTAGTAAAAAATCACGTACGTAAATGTGTTACATGTGTTCGCAATTCAGCAACAACGAGGAACCAACTCATGGGGCAGTTACCGTTGGCCAGAGTTACTCCTGCTCGTCCTTTTCTGCAAAGTGGTGTAGATTTTGCCGGACCGATAAATATCCGAATGTCCAAGGGTCGTGGCAATCGATGCTACAAAGGTTATATCTGTCTCTACGTCTGTATGGTTACCAAAGCTATACATTTGGACGTCGTCAGTAGCCTTACTTCAGAAGGATTCATCGCATGCTTCAAGCGCTTCGTAGCTCGAAGAGGCCACGTCAGTCATATTTGGAGTGACAATGGTACTAATTTTGTGGGTGCATCAAAAGAGCTCCAAGCAATTGTTGACCCACAAGTATCATCCATAGCTGTAGACATTCGGGAGTGGTTGAGCAACAATAGTGTCACGTGGCACTTCATCCCCCCTCACGCCCCGAGTCACGGAGGGTTATGGGAGGCTGGCGTGAAATCAACCAAGTTCCATCTGAAACGAGTTACAAAGGATTCAAGTCTCACCTTTGAAGAGATGACAACGGTTTTGTCGCAAATTGAGGCCTGCCTATTCTAGGCCATTGTCTGTGCTTCCAGATAATCATTCACCCCTCACTCCAGGGCATTTCTTAATTGGAGAGCCATTGGTTGTTGTCCCCGACCATAACTATGAGCAGAGCAACATGTCTTCTTTAAGAAGGTGGCAACTGGCGCAACGAATGGTGCAGAGTTTTTGGCGTAGGTGGTCCGATGAATATTTAGTTCACTGTTTGCAGAGGTACAAATGGTCAAAATTGACACCTGAACCTACAATCGGAGACGTAGTTCTCATCAAGGAAGACAACCTTCCTCCAGCTCGTTGGTTGTTAGGACGAGTTGTGACCAAGCATCCAGGCTTGGATAATATTACTAGAGTTGTTACTCTGAAGTGTGAAGGATCTCTCATCAAGAGACCTACATCAAAAATTTGTGTTCTCCCTGTTACAGAATAGGCTCTGTGTATAATTAAGTTTGTTAAAGCCTAGTTTCATAGCTTCAAGGCTCCACACCCCCTTGACCTCATGGTGGGCGGTGTGGTAGTAGTGGTTGCTGGTAGTGAAGAACGTTTAGTGACGTTCTTGGTAGGCGGAATGTTTAGTGTAATATCAAAGCAACTAATAATATTTGCGAAAAGTTTCGTAACAATGGAACTAGATGGCGCTGGCGTCGATTTAGATCGCGCAAACGTTTCATTCGTAAGAATCACCACTAGTTTCTAATGTTATTTGATTTGAGAGTTTCTTTAAAGTACGTTAAAGTTTTGGCAATACACAATTGTCTGTATCCAACGGTGTTTCATTTATATCCCGCACGCTCTCTGTCTCTGACTGAGGATTGGAAGGTTGAAATTCTTCCAGAAGGTTCTGTGAAGGATGATGATGATATTTTTTAGTAAATTGAATTGAATGGAATGGAATTGAATTGCATTGCATTAAATTACATTAAATTAAATTAAATTAATCATACTTAAATAGATATTAACAACCAGGTATACTCGTAGAACAAACACAAAATGTTCATCACATTAATTTTGTCCTAGATGGGAATCGAACCCACGCCCGAAGCTCAGAAGGTAGGTTCACTACCAACTGGACCAACGGGCTTTCGGGTATTTCGTTTCGCGTGTTTCGTTTAGTATAGTATAGCATAGCGTAGC
This sequence comes from Agriopis aurantiaria, assembly GCA_914767915.1. Taxonomy (NCBI): domain Eukaryota; kingdom Metazoa; phylum Arthropoda; class Insecta; order Lepidoptera; family Geometridae; genus Agriopis; species Agriopis aurantiaria. The sequence goes on along the minus strand of OU611986.1, from coordinate 13,249,124 downwards.
GTAGCATAGCATAGCATAGCATTAGTTTAGTTTAGTTTGATTTAATGTTTAACGATCTCTGACTCTCTGTCTCAAGCGTAAAATTTTAATTTGAAAATTAATTTAGGCAATTTCAATTTAATTTATATAATTTATTAATTTTATATTGATATTGTAGAAAACTTAAAAATTAAGTTTAAAAATATACAACAAACACAATTTTGAAAATTGAAATAAACAATTTACGGTTTTGCGCGCCGCGACCGAACCCAGCTAATCGCCAAAACGCCAACATTATGCTTATCCTGTGTTTATTACTCCTTGCCGCATGACGAGTTCGACTACGCGAGTTATGTGTACTGGAGCTGCGCGCGACTGCCGCGCTGCCGTGGTTGTGTTTCACACTAATGCGGGTGATGCGAGACGCGCGGGTGAAATCAGAAATTTTCCTCGCTTTATACGCACTCTTAATGCAACGCGTGACCAAAATGCTGGCGTGTTTCTGGCTCAACGCATAAGCATTGCCATTCAGCGTGGCGTGGCAGGCGTGGCATGGCGTGGTAGCCAGCAAGTTGAATACGCTGTCAACTGGTAGTGGGCTTGAGCATTTGCAGTCTAACTGTTCTTGTAGTGTTAGCTTGTATTTTGTATAGTAAAAAATGGCACTAGCCTGTGTTAAAAATATAATTTTAGAAAGACACTTGATGCTGATTTGGAACATACCCAGTAGAGATTATGCACCGGTTGAGGTTTCATCTTCAGTATTTTGTGCGTAGATTCTTTTCTGTTTCACCGTTTTTATTACGTACTCTGAACTTACAAAGAAATAGTTAGGCTAGCTGTTAAAAGGTTTTATTGGTTAACCTTCGGTGTGTGCGAGTCATAAAATTGATTCGCGACCAAAAGAGCGTACGTAGCTACAGATATATAACTATATCACGTGTAACAGAAGCAAATTTGTCCTGCACAAGGATATAAAATGAAGGATATAGCACAAATTTATCGATAAATTGTGGAAATCTGGGTATAATAAAATATTTTCTATTGAATATTGTATGAAAAGAGTTTTACGGGTCTCACTCATTTCACTCCATTTTATCACCAACCTTTTTATGCAGGACCGGTATATATCGGAATACGTAATAGGTACCGTAAATGGACGTTATTAGTGATGTTACTCGGAACTTACCTGAAACGAATAAAAAAAACATGGTAAAATATTTTACTACACAATATTATGTAGTTACTTCATACGTATGGACGTCATTTGAAACGAAAATACAAATTTACTGCATAGAATATATGTGTTCCTATAAACAACGTATCCGATATTTGGAAACAACAGTAAATTGTACAACGAGTGCATAAAACAAGCCAATATTTTTTTCATTTCGTTTCATATATTACCCTGATTTATGGGTATCATTAAAGACCCAGGCAAACTATAATAATAATATCCTTTATGAAATGTATTATAAACTGAACTTTTTTTTAAAACAATTTTATGCACTAGTAGCAGTAGTGCATAAAAATATTTACAATATTTATTTAAAATGTTCATAGAAAAAAAGTTCGTCTATACGTATGACTAGTATATAAACGTATAGACTGTTATGCACTAAAGAATAGAAAACAGTTTAAGTCCACTTAAACCGGGCATAAACAAGGATTTTACGAGAATGAAGGGGAAAAAACATATTATGCAGTGCATAAAATTTAAATAAAGAAAATTTACGAAAGAGGAAGGATTTTTATGGACGTTATGCCCTGCATTAAGCTGAATGCGCAGCTGCTAATGATGATACCGGCAAAATTAAATTTTGTAAATAGTTTTTTTTCCTATACAAATCAACAAAAATTAACCCAGCCATCAAAGGCTTATTACTCGCTTTTATATTAGCTTCAAACTTCCAGATGCCTGTTTCAGGGCTAGTGAGAGATTCCTCCTCATCCCACTAGTAAGTAGGTGTACGGGTATTGAGGTATTAACCCTCATCCCACTGGTGGGTTGAGTTGGTGGGTGCACGGGTCGTGCTTCTTTTTAACCGACTTCAAAAAGAGAGGAGGTTATCAATTAGAAAGTATGTTGTTTTTTTCTTTGTCTATGATGACTTCGTTTACCCAGTAACCATTTCTAAATCTAACATAAATCTACTGTCATTTCATTTGTTAAAATCAGTTGCAGCGTATTAGAAAAAAAAATCTGCATGACGTATAGTATCTTAAATCAGTTTGTCGGCAGAAATATAGGCACCGTCACCGCTTTATAGTTGATATTTTGAAAACTCGTATGAAGTGCTTTGATTCCACTTTTACTGTGCGAACTGCTAGTCTGTGGAATGCGCTGCCTGAATGGGTGTTCCCTGATAGCTACAATCTGGGTGTCTGCAAATCACGAGTGAATCGGTTTCTTCTAGGCGTAGACCACATCATCGCCAGCAAGCGAGAAGGTGGTCAAACGCAAGCCTATTGTTTATAAAAAAACGTTTATTTTTCTTAACACATAACAATACATTTAGAACAATTGTTGCACCAAAAAAACAGTTGGTTTGACTTGATGCTAACATTCACCGCGCGTTCATAAAAAAACAAAGATAAAAACAGTTCATACTTCATATTTCATACATATTTATTTAGCAAGGAAGCAGCTGTATGTCATTGCTTAACCTAAGTAACTATGAAATGCGTCCCAATAAACTTAATAACCTCAGTTTGGCTTTGCCGTTATTGAGTAAATATATGTTTAACCAAATATCACATGTTTAATTTCTAATTTCCGGAGTCTCAGGTAGGACTTGCAGAGCGATAGACAGCAATTAAAACGGTTAATACCCCGTTGATCAGATTGGAAGCGGCGCAGACGACGCCGGCCGCTCCCCCAAGCCTACGACCGAATTCACTTAATTTACCGCTCGCGTTGAAGCCCCGCTAAAACTTTACGCACTTAATAAACTCCGAGTCAAATTAAAATACCGTCGGTTTAGTAACAATCGTGTTGGAACGCCGTCAACTCTTTCCCCGTCAAGTTATTAATAAGAGACACGCCTCAGTCGCCCTGATTTATCTACGGACTACAAAAATAATGACAGTGGGTCGTGGTTAATTATAATTAGCCAGTAGATGATTACATTAGCTGTCAGTCATATTTACAATCGTGCCATTCCACTCTTTCCTACCGTGTGATTGCAAAATTGCGGTACAAAATGCGTTAAGAAGCAAAATGAACGAAGAATCTTAAAAAAACATTCTTGACTAATCACTATAGAAAAAAAAATCGTGAAAGCAAACACAAAATTGCCAAAGAGTGCACAGTACTGTCAAACTATGTAACGGGCGAGAAAGACTACACGGTTTACGTTTAAGCTTAATTATGAGTTATCTTAAAGGCGACTGAAACATCATCATCAACATGATTAAGACCTCCGTTTATATCACTCTCCCCGGTCTTTCGGTCTCTTATTAAAACATAGGCATGAATAATATAACTCAGCAAGTAGAACGTATCCACTTGCGTCTGTAATGGGAACCAGTCGAAGCCAGCGCGAGCGAGACGGCGTCATTGCGATTGCTATTGACAGTTAACATAATCAGGCGCTGGTAGTCAGATTAGCGCAACTTGTGGTGTCGGTTCTTATTTAAATATGGAAATTATTTTTGAGTGTACGCTGTTCGAGTTTCGTTGCAGGTTGTTAGCATAAACTAATTAGTGTTGCCCGAGTCTGCTCGAACAATGGTATCAAGAGGTAGTAGCAAAAAGTATCCAAAGTGTTCGTGATTAACATAACAATCAATTGATTGGTTATCTCATCAATCATCGCATTTTTCACAACGCTATTTTATCTAATTTCTATGAAATAGTGGCTTATTATATTGGCAATATTTCATATAGAAATGAGAAAAAATGCGGCACAATTGATAAATACTTGAAGCCCCTTAAGCATTACGGATAGCACTTAAAAACATTACGTGACCGTAAGTGTGTTTCAGTCAAGTTACATAAGATAACCATCTTTATGGCTTTGCGTCGATGGATCAAAATCTGCACCTCTAATCTAGTCTCATCTTGAGCTATATCACTGTCTTATCCCTTCTAGCACTCCAAACCACCAACTGCTAGACAAGCGCGAATAAATAATCTCGCAGTTAGACGCTGCTTCCTCAAGGGGCGATCGTAAATCAGAGAGAGACGAAATTTCCGTAAAATGTGACTTAGAGATGGGCATAGGTGGTAAAATAAATAAATCGATTCAAGTATATAATTATTCGAAATAATCGAGTTTTAAGCTATTTGACTATGGGAAAAAACACATTTAATATATTCATTTACATAAATGACTTAAATTTCGATACTTTTTGGCTCATTTTTGCTATGTGAAAAATTACATTAAATAACGATTACATTCTAAAAAAACATGCTTTATGTGACTTCTGCGCACGCACGGTGAGGTGAGTAGAGACGGGACTAGGGCATGGGTCAGCACCGTGCTGTGCATGCGCGCATGAAAGTTGATGCCGTTCCCGCTAGATGACTCTATCAGTCTGATTCACACCATTAAAAAGTTTCACTATTCTCGTCCTGATTCTCATCAGATCAGTTTGAGTACTTAATTACTATATTTTCATCGTAATTAGATACACTTGCAAATATACAATTCGATACGAAAATCGAAGTAGATTGAAATCGATTTGATTATATTGTTACAAGTGAAGCTAATGTAAAGCGTGTAAAAAATTAAAGAGATATAAACAAGAGAAACATAAAAAATGCACTAGATAAAATTCCTCAAACGCTGTTGAAAGTTCAATGTTGAAATACAAAGTTGAGTTGATGAAATTTTAACATTGCGGGTTGAAACTAGACTCGATAGTACAGGACCGAGACAGACACAATGTGTAGATGCCATAAACGCTCACTAGGCTAGTCTAGTCTAGCTATTCAGAGTAAAATATCTTGCTTGTCACTTCAGCGGAAAGTTGACAGACTAATTTGTCTTAAAGTGCTAACAGACATGTATTGTGTATTTGGTTGATCTCAACCGCCGTCTGACCAACGGGAGAGAAAGAGAAGGAAATATGTTATTCTCACTTCTTTCTCTCCCGTTGGTTTGCCCCGTTGGTTGGTTGGTTATCTACATTAGGTAAGTTTATTAAGTTACGTATAAAAAGGTAAATATCTTATCAATTAAAAAAGTTTTTGTAGTGTGCATGAAAATAGCGACGAATCTACTAAAAACTAAAATCCCATTAACTGATCATCATCATCAGCCAGAAGACGTCCACTGCTGAACTGATATCATTCCGTAATTAAATTATTCGAATAAGAGGACTGTTATCTTCAAACCATCGCACATCTCTAATGTAGATGTAAAATTTACAGAACAATACCACTCCGTAGTTCCGAAACGAGATCTCTTTACGAACTTGCGCGTGTTCCTGCTTAGTAGGGTTTAATGTTGATTAACTCTATAGTCGTTGTAACCCAAAGACATGTTCATATAAACTGAGTTAAAAACAACTAAATAGGCAGTTACGAGTGAATTCGGTACCTTAAGAGTCGTATTACAAAACGCATTGCTCAACTTTAGGTATTTGGATTTACAAACATAAGAAAAAAATAAAGCCTTAATTGTCAAGACAAAATATAAGACAAGGAAGCCAAAACATTGAATTCTAAATTTTATGTCAGTATTTTAACGAAATCCACTCTCAAACCTTTCCTCCGAGACGTTACAAAAACGACTTTTATAAAGAGGAGGTCATACGTTTAATTGTTGAATTTTCCAAAATTTACGGATAAAAATACAGATCCATTTAATACTGAAATTGTAATTTCTATATGTATTTCTATTACATAGAATAAGACTGCCAAAAAACCAGTTTTCGTTGCTATTTTCGTCAAAAAATGTGAGAATGAAAATCCAGTGATATTTAGCAATATATTAAAAAAAACACGTGTAGGACTCGCGCTATGACTAAGCAGTACCCTATTGGTTTTGATTCCCTTGTGAAATCGCAAAATATTCGAAAATATGCGACATAAACCACCATATCTTTTGGCCGCGTTGACATAAAAATTTGATTATTCCACAGCTAAAAGAGTCAGTATACTCGAGTATTTGATATAAATTTGAACTTGATACATCAACGCGTTTCTGAGAAAAGAGTCTTGACAGACAGACAGACGGACGGATAGACGGACAACAAAGTGATCCTATAAGGGTTCCATTTTATCCATTTGAGGTACGAAACCCTAAAAACTATAGATATCAGCAACAATGAGGAAATCGGTATGTGCCAAGAACTTAAAAAAGGTTATATATTTTAATTCTAACGTCACTCTATGTATGTGGATCAGAGACCTTGTTAATTCTAACGTAACGGTAAACTGAGTTGTTTTCGTACTGTAATACATTTTAGATACCGATAAACTAACTCCCAAAACCAGGAACTAAGTAAATCCAAGCCAAAGATTCCCAATATCTTGGATCCTGCGAATAATATCGTCTAACGGCTGTATTAACATTTGGAGTGCCTAAGGTAATAACGCACTGTGATACATTATTGTTACGAATCAACCACACACTTCTGCATTTTTTTAAATAGTCTAAAACCTCTCTCTAATCATAATAAAAAATGTTTCTTAGCCATATCTCTAGTGTAATACCATCTTGTGTTTTAATGTGTTGTAATGAGGCCTGGAGTATCCTTGAGACACACTCACACACTCTTATTCACCTCGACATTAAGTTTACTACACTGCATGCTTATTTTATAATATAATATGTGTGAAGTTATATGATTATTTACGGGATATTTGTCTTCCCGTGAACATGGTGCATGTAACTGCGCCGAAATATCGGGAGCTCATTCCACAACCTTACCACGGTAAATATCCCGTAAATAATCATATAACTTTAGTGAACAACCGTGATAGTTTAAAACAGTGTAATATGTGTGAAATTAAATGTTTAATACCTGAAATAATTTATAATTATTTACATACTTAAATTGTTAAAATATTGGAGAAATTGGTAGATGTGTTGTAAAAGTAATAGCGATATAGGTTCGAGATGAACAACTAATGTATTTTCTAATAATATATGCTTTTGAAGCAATAAACACACAAGAGGTTTTAAGTTTAAGGATATTTTTTCCGAACGATGGTCTCTGAATCTATGGAAACCGATTGGCGATTGTATCTTTGTGAGTTTGTACGTATATATGTATATTTTGTTCGACAATAACTTGAGTACTGTTGATCTGATCTTCATAAACTCCTCAAGTAGGTAAGTAGTTCATGCAAATACTATTTTTAAGTTCAAATATGAGCAAAATCGGTTAATGAATTAAAGTTACAGGGTTCGCGATGTTATAGTTCGGGGCGAACATGAACAACAATGTTTTAAATTATATGCTTTACAGGTTTATAGTTATACTGCCATTTTTCTGGCGGCAAAATATTATATATCATATATATTATTTTGGATGTACAGTTATTTTTGAGTCACGATTCTGAATTTCATGAAATTTGCAAATTTTGCGAATCACCTTTGATTGTTGTTGATTCTAGTGCGGTCTTACCCTTACTTCATTTGGCTCCATCGCGCAGCTTTATCGGTTCAAAACGAGCTATTACATTTCAAGGCGGGATTAGGGAGATATCCTCATTTGACCCTTCTGTTATAGTGTTATAATCCAAGGAGTTTCTGTTCTTATTTACGGTTAGGCGATTTGGGAGAGATTTGCCGGTTTAAATTCGAATCTACTTCATGATTTACTGTGGAAATTAAAATGAACTGTTGTAGTGGTTTTTGTACTCATAGAAATTTTGTAGTTTTCTTGTATTATATAATACGTTTGCGTTTGACTTCCACCACGCCTAATGATAAGCGAATATAAGTGACGGTGTGGTCGGTAAGGTAAGGGTTTATGTATTTTTTAAATTAAAAACTTAATCAACATATTTTAGATACATTTATTGAAAAGTTTAATAAACCATACTATCATCTGAAGTGCTCTATCATATTTAATCTCATTAACGATGTGTCATACATGAAACCAAGACAAAGAGTATTTCAGCTCAGAACTGGTTGGTCTATTACCCGTATTATGAGTATAAAACGTTATTTTCTCGTCCAAAAGTATCAGGCACACCTAATAATAATTTATATCGCCAATATTTTTCAGAAAGTATAAGTATCAAAAAAAAAAGTCTACAAACGACATAAGTGGACCCTTCATTATGAATGCTGACTACCTAACTTTAGTTATAAAGTGATAAGACCTAAAAAAGTTACAATTAAAATAATAAGAACATTTTTGTAAAATCTCACAACTAACAAAAAAATATTATTTATGGTCACTGTTTTCATGCCCTTGTCTAACTTTCGCAAAAGAGTACAACAACCTTGATTTTAATGGAAACAAAGTACCGTCGCTATTGCTACTAAAATTAAACACCGGACTAAAGTAAAGGTGTTAAACTTTAATAAACCATGTATTTTGATAACACGATATAAATCTAAGGATTTAACGAGCGCAACGAGCGCGTAGAGATACTCCATAATTCCGAACTTAGCCAGTCTATTGGTACTTTTGGTGCACTCAGCATTAATATCTTGAGAGAAACCAAGAACTTGTAAGCGAATACTTGTAATCCTGGAGTGAGATTTATATGAGACCGCGTAGGTAACGCAGTGCGGCTCGTAGCCCGTAGCCTCGTAGCAACATGCTACGAGTACGTAGCACCGTAGCGATGTTGTAGACATACCAGCTTAAAGTGATTTTGGGATGTAAGCATGTAATATTGCCGTGTTTATTTTATGGAGATATCGTAAGGTAAAGTGGGAATTTAAGCGTAATGGTATAAAGTATTTTATACGATTTTTTACCTGAGCAAAGGCGCGCCGTCGACTGCCTCGGGCGAGTGTTTATATTCGTGTTATATTACACGTAATGAATTCCAGGGAAAGAAAAAAACATTTTCTTTTTGCATGCGAGATATCGAGTAAATCTCTTACTACGGTTTCACTATTCAGCGATCGTTTTCCTCAATAACTTTGCAGACATTATTCGAAGGAATTGGGAGATCATCTGAAGTAGGTACTTCGTAATCGAAAATGTCGAGTTAATACTCGATGCGGAGATAAAATAGGGGCTTATTTTTGGAAAATATAACATTTACATGCATACTCAGAACTCGCATATATACGTCGCAATGTATGATAAAAACATGCTGATATTTCTTTTCCGAAGATTTGATCCTAAGAAACAGTTTTATTAACTATCATGTTAAATTTCGTTTTCTATTATATTATCAAGAAGCTGCACCCATGAACGAAAATTTTGATAAACTTTGATATAAAGTAGTGTATGTGTTAAACCTGGGTATGTGTTTTACCTTAATTTTTATTCAATTTAGTCATCTCTTACGAAATTAATTGCAGACAAACACGCCTTAACAAACCTTTTACATTCATAACAATTAGTGTAATTTCACTTGTTACTTCGTAAATATAACAGATTTCACTCACATTAAATTTGATACTTAGTAATGCAACAACCTTTGTACGAGTCCAGATTAAAAATACTGAGACCTCTTTTGAATTTTAAATACCTGTTTTATTTTATATCTATCTATCTTCCATATATATAAAAGCAAAATTCATCTACTCACTCACTCAGTGACTCATCACAAAATCTCGAAAACTACTTGACCTACAAAACTGTTTTTTTTTTTTTATTTTTATTTTTTTTTTTTTTATGCCATAGGTGGCAAACAAGCAGACGGGCTGCCTGATGGTAAGCAGTCACCGTCGCCTATGGATACTTGTAACACCAGAGGCATCACAAATACGTTGCCGACCCTTTAGAACTCTATTAACTCGCCTTTTGAAGAACCCCATGTTGTAACTTCTCGGAAACACCGTATAAGGTAGCTCATTCCACATTTTGCAGGTATGAGGCAAGAAGGATCGTGTGAATCGCACAGTGTGCGATTTCCACTGATCTATGATGTGTGGATGAGCCTTCAGGCGGTGGCGGCTAGTGCGATGGTAAAACCGCGACGCCGGCATCAGATCAAACAGTTCTTCAGAACACTCCCCGTTGTAAATGCGATAAAAGATACAAAGAGACCCAACGTCTCTGCGCATGCTGAGTGGCTCAAGGTGTTCAGCGAGCTTGGGATCGTTGACAATTCTGACAGCTCTACGCTGTAATGCATCGAGTGGGTCAAGCTGATACTTGGGTGCTCCATTCCATAGATGGGAGCAGTACTCCATGTGAGGTCGGACTTGCGCTTTGTAAAGCAAGAGTCTTTGTCTCGACGTGAAGTACCGCTTCGCCTTGTTGAGCACACCAAGTTTCTTAGATGCGAGCTTGGCCTTACTTGCGATGTGACCGCGGAACTGTACATTCGTAGAAATGTCGACTCCAAGGATTCCAATGCTTTCTGAAACCTTGAGGGGAGTGTTTTGAAAATGAGGAGCTACAACAAATGGGGCTTTTTTAGCGGTGAACGCGCAAACTTGCGTCTTTGTTGGGTTAAACTGAACCAGGTTCAGTTCACCCCAGACCGAGACCTGCTCAAGAGAGGTCTCGACTTCAGACAGAAGTAGATTTGGCGAGTAGATTTCATATGGGGTGTAGAGATCCGTTAAGGAAGGATTTTGCGAACGTGCTGAATTAAAGGGGGCAAATAGGGGTTTGACATTTTATATGAAAGGCTACGCGTACAATGTCGCGGGCAACAGCCAGTTAGTAATATAGTCAATTAAAAAGTTTTCCATATCAATTTAGCTCGAGAAACTTCTTGCGATACTCAATTTCCTCTCCAAAATTCACCGAAGTAGGTAGGTCCCTCTGCCTAATCCATTGACTCACATCTTTTCAGGAGCGCATCACCTGCCGTCGCTCAGTTTCTTCCCACGCGCCTTCTATACACGCTAATTTGCTTTTGTTCTTACCAAATTTACTTAGCTATTTCGGTTACTAAGCCTCGTCCACAGTGTAGGTTGAGACAGTAGAAAACCTTCGTTTAATTAAATATAGGCATTGATCAACTGAATGTATTGGTAACCAAGACACAAACTCTGTTGCCTAGTTTAAACTGTATTCTTAAGTTATCATCATCATTATCAGCCTATCATGTTCCACTGCTATGACAGAGAGAGAGAGAGAGAGAGAGAGAGGGAAGATGGGCCCTTATCCAAATACTGGCCCAGTGCATATTTTTAAAGTTAACCATAAATACTTTTGGTGATTAGCTGGAAATAAAGGTAAAAAAAAACGGTGGCAAAAGTAACAATTTGTAAAACAACTATATACTATAGGCTTATTTGACTCCATGAACCTCTCACATCGTGTCATTGCGATAAAAAAGTGGCCGGTTAATTTAAGTTATCAAAACGAAACTTAAATAAGGAGAGTAGTCTACTGGTTTAAATAATAACACTGTGGCGCTTCAGCCTTTCTCGTCCTTTGCGTGTATCATTGAAACGTACAAAATGTTTGAAGATTAACGTACGCACGCTAAAACCCGGACGAGTTACGTAAGCAAATGTTATACTTGTAAATTTTACCTTCTAAATTTAGCAAAGTAAATGTAACTGCAAATATTTATACTTTGAAAAGGTATATAAAGGGAAACGAAGATAATAAACGTGGTAACAATGAGCTCAGTCTGTATGCAATCAATTGTTTTTTAGATAATTTTCTAAAGTTTACGGCAAAAGTCTAATTTTAACGTTGGGTCGCATATAATGAAGTCAAAATTATTTTTCAACTAGAGTTTTTTTTTTATTATGAACTATATCTATAAAAGAATATTATTGTGTATTTTAAAACTAAAAACTATGAATTATGCACCACGGGCGTAGCTAGCTTTTAGTATCGATAACACAAAAACAACAAAAATGTGCATGAAAATGTATCCTCAGCTCTCCTTATTTTAAAAGTAAATATTTTGACTATTTTGGGGGACTTGTTAACGTGATGCATTTCATTGTGCCGAAATATCAGGAGCTCCATTTACAACTTTATAACTACATAATAAATGTAAAAAAATATTACTTTATTCTTACCAAAGTATTGATACGATTTCAACCCACTAAACTAAGCAGTGTACCACAAACACGTATCGACCAAACACGTCTCCACGTATCCGTTGTATTCGTTTAATCAACAATCACGCACGTTAAATGTAAAGTTGGATCGTACCTCGCGATATGATTACAGGGGTCGCCATTAAAGTGTGGGACGTAGAAAGAGGGTAGATTTAAGACAGTTCTTAAGCTTCACCTTTAGTAACTCTATTACACTGACAGCTTATGATACATTTAAGTGTTTTAAATTTTAACTAATAAATTCGTGCTTTATAATAATACTAGCTGAATCCCGCGGTGCTACCCGCGATTTTCCAATTTTCCCGCATTTTTTGGGAGAATAAGTACCCTATGTCCGTCCATATGATGTACACTATCATCCTACCAAAATTCGTTAAGATCGGCTTAGTGGTTTAGATGTGAAAAGCGAACAAACATCCAGACAGAGAGACAGAGTTACTTTCGCTTTTATAATATTTGTAAGGATAAGGATTTGAATGCCAAGATGTCATTGTACTTTTGACCTATTCATTTTACCTATAGACGAAAATTAAAAAAAAAACTACATTTTCGGTTCGTGAATCTAAGATGAAATCATGAGCAAATCAGGTTTTTTCGAAGTGAAAACTTTTTTAGGTACGTTGGCAGTTGGGATGGGAAAAGCACGGAACTCGCGTGACCGTTATGCTCAGATAATCGTTCGGGTAAGTCAGCTCGAGTCGACTAAGAGAGCGAGAGAGAGAGATATATATTCAAACTTTATGAAGTTTTCACTTCTGTTTTTTATTTCAATATAAACACGGGTCTAGCCCGGACCTTTGATAGTCATTGGTGGGGTCGAAGTCAACACCAAGAGGCCCTGTTGAGTATAAAATTAACAATTATGTATAAAATGGAATATAAAACTATTATACAGTATATAAGATTTTAAAAAAACCGAGCTATTGAAGTGAACAGTTTGTGGGTAGTTGAACAGATCTATGGGATGAGAAACCTGTCACATCACAAAATAAATTTGGGCAGGTGGAGACTTGCACCTTTTTTTTAAATAATAGGCTAACACTTGACTGCTAGCATGCCTGAAGTTAAACGATGATGCAGTCTATTATATAGCATGCTTAGGAGAAACCGATGCACTCGTGTATTGTAACTATGGTTATTTGCAGAACAAAATCACAGCTTAGTAACTGATAGATGCTGTACAGTACCGAAGGCGTGAAATCATTAAGGCATGAGATAATAACGGCAAAGCTAATGAACCGACGTCGTAGGTTTAACTAAGGGTTTTGGAATATCGCATAGATGACAAAACGTGGATGAGACGGGTAAGCGAAATACGTACGAGTAGGTGAAATTTTACTGCAAAATCACATCTTCGAAAATGCCACGGATATTGTTGTTTATTGACAGAGCAAAGCGAAGGTCTCAATGTCTACGGAAACTAATCAGTTTGTCTGTAAGTTTTATTTTTATTTATTTATTTATTTTGCTCCACGGACTCCGGGTTCCGTGCCCTTTGTCAATTTATACCTATTCCTAAATAGATGACTTATACAACTAATTTTGTCAACGATTGCTAATACGTACAACATAAAACTAATGACTTTTGATGTATTTAAGTTTGTTTATTATATATTCGATCGATGATAACTCGATTTTCATGAAATTTTGTATGAAAGAAGTTAATTTCAAAACTTTTTTTAACAAAACTTTTTTTAACAAAACTCTTTTTAATTTTTAGTCCTCAAAGGTAGGCAACGCACTGACAATGCCCCGGGTATTGTAGGTGTCTATAGGCGGCGGTGACCACTTACCATCAGGTGGCCCGTTGCTTGTTTGTCACTTATTCTATTAAAAAATAAAAAAATAAAAAAATTAGACCTACGGTCTTTGGGCAGTCTAATAATTTTTGTAGTGTTAGTTTTAGCTTATTTACATAATTAAGGAATTTCCAGTAAAAAAAAATTCGATTATAAGTCAAATCAGTCGAAGGGTTGCGAAGATATAGGGGTCGCGAGGGCAAACAACTAGTTTACATTCTTCATCATCATTTCAGCCATAGGACGTCCACTGCTGGACATAATTATGCCTCCCTCATCGATCTCAAAAAGCGGCCTGCGTACAGTGGTTCCCTGCAGCTTAAGACGAAGGTCCACACAGGAACCAGTGTGTGTTGCCAGTGATGACATACGGCAGCGAAACGTGGTCTCTCAGTATGGGCCTCATAAGCAAGCTCAAAGTCGCACAATGAGCTATGGGGAGGGGTATGCTCGGGGTTTCTCTACGAGATCAGAAATGAGGAGATCCGTAGATGAACTAAAGTTACCGACATAGCCCACCGGATTAGCAAGTTGAAATTTACAGTATTCAGTAGCAATAACGATCATTTTTCAACAATAATTAGGCACATTGCCTTTGCTTGTTCAAAAAACTTCTTTGCACTTCCAATATAAGGGTTTTCGCAACAACAAAAAAACTTTCCAATGCAATGCAAGCAAATTACCGCAAGTATCTTCCAAGAGGTCCTCTACCCGTATTTTTCATCAAAGGCATCCAAAATTAACTACCAATAAAACTCGCAACATTCACATCCCCAATTGCAAAACGGTTTCGAGAACAGCCAGTAAGAGTGATGCTCGCAGACGATTCCCGTGACACCTTCCATCTCTGCGCTTAGTTGGATTAGACTCGCATCATTAATCGGCGGAATTGCGTTTCGCGGTCCTTCGCGGCCCTATCCGGTGTTGCCAGTTACGTTGCTAACACATTCTATAAATAATAGAATTTAGTTATACAAAAAAAAAAAAATGTCATAATCTAGTTCTTAGGGTTCCGTACCGAAAGGGTAAAACGGAACTCTATTATTGAGCTTACGCTGTATGTCTGTCTGTCTGTCCGTCTGTCCGTCTGTCCGTCCTAACTTTAAACGGCTGTATTTTTCGAACCGTAATAGTTAGCTAGTTGAAATTTTCACAGTTTGTGATGTTACGGCGGATTAACTAAGAAATAATAAAAAAGTCAAAATCTAATTCCCATACAACATATGTATTTTTGTATGAGCTCTAATGTAAAAACGGTAATACATACAAGCGTCAAACTTCGAATATAGTACACACTCTAAAGTATAACAACAAATAATAAATAATGACCAAATGCATTCAGTTCAATTAACAAATTAAGTAACGTATTTTACTACTTAGATGACCTCATAATTCGTTTCACCGAACCGTAATGCCACCATTTTTTTTTTTTTTTTTTTAAATTGGTTTATTTAAATGAATATTATTGTATTTTGTGGTAGTGCGGAATCCTCAGTACGCGAGTTCGACTCGCACTTGGCCGCTTTATTAATAAATTTTGTTTCCATTGAGATAACTCAAATTAAAACTTTTAATCTAACTTTTCTTTTACTAGCTTCTACCCATGGCTTTGCTCGCGTACTGAACGTTGAAATAATTTTAAGAACTGGTTCGGAGATTCAGTTTGGGAGATAAGCTTAATTTTTTAAGTTATTTATATTAGTTATGAGTTTAGATTTAGAAGTTAGTTTTAATTTAATTTGCCATGTTTATTTTTCATCGTTCAAAAACACTATTTATATTTATACGATGCATCACATAATTATAATCGTTTAGGTATATAGAAAAATAGGAATAATGTGCGCTAACATTTCAGTATAACTTTCCTTTCCGATATTTTCAAAAAGCCTACCACCTGGCAACACTGTCCCCATCCGAGAATCTTCAATTAGAACCAACTTTCCAATTTCAATTCTATCGATCGAATATAGTTTATGCCCGGAGACATTAACGTTCCGAGTTTGGTGATTGAGTTCGAGATAGAAAGCTAATTTCTCACAAAATTTACTACCATGTTTGATTGCAAGAAGCGCTTAAGTTTTGATTAGGTGCGTGTGTTTGGCTTGATTCAATGTTGGACTTAAATAAGGGAACAGTTTTTATCCCTAGAAAATATGTAGATACCATTTAGCGCTACCTATCTATGTGTGAAAAGTTGTGTTAGACCTTTAAAAGACAAGACATTTTTTATAACACTTTGTGAAATCAAGGCAGATTTAAGTTCATACATTTTGTCAGAAGAAATATTACAAGATTGCTTTGTAACCGTGTTCAAATATTTTATCTAGATTATAGGCTGATATCACAGTATGTCAGCCGTCAAAACACTATGATGAGTGGTCGCGGCCGCCGGCTGACTCAAAGAGACGTCAGCGATCAATCAGTCGAGTGCCTAGCGCCATCTATCAATATGTCATGGCGGCTGACGCGTCACACCAGATGGCAGCAGTGACGAAATATTAGGAAACAATTTTCGGACGATGCTGCCCATTACGGTCACTTAGCGGGTTGCTAATGTGTTAGTTCGATTAAATATGACAATGTTTTATTTATATTTTTTAAGCTTAGGCATATATATACTGACAGATAAGATGTAGCTAGTGCCATCTATTGATAAAAATCTGAAGTGTGTCAATTAGATCTTAAGGTTTTGATGTTAATTTTATTGTTTTTGTTTTGCAAAAGTTTTTGTTTTCAAGTAGTATTTTCTTTCCATTAAATATAGAAGTCAAATTTAACATAGTTCCATCATTATTTACACTACAAAGTATTAACTCGTACCTACTTGTCCAAGCCTAAATCAACAAGATAACTAGGTACATGCAATGACATTTGACTAAGTTACTCAAATAGGAGGTTGGTCGCTAGTCAAGCAGGTCTCTAATCAAAGTCTCTGCTAACTCAAAGTTAGCTTGTGGAAATCGCATTCTGAACCTTAGTCCTTGTAGCTTGAAAGTGACAGGAACAAGCTAAACTATTGACTAAAAAGATCTGGAATACCTAACTGGTGCTGAACAAAGATAAAACTTTACTATTTTAAATCCGAATTTCAGGACGAACATTACTTTAGAAACGATTTCAAACTTGGGTTTTATCACATAACAGACTTTTGATCAAATCTACGTTTATTTACAGGTGCAAGTGCCTTTATTTACTAAGCATTCAATTATTTGTTTGCCTTTATTATTTTACTTGCCATTGTCATTGTACTAATATGCAAAATGAAATATGATTTACGAACATTAAAATGAGACCTTACAAGACGAACCTTAAAATTAAATATATGACTATGACATTCACAGATCTAATTCATAATTCATTTATTCCTTGCGAGAGTAGGTCGAACAATTTACATTGTGATCTTATAATTAAATTAAGTACACTACCTCAGCTATATAACATGCAAGTAGGTATAGATACCTTAAGATTACATATGATTTAATTACATTGACAATTTTATTACTACTTGTTAAATTAAATTATAGGAGGAAAATTAATGTCACAATCACAATTCCGTCAATAGTCACTGTCATTTTTATTTTGCTATCTAATTAAGATCTTTATCCTTCAAGTATTCGTCAATGGTATAATATGTCTTTTTTAATAATAATTTACTTAGAGCTAATTTAAAACGATTAATGTCATCCTCAACCCTTATATTTTTTGGAATTTTGTTATAAATTATTGGGAGCATTCCAAAGACACTTGTGCTCAGAAGATGTGTGTTACATTTTAAATTCGATAATTTACCTGAGTGTATTTTCTGAAGACGTGCTGCAACAGATAAATAAATCTTCGAAATAAATCAATTCAAATAAATCTTCGAAATTTAAATACCATTTCAGTAACCTTTGCCGATTTCATGGCTGTAAAGTACCTACTTATGAATATTTTGACCTGCTTGCCAATTTTTGTTTCAAAATACAACGCATAGCTTGCATCACGTTCAACCAACATTTTACTTTCACAAAAGTAGAATTTGAAACTATCCGTGTATTTCAGAACACCAATAAGAATTTATTTGTAAAGAAAACTGCAGAAATAAACTTTTAAACAAGGTAATAAAATTCTTAACTGTAACATGAACTTTGTTGGATAGGGGTGAATAATACATTCTATCCAACCTCAGAAGGTATACAAGTTTATTGAATAGATACATGTGTGTTAGAGATATTTTTTCATTTATTTAACTCAGTGACAAGTCAGGCAAGTCACTAGCCTGATGGTAAGCGCCACTATTGTCCAAAACAGTTCAGTGCCACCCAGAAATTAAAAGTAGATTTCTTTCATAGCTAGGTGTTACGTGGAGCTTTATTTGGGCAATATTTCAACTAAACGAGGCCGCAGTTTTTCAGTTTTTCTTCTACGTGGGCATTTCCTTAGGAATCGTTAATTTTTCTGGGATTAATCCAATCTTATATCACTCTCCGGCTTGCTAACTAGTATGCAATAGTAAACCTTTTCTATGTAAACATTTTTAAAACAAGTTCTCATATACTTTTTAATGTTTTATTTTGGCAGCCATTGCAATATTGGGTATTGTATATTGCATTGTCACCAGAAATAAAAGTGTATGCACAATTTCAGCCAAATCGGTTAGGAGAAACTGGTTCTAATTCAGCTTGCAAGATTTGACCTAAACAAACTAGCACACATTGCAAGTGAAATAAAAGCTTGTAATAAGTCACGTCGATTCATTGCTTTCTTTCTGCGTGAAAGAGGAACTAACAAACAAACACACTTTCGAATTTATAATATTGAGTATGTGTGATATCAGTATGATAGTAAGATACCGCTTTGCATCCCTACAATAACTTCTCTGAAATGTAAATCTTTTATATGCAAGAAAATTAGATACGATAGCACGTTAACGTATAAATTTAAGAACAGGCCGTAAAAATCAGTTAAATCTTATCCGAGCGCAAATGAATGGGTAGGTATATTGTATTACAAGTTGATCCTTATTTTTTATAACAGACGGGGCGGGTCGTTCCGTACAATTTAATCGCGAATTTAACGCTCCCGTCACGTTCCCAAATCGGACAGTTTTATGACATCAGACACTCCGCGTTAAATGCGGAGGCTTAAAAAGGGTTGATACCGCGTACCCTGTCACCTGGCCGAGCCGGGGACATAACGATACCTTCATCAGTCTGGCCGCTCATTGATAATTAATGGCTTATGCCACCGTAACGAAAACAAACGATGGCACGCGCGCGATCGCGATTAATATCACTGCGGGTGCAAAAACAAACCCACTCGGTGGCCTTGGTGTGATAAATCATATCTTCTCAAGGCGCAAAAATAAATGAAGCCAATGATAAATGGCAACGAATTCACAGTGAGACGTCGTCCCGATTGAGTGAAGCGATAGGGTGGTCCGATGGTCGCGGAATTCGAAAAGTGCGAAGGAAATTGTACCGTGTAATATCGACTAGCTGACAAATGGAAATGTTTTGCTTAGGGTTGATTAAGCAGCTGTTTTGTTTATCTGTGCTCGATTCCAGAATGATGGAGATGATATTCTGAGTTTCAAATCATACTTATCAGTTGGAATGTTTTTTTTTTTTAAATTAATGTCCCGATTCACAATAAGAAAATTAATATTGAAAGATTAACAGAATATATTAACAGAAAAGCTTGCGCTTGACCGCCATCTCGCCTGATGTTAAACGATGATGCGATCCAACGTTGACCGCATCTTCGCTTAACCCTTTGAATGTGTTACGCACCGCATGTCGGCGTAAGCGAAAAGTGCTCGACGCGCGTTAGGCACCGGAGCGGTGCGTAAGGAAATTACCGCTATTCGTCAATTTATTCCCGCTCGAATGAACGTTCCAAAGACAATGTAAGTTCTCTCGCCTCTAGCTTACTTCAATCACTAGAGAATCGATGCATCCTTACCGTGTCAGGGGGGACCTATACTTTGTGAGTGAGTTTTCCCCGTTTAGACAGTGTTTGTCAAACCGACATGGCGGAAACATAACGTAAAAATGGTTCGCGATAAAGTTTTAGTTTTTGAAGTGAATATTGCCTATTAGTGTCAAGTAGTTAGTGTAAAAGTTGCGGAAATAGTGCTCCCTTGTTGTGAAAGTGGTGTGATAGTAATTTAATGTGAAAAAATAGCATATTATTATCAACAAGTGCGTGATGGCGCAAGAAAATTCAAGAATAATAATTGCATCACGAGATTCTGTGAGTATTTAATTTTTTTAAATTAATGGTGAGTACTAAGATATATAATCAATTGAAAATATCATACAACAATTCAAGACAATGAATAATATATATATAATATATGAACATACAATGTCAAATTGATAAGAAAAAATATATTTTTTATTTTACATCCAGTCAGTTTTCGAAAATTCAGTTGGACTCTCGCATTTCTGGCAACCGCGGCTACTCAGCCTCTTGCGCGGTACGGGTTAATGGTGATGCTTAGGCGTGATGGTGGTCAAACGCAAGCCTATTAATTATTAAAAATAATAACAATCTATGATGGTGCACGCTTGCCTAGAAAAAACTCCCAGTGATTCACTCCTGGCTAAAGGCGCCCAGGTTGTGACTATTCACTATATTTGATAAAGTTTAAGCATCATTTTTTGTCTCTAAACATTTTATTTTTACTGTACTTAGGTATAAGTCTATAAAAATGCCAAAGCAGTCGAAAAATCAATTCACTCAAATCAAATCATTGAAAATATTGTTAAACTTTTCCTCGTATTAAAAAATCAACACGAAAGAAAAGCCTTACATGAATTCAAGTGAAAGTTACGAAAGGAATTGTCATGTTATAGGAAACTTCCCTTATAAGATAACTCTATATTGGAGATTTTGTGGATCTCAGCAAAAAGCTCGGCATATATTGTCAATCATTCAGCGAAGAAAATTTTCCTACGAACTGTCAAATATTTATCTTTTTCTCTTATTTCTGGCAATGTCAATATCTGAGCCTCGAGAATGCGGGAATGTAGGTATAGAGACTTCTCTCTCTCGAGTTATTTCACGATTTTGTTCTTAATAAAATAAATAAACGCGTTTTTGCGTTTAAATGGATAGACACCGAAAGTATTTTTATAAGGTTTGCTGAGTTCTTCTGATTTTTCCTTTATGGAGTGGCGTAGATCTTTATTATTTTTGTTCCAAATACGAGTGTTTGGACAATTTGTGAGTTCAGTTCAATTTCCTACTTATATGAAAATATTTATCTTGATTAAATAAATATACTTTTTTTAAATCAAATCTATGTTGTTTATATTCGGATACTAAGGACCAACGCTCACAGCAGAGTCAAAGCACGGTCGTGGCATGCAAGCGGCCGTGGCAAAGACGGGTTGAGCCAGGATCAACATTTCAACTCATCATAGTTCATAACATCCGAGGCGCAGTAAAAGCGCAACGGAGCGCGGAATCGCGGGACAATTTCAAACCTACATCACCTCGATTATCCAGGCGGTGTTGCGTTTAAGAGATCTTTTTTAACAAAATTATGTTTGAATTATTACGTGTAAAAACTATTTTAATTGCAAATACTATATTTCAATATAAACACGGGTCTAGCCCGGGCCTTTGAAAAGCATTGGTGGGGCCGAAACCAACAGGCCGTGTTGAGTAAAAAATTTACAATTATGTATAAAATGGAATATAAAACTATTTTACCGTATCTGATTTTTTTTAAACTAGGCTACTGAAGTTATTAATATCATTATTATCTTTATGAAAATGTAATTAGTAATGATATAAGTTGAGGTTCAAAGTATATTCTATGTTGAAATTGCTATGTATAGATCTAGTCTAGTTGTCAGATAGATTATATATAAGTAAGTGTGTAAGTGTGTAAGCACGTGCGCGTGGGTGTAGTAGATTTTCGACACATTAGAAAATTGACTATTTTTAATTACTATATTTAATTTTCGAGTAAAATATGCAGTAGTTTTCAATGGTTCAGCTTTTGAAAATTACTGCTTGGTTTTTTATGCAACTGAGACGCATGCCGCTTATTGATGCATGTATGAAACTTGCATAAAACCAAACTTATAATTTACTAAAGTTATATGATTATTTACGGGATATTTACCGTGGTAAGGTTGTGGAATGAATGTTGTGTGAATAATCATATAATTTTAGTGAACAACCGTGATAGTTTAAAACAGTGTTTTATATTAATTTACTTTTTTACACTTCTTAGCACAAAAACAACCAGCAAACCAGTCCCACGAGAGCAACAACTTAATATTGACAGTACATCTCAATTGTATAATTTGTAAAGAGTCTTTATTTGATTTTACGATAATGGGCCAGCGGGAATGTCCCCAGGTGGCTTCCCCGGCAAGCCTCGGAAACTCGGAAATCGAGCTAACCACGTCGGAAATTAGAAACGTTCGAGTATATAATCGAATGTCTCTCCTAAGGTAGAAATAAACTGGCCGTTTTATCGTTGGATCTGTGTTGGTGCGTGAATGCGTCTCAATATTTTCGGCTTCCGTTGCAAGTGATAGAAATTGTTATCGTAAAAAAGAATAAGATTTTGTCGCTGAGAACAGCCACTGTTATTTTTTGGTAGCAAAATAGACCTTTATCGTCTTACCACAAAAGATTTAAGAACGCTTTAGACATGTGCTTAGCAATTGTTTCACTGCAAAAAATATGTTAAACACTTGTCTAAACCGTGCTTAAATCTTTTGTGGTAAGACGGAAAATCTCTAACGTAGCCTGTTTAGGTTCTGTATAGGTCGAGTGGCTATAGCATGTGTGTCGCATTCCATCGCATAAGATCGTGGTAAAGTCATTCCTTGTTTATTGTAAAACAACAGAAAAACATACTCAAAACGAACTATAAAGTAAGAACTAACTATATTTAAACTTTTTATACAAATGAATGTGAAAATATTATGTAGCAACGAAAGAGTGTTTATATAAAACAGGCTGTCAAAACTTAACAGGAGAGACCAAATCCCCGTAACGTGAAAAATTTGGATCATTAAATAATTTGAATTTAATTTGAAGTATTGACCCGGTTATGTTCTAAAACTGCGAACAGAAAAACCGGGCAGCAGCGTTCTATTAGTAAACGGTGACCATACTGCGATCCCCAAGCCACCTGCCAAGCGTGGGGATAATGGCAACAACCCTCTCTAAGAGGGAGGCCTTTGTTCAGCAGTGGACGTTTACAGGCTGATGAAGAAGAAGAAGACACGTTTACTGACTGATGACGTAATGTAGTACGCCAACATGAAAAAATAAACACGTCTCTAAATTCTATTATTTTCCAAAATTTTTGAGTGTTATGAGTAATATTGGTAGATCTTTATTTTTAATATAGGTAGTGTTCTTGAACGTGATATTATGATAGGCAAGTGATATAACAAGGTGAAACATTTCTTTTCGGGTTGTTTCCAAAACACCATAGAAACCTTAAATAAAGTCTCCACTTTACCGTGACTTGCTTTGCTGGACTCTGGCTGTGTCTACGACTTGTTTGACAACTGTTTCTTAGACGAATCTCTGGTGTATTTTCGTTTCAACGTTGTATCAAGTACATTGGTAATTAGGTTGTTTGATAACATCTAATAAACTTTAAAATATTTAAATACTTGACATTGGCAAATGCACAAGACTTGCGACGCCAAAATCTTCTTAGGAGTAGGTAAAGAATAACAAAAAAGTATATACAACGTCACCTAAACTAGTGACCTCTATACATCAAACGTAACTATAACTAAGATTTATCCACGTACCTGTCTATAAATAACCTGACAAAAAGACACTATTCCTCTCGGAGTAAGTGCTCCCAAACTTTGAAACACGAGTTCTATCCCCGGCACTTTACCAACTTCCTATTTGTACAACACTAATACTCTCTGATTGGTCGTCCAATACATTTTTCTCAAGATTAAGTTGACGCCGGTGTAGACGGCGCGGCCTGCTAATTACGTTAGTAGCTCCACTTCCCCCCACCTCCCGTAGAGTAAACGACTCGGCTTTCAATGTAAACAACCGCTCAAGTTTACGGGGAAAAATTCGCAAACCTACTTATTTACGTCCCCGAGGTACACACCGATGCGACCGAGTGTGTACCGGTACCGACACGACATAACTATGCCGGACTGTGTACAGGGATAATAAAGCGCAGATGTGCGTTTTGGTTTGTCGGTTACATGCTTTTTGCGTCAGATAAAATATATTTAACAGCCGCATTGGATATTTTTTTTAACGTTTTTTCCTTGTTGCTATGGCTTTTCACCCAATGACACAAAGCAATGGCCTTAAAGTGTATATATACCTAAATGTATACGTATGCGTCTATGTATTTTTCCATTAATAGCGATACGCCTCAATAAATTTTAACCGACTAAAGGAGGAGGTTTTCAATTCGACAGTATATTTTTTTATGTTTGTTACGCGATTATTCCGCATATTTAGTTTTTTTTTTGATTTTTTTTTTTTTGTTAACTCATATAACCTAAAGTCGATTAATAAACTTAGATCTACGGACAGTCCTCTGTGTCGTGACTGCATGAAAGAGAACTGTAGAGCACGTGCTGTGTCATTGTGAAGCCACAGAAGAGACATGAATCGCTACCGGGTTGCTTAAAGCATCATAAACATCCCGTCACCATAACAGCTAGACTGCTTTTCATCATCACTATTTACATTTACATCTAGGACAGGCGGAGCTACTGTGCCAGCATTCCAGAGTCTCGCTCTGGCATTTTAAGGAGCTGGGTTGGCTAAAGTAGATGCTGGTAAGGGGAAATGCACAATACACCCCAATCAGGATGTTAGTGCAAGATTCATCGCCCACATCCCAAAATAACTTATTCTTACCTTGTAAATCTTACGTAAGGGTAAGGCTATTTACTTAAGTGCTTACCAACTATACAGTTGGTAGATAGCGTTTTTAGAACTAGTACAAAACACTTCTTAAACAACACTTCATAATAATTTAACTCAGAAGTTTGCCCGGAATTTTGTTGAAGCAGAAAACTCGATACAAAACATTAGGGTTTGTACTAAACTAATAATGGTCGACCAACAAAAAATGTAACTAAATTCAGGATCTCAATTCGAGCGTGAACTAACCAGATATTATATTTCCAAACGTATTGATCCCTTAGGATAGTATGTTCGGTTTCGTTTCTGAAGTTTTCTATCCCTCTGCGTTTTGGGAGTTGCACTGGACAATCTTATCAGGGAAGAGAGGAGGGAAAGATTTTCCAGTGTCCGGCGCCCTCTCACCTTGAGGGATTTCCCCCGACGCGTCCGGACTTCCAGCGATTGGATTTCGGCTTCCGAATTATTATGCGTATATTCCGGCTCCCTTGAAAAAGTTTCATTTTTAGGGTTCCGTACCTCAAAAGGAAAAAACGGAACCCTTATAGGATCACTTCGTTGTCCGTCTGTCTGTCTGTCTGTCTGTCCGTCTGTCAAGACCCTTTTTCTCAAGAACGCGTAAAGGTAGCAAGTTGAAATTTATACTAAATACTTGGGTCTACGGTTTCTTTCGGCTGTAAAAAAATAAAAGTTGTAAGTCAACGCAATCAAAAGATATGAACGTTTATGTCGCATATTTTGCGATTTCACAGGGGAACCAAAACCTATAGGGTACTTCCCGTTGACCTAGAATCATGAAATTTGGCAAAAAGCGAGGTCTCATAGCACATATATAGGAATAAATCCGAAAGTTATAAATATGAAGGTATATCATTTAAAAATGATTATTTTGCTATTACAAACTTACATTTTGTAGTTGGAATGTATGGAAGAACCTTATTGTCAACTACAAACTTAAGTTTGTCTTTCAATATTTTAACTTCAGTTAGTTTTTTTTTTTGGTCTCGCGCTCTTAGGGTTCCTTTATGTCGTATATTTTGCGATTTCACAGGGGAATCAAAACCTATAGGGTACTTCCCGTTGACCTAGAATCATGAAATTTGGCAAGAGGCAAGGTCTCATAGTACATATATAGGAATAAATCCGAAAGTTATAAATTTGAAGGTATTTAAAAATAATTATTTTGCTATTACAAACTTACATTTTGTAGTTGGGATGTATGGAAGAACCTTATTGTCAACTACAAACTTCAAAGTTGTCTTCCCAGAGACTGTGGGATCGGCCGATCTGCGAACTAGCATGGAAATCGCTACTAGATACGTGTCCTAGTATTGCAGATCGCGCTCGTATTCTTGCTGTCTCTGTTTGGGAATCGGGACTTTGGTTGCAAGCCATGCCCTCTTTTAACACAGGTAGCCTTTTAGATCCAACCACATTTCGTCTAGCTGTCAGCTTACGCTTGGGTGCAAGGTGCTGTGAGGCCCATCGCTGTCAGTGTGGTACTGCTGTTGACCAGCTCGGTCACCATGGTCTCTCTTGCTCGAGAAGCGCTGGTCTTATTGGCCGACACGCTAGCCTGAACGACATCATACGCAGGGCACTTTCCACCGCCAATGTCGCAGCTGTGCTCAAACCGAGTGGTCTTGCGCGTGACGATGGAAAGAGGCCTGACGGTATGACACTTGTGCTCTGGAGGTTGGGGCGGCCCCTTGTATGGGACGCAACTTGTGTCGATACTTTGGCGCCGTCACATCTTCCTGAGGCACAGGGTAGGGCTGGCGCGGCTGCTAATTCGGCAGAGCAGCACAAGCGTCGCAAATATGTTAACCTCGGCAGTGGTTACATATTTGAGGCGTTTGGGGTCGAGACATTGGGCCCTTGGGGACCGGGAGCTCACCTCATTTTCAAAAATCTTTCAGAGCGCCTGGTTAATGCGACGCGTGACCAAAATGCTGGCGTGTTTCTGGCTCAACGCATTAGCATTGCCATTCAACGTGGTAATGCCGCCAGCATGTTGGGTACGCTGCCAACTGGTAGTGGGCTTGAGCATTTGGATTGTCTTTAGACCTTCAACGGTCTATGGGCAGTCTAACTGTATTTGTAGTGTTAGTTTTAGCTTGTATTTTGTTTAGTTATTAAAGGCACTTGCCCAGTAAAAAAAAACTACAAACTTAAGTTTGTCTTTCAATATTTTAACTTCAGTTAGTTTTTTTTTTGGTCTCGCGCTCTGAGGGTTCCGTCTAACGGAACCCTCAGAGCACGAGTCCTACTCGTACTTGTCCGGTTTTTTTGCATTCATTTCTGTACTTCCAGAACCAGAATTATAGGGGTAAGGAGGACTGAAATAGTGTTATTTATCTTTCTCATTTCGTAATTCATATTTTTTATGCGATTTAGTTTTTTGTAATCCCTACCATAATTATAAAAAATAATGCCCAAAAAATTAGAACTTATTTCTTTATTTATAAATCGCCGATAAAGGCAATATGTTTCAGTATTTGCTTTTGAATTATAAAATAGTGTTTTTTTACTAATAGGCTTGCGATCGTATTATGTTTCTATTGTTATTTATTTGTCTAATAAAATCGGAGAGGTTAGGCAAAACTATAAAATCACAATAAGAACCCAAAGAATCCATTTTCTAAATAGCAAACGTGTAAATGAGGATTTACGATAGTACGCGAATGTAATAGAGGTTGGAAACGAAAGTTCTCAGTCTCGATCGCATTAGAGCTTGGCCCACGACCGCTGGAGATAATGCCATTGCAATACCCTCGATCCGATTGTATTGGCAAATTGGATCAAATGCAGCGCACACCGGACAAAAGATAAGAGACCGATACGGGCAGAGGTAATATTATGTTGCGGGCATCGAGGCCGATATCGGCCAAGCCGCCGCCACCACCAACCCGTGCGACCGACCGATCTAAGTAATCGGTCCGTGTAGTTCCCCCAACTTTTTTTAATCTTTTCATTCAATAGTCTCTTTCGAGCGATATCGATTCAACAGCGGATTACCGGCTTAAAACGTTCCATTCCTTGTATACCCTTCATTTGAAATACTCGGTTAAATGCGAACATGAATCAGATAAGACAATAGCGGAAACGGTAAACGCAACTGCTGCAGCTCAAAATGCCGACAAAAATACATATTGGCTATAACTGTTCGTATCAAACGACGCCTGAGGCGAGGCAGCCGAGGTTATTGTGAGAAATGAAAAAGTATCTGGAATGTAAACGACAATGCAGATTATTACTGCCCGTCAGGGACGTGGAGTAAGAAAATATCACGTTTGGTTTGACAGTTATGATTTTTCGCTTCGTTTGCTGTCTGTGGAATTTAATTCACGTTGCGCTGCGTCAGCGTTTTAGTATCACCACGATGATCGTGCTCAAACAGCGGGCCTCATTTCGCCGTCGTTAGGGGGTGAATTTTAAATTCCTGCGAGGGTCCCCCACTCAACTATGTATGAAGCACCGGTCTCCATGCGACTCGTATCCGGTCGCACGCATACGCTATGAACTTTCATTGTCTGACAGAACTCAAGGTAAACCGATTACGTTAAAAAAAATCATAAACTCGCTGTCGTCTTCCTACAAAACACCTAATGTTTAGATGTGGGCTCGATGATTTGGCTCTATTTTCGCCTTAATAAGGAAAATAACAGCACAACGACTTACTCTCTATCGACATAATAATAATAAAATACCGTGCGTTTTAAATAGTTTTATAAGCTTAAAAATTGAAATTGAAACATAATAAACAATGGAGGTCTCTTAAGCTTATCTCCCCTTGACTTATGATATCATTATTTTCCATTTTTTGAAAATTACAGCGCGAAAACAAGAGCGCGCTACGCATACTAATTTTGCTCGGTCAATACGGATGTCGCTTCGGATCGTGTAATTCGAACGGGGATATCTTCGCACAATGAGAGAGAAACAATTTCGATGTTAAATCTCATAATTCAAATTGTTTACCGAGTACGCTTCGGCGGCTGTATAAACTCTCAAAATCTACCCACATCCGTTACGAAAGCCTGCATCGTTATTTATGGGAAGCCACGTTTCATTGTTGTTGTCGGTTTTCATTTTAACGTTTTTTTTTCTATTATTGTATTTTTACCTATAAAATGATTTGTTTTTCGGTTTTGTCCTTCCGACGTAGTTAATTCCGATGCGTGATTTATGTGCGGTATTGTAAGCACTTTGCGTAGAGTTGGAAAGAAAAGTGCTTAGGATTATTGTTATGAAAAATTAAAGTATGTTTCTTTCGAAAGCACTTTATCTGAAGTGATGACTGGGTTTTTAAAATCCCATTCTAAAATGATCTTACGTATTGTAAATTTTCAAAAAACAATTTATCAGTGCACAAAATGATTATTTAATGGCCAAACTTCATCTTTTTTAACGAGTTTTCAATTTGTTCCAAACACACTTGTTGGTGAAACAAAGTGGCGATTGCTTTCATAATCGTGACGTCATTCACTAGTGTTTTACTTGTATGACGCAGTGATGTATTTTTATTTTGTTGAATCGTAACTGTCAAACTCACTTGTAAAATAAAAATTAAGATAGTTTTTAGAATATTTCTTATCTATTTTGATTTATAAATTCATAGTTACAGTGATATTTTGTTACTGTTCTTATGTCTATTTATTGTGAACTACCTATTCTCACAAATATATGTATCTGGAAATAAACGCAATTGTTTTAAACATAACATAAGTTAATTTGTAAATTTCTTGCTAGTGAGACGGTATCTACGCTAAGAGTCACGTGTCCCAACAAACTAAAGTCATTAGCATGTTTACAAAACAAAATAAGTATGATTGCGAGAACATTATACTGTTTGTTTCTAAGTTTCAGTCCACACACGGAAGTTGTTAAACTCACGGCGGGAATGAACTATCCTCGACTGTACCAACTATTCCGCGATATATAGATCACGTACAAGCGAAGACAAATGCGCGCCGAAGAAATGCGGTTGTTTTGCGTTACGCGAAGGAGGATAATGCCCATTTGCGGCGGCCCTTACATAAACCGAGGTGATTTACACCAAAATACCGCTTATTTGCATTGCCAATACATCTCACAGTGAACGTAAAAGACTCGGACGTAAACCCAATGGACGAGATAAGATATAAATCGACGCATGCATACACAATCTGGGTTTTACAACCGACTCGTATCTGTAAGTGAAATATATCCCTATATTATATTCAATCGTTTTCACATGATAGCCAAGATACAGGCTTTGCCTAGGTTGACGCCTGTTGGTACCACACAGACCTTTTTTAACCGACGAAAGAAAGATATTATCAATTCGACTGTATGTTTTTTGTATGTTTGCTAAACAATTACTCTGCCAATTAAAATTTATTTTGATGATTATTTTTTTGTTAGGTCATACTATAGAGATGGTTCCATACCAATTTTATTGCAATAGATTACAGCGCTTTTTGAAAAAAACAACAAAAACTAAAATATATTACACATTTGTCGTTTTGGTTTGTGGTTCCCTTCAGCAAAAGTTTTGACGAGGACTTTCAATCTCTATTTTAAATGTAATTTTCTACTTGTTACGTTTAAGTTTGTACATGTACATGGAGGTATAATAGACGATAAGTCAGCTTTTCAAAAAATTCATTAAATTGAGAAAGGTTTATTAGCCACAATTATGATATAATAATTAAGTATGGATGTTCCACGATAGTTACAATCTGGGTGTCATCAAGTCGCGAGTGAATCGGTTTCGTCTAAGCAAGCGTCCTCCATCGCAGACTGCGCATCATCGCGTAATATGGCACTCAAGTGCAAGCCTAATTACAATAAAAAAATACCGCCATCATTTATTTATTTTTATAATCTTAATTTATTTTCTACACAAAAAAAAAATTTCGCAATGATTTAAAAAAGATACAAAAAATTGTTCGAAAAAACTCGTAATTAATAAATGCAATATAATATAAATATCAACGCGTAAATGAAGTACTTTATTTCACGAAAGTACTCTGAATACAGAATATGGACGTCTATGTATGTTAACAGAATTTTTATGGATTTGTAATCTTCTTATAACTTTTTATTTACATTACACGGGAATTACTCACGTAAGATTAAGCCTGTCACTCCGACTATAGTTTCAACCGCATTAGGCGGTCTTTATCAAGGTGAATGCACGCACGTGGCTGCGCTCGCTTTGCACTCCTTGGCGCTTTTCTCGCTTTGCGCTTTATTATAACTTTTTGTCTCTACCAAACTGCATAGCAGTTTGTAGGCAGATATCTACTCTCTTTTATAAAAAGTCATCATCAACGAGTAGGAACACAACATTTTAGACATACTAATTATATGATTATAATATTGAATTATATATTTATATAAATGTATGTGGCAACAAAGAGTTATCATGGGGACATCAGTTTTTGTTTTATTATTTCGTTTTATTATACGACTGTCCATTAAAGGAATGCTATATTTTTAGTGATTTAAATGAAAACAGCCGTTATTTTTGTCAAAGGGTGCACGGAGTCAATCGCACGCTGAAAACTACTTCTGTCGTCTGAACAAGCCTCTACAGTTAAGGTGTTTTAAGCTTTTTGTATGTGCGTGGGCGTACTTACCCTATCATAGAGCAGTCTAGTTCAATGACGTACAAAACAGAGTCGTGTATTGCATCTATTCTTTGACCAAAATAAAACGAATGAAAAGGCCCAGCAGGAGCGTACTTTTGAAGATTACAATATGAGCTCCGGCTCTCACTTCATAACAGTCAGTCTCTAGCCGTAGAAAGTGCGACTCAAGACTATTATTACATGATAACGAAACATCACACAAAATTATGCCTTCATGTGCTTTTCCGAAGTGTTACAATACAACAAAAAACCACTATCAATTTTTTGTAACAAATGTACTGTACATGGTTATAATTAGGTATTGTAGTATATGTCCGATTGTTTGACTCGTTTTTACTGAGCAAGTTTAATGTTTATGGTCCGTCCATTGATTTTTTTTAGTCGAAGCATCTATTCAAGCTTTTAGCTGGAAAATTTGAGAAAATAAATAATTAAAAAAATCAGGTCACAATGAAACCTAGATATTGTAAATTTTTAATATATACTAATTTAATGAAATCGGAAGAGTAGTTCCTAAAAATAAATCTTAAGACATTATGTACTGTGAAGGAAGTTTATGTGACACCATGAAACAAGCAGGGCCCTCTTCTCACATACCAGTCTGTGTGCGCTCCATCATAAAAATGTAATTAAAATTCACGTCATCCTCCTGACTCAACTCGAGTACCCCAGGACAACTATTCTTTTGTTTCACCAAGTAGAATCAACTCCTATTTAAAATTACGAAAACAAAAGAGGTTAGATAGATAGATGTAACTCTTTATTGTTCTTGAATCTCACTATTGTTCAATCTTTGCCACAGATCTTTGTCATAATCTCACATAACGGCTTTTGACATAATATTTCGTATATCCAACCTGTCAAAAAAATTTAGAAAGAAAGAAAGAAAAAACTTTTAGGCTCCAATGTGAAAAATTATGTTTTCATCCCTTCTTTTTGAAAAGGACGACTTGGTTCGCCTTTAAGTGCACCCAAAGGTGGTGTTTTCTATAAGAAACTTTAAGCGGGCAGTAATGAGTTTTCAATCCTCTTTATAAGTGCGCCGCAATAATCTTTGCCGCGCACTTTTTGAATTTGGAACATCTTAGTATTCAGCGTCAAATAAATCGAACGCAAATATTGTTTGAATAAAGACTAGCTGGTACGACGGCCCATAATCGCAACGCCAGCTGAATAAAAAAAAAGAAATCAAATTAAAAACGCTCGTCAATTTTCACGGATTGTTAGAAATTCATGGTTTTGTGTTACAATAAATTTTCATAATTGCGAAAATGTCTCAAATGTAAATATAATTTTTAGTTGTTTTATTATTAGATACTATTTAATTTCAATTTAGTTGTTACTCTATGTTTTATTAAATAATAATATTACAATAAAATATGAGGCGCCTTTTATTTTCTCAGAGTGGGTGATGAAAAGTAGAGTGTATCGGGCGCAAAATATGTTTTTGGCTCGGGCGACGTACTTTGAATCCCTCGCTACGTTCAGGATTCTACTCTAGAATCCCTCACTTCGCTCTGGATTAAAAAAAGCGCCCTCACCGTAAAAATATTATTTTGCTGCCTTATGTTATAATCTACTATATTCCTCATTGTATTATTTTCTTAAACTTGTGTAGTTTCGAGTGATGTCAATATCTAATAATGGTGGATCATTTTACGTTAAGTATTCGTGAACGTGCTCGAGTGTAGGAAAGTGATACAACGAGGCAAAACATGTCATGTCTTTTCCTGTTGTTTCTGAAACTCCATAGAAATTTCTTTTAACACCTTCACCATTTTACTATGGAATGCTTTTGACTTTATCGTGACTTACTTTGCTAGACTCTGACTGTGACTATAACTTCTTCGACGAAATTCAATAAATAATACTTGAAATGATTTACCTACTTGACATTGCCAAATGCACAAGACGTGTGACGCAAAATCCACTCAAGAGAACAAAAAGAACAAAAATGTTAAATAATAGAAAAATAAACGTTAGTACGAAAATTCTTAATTTAGGGCCCCGAAATGACATACGTAGGACAAAAACAACGTAAAACTAGTGAAACAACTGCCAGTCTCATTAATTTAAGCGAGCTCTATCAGGCAACCACAAAAAGGTTTGTGTATTTTTTGGCATAATCATGTTTAACATAGAAGAGTACAAATAAACCCTTATCGCTATAAGCGATTTCTTTTAAACAACTTGTATTGCGATCGGAAATCACTTCACAGAAATAACGAGGTACGTAGAGTTTCATTTTTTCCGACAATACCTACCCACTCAATACTTAATACTGTTACGGAGATAAAAATGATAAGTAAACGTGTTTTTCTGACGTCTACATGAGAAAGTATGATTTTTATGGGCAAAAGCTGCGAAAATTTATATTTTCATATGGCTTGATGGTTTCTTTGTTTCCAGATAGATTTCTGATAAGCTCTATGCATAATAAAACCGTATTTAATACATGTTAAATATCTACTTTAGGTGCATTTTTTTGTAGATTATACCTATTTTATTATGAAGTGTTTAATGTAATTCATTTATTAGTTTTACATGGAGTAACAATAATGACAGTTTACTAATGTTTTTTTAAAATATAAAGTAAGTGAGAAAGAAGCGGTGCCCACCTGATGGTAAGTAGTCACCGCCGCCTACAATACCTGGCTAAAGTAGGCACCTACAATACCTGGGGCATTGTGAGTGCATTTTTTACATGGGGCCTTAAGGCTAGCTGTTTAAAGCAATCCAGTTTAGGTGATGATAAAATGTTGCGCGACCGTAAACCGTATCTGGGTGCGTTAAGGTTCACTTTCGCGTGATTTTCCGAACTGCACGGTTTTAACGTTAGTTTGAGACCACGTAAAGAGTTGGCCGTAAGACCCCTAAACTCTATTCACCCTTCGTTTTAAACAGCCCAAAATAAACTTCGGAAGAAAAACTGAAAAGAAAAACTAGACATTTGTCAATAAACGGACAGGTGATTGATTTGTTAAAAATAACAGGCTTAGTGATACATATAATAAAATTTTACAACAAATTATGAACACTTACTTGTTACCAATGAACACTAACAATAATAAACACTTGCAAAAGAAACTTTTTAAATTGGCTAGTAAAGTTCTGGGATATAAGCGTTTTCTTTTTAAATATAAATAAGCTTGCGCTTGGAAGCCAACTCACCTGATGTTAAGCGATGATGCGGTCTACAATGGAGCACGCTTGCCTAGAAGAAACCAATTCACTCTCGATTTGAAAAGTTTTTAAAAAGTTTTTTCTTGCGCCTTTCCCACAAGGTAAGTGTCAGTATGGAGATTGTATGGCGTACACCAAAACTACCAAAAAAAAAGCAAAATTGAAATGTTTTCAACATTAAGGAAGACAATTTGTTGCTAGACTAGATTTTTTTAATGTCTTGCTAAACAGAGAGCGCATTATACTTACATAATTAAGACCTCACATGTAAGTACGTCATACAAACTCCATACTGTCACTCACCTTGCAACAAAGGGACAGAGCATGCCTTCCTAATCCGAATAAAAACTATAAACGCTTATATCTCAGAAATTTATAAGCCGATATAATTAGTTTCTTCAGTAAGTGTATCAAATTTAATATTTTTTTTTTTTTTTTTTTATGCCGTAGGTGGGCAACTCTTATATAGATAGATAGAAACTCTTTATTGTGTACACCAGAAATAAAAATTACAACCAGATATAAAACACTTACGAGCTAGTGCCACAAGTGGCGGCCTTATCGCTAAAAGCGATCTCTTCCAGGCAACCATTGGATGGAAAGAATTTACGTAACAGAAACGACGGGGGGTGCTAAAACACTTTTAATGATACCATTAAATATATATTAATAATACTTTTTTTTTTTTTTTAATAAACCTGCTTTTTTGACACATCTAACACCTGTCCGATTAGTCCGATAGTCAATCTTCAGTTATCACTCAATGTTCTGACTGAATTATTTGGCCTGGATATAGTGGATGAATCAAATTACTACCTTATCACCACAGCTGAGCAATACATACCTGAAACAAAACGTACAAGTCATAAATAAACAGATCTAAAACACGCAAACTGGCACAAACG
Organism: Agriopis aurantiaria; assembly: GCA_914767915.1. Classification (NCBI taxonomy): domain Eukaryota; kingdom Metazoa; phylum Arthropoda; class Insecta; order Lepidoptera; family Geometridae; genus Agriopis; species Agriopis aurantiaria. The sequence continues at coordinate 13,213,620 of OU611986.1, read as the reverse complement.
CAGATAACGTGGAATAACGTAGAAACAGTGAAAGATTGGTAAAGACAACGGCAAGGTGTGGTTGGAAATCATTTTCACGAGGAAAGTCGCCTGATAGCAACTAATGCTTTACACAGCTGCTTTTAGGGTTACCACGACATTTTCGTGAACTTTCGGCATAGCGAAATATTTGTGTTACCAAATAATTACATATAAATGGTATTCGAGATGATTTTAGCATAAGAATAGCAAGTAAGGTAATAAACAGAAATAAGTAAATAAAACAGGTTAATCATATATTAGAACAATATATACAATATACATATATTATTAGCAATGTAATCGTTAAGAAAAGATGTAATATAGGAATTTAGAATAAGCCAAATATTTAGAACAGTCATGTAATACAATAGTAGAATAAATGATTAATACTGTAATAGAAAAACTACAAGAAAAAATACTAGATAAACGACAAGATGCGCGGCCGAGATACAGACAGACAGACAAAAAAAATATGAAAAAATGGCTTCAGTATCGATTATAGAGAGTTTAAAAAAAAAAATCCTCAGTGTACAGAAATGGACCTGTAATAGTTTTATTATAAATAACTAGCTGTTGCCCGCGACTTCATACGCGTAGACTTTCATTTAAATTTTCAACCCCTCTTATCATCCTTAATTCGGCTCTTTCGCAAAATCCTTTCTTAGCGGACCTCTACACTTTATAAGGAATCTACTTGCCAAATTTCAGGTTCGTAGGTCAAGTGGTTTTCGAGATTTAGTGATTAGTGAGTGAGTGAATTTCGTGTTTAAAGCTATCGCGGTTGTTCACTAAAGTTATATGAATATTTACGGGATATTTACCGTGGTAAGGTTGTGGAATGAGCTCCCACGGTAAAAATCCCGTAAATAATCATTGTGAATTTCGCTTTTATATATACAGAAGATAGATAGATAACGTTCGAGAGTGAGTTTGTATTTACTCTCGGAACCTAAACAAGCCATTCCGGCACTAAAGTACTTATCAGATAGGTGAAATTTTGGCAAGCTGCAAGTGGCAGCCCTGAGCCACCCGCGGGGCCCAACCGCCATTCTGATAGATAGGAAATGAAGACAGATTAACCTCGCGTGACTTCACATAGCTCCCTGACTTAGAGACCACTTGGATAAATATAAGGTTACTGAAACAACAGATATAAATAAAGCCTAGTTTATTTATAGTCATAAGATTTTAGTAATATTTGATAACAGTCACGACAATGTATCAAAGTACCACTGAAAATCACGATTTAAAGTTATGAAACAGCAGTGCAAATACCGTTCTTTATCGATCATCAAATTCGATAAATAGCCATATAATCGATCATAGCGAGTACTGATCAAATGGCATTTTATCGAATTTAACGATCTCAACTCTCAAATTTGACGATCGATAAAGAACGGTAACGTACACTGCAGGTTAGATTAAAAGGTTCTATAAATTGCGTCTAATTTATTAAAATAAACCGGCCAAGTGAGAGTCGGGCTCGTGCACTGAGGGTTCCGTACCACCACAAAATACAATAATTATCCGTTATAAAACTCGACTTAATAATTAGTAAAATATGTCATTTTATTTCGGTGAAATGATATGATGACGAATGATGATTAATGATGATGAATGATGTATGAATGGTCGACGTTCTAAGGTCATCCAAATAACAAAATTACCAGTTTAAAACTTGGCAATGAACAGAAACTTGTCACCGATTCGCACTTGGCCATTATTTATTATTTTATGTTATACTTTAGAGTGTGTACTATAGTGCCTTGCTAAGTTTGACGCCGTTTTCCGGTTTTTAGGGTTCCGTACCCAAAAGATAAAAACGAGACCCCTATTACTAAGCCTACATTGTCTGTCTGTCCGTCGGAACCCTAAAAATGAGAATAATATTTTATGCTGATAATTTGTAAACTTAAAATACAGCAATCCGCCATGATAAGTGAAACTCCAATCTAAGCGAATTACGTCACGATAATGAAAACAAAAACACAATATCTTTTAAATGTACGCAGAAAGTTCAGTACTGTCTATGTGTGCGACAGACCCAGCCTCTGTTGCCAGGATTCCACCCAGTAGTTATATAACTGAAGACACTTTTTGGTGTAAAGCTTTTACGTACCTTCAATTATTAAAAGAAAAGGACCAGTTCACGTTTCTAATAAAGTCCTTGCCTACTTCGAGTAGTTACTCACAAATAATACCCTTTCAAAGGGTCGTTTAATATCAGCCGGTTACAGAATTGACAGGACGGAATTATGTCGAGTCACTACGTAAGTGTAATCGTAAAGCCCGTACCGACTGACCCATATTTCGCGTGGGCGCTTGCGTGCGTGCCCACAATCACGGTTTAGAATGACTTTTAATGTTTACACATACAAGGTAATAATTATTTTTTGTGCCCTCTATCTACATGCTGTCAAAATTATTGCTCTATTATGAGGTTTAACTTTTAACACGGCTTTAAACGGTTTGATGTACGGACATTGTTAATGAGAAACATTTAAAACAATGCAACAATTAGCAAGACAAAAAAATATACAGCTTTGTTCGCCTCATGGATATCGCATCATCAACTTTGGATCGGGAATAGCCCCAATTAACCTACGCTTTAATAAATAAAAGCAGCCGCAACGTCACGTTAAAAATTAATACCAAACGCGAAACTCTCGTTTATTTTTATTTTGAGAATCATTTATTTTCGTCAAACAATTAGGCTGAGCCCGTCGCGAGCAAGGCCGGCGCGGGTAGCCGGAAGAAACTTCACGTCACATTCACATCGTCCGAAAAAGGGTTGGTTTAACGCACTTTTTTGTTGCATAATCCCGCAACGCGCGAACCCCAAAAACCATTCGGGATAACGTGCGCCTGTTTAACCATCGTCGAGACACCGGTTTAAAAATGTCATTCCCAGGGAACCAAGTAAATCCAGATTTGCCGTTGGTGAGTGACTTTCTAATTCCGCTAGCGGGAAGAACTTTGTGAAACGTATACCGTGTTCATGAGACCTGCTAGTGACCGCGAGCAGCCCCGAAGCCTAATCCGATCCGCGGCCGAAATTGTTGGGCAACTTGTACCGGACGCGGCCCGCCCCGCGTCTCAGCCCACACCGCCCTGTCACCCGCCTGCTTTATAATCGCACACTACACAGTACGATATACTTTGATTAATTTACACCGCAGACCGGAATAAACTTTTGGACGCTAAAACAGAACCCCTGTTTCTACTTAAATCCCTCTCGAATGCCAACCGTGAAAGTTGATTGTTAATCTGTAACAGATACTTGTTTGTTTGTTTGTTTAACATAGATATGGAAACGTCATTTGATAAAGTTTCGCTTGCCGTGACTTGAGAGGTAATCCGATAAATATAGGGTTGTTATTTCAGCTTAGCTTGACATTACTGAACGTTACTCTGCACAATAGGTTAGTTAGGATATTGCGGTTTGGTTAAATCTCTAATATCTATTGTTTTGTGTGCTTTGATGTTAGTTTAGGTAGTAACAAACTTAGCAAGTTTCTTTTTATTAAAAACAGTAAATACCCGACAACTGTTTTTGTCACATTGCACATTTCGTACCTTTATAATATATGATGTATTATTTTCCTTTCTTCAATTTAATTTCATTTTTAAAAAAGCTCTTCAATGATTCGTCTCTATAAGATATTTTTTTCATCCTTAGTTTATGTGTCGCCATTTTGTATTTGTGATGACGTCACTGACCCAGTGAACAAGAATCTATCGATGTTATATTTATCGAGATCAGTGAATGCGTTTCGGCGGATAGGTAAGAACGTATTAGCACAATATACATACACTATAAACACAATAATCCTTATTTTTAGTTTGTGTTTTTGGGTAAAAACACCTATTTATATTATACTAGCAACGCACCCCGGCTTCGCACGGGTAAGTCTTATTTTTTGTACACCTTCGGTTACATTTTGGAGTTTTAGTAAGGATCCCTATATTTTTTTAAAACATAATTAGAGTCTATGTCACCCGGGGATAGTGTAGCTTCCCAACAGTGAAAGAATTTTTCAAATCGGTTCAGTAATTTCGGAGCCTATTCAATGCAAACAAACAATCCATTCTTTCCTCTTAATAATATTATAGTATAGAATACAGACAATGTTCAGTGTATGTAGATGGCAGGCTGTCGAGGTTAAAAGGGGAGGCCTATGTTCAGCAGTGGACGTCATCTGCCTGATGATGATGATATAATACAATAGGTAGGTATATTTATGTGACATTACTACATTTCGCAGAAATTAACGTGAGACGAATATATCAAGAGGTAGACAAAATGGAATGGATTGAAATTTTACTAAAAGCAAAGCTTATCAAGCTGATTACGATTCGCACTCGGGGAGTTCTACGTTCTTCTGTAATATGATGGATTGCATAAGCCAATCGATTCCTGGAAATCGGGGTAAAACAGAGCGTTTATATGGGGTAGCTTACAAGGCAATCAGCGGGCAACGGAGGCTTTATTAACCCGTCAAGGCAGTGCGGGCCTGGCTAATCAATCGACGCTCGCGTGTCGACCGCGCTATCTGTCTTTGCCCGATTGGCCCCAGATAACGCCGACGCAAGATTACCTATACGGGAATGGCCCATTTATAAAATTAACTTCTTTTATCTCTCCGAATAGATAGCATTAAGGGAAGTAAATAAGTCCATACCGAATTAATAGTCTCATATTAAACGCCCGGTCGCCTCGCTCTCGTGTAATATCCACACAGAACTTTTATCTTGGCACTACTTTAAAACAAGCATTAAATTTGCAAGGTTCAGATATTGTTGAAATAAATATGTGAGACTCCAATTCACAACAAAAAACTGTAAAATAAAATGATAACAAAGCTGGCTTGTTTGAATTTAAAATGTAAATACAAGTATTTTAACAAATAAACAGTGTTCGAACAAACTAAATTTATAGCACACTTTTGTTGCAAACGCGTTTTTAAAACGTTTTTTCTTCTTCGTATTAAAACTCATTTTATGAGTGACAAAGTTGAAGCAATGAAAAATACTTTATACTGCAGATTTTTTATAGTTTTCGTAAATCACCGAGAATTAAATGCCAGAGTGGAGAAGTTTAAAATTTGGGGAAATTCTCAACGGAACTTTCTATGACATTAAAGTAATGATTTTACTTGATGGGGAAGTAATTATTTTGTGTAATAAGAAAGCTGCTACCCCATTCGCAGACCTGATTTCCCGAAATGGAAGTTTGAGATAGGAAAATTGAATGGCGAAAAAAGGCGGGTCGAGATAATTCCTAAGTATCGCAAATACCGTGGTTATAACCGTACGTCTCCGCGATAGCGAAGGGACTGGCTCATTAACGTCAGCGCGGATCTCGGCCAGTTTATCCCGACCGATACCTTTAAGGTATTTACAAAGCGGCTAAGCGGCCGCAATCTAGAAGGAGCGCTATGAAAAAAATCCACGCTCGCGTAATCCGAGCGAAATGCCCTTTAAGAGCTTTACAATTTAATGCTAAGTATAGCAATCTCAAGACGACGTTGAGCCCGTACTCTCGAGAAGTTAAAAAAATGATACATTGGATTTTTGCGGGAGAAAATCAGGGTTAGTTAGAGGAACAGCTGGTCCCACCGCGATAACACTTACGGTGCTTTACGCTCTAGTTGTGTACGTGAGCTGTTACGACACATTAAAACGCAAGTTGGTTCGTTCAGTGCCGCTCCTGCAAAATATCTGTATCACTAAGTAGGTATATCGGACCGCATAGAGTAGTGCCAAAGCGGTTAAAACCCACAGCACTCTACGGGACAACATATCGCAATTCGCAGGATATTGCTCGCGATAACGAATGCATTTTGAGCATAATGTATAAGCCGTCGAATTTAAAATTTAAACCTTGCGATAAACATAATCAGTTTTATTAATCAAAATGTAGGTACATAGTTGAGAGCAATTAATTGGACAGTGCGAGCTCGTTAAGAGGATGAGTGGTAAAGCTCTCTGTTTAAATTATGTACGCGTATCTGCTCATTTAATGCAAAACATTTAACTTATGACAGTTTTATTTACACAACTGCGACTACTGTTTATAAACACTGAGATGTTTACATCATCTCAACATGCTACCTCTAATCTCAGCCAAGTACAAGCTTACGTTTTAGTTGATTTACGACTTAATATCCGTCTAAAAGTACACCTTATTCGCAAACCGGTACTTCCACTAGGTAATAAAGCTATAAAAATCTGGCAAGAAAAGCAAGGGAGGCCTCCTAAGTGCTCGATCTTCGCTCCACCGTAAAAGAGAAATAACTCGAGCGAAACAAGGAAGCAGTTTTAGAGCTTACGCAATAATAGTAGGTATCGTATTCGTTGTAATGGTCGGTGCTGAATTAATTAGCGGGTATCGACGGCGGTTGCGGGCGGTCGAGCAGGTGTGCGCGCGGCTTTACAACCCTATTACACTACGGGGTACACGACCCGAACCGCTTGAGCGATTGACCGTACACAATCCCGACCTTTATGTTACACACATCGCCCTGCTCCACCCGATAATATCACGGAAAACATTACAATATACAATGAAACGAGCATCTATGTTGGATGATATTTATCATTACCCACATAGAGACCCACACAATTATATTCAAACCACGATTAGCATAGATATAACAGTGTCGCTACGTTTAATCAAACCGTTTTGCGAATAAATGGAGCGTAGACGAATCAATAACGCGAATTCAATTTACAATTCAACGTACATCACTGACGTATCAATTGTTCAATCTCGGCGAAGACAGATAAACGCAGAGATCGCTTTCCGATGAAAAAGACTCTAGATTCGTCGATAGGATGCGCGAGTCCCAAAGTGAAAAATGTACATTTGGATGGCGTTAATTCGTTTAATTTCCGGTGAGAGCGACCGGAGGGGGAGGGGGGCGGTGGACTCGTTCAGATTAATTCAGCGCCGAGGCTGTCGCAGATAAGGACACTGAAATAAATTGAAAATGTTCAGAGATTGATTTGAATACTCCCGAGGATATATCGAAGGCGGTCGCCGCAAAAATGACAAACCGCATTCTTATCCAGAGATTTTCATTCCGTCGACGGAAAAACTGTGGCGTAATGAATAAATTAAACTTCTCTTCGGCCATCAGGAATGAGCGAGCGTTCAATTTTAAATAGCTCGAATAGATGGCAACAATTTTCAATTTACCGCTGATACTAGCAGCTGGACTGCGCCAATATTTCTTATCGAAGCAATTTTAAATGCTGCACAAATTAGTAATATATTATACTGTATTTTATTCCAGATTTTCACAAACGGCCGAATCTCAAGATTGTCTATTAAATCGTTTATAAAATGGTTAAATTAATGTAATCGACGAGAGCGAGTCGAGATGGGAGACAGTGTTCGAGGCGTTCGTGATCCGAATGTCGAATGAAGTCAAGAATGGGCCGCGCTAGGCCCACGAGCTTAAGGCCGAGCTAAGACCCCAGCCCATCATTTACATATTCCGATTCTGTATCAATAACAATTAGGAGACGGAATTTGCCGTGAACTGCTTAGCAATCAGACGCAAATCAAATTAAGTAGCCAATTGGAGCATCAACTTTATCTCTAAGTCCTACGGAAAACTGGCAGAACTGACTTTTCCACGTCATCCTGTCTCTCTAGTGAGTCTAAGTATTAAGTGCAGTTCAGGTATTTCACTTTATCGTAAAAGTAAATGTGCCAAGACTGCGCAAACAGCATAAACTTGCAAATGAAGATGTGCCACAACGAGCATAGCTACAAAGCGTCGTGTTCCAGTGAAATTCAGAGAATCAAAACGTCCGAACATGAAACAAATTGATTGCCGCAGAGGCGTTCTAGCCGAGCCAAGCGATGGCGGCAGATTGGTAATAGCGCATGCTAAACTTATTAGCCAAACGGAAAATGGCATTAGCAGAGGTACGGCAGCCGTTCCCGTGAAGCTTCATTCGTACGTCAAAGTTGACAGAGTTACTCGTAAGTGATTGTTGCCGCCAATCAAACGCCCTCGATTGGCTCGACTCCGCGTACACAGGACGGATTAAAATGGAAATCGCGTTAGGAGACGTCGGAGAGCTCAGTTAAAAATAGAGGAGTTTTTAATTCGGCGAGATAACAAACGTCAACGTAAAATGGACGCTCTCGAAATGTTAAAACAATTTATCCAGGTAATCCGGAGTGTCACACGATAATAAGAGTGACATTTAGAACGACCCGGGCGCGGTTAATTCTGCAGTGGCAGCGGCTACCAATTGTGACATAAACTAAGCCCTGTTGCCAACAGTAAGCCATCAGGTGCGAACCCTGCACAGACCTAATATTGTCAACGGATACTGACTGACAGTCCAAACTAACTTTGCTTTAAATTGGACTGCGGTACTTTTTGGCAGTTTATTTTTGAGGCTTTATTTACAGTTTTGATCCTGCAGTCTGTAAGCTTTTCGCTTTGGCATTTTTGCGCAAAACGAAATCTCTAGCTAGACTATTCAAATACGTAGAGTCAGAACTTAGCGTGTATTGTTAATAGAAAGTTTTAATGAGACGAAATGAAGCTAAGAACATGGACTAACAATGTTAGAACTTTTTTATCGCAACACTAAAGGGTGTCTACAATCTTCTTTACTAGTAAGGCTTTTTGCCGTCTGGAGAAGTACCATGCCTTTGTCAGTTATTCAACCATCAAGTTGTGTGTCTGTGCTGTTAAATACTGTGTAAATACTACTGATGACTACTGAATACTGATTGAAGGGCAATGTTTCTTTCAGTGAAATTACTGGACATAAAGAGATTTAACTATCTCTGGGTGATGAACGCAGGATTTTGAACTGTGGAAGTTCTAAATTCTGGATGGCATTGAACTGTTATGGAAAAGCGTGATGTTTACCAACAGGCGAGCGACATGCTCGTCTCGTCGCTTATTTGCATTATGATTATAAAATCCGGACTGGCAAAACATCGATAATACCACTAAGGTGTAAATTTGCGGCAATATAGCGTTTGTAGTTTATTTTAGTATTTGAGAACACAAGTCGTCGTATTACATTAGAACTATTCAACCCATATTCTAGCATTAACAAAAGAAATTATTTTCATTGGGTTAACAAAGATGCGGTCGTACAAAGATACCATTTCATAAGTTAGGACGTTGCTGCAGATAGGTATCTGTGCGCAACTAGTGATGCAGTAAATCCTAGGAGTACTTGTGAGCCGAGACCTGAGCTTACTACCGGCTGCAACTTAAATTGTTTCCTCATAAGATTTTGAGAAGCTATAGTGGACTTTGCTAGACACTTATACTGAAGGTATTTAGGACATCGGATGCATCGGACAGGTGTGCATCGGATCTGCTTGATCTAATTCCTTCCTGCCAATTTTTCTATCAGACTGCCAGAGGGGGCATCAAAAATCGACACCGCTTTATGTTTGATATTCCGAAAACCCGTACGAAGCGCTTTGATTCCACTTTTATTATGCGAGCTGCTATTCTGTGGAATGCGCTGACTGAATGGGTGTTCCCCGACAGTTACAATCTGGGTGTTTTCAAATCACGAGTGCATCGGTTTCTTCTAGTCAAGCGTGCGCCACCGTAGACCGCATCATCGCTTAACATCAGGCGAGTAGGCGATTAAACGCAATTGTATTTGATCGCCAACTCTTTAAAAAAAAATACACAGACATAAGGTAACTATTATTAGGATTATTTAGTGAAAGTAAGAAAAACTGTCACTATAGTACGTTAAAAGTAAACTTAAACTAAGAGGTTTGTGTTCTAATTTATAATAAATATCTCATTAAAAAGCTGATCATATATAGAGCCATCCAGCCAGCCCATCAACAAATACAAAATAAAAATTTGTTATTTTTTTTATAAGTTATGTGTTTTAATTTCATGCTAGACATAGAGTGCACTATAGCACGTGATGTGAAGCCGTGCGCTTGCCATACAAACGCTATAGGTACTAACACACCCTTCGCGAGAACGGGACAGAGCATCCGCTCTCTATCCCCACCAAAACCTTTGAACACTCACATCTCAGAGATTTATCAGCCAATTTAATTGATAATTTTCTGTATGTGTAGTTTATTTATATAATCCTTTGCTAAGTCTATTATTTGAAATAAATGAAACATTAGGATACATGCCTATTGTTGATGATCATCTCATGATGAGCATGATCCCGGCTAACATTTAAGATCCTTGATCCTGGTTGTATACAATCCCAAACCTTATGTTGTATTTGTATGCTGAATAGTGGCATACGATAATGAATTAGACTACTGCAAAGCTAAGTTATATGATCCTTAACTTTTAACACTTAACTTTTTTGTACAATTTGCCACAGTAAAATGAAATAGATTAACAAAGGTGGCTGTTAGCGAAAAAGAAACGAGTCTGGAAAAATTGACCTCATAAACTACTTTCCGGTCATCGATACGTGCTGATAAAACACTCACACATCCCTTTAAGAGAAAATCTCATTCGCTCTCCGCACGAATTCGATTTTCGCGTAACATTATTTTGGAGTTTCAAAACGACTTTAGACGATCTCGATTTTTATCTTTTCTTTGTGAGCTGTCTTTGTCGAGTTCGAGAAAATGCTTGTAAAGCTCATAGTAGTGGTAACACCGGATCCTGGCCACACAATTCCCTCTGGGGATTACAACCGAGAGAGAAAAGTAAGACGATTAATCCCACTGGTCGCGGGTAGCTGGAGAATTTATTATAAAACGATTTCGTCCAAGACTGAATTTTTAACGGTGGTGTTATGTTCTTTTTGATTTTATCTCACGTTTTAGTTTATTGCACACACTTAGCAACTTAACAGTCTACATGTATTATGTACGAGTACGTCTAGACATTGTAATTATTTTAAGATCTTAGTACTCGATTTAAGTACCTACTCATCATCATCTGATGTGACACAGGCCTTCTCTTATAGAGAGAGGTAGAGCCCTAATCCACCATGCTGGTCCGATACATGTTAGTGAATGTCATTTACTCTATGTCTTTAAAGTTTTGAGGTTCTTGGACATACCTGTTTCCTCGCGATATTTTCCTTCACTGTTTTAGAGTTTTATTTTAGTTTTAGTTTTATTTAAGTACGTATAAGACTTCTTTACAGTAACATTTGTATCGCAAAAATACTTACTATATCTTAATTTTTTTTACTTATTTAGTAGTTCGCCCCGAACTGTGACCTCGCATCCCATGCATTTTTGGACCCAGTTTTGACAATAGATACATATTTAGTTATGGACAAAAACACATTTTTGAAAGTTATTTATAAAACACATTAAATTTAGCCCATATTCAATTATAAAAATTATATTGAAATGAAGTACTTGCCTACATTGTTTCAGGAAGATCGGATCAACAATACGCAAGTTATCGAATAAACCGTGCATGGAAATGCCGACTTGTCCCATTCGAACCTGAGACCTACCTCTATTCGCTAGGACAACTATGCTCTTAAATAGTACTACATGTCAAAAAAGTTCAATTATAATAAATTTTTAGAAAAAAAAACAATAACCGACTTCAAGACTATACCAACATGTACCAACTTAAACAAAAAAAATTGCTAGGCTTTTAAATCGACCTCACACGATGAGAAAGCTGCAACAGAAATGACACGGTTGCGTAATCTTTCCAACAATAAAGTGGATATTAACGTATGATAGGTAATTTATTATTATGATGGCTCCTTACAAATACAAAATTTTTTCTTTGTTCTCATGTTTATGTGATGACAGTTCAAACAGATATTAACAGTCCACATCAAAACTTTTGCTTAAGGGAACCACCACTAACCAAAACTTCATCTGTGTAAATCTCCGAAGAAGAACAGCTAAAGGCAATGACTGTTTTAAAAAGGGGGAAGACGCGTGACATCCAAACATTGTACCCAATAAATATGGTTCTGTTTCGGCTCGAGTTAGCGGCGCCGTTAACGTCTACACTGTAAACGTCAACTTCACCGCTTCATTAGACACTACACTAGACCATAGAAGTGACATTTAAAGAAAATTAAGTTAATTGTTTTTAAGTATTTACGAGTGAAAAGTAATGCCGTGAAACTTGTTTTTTGTCTTCGAACTGTTGGTGCACCTTGTGAAAACGCAGCAAGTATTTTTTGCTGCTTTATTTCACACAATTTTGATAAGTAATTCACGTGCTATCAAAACGCCAGTTCGATTGTGACTGAAGCGGATTGTGCCCCGGAGCCTATATTGTGCGGTCCACGTCAAGAAGTTCGTCCCGTATCTTCCCCTTATTTACTTACATCAATGGCTAAAGGTGTATGATTTAATTTGTTGATATCTTAAAAGTGCAAAATCAACTTCGATAACATTTATATGGGACCATCTTTGAAGTATGACCTACCAAACAAAAAATCATCATAGAAATAAATTCATAATTGGCTGAGTAATCGCATGACAAAGAAAAAAAAAAATACATACAGTCGAATTGATAACCTCCTCTTGAAGTCGGTTAATAAAACAAGCCATAAAACAGATTTACAACAATGGGATAGTTAGAAAATAATTTATTAGAAATGCAATTAACTTGTTCACTAGCTTTCACAATTAACTACAAGCCATTAACTTTGTTCTAATATGCGAATCATGGGTGTTATGAATTCATGTCAGCTTTGTTTTTTCAAACAAGTTATTTTAGGCTTTATGATTCAAATTAAAACGCGTTACATGACGGGTGCGATTTTACCTTTTCGACCGGTGGGCCCTTTCACTGCCCTTTTGGTGTTTCACCCCGAGCTTGTGATATATTTTTAATACCTGTTGGCTGCGTAGTGATGAGATTTTTAATTTTTTATCAAAATATTCCGTAAAATATGATGAATTAGCTTAGTAATTTAAATAATTATCATTTCTGAATGTAGGACGTATTGCGACGCGATAAAGTGACGATATAAGGCAAATCTCTTATGATATAAGGCAGCTGGCAGTGACTGGCAAGAAAGTGAAAATGAACATAGTGGCGTACTTTGAGATAATTCCATATATTCAACAGTGGACTGTGAATTTATCATGATAGCCAGACAGTCAGGTCATGATAAATTGTTTCGACAGCCCTTTATAGTTTACTTTTACGTAAAAAAAAATCGACAATGTGACAAGGGGCCTATGCAAGCCCAAAAAGAGGTAGCCACACGAGCGTGACCCCACTGCAAAAGCTGGAATGGTAGGAGGAAAGGGAAGCCTTTGCTTTTAGCCAGTAGGACAGTCGTGGCTAGAATAATATTAATACATATTATTAAAAATAAAAAATAAATAAATGTTATAGGACATTTTGGCACACACGGTCATCTAACCCCAAACTAAGCACAGCTTATAATATGGCTGCCAGAGACTGATATACATACATATATAGTTTTAAATACATACTTAAATAGATATTAACAACCAGATATAGAACAAACACAAATGTTCATCACATAAATGTTTGTCCTAGGTGGGAATCGAACCCACGCCCCCAAGCTCAGAAGCTCTCCAAGCTCTTTATAATATTATCTATACTAATATTATAAAGAGGAAAGATTTGATTGTTTGTTTGTTTGCATTGAATAGGCTCCGAAAGTACTGAACCGATTTGAAAAATTCTTTCACTGTTGGGAAGCTACTCTATCCCCGGGTGACATAGGTATTATATTTTCAAAAAAATAGGGATCCTTAGTAAAGCTTTAATAATGTAGCCCAAGGTGTAAAAAATAAGATTTACACCCGTGCGAAGCCGGGATGCGTTGCTAGTTATTTATATTTTTGGTATGGCTGTCCGTAAAGTAACGCCCAGTTCTAGCTAATATCAATCTATTTAGCTATTCATTGAAATCACTTCCTCACTCTTCCAACAGTTGCGTGTCAAATAAACACACCACACTACCTGAAAGGTTACTTCAGTACTATCGATTGTTTTGTATAGCCTCACCAAAAGGCGTTCAGTGAAATGCCAAGCCTCCACCTGTGCAAATGCCAGCCTACTAAGTAATCTATCTTACTTTGACGTGTAATGAAATGTCATGTGTTTTTATTTGGTTTTTATACTCATTTATTGGCTTTATTTAGTGAGGTAAGGAACTTCCAGCGGCGCTAGCCAAAGACGTTATATAAGCTAAATTGGCGCTAGCATACTTTTTGTTATGAATTTTTTTTCATTGTCATTTGAAAGTTTCTAAATAAAACCAACTGTGAGTTGAACTCGTTCACGGATGGTCCCGCACCCAAAAATTGTGTTTTCTTTCATTTAGTTTGGGATCTTCAGCGCGCGCCGGAGTAGAACTTGGCCAATGCTTATTATTTGTTGATATTAATAGATATTTGAAAACTTAAAACGCTAGAACGTTTTACAATGATTTCTTAGATTTTCGCGGTTATAACACTTAAAAATTTAAAACTTTTAACGGATTTTATAGCGCCTATTTTTTTTATTCCTTTCTCTTGAGAAAATTTTGGCGTGGTACATCTTGTGCATTTGCTAGTGTCAATTATTGATATATTCAAACTTTAATAGATATCGTCAAAGTCATTAAACAAGTCAGAGTCAAGCAAAGTAAGACACGGTCAAGTCAAAGTCATGCCCAAGTAAAGTGGTGGCAGCTTTACTAGAAACTTCTATGGAGTCTTGGAAACAACATGAGAGGACATGTTTTACTTTGCTATATTATAATTTTCCACACTCGAGCACGTCCACAAACACTTAATAAATATAAATCCACTATTATTAGATATTAACACTTAAAAATACACAAGTTTGGGACCAGGATACTATGAGACAACGTTTTTTACAGGTTGGCGCGAAAACTCCGCGTTTATTATACATAATTTTTTTGTTTTTGTCATTTTTATCACTTTGCAGTGCCCATGTTTTCTTTGTAAATTATCAAATATTAGGCTTGCGCTTGACCGCCACCTTGCCGGATGATAAGCGATGATGCGATCTACGATGGAGCACGCTTGCGTAGAAGAATAGTCCTCAAAGGTAGGCGACGCAATGACAATGCCCCGGGTATTGTAGGTGTCTATAAGCAGCGGTGACTACTTACCATCAGGTGCCCCATAGCTTGTTTGCCACTAATTAGAATAAAAAATAAAATGAAACTATTCATTCGCGATTTAAAGACAGGTAGAGATAATGAATGTATAAAGAAACACGTTTAGAACGTTACATGTTTTGAAAAGTAAATAAACAATGATAGTGAAGCAGTTATACCATTATACCATTCAACTACTTAACGTCTGAGCTCAAACATAATTTGTTCTGAAAGGATCATTTAAGCCGAGAACAACAATGGAATCCACTCAATCTGAGTGTAAATACATTTTCTTTAACAACGACATGACATTCTAATTTAATCCTATATGTCACTGTCAAATTAGAGATACTAAACCATAGGCGTATCAGCCGCAGTGACATTTCTAAATACGGGGGTCTGGTTATGACATTCAAGAGCGACCTTGGCTCTAATGTAGGCTAGCACAAGGGTTGCTTCCAATTATGTCTATTTAATACAACGTTATAGCTAACTCGGTGATACAAAGCCTCTGTAAATTGAGTGACATTAAGGATTGTTATTGTTGGCAGTTGTCCCTGCGACAGACGTTTCGGTATTTTCATATCCAATCCGTGACATGATTCGCTTAAGCACGCTGCGCTAATCTAGTTTACATTGTTGCAGTACTTAATGCCGTCGGGTACTAGCAGAGTATAATAGGACCTTCCTCTTGGAAACATAGGAGAATTAAATATAAAACCTCTTTATAATATTAGTATGAAAAATATGCTTCGGTAATTTTGATACGTTAGTACTAAGATAATTTATTTACACGAAAAATATTTTAAACACAGATATTTAAAACCTAAAACTTTTAGTACCAAACATTAAAATTAAAATAAAAAAACAACAAATTATAAAATACCTAAAATCAGTGCAAAACCCTATTTTAAGTGGATAAAGTTCATTTTGGTTATAGGAACAGGTATCGTAGAAGTTGACTTAGGTTAGATCTGCAAAACCATAACAATCAAAGAAGGAAAGCTTAAAATAGGTGGCTGTCAATAATAACTCTCTAGGGTAATCATGGGGGACATGGGTGCATGAAACTAACTTGTCCGCCATCTTTGGGAGTCCACAATAATGGATTTAAAATGACGTCATTTAGCTAGCCCTGCATTATCATCCAAACTACACGTGTATACAAAATTTCAGCTTAATCGGTTGGAGATAACTATTCTAAAATTCAGTTTAGACAAGATTTGACTCACGTTAACAAGGCAAGTTAAATACAATCTTGTAAAAATAGAGATATTCAAGAACCTTAAAGAAAAAATGAAGATAGATGTTTAAAGACATATGACATCCACTAAAATACACTTGGCCGGCGTGATGGATTAGAGCCCATCCCCTCTCTCTCTTTCTCTCTGTCCGAGAGAAAGCTTGTGTGGGACACATGTTTTCTCTCGTCTGCACTGGGAACACGATAGGATAGTGATGATGAGATAAATATAGGCCAATAATAAGTACCTAAAAGGATTTCTTACACAGAATATTTTATAAATCAACATCAAACTCCAGGCGAAATGCTACGTGCAAAAGTTTCCAAGCATTATAAATCCCTCACTTCTAACAATAAGGAGGATTTTTTTGAAACGTGATGAACGTGCAATTCTCCAAGTTACGATAGGCGTTTACACGAAGAAAACAAAATAGGAAAACTTAAAGAGAATAACTAACAGTTTCAAACTATCTAGACAACGATAGCAAGTTTTATTCTCGGAGGAAACACACAGGAGGTCGGGGTGCGATGGGAAAGGGGCGGGGGCAGGGGGGAAAGTGACGTCACGGCTGACGGTGTAAATAATTGCTCTGTCGAACACACCTGCCGGGAAAAGAAAATTAAGCGAAACGCAATTTGACTGAGTGATGAAGCACCTAGAGTGGATCAGTTTAATGAAAAGTTACAGACGAAAAATTGTTCTTTGTGTAATAAATTCTTAATTTATTCCCATTATTAAACGCTGGCATTAATTATGGGGTAGATTATAATAAATATAAACTGTCTTGAATATCAACGACGGGCTAAAACCAATTAAAATTGTCCAACTAAGTTAAACTACTAATTATATTATTTCGTTTTGTATTCTGTGCATTTTACTGACTTTAGTAGGAATGTTCTTAATTCTACCAAATTTTTTTATTTTATTATTATTTAAATATCTGTAAAAATTATGAAATGAAACGATAATAACATATGTTTTGTGTGTTGTGGTGAAACGATTTACTTGTTTAGGGTTCCGTACCTCAAACGGAAAAAACGGATCCCTTATAGGATCACTTAATCTTTGTCCGTCTGTCTGTCCGTCTGTCTGTATGTCTGTCTGTCAAGACCCTTTTTCTCAAGAACGCGTAAAGGCATCAAGTTGAAATTTATACTAAATACTTTGGTTTACGGTTTCTTTAAGCTGTAAAAAAATTTAAGTTGTAAGTCAACGCAATCAAAAGATATGAACGTTTATGTCACATATTTTGCGATTTCACAGGGGAATCAAAACCTATAGGGTACTTCCCGTTGACCTAGAATCATTAATTTTGGCAAGAGCCAAGTTTTTATAGCACATATAAAGGAATAAATCTGAAAGTTGTTAATTTGAAGTTATATCATGTAAAAAATATTGTTTACAAACTTACATTTTGTAGTTGTTATGTATGGAAGAACCTTATTGTCAACTACAAAGTTAAGTTTGTCTTTCAATGTTTCAACTTCAGTTAGTTTTTTTTGGACTCACGCTCTGAGGCTTCGTCCAACGGAACCCTCAGAGCACGACTCCTACTTGTACTTGTCCGGTTTTTTTATAATTCCGACAATCCCAATGTTGATAAAACTTAACATTAATTGCTTGTTTTTATGTTATTTTATTTCGTAGTACAAATAGTATAATAACATATATTTATTTATATACTAGTAGTTCGCCCGAACTGAGACCTCGCGATGTTCCGTTTTTCAAGCTTTTACTTTACATACACTAAGGTGTATAGTTTTCGCTCCATAGTTTTCCTACCTACCATGATCTTGATTGAATAATATGACAGTTAACAGATACGATAATCACTGACAATCTTCACTTCAGTTATACCTACTCACATAATCTAGGTTGAATGAACGGTACTCAAGTTATCATCGAACAAACATACAAGCGTACAAACATAAATTTGTTTAAACGCGGATTTGTCCCCAGTTAACTCTTAGACCTCTCTTCGATCGGTCAATAAATGAGAATCGTGTCTCTCAGCGCCATCTATCGATGGTTGCAGAACTATGTTCCTCCAGCTGTCAGAAAACCTCACATTACACATCATCTGGAGTATCCTATATTGTGTGAATGGCGCGCGATCGCTGCGACTGCTGTACGAGTAGGTTTAAGGTTACACTACTTCCAACTAGTTTTACTCTTACGGTTATGTATACCGATCAGTTTTGTGTGATTGCGTGCGTCACTTTATACGTATTAATTGAAATTTTATGTTAAATAAAATTATTTTATTTGTTATTAATAAGTACCGAGAACTAGTTGTAGTAAAATTAACTTACTAACATTAAATGTAATGTATATTATTATGTAGTATTAAATAAATAAATAAAAAAACTGCACTGAAAGTAACCGAGTTCGAAGCAGCGGTAAGATAACGTTTGCCGCGACACACGGCTTGCGTCGCATTTATGTCCTTCTTGCATGATAACCCCTCCTTAAAGACGACGACACCCACGCCAATCTAAATCCAAGAGCTCATAAAAAAGACTTTTATCCAAATTACTATCAGATTGCTTTTTATTTCTGCGAAATAACCCACTCTGGATAATTAGCGATAACAAGTTACGCTCCGTGGACGCCACTTCTGTTGCGACTTTTTTCGAAGCCCAAATTGCAAAAGTAACAACATCGCGTCCGACCTGTTTATTAACAAATTCATAAACATTGACTCGCGAATAAAACGGTGGCGAGCCGTACTCCCAGAACGCGGACGAGCAAACAAGCTCCATATTTTCATGGGATTCAAATAAAAATAAAGTGGATGACCAGGGGCGGTCTAATTTAATATGAGCGCGGGACATCTCGTCATACGGACGATGTACCTGCTGTCGTTTTATTGCTTAGACGGGTGACTGAATACAAAAATGTACCAGCGGGCGAGTGGCGTTTGTCAGCTGTTAAACAGTTTTATTATTGCCGGACGAACATCGCACAGCCTATTTGCATAATTGAACGGCCACTTGGAGGCACTAGCATTGTTATACTCTGCCGTTCCATTTGTCAGATTCGCCGTATCATTTATGCATGTGGCTCATAACGAGAGCAGCGCCGTTTTTCTGGACTATTCATTATTTCGCCTTTTGTGTTTGTTATCCAGCGGCTGCTCCTGTCCTAAGAACGGTCGTGCAAAATATGTAACACAATGCTAACTTCTCTCCCTATAGACACAAACAACCGCATTTTTGTTACATGAAGTTGAAAGGGCTTAATCTGGAATTTGGTCAGGTAAAACAAACATTTCCTTTTTGTTGCGCGCACAAGTCAAAGGGCCGGCGACTGCTTCGGTCGGTACAGTATCACGTGTAAGTAACAAAAAAAAAGGTTGATTAAAATAACACGATTCTAATTCAAGATCATTAATCTTGTTTAAAATTATCTATGTGGAAATCTTTTCGAAACATTGTCGTTTCGAAACAAGGTTAAGTGTCTATTTAAAGGCAGCGATCAAACGACTTAATCGAGGATTGTTTGTGAAAGAACTAGGTAAGCAAGAGCATCGGAATCGCATCTGATCGAAGAACAATAAAAGAGTCATAAAATCTTGCAGCAGCGTACAAAAACCTCGCGTTATCTTCACGGCGTAAATGTTTAATGGTTTGAGCAGGTTGCGCGTTCGTGCGCGCCTCAAGATCCAATTTTAAAACGATCGCACGGCGTATACTCAGTAAGGGCAATAAAAAAAATCAGTAATAAACTGTTAAGTGTATCAGGGAATCGTGCACAACGCATAATAGAGTATATGAACATCTAAGTGACAATTAGGGTGGTGAATACAAAACAAAAGGTTTGATTGATGGAACAACCAAATTTAAACTCTACCTATATACGAAAGCAACGAATAGGTGATTAGATATTTACCGGACATCCTACTAATATATAAAAAAACTGGCTCGTTGAGAGAACTGTTTACCTACTCAATTTAGTGCTTTTTTTAAAAGGGGAAAGTAAATGTTAATTTTAAGAAGAAGTAATAACTATTGTGGCTATATAGTATAATAATTTTTAATAAATATTTATTAATTTATTTAACAGATTTATCATAGCGTCAGTCTATCCTATGATAAGACGTATTTTTTTTATCGTTAATAGGCTTGCTTTTGACCCGTCTTATGGTAAGCGGCAGTGATATGCGGAGAGAGAATGATGCATGTCAATCAAATCAAGCAACTCTCCTTACTGTAAAATTTGCTATGGCGTTTAAGATACTGTTCCGGAAATAACTACTTAGGCGTACTGGCAGAAGCTCCACTGCTCATTGAAGATACGTTAAGTAAGTTAAGTGGTATTGTTAATACTCAGTTATCTGAGTTAATCTTTAAACCATCGCACTTTCTTTCGTCTGTTCGTTTTGTTGTTTATTGTTATTCTTTTAAAAGTAAAAAAAAAAACTTATATTACAAATGCAATAAAAATGATATATTAATTTAAGTTATCTATAATTATGATCATTATGTCTAATTCGGCACTCCCAAATTGGATGAGCATAATTTCAGCACTAAACTTTACACGGTAAAGCAGCTTATGAAAATGTAATCCAGGTTAATTGTAATGGTCTAGTAATAAACGTTAAACTCTGGTCAAACGTAACCACTTTAATTCAGTAGCGTACTCACCGTAACAAGATTTTAAGGAGCCTTAATAGGTAGTCCTAATAGTGTTGAAAAGAAAAACATATTAGGGCAATTTTTGATGGGTTCGATTTAATTTTTAGATTTCCGTATCAAAACAGAATTTGTTTTAATTTAATTAAATTGTATCTATAATTGTAATAGTTGTAGTTGTTGAATTGTATCGTGAGTGTTGAATTGTGTCGCTGGTGTTATAGTAATTTATCATCGAGATACAATTCCTATAGAGTCACAATCTCTCAGTGAAAACAGTCAAAAAACATCCGAGCGTCATTGTACATACATTGTATCAATTATATAGTTCACAATGGCACATTTACTCCAATTATTTTTACTTGGCACATTTACTTTTACGTTATGTCGCTTGCATAATGTTCAACGTTAGTTGTCCGCTATGTCATCGTAGCTCTGGCATCGCGCGGCGTTGTAGTTGGATCGCGGTTACCTTGTAACCAAGCTTGTAACTAACCAAAAAGTCGGCACAATACGTAGCGTGCGTCGAGTTTTGGTTCGGACATTTTTTTGGCACGATTGTGACTTAAGCAATATATTTTTTTGTTTTATGAATAAAAAAAACAAGACAAGGACCTTTTTTTTACAAGAAACTATAAAAAAAAAAATGTTACTTTCCAAGTAGATACTAAATATATTCAAAGCTGATATTAAAAAATTACCAAAATGCAATGAGCCGGTCGAATGAGTTTTGATTTCATAACCGTTACACAGCTTTATGGCTTGTAACAAAATCATTTTACCTGTAAAATGCTTTGTGAATAAATTCAATTGCGTTGTTTCATACAATTATTTTAACATTATCACTGGACCTGTACCAGATGGAGGTGGAAATTGTAGTGTAAATATTGAACAAATTGCGGTAACAATATCACATATAACGAACTTTTTTGTTTTTTCCATTCGTTAATTATCATAATTTTCAGCCTGTAATGCTGAGCATATGCCTCTTTTTAACCGACTTTAAAAAGGAGGAGGTTATCAATTCGACTGTATTTTTTTTTCTTTTACGAAATCAATGTTATGTGGGTTTAATCCACATTTTTTACACCATTTGGCGACAGGTGGCCGACAATCCGTGAAATTCAAAAAAAAAATTAGTGATTACGTTGAAACATGAACAGATTTCCTTGGTGAGCGATATCAGATTTATTGCAAACTAGCTGACCCGACAGGCGTTATCCTGTCTTATAAAACTGCTGTCTGGTAAATTCACTTTCACCAAACGCGGGAAAATAAAATCGTCGTAAAGTTTACTGAAATTTTCCAATTTTCAGCGATATTTTCGAAATTTTTCTTTCCGTAAGAACATTCTGCAAAGTATCAGAAAACTAAAAAAATATATGAAATTGGTGAAGTCGTTCTCAGGTTATGGCGTGACCAAGGTAAATAGGGATTTATTTTTATATCTATACCTACTAATACTAGCTGTTGCCCGCGACTTCGTACGCGTAGACTTTCGTATAAACGTTCAACCCCCTTTTGTCCTCTTTAATTCGGCCCTTTTGCAAAATCTATTCTTAGCGGACCTCTACACCCCATAAGGAATCTACTTGCCTAATTTTAGATTCGTATTTACAAAACTTTCAAAAAAAATTATAACCCCCATTATTCTTCTTTAATCAGTCTTTTTAGTTTTTTTTTAAATACAGTTTTTGTTATTTTATATCATTAACCTGAATACCAAATTTCATGTCCCTAAGATCAAAAACAAAGGACTTTCATACAAACTTTCAACCCCCTTTTGTCATCCTTAATTCAACCCTTTCGTAAAATCCTTTCTTAGCGGACCTCTACACCCCATAAGAAATCTACCTGCCAAATTTCAGCTTCGTAGGTCAAGTAGTTTTCGAGATTTCGTGTTTAATGAGTGAGTGAGTGAGTGAGTATAGATGAATTTCGCTTTTATATGTATAGGTATCTATACTAATATTATAAAGAGGAAAGATTTGATTGTTTGTTTGTTTGCATTGAATAGGCTCCGAAACTACTGAACCGATTTGAAAAATTCTTTCACTGTTGGGAAGCTACACCATCTCCGGGTGACATAGGATATAATCTATATCCGTGCGAAGCTGGGGCGGACCGCTAGTAGATTATAAAGAGGAAAGATTTGATTGTTTGTTTGTTTGCATTGAATAGACTCCGAAACTACTGAACCGATTTGAAAAATTCTTTCACTGTTGGGAAGCTACACTATCCCCGGGTGACATATAGGCTATAATCTATACCCGTGCGAGGCTGGGGCGGACCGCTAGTAGATTATAAAAAGGAAAGATTTGATTGTTTGTTTGTTTGCATTGAATAGGCTCCGAAACTACTGAACCGATTTGAAAAAAATCTTTCACTGTTGGAAAGCCACACTATCCCCGGGTGACATATAGGCTATAATCTATACCCGTGCGAGGCTGGGGCGGACCGCTAGTATATTATATATAGATAAGTTGTTACAAGGAACATTATTAAAACGCGCAAGCGTTGTATCGCCGATATTTACATACATAAAATCGGTATTCAATAAATTCCTACCCATACACTGTCGTGTTTCATTCAAGTCTCAATCAACTACCTAACGCCTACTGACATTTATTTCTTAACAATAAAAACATAATTATTTTAACCTACTTTCTGTTGACTCATCCTAATAAACTTACAAGAATGAGTCCTTCATTTCTTCACGGCAGAAATAATTTAAAACTCCTCAGCCATTCAATGGAGGCCTTTCAATATTTCCTCCCATATTTTTTTTATTAAAAGGCAAAATTAATCGAGGGCCTTGCAGACATCAAAACAACCCCGGGCCATTGTTGGAGATGATTACAAGGGTAGCTACATACTTTACAAAGTGGAAATGTTAATTTTTATTATACAAATACTAAGCAGTTTTATGGTTGTGAAGTTCACGGTTTGTCGATCTATTGTTGTTTGATGGAGGGTTGTTTAAATTAATTTCAAAATCTCTGTGTTAAAACCGATGTAGGTAACCGATGTAACCGATGTTGGAGAAGCCTTTTTCAAGTTATAAAGCTACTACTGTATTAATACAATGAAATTAATATCGAAATTAAAATTATGTACGAGTTTCTCTTGTTAAAATATTATATACTGTAATAAAATATTCCAATGTTAAATACACACGATAAAATCCGTAACAACTATTTAAACACAAAACACTTAATTAAACACCTTTAAAGGATTGTATCGCATATTTTTAAATATGTGACTTTTTAAACATTTTCCGCCACTCCTGATTTTCCTGACTTGTGACCATAGTCACAAGTCAAGTGGTGGTCGTGGTAGTCCAGCGTTCAAAACGGCAGAAATTAAAACAATGTAAAATACACGTCATAAAATCCGTAAAAAAGTGTTCAAACACGTAACACCAAATTAAACAGTTTCTACGGATATTGCCGCATGTATTTATCAATTTTTAATTTCTGACGTTTTTAACCATGTCTTTGCAATACCGTGGTTACAAGTCATGTTGTGGTCGTGGTGTTTCAGTGTTCGAAACGACAGTAATTAAAATAATGTAAAATACACGCGATAAAATCCATAAAAAACAATACTTTGTTTAATTCCTATGTGTAATTATCGTGAAAATCTGAATCTGAATCGTGTCAGTTTTATTCGAACAAATATTATTAAGTATTATTTAAATTACATATTTGAGGCGTTTGGGGTCGAGACTTTGAGCCCTTGGGGCCCGGGAGCTCACCTCATTTTCAAAAATCTTTCAGAACGCCTGGCTAGTGCGACGCGTGACTTAAATGCTGGCGTGTTCCTGGCTCAACGCATAAGTATTGCCATTCAGCGTGGTAATGGTGCCAGCATACTGGGTACGCTGCCAACTGATAGTGGGCTTGAGCATTCTGATATTCTTTAGACCTTCAACGGTCTATAGGCAGTCTAATTGTTTTTGTAGTGTTAGTATTTTCTTGTATTTTTGTTTAGTTAATAAAGACAAGTGCCATTTTTTTTTAATGATGCACAACAAAGACCCCTACCTCTAAATGCAGTCTATGACATTCCGAATTTGAAATCAAATATAATGACACTTCACTCATCACTTTTTCTTGTGTCGCAAACAAGCTAAAGGGCCTCCTGATGGTAATCGATCACCGTTACCTATGGATACCTGTAACACCTGCAGGGGCATCACAGATAAGTTGCCGACCTTTGCAGCCCTTTTGAAGAACCCCATATTATAGTTACTCGGAAATGTCATAGGAGAAAAGCTCATTCCACATATTGTTTTATACAAAAGAAGGTAAGATAAAAACAAGTTTACTTCTTAATATTTTACGGGTATATGTACTTACCCGTAAATTATAAGCCTTCATCTAAGCATTCGGGTAGAAATTAGCCACTCCCGGTGATTTCACTCATATCAGATTTCATGCATTTTTAGTACTAACTTAAATACTTCTAATTTCCTTGTCGAATTTTATCAAAATCAGCTCAAGTGTTTAGTCATGAAAAGTCATATTTAATACTATTGTGATTTTGATACCAAAGCGAAATAATTGTAGTTATAAAGCTTGTAGTTCAGACTTTGGCAGCAAAGTTATTTTTTTGTAATTTAATTTTAATGGTCGTAATGGAATTACGCAATAATTATTACGATCTTATTCAAATTAACTATACTTGTATTAATTTGTTATTAGTTATTGTATTTAATTTTTGTTTGAAATTCTACTCAAAATTAAATTTTTACCTAAACCACGGAGCCTTATTTACGTTTTAACCCATTACAGTCCGACCGCAATCTAACAAACGAAATGAATTCATTAATTTTCTTACAATACAATGAAACACGAATGAATGAACTCAATTAAAGCCGAATGCAATTAATAGCTTCGAATAATGCTTTGCCTGTGATTTATCAGTAATAGCTGGTTGATTGACGTTTTTAATTTGCCACTAGAGGGCGTTAAAAGCAGTCTCGAAGGCGCCTTCAACCGTCACGAATGACAGGAATGACAGTCTTTGCCTCCAAGACTTTAAACGGTTTCATGTAAGCTACGATAGTTCATAGCTGTACGATTGCTCGTAGCTTCACGATAGTTTGTAGCTCTATGATAGTGATTTAGCGGTAGTTGGTGGTTTGACGATAGTTCGTGGATTTGCTTCAAATGCCTGATGGTTTGGAATCATGTGCGTGATCGTACGAGAATGATGGGCAGGCAATTACCTTCTATTTGATTTCTATTGAAGATAAGTACGGACGGACCTACTGGTATACCTCGACTAGAAAAAAAAGGAGAAAAAGTACCTAAGTATAAATAATTAAAGTTTCAAGTACTTTTTATGTTAATTTTAAATACAAATAGACAGAATTATTGATAACTAGCAGTTGCCCACCACTTGCAACTTCATACGCGTAGACTCTTATAAACATTCAACCCCTTTCCCCCTAGATGTGACCATTTTGCAAAATTTCACATAATCTTTTCAATGCATGCCTCTACATCTCTAAAGGAATCTACTTGTACATTTTGAACTTATAAAGTCAAGTAGTTCATTTATTTACGGAAAACAAACAGCTTTAATTAACAACATAAAACATAGCAAGAAAAATAAGAACAAATCGAGATACGTGATAAGTGAGTGGTATTTCACCTTTATAATAATTATGTATACTAAGTAGCTATTGCCCGCGTACGAAAGGCGTAGACTTTCATATAAACTTTCAACCCCCTTTTGTCATCGTTAATTCGGCTTTTTGCAAAATCTTTTCTTAGCGGACTTTTTTTTTTTTTTTTTTAACGCAGATAAGTCCGCGTTTGACCACCAACTCGCCTGTTGGTAAGCGACGATGTGGTCGAAGATGAAGCACGCAGACTTAGATAGTAGTAGACCTAGTAGTAGATTTCGAGATATAGTGATGAGTGAGTGAGTGAGTGAATGAATTTCGCTTACATATAGTACCTGGGCGACTAAGCTTAGCTTCGCTCGGTTTTATAACCTTATCATAAATACAAAATGTCATCCAAATCGTAAGAGCCGCTTACGAGATACGCGAAATAAATTTATGTACAAGATAATTATGCTCATTTTGGTTAGATAGATAGATAAATTAGCTAACAACTTCTCGCAGGCAACTTATCTAAATCATAATTACTTTTAAAAGTCATATTAATTACTTTTATTCCATGACATTAAAAAAAATTGTTTAAAAAACTGCTCCTAAGGTTTGCCCGGGTCTCCATGGTCTTTTTAATTTGAAACCAAGTAGAATTATTGCCATTAAAGGCCCAAATCAAAAAGTTTTGGGAAACTGAACTTGTAGGTAAGTAGAACATTTATTGCCTAAAATTAACCAAGTGTTTGAACCCATTGTGATATAAATTTCAAATGGATATCACTAGGATTTCATAATTTTGTACCTACACCAAAGATCGTAAACATAAAAATATGATTCATTTAATCATGTTGAAGGGGTATATACTTGTGGTATTTTTTACTTAATTTGGACAGTTTGATATATTATATTAGCTTTTAACAAACGGTCATCAAATGTTTCAATTACATAATATCATCCAGATTGTGACCACACCTCACTGCCGTGCTTTTAAATAAAGCTGTACGTATTTAAAATGTA
This sequence comes from Agriopis aurantiaria, assembly GCA_914767915.1. NCBI lineage: Eukaryota > Metazoa > Arthropoda > Insecta > Lepidoptera > Geometridae > Agriopis > Agriopis aurantiaria. Next base: position 13,186,009 of record OU611986.1, on the reverse strand, counting down.
TTGTTGTACCAAAATGCTGCTGTTTTACGTATTCGTCAGCGAGTTTCATCATTAAATAAAAACAAAAAGCAAAAGCGAAAACTGTTAAATTAACGCTCGCTCGACGACAACGTTGTTATAGCACCGACGCGAACCCACCGACAACGCGACGAATTAACAAAAACCATTATCGACAACACGAGAGTGACTTTGCATCCTCCCGCCAATAAATCCATTTACTATCCGCCTGTTATGTTTAACAACTGGTAATGACGTTAATAAAGTATGCAAATGCGGCAACATCTAAATGATCGGTCACGAGTCTCGCAAATTACTTTCACGAAGCATCCACTAAGTGAGTGTTGGACTCGCCGCGACATGGGCTCAGGAAAGCTCAACTGAAAATCACTCTCAGAGCGTCAATATCGTGGTGCGATTATCATTACTAAACTTTGCGGTTTAGAGTGCACATTTGATTGATTAGCAACGGTCGAGTCGACTGTTGTTCGCCTAACGCCACTCAATTATAACCTTCTATTCGATTTGATGCCAGTTTGGTCCCTTGGGCTGTTCGCCGCTCGCTTTGACAGGAAAGTTTAAATTAATTCTCGATTGACACAGTACAATCCCGTCAATATTGTGATTTAAAACCTCTACAGGGCCCTGAGCACAACAAACTCTTTTAATAATAATCATGTTGGTAAACTACTCTGAATAACTCAGGGCGAGGGATGAGTTTGACGTCAGCTCTCAGATCATTTTGATAAGCTGATAATCATGCAAATTCGTGTGGCTTCGGATTTTCGAATAAAAAAAAAACATACAAGTATATACAAACTTAGAATACCGTAGTCTCTGAAAAGTATCATTTTCTACAAGCTTTTATTTAACTTGCAATGTTTGTATGTTTGTTTGTTTAGGTCAAATCTTGCAAGCTGAATGAGAACCAGTAACAGTTTATCCTAACCAATTTTGCTGAAATTTTGTTTACACCATAAGTTCTGTTGACAGTACTATATGCAATACCCAATATTGTAATATTTTCAAATGATCTCTGCCACAAGATGGCGGATGGTGTATATTTTTTGTCAACCCTGTTAATCATAGGTACTTTTATTATAAAATGCGAAGTTTGTTTGTTTGTTTGTTTCTCTTTAACGCAACAACAGAGCAACGGATCGACCTGATAAGGGTATCCCTGCAAGGGTATAATTCAAGGGCTGGAAAGTGACATAGGTTACTTTTCATCATCATCATCATTTTTCATCACTACGCGAGTGAAACCGCTGGGTGCTAAGCCGCGCTATAAAATGAAAGGGCTTGAAGAGTAGAAAACAATTAAGTGAGTCTCATCACATTAAATTTAATATGGCTGCTCAAATGGCGGATTACATTTTCTATGTTAAATCAGGCCTGATGCACTCCGCAATTTAGGTATGAAGCTACAAGTAATCGACTTGTCGGACCTGCCGCGACCGCTGCCGCGCGATAGACAGAAATAACGCAACAAGAGTTACGCGATAGACAGAGGCAACTTCTAGGTTGATATAGCTGTAAGTAGTTAGCGCTCGCAAGTCCTGAATTATACTTTATTGTGTAGTAGCAAGGGTCGCTAAAGGATTTTGCAGAGTGAATATTATGTACTTGTACTTATATTTGACAAATCTGATCCAAGGTACTTATATGTATTCTGCGGCTAAAGCTAAAAGCTCGTTTTTTTTACTATTAAGTACCTAATAATATAAATAAATAATATTAAATTAATATACCTTATTTGATGTAAAATATGTAAGGATGGAGCATGTTTGCCGTAATATTAGCATAGGTTTAGTTAGTACTTAGTTAGTGGCATGTTTGCTCTATTTCAAGTGGAAGCGGCAATATTTTTGTCTGGGTGTGTGGACGTGCACCGTGAAGCAAGACAAACGTATAAATCTGGACACTACGAGTACGTAGCTATAGTTACTCTGGTAGGTATGTAAGTTGCGTGCGCTAGGTGCTGTGTCGACTTGGATTTATGGCGCTTGCCACTCTGGGCCACTCTTGTTTCTTCCTAAATACAATTTTATGTGCAAATACGATGTTCCTAGTATAATATTTTTAAGATCACTGGGATCAAAGCGTCGCTAAACATCAGGTGAGATGGCGGCCAAACCCAAGCCACCTCAAGCGGTATTTTGGGAATTAAAATGCTACTAAACTGCTAGCGCCTACTCTATATACAACTCATTCCAATCATTTTAGTTTTTATTAACATAAATATGAATGTTTCGAAATAACAACAAAGATAACAAATAAATTCGAGAAAAATTAATTTATATGTTATATTTCGTGTTAGTTAAGAAAAAAATACTCAAGTAGCTTTGTGACAAGCCGTCGGTGAATGGCGACACCCCGTGTACCCCGATTTTATGGGAATAAAACTCCAGAAACCCCAGAAACTGCAAGAGCTAAGAACCAAAGCTCCAAGGTGGAAGCGTTAAAAGGCATAACGCCACGAGTAGCGTATAATGAAAGTGCAGCACACCTCTCGAGACTCTAAGCCACCTACCCCAATGTTGCCCCTCCGTCGCCAATATACGGCAGCCTTTATGGGGGGGGCCATTTAGTGGCTAGCAAATCATCACTTGCCTAAATTTATTTTGAGATGAGACAGGACAAGGCAGGTGCCGTTTCTCATCCTATAGATCTGTGGGGTTAGACAAGACCCATTTTCTGTTAGCGTTAACGCCTGCGGAAAGATGAAATTGTATGAAAATGACATTGACAATGACATTAGCTTGAGAGATGTTATCTGAAGTCTAACCCCCCTGTTCTCCTATCCACAAGTTGTTCATTTCCAGATAGCCCAGTATATTTGTAAACCCATAGCAACACTAGTCTATTTACCAACATCATCCCAGTATGCATAGCTTAATTTATTTTTATACACAAAAAGGTCTCTCAGTGTAGGCCTTGGCTCCACTGATGCCGTATGGTCCAGGCTAGACCAGTGAGTACAAATAAATGAAATCATACATAAAATGAATCCCCATTTACCTTGATCACGCCAAACCCCAACTACTGACTGCCGACTACACCAATTTCATTCATTTTTGGAATTCATAGCTAATAGTGTTAACACACGTATGGATTTGATTGACGGACCGCCGTCCAACAACGGGAGAGAAAGAGTGAGAATATAATATTTCCCTCTCTATCTCTCTCGTTGGTCAAACGGTGGTTTAGGCCAACCAAATCCATACGTGTGTTAACACTAAGACAGAACAACGTCTGTCGGGTCAGCTAGTATAATAATAATTACGAACCAACAAAAACTAAAAGCTACCAAATTCTATTGTAAAACTAGGTACACACTCTCTGATTCGGCGTCAAATTTTTCATGTAAATTTCCATTTGGCCGCATGATACTCCCAACCAACTCCCGACTCAGTGAGTAAATTCACAACGAATTGCGTGTGACATTTAATTGACAAGTGAACAAAATGTGATGTAGCGATGTTGACGGAAGCGCGCTGCATGTTGTGAGAATGGTTTCGAACCAACCATCCGCCGCAGCGACTGTCAATAAAATAATACTTGAAAACATTTTAAATGCCACGTATAAGTTCGGTCCACCCCGTCACCGCACTCGACATAAACTGTTCATTAAAATTGTTTGAATAATTTGTTTAAAATTGTGATATTAATATCATGCGGTTGCGAAATAAATACTTTCATTCCCTATACTAATATTTATTCAACATCCAGCACTAATAAAAGTAGATTGAATGTTAAGTATTCGGCAATTACAGGCGGGTTGTTTCACTTTATCTATTGTAGTTTAATGCAGATTACGCGTAATAAAATGATCTATCGCATAAACGATTTATTTGTTTATCGGAATGGAATGGAGTTGGAAAATCAATTGCAATATAAGTTTATGTGCGCAGTAAATCGGATAGTAAAGTGTGTAAGTATTACGCCTATCCGTGTATTACGTACACGGAGCTAAACCAAGAGTCATGATAATTATGGGTCTCCAACGGGCTCATCCCGCGCACCTGTTGCCAACGACTTTAACTAAAATTTAGTAGCATACGTGTACCCAGCCTTATACGCGACACTTGTTTATAATTTTCTAGTGGTTAAGTGATATTACTCATTTGGGCGTACAATGTTAGCTAGAGAGACATTATTATTGTATACGTTTAACGTTCAGTATTAGTAAAGTTTTTAGTACAATAGTTCAGATAACCTGGATAAATTGAAGCTAATAGTTGTAGGCTAGTCATTTGTTTATCAGTTATCATATAGAATTATATTTTAGAGAGTAATATGAGTGTGTTTGAAGTTTTAATTACATCATCAGCATCAGCCAGTGAACGTCCACTGCTGAACAAAGGCCTCCCTATTAGAGAAGGGTGTTGCCACAATCCCCACTCTTGGCAGGTATCTTGGAGATCGCAGTACATTCACCGCAAGTAAGTAAAACATGCTGTCGTTCAGTGTGGAGGTTAAAAGGGGAGGCCTTTGTTCAGCAGTGGATGTCTTCTGGCTGATGATGATGATTATGATGAATTATAACCTATCGAACTGTAAGCGGGACAGCGACGCGACTGTTAACGTCCCGCCGACGCCGTACAATACATATACGCCGATTTGTGTATCGGCCTAGGCGATCACTGATTATTTATTTATTGAAAGAGCAAAATGAAGGTCTCAGAATTTACGGGAACATAATAACATGAATTTTTCTAGCCGAGTAGGTAATCTATATATGTAAAAGCGAAATTCATCTACTCATTCACGCATTAATCACGAAATCTCAAAAACCACTTGACCTACGAAGCTGAAATTTGGCAGGTAGATTCCTTATGTAGAGGTCCGCTAAGAAAGGATTTTATGGAAGGACCAAATTAAGGATGACAAAAGCGGGTTGAAAGTTTATATGAAAGTCTACGCGTACGAAGCGGAAGCAAAGGGGTACTAAGCGAAAGTAAGTCGCGAGCAACAGCTAGTTCTAAAAAAAAATAAGTTCAAATATAAACAAAATCTGTTGCGAAGATATCGGGATCGCGAGGTTAAAATTTTGCCAAACCTAACTTGATGTTTCTGTAACATTTTTATTATTAGCTTGTATTTAACCGTCACCTCGCCTGATGATAAGCGATGATGTGGTCTACGAAGGAGCACGCTTTCGATTTCTACGCTGCTACGCCCTTTTCTACAGTGTAACAAATAGTAGAAGAACAAGTATCGACACATGTTAATGTGGAGGTGAGTTTGTCTTGCTCCCATTACGTTGGTACTCTGATACACTTTGCACTGCTTCTTATATGAAACGGCAAGTCTCGAGCATGCGACAGTAAAACTTTCAGTGAATTGTAACATCGGAGCCAACTAAATAAAGGTTTTGCGCCGGGGCCTTTTCATGGGTGTCGCCTTTACGCCGATTTTATGTAGCATGAGCAAAATACAGCTGTAATTCCAACACGGGAAAATGTATATTACTCCGAATCCTTAGTAGAATCTGACAATGCGAGGATTTTTCGAGAGAGCCTCAGGCTAGGTGAGGGTAGGCGCGACTCCAGTTTGTTACATAAAAATCCCGTTATCGCGACGTAGGTCGACAGATTACTTTCTTGTTAAAAGGATGAAAACAAGAGTTAGTTCGTTTTCTACAAGGAAATAAATATGAACTTTTTTAGGGTTCTTTTCTTTTTTTTATAACGGTACTGTACATTTTAGGCGCCTTTTATTACACTATTTCAGAACAAATGGCCGAAAAGAGGGACCCACATTTTTTTACCATTTTGCCGGAGAAGTTTTACTGTGCGTTGCTTGGTAAGTATTTTTGTAGGGTCAGAGCAAAACAAACTGTTATATTATTACCATTTCGGGATATAAAAAGTAAGCACATAGTTGCGCGAACTCCAGTGGGGTATGAATGTCACATTGTGAATTATCGAAAGTAATCAGTGGATTTATTCATCTCATGTTCTGGAATGATCTCTCGGCCGCGGCGGCAAACATGCAATTTGTCGTCGGCGTTAAATCGACCGCAAACAAAACGTGCGGCTGGGCCGTCGCGCCATCATTCACCTGCGGTCGTCCATGGTAATGAGATAGACCTACTGTGCCACATACTAGTGAGCTGTGGAGCAGTGCACAATGTTATACGAACAATTCGATTTTAATGTGTGCACAATTCTACATGACATCAACATTGGCATAGCTATAACCAGTAGCCATAGTGCAAAAACAAACTGGAGCCCTATCTAAACTGGCTAGGTTTTATCAAGTAAAAATATAAACATATAATATGTATGTCTAGTGTATATTTTTGGAAGTTATTTGAAATCGATTCGGAAATGTTATTAATTATGAACTATCTAAGCTAAAGCGTTGTGGCACGATGGTTGTCGACCGGTAGCATGTGCGTTTTACAATCTGACAGTACCCAGTTCGATCTTCGATCCTGCACCAATGGCTAATCAAAAAGATATCATCACAGCCGTAGGACGTCCACTGCTGGACATAGGCCTCCCCCATCGATCTCCAAAAGGGCCGGTTGGAAGCGGCCTGCATCCAGCGTTTCCCTGCGGTCTCTTTTAGGTCGTCTGTCCATATAAAAAGATATAATAAGCTCTAATTTAGTTATATTTTTAATTATTTTTATTTTCAATTGTATATTGTGTTTATTGTATTTTTTGCCACAAGTAAATTATGTCTATGTCTATAAATAATCGTCAAAAACGGTGAAAGAAAACATCGGGAGGAAACCGGTATGTCCAAGAACCTCATAAGTTCAAAAACATCACCATGACATTCACCAACATACTCTGGGCCAGCATGATGGATTAGGGTTCATCCTCTCTCTCTCTAAAAGAGGAGAGAAGGCCTGAATCCCAGCAGTGGGACCGTGATAGGCTGAAATGATGATGATAAGCAAAACTCTATTGCATTATGTATTTTAAATTATTATAAAGGCCTTAATTTCTACCTGGGGCTTTACAGCTAACTATTAACGCGGGCTCAAAACAGCGCAGTGTAGAAAATCACGTGAACGTGAACCTTAACGCGCCGAGATACGGTTTGCAGTCGCGTAACTTTTCACATAACCAGTACCATTCTTTATCGATCTTCAAATTCGGTAAAATGCCATATAGAATCGATTATAACGAGTACAGATCAAATGGTATTTTATCGAATTTGGTGACCTCAACTGTCAAATTTGACGATCGATAAAGAAACGGTACTTGCAGAGTCGCTTAAAACAGGTAGCTGTAAGACTCCTGACCTAATAAAAAATGCAGTATGTTTAATTGCAACATTAAAATGTTCTACTCTCCTAAGTAAAAACGTGCGACCTTCCCCCTTAAAATGTGATACTTTGATCTCGCAACGTGCGTAATCCCTCTAAAGCTTGCAGGCTTAACCCGTACTGGTTAATGTACTGGACCGAGAGTCCACGGTAATGAGACGTGCCTATTCAACATATTAGGCTGATTGCAATTGTGCGCCAGGTGAAACGTCCGCGACCGCATCTGCCCGTATCCGCCTCACTGCCGATTGAAACGGACGAAATGAGAATGGGATTCAATTATTTCGGGAAAATATTGTTATTCGTTAGACTGGTGAAAAAGCTAGTTACTTTTCCGCCAGTTCTTCATCAACAGCCAAAGTAATCAGTTAAGGTGTTAAGTTTTACTTGACCATTACTATGTAAAAGTGTTTCTTCATTAAAATAACAGCTACAGTAAAAGTAAAATGAGATGCCATAACACAAACGTTATTATTTCCCCAAAATGACCTTGGGGAGCTTTTTTACATATGGCAGCACCGCAATGCACTGTCAAGTAGTGCTACTGCCAAATGTCAAAGTGAAGGTTCTTCCTTCATAATTAAAACTGAAGAAACCATTTTAAGCGTAACGTTTACTTTATGACGTTACTTTGGCTGTTACTTTTGATGAAGAAACTGGCTGTAAAGTATAGGCATAACTTTCAAGGTACTCTGTGGGTAAACCCTACTGATAGAATGAATACTTAGAATAAAATACTAGCTTTTACAGTGGCGTAATGAACAGTAAAGGTTAGATGAAAAAGTAACAGTAAAAACAACAGCTAAACTGTGAAGAAACCATTTTAACCGTAACTTTTACTTTACGACGTTACTTCTGATGAAGAAACCGGCCGTAAGTAAATGAGATATACGGGGTGTAACAGAAAAATTGAGTAATACTTAAGGGTGTTGATCTGCATATCAAAGTGAACAATTAGTAGAACAAAAGTTTGCTTAGAGAAAATAAATTGAAAAAAATAATTGTGACCAGTCACGTGATCCATATTGTATGAGCAAAAATTTTTTTTCGCGCACTTGGCAAAAAAATTCCTAAAATTATTTACTTTGATGGGTACTATCTAAGATCAGACAAACAAGGGAGATATGGTAAGGTGACATTACAGGTGCGAACGCATTTGATCTAAATTAAGCTTGATGCTTTTAGTCGAATTCACCCATCAGACGAACTTGTCACCATATTTTTGCATGTGGACTATTCGTTCATTGAATTTTAGTGTCCGTCTAAAACTAGTGAGACGTACCTACACATTAAAAAAAAGGACTGAAATAAAAACCTCCCTGTTGATCTCAGTTAAAACAGCTTCCTATCACAGTAAGTAAGACATCAAAATAATTGAAATGTTAAATAAAAATAAACATCAAGAGCACCTAAGAAGAATATCTTGTTAAAATAAATAATAGAGAATTTCTGAGCAACATTTTATTTCTCCTCATTCATCTAATGCCTTATCAAACGAAAACCTTCAGCATCCACAGAATAAAGGTGCCTTTGTCCTATATCGGGAGCATTGCTTTAATTTCGGTGACAGTAAATTTATTGAGGCCATAAATAAAAGTAATTGTTAAAAACAGCGCTAGATTTTTTCTTCGTAATTTTATTACAGAAAAGTTGAGGATATTAAGATACCCATTTGATGGCATCCGAAGCAACTTCGGTGATATAGCAAGAGGGGGGAATGACGGACTTACGTGGGGTTCAAAATTCACTAGCTAAAATTTATTGGGTAAGTACCAAAAACGAACTAACTTCCTACATATGAAACTAAGCTTGCTTGCGTAGTATAGTATGAAATATTTGCTTGCTTGTTTAGTGTTACATACTTTTCTGTTTTCAGCGATGTAAATACTATAATGGCACTGTGCATTAATTTCAACTGACCTCAAATTAGGTTTCCTTTTTTGTGTGTCCTTATGTTACGCGATAACTGATAACCGATTTTAATATCTTTTTAGGGTTTCGTACCTTATGGGTTCCATTGGGATCCTATTACTAAGCCTACGCTGTCTGTCTGTCCTACGTTTTACCAGCTGTATCTTTTGAACCGTAATAGCTAGCCAGTTAAAATTTTCACAAAATATGTGATGCTACTGCAAATTAACTAAGAAGTAATGTCGCTGCTGTGCTCGAACCGAGTGGTATTGCGCATGACGATAGAAAGAGGCCTGAAGGTATGACACTTGTGCCCTGGAGGTTGGGGCGGCCCCTTGTGTGGGACGCAACTTGTGTCGATACTTTGGCGCCGTCACATCTTCCTGAGACACAAGGTAGGGCTGGCGCTGCTGCCAATTCGGCAGAGCAGCACAAGCGACGCAAATATGCTAACCTCGGTAGTGGTTACATATTTGAGGCGTTTGGGGTCGAGACATTGGGCCCTAGGGGACCGGGAGCTCACCTCATTTTCAAAAATCTTTCAGAGCGCCTGGTTAATGCGACGCGTGACCAAAATGCTGGCGTGTTTCTGGCTTAACGCATTAGCATTGCCATTCAACGTGGTAATGCCGCCAGCATGTTGGGTACGCTGCCAACTGGTAGAGGGCTTGAGCATTTGGATTGTCTTTAGACCTTCAACGGTCTATGGGCAGTCTAACTGTATTTGTAGTGTTAGTTTTAGTTTGTAATTTGTTTAGTCAATAAAGGCACTTGCCCAGAAAAAAAGAAAAAAAAAGAAGTAATAAAATCCTAACATAATAATCTTAACAAAAACCGACTTCAAAAAACACAAACATTCTAAGGTTATATGCCACTACAAAGAACAAAATAATATTTTTACATGGATTTTGGAGTCGGGCGGGAACTATAATTAATCAACTTAAACTTAAACTTAGATTTAAATTTTTCTTTGCATGATTATAGTAAACACTCTAAATTCGAACAACAAATAATAAACACCGGTCAATTGACAGTTAAGCGTGAGCAGAATGAAATAAACCACATTCTTGGATGCGGAGCTCAGTGCGCGAAACAGACTCGCACTTGGTCAGTGTTTATTTATTAATTGAATAGGCTATATTATTATCTCAAAAATGGCCCCTTCAAATACGGAGGAAATATTTCATCTCTAAGGTTGGACAATTAGGAGATAAGCCACGTTTATTAAAATTCAAGTTCTTCCCGTGAATGTTTTTTAAATATAAATTTAGTTTATAATTGAACTTTATCCGTCGTGAAGTGAGGCGATGTCGAGTTTAATTGGCATAGCTCCTAGAAAACACGGTATGTATATTGGCTCTTATATATTCTATTTATCTTTAAATATAAAAGCGAAATACCACTCTCTCATAGACTGACTGACTCATCCCAAAATTTCGAAATATACTTGACCTACGAAGCTGAGATTTGGCAGGTTAATTTTTTATGGGGTATAAAGGTCTGCTACTACACATATTGCGAAAAAAGTGCAAATTGAAGTTGAAAGTTTATTAATTCTACTCGAACAAAGACGCGGGAAACAGTTAGTTTAAATAATAAAATACTGCAGAAATCACGAATCTTACGAATTTTACGAACTAAACAAAAATATAATATTTTCATGCCACATATTAACAATAGTATGTACCATAATAGTCCATATGTAATGGCATGACTCTCAAGATTTATAATAAGTTACCTACCTATAATAAGTTACCTTGTTTGTTTTGGAGTTAAAACAAAACAAACCAACTTACAAACTTATAAGCTTACAAACGTTACCTCTTTATAATATTCAGTATTTATAATTTCAGTATAAGTGTATTATTATTATGCCTTATATATCATGTATTCCATTATTACAACCCACGCCGTTCTCACCATACTAAGGTTGCCTGGAAGACATCTCATATATTATAGCGATAAGGCCGCTAATTGTTTCACTAGTTTTTGTCTTGTATGTAATTTCTGGCGTGAACAATAAAGTGTTCTATCTTTCTTCAATCTATTTAGTTCAATACAATTCTATAATTCTATGGTTTAATCATAACAGTGATCTGATATTAGTCTCGCCTGCTGAGAAGAAGTAACCGTCACCTATCACCTGTACCGCTAAGATATTAGTAGTAATTACTGTGTAAAATAACCCAAGGTCTTTCTTAATACTAAATCACTTAAAATATGGCCAACAATAATCTAGTCAATTATTTTCCCAGTATAATTAAAACAATCGTCACTATGAGTCACACAAACCTGGTAAGTTTCGAGCCCAGAAGCGTCTCAGTACTAAATTAACGGGATAAGGCTCTTTAGACGCTAAGTTTTACTTAATTAACTTGGCCTTAGTAATTAAGATGCTTAATAAACGGGTGCGTCTTTGTCATAGTAATTCGAGGAATCCGCCTTTAATATAAACCAAAACACTAGTTAATGTGACAGAGGGCCCAAGATATGCTTTGCTGTGGAGCTTGTTAAAGCAGTCGGTTAAACTTCCTCCCGTGTGTAGTTAGTTTAGTGTGAATACTTACATACTTAAGGTGAAGGGCGGTATTCACTGGGAGCATTCATTACATTGCCCTGTTAGTATGTTTGAGTGTGGGACAAATCTTGGAACTGAATTTTATACCAGTTATCCTTCACTGATTGAGCTGTAATTTGGCATACATATTTTAAGTTCGGGGACAATGCAATGTCATGGTACCATCGAGCTGGTCTGATGACGGAGACAGAAGGTGGCCGTAGAAACTTCTAAACGAAACGACGTAACCCCGTCGTGTTTAGGTTCGTTGGGTTTGTCTTTCTAAGCACTTTGGTTCTAGATGATAAATTCAACGGACGCCCCAGATGACGAACTAAATGTTCTCATCTATCATCATGATATGGGTATCAAATGATGAGAAGAATACAAAAAAGCTTGTTATTAAAAAATATTTTCTCATTAAAGTTGATTTGCAAATTTAGTTTGGTTTAGTTTGGTTGCACCTTTATTATGCAAGCACATTTTTCACGAACGGTTTGGTGAGTAAGTGAATCCAAACATTAGAATATGTTTTATGTTCGTAACCCAAAAATTATAATTATTTAAAACTAGCGGTCCGCCTCAGCTTCGTACGGGTATAGATTATAGCCTATGTCACCCGGGGATAGTGTAGCTTCCCATCAGTGAAAGAATTTTTCAAATCAGTTCAGTAGTTTCGGAGCCTATTCAATGCAAGCAAACAAATAAACAATCAAATCTTTCCTGTTTATAATATTAGTATAGATTTAAAAAAAAAAAACTTTATACGTATTCTTTTCACCAAATTCTTTCATTTTATACCCATATTACGACCGCGACGGTAGATAAGAAAAAATTGTCCACCATTTTGGAGCGACCGACATATTGAATTTAGTAATACGTCATTTATTTTTTTGTATTCTTCTCAGCAAACTCTTTAATTTGATACCCTGCAATTGATACCATGGGGGTGCATAAAAATAACTGGTCCGCCATCTTTTGGGAGTCCGCCATATTGGATTGAGATTGACGTTATTTAGCTAACTATACATTGTCATCCAAACTAAAGATGTCTGCAACGTTTCAGCTCAATCGGTTGGGGATAACTATTTGAAATTCTAAGATTTGACCCAAACTAACAAGGCAAGTTAAATAAAAGCTTGTAATAAGCGCTGTGCGTCACACGTATCAAAAAATTCAAAACAAAAAAAAACATCGTTTTTGTTTTTTATGTTGTATTTCTTTATTTTTTTCTTTCTTTATAAATGAGAAAAGCCTCATCCAATATTTTCAATTAATGAAAATTCACCTCAAAACCTAATTTTAGTAGCTGTGTGAAATTATTCTTGGTTTGCGAAATAATGTGCTTGCGTAACAAACGCTCGCTCAACGAATGCTCGCAAACTAATTGTGCAAAGCAAGTACCCCGGTGAGTAGCGTCCTAAAGGGTTGATATCAGGTGTCACAGCTTTGTGACGTGTGCGGTTTTAACACTTTAGTTATTCACACGTGGCTACAAAGTATTTCACACTTGCGTTATATTGCCGAGCAGACGAAGTTTAAATTGAAGTTTAGTTTTACAAGCGCTGTGTAATATGAAAGTTGCTGGGCTGCTGCAAATTTTAAAAGCTGATAATTACCTACCTCTTTTTAACCATGACGTTTTGCTTACGCATTAAATTTTATACAAAGATCTGTAAAAAGCAGCCTTCAATAATTGACGGCTGCAGATTTCACCAGCGAAAAGTTTTCCTAGCAATGTGAAGCATAGATTAATGTAACTAATGTTTCTAAGTAGGGCCCTTAATTACTCGTGAAAAGTAAGTATTTGAAGTGAGTGCAACTTATTAAGATCATTAGAAAATACTACGAATAATTTAATTTAAGTCAAAGTTAATTGTAGGTAGGTTTTGATTTTATTTTACAAGCGTTTATTTAACTTGCAATGTATCTATGTCGAATTGTGCAAAGCAAAGAACCGACACCGAGTCACCGACATAGCTGTTAAAATTTGCAAGTTGAAGTGGCAATGGGCAGGCCACATTGCTCGAAGAACCGATAACCGATGGGGAAGAAAGGTTCTGGAGTGGAGACCACGAACCGGAAGATGCAGCGTAGGTAGGTCTCCCACTAGATGGACCGACGACATTGTGAGAGTCGCGGGCATCCAGTGGATGCAAAAGGCAGGCTGTCGTTCAGTGTGGTGGTTAGAGGGGGAGGCCTATGTTCAGCAGTGGACGTCTTCTGGCTGATGATGATGATGATGTATCTATGTAACTATGTTTGTTCGGGTGGAATCTTGCAACTCAATTTTCACGCAGATATCTCCAACCTTGAGCTGAAATTTGGCTTACATATATAAGTTCAGTGACAATGCAATGTTATGCTACCATCGAGCTGGTCTGATGATGGAGGCAGAAAGTGGTCATAGGAACTCCAAACGAAACGACGTAACCCCGTCGAGTTTGGATTTGTCTTCCCAAGCACTCAAGCAATCCCAAGCAGGGAAACGCTGAATACAGGCTGCTTCCAACCGGCCCTTTTGGAGATCGATGGGGGAGGCCTATGTCCAGCAGTGGAAGTCTTATGTCTAAAATGATGATGATGATGATTTAAAACACCTTCACCGCGTTATAAATGCCTTTAGAGCTTGAAAATTACTGTGACTTGCAGGCGATTTATAATCACGGCTCGCCCGTAGCATGTAAGTAATAATAATGAAAATCGGCGATAACAATAATATCGTACCCATTGGTGCTATAATTACAACACCAAAGCTATTTACCCGTCCGGTACAGTTGGAAGCCTCGTATAAAGTAAATACTGCAGTCAATTTGTACAAGGAATGACTATTCAATCGGTGCTACTCTATTTACCCTGTCGGGCAAGGAAGTCGATGAGTTTCCACCGTGTCATTTCCCCGCACTTACTATTTTTTTAACCGTCCTTTTCAGGGCTCGGTCCCTCAGGAAGTGATTTGCTAAAACACACTCTTAATGTATTATCGTGAAAGCGTCAGCTCCTTAATGCTCTATTGAGGATCAATGGTGGTGGTTTCGATTTATTGCTATCCGTTCTTGAGAGGGCATTGTTGTTGGGTCCAATGGAATTATTGGGCGTATTGAGTCCGAGCATAATGTGATTTTGTTTGGTTGGATTACAAATGTACGGGACAGTTGTCATTGTGAATGACATAACGCTTTGTGCTGAGAGATATTGGTATCGTATTTCGATGAATATCGCCATTTATTCCGTATCATAAGTTCACTTCATTTTTTTATTTTTTTATCGCGGATAAGTCCGCGTTTTACCGCCAACTCGCCTATTGGTAAGCGACGATGTGGTTGAAGATGAAGCACGCAGACTTAGATGATACTTATTCATTCTGGCCTTGAAAAGGCCAAGATTATATCTCTCAGGAAACAAAGAAGCTGGCAGGTTGTTCCAATCCTTAGCCGTACGTATTAGAAACGTAGAATCGAAACGTTTCGTACGTATCCAAGGAAAGTCTACAATGTATGGGTGGCAGTGGACCAATTTTTTACTTCCTGTAAAAGGGGATGGTAGGATAATGTCATGTAGCTCCAATGCACATTCTTCGAAATGAATCCTGTTGACTGAGAAATTTATTAGCCACTAACTCATCGTCTATAAGTTGAGCAGCACGCTGGTCTACCGAATCAAGAGCTTCGAGCTGGTATTTGGCTGAACCGTCCCAAAGATGACAGCAGTATTCCACACACGATCAGACTTGAGCTTGATATAGAGCAAGCAACTGCCCCGGTGTGATATACCGCCTAACCTTACTCAGGGCGCCCAGGTTTTTGCCAGCAAATTTAGTCTTTGACTCTAGGTACTTAGGTGCCGTGGTTGAGGTACAGTGTAAGGGAAAACCCCAAAAGTTCCAGGTGGTCTGCTAAAGGTACAGGAACATTCCGAAACAGTAGAGATAGCGTGAACGGACACCTTTTTGCGGAAAAAAGACAACCTTGGGTTTTGTTGGCGTTGAATTTGACGAGGTTCATTAACTAACATCGTTTTTGGAATTAACACCAAAAACTTTAAATTAAATAAATAAATATTCGGGACATTTTTTCACACATGGTCATCTGACCCCAAACTAAGCAAAGCTTGTGATATGGCTGCCAGAGACTGATATACATACATATATAGTTTTAAATACATACTTAAATAGATAATAACAACCAGATATAGAACAAACACAAATGTTCATCACACAAAGTACGTAACTAAGCAAGACATTGTACAAGTACTATGAGAATAGAATCTAATACAACTTCTGTTTTTTGGTAATTAAAGAAAAATAAAAGTAAATTTAATGCCGCTCTATCAGCACCTTGTGTCAAAAGCGCCCACATTGTCGCTAAATTAACTTCACCACTAAAGGAAAAACTCATCTAAATTCACTCACATCACGAGCAAACAAAATGATGCTTTAATATTGTAGTTATCTTCGCTCACCACTTCTCGCCACATACTCCTCTGAGATTTGAATCTCCCACTAAAGCGTAAATGGACTTATTGCAACGCGATGCTAACCCATGCCCAGTATCCAGTTAATATTTTAGTAGAGGTTGCGAGAACGAATAATGGCCAGTTTTTGGATGTTATTACTCTTGCTAAATTAAATTAGTAATGAGAAAGGGTACGAAGAATTCATCTACATTATATTTTGTAAAACAACTTTAGGGTTAACATTATGGCTGTTACAACTTTTGCAGCGTTGAGTGATGTTCACTGCGTTAAATATTAATTGATTTAGTACTAATTTTATTTTGAAATATAATTTTATTTTTGGTTAGTTTGAAACCTCGCAATTGCGCAATGATTTTCATAAATAGACATGCAATATCAATACTGGCATAATCATAACTCAATAATTAAAAATTATTAGTGTTGTTAGTGTACAAAGAAAATGTCATAATATAGTAATGTCAAGTCAAATAAAATGTCCATAATGTTATAATGTCATTATTAGTTAGTCAATGTTAGTATTCCAATTAAATCCCCTATCATTAATAAATTCTTTTACGGTCTAATAGCACTTAGTCAGTAGTATTCTTTTTAAATTTGAATTTGAACAGTTTAGTATTTAGTTCTTTAAGGTTTCTAGCCTTCTATTATAGACTAGCTGACCTGACAGTCGTTGTCCTGTCTTAGAACTGTCAAACACGCAAAGTAAAAATTGAAAATTTTATTTTTTTACACCTTGGGTTACATTATTGGAGTTTTAGTAATAATCCCTATTTTTTTGAAAATATAATATAGCGTATGTTACCCGGGGATAGTGTAGCTTCCAAACAGTGAAAGATTTTTCAAATCAGTTTAGTAGTTTCAGAGCCTATTCAATGCAAACAAACAAACAAACAATCAAATCTTTCCTCTTTATAATATTAGTATAGATTACCGGTACCATAAAAAAATACTATCATACCTACTACTTTTACCTAATTTTTATACCTAAGTACTATTTTCCAACTAGCAAATAATTTCACGTTGGTTTTCAGCTACTTATCACAAATTGCTACAAAAATCGTGGAATAAATTAAATATCACTACCAAAGATAGTTTAACATTACTGAAGCTTTCTCTTAAACGTTAAGACTAAACTTGTTCTGTCTACTTGCAAAATTCAAATCGCGGAAGCTGTCTAGCAAGCAAGTGATTATGGCGTGGTCCCGCGAGTTTAGCATCCCACTTTCTCATATCCATGCATCACGATGCATTCCTACCACGGAGCCCTAGGGACCCAGAGAAACCGGAAACCGGGTAAACCGGGAATCGGGACGGCTCCGACGTATCGAGTATCGACATTTCGATTTTCTGTTTGCGCGTCTCTAAATTGAACTGTAATCACTGTCTAGTAGTGAAATGTGGTGAATTTGGAGACTAAATATATATGTATATTGTGTTAAACCAGAAGACAAAATTGCATATTAGTTAGAAAGCTCTAAAATAAATCTGTTGATATTTTTTGCATAACTTACTTTTTTTTAATTTGGTTTAAAACACCGACTAAAATGTGTGTTTATAAATAAAACCATCATGATAAAGAACAGACACCGTTCTATTTTTGACTAACATATAAAATGTTATAAAATGACCAAAAATAACACGCAACTTCAAGTGTGCTATGAGTAAATTAATTGCTAAACACGTGATATTAACAGGGGCTTTTGGTTTCCCACAAGATGCATCTAAACCCCATGTATTCTCGTCGTTCCCGAAGGGGGAACCACGTGCAGCCACTTAGCAGTCTCAGAACAATCCTACAAAGACACAAATAACATCTATTCCTAAGACTGAAAGCCTAAATTCCTTTGTGCCAACAAACCGAGCTTAAATTGCAGCCTTACACAGTCTGAGAGCTCTACTTCAGAAGCTTTGCCGGTATTAGAATTGCCTCGACATGTACAAAAATAGCGAAATTGAAGTGTTTCGTGAAGTGAATTGAATACAAATAAGAGCAAATAAAAATCAATGAAATATTTTCGGGAATCTTTCGTACATAGATTATGCCTTCGAAATGGAAACGCTTTTGAATATTAAATGTGTAGGTAGGTAAACCTTTACAACGTTCGTGATCCAATTTATGACAATAATAATTTATCAAAGAGAACCGTAAACATGTCGGTTTGTTGCTTAGAAAATAAAAAGAAAGAGCGTGAAAACGTCGGTACGTGGCGAGAGTAAAAGTTTTGAAATACGTTAGCCGATGTTCGCCCTTTTTGACTTGGAGAGGATTTTATGACACTCGACGAAAACGATCGTCATTTATGATTCACGCGATAGGCGTCTTTAGGCATCACGAACGGTGCCGAATGAAACATAGATAGCACTACTCTTATGCAGAGTGAAGGTGAAATTTTCACGGTAGCGGGGCACGCACGCGGCAGAAATTCGTCCCAAAGGCGCGGGGTACCTCGTGCGGCCAAATGGAATTCACCCCGTTGAGATTGGTGGAGCTAGTTTTTTTTTTCTTTAATATTTATGAAGTTCGTCTCTAACATGTCGCTTTTTGCCCGTGTATAATGGCATTCGTTTCAAGCCCCACTACCTTGAATGCCAAACGAACGAAAACACACCCTTGGTAACACCTTGTTTGTTATCCAATGATAAAATATTACCCAAATTTCCTGTTGCTATACTTTTGATATTTCCTATGATATTTATTATTTTTCTGGCGTAGAATATAAAAGGTGTAAATGTATTTTTTAAGAGACAATAGAAAAATTCGCAAGCGGACAACGTTAATTATTTTTTCAACCAGAGGTCGTAAATAAAGCCAAAGGGTGCTATTAAACGCATTATTCTCGCATATTTAATGTACTGAAAAGGCTAAAAGGTATTTTTTGTTTTTCAACAGATTCAACAGCTTTGCGTATGAAAATTGCCATTTGAATAACTCTCCATTCAACACGTGAGTCATAAAACCTAGACAGAAATCCGGATCTATGAATGAAAAAAATATTATACATTTTTATTATTTCGCTGCCTAAAACATTTTTTTCGATGACTGATTCAAGCCAATGTCAAACGTAATTCATCCCTGCGTAAACAGTAAATGGAT
Source organism: Agriopis aurantiaria (assembly GCA_914767915.1). Lineage (NCBI taxonomy): Eukaryota > Metazoa > Arthropoda > Insecta > Lepidoptera > Geometridae > Agriopis > Agriopis aurantiaria. Next base: position 13,166,686 of record OU611986.1, on the reverse strand, counting down.
CGCACGCGTAGAGGGAGAACGCAACTATGATCGCACGTATAAAATGTTTCGACTGGCGATGATAATTTAACGTGGTAATAAGAAAATGGGCTTGCTGGGCGTTACTCAGTCCTCGCCATAACGCAAAATAGATAATAAAATGTATTGAAATGGCTGCGGGCCGGCTTATCCGGTTCAAAGTCAATGAATATTTGATTTCAATTTTTTTTCCCGACGTCGCCGTGAAGTATTCACGCCATACCTAATTTGATTTTCGCCATTTCGCCCGTTCGCCGGGCAGTTTGCATTCATATTCAGTTTGAATACGCGTTTGGGTTGCCTCTTGCCCGAGTTTGATACAAATAAACAGCGGATATTTTTACATTTCTTGCCAGGGTAACCCAACCCGACTGATTACGTTGCCGGATAATAACCCTCTACTTGTATTAGGGGTGGCCTAAGGAATATTTATATTAGATTATCGTACGAGCCATTCTCGTTCACATTACAATGAATAATTCCCTAGATTTACAATAGAAACATACATTACGACATAATTAAAAAGGCTTAAGAGTCGAAGAGGGGAGTCTTGTAGGCGCCTCATTAATTCATCTAATACGTTGTTCCATTACTTTGTTTATCTAATTACAGTCTGGGGGATAGCAAAATATCATCCAAATGACACGCAAAAGGGCACAAAAGTTGGAAGTTGGAAAACACGGATAAATCATTCTACGTCTTGGGTCGACAAGAAAGAGTCGTTTTTCCTTCGTACATAAATGGGGCAGGATTCGTTTTTGCAAACTTGCATAAATGACGGCGCAACGATATTTCACCGAGCCTGAACATTTGGGTCAACCTGTTTTTGTGTAATGGGGATTACAAAAGCAAATTTAACGTTGTACGATATTTGCTGTAACTGCTGCAGGAACCTTCGTTGGCAACAAAAGATGGCCCGCCTCGATCGTGCATTTTAATTTAAATCTTTCGCAATAATTGTGGCCATAATGAAACTGCTCACGACCATCTAAAAGCTTGGGCTCGTCATTTATTGTGACATACGTAGCGAATATATTGTATTTACGTTTATTTCATATTTAGATTGAATTGATTTGCACCATACAGGCGACCCCTTTGATTCTCGTTTGACTCGCGACCGGGCGTCGGATACAAACATTGTCCCAAAGAGATGAAACAACGGGACCACCGGAATTGAAAAAGGCAGATTTCAAGCGAAACTTTGCTTTCACTCGCACAATAATACAAAATCTCGACCGAGGAAACCGTATATTTTATCCGGGCGTCGATTTGTTATTTATTAGCCGGGAATAGTCGTAACATGGGGAGGGGAGTACAATACCGAAAATGGTGTGCCTGCTTAGTGACGATGCCACCTCGAACCTACGTTTCGCTTCGCTTCAAATCAGTACCATGGACCACCGTTACTTGAGCTCCCCCATCTCTGATGTCATTTATAGTGGTCGATAGTGCGGGGAGTTCTACAGAAAATGGAGTGTCAGCCTATGGCGGTTGACTTTCATCAAGGGTCGAATCATGTATTTATACGTTCCTAGTTAACCAGCGCCGACTTTGCGGTGAAGACGACCAGGAAAATGAAGAAAGACCCAAAAAATACTTTATTATCTAAATGCGAAGTTTTGTTTTTGGTCAGAGGCAAAAACAGGTGACACGCTAGGAACCGTGCGTGCTTTCCCCTTCTAAGTTACCGTCTAGAGTGTAATATATGGTATTACCCTCCAAATTTATTTTACTTTTTCATTCTATTTCAAGATCGTAATATTGTTTCTGAAGAAAAATATTTCAAGGTTTTTATTTGTTGTGTTGGTAACCTTAGCATTTAACCTTAGAAGCCATGTAAAGTCAAAAGTTTACTTACAAACACGAAATTCTTATTTGATTCCTGTTTCTTGAAGTTCATTGTTAGTAAACATGAAAATAATAAGAACACAATATTGCAAATTTTTTAGAGAAACATTTAGCGGTTTACGCAGTTTATGACATTTTAAGCAGCCCTTATTCAACAATTAGGTAGCAGTTAGTTGAATATAAGAAAACACTTACCTCTGTGCCTATTGGTCTGTTTGTCGAACATTAACATGGCATCCTCGATCTGCAACAAACAAGAGAAAATATACATAAACCTCAAATCCAGAAACATCGCGAGGAAAAATAGCGAAAAACAAGGGAGTCGCGCGCGATTTGTGCCCCGCCCCGGCAATAAAACACTCCAGTGTAGTAATAACGAGTAAGCACCGGTACAGAGTAAACCACACGCTGCAAATAAACTTTGATAAGCGCGGCCGAGCAGGTAATAACGTATTCATAGAGAAATAAATGGAAAGTCGGCGGCTAGGACACGAACAATACGCTCCCACAGAGGCGCTGTCACCTCCTAACGCGACTCACCCCGTACGAGCACCTAAATTCGGCCACCAAGGAGCATTTCCAAAAATTTCCCGTTTACAAAACAGTGATAAATCTGAAATGGAACGAAATTGCATCGTAAATATTCATGTTGATGCCGACGCGTGACGCGCGTGTACATATGACTTAATTATAAATTCCTTATAAAGTTTTCACACACGTGTCGGATGCGGGCGAAATGAGTCGTGTTAAAAATGCGCGTGTGTAGCGGACAAGTTGGGTTTGACAGAGGAGGCCCGGGGGCTTTGTCTCGGCGTCTGAGTCGCCGGCGACGGCCTCTCCCCGGGGCGACATTACGCGGGAAGGTCGACGCAACGGACTCCCGATGATCGATGTCGAATACCCGTAACAGGTGACCTTTCCCTGAATTATTTCTACCTGTAGAAACGTTTCTTTAGTGGTGATTTGTTTGAGCGGGAATTGCTTCGCGTTTGTTGGGCACGCGTGAAGCCCTCTTTGTGGTGAATAAAAAATAACCCCTAATTCACTGAAAACGTTGATTTATCTTTGGCATCTGTTTTGTCCCTACTGCGTAGGTATTTGGCACGCGAACGTGGATTGATTTACGCTTTGAGTGGGCGGTGATTAGGGGTGATGGTGATGATACTTGAATCATTACAAATCAGCGGGTTTTAAGTAGACATGTACCTACCTGTACGAACAGATCCGGTACCGGAGCTAAAACGGGAACGGCCTTGTTTGACTATAATTCTGTACTTTATAATGTAAGGATACACTAAACAAAATACAACCTAATATTAACACTACAAATACAGTTACACTAACCATAGACCGGTGAAGGTCTAAAGACAATCCAAATGTAAATGCAGGATACACGGAACTGTAGTACTAAGCCTTAAGGAGGTCTTTGTATTCATCATCACGATCAACTTTTACACTGGGACCAACCATGTAATTGAGAAAAAATTTGCAGTTCCATACATTTCGTTGAGTGTGGACATAACTTTTCTTTAGAACAGCGAATTGCTGCGAATTTTAAGTGCGTTCAGAGTTAGTCCCATAGTAGAAATTGTTTATAATGACGAGTTTAGTTCCGCGGTACTGTGTAACTTTGTCCAGTAACATAATTATTATTTTAAACAGATGTTTAAAAGATAAGAAAAACTATGTTGTAGCAATATTTCTCGTTAACAATACATTTTTACTTTAATCAGAAAATAAACTTTATTAATTTAAAAAATACTTTTTAAAACAAGCTTTTTCATATTCTCATTAAACCCTTTTATTTAATACCCATAATTATAATGATGGTAGATAAGAACATTTTGTCTGCCATATTGAATTTATCATCTAGGACCAAAGTGCTTGGGAAAACAAATCCAACGGACCTAAACTCGATGGGGTTACGTCGTTTCGTGTAGGAGTTCCTATGGCCCCCTTCTGTATCCATCATCAGACCAGCTTGATGGTACCATAACATTGCATTGTCACCGAACTTACATAAGTATGCCAAATTTCAGCTCAATCGGTTGAGTATAAGTGGTCTAAAATTCAGTGGCAAGATTTGTCTCACACATACCGCGAACATACATACTAATAGGGCAAGTTGAATAACAGTTTGTAAAAACACTCTACCTGCTGTAAATGAGGAAAAAGTAACACATTTCCTTAATTCAATTACATTACGATTAACCTGCCAGTAATACGAAATAACAAGAAATAAATATCTATTAGCTTCGATAATGACCGAATTTATTGCTCAATCACAAAGACAGAAAATATAGACAGATCGCAATATATTTCATCATAATAATACCCGCCCGTCGACGAATGACCGAATCAATAAAGATTTTGCCGAAAAAATAGATTGCCGTATTTCTGTGACATAGATTGTGACCTAATGCGGTATTGTTACGGACAATTTGTGGGGCCTATATCATGTTGTTACCTTCTTTCGTATTGGTGTTGGAGCGCGTGCGACAAAGACACGAGATTACTGTTCGGGTAACTCCCTTGGGCGACGTTACCGTGAAACCGAACTTTGGCTCGGTGATCAATGTAGAGCCTCTCTGAGGTGTCTTTTAAGTTAATGTTTGTGTGTGATTATCTATCGATCCACCTTTATAATTTATGCGCTTGTTTTTTTGAGTCATCCCTATTTTATTTTGAGGCATTTAAATAAACAAAGAATCAATGAAATTATGATTTTAACCATAAAATAGGTTAATAAAAGTGTGTACAGGGTTACGCATATAATATGTACTCAGCTAGCAGTTTTTTATAGAACGGTCATTGACACTATTAGATATAGGTCTGTGTCGACGCTCGACACATGTATGAAACAGCTGATTATTTTTTCGTGATATATAGGTTGGTCCCATAAAAAAAAACAACATAATGATGAGTACAATAACCTCTTTTCGGCTTAGTACAGCGTATATTCGTAACCCTGTATATTATAACTTTAAAAGCGAGATTATTATATACTAGCTGTTGCCCTTGACTTTGTACGCGTAGACTTTCATATACACTTTCAGTCTCCATTTGCACCCCTTTATTCGGCCCTTTCGCAATATTCTTTTTTATCGGACCTATATAGATAGATTTAGATAAAATACAGCAATCCGTCATGATGAGTAAAACGCCAATCAGAGCGAATGAAGTCACATGAAAACAAACACCATTTGGTTTCTAACTTCGCAGATAGTTCAGTACTGTCTGCGAACTAAGTAAATAAGTAACGAAAGGTATAGGAACATGAAGTCATAAATCAGCAGACACCATTGCCTGTTTTTGACGCAAAATAGTTTTAAAAAATTTCAAAAAATCTGCAGCTTTTTATGTGTATATATGCAAAAAGTACATAGTACAACAGTTTTTGAAAATTATTTATCGTGTCTATTAGTACAAATGTAGGTTTAATATAGAGTAAAAAGTCAGAAGCATAAGCAACTCATAAGCATGCTCAAAGTCGCACAACGAGCTATGGAGAGGAGAGGGCTATGCTCGGGGTTTCTCAATGAGATCGAATCAGAAATGAAGAGATCCGTAGACGAACGAAGGTTACTGACATAGCCCACCGGATTAGCAAGTTGAAGTGGCAGTGAGCAGGGCACATAGCAAGCAGAACAGATGGCGGATGGGCCTGAAAGGTTCTTGAATGAAGACCACGGACAGGTAAGCGCAGCGTACGATGTCCACCCACGAAATGGACAGACAACCTAAAAAAGACCGCAAGGAAACGCTGGATGCAGGCCGCTTTCAACCAGCCGTTTTGGAGATCGATGGGGGAGGCCTATGTCCAGCAGTTGACGTCCTATGGCTGAAATGGTGATGATGATGAAGAAGTCAGAAAACCAAATATCGTGACTTTTACGCCTAAGCCACTCATATCTCTAACTTATAGTCACAGAGTTGTTATGCCCCAGGCGTCAGGGCTGTCAACTAATATTACAACAGTAAAAAAGCAACTTTACAGCCTGCAAAGGTCACGTAATCTCAAGTGTTCGTAGCAAGTTGCCCTTGCGGCTAATAAGAGCATTTATGGACAGATCGACGCGTGACCAGTCCAGTCTAATTCGCCTTTTAATATTCGGACAATGTGTGGCGTCCCTGCGCGATGTTCTCTGGAACTTTCCTAATTCCAGTTTTGCTGAAATATTTTTCACAACGGGTGAGAGTGAAATTGGAGACGCTGTTCTGTAGACGCTCGGAATTTTTATACTGCTGGTTCGTACGTGGCCGGAGAGAATAAAACAAGTATAGTCCATTGTTTACTTGAAGAACGGTTAGTATTTTGGAGAGTTAAGTTACAGACATATTAGACTTGCGGTATTCAGGAATGTCCAATAAACCTACTTGAACAAAATATTACTCGTCTCGTCTTTGCGCATGACGATTCTCTTCAGCGAGAATTTGCCAGTACTTTATGCGTAGCATTAACTTATCGAACGAGCGAACGTTTTTGAATAAGATGCAAGAATAATAATTATATGGTACTTGTATTGATTATTTTTTTGTATAAGAAATATAGTTGTGTGTAAATAAGAATTATTCTTGTATGGTGAAACATAATCATACGAATATTATAAATGCGAATAGTTTATTGGTTTCTTGGTTTGTTTGTTCCACTTTTACGCAGCAACAGAGCAACGGATCTACCTGATTTTTTCATGGGTATAGTTCAAGGGCTGCAGAGTGAGGTTTTCATCATCATCATCATCATCATCATCACCATTTTTCATCCCTACGCGGGTAAAACTGCGGGGCGCAGCTAGTAATCGCATAACTTAGAAACTCTAATCATACAGCTTGTTGAGACATTTCAAGAATTCAATTGTTGACCGAAGAAGTCTAAGCGTTTACAGTGGGACAAATCGGCGTTTAAACAATTGTATGTTTGTTCGATGATAACTTGAGTACCGTTCATTCGATCTTTATGAAATTTTGTAGGCAAGTAGTTCAAAAAATAGAATTTTTAAGTTCGTATATGAGTTAATCCGATGCAGGGGTTATAAAGATATTAAAATAACAAAGTTATAAAATATCGTTGGTTAAAGGAAGGAGTTCTTAATGAATCCAAAATAAACTTATTTTATACTAGCTGACAGACGTTGTCCTGTCTTAGAACTGTCAAACACGCAAAGTCAAAATTACAAATCTTGGGTTTCATTATTGGAGTTTTAGTAAGGATCCCAATTTTTTTTGAAAATATAATATAGCCTATGTTAACCGGGGATAGTGTAGCTTCCCAACAGTGAAAGAATTTTTCAAATCGGTTCAGTAGTTTCGTAGCCTATTCAATGCAAACAAACAAACAAACAAACAAACAATCAAATCTTTCCTCTTTATAATATTAGTATAGACTAGCTAACCTGACAGACGTTGTCCTGTCTTAGAACTGTCAAACACGCAAAGTCAAAATTGTTAATCTTATTTTTTTACACCTTGGGTTACATTATTGGAGTTTTAGTAAGGATTCCTATTTTATTTTTGAAAATATAATATAGCCTATTTATAATATTATTATTATATATATAAGAATTTTTCAAATCGGTTCAATAGTTTCGGATCCTATTCAATGCAAACAAACAAAGAAACAAACAAACAATCAAATCTTTCCTCTTTATAATATTATTATTAGTATAGACAAATAATGTCAGTATGATTGAAGTGAAGATTGTTAGTTGATTATCGTAGCCGTTAACTGTAATATTTTTCAATCAAGATCATGGTAGGTAGGAAAACTATGGAGCGGCTGTACCTTAGTGTAGGTAAAGTAAAAGCTTGAACATAGTTCGTGAAGGAACTACTAGAAATATAAAAGTTGGCCATCACAGAACGTGACGGCATAAGAGAGCGTAATGTCGTTTGCCGTCACGGCACACGAGTCGGTTTTACTGCCAAGGCGCGACAATAGATATTTCACATCTAAATCTAAAAACAATAGGGAATATTAAATCGTGTGTTGTCCACACAGAACGTCAATCAAAATAAAACACTGCCATGTCACAGAATATTGTTACCAGATACGACACTCCAAACACACGTCCGTATAACCTAAATTTAATTTCCGCACGCGAATAAATCTGTGACGAGCAAACATCCAGTGTGTTTAGAAATCACAGCGTTAGCGTGACGTTAGTGCAGACTAGCACGCAAACAAGCACGGTGCACTCGTGCAAATAGCGAGCCGATTGTTCAGATATTAGTTCCGATGGTAAATGTTGGTTGTAGCCAGTCCCGATCGCGATATAGCATGCCCGGTTTGATGGATTGCGTCGGCGAATGTAATGGCTGTTTTCAAGGGTTTTCTTGTTGTAATAATTTCATTTTTAACCGACTCCAAATAAGAGGGCTTACAATTCGACTGTTAGTTTTTTTTTATTTGTTACGCGATTACCCCGCAAATTATGAATTGATTTTGATGATATTTTTTTTGTCTATTAATTCATACAAACCCAGCACCAAAAAGAAAAAATGTTTCATCATCATCATTTCCGCCATAGGACGTCTACTGCTGGAAATAGGCCTCCCCGTTCGATCTTCAAAAGGACGATTGGAAGCGGCCTGCATCTAGCGTTTTCCTGCGTTTTCTTTTAGGTCGTCCGTCCATCTTGTCGTCCAAAATGTCCAAAAATGTTTCAATTTAAGTTCACAACCATTGTCAAATGACATTAACACTGGTATTCTAAAACTGAGCATTAACACAAGGAAAATGGTAAAGACAGCAGATTTGCAAAAAAAACATGGCCAAAAGAACATAGCCTCTTGGCTAGTTAAATAAACAACACCTGAGTCAACATCGCCATCTAGAGAACATTAATAGAACCCCACCCTGAAAACTACTTATTGCTTCGAACAAAATAAAGCTGACCTGACAATGCGGCCGAAGTTAGTAAACCAAGCCTCTAAACAGAAAACTCTCTTCCATTCCAGCAGCATAACTACGGAAAAGCGCTAAAACTCCGACGTAATTTAATAATGTAGTGTTTACCTCAAATCCTGTATAATGTCCCCACTAAATCTTAAATAACAAAGGGAGAAAAAAATTAAGTGGATGCTCTTGAGCGAAACGTACACGTAGCAAATTACTGCGACAGGTATCCCTGGGGACGGGGTGTCCCCCCTTAAATGAAATACTTAATAATAGAGCCGGTAGCTTAGTACAAACGTAGAGACATTAGAGAAAATTGTACCTTTTGTTACAAGTGAGAGTTTATTGATATTTTCGCAGGGAATAGCAGCTTACGTGTGATCCTTGAGTATTTTTATGGATGTCGATATTACTCCTATTTACAGTGGTGCGATCTCTTTGATTTTTTAAGGCTCTCTCATACGATTAAAAGGGTTTTTTTTTTATATTTACTTGCCTTCTTGAACCTATTCGATAATAGTATATCCTTCAAATTAACCCGTACCGCGCAACGGGCTGAGTAGCCGCGGTTGCCAGGAATGCGAGAGTCCAACCGAATTTTCAAAAACTGACCGGAGGTAAAATAAAATATATTTTTTTCCTATAAATTTGACATTGTATGTTCATATATTATATATATATTATTCATTTTCTTGAATTGTTGTATGATATTTTTAATTGATTATATATCAAAGTACCCACAATTAGTAAAAAAAATTAAATACTCACAAAATCTCGTGATGCAATTATTATTTCCGCAACTTTTACACTAACTACTTGCCACTAATAGGCAATATTCACTTCAAAAACTAAAACTTTATCGCGAACCATTTTTACGTTATGTTTCCGCCATGTCGGTTTGTCAAACACTGCCTAAACGGGGAAAACCCACTCACAAAGTATAGGTCCCCCCTGACACGGTAAGAATGCATCGATTCTCTAGTGATTGAAGTAAGCTAGAGTCGAAAGAACTTAAATTGTCTTTGGAACGTTCATTCGAGCGGGAATAAATTGACGAATAGCGGTGATTTCCTTACGCACCGCTCCGGTGCCTAACGCGCGTCGAGCACTTTTCGCTTACGCCGACATGCGGTGCGTAACACATTCAACGGGTTAACAGAACAGTTACAGTAATATGATTATTAACGGGATATTCTAGCATTAACCACTAACCACCCACCAACCAACCAACCACCACCATTCGACAATCTTCCCGAGAACTTGGTGTTGGTAACTACGCTGAAATATCGGGTGGTCCATCCACAGTCTTATCACAGTAAATATACCGTTGATAATCATAAAACTGTGTGAACAACCGTGATAATATAAAACAGTGTGGTTTCTATATGTTCATGTTAAAAATTAACATGGTTTAAGAAAGTTGCAAGAAGCTACAATTTTATTTTTAATTCATTTTACCACGCTTATTTCAGTGTAGTTTTGGTGTGTTGATTTAAAATTTCTCTCTTACGAAACAATTACATGTCAAATTTACATACACTTTACTCAAACACTCTAAAATATAAACAAGTTCTTGGCTGAACTGAGACCTCGCGACCCCTAATTATATTTGCAAAGCCTAGACCGATTTTACACAATCTTATTTAGAAATTGTATTAAAATGAACTATTCGGATTAACGACTAACGAAATATGCAAATATATAAACATTAATAGAAACGCCGACGTGTTCCGTGAGAATTTTTGATGTCTCTTCATTCGGTCAAATAGAAGCTCAATTTTAGCAAGGTAACAAAATAAAATAACAAAACACAAAATTTTAAAAAATACCTCATATAAACTTAAATTTACTGCAATGTAAAATCTAAAATCTTATAATATGTGCGAAAATCAGTCTATACTAAAAAAAAACTCCTGACGAAAGTGATAGTGATCTTCAAACGGCTCAACAGGATTTCTTGAATCATGGGTAAAAACATAATAATATCATAGATAAAACTCAGACAAAAAAAAACTAAATTAAAATCGGTCCAGCCGCTTAAGGCATAATTATATGGGGTTATCCTTTTTTGCACAACTAACAAACAACCTATACCTACCGTAAACGCGTACGCATGCTGACAACCAGCAGAAATATTATTTTAAGTAATTTAGTTGGAAATAAAACTATTTTGATTTTTTGATTTTGATTTTTGATTCTCAGTTCCGTCGTGGGTAAAAAGCAATCATTGTTATTTCGCAACTGATACCAAAACCCTTGGCTATTTCTGAATAATAAAGCTCGACTAGAATATCAGTGGAAAAGCAAACAAACTCTTAATCTAAGCAGCGGTCATCAGTCATCCCGAAACTAATATTCCCAATTGTAACTTCCAAGGAATTCGCGAACTATGCCACTCTTGTTTGCTCAGAACCCGGCGGTCACTTAACAGTCGGTGTAGTGTAAAACAGTGATTAGGATTCTAATATTTCATTTATTTATTAATTTTTTTAAATTTTACAGAATCTAACAGCCATAACAGAAAGCTCATCGCTTTACATCAGGCGAGTTGGCGGTCAAACGAAAGCCTATTATTAAATAAATAAATAAAAAACAATATACTTCAGACAGGGGTGTTGCCATAATCTCCACACTTGACAGGCAGCTTGGGGATTGCAGTATGTTCACGTTGTACTAAAAAGACGCTTCTGCCTATCTTTCGGTGTTTTTGGTCGCAGTTTTATCCAACAATGTACATAGAACATAAAAGATAAAAGAAGAAGACACCAATTATAAGTTTTCACTAAGTAATAGAAACTACTTTTATGGTTAGAAACGAGTATGTGGGAGAAGATTAAAAACAAAATATTAGAAGGAGAAGAAAAAGATCTTATAATAATACTCTAAAGCTAAGATTTCTGCACTCACTAATAGTAAAAGTAAAAATTGCATGGAACTTATACAGATATGAATTCATTTTTCAAAAAACATACTTCTTGAATAAATAAATAAGTAGCAAAAAAACATACAGATTACGTATATTATAAATGCGAAAGTGTTTGTTCCTCTTTTTGGGGGGGAGCTGCAGATTGACATTAGATACTTTTTATGTTTAAAAGGAAATCTCCACCTGGGTAAAGCCGCAGGGTGCAGCTAGTGATTTATATATATATATATATATATATATTTAAATGGGGTCACATAAAAGCTTTCAAATTTTTATCCGCATACCACCGCAGCCGCTCTCATCCGTTAAGATCTCTGCGAGTGCATCGCGGAGGTAAGATTTCAGTGTGATGACTCATAAAAATCAACTTGTTATTTTTTATATGCTACTGGTAAATTATGAATCGTTAACACACATTGTTTTTAACCAAGATCAAAGTCAAAACCATCTATATATAAATTTAAATTTACACGTCAATTCAAATTAATAATTAATATACCTACATTGTACATAAAATTATATACAACACTAAATGGTATAATATTATTATAAATATTAATGTAAATTTTCATTGATTTAACTTATTTAAATTTCACATATTATATCTAATTATTTTATTTGGCCAGCGTTTCTCCTCATAGAAAGTTTACTCAATGTCCCAGCGTTCCAAGTAAACCTACCAAGTGAAGGGTTCAGTCTAGTTTTTTTATTCTGGCAAAAGTGAGATCTTGACAGTCGTTAGTACAACAATAGTTTTGGCTGTGTCAGACTCAATCTCTGTATATTCTGTAAGTAATCCGACCTTACCCTAGCACGAATCTGATTAATGGACTTCCTTGTTCCGAATTGGTCAGTGCAGTTTTATGTCTATGGATGTTTTCTATGGACTCGGGCACAGATTAGATAATACTATCAACGTACAGATATCTTTACCCTTTGCCAAAAAATATCATTTTATAAAGATCAGTAACAAAAATACTCACGAAAAATTGGTAATAACCAGAACGTAGGTATAGTAATTAGTACCGATTTTTCATATTTTTTACTGTTGATTTTCTTATTCACACTTTAAAACAAATGCCAATTTGTTAATCTATAGTTGAACACGTTTTTGTCTATGGATAATGTCAAACAACAAACGCAGTGTCAAAAATTATTATTTTTTACATAGGCTATCTCCCTCTACGATTTTTTATCATTTTTGCCGTTTTCTTATCCAAATACACATACTCTAGTTTTATTTTAGGTACTTATGTTATAGTTGTCAAACTTTTATATATCATCTTTTATGCGATAAAATATTGAAAGTTAATAAAAAGATTGTACGATTTCGTAGGTTGTTTTAAATTGAAATAAGGTGCTTATGATTCAATGTTTAATAGAGTACTTATTCTCTACAATTTATTGTATAAAAAAGTCTACTTATAAATTACTAAAGTTCGCTGTTTCTACTACTGGCCAATAATTGTTCAGCGTCTAAGTAGTTGTAGAACAATGGTCAGCGGGCGGTCGGCCACACGTCAATCAAGACACCAACAGTGTTCGCCCGACACTTGGTCTGTCGAGACTTTAAGATGGGTTCAAGCCCGTTGAGTAATAAACAGCTAACTATTTGTTAACTTAGGTGGACTTGCTGATAATTGTTTGTTTGTATTTACAAGTTATCTGGGTGTCTTCAAATCGCGAGTTAATCGGTTTCTTCTAGGCAAGCGTGCTCCATCGTAGACCGTATCTTCGCTTAACATCAGACGAGGCAGTGGTCAAACAAGCAAGCCTATTTTATAAGAACAAAAAAAAATTACATGAAAATTTCAAAAATCTTTCAGAGCACCTGGTTAATGCAACGCGTATCCTAAATGATGGCGTGTTTATGACATACATAAGAATTGCCATTTAGCGTGGTAATGCCGCCAGCATGCTGGGTACGCTGCCAACTAGTAGTGGGCTTGACCATTTGGATTGTCTTTAGACCTTCAACGGTCTATAGACAGTGTAACTGTATTTGTAGTGTTAGTAATAGCATGTTATCATGTATTTTGTTTAATTAACGGTCGTTGAAACATGTGTCTAACAGTTGCCATAATTTCTAGTGTTTTATTTTATTTATTTATTGCATAATAATAAGAACGGCTAACGCCACTTACATTTATTATCTAATATACATTAATACAAATTATAAAATTAATCCAATATATACAATGCTTATGTCAATTATTTTTATTATTTAAGTTAAAATAGTATTCTTACAATTTACGGTCATATAAAACGTTGTTCACAAAAAGTCAAAATAGATTTCATTATAGCAGGCAACTTATCACAAAAAAATGTCACATTCAGGGTACTCTTTAAGGAATGCGTTGAGACCACGAATGATGGCACATCGGGCTAAAGTCACGCGACTTTAGTTTACTTGCGTGACTTTGTTACATACCATTCACAGTTATTTTACCTCTCATATCAATTCAGCGTCTTGCTCTGTCTGCAAGTGATGCCATGCGACCAGACAAAGACAACGTCATAAAATTAATGTCAGAGGTAAAATAACTGTGAACGGACTTTAGTTAGCTTGTGTTTTATTTAGTTAACTAGCGGTCCGCCCCAGCTTCGCACGGGTATAGATTATAGCCTATGTCACCTGGAGATAGTGTAGCTTCCCAATAGTGAAAGAATTTTTCAAATCTGTTCAGTAGTTTTTTTTATTTTTTTTTATTGAATAAGTGGCAAACAAGCTACGGGCCACCTGATGGTAAGTGGTCACCGCCGCCTATAGACACCTACAATACCCGGGGCATTGTCACTGCGTTGCCTACCTTTTAGGACTCTATTCACCCTTCGTTTGAAGCAGTCCAAATTATATTTCGGAGGAAAAACCGAAGGTGGTAAGCCATTCCACAACGTGGCAGAAACAATCGAACAGTGCGAGTCTTCCACGCATCTATAATGTGCGGATGGCATTTTTGGCGATGGCGGTCGGTTCGGTGGTAAAACCGGGATGGGGGATAAGGTTAAAAGTTCAGTCAAAAGTCAAGTTTCGGAACCTATTCAATGCAAACAAACAAACAATAAAAAAAATCCTCCTTATAAAATTAGTATAGATAAAGGCACTTAGGTTTTATTTAGTTAATTAAAAAATACATGTCATGTACAATCTGTTTAATTTTCTTAATTTAATATTTAAATGAACAAATACTTTTAATTTTTAAAAGGATAATGATATCCGCTTACCAATGAGACGTTTAAATTTAACAGAAAAAAGTATTAGGCTTTAATTATACCTTATTAAGGTGTTAAGGCGGTCTTTCAGACAAAAAAGGCTTCACAGAAAAAAATATTACGACAATATATTCATTTTAAAGCAGTAAAAAAAATATGTGGTAATCTTGATCATATTTCTGAGTGTACCATTAGTTCCAAAACACGTTTCCGATAAATTTTCTCGATAGAAAAAAATCATGAAATAACCTCTAACCTTGAAATTTACCTAAACGCATACAATTTTATCTCGAGTATTAATGAACAAATCTTTACAAAATTTACAAGAATGATGTTAAATATTGTAACAAATAACATCATTAATTTTATTTATTGATTAAAATTCAATTTTTCTATCTATTAATTAATTTAATCATAAATTGGCTCGAACGTGTCGAACGAAACGTCGTGCCGCCGCGGCGCCTTTTCACTTCTCTTTTATTTTTACGCGATGTGACAGAGACCGCTGAGGCGCGCTGCTAGACGGACGTGTGTCGCTTTGTTCCGCTAACCGCTCCAAAATATAATCTCAACTTTATGACACAAAAACACCTTGACGTAAGTTGTAAAGTAAGTACCTACCTTATCTGCAATGTTTTCTTGCATTATAAGTACTAAAAAGGCAGGCGAATGAAAATTACATTTTGTAACGATTTGTTTGTATATATTAGTTTACGAAGGATAATTTCACCACAATCGTCATAGTCCAGTTGGCCGAATGGTTTGACGCAATGGATAAGTTCTCTGCGACTCTGTGAGTAAGCTCCGGGTTCAAATCTTCATAGTCACCAATAATTTTAATTTTTGTAATTTTTCTTATGTTTTTAAAATAATTCGTCATGTTCGTGCGTGCGTGCGTGAGTGTGTGTATGTTTGTGTTTGTATGCATGTGTGTAATGTTCTTTACTCGAAAATGGTAGGGCCATTATTGATGGGATTTTCACTCTCAGATAGCTGATGTTATAACGAGAGGAAAAAATGCTGCTTTTCATCATCATCGTCATCATCAGCACCAATTTTTATTTTATTTTAATTTGAGCTAGTTTGGTAAGTCGTGGTGTTACTTTCTCCAGAAACGGATTAACTGACCTGATCGAGGACTTCGGAGTCTGCTACGGAACTGCTAGACGGATAGAGCTAGAAGTGTCGAGTTTGGGCTCGTTTTATTAGTCGTGATGAGATCTTCTTCCAGAAATATTTTGACTGACCTGATCGAGGCCTTCGGAGACTGCTACTGGAACTGCTAGACGGAAAGAGCTAGAAGTGTCGAGTTTGGGCTCGTTTCATTAGTCGTGATGAGATCTTCTTCCAGAAATATTTTGACTGACCTGATCGAGGACTTCGGAGACTGCTACTGGAACTGCTAGACGGAAAGAGCTAGAAGTGTCGAGTTTGGGCTCGTTTTATTAGTCGTGATGAGATCTTCTTCCAGAAATATTTTGACTGACCTGATCGAGGACTTCGGAGACTGCTACTGGAACTGCTAGACGGAAAGAGCTAGAAGTGTCGAGTTTGGGCTCGTTTCATTAGTCGTGATGAGATCTTCTTCTAGGAATATTTTGACTGACCTGATCGAGGACTTCGGAGACTGCTACTGGAACTGCTAGACGGAAAGAGCTAGAAGTGTCGAGTTTGGGCTCGTTTAATTAGTCGTGATGAGATCTTCTTCCAGAAATATTTTGACTGACCTGATCGAGGATTTCGGAGCCAGCTAGTGGAACTGCTAGACGGATAGAGCTAGAAGTGTCGAGTTTGGGCTTGTTTCATTAGTCGTGATGAGATCTTCTTCCAGAAATATTTTAACTGACCTGATCGAGGACTTCGGAGACTGCTACTGGAACTGCTAGACGGAAAGAGATAGAATGGTCGAGTTTGGGCTCGTTTCATTAGTCGTGATGAGATCTTCTTCCAGGAATATTTTGACTGACCTGATCGAGGATTTTGGAGCCAGCTAGTGGAACTGCTAGACGGATAGAGCTAGAAGTGTCGAGTTTGGGCTTGTTTCATTAGTCGTGATGAGATCTTCTTCCAGAAATATTTTAACTGACCTGATCGAGGACTTCGGAGACTGCTACTGGAACTGCTAGACGGAAAGAGCTAGAAGTGTCGAGTTTGGGCTCGTTTAATTAGTCGTGATGAGATCTTCTTCCAGAAATATTTTGACTGACCTGATCGAGGATTTCGGAGCCAGCTAGTGGAACTGCTAGACGGATAGAGCTAGAAGTGTCGAGTTTGGGCTTGTTTCATTAGTCGTGATGAGATCTTCTTCCAGAAATATTTTAACTGACCTGATCGAGGACTTCGGAGACTGCTACTGGAACTGCTAGACGGAAAGAGCTAGAAGTGTCGAGTTTGGGCTCGTTTAATTAGTCGTGATGAGATCTTCTTCCAGAAATATTTTGACTGACCTGATCGGGGATTTCGGAGCCAGCTAGTGGAACTGCTAGACGGATAGAGCTAGAAGTGTCGAGTTTGGGCTTGTTTCATTAGTCGTGATGAGATCTTCTTCCAGAAATATTTTAACTGACCTGATCGAGGACTTCGGAGACTGCTACTGGAACTGCTAGACGGAAAGAGATAGAATGGTCGAGTTTGGGCTCGTTTCATTAGTCGTGATGAGATCTTCTTCTAGGAATATTTTGACTGACCTGATCGAGGATTTTGGAGACTGCTAGTGGAACTGCTAGACGGATAGAGATAGAATGGTCGAGTTTGGGCTCGTTTCATTAGTCGTGATGAGATCTTCTTCCAGAAATATTTTGACTGACCTGATCGAGGACTTCGGAGACTGCTACTGGAACTGCTAGACGGATAGAGCTAGAAGTGTCGAGTTTGGGCTTGTTTCATTAGTCGTGATGAGATCTTCTTCCAGAAATATTTTAACTGACCTGATCGAGGACTTCGGAGACTGCTACTGGAACTGCTAGACGGAAAGAGATAGAATGGTCGAGTTTGGGCTCGTTTCATTAGTTGTGATGAGATCTTCTTCTAGGAATATTTTGACTGACCTGATCGAGGATTTTGGAGACTGCTAGTGGAACTGCTAGACGGATAGAGATAGAATGGTCGAGTTTGGGCTCGTTTCATTAGTCGTGATGAGATCTTCTTCCAGAAATATTTTGACTGACCTGATCGAGGACTTCGGAGACTGCTACTGGAACTGCTAGACGGATAGAGCTAGAAGTGTCGAGTTTGGGCTTGTTTCATTAGTCGTGATGAGATCTTCTTCCAGAAATATTTTAACTGACCTGATCGAGGACTTCGGAGACTGCTACTGGAACTGCTAGACGGAAAGAGATAGAATGGTCGAGTTTGGGCTCGTTTCATTAGTCGTGATGAGATCTTCTTCCAGGAATATTTTGACTGACCTGATCGAGGATTTTGGAGCCAGCTAGTGGAACTGCTAGACGGATAGAGCTAGAAGTGTCGAGTTTGGGCTTGTTTCATTAGTCGTGATGAGATCTTCTTCCAGAAATATTTTGACTGACCTGATCGAGGAGCCCAAACTTGACACTTCTAGCTCTATCCATCTAGTAGTTCTAGTAGCAGTCTCCGAAATCCTCGATCAGGTCAGTCAAAATATTGCTGGAAGAAGATCTCATCACGACTAATGAAACGAGCCCAAACTCGACACTTCTAGGTCTTTCCGTCTAGCAGTTCCAGTAGCAGTCTTCCAAATCCTCGATCAGGTCAGTCAAAATATTCCTGGAAGAAGATCTCATCACGACTAATGAAACGAGCCCAAACTCGACACTTCTAGGTCTTTCCGTCTAGCAGTTCCAGTAGCAGTCTCTGAAGTTCTCGATCAGGTCAGTCAAAATATTCCTGGAAGAAGATCTCATCACGACTAATGAAACGAGCCCAAACTCGACACTTCTAGGTCTTTCCGTCTAGCAGTTCCAGTAGCAGTCTCTGAAGTTCTCGATCAGGTCAGTCAAAATATTCCTGGAAGAAGATCTCATCACGACTAATGAAACGAGCCCAAACTCGACATTTCTAGGTCTTTCCGTCTAGCAGTTCCAGTAGCAGTCTCCGAAGTCCTCGATCAGGTCAGTCAAAATATTCCTAGAAGAAGATCTCATCACAACTAATGAAACGAGCCCAAACTCGACACTTCTAGCTCTTTCCGTCTAGCAGTTCCAGTAGCAGTCTCCGAAGTCCTCGATCAGGTCAGTCAAAATATTCCTAGAAGAAGATCTCATCATAACTAATGAAACGAGCCCAAACTCGACACTTCTAGCTCTTTCCGTCTAGCAGTTCCAGTAGCAGTCTCCGAAGTCCTCGATCAGGTCAGTCAAAATATTTCTGGAAGAAGATCTCATCACGACTAATGAAACGAGCCCAAACTCGACCATTCTATCTCTATCCGTCTAGCAGTTCCACTAGCAGTCTCCAAAATCCTCGATCAGGTCAGTCAAAATATTCCTAGAAGAAGATCTCATCACAACTAATGAAACGAGCCCAAATTCGACACTTCTAGCTCTTTCCGTCTAGCAGTTCCAGTAGCAGTCTCCGAAGTCCTCGATCAGGTCAGTCAAAATATTCCTAGAAGAAGATCTCATCACAACTAATGAAACGAGCCCAAACTCGACACTTCTAGGTCTTTCCGTCTAGCAGTTCCAGTAGCAGTCTCTGAAGTTCTCGATCAGGTCAGTCAAAATATTCCTAGAAGAAGATCTCATCACGACTAATGAAACGAGCCCAAACTCGACCATTCTATCTCTATCCGTCTAGCAGTTCCGGTAGCAGTCTCTGAAGTCCTCGATCAGGTCAGTCAAAATATTCCTGGAAGAAGATCTCATCATGACTAATGAAACGAACCCAAACTCGACACTTCTAGCTCTTTCCGTCTAGCAGTTCCAGTAGTAGTCTCCGAAGTCCTGGATCAGGTCAGTCAAAACATTCCCGGAGAAAGATCTCATGAAGACTAATGAAACCAGCCCAAACACGGCACATCAGGCCTTCCCCGTCTAGCAGTTCCAGCAGCAGTCTCCAAATTCCACCATCAGCTCAGTCAAATTATTCCTTGACTAACACTTCTCACTAAGACTAAAAAAACGAGCCCAACCTTGACTTATCTCGCTTTCCCTATTTAGCAGTTTTAGCAGTCTCCGAACTCTACCATCAAGTTAGTAGAATCATACCAGGAGTAAGTCTATAAACTATAATATAATAGGTAAAATATTTGGTGCAAAAAAGAAACATAAAATATTGAAACGTACGACGAAAGTAAATTTTAATAATTAAAACTAGCAATATGGTTTGTTTTTTTTTTTTTTTTTGGTTTACTAAATTGATTTATTTAATATCAGTTTAATATACAGTTTTAACTTTACTCTATTTAAAAAAAAACAAAAAAAAAATAAAAAAAATTAAAACCTAACTATATGGTTTGATTGAATTATGGTTTGTTTGTTCTCCGTCGTCCCGTCGCTGTGTGCGTCTGGGCCGTGCGCGTGTACGACTTTTATAACTACGCATTATGCAAAGGGTCCCTTTGCATAATGCGTAATGTTATGATAAAAAATTGAGTCCAAAAATATCTACATAGTACTAGATTTGAACCGGGCATTCGTGGTTTACCAGCGCGGTGCCAGACCACTAGGCCAACAGAGCTTTGCTGTCCCCCGACGAAATTACATGTCTTTAGCTCTGTATAGGTGAAGGTCGTCACGTTTCTGCGAGATTCACGCGGTGCGCCCCGCTGTAGTCGGCCGCCACTGCCTCTGCTTCACCCCCTCAAAAACATAAAAGTCAACTAGTCACGGCGCCTTAATAAGCGTATTTTCTAAATATTTGTGCATAATAATTATAATAAGCACAAGTTAAGCAATTTCTCATTAAATAAAGCAAATATAATCCACTCCAAATATAAAAAGTAATGTAGGTCAAAAAGTATGTCATGAGAAACTCATGTGGTTTTTGATAATTACATCTACGAGTTTTTTTTTTCTGATACACATGAGAATAAAGTATGCTGACTTAATAATTATGTTCAAGGAATGTTCTTACGTATCAGTACTAGGGCCTTACGGCTACCTGTTTCAAACGATTCTGTTTAGGTGATGAGAAAAGATGCGCGAGCAAATCGTATCTCGACGCGTTAAGGTTCATGTTCGCGTGATTTTCTTTCTAACCTATTTTCATAATTTAAAATCATAATTTAAGTATTATTTATTACTGTCATTGCCATCATGCCTATTCCAACGTAATTATCATTTCAATGCTTATCAAATTCTATAGAATAAACGACAACAAGGAAATACTTACTCAAGGAAATGTTACAAAAGAAAAAGTTTTAATTTGTTTAAATATTTCCCTCGGCGGTTCAACAGTTTCGTGTCGGAACATTAGCTCGGTTCCGAGACGGGGTAATGAGACAAACCACCTGCTCTTTAAGACAACATAACAATTAGAAGAATAAAATATTAGTGGAGTTAATAGAACCCTCGGTTACACTCGGGCCTTTGCGCCTATAAATAAACCCTTTCCGACATGCGCAATTTTCGTCGTATTTATGTTATTATCTGTACATTTAAGCCCTTTTGTAAGATATGTTAGTATCATTTTAGTATAATTACCTACAAATTCTTATTTTTCTTTTTTTAATGATAAGATAAGATATTCTTTATTGTCATAAGAGTAAATCTATTATTATAATCTAAGTATAATAAAGATTACGTTTATGGACTCGTCCAGTTTACACAATTTTAAGTTTTATATAAATGCAATGTCGGTGTGTATTAAAAATTATAAAATCTATTCACAATTCACAAAATTTTTGCTGTACAGGGGCTTAATAAATAAAAAAATTATATGTAGATTAGCTAATGTAAAATGTAGATTAGAATGGGGCAAGTGCCTTCACTAACTAAACAAAATACAAGCTACAACTAACACCACAAAAACAGTTAGACTGCCTATAGACCGCTGAAGGTCAAGGACAATTCAAATGCTCAAGCCCACAACCAGCTGGCAGTGTACCCAGCATGCTGGCGGCATTACCACGCTGAATGGTAATGCTTATGCGTTGAATCAGAAACACGCCAGCATTTTGGTCATATGTCACACTAACCAGGCGCACTGAAAGATTTTTGAAGATGAGGCGATCTTCCCGTTCCCCAAGGGCCATGTCTCGACCACAAACGCCTCAAATATGTAACCACTGTCGAGGTTAGCATATTTTTTCTTCTTGTTCTGGTTAACTTACTGGATGAGCTAAAGAAGATTAAAGCTTTGATTGAATCGGCAACCTATATTTTTTCCTGTCTGCACCTACGGTTTCAACCGCTATCCTAAACGACTATATTTATTCAGGGCATGGGATGTATAACCTATGTATTGATCTAGAGTCTACGCTAGCTCTATACCAAATTCATCCAAATTCATTCAGCTGTTACGGAATTTAGTGCGGACAAACATACACATAGATACCAACTATAATATGCGTATTTTTGCGATTTGGAAGCTTTCAAGACAACATTCAGGCATTTACGTGCATTTTAGTTAACTTGCGTTTTATTTCTGCTGTAAAGAGCTTTTAATCTATTTATATATTAAGAAAAATTTGATGGATTATCGATGTTTAGTCAAATTCAGTAATATTGTCCTAAGCTGTTTTATTTTTTCAAGGAGGAAAAATACAACGAACTCAATCCACGAAGGCAAGTCACACCGAACGCCAAACTCACGTAACGCGTAAAGTATTCTGTCTCTATTTATTTCTGCTGTACCCCCGTGTTTTTATAGGCGAATTGATTGGGGCCCCTGGAAATAATCTCGGGATTGGATTAGTTTTCTTACTGAAGTTTTCTTGTCCGGGAACTTGGCCGTTTCCTTATTAACATACCCCCCAAGAATACTTTATAGGGCGACTGTAATTAAATATCCAGAGTTATCGGTGATTTTGTTACGAAGCATTTTCCTTGTGATGATACTGACCTGCTTTACTGTTAATAAAGGTTTATAGAAAAACCATTTGGAATTTTGTAAGGAAATTGAATTACGATTTATGCAATCCGCAAATGCAAAACAAAATGTGTAGAAGAGGAATTGGGCGATTGGGAAAGTGGACATCGAGGGATCTAGTAAAAAGTCAGACAGAAAGATTTTTTATTTAATAATAGACTTGCGTTTGACCGCCAACTTGCCTGATGTTAATCGATGATGCGGTTTACACTGGAGCACGCTTTCCTAGAAGAAACCGATTCACACGTGATTTGAAGACACACAGATTGTAACTATCGGGGAACACCCATTCAGGCCGCAGAGGCATGCAGCTTTGTAGCGATGATAGTTCAGTGGTTGGCCGTTCGACTTCCTGAATGGTGGAAGTCGAACACGGGAATTCAAATCCCAACCGTGACCTTGAGTTGCTGGTGAAAGGAAGCAGCATACACATAAGCAAACCATAGCATGGTTGTTTATGGTGGTGGTTATGATATTTTACTTAAAACTAAACCCTCAGACTTAAAATCTCTCATAACCAAGCACCTAACAGTGTAATTCGGTATCCTGGCTTGAGAGACAGTTCTCATTCCAGATAACCATCTTAGACCACATCATCATTTAACATCAGATGAGGCTGTTAATCGCTGTTAACCACAAAAAAATACAAAATTCTAAGTAGGTATATTTTAATAAAGAAAATTCAACACATTTTGTTTAAAAAAAAAAGTAACCCAGATCCATAAAGAATTGTACCTCCACAGGTAAGAATACGAAAGCAATATATATAAAAAACACCAAAGTAACATGGCGGTCAAGCGTAAGACAATTAAATAACATAACATGTTTACCTTTTTTTAGCGCTTCAGGTCAGATTTTATTTAACAAAAAACTTGATTATACACCAGCATAGTCACAAGCTTAAGGAAAATGTCACAAAATAGCTCCAGAAACATTTTTCTGTGTATTACGATTCCAACATAAAAATATATTAAAATGAGCCGCCCCGCAAAAACATAAAAGTCCTAAAAAGAACTAGGCTAGTGAAAAAAATAAATGTCAGCAAGATCAGGGAACCCTGGCTTAGTATTTTTTTATTATGTGCCAAGAAAAGCTTCTCGTAATGCTTACTTACTATATTATTCCATACTTGGTCCATCCAATATAAATAATGTTATTATGATAGTCTTAGCTCAGAATATGAACACGCTGTTTCTTTGACGTATTAGCAACGAAATGGTATTTTCAAAGACGTCTCGAAGTCATACACAAGCCTTCTATTGCGTAAAAGATGTTATAATATTTCGATCTTTCTTTCTATTCTTTTTTTTTTCTTTCGTTGTCATCTTTTATAATCTTACTGTTGGGATACAGGCCTTTATCTGGGTAAAGATAATGGGCTCTAAACTACCATGCTGGCCCAGTGCATGTTGGTGAATTGTAATAAAATATATCTTTAAACATATTGAGGTTATTAGACGTAGAGGTTTCTATACGATGTTTTCCGTTTTGAGCGGTGGCATCGAAAGTGCACATAATTTATTTAGGTACAACACGTTGTACATATAGATCGATGGGTACAACATAAGTCATTGGAGCCGTGAGATTGTAAAGCGCACACGCCACAGCCCGGCTACCATCGCGTGATTTAATGTCACAAAATATCTTAAGCAAGCCTATCACCTGGTGGTGTTTGCGAGTGGCTATGTGCTCCATATAAATATAAGTGAGTTCCACCAAAAAGTCCAACCGAAGCACTTCAAAGTATTATAACGACCTGGCAACTTTTATTCTATGGACCGCGGGGTTCCTTCAAAAACCTGTTACACACATCTGTAACAAAATAATGTCCCAAAGGAAAGAAACTTGCAAACAATTACGGGCTTCTTGAACCGTGAAAAAATCAGTGAATAAAATATGAGAGAAGTTCAGGCAAATCCGAAACGTTTTCCGTATTTGAATAATCACTTTAACAAACAAAACTCGGATGAATTCACTTCATTACTTTATTAACCTGAACCTTGAGATAAAGGACAACGTGAAAACTCTATAAGATTATTTATGGGGAAATAACATTAAATTTTTAGTAGATGTGTCATCAGACAAATAATGAACGACGAAGTTCATATAATTTTCCATTCACTATTAGTTTGACTTTTTAGGGGATATATTTCTAATAACGCTTATACAGCTGACGTTTATTTGTAAACAGAAGCCTAGATACAAACGTCCACGTTTCTAACTTGTCTTCATAAATTACGAACTTTCATATAATAATATACAAACTTTCAAACCTTATTAGGTGATGAGTTTTCAAAAGTAATTCCTTAGTGCTCGTTTTCGTTATGAAGGATTGGTCCAATTCAAGTATCTTATGTTGGAAACACAGTAAATTTGACAGCTATAAACAATGGCGCGTGATTCAAACGTCAATCCTACACTACTTACCTATTGTATTTTGTGGTAGTGCGGAACCTTCAGTGCGCGAGCCTGACTCGCACTTGGCTGGTTTAATTGGTGTAGTGTGTATTTAGTTACTAATTAATAATAATACGAATAAGCCGGTAAACGCAGCGTTGGACGTCCACCCACAATATGGACGGACGATCTAAAAGAGACAGGAAAACGCTGGATACAGGCCGCTTCCAACCGGCCCTTTTGGAGATCGATGGGGGAGGACTATGTCCAGCAGTGGACGTCCTATGGCTGAAATGATGATGATGATGAATATAAATAATTTCGTTCGAGCGCTTACTAATTTCGAAATTGTTTTCATATATTTGTAATCATTACATTGTAAAATAAATTCATCATAATTCGAATAAACGCATAATTTTGCTAAGTACATTTAATATGTCAACTAAACAAATCTTAAAAGCAAAGCTTGTTATTTCTTTAGTCGTAATTATATCTGTACTAAGTCGATTGGAAATCTGCTCGAATAAGTCGAAAAACACTTCAAAAGATTCAACTATTGTTATCTATAGACATGAATAGATGTCTCCGACATCAAAGGAGCACTGAGCTTTGTGGAAAAAGTCTTTACCTCATAATAAAATCGGGGTTTCTTTATTAATGAAAGTCAATTAGAAGAAATAAGGTTTTTGCTGACTTTATTGTCCGCATTAAATAATTCTTAGCTAGTAAGTGAAACATGGTGGAACATTTTATAATTTCTTATTTATCAGTAAACAAGTTAGTTCAAATATCAAAGAAAGAAACTCGATAACGGTATCTTTGGGCGATTATAGTTTGCAAACGGTATACCTAAATATTAAACTTGAATTAAAAAAAAAACCGACAATAGAGCTGATGATCATTAAAAGGCTTAATAGATTTTCTTGAATCATAGCTAAGAACATATATCATAAGAAGAACATAAATGACCTCAACGATACGTCACATGAGGAGTGCACGCAAATTATTTTTCACCTCACTTTACATGTCGCCATCTTGTATTTAAGAATGACGTCACCTACCCAGTAACCAATACCTAAAGGTAAAAGGAATCTATCGACATCTCATTTTTTAATTCTGTTGAGGCGTTTATGCTATAATTAATTGAAATTTAGTTTAAATTATTTTTATTTCATTGAGGCTATTTTATTTTAATTTGATTGACATATTTTACTTTAATTTTATTAACATTATCCGTTTTTCTTTATTATTTAATTTTAATTGTAATTTGGTACTATACTACAGGTAATTTATTATTGTACTTATTATTGACATGTAAAATGGCTTTA
Source organism: Agriopis aurantiaria (assembly GCA_914767915.1). Classification (NCBI taxonomy): domain Eukaryota; kingdom Metazoa; phylum Arthropoda; class Insecta; order Lepidoptera; family Geometridae; genus Agriopis; species Agriopis aurantiaria. The sequence goes on along the minus strand of OU611986.1, from coordinate 13,140,054 downwards.
TCGAATAAATGATTCTGAATATAGTTAGGAATATACACGCAAATTTGAAACGATACCCTCCTTCTTTGCTTTGCATCCTCGGCTCAATACATATACAGATATATGTACTATATAATATGATAATCATATTATATCTATATCTTAGTATAGTGTAACTAACATATAGATTAGAATACATGTCGTACAATCTATATGTTAGTTACACTATTTATAACTCAAGAACGGCTGAACCGATATGGCTGAAAATTAGTTGGGAGCTTAGAACCAGGAGACGGACATAGGCTACTTTTCATCAGCATCATCACCATTTTTCATCACAATGCGGGGAAACTACGGGTCGCAGCTAGTCTATACTATATATACTAATATTATAAAGAGGAAAGATTTGATTGTTTGTTTGTTTGTTTGTTTGCATTGAATAGGCTCCAAAACTACTGAACCAATTTGAAAAATTCTTTCACTGTTGGGAAGCTACACTATCTCCGGGTAACATAGGCTATATTATATTTTCAAAAAAATTGGGATCCTTACTAAAACTCCAATAAGGTAACCCAAGGTGTAGTAAAATAAGATTTACAATTTTGACTTTGCGTGTTTGACAGTTCTAAGACAGGACAACGTCTGTCAGGTCAGCTAGTTATATATAAAACTAACTCGTGTTACACCATTTATAACTCATGAACGGTTGGACCGATTTTCATGATCTTTGATTTGTTGGATTTTTCTCCACCCCGAATAGCAGAATAAGTATTAAAATATCGGAAAAATTCACGAACAAAACTAATATCAAGAACTTTCATTTTCTCATAAATTTTATACATGGAACTGTAAGAATTAAAATCATTGACATAAAAACATCAAAGAAAAAAAAATCACCTAAGTCATAGGAGGTTGCTTCAAGGAGGTATATAGTACGGATAAAACCGCGGGGCGCAGCTAGCTATAATTAAAACTTTAGCAATTCTGTCAGTGTCAAAATAATTTTAGAAGTATTTTTAGCTTAGTCCAGGAAAAAAGACCTTACTCCCAAACTACTATGGACCGCTTTTGACCACACAGAGAATTTTAAGCGCCTTCCTACTTAACCCAAGCTCAAACCGCTGAAATCCCTTTCTTTTTTTAATTACGTGACTTGTCCAATCATGCAAAGTGAACAAAAAAGTTAAAAAAACTCGAGGGGCTTTTAATTATTGGGGCACTTTTCAAACTTTATGAACACTTCAGAAGTTGGTACCTACCCTGGACCGCGAACCCCGTGTTAATTACCAACTTTTAAAAAAGTGCAACTCATAATAGACAGCCCGGGTAAGAGATGAATGATGTGTTGCTTTTGAACTGATTTTTGTATCGTTAACTAGCTGTGCCCCGCGGTTTCACCCACGTAGTGATGAAAAATTGTGATGATGATGATGATAAAAAGTATCCTATGTCCGCTTCCGGTTCTAAGCCACCACCAATTTTCAGCCAAATCGGTTCAGCCGTTCTTGAGTTATAAATAGTGTAAACAACACGACTTTCTTTTATATAATAGGCATGTGTCCTCATGTTCAATTTATTACAAATAACCGGCTTAGCGAGGAATATAACTAAATACATTACACATACTGAAAAAATAATTTAAATTGGCTAATAAATCTCTGAGATATGATCATTTAAAGGTGGGGATAGGGAGGGGATGCTCTATCCCTTTCTCACAAAGCGTGTGTTAGTATAGCATTTGTATGGCGCTCCTGAGCCGTGACGTCATGGCTCAGTATAGTGCGCTCTCTGTCTAGCATGAAATTTAAATGCTAATATCTGCTTATATCTTATTTATTTTTGAACTAATTTTAATTTTGTTTTCGTTGATGGGCTCTCTATTTATGATCAGCTTTTTTATGAGGTAATAAAAAAATATTAGTCATCATGCCTATTATATATTATATAGATTCCGTACAGACAACGTTATAATAAGTCAAAAACTAACACAAACTCAGAAAAAAGTAACACTTGTTTACACACAAATAAGGCAAAAAAAAATCATCAGCCAGAAGACGTACACTGCTGAACAGTATCTCTCTCTCTTAGACCTCCACACTGAACGACATAATTATGCCTGCTATCTGCATCCACTGGATGCCCGCGTCTCTCACGATGTCGCCGGAAAAACTTCCTTAGTCTTGAGCATCGGCGCAAAGTTGCTAGTCTATCGGTCTTTTATCGCATACATTTCGGAGAGTGTCCAACGGATCTCCATGATCTAATTCCCTCCTGTCCATTTTTCTATCGGACTGCCAGAGCGGGCATAAAAATCGACACCGCTATATGGTTGGTATTCCGAAAACCCGAACGAAGTGCTTTAATTCCACTTTTATTACAGCGAACTGCTAGTCTGTGGAATGCGTTGCCTGAATGTGTGTTCCCCGATAGTAACAATCTGGGTGTCTTCAAATCACGACTGATTCGGTTTCTTCTAGGCAAGCGTGCTCCACCGTAGACCGCATCATCGCTTAACATCAGGCGAGTTAGCGGTAAAAGGCAAGCCTATTATTAAATAATAAAAATAAAATAAAAACTGGCGGCCTCAAAGTTTACCGTTGCAATATCAGAATTATAATCTGAAATAGGTATAAACAAAATGATGGACGCTTCTCATTCAATGAAAATGTCAACCACCATTTAGCCTACAGACCTATTTTAGGCAATTTCAACAATATTCAAATGTTAAGGTTTAATGTCGAGTATAATTATTCAGGTGTACATTATCGGTGCCTCTGGCTATGAGCTAATACCTAATATAAGTAGCTTAATTGCAACCAAAACTTGCAGGTCCGCTTAATTGATTTTCTATGTAGGAACGTCGATACAGGGTAGCGTAAGTGGAATTGATGATGAGGTGGTGAAGGTGGTTTAATAAGTACAACCGAAATTTTACTTGCAACTAAAGGTTTTTTTTATTTAAATAACTAAATAATTAACTTGCTTTTGATTCAAAAATAATGAATCAAAAGCAACAGATGGGCTGATGGATGTAGAATTTGGTTTGCAATATCCGGGAATAGACTATAATTGTCATAGTGGAACATTTCGGTTTAAAGCAGGGAGAGGTCTCCAGTACAATGACGGCCGAGTTACAGAAGAGGTGAGAGAAGCATTGGAAGAAAAGAACAGGGCTTTTTAATAAAACTATGAGAGCGTCAGATGGATAAAAATGTATACGTATCAATTCTTTTAACGTTGTTTGCATCGCTCAAGGTAATTGATTACGCAGTGGATAACCAGTTGGTAAATTATTAAAAGGAACCGCCTAGAGCTAGATGCAGGAATCCGCTCAATGCATCTCTATTCCAGATTATACGACGATGTGAAAAATGGCGAGGGAGCGAACGTTCGACGCTGCAAGCGATCGGGTAAATAATGAAGCTTCTAAAGTTTCACTCATCAGTTCCATGCAGATTGGTACCCGTCATTACCTGTGGGAAAACCTGCACTCTCATAAGTGCCCTACTTTTAAAAATTGCTCATTGTTTACGAGATGGCATTTACAAAATAGTTACTAGCAAGTTTTTAGCAACTAGTAGAAACTACGAAACAAGTCGACTAGACTTTACGATATAGAGATACTTTATTTAGAAACAAAGTGTGATACAAACTGTTCGAAGTTAATCGCAATGATAGACAGGTTGCTATTTATACGTCTAAGCACTCATAAGGCTCTCGCTTTTAGAGTATAATGTAAAATTTATCCTTAATAACCATCCTCGTGCTGAATAAAGAAAATAATAACAATGTTTGCGATTCCTAAACACGCCCTTTCCAAAGAATATAATTCTTTCATCGTATCTGATTTGTTGAATTATGCCACTGACGCTATCCGTCTCGGATACTCATCCTGAATAAAGTTGACATCCATTGTGATATTTTATTATTACTCTGTGAAATGCAACGAGGCGGGAGAAATTGTTAAATCCTTACAATGGAGGTTCTGTCTTGGTCGGGTCGAGTGCGCAAAAGTTGAACAAGGATCCCAGTTCCGACGGGAATGTAAAGGAAGGGATTAATTGTATAATCTTCAAATAAGACAAAGTTGGAGATGGCGGTCGGCGAGTAGGATTATTTATGCGGCCGGTGGGTACGGCGTGCGGCACAGACTGGGTGGCGCAAGTGTCGGCAACCGGCGTCGGTGCCGCGTGACGTCACACGCCGCGCCCACGCCTCCACTTCTCTCCCAATCTGCATATAAATCGGATATCGATAATGACGTCGCCGTCGCAAGCAACCCGAAATTCGTTCAAAATCCGATAAGCCTTGCCCGTGAAAGCTCTAATCCACAGAAGTTGGGATGACCCCGATAGTGGATGAACCTACCAGTCTTCTATTATGTAAATTATCTGCCACACGAAAATTTCAGCCGACCACTGCGGTCACCAAGTTTGCGGGCAAAAGTTACGGTATTGACTTAGGGCTGTATCTGTCGAGAGATCGAAGTCGGTAAGTAACAATGGGGCGGAAAACCCTTGATAAATATAACATGCGTACCAATACATCGTATTATTTTGTTATGGATGTGTGCGTTGATTGTTGAGTAAAAATGGGACAACTTTTACGTGGTGAGAGTGTGAAATATTATATGAGTAGGGGATCGTTGTTTAGCACCGCCTGCTGGCAACGATGGGCTTAAACGACCCGAGTACAAAACATGACCGTGCGCCGTCCGCCCATGGCTTTACCGACTACCACACACTATCTCTACTAATTATTATTATAAACGCAAAAAATTAAAGTGCGTTTGTTGGTTTTGTCATTCTTTCACACAACAACAGATCAACGGATTGACGTGGTTTATAATATAGAGATAGTTGGAAGGTCGTAAACTGATACATAGAATATTTTTTATCGTGATAAAATAAACTTTTTTTAAATGCCATATGTGGCAAACAAGCTGACGGGCCGCCTGATGGTAAGCGATCACCGCCGCCTATGGATACCTGCAACACCAGGGGCATAACAGATACGTTGCCGACCCTTAAAGACTCTATTAACAGCCTTTTTGAAGAACCCCATGTTATAGTTACTCGGAAATGCCGCAGGAAGGACAAATTCCACAAATTGCAAGTATGAGGCAAAAAGATCGCGTAAAACGCACCGTGTGCGATTTTCACCGATCTATGATATGTGGATGAAGGTTCCTATGTGATTGTTAAACATACACATAGATAAGTTGAATTTGAAACCAATTCACTTCTTTTTGATTTGCATTGTGTAATAAAGGTTATAAAGCATTAATTACTTCAAGTTGCAATGAAAATTATTGACCGTTTTTTTTTAAATTGGCAAGTGCCTTTATTAACTAAAAATACAAGCTTAATACCTACTATCACTACAAATACAGTTAGACTGCCCATAGACCGCTGAAGGTCTAAAGACAATCCAAATGCTCAAGCCCACTACCAGTTGACAGCGTACCCAGCATGCTGGCGGCATTACCACGTTGAATGGCAATGCTTTGCAATTGACCGTTTTGCATATTATTCAATCTAACGACACAACACAATTTCGCAACCAGTCTTACATAAGTCTGTGAACACAAATTAACTTTTCCATTTTAATGAAACTCAAAATAAGTGACTATTCATTTTGTTGAAGCTATATTGCAATAAGCTTTAATAATTTAAAAAGTATTTTTAAAAACAAAGTTTTACAACACATTTGCCCAAAAAGTGCACTTACGAAGCCTGTATACATCGTTCGAAAGTTAAACATTACGGATCATACAACGGAGCGTGTGGTAATGAATTTTACCGCACGCTCCGTTGTATAGCACCGTGCGTGTACTTTACGGTATTTTTTTAATTTCCATTTTTTGTTTTTTTTCTCGCAAATGTGTTGTAAAACGTTGTATGGCACACGTGCGGATTGGTTATTACAAACTCGTGACTATGGTAAGCCCTCGACTTCGTCTCGGGCTTACATTCGTCTACTCGTTTGTAATAACCAACTTACCGCACTTGTATCATAAATAACTATTTCGTATTCTTCTCAGCAAACCCTTTCATTTGATACCCATATCATGATGGTAGATAAGAACATTTTGTCCGCCATCTTGGGGCGTCCGCCATATTGAATTTATCATCTAGGACCAAAGTGCTTGGGAAGACAAAACCAATGAACCCAAACTCGACGGGGTTACGTCGTTACGTATAGGAGTTCCTATGGCCATCTTCTGTCTCCGTCATCAGACCAGCTCGATGGTACCATAACATTGCATTGTCACCGAACATACATAAGTTTGCAAAATTTTTGCTCAATCGGTTGAAGATATCTGCTTCAAAATTGAGTTGCAAGATTCCACCTGAACAAACATACTTGCAAGTTAAATAAAAGCCTGTAAAAAAGAGCATTGACGTTTTCAATGACAAACTTTGTAAGAGGATTCCTATTGAGTGCATGTAACTTCCCTTCTATAGCTCGAAGTAATGCAAACTTAGCGTGATTGGTCGCCCGGCACAGTTTCAGACGACAACATTGTACCTGAGTGGTGAAGAAGACAGAAGGAATACTTTTAGTAGTAGTACTTTTGGTAGTACTACTACTTATACAAGTTTTAAAACGAATTCTAAGTTTTTAAGAAAAAACTCGACAAGTACGAGTATAAGACTCGCACTCCGAGGGTTCCGTAGGACGAAACCCACAGAGCGCGAGTACAAACAAAAAATCTACAAAAAAGTGAAAATATAAAAAGACAAACTTAACTTTGTAGTGCACAATAAGGTGCTTCCATACATACTAACCACAAAATGTTAGTTTGTAATCGCAAAAAATATTTTTCTATATAATACAAACAAACAAACAATCAAATCTTTCCTCTTTATAACATTAGTTTAGATAACTTTTCTACAATTTTCTGTATTTTCCTTTATATGTGCTTTCTAAGATCTTGCTTTTTGCCAAATTTCATGATTCTAGGTCCACGGAAAGTACCCTTTTACCTTTTTCTGTATTCTGAGCCTTTTACCCAGCCATCGGCTTGTTTGCCACTTATGGCATAAAAAAATGTACACTGTTTTAATCTGTCACGGTTGTTAACTACAGTCATCGGTATCACGGTAAATATCGCGTTAATAATCATAATTATGAATTTAAAACCGGTAATATTGCAATTTTTCAAATTAATCCTTACAAGGCGTAAATAAAATAATCTCAATCACTTTTTGTTCCGCGTTCCCGTGACAAAATCAATTTTAATCAAATCGTAAAGGTAAACTCACTACGTCATTTTTACGATACAATTGGGCATATTAGAGTCGTAACTCGCGTACGAGCGCCCCGTTTTGCGTTTACGTATTGTTTACGTTACGTTCCGATATAGGAAAAGGATAGATAACGCAATGGGTACTTCCTCCGTTTTAGTACACGGGAGCAGCCAGCGGAATCGCGTTATTTTCATAAGCTACGGGCCTTGCCCTGACCCAATTCCTTTTAATCCATCGTTTACCTATAAGGTTTTATTGGCAATGGCCCATTACGACCTACATTATCAACATCATCATCCGATTTTACTAGTTCCAGTCACGTAAACTTGAACGACGAATATAAACCATACGGCTATAGGACAAGTTTGAGTAAGGTTTTCTTTTAGGGAGGATCTTGGGTTCATCGACCGATGGTAGCACGCTAGCATCTGACAGGTTGCTTCTTATTAGTCGGAAATCGCGTGATGTCCCTGATATTTGATTGGCCACGTGGAGAACAAAATTTTGAGACATAACCATGAAAAATCTAATTACCAGCATACATTGAAGTATGCGGCAGATTGTTTTCCATGTAAAATAAAATATGGAAAAAATTTAAGGACCCCCGATAAAAGAGCTGAGAACTCTGCTGGAAAAGGTTCCCGGAAATTTTTCAAATTCGGGAAAAACTTAATGTCTTTTGTCTATAGGATTTTTGTATGAACCATAACTCAAACAAAAAAATTTACAGGACGTCTGTCGGGTCAGCTAGTTAGTTGTCTATACTAATATTATAAAGAGGAAATATTTGTTTGTTTGTTTGCATTGAATAGGCTCCGAAACTACTGAACCGATTTGAAAAGTTCTTTCACTGTTGGGAAGCTACACAATCCCCGGTTGACATAGGCTATATATCTATACCCGAAGCCGAGGCGGCCTACTAGTTAGTTTATATTAGCGAAATACCCATTGACCAACTGACTGACTCATAACAAAATTACGAAACTTACTTGACTTATGATGCTGAAATTTGGCAAGTAGGTTTTAATGTAGATATCCACTAAGAATTTCGCAAAAAGGCCAAATTAAGGGGATTGATAGTTTATGTAATAAATAGTACACGCAACGAGTAGGAAGTCACACGCAACAACTTGTATTAGTATAATCATCAGCCAGACGACGTCTACTGCTGAACATAGGCCTCCACATTGAACGACAGTCTGCTATCTGTGCATCCACTGGATGCCCGGCTCTCACGATGTCGTCGGTCTTCCTTAGTAGGCCTACCTAAGTACCTATGCTGCGTCTTCCGGTTCGTGGTCTCCACTCCTCAGAACCTTTTTTCCCCATCGGTTATCGGTTCTTCGAGCGATGTGGCCTGCCCATTGCCATTTCAACTTGCAAATTTTAATAGCTATGTCGGTGACTCTGGTTCTTTGGCAAATATCCACGTTCTGGATTCTATCGCGCAAAGAAACTCCAAGCATTAGTACCTATATTAGGTATTAAAAAAAGCCAACTCCAAGTTTCAATCCAAGAAAATAATGTGAGTGTTTTTTCCCACCTTACATTAAGAGGAATGTATAGAATACGTTCTAATCATAGAAAATATTTCCAGGTAAGGAAAACCAACCCCATTTTTCCAAAACCTTTCCCGATGATGAATTCTCTCGTCCCAATTCTCCAACTACTGACAAATTCATCTCACATCTTTAACCTTATGATATTTTTGGTATTCATACATGGCGCCGGTACTCAAGTCAACTCCTAAGACAAATATGAATAAGGTAATGAATTATATGGAAAGCTCCTTCCGTGTGACGTGTGAGAGATTGCGCCGCTTTGCGCCGACCTCCGAATTTAACCAGTCGTTTGTGCGCCGCGCAAAACTTGCCTCGAGGTTACATTAAGCCGATTGCCGGCGTCAATCAAAACCCGCCTTTTTCCGAGATACCATAATGTACGCGGTGCGCACACCGCCACCACTTTGGCTAATGTCTTTATTTTTTCCCGCGGATTTGTTACGTGCTAAGTAGGCATCTAAATGCTTATTGCTATCGTAACAAGATATTTGGCCGTAAAGGCGGTGTCGGAAACTAATACTTTCCGGGAGATCCTTAAAATAACGACATCGGCTATTTTCCGGGCGGGTGGCCATTCGGCGGGCCGCGGCCGATCGAGACGTGGGGCCTTCGCTGATAAATTACAAGTCTTAAAACCAGTGGCAGGTAATTCGGCACAAATTCCAGGCTTCTGGCCCTCCGGCCTGCTTCAGGAAAGTTTCAACGATTACTTTTAGTTGTAATTTATGTCCCGGGGTACCGATAAAACGATAGCAATGGAGGGTCACAGGTGACTCGCTGTGGAATTTCTCAAATTTTCCCGACTGACCTCGCTGATGCCACTGAAGTCTTAACGTCCCTTGTTATAAATGTGTTTTACGCTGAATGCATTTAATTTTGACCTAAATGAGCTATTATCGCGTCCATGATACGTCGTAGAAATTCAGTAAAAACTGCGACACAAAACGTTACTCATTTGAAACGGGCGCAAACCGAATTCCGCGAATTCATTATGCCCATTAAGCGTTGTGGGTTATATGAATATTTCGTTTCGTTTGTAATGAACTGAAAATTAAATCAGATAAGGGGGAAAAATGCGATGTCGTCGATTTTGTGGTGGTGTTTTCAGGGCAAAATTAAGAGGCTTTGTTGTGTAGCAGAAGATTCAGAATGAGGCTGATGATGAGGCGCATGATTATATATACCTACTAAAGAAGAGATCGCTTTTAGCGATAAGGCCGCCACTTGTGGTACTAGCTCATAAGCGTTTTCTATCGTGTTGTAATTTTTATTTCTGGTGTACACAATAAAGAGTTTCTATCTATCTATCTAAAGAACTAACACTAAAGAAGTGTATATGTTTGAACTCAAATCTACGGCTGAACTGATTTGGATGAAATTTGCTATATATGTAGCTTATACACTGGATGGACTATTTATCTTAAGATCCTTTTAGGATCGCGAGTAAAACGTCGCAAGAACAGCTGTTATCAAATAATCTAAAAAATAAATATAAAAAAACTGGCCAAGTGCGAGTCGGGCTCGTGAACTGAGGGTTCCGTACCACAAAATTCAAAAACATAATTACCAGTTATAACTTTGTAATGACAGAAACTTGATACCAACTCGCACTTGGCCATTATTTATTACTTGTTGTTATATTTTAGAGTGTGTCGCCACAAGTTTCTTAGTGTAAATGAAAAATTTGAAACTGAGCTATCCTTATATTGATCTAGAAAACCATTTGTTGCGTCCTTACCGTTTTTGCGTTAAGCGGTTTAGTTGTATAGTAAAAACTTAAGTATTTTTTTTTTTTTACCGGACAAGTACGACTAAGACTCGCGCTCCGAGGGTTCCGTTAGAGGGAACCCAGAGAGCGCGAGTCCAACCAAAAAAATATATTGAAAGCCAAACTTAACTTTGTCGTGGACAATAAGGTTCTTCCATACATTACTACAAAATGTAAGTTTGTAATATCTAAACAATATTTTTTATATGATAATATAATATGATAATATTAACTTCAAATTAACAACTTTCGGATTTTTCCCTTTATATGTGCTGTAAGACCTTGCTTCTCGCCAAATTTCATGATTTTAGGCCAACGGGAATTAAGTACCTCATAGGTTTTGATTACCTTGTGAAATTGCAAAATATGCGAAAATATGCGACATAAACGGTCATATCTTTTGATCGTGTTGACTTACAAGTTTGATTTTTTACAGCTAAAAGAAACCGTAGCTTCGAGTATATTTGATATAAATTTCAACCAGGTAGCTTTACGTGTTCTTGAGAAAAAGGGTCTTGACAGACGGACAGATGGACAACAAAGTGATCCTATATATAAGGGTTCCGTTTTTTTTCTTTTGATGCACGGAACCCTAACAACTATTAAAAGACAAGCCTTTAAGCGTTCGCTATATTGAATTTGGTGTGACGTCATTTTATTTTCGTATTTTTCCCAGCAAAACTTTTCATTTGAAATCCATATCATGGAGTTGCATAAAATATAACTGGCCCGCCGTTTTTGGGAGTCCACCACATTGGATTTAGAATGATGTCATGCACTGTCATCTTAACTAAACGTGTATGCAAAATTTCAGCTATCACTAACCGACTGTGGTGATAGCTGTTTTAAAATTCAGTTGCAAGATTTGACCTATACTAACAATACAATACAATACAACTTTATTACACACCGAAAATACAAATGAAACTAGGCGAGTTAAATAAAAGCTTGTAAAAATGGAGACATTTGAACACGAAGGATAATTGTGCACTATTGTGCACAACCATAGACATAATTATATCCAAGTAGACGCCACAAGTCGACCTATCTTGCATGTCATACTTCTATTACAATTATGATTAATCGTCATAATTGAGTCCGGCTAAAATCAGTATGCTCAATCGGTGCTGCAACAACACGTGTCAGCTTGAAACGAAAATGGGTAATTGTACAATACTGAGTTGTAAGAATACCGCAAATAGGGTTGGCCGACAGAATAAAGATATTTCTTTTCACTTTTAGGTAAGAAAAATTTGACACGCTTAGTTTTCATGCAGTTTGGATCGCTTGTGAAGTCTACTTAGATATAGGTCTGTGGTGCACACTGTGTATGTTTCCTCAGATATAGGGCATTAATCCATCACAGGCCGGTACATGCGTACGCACGCTCATACGCAAACAGGCCGTGGTTTGAGGGATTGGTTCGGAATCTTTGCCTTCAGCCATATTAACGTTGGCCGGACCGCTTTATTGATGACCCGCATTACCCATCGGCGATTCACTGATTCCATTTTAGAATTTGGGGCGCATTTACATTCCACAGCCGTTCGGATATTGAATTTGGCCAATATTCTGAAGGTTCGTATTTATGCAGTTTCTTTACATGCCTATATACCCAATGTTCTGGTATTAATACTTGATAGTATATATTTTTTTTTTTAATTTTACCATTATGTTGTTCATTGGTGTCGGATAAATTTCTTAGTGTGCGTAAAAATGAGTAAGTGAGCCGTACTTACTTACAGTTTTAGTGTCAAGTGGTTTAGCGGTATCGTCTATCATCAAAAAATTATTTCGTTGGGTAGAGTGAAGATGTGTATGTCACGAACGAACGGTCATTTTATTGTAATAAGGGATATTTTCCTTGTGTTTGATCTGAGGTCACTAGGTAGGTGATGTAATCATGAAAAAAAGGTAGCGAGTAAAAAACATATTACTGCACGCCCTCATTATGACATAAAACATCATACGAGTTAAGTGAGGTTTGGGTACATTAGTAATTATATTCAGGTGTTCCGTTTCCAAATACCCACTAAAAATACCGTGAGGTTTAAAAAAAGCTTGGTTGTTTATCATCGAATTAATAACAACTTCAAACTAAATTGTGGTAAATAAACTTGGAAATTTAATTATTTATTAGCCATGAAGGTAGCCTTAAAAGTACAATACTGGGCCTGGGGCCCCGGGTACCATCACCTGTTTCAAGCGATTCAGTTAGGTGATAGCGGAAAATCACGCGAACATGAACCTTAACGCGCCGAGACACGGTTTGCGGTCTCGCAACTTTTCGCAATCACCTAAACAGAATCGCCTGACTCAGTCTATGCAAGTATGAATTCACTCAATTGTACCTGAAATTAAAATATAGTAAGCATAAGCAACAACATCTCGTGAAAGATCCGTATTTCCCCACTTACGTGGCATTCCTACTTATTTGTAAACAACTCGCATATCCTGAAAATCGTCGAAACAATATCGTAAATAAAAACGACGACATAAGAAGGTTTGTGAACACGTAATCCATTTATAGCGAATGAAATAAAGATGGCAAGATTGGCCAGATCACAACGCACTTACACAAATTTCGTTCCCGCGTCTTCGCAAATAAATAATAGATGGAGTGACTCCAGCACAATGCCAGCAGTATGGATAATTTGCAAAATTGGATCCGCTTTTTTTTAAAGGTGGCTTGCTGTCCATCTGAAAGTACCAAAACTGACCAAATACTGCATAAAAACGATAATCATATTGTGTATATAAAATATATTTAGGAATATGGTTTAGTTCATAATTGTTTACTCTTTAGTCTTAAATTGTTTTGACCATGTTTTGTATTGTGTGTTAATATACTAAATAAATAAATAAACAGTAATCGCCGTCTATATACATCTGCAACACTAGATGTGTTGTCAATGCTTTGCCAGTGATAATTAAATGATTTCACCCTTCAAAATGCTCCTCACTTTTTTATTGACCAAGCGAAGTCTTTGATTCTAATGGGACAAGTCAGCGTTTCTTTGTCTGTTTGTTTATTTGTTTGACGATAACTTGGGTACAGTTGATTCAACCTTCATGAAATTTCGTAGGAAAGTAGTTTAATATGCCCAAAATTGGTTAAGGGCATGCGAATATACGAGGTTTTAGTTCGGGGTGAACAACTAGTTTATTCCGTAAATATAAATTATGGATAAGCGTTTTTAATATATTGACTAATGAAGCGAAGTCCTCTGAGTCTATGAGGACAGAACAAAGTTTGTATGAATGTTTGTGAGTTTGTATGTTCTTTATTTTGTTCGGCGATAGCTTGAGCTATGGCCGGTAATTCAATTGTCATGAAGTTTTTTAAGTAAGTATTTTATATATTTTTAATTTTTAATATAAGTAAAACCAATTTAGAGTTTGTGAAGATTTGTGTTACGATGTCAAACGAACAACTAGTTTTTACCGTAGCTAACTATAGTTTCACCATCGTCCTTACTGTTCATAATTATATTCTGGCTTTAGTTATACCGTTTTGCTGCCTAAGCACTTTTGGGCGAACCATGACAAAACCTTGTAGGTATATTGCGTGTATTCAACTCATCTACGTAAAACTTAATATAATGAAATGGGTGATTTTTTTACATAAAGAAAATGAAATGATACTTCTACGCATGGCTTGTTCTTTTGGGATAGATATGGGTATTCGTTATGAACCGAACGGGTCCAAGTGGGACCCTATTGATTTGGTAATACTGTCTGTCCTTCAAAGGTCTATCATTATGGCTTTTCCTTATGATAGAAATATACGATTTATTTAACCAATTAAGTATAAATATACGTTAGGGTAACTAATTCAGACACATTTTTAACCGATTTCAGTTACTGAATTCGGTATGTTTTTTTTTTTGTATATCGATTACTCTGCCACTATGGAACAGATTTACGTGATTTTAAAACCCCCACCGCAAAAAGTTACTTTAACGCTATCTATGTAATTGTGTATCTGTCTGTAGCATCGTAGATCCCAAATGGCTGAACCAATTTTGATATAGTTTTTGAAGTGAAAACTTCTTAGGCACATTTTGCACTTTTTGGGATGGGGAAACTGTCCTTGAACTCGCGTGACCGCCACGCTCAGATACTCGTTCGGGTAAAATCGGCTCGAGTCGACGAAGGGAGCGAGGGAGATATAGTCAAGCTTGATGAAATTTCACTTCTGTCGTGTGATCTTAAACATACACTTTTTTGTTTGAAAGGTGACTTGATTGAGAGTTTTCTTCTTTTCTTAGCTATGGTTAAAAATAATTATGTTAAGATGTTTGATGATTATCAGCTCCTATATCTTCTTGGGTGTCTTCAAATCACGAGTGAATCGGTTTCTTCTGGGCAAGCATACTCCAACGTAGACCGCATCATCGCTTAACATCAGCCGAGATGGTGGTCAAACGCAAGTTTTTTTATAATTCAAGAAAAAAAAAGTTTTTTTTTTTAAATTTATTCTTAGGTATATTAATATGTAAAAGAAGCTCATGGAGTTTTTCCACAAAAATGTCATTGACCTTAATTGCTTACGATGAATTGACGAATGGGAGCCATTTGCTTACTGCTTATGGCGTGTAGGTCCTGTTTTGGGTTAATCAGTTTCAATAATACCTAAGTTTAATTGTGTGTGCCAAGTGCCTCTTTTTGGCAATTTCTATAATATTGATTAAGCTCTAACAAATTTTTAAGTATTTTTTTTATATTGATAATTATTACTCCAACAACGTTTATCAAAACTACCCGCACAAAATTTAATTTTAGGAATCCGTTCGGGTGCACGTTTACTGGAATTATTGAACATTTATGCGTCGGTAATGTTGCTGGACCATTGGATTCACTCTATAGAGGTTCGGGAGATTTATGCGTGTACCATTCAATATACCTATTATCTTGTTTGTATCTACCAGCAAGCAACGCCTCTAGCTATTTCAATTATCCAAACTAATAGGTAACCATGAATCATGTGACTCTGCAATTGCACTGCAGAAGGCAAGCGTCGAGGAAAATCTCAACATAATTATTTGCGCACTGATAGGTAAAAAGTGCTATAAAATAAAAAAGAATGCCACGTTTCGTAGAGTTACTTTATAAGCGAGGCACATCGGGCCGGGCGCGGCAACTGCAAATGGCGCGAAACGACAATTTTAAAGCACAACATTGAAAAATACCATATTACGTAGGTATCTGGCGTTCGCACGTGCGCGGCGATTACTCGCTTCCCGCTAGCGAGTTGTGTGCCGGCGCTTTTAACGCATTACCATGAATAATATATGCTCAAATTGAAATGTCGCACTCGCGTCGCTCCGGCTGCCTATCTGCTCTCGGCGGCTGCCTCCTTCTGTATTCTGCCCCTCGATTTCATTCTGCCAATAGGCTTTACCTTTTATCGAAATCACCGAGCTCTTTTTAGAAAGAGTTTCTTGTATGGAGGTTCTATTGATTTCCATATTATATTCCACACACAAGAAGCGGTCTAAAGCACCGTTTGTTAATTTTAGCGTATCACAATTTGATCAATTATTTACGCAGATTTTATGCCAGTTTCAAAATTGATACAAATATAGAACATAATTTGACGAGTAACGTTTGGCTTTGCAATTAACGTAAAGCTCAACTTCCTACTCAAATTAAACGCTTGTTAAAGCGGAATTCAGATAATTATTGCAAGATCTAAAGGCGTAGTAACAATATAATTTTGAAAATTGCTTTCACCAAATAGTCCTCTGCTCTTTGTGTAGCGGCGAAAAACGGAAGCGCCGCAAAATGCCCCCTTAAATGTTTAATTTGAGAAGAAAACGGATTAACGAGTAATAGATCCCGCAGACTAAGTATTCACGGCTCTACATAATCACCGAGCAAAAACATAAACGGGACAGCATTAATACATTAGGTAAAGTTTAGAACCTACATAATTTATAGGGGTCCCGATTAGTATTAGAGATTACGTGATCATTATGCGAATTAAGTAAGATTTCCTTGGAAACTATTAAAAGGGATCTCACGAACTCCGACCCCAAAGAACGTGGAGGGTCACCTTCAGAAATCAAAGCCCGGCCCTTATTTATGACCTGGACTGGGCTGTCCTATTCGGCTGAGATAAGTCCCGGTATTGTACATAACAAAGTTTATACTGTTCAGGACGGCCACCTTACTCCATCTTGGAGGAAAGATAAAATCTCCATTAGTCGCAGATCTCATTCATCGTGCGCGTAAAGCTCGCCTAACTTGTACGGGCCACACAAACAGTGCTGGTGAAATGTGATATTTGCGAGGATGGAAGATAATGACCAGGGTATACAATATTCTTGTGTTTATTCAGAAACATCTTTTGAAGTTCTTGTTACGTACTCGTACTTTGTGTAAAAGTTAGTTAAAATTTCAGCCAAATAAATCACAAATTAAGTGTTGTTTTAAATGTTATTGTTGAAACAAGTAAGTATTAGTTAAACTTGGAGAACAATTGAATAATTAATACAGCAAATTTCTTTAAAACTAGTTCACATTTAGAAAAAGCACTTTAAAGTTTAGAAGGCTTTCTCTTCAAATAACCGTCAGAGAGCAGGCCTAATCAGATTTTTGGGAGATAAGACTCTAATTTGGACGGAGAGTGATGGTCCGTGTTATTTATTCGGGAGTTCGGTCGGCGCGGTAATCTACCAGAGAGAGGACTCGCCTGACTAATCCCAGGGCCACTACATGGGACAAATAAGTTTGTTTAATGTTTAGAAGTAAGCATTAGTGCCGAGTGTTGCGTTGGCGTGTGGATCTCTCCGTAATCAGATTAATTAGACGATTTCGCCGGCGTTATTAAAAGTTGAGCCGGCTAAAGCGCAGCTCAGTTACCTCGCCAAGATAGCCAGCTTATGCACCGCGTATACTCACTACTTAGCTGATATTATACACACGCCCGGAATGCTCTTTAATGTTTTAGTATTTTCGACTGAGGTTGCGAACTCTGTGCCGTTTTGTTTGTACACCACACTGGGCGGCAGGAATAATTCACTTAAGCTTAACTGGGAAAGATAATTAGGATTCTACAGTGGTTGATGCAAAATTAACGCGGAAAACAAGGTAAAAGATTTTTGTGCTCATTCAGAAATTGAATTTTATATTTGCAGGAGTAAGTTTTAACGAGATGAACATTTTTTTACTGCATTTAGACGGTACACATTGAATACCCTCCACTTCTTTTTTTGTAATTAGACGCAAGTGAGATTTCTGCTTTCGAATTTCGCCCGACGCTTTTGCTAGGATGACTTTTGTGAACGGTTCGATGGTTTGGATCTGGATGTAACAAACGTATTCAGAGCTTTTGTATTATGCAACGTGTGACAATGTGGGCATCGGGCAGGCCGCCGCCCATCGGACGGATAGGTCGCTCTTAGCAGCGGATCACGGCCCGCTGGTTACAGAACGCGCGACCGAACACGGCTCGTGTGCTGTCAATCATAAAACAAAAAAGTCCGAGTGAAATTCCAGCACCTTACCCCATGTTTAGAGTAGAACTGAAAGCGCGAACATTTTACCACAAAGCCCACTGCGACTGCAGTTACACAAAGCAGTCAAATTACAAACACTAAATTGTTTGATAGAAAAGCAAATATAAAACCGATCTCACATACAGTATTTCGTATTTATTTTTATTACAATCTACGTTGAATAGAATAGGGATTTTTCTTTGTAGTGGCCATCGCTCGTTTTAAAAGGCGATCAGCGGCGAGCTCACGTGTTCGTCTGGCCCGATAATGCGCTGTACAGCGATTCGTCGACTCCATTCTTTTGTTGTTTCCCTTTTGTTCCCGTGAAAGGTGGTGGTATTGTTTTCCCGTCGGAATGGCTAGAGATTGCGCTAAGAGTCGAGATTAGTGACAACGTGACGCGTGTGTGTAAGCACCCTAATTTAGTTTCGATAATGCCGTAACCGCACCCAGTTGAGTCTTGTTTCCTTTTCGGTTAATGTATTGAATACGTTAGTAATTAATAAATGATTAGGCTTGCTGCGGAGTTACGTTAATGTGCTGGGTGAGATAGGTTAAGTGTTATTAGTAACTATAAGATCCCCTGATAATAATAAAAAATCATTATTACATATCCTACCGAAATCTACGTAACATAAAATATTCTACCCAACATTCGTAGTATTTTCATGTACGTGCATGTAGGTATTTGCTGTCAGTGAATTCTACAGGTAAGTTTATTCTAAGTTGTGCAAGATTCATGCAATTCACATATGCAGTAACCTCAACTCTCCGAGGAACTCTGCTAAAGCTAAGCTAATGTTGGATGCATTGATGCAAATTATGCAAAGCATTTAATTGTATTCTAGCATATCCGGCCTCTATGGACATCTTATATTCATGTCGACACAGATGACAGGGCTACATTTGAATTTAAAAAGTCATTTATATCATAGATAAACATATTTTATATTTACAACTGAATCAGTATGCGAGATTTGAATTGATGCAAAACTAAATTTGATCCGAGCATGCTTATTTAAAAATGAAAATTGCTCTTACACTCCCACAAAATTCGGGAGCGATTCAATTTAGTTGTGAGAATAAAACGTTTTATAAACAGCTGGTGTTTTAACTTTAGTGACGTAAAGATAATTCGTTTACAAAACGAACAAATAAAAAAGGTGAACGGATAAACGGCTTATTTAACGTGGGTGCGTGCCTTGCGGAATTATCGTCCGTTGAAATGGACAGTCCGGCCCCTTGAGGAACCCAAAGGGTTCGGTTTTCGTAGGCACTCAATAATTTGGAGTCGTTGAAATTCCGGCCGGATTGTTGTGGCCGCACCTGGAGCGAGACGAAGGGGGGACGTTTAACTGGAAACAATAACGTTAATGTTTATTATAACGCCCGATTTACTGGCGATTTTCATTTACGGGTCGGAGTTAAATTCGTACCGGCTTATTAGTGTGGAGCATCGCACGCGACGCGCTGCGTTTTAGTGCGTGGTACAGCTTAACGATGTAGCTTAATTAAAACTAAAACGTCCGTGTAAATACATCGATCCGCCTAATGAATACAAACATTCATTCTCGTTAATCAGGCTTACTGGTTTTTGCGGTGGAAATGATCGCGAATATAGATAGTATCGTAGAACGAACTCCAGACGGCCACAGGTCCCGCAATGAATAATAATTAAACGGACATTAAAATGATTGAGGTGGGCCGTTTCTGAGGTTATAGCACGCGTGGCCCGCTAAGCTTGCAATTATCGAAGTTCATTAGTATCGGCCTCATATTTTTCAAAGTTTCAGTTGAAATAAAGCCGGCGGGAGAAGTGAGGGGACCAAATTCTAATCCGGTGAAATGTTAACGTTCTATTTATTATCATTTCACACAGAAGACTAGGTATGTGAAAAGTTATCCAAATAGGTGCACACAACAATGCAAGGTGTTTTATGTACGAATTATTATATAATTATACTTCTTCTTTTTTTTGTGTATTTATAATTTAATTTCACTTTCCATACGTGCAAAAGATGCACGATCTTGTTGCGAAAATTAGATGCACCGTGTACAAAACGCATTAGATGCATTTTGTGCATCAGTAGTGTGTAAAGTAGATAAATAATTGAATCTTTTTTACACAACAAAGATTATACACCCTCTCAGGTCTTACAATATACAATAGACAAATCTTTATTTATGAAAAAAAAAAGAGAATTTATAAAAAAGTACACACATTACAAATTGATTTCCTCTACAAGCTGGTCTTACATGACCTCTGCAGGGAGAAAGTCTAGACTCGCATACGCTAAATATAATTTTAAAACATTATAACTTGTTTTACCTTATTTTTATTAAGAGTTTATATGTCTTGAACTTGGGTAGCGTTGCATCAATTTACGCAAACATAGCAACAAATTCATATTTTGGTTATAAATAGTTAAGTATACAGTTAAATGTAATTTTGGAAACATGATTGGTGAAACTTTTCTTGATAGAATAATTCGGCGAAAACAGGCTTTCTAAAACACGTTTTAAGTTTTTTCTCCGCGTCTGGAAGTTCGTAACAATTTATTTATTCATATTCTAATGGTCATTTGGATAGTGAAATTTAATATAAATTAGTTTTATTTAAAATTCTATTTGAATTTTAAATAGTATAAAGTTCTTGAGTAATTTGAAGTTTTTAGCATATGTCGCTTCCGTAATTTAGTTCTGAGGCGGGTGTCGATTCGTGCGTATATCTTCCTACAGGCGTAGATAGCATATTTTTGTCTTTGTTTCGCGTAGAGGCAAAACTTGAATTTGATCTGACGACATATCGACTCTTAACTTTCTCACTTGACTGTCACCTCTGTAGTATCGTTTTGTAATAATTTAAGATCATTATCGGATTCGATTGTGAGCTAATTAAATTATTTCAATTTATTATAGATACAGCTTGATGGTTGATTTTCCGAAAACCCGCACGAAGCGCTTTGATTCCGTTTTTATTGTGCAAACTGCTAGTCTGTGGAATGCACTGACTGAATGGGTGAATGAATGGGTGAGTGAATCGGTTTCTTATAGGAAAGCACGCTCCATCTTAGACCGCATCATCGCTTAACCAGGATCAGGCAAGTTGGCGGTCAAACGCAAGCTTCATCCTAAATAAAAAAATAAAAAAACATTTCTTTGCTTATTAACCGTAAGGTTAACCTCAGTATATCATGGCATTAAAAATTACCAAAACATAATATATTTTGTTTACCACGTATCGATAACGTTGTGATCTTGTTTACACAATAAGTTCATAAAAACGTCATCTACGATCCATTATTTCTATGCAAATGTTCGCCTGCACATAGTACAAAAAGTCACTTGAACATAGCAGTTGGGTTAGTATTTTGTTTTGTTATTTTGAGAGAAAAAAAACCATCCTTCTAACTGTCCTACGATGCAAACAAAGCATGCGCAAGTTAGTTTGCACGTTTGTACATGGCTTAATATAATAAACTGTCAATCATAAGATTCATTAGGCAATGTTTGTACTCGGCTACCTGTAAAATATCGATGATAGAATTAAATTCTCGGTGCTGGTAGAAAACGTGCCCAGAATTAATCGGGGTAGTGATTGACGCGTTGTTTGTCTATAACATTAATATTTCAGTCTAAAATATAACTTGTCACTATGGACCTGTTGCTAGGGATTTTATTTTCCCTAACATAGTGTATTGGTATAGACTAGACGCAAGAAAAAGGAGTATAGGTTGATACAGAAGATAATTAAAGGAGAAGACGAAAGACCGCGTCTTTGCTTAACGTCTGGTATTGTGTGCTTAAACGCAAGTCTAACCCAAATAAAAAGAAATTGAAAAGTTTAAACACTGAGAAGAGCAACAATATCTGTTATCTTAAAAGTAGATAAATAAGTAGTAAAAGTGGATAAACTAAATATAATGTAGTGCTTAAATTGATCAACAAATTCAACATGACTTAAGTAACGGCTGTTGAGCGATAATATCACAGCAGTATTCGGGTTAAAATGGACGCCAAAATAATGCAAGTATTTAGTGTCAATGATGCTTACCTACACCCTTATAAAATCCATCTAAAGGTTGCAAATCAAGCAACGGCAGCAAAAACGGCTAGTCAATCACTTCGACTACTTTAGTTCTCATAAAACTGGCTTGGGACAGCCGACCTATTTCGGATATTTTTGGAGATGTTTCACAAAATCCTTCCACGAATATTTTATGGAAACCCATAGACCTAACGTTTCTACTTCCCTTCGGTAAGACGGACAAAATATCATTTTAGTAAATTGAATATCCCACCCTCAGTGGGTATATATTTTTGCATTGTAAAAGCTTTGGTTCAAGTGTTTTCGAAATACATGCAAAATTTGATGCCTAGTCGCTTTCACTGAATCCATAAATTGACTTAAAGAGTGCCTGGTTTTAAAGGTCAAACAACTTATGCAAATAAGGTAGAGCACTTTTAGATATTGCTTACAGGAAAAGTTCTTTAAAACAGTTATAGATTTCGCCTATAGTTAGTGAGTTATAAAGGTATATTTCTTGGCTCACTACAGTTGAAGTATCTGGTGCAGTTGCCAAATTCTGGTTGCAATGAAACGTGATTTATTATGAACTTGTTCTTTATCTTGCCATTAATATTTGTATTAACAGTTATGATATTTAAAATGTGTGTACATACATAAAAACATATACCTAACAGATAAAAAAACAAAAAAAAATAGTTTTGTGATTATATTTTTAAAATTCTATCAATGGATTTTTTTGGGAAAATAACATGCTCCGCGAAAAATTATGTGATAACTACCCTCAATAAAAAGCGCATTACGATAAAAAACAAGAGGGGTTCATATAGCGGCGCGTTCGCTTCAAAGGATAATCGTTCACACGTCTAAGGCTTCCTCCGGGGTGTGGGTAAGCGAATTTATGTGCAAATACGCCCCGGGACTGGCCAATGTGCTAATGAAAGGTAATACATTATTCAACCCTTGAATTATACAGTGGCATGTAAATCGATATTTGCACCGCATAACCACAATTACTGTTGCGAAATCGTTTGTGGGGATAACCAAAATTTTGAACACAAATCGTGTTTTGGAACAATGTTGCTCTGATTTTGGAATCACAACAAATTTTATCTAATTTGTTTATGTATTAAAACTAGTGAACACTTTCATTATAGAAACTGCGGCGTCAGTGTCGAAGGTCGTATCAATCTTTTGTAACTTAAAAAACTACGTTTATTTATTTCCTAAAAATTTAGCTGTTGTTTTGATTCAAAACTATTGAGATCAATTGTGAAATAAACTAAATGGAAATTTTTATATAGAAACACAAATGGAACAAACCATTCTGCTGGCCATGTACGGGTGTTGATTAGTCCGGTTGAAACAAAAACTATTCCCGAACTGGGTGCAACAAACGAAGTGGAAAAAGTCGATATGAGAGAGAGGTAGGACTATAGGACTATCTGATTGTAGAACGTAAACGGCAATCGCCGAGATGCGTTTCACAGTGAATGCGCACCATTTTTTAATGATTACTGTCCTCTCCAACCTGATAGGGGTATGCATCTGTTCCGCTCAACTCATAACCATTGATTGCTTTTCATTTGCACAATTGAACCGCAGTTCGCCGCACGCACAACCCTATTACGAAGAAATGTGAGCCAATTACAAAAAGAGATACGACATCGAAGATTTTCATTATCTGCTGAGAGTGGATAGGATATCTTTTTTGTTCAATGGCGCTTCATAACGTGCCTAGATTGGAACTCGACCAATAAAAACTTGAACGGGGCGAATGCCTTTATTTATTTAATGACTTAGTTGCAGTTATTAAAGATACATTGATTTGATTCTAGAGTAAATGTAGATTATAGAGTTTAATAAGTTATAGACCACCTACACGATCAGTAATATAAAAATACTTAATATCAAAAAGTACAGTCCGTTCATTTCGAAATATGAAATTAAGATAAGTCACTAAGTATCTGTAAACATTATTCATATAATTATCTAAAAGTGTTATACCGTTTACTACTCATATCATCATCATACTCTTTCACTGACTGACTCATAACAAAATCTCAAGAACTACTTGACCCATGTAGCTAAAACATGGTAGTTAGATTTCTTATAGGGTGTAGTATTCTAAGTATATTTTTTGTGAACTAAATTAAGAGGCCAAATGGAGGTTCAAAATTTATAAGTCCACACGTATGAAATAACGAGCAATAACTAATTAACTTATAGAACAAAAATAACAATGCCCGAGAGTATTTCTCACAAAGAAAACATAACAGAGTGCACCTAAAACGTATCATCCCAGAGTAACTGAATAAAATGAAAAATTGTCAGTAACAGCAGTGTATTCATTCGTCGGATATGTAAAATGTTAAAGCATTCATCTATCCGGGTCTGTACAGGAATTCATGGGTGAGTGTGGAGCGAACTGCCGTAACAACAAACCTCGCCACATCAAAACAACGGTACATTTGATTAAAATAAATAAAAGGAGTCATACGACCCGAGCGCTATGTGAACTCCCTATGCTCTCGTTTGCTCGTCCACTTCGTTTCCGCTAGATCAATATTTAAAATGTATGTAAATTTCACTATCAGTATAAAAATAAATAAGGTTGCTTAATATTTATTTCAGTCAAGACATGATGATCAAATCAGAAATGAGGAAATCCGTAGACGAACGAAAGTTACCGGATTAGCAAGTTGAAGTGGCAGCGGGCAGGGCACACATCACGCAGAACAGATGGCCGATGGGGCCCGAAAGGTTTTCGAATGGAGACCACGGACCGGTAAGCGCAGCGTAGGACGTCCACTCGCAAGATGGATAGACGACATAAAAGAGACCGCAGGAAAACGCTGGATGCAGACCGCTTCCAATCGACCCTTTTAGAGATCGGTGGGGGAAGCCTATATCCAGCAGTGGACCTCCTTTGGCTAAAATGAGGATGATGATGATATCATGATGATTCCAATTTGACATATAAATAATCTCAAACAATAACTCTAGCATCTAATCGGTCCACAGTTATAGATCATGTAAAAGTTTGAAGTGCATACGTGCGTCGTAAATATTTCAGATAGATACGCATGTCGAATACGAGAGAGCCGCAATACCAAAATGGCAGATCTATTCTAAACGGAAGCTAGGGCAGTATCAAATTACAAATCGTACAGAAAATCTAGACATTGTTGGCCGTGCTCCAATCGCAGTGATCATAACTGTCAATATTCTTCGAGCACAACATGCGTTTGAATCTTTTCTCTTACACTAGAGTAAAAGGAAATGAGAAAAACCTATTGATATTTTTATTATAAAATGGGTCTACGTTTGGCCACCAAATCACTTGATGGAGAGTGATGTTGTGGCCGATAATGAAGCACGTAGACCTAGAATTTATGGTTTAAGATTTTATTTTCTCAAAGAATAACAATAATTCACTTAGGTGAGACAATACATGTTTTACTTAACTAAGGTACTTAAAGATTTCAAACATTGCAAGCAATTTAATAATATCGTATCAGTTTTTTTTGACAGCGTATAACTTGGGTTCGATTGCGTGTCGCGAATCGTCCAAAGCGTCGTAGCAATATCGGTCATTAGTAATTGCCTATTAAATTTTTTTGTACATATTATTATGGTTTATCTCAATATAGTTTATCTTATTGTTACAATAAAGTTAATGATTGGTATTTAT
This sequence comes from Agriopis aurantiaria, assembly GCA_914767915.1. NCBI lineage: Eukaryota > Metazoa > Arthropoda > Insecta > Lepidoptera > Geometridae > Agriopis > Agriopis aurantiaria. Next base: position 13,114,269 of record OU611986.1, on the reverse strand, counting down.
ATTTAAGTATGCGTGATATTATTGTGTTCTATTATATTTTTGTTATGTACATAAGGTATAATAATAATTGTGTTAATGTAGGTGTATAAGGTAAATAATTATGTCTGTCGTGTTTATGATGTTATTTAGATATAATTATTTTATAAATAAATATATCATTTGCTTAAACTGAGGACTTTTTAAGAATTAAATGTAAAAAAAAAAAAATTTTTTTTAGCTAGTTACGCTAAGGTATTAACGATACCCAGGTTATGTTTTTTTCTAGGAAGTGTAAAATTATATCCAGATATGGATCCCTGAAGAACCCGGGGTGCTCCTAATCTAATTGTGACGCTTCACTGAGCTACCATTTCGTGGAGTCTCAGCAATTTCTTTTAATAACTTGCCATTTTGAAAGCCTAAAACAACTTTTTAATTAAAGATAATCAGGCTAAAACGTCAGCAATCTCACGCTGTCACGGAGGCAAGCGGCAACTTCATAATTCTGATGCGGCCGACAGCGTGGTCTGGGCTGACGTGCCATCAACGCGAACACGTTTTATTGGTAATTATGGCAAGTGGTAAACTTAACTTAGCGGCGGAGCGCTCTGGCTCGAGAAAATGCGCATTTGCGGAGTTTGTAGTCGTGAAATGGATTCTAGTTTGAAACAGAAGGGGTGCTTCTGCTGAGCGTAGTTAGGTGATATTGCTCTCGTTAGACTGTTGCGGTGCGAGCAATCCACATTATATGAACCGTCTACCTGCACGAGGTTCCGAAGTCAAGTCTAGCATCGAGGCACTTTTGCTTAGACAACCCAAATGGAGACGACAATCTAAACAATTTATTCAAACTATGACAGTCGTAAACTACGAACTCGCATGTTTCGGTATACCTAGTCAGTGCAACATTACCCGTATATTTACAGCGCTGTCGAGTTGTCAAGTTGCGCGGCAACATTTGGCCAACATTTACATACAATTTCATATTCATATCAGAATTAGGTAGCGCGGTCGGCGGTGCTCGATGTCGCGCGACACTACGGAACTAACCGCGGCTGCCGCTTGACACCTAGATATTGAATCAACACTTTTCATGCAGTATTTTTTTTTTCTAGACAATGTCCGCACCAGACAGTATAGTAACGAGAGAAGTTACAATAAAAATAAACTTCACTAAGATAGAACAATATCTCGAATACTAAGCGGATAAAAATATCATTCTTCATTTACTACATTAAGAAACTTTGCAGACTTTTATTGTTATTTGTTTAGTCTTAATGTTTTATGAATAATAAACTACCCATTATGTGTCTGCGAATAGCAATTTAAGTTTATCATAATACCCACTATCAAAAAATATTCAATCGATTGAAATAACTGCAATTTTACTTCATTGCTTCATCCTGCGAGATTAGGAAACATTGTAGTAATACGTCTATGGTGTCGCCTTTCTACCACTTATTTGAAAGCTAAAAGTCTTTTTTTTTTTTTTTTTTGTAGGTAGGTTTGATTATTTACGTGGTCTCATCGCTTGTCTTGACATTCATTCGCGTTTTAGTGCCTCGCCGATCACCACGTTATATTAAATTTTTTCGCAAAAAAATTGTCAAACGTTGCCAAAACGGAGTCACAAAAACAATAGTGATTATTTAAGAAGAAAGTTAGAGAGAATCGAAAAGAAACTTGTCAAATGTGACGAATGGAGACACAATAAAGTTTCTTCCCATAGTAGCAGCGGCAGCATGTCGAGAAAATGTCTCGCCGGTGCCTCAGGACGTTAACCCGGACCATGAAGGTATTTACTAGGGGATTGTTACCGATACTAAAAACCAATTTCAAGATATTGTGAATAGTTGCTAGGACTATTTCCGTATCAAACTTGTGACATGACGTCACATTCCAAAATGTTGTGTTCATCTTATGGGGATGGTACCTTCATATAATTTGGAACTTGGAAAAATTGGTAGATACTTCTATTAGTGATTGTGTACATTCAAAAGGAATGTTTCCTTCACCTTGTTTACTTATCACACGGGATAGTAACCAAAAAATTGTGGATAGTTTTTAAGGACTATCGCCAAACTTTTATCAATATTACTAGCTTTCCGGCTGTGGCTTCACTCGCGTTGGCTACAATTTAAATAATTCAACTACATAATGTGTGCTGTTGTCGTATCCGCATCATACATACCTGTATATGTTTGCACAATTATGTTGTGGCCATCTAACAGGGATGTGACCCTTCGCTTTATATAAACAAGTACCTACATTTATTTCTTAAATCACTTCCGGCCGAAACAGAAGTAAAATGTAAAGCTGACTTAGTGTCAATTATTGTTGGGGAGACCCAGCCGGGCACTTCAATGGCCGAAGCCAGTGTCTCAGACATAGTGCAGACAGAACCGTCCCCGAAATGGGACTTGCAGAGCCTCCGGAATTAGGAGACAAAATTCTAAACTGGTTAGTAGAAATACCCTCGAAGTTTAAAAAAAAAAAAAAAAAAAATAATAATAATGGACCGGACTTCAGAAGTGAGTAAGCAATGCGCTGGGAGCACATCGCAATAACAGGTTTAAATAAAAATAAAAACTTTTGTATAATATACTACTTATGCCAAAGAATTCCACAAAAATTTACGCACCTAAGTCAAACCCAAAACCAAAAAATAAATCAGCTTACTGAAAATTTTCATAAAATAAAAACTACCAATAATATATAACAAAGCGTTAGATAATAAACAGAAACAGGTGGTAGCAAGTACCTATATCCTGCATCTGTGAAGCTCTCACTCGATTGTTCTCGTTAGAACACATGGATCAGACCATATTCAAATTATTAATCAAGGCTGGTCGACTGATGTGCGATACACAACACAACAAGCTTTATATGTTCTACACTACATTAAAGAAGGACATTATATATCAATATCTTTAAAACCCGAGGTAGAAACCTGTACAGGCTTTAAGCCAAAAGCCTCCACTCCCAACAGCCAGGCAGGTGGGAGCAGCGAGGAGATTCATGTCGTGTCAAACGACAACATTGACACCACAGCCACGGCAACCACATCATCAGCAGCGACAGCCGCCGCGCTTACAGAATCTGCCGAGCCTGCGTCGCTACACCCGGTACGTTCCGCTGGACGTTTGACCTATTTTTACTACATACATGTACATATTGTACGTATATATATGTTACATACAATAGGTCGCAATCAATTATTAATGACCCAGTCATACTACTGTGGATACAAAATCCCATTTTCTAAACCGGTTTGAAAATTGCATAAACCAAGTTCACCGGTGTTGTCATCATCAGAATCTGTTCTATAGAAAGTGACCATAACGGCAGTGCAAGTACCGTTTTTTATCGATCGTAAAATTCGCTAAAATGCCATAGAATCGATCACAGCGAACCGTGTGAAAGGAAGTTTATTTTCTTATTAAGAAACCAAACGGAGGAAACAGATTTATACAAAATCTAAAGTATAAATACATCATAACTGATCATTTAAAAATAAATTTGACAACGATGTTGAATTTAATATCAAATAACACCTATATGGCCACCTTGGATTTAAAAAGACGCTTATGTTTTAAAGTATCTATACATCCAAGTTATAGAAAGTACCTAAGATTTAATTATTAAATTGATACAATATCTATTGTATCAATTTAATGTAGGTATTGCAATTTGATCTGAATACAGCCCCTTTCGTCTTTGTTATGTTATTAAAGCCGGTGATGTATTAACTCATATTAAGACTATTTATCATCTATAATTTAGATGATTATAATTATGTACAATTTCAAAAGACTATTAAAGCTGTCCAAAAAAGGTTTTCATACAAATCTTTATTTCACTCCTTAAGATCTATCATTAATATCAACAAGAGCTACATCTCCTTTTACATAGCCCTTTTCATCCCCCACCCATGCAATTTCTGAGAAAATAAAAAATTATTGTTATTTAGACAAGAGTTACTTTCATTTCAGTCAAAACTCGTTAAACATTTGTGCGCTTAGTAGGACTTCTCGCTGTGGCTTGCCTCGTGGTCCAGTATGGTTGGATGTATACCAAACACATGGAAAGATGCAAATACCTCGCTTTGTGAACACAAATAACTATTATAACTACATGTCGATACCTCCACAGTATCCTTTACAGTATTATTTTATGGTGGTTAAAATCTATAGACATAATTATCAGTCAACCCTATTAGACAAGACAGTTACTGTCTAGTTTTTTTTCAGAAACTATCAAAATAGGCTAGGGGGTGGGCTGAGCTTGAGGTGAAAAGACCACCAGTGGCCAATAGTAGCTCAGAATCAGTCAAAACATATTAACTATCTAATACTCCTGGCTGCTTTTTTAGGCCTACAGATATTCGCTAAGGAATTAAAAAGCTGTCAGATTTTAATGCGCAATAACAACAAAACTGCTATTTCTATATAAATAGTATGGATGGAATTAGATTTCTACATCTTACTGAATTAACACAATGTTGACAACAGTTAACAGGCAGTGTTGTGAGATCGCGAAGCATACTTTTAAAAAGACAAGGCAAGCCTTTTGGACAACTACACATTGACCTTTTCAATGCACTGCGCTTCGATCCGCTTTAAATTGGAAAGATTTATCTTTCTACGTTTTTCCACTTGTGCGATAATCCTAAAAGTAAAAAAAAAAAAAAAAAAAAAAAATATCAGGCTGAGGGATGACATGTATAGTTGTGGTTCCCGTTTGGCGTACACAACCTTGGTTTCCTTTTTTTCAAAAACTGCTCTTTTTGGAATTAATTCAATTTAGACATTGTGTTAATGTATTGTTATCTATTTCCAACAGTCACCCGAGGATCATGTTGGTTTTAGGAAAGTTATTAGGGCGGCACTACTGAAGAGTAGCGTACTACCGTCATCGCTAGATATTATGATGGCTTCCCTGTCTAAATTTTTTACTATTATTATTATTACTTATCTTATTGAATAACATACATGTTATTATTACACAACTCTGCCAGACTGCATAGCAGTGTGTAGGCTATCTTCTCTCTTTATAAAACACAACATATGTATATGTTTATATGAGGCGTCAACCCGATGGTAATTTATTTTTTAACTGAATTATTTTGTCACTCCAGTTTACAATAAGGATCATTAAACAGTCATCGCTCTGCTCTATCATTGATCCTAGGATCGAGAGTCTGATGACCGTGTTACTCTAGACTTTTCAAAAGTTTTTGCAGGCTGCGTCCTCCAGCCCCTACATATGTAACATGGGACCCGTCAGTTGTTTTAGATTACTTGTCAGATTGGTACTTTAATAGTAATTTAAATTTAAAATATTTAAAACCATTACCTTAATAATGCTGGTAGCTGCACATCGAGTGCAACTCAAGTCAAGAGACTTAGTAAAATGAAATTACAAAATTTCACTAATAATGATCATAAAATATCTATAAAAATACACGAGTTACAACATAAACATATAATAACACAAACAAACAATACATAAATAAACAACACGCCCATGTTCAGCTCAACCTTGCCTAAATATTCCGTTTTACAAAGACGGGCTGGAAATATGTCCAGCAGAGACGTTATAATATTAGCTTACATTGATAGGACAAAAACCTTTAAGAAATAATGAAAATGCCCTACTCATCAGTTTTAACAGATCAGTATCTACAAACACTATCAGTCGGTAGATAAAGGACACGTTATCAGCTAGCGCATTTGACACCTCTATATTTTCTGTTTACTCCGTCAAACATGCAGCGATCTCCACAGCATATGGATCTGGTATTGATATAGATACAGTACAAATACAATACTGTGAGGTGGAGTGGCAACTCTAATGAATTTGCCAGAATTTACCATAGACATATTCAGTGTAAACAATTTAATCAATTTTCTCTATCGATCCTAAACACTGAAACTCATTAAAATTTATGTATAGTCAACAAATTACCGAAGCAACCGTAATTTTGCTATAATATTGCACTTTTAGTTAATTCTCATGGTTATTTATATCATTGGATGATAATATTATCACAACCTAAAATGTGTTTTAATATTTCACTATCTTTCAAAATCTACAATGTTTCCTAATCTCGCAGGATGAAGCAATGAAGTAAAATTGAGGATTAAACGAACTTCTTACCTGAAGTGAAGTTCTATCCCAATTATACGAGTTGCTTCATCCGAAGAGATTAGTTCCCACCCAACCCTAAGGACCCCTTATTAAGTGAAATATTAAGGTTCCACAGGCTTTCAACTAAATGAATGTCAAGACAAGCGATGAGACCACGTAAATAATCAAACCTACCTACAAAAAAAAAAAAAAAAAAGACTTTTAGCTTTCAAATAAGTGGTAGAAAGGCGACACCATAGACGTATTACTACAATGTTTCCTAATCTCTTCGGATGAAGCAACTCGTATAATTGGGATAGAACTTCACTTCAGGTAAGAAGTTCGTTTAATCCTCAATTAAATAGCAAGTCGAAGAAATTTACCATAAACATAATAGAACATTGTTCATATCAGTTTTATTTACTTGGATTAATCTTAACAATAACTCGTGCATTGCTGATGCGAAAAAGACAAACGAAAGATAAAACAGTGCAAGTTATATTGAATAAAAACTTTACTCTTGCATACTAATGCTCAAATTTGTATTCGACTGAGTTTGCTTGACTTTTCATTAAGTTTCTCGTCTCGTCCAGCGGAGATGAAAATCAAAGTAATCATTAACTCTGATTATGCTTCGTACAATTCGTAGTTGCATGTCTCGTTTGTTTCTAATTAAGAGCCATTAAGCAAAATTTCACCATCCTTGAAATATTTTAAGGCAATGCAAGAGAACCTCCAGCGTAGTCGTTTCAATTCCAGCTAACAACGAAACTTTCAGACGTGTCTCAAGAAAAATGGGATGCATTCAAGATGGAGCTGAAATAAACTGCTCACAATGCAACAGTCAATGTGACAGAAAGCTCAGCGTGCCGTCGTCGCTACGAAGCCATACAAGAGTGCACTTTAGTTAGGAAAAGACAGGTACTCGGTGTGCATTAGGCGAATTAAAAACTTCCTCGTACGGTTCTTCATTTGTTTCTAAATGTAAAAGCGGAAAGCTAGTGGAACGGCGCTGCTGATAGGAGTTGAAATCAAACGTTTCTAAACGTAGCACCTTCAAAGGGCGTAAAATGAACAGACTGAAACTGAGGTATATGCATTTGTAGCTATAAGTTACGTTACGGATGTGAGCGGGTAATCGCGGCGATCAGGCAGAATATGTTTTCATGTGATGGGCATCGAACTGTGGATTCCCCTTGCATGTAGCAGGGGTTGTATAAATGCCGATGCAACGATGTTTGCTCACTGTGTTTGAATGCTTTTCGTTTTGGCAGTCCTGATTGATACATTTAAATAAAGTTATTATCTCCAATTGAAACTGTGGGCCATTCATAAATCATTTAAAAACGTAGTTTTGTTTGCGGAGTTTCTTCCATGCTTCCTTGTTAGGTTTTAATTGCAAATATTTATTTACTGACTAAAAATGTATAGTTTATCAAACAACAAGTATTGCAAGTTTAGAACCTAAAAACCTTATGCATGCCAGTCAGAGTTCTACCTTTTGTAATACGCCTAGATGCCAGAATTCGCTTGTACATTTGCCTTTTCTAATCAAAGTACTCCTCATAAATACAACCTAATCTATTTTCTACTAAAATACCGTTGAATATATGAATATTAAAATAAAATCCGAAATGAAATAAGGCAGGTGACATTGATACGTAGGTACGCTAGACGGATTTTTATCGGCGGGACCAAACCAAGTAAGGAACTTTCACAGAACTATTTTGTAACTCATAAAATATTTAGTTGCGTATAAAACCGCAACGGGCGTACGCAAGCTATACCTTTGAAAGCCTTAACTAGCTATTACACATTTAGGATGGAAAACCTTCGACAAGAATTACAAAGGTCAAATGTAATAAATTTAGTTTAAGGCCGCAAACTATGCGGTCAGAGATTTTTGGAAGGTCGGGCCTTTTGTTTTGTCGATGGCTACTTTATTCCATGTAATCCATTAAGTCACATAACGAATAGTCGCCGAAGGGATTTCATCGACAGCCCTCTTAACTGCGAGTCGCGGGCCAGAGATTTGTTACCTATGTGTTGGGGATCCCTTTTTGTAGGACACTTCGGATGGGATGCGGTTTTCTAAAGGCTATTTGTTATGATTTCAAACAAGGTCCTGTCAGATAAAATGGCTTTTGTTATTTATTTTCTCGACCGAATATTTTTAAGGCCTGCAAGACTTTTTGTAATAATGCTTTAGATGCTAGAGTAATAGACTGTATGAAAGCTCTTTTCATGTTTCTAGTTGTATCATATACAGGTTGTTCAGTTAGACTAAAGATTTATGATGGCTTAACACAATTATTGTAATAAAAACTTTAATACTAGATAGAGCTATGCTGAAATACGATGGTAGTTAGGCGAGTTGATGGCTAAACGTAGACCTACATATAATATGAAAAAACTCGCTGACAGAAGCGGTCAGTATTGTGAAATCAGTGATCGGGTCGCATCGCTTCGACCGTCTTATATACGTTTACTATAAGCCATGCATAGAATTAAGCAAAAAAATTTAACGTTGATTTATTCATACTAATATTATAATGAGGAAAGATTTTATTGTTTGTTTGGTTGTTTGCATTAAACAGGCTCTGAAACTACTGAACCGATTTGAAAAATTATTTTACTGTTGCGAAACTTCACTTTCCCCGGGTGACATAGGCTATATATCTATACCCGTGCGAAGCCGGGGCGGCCCACTAGTAATATACATTATGACATTATTTGTTGTCACCTATTTTATTCTTTGTTAGAATATCATAAACTTGTTTCAGTTACAACTTATCATAATGTAAAAAGTAAGCAATAAATTTAACTTTAGGCAAAAAGTTTAGAGTGTTTTTATCAAACGAAAACGTAATAAATAATAAATCAGCAAGTAAGTACGCAAAACTCCCTTCAACGATGTTTTTAAGTTTCGGGAAAGATGCTCCCAAGTATAAAAATAAATCACTCCCGGAGAACTTGCACAATTGTTTTATGTTTTTCTCGAGAGCAGAAACAGAAAAGTAATAACTTTTCCACCAATTACGACACTCTAGTTACATCAATGCAGTAAATCTGGCATTTCTGCGGAAGAGGAAAGTTTCAAAACAAGTCACCCTCTAAAAGAAACCAGAAAAAAGTATAAATATCAATGGTGGGGACGTCTCAAAGCGATTTAAGCGAAAAAGGCCCAAACACGCACCCGAATGCGTTTTACGACATATGATATCAGGATTCGGAAGTGATCAATATATTTACGGTCATGACGAAAACTTTCCACGTCAAAACATAACTCTAAAAGTAACGATACGGTTATTTCACGGAATACAAATTAGAACGTAGAAAAACGACTCTAACCGCCGACATTACGGAATCGTTAAATTTTTCCCTTGTGTACTGTTACATGATTTCATTATTAACGTTTATTCACACGCACACAGCCTGCTAAATAAAGCCTACACTTTGATATGATAATAAATTAAATAAGCGTCATAAATACCACCGACGAAATTAAATTAACGGATTATTTGCGTACGCAAATGTAAAGTAAGTGATTAAACGTTTCCAACATGTGTTCGCTCCCAAAAGACTAATATGTTATGTGGCATAATTACTTTAGGTAAAACGGAGCGCCAGTTTAGGGTAAGATGAAGAAGAATCGCAGGTGTAAACGGCCGCCCATTGCGCTTTCCATCAAGGCGGTCTCGGTTTCGCTTCAAAAGATCCGTGTCGCTGCTAAAATACAACTAAACAACAGGCAGTTTCGGTCGAATTTGGCTCGCATTGTTTGCACATTGTGTCGTACCACGTTTGCGGAATAACCAGATCCGGACAGCGTAACGTTTAGAGTCAATCCCCTTGTGGCTTGTTGTATGAACAATTAAGTGAGCCAACCTGGCTCGCCACGGGAAGAAATCTAGTGAACATTTGCCGCTGCTAAGAGGTATTTCCATCAAAGCTTGTAACATTTATATATTCCGCGTCAGTTCTATTCTGTTTTGAACACTAGTTGCTTTAAACACTACATCGTTATTATATTTCCATTTGAAAAGGTCCCCGATAAAAGGCCTGACAAATTACAAAGAATGCTGCTCAAACAATGTAAACAATTTCAAAAGAAAATTCTCACCGAACCGCAACCATTAACGAGCCACAAGCGCTTCAGGAACTTACCTGTAATGATAAAAATAAACATATAAAGAACTTTCAGCTCCATCGGGTGTAACAATATGTTGGCTAAGTCTGAACAAAGCTCCATTCGCCATAATGAGCGTTGCGTGCGGCGCGTCAAACATGTAAGCAAACAATTTAGGCACGCCTGAGTAAATACGACTCCGAAATATCTTTGCTTGGGCCCCGTCTGAGTGCGGCTTTTCTCCAGTTTACTCGTGGGCGGCTGTACCTCGAATTTGTGCTGAGCGTCATCTTTTCAACAAAGCTTTTGTTGATAATGAAATACAAACACTATTCTTCAGTCAAATTCTCAGGGTGCAACGAGTTGAAGAAGAATCTGACAGATCTGTTTATAGAGGCTGTTTATTCAACTCTTTTACTTGGGTAGGTGTTTGATGTTTCAGTAGTATCTCAAGTAAAAATATCAATAAAAGGTCAAATCAAATAAGTTTAGGATACTACTTGAATCATCTCTTGTTAATATGAATCAGGCCAGTCCTTGATTATCTTATACACGCCAATTTTTAGGGTTCCGTACCCAAAGGGTAAAAACAGGACCCTGTTACTAAGCCTACGATGTCTGTCAGTCTGCCCGTCTGTACGTCTGTCCGTCTGTCCGTCTGTCCGTCTGTCCGTCTGTCCGTCTGTCCGTCTGTCCGTCTGTCCGTCTGTCCGTCTGTCCGTCTGTCCGTCTGTCCGTCTGTCCGTCTGTCCGTCTGTCCGTCTGTCCGTCTGTCCGTCTGTCCGTCTGTCCGTCTGTCCGTCTGTCCGTCTGTCCGTCTGTCCGTCTGTCCGTCTGTCCGTCTGTCCGTCTGCCAGTGTGTCCGTCCGTTTCTCCATTCTTCATTAAAACGGCTGTATCTTTCTAACCATAATAGATAGCCAGTTGAACCGGCGGATAAACTAAGAAATAATAAAAAAGGCGAAAATTAAAAACGTACATACAACAAACGTATTTTTTTAACGTATTTTTGAATTAGCTCTAATGTTTAAACGGTAATACTCACAAGCGTCAAACTTGGCATGGTTATAGTACACACTCTAAAGTATAACAACAAATAAATAATAATGGAAAGTGTGAGTCGGTGATACATTTCTGCTCATTACCAAGTTAAGCAACGTAAAACGCGGTCGGTACGGGGGCGGGTTACCGCTTGGGCGTAATGTTGTCTTTTTGCACTACTTTTTCTATTTTGTGGTGGTATGGAGCCTCAGTGTGCGAGCCCGACACGCGCTTGGCCAGTTTTTCTCCCTTTTTAACATGCTTATTGATGTGTGAACTTGTATCTTGGAAGTTGATATTAACCTACTTTTAATTGTCGTATCGATTTGAAACTTTTTAAATATATTATGTAATCTGGAAGACAATACATTAATTTGGTACCGTCAAACTGATCTGATGATGGAAATATGATAGACTTTAATGGATACTAGTAAAACTCTCGAGTTTGCTCTCATCTGGTTTGTTTTCACGGGCCCCGAAAATTACATCTGGTTACGGGGCTCTGATTATTGAACTGGGGGAAGGTAGATAGTGGAACTTTTCAATAGACCCCTCCCCCAGTTATCCCTCAGTTTACCTTCGAGTTTGAGACCTTTGGTTTATTTTAAATAGACACTGTTACGATTTTTTGCTTAGTTTTTCAAACTATGATAATCATAACTTTGTGAGTGATAGTTATTTTAAGCATAACACTTATAAAACACCTAATTATAAGTACAACATTATTTCATAATATTTGGTGACTTATAAGTTGACATAGATATTAAAATTGGCAAGTTGAATTGGTAATGGACAGGCTCAAAGTTTGCTCGAAAAACCCATACCCGATTGGGAAGAAAGGTTCTTGAGTGGAGAGCACGAAACGAAAGACTCAGCATAGGTAGTCCTCCAACTAGATAGACCGACAACATCGTGACAGTCGCGGGTAACCAATGGATGCAGATGCTAGGCTATAGTTCTGTGTGGGGTTCTAATAATAAATAATAAATAAATATTCGGGACATTTTTGCACACACGGTCATCTGACCCCAAACTAAGCAAAGCTTGTGATATGGCTGCCAGAGACTGATACATAATATATAATATATGTAGTTTTTAAATACTTACTTAAATAGATATTAAAACCAGATATAGAACAACCAGATATAGAACAAACACAAATGTTCATCACATAAATGTTTGTCCTAGGTGGGAAACGAACCCACGCCCTCAGGCTTAGAAGGTAGCCTTACTACCAACTAGACCAACGAGCTATATACGGTCTATGTTCAGTAGTGGACGTATTCAGGCTGATAATGATTTAAGTTGATGACGAAAACTATTTACATTTGTCAAATTAGCATAAGCTCATTAACCAATAGATTAATGATGTGAGCCAGACACATATAACAACGTGTCGTAGTGAAACAAGTAAAGTTTACGCCTAAAACGCTACAATTAAGTTTACTCCGTATCAGGGTGAGAATAAATTAATTTAAATTAACTAAGCAAAGGGGCCTAAGAAATGGCCCCCGTAGCTAGAGCCGGAACCTCGCTTCTATTTAAATAGCAACGAGACAAAAGTGTCGACACAATGGGACTACCTGGGAGTAGATAGAACAAATGACGTTTTAAGTAAAACAAAGACTTACGAAAAAAGGTTAAAGAATTTTTATGGAGTATGGGAATTCTGATTACACTTTAAAAAAAAATAAGTTTTCACATGCTGGAAATTGTTGAATGAAAAAAAAATAAGCCTATATTTAAAAAAAAAATAAAAAAAATACCCGCCAACTGCGAGTCGGGCTCGCGCACTTAGGGTTCCGTACCACTACAAAACTCAATAACGAAATTACCAGTTATAACTTGGTAATGAACAGAAACTTGTCACTGACTCACACTTGGCCATTATTTATTATTATACTTTAAAGTGTGTACTATAATCATGCCAAATTTAACATTTGTACGTATTACCGTTTTTACATTATACAGCTAATACAAAAATACGTATAAAATACGTTTGTTGTAAGGGGATACCCCCCAGGGGTGGTACGTCACGTACTATTTTTTCATTTGCCTTCACATGTCGCCACCTTGTTTTTATGATGACGTCAACTTCAGCGACCATCCTTGAACTTAAAGGAATCTATCGACACCTCATTTTATTAAATCAGATGAGGCGCTTAGGTAGTAATATACCATACATACACGTTAAACATAATGTCCTCGTTTTTTTGTGTATTGTCGGTAAAGAACTATATCGTAATCGGCTTAATAGAAGACGTTGCAACAAAGTTTTAACCAACGCAAAAGGCTGGGTCACAATAACACTTTCTTAAAACCATAATGAAAGTATGAAGATATAAATGTCCCGAATATTTATTTATTTATTTATTTATACATAATATAAATATAATATATTGGTGTTCAAAATCAAATTCATAAGCCTCAATGTTTGTCTCGTAACTTATTTAGGTTTGCAATAGATTGTGAGTAAATTGTCGTTGGTTAGAAAGTGAAGATTCAAATGTTTGCTCCCAAGAATACTCATGCAACAAATAATGGAATTAATATCAAGTGTGAAACAAGTTTCGTAGCTGCTCAGCGCAAATTGAAACAGCAGACAAAGTCTGTGCATTAGGCAACAATACGTAGGATTTCGCATATATTAACGTCTTGTCCTTTAGCCAGATATCTCAGAAAGTTGTTCGTGGCCTGCGACGATTTACATTGCTTCTGAAACTTCGAGACCAAGTTCGGACACCGAACCGTGAATGCAACTTTGAACTTGGCTAACGTATACGCAAACTATTTTGTAATGCGGAAAGAATGTGCGGGAAAGGACTGCCGCAAGGTATCGTTTTGGGTTCTTTGCGGTTTTCGACAAGAAGCGTAAATGTTTTTCGAGGCAGGTGTTTTACGGTAGTGTAAATAAAAGGGATGAGCGATAATACCCTTTCTCTTAGGCAGATTTTGTCTCGAGCATAAATGTTTACGTTGTATCTAAAATGTGTTTCTAACGTTTTCTTTCGCGCTAGGAAATGTTTTAGTATTTTCAGGAAGTTATCTTACATGGGCAAGATTTTTTTAAAGACAGTCTTAGCTTTTTGATTAAATTAAATTATGTATTCAAATATACCAACTATTCAATATTTTCATATATTAAGTTATACGATTTTATTTATATTACACGGGAATTACTCACGTAAGATTAAGGTCACTCTGAATGTAGTTTCAATAACCGGTGTTTCAATAGGATATATACGATTATTAACGGGATATTTACCTAGATAAGTTTGTGTATGGCGCTTCCGATATTTCAGCGCAGTTTGTACCATGTTCACAGGAAGACTGAAGCATGCGGGGGTCTGAAGATTCTTTCTTAGCGTTCTCCGTCATACTGCACTTATCAGTACAAATGGTAGAAAAGTTCACCCAAATCCCAATAGAATTATTCTGAAAATCACCCGGGCTTAGACCTAAGGTTATACTGAGTTACGCAGAAAGGGTGTACTAGGTCGAAAGGGGCCCATAGTTCCCATCATTATGAACAACTTTTATTATGGGAGCAGCTCTGAAATAGCGGACAAATATCAGTTGCTCCACAGAAAATGGGCATTGACACTGAGAGACAGCTGATATTATCGTTATATGATTATTTACGGGATATTTACCGTGGTAAGGTTGTGGAATGAGCTCCCGAAATTGATTGAGTGTGAGTCACTTACAGTGAGTGTGTTTTGTCAGGACTTAGGTTCGAGTTCAAGTTCCAGTAATATCCGTAGCAAAAGACTAAGAAAGAGGGTAGATCGTTATGTCTGCACCCAAATTTTTAACTGTTCGACCAACTACCCGCATTCTTCAGTCTTCCCGTGAACATGGTGCATGTAACTGCGCCGAAATATCGGGAGCTCATTCCACAACTTTACCACGGTAAATATCCCGTAAATAATCATATAACGCTAGTGAACAACTATGATAGTTTAAAACAGTGTTTTAGCTGATGTTATTTTCGCAGTTTCAGGGTTGGTCCCATAGTAAAAGATGTTCACAATGATGATTTTAACGGGCCTCTTTCGGCTTAGTGCACATTATCCGCGAAATCCTGTATTATAATGTCCATACTTATTAAGCTAACGAGTCAAGTAGTATCTAATCACAGCTCAGTTGCCAAACTACGTGGTCCCGTTTGAATGTTGGCTTACTTTAAACCCGAGTCATGTAAACAGAATTGAGACTCATGCGCTAGAATTTGCCAGAAATACTTACTAAGAAAATAAGGTATAGGTACCATAATAAGCCTTATCGGGCCTATAACTCTAAAACCATTTTCTACTCTACTTAATAATAAACAACGGCCAAGTGCAAGTCGAACTCGTGAGGGTTGTGAAATAAGTATGCTTTCTTTCATTTAGTTCGGGATCTTTATTGCACTGCCGCACTTTGCCGGTGTTTATTATTTTTTGATTTATTTTGTAGTGTGTATAAAACACAACCGTCGTATAATCTTGTACGACGATTGTACTTTTTACCGTTTTGATATTAGAGCAAAGACGAAAATACGTTAACAAGTATAAATAGGTTTTTTTTGAAACCCCCTATAGTCAAAATACAATTTCGCAATTTCAGGGTTGGTCCCATAGTAAAAGTTGTTTATAATGATGAGTATATAAAACCTCTTAACCCAGAACAAGATTTATAGTTTTTTTATTTTATTACAAGTCTCCCAGCCTACCGCAAGGTAAAAAGTAACAGTAAGGTTATATCGCAATATATATCAACAGTCTACACCAGCGCATTTTGGTGTCAGTATGTTTCGTCCATTGTGTGTCTTTTTCAAATTGAGCCATTGCTGAGTTGAATTATAAAAATCGTGAAACCATTTTCATAATTCATTTCATAAGTAAAAAAATCGTGTAGCTATCTTCCTAGTGTCTTAAGTAAGTTCCTAATGGCCGAGTGGCTAGTCTTGATGTCAGTGTTTTTAGCCGCCTGAGTGCCTCAAGCTCTGATTTAGTGGTCATAAATCGATCGCATGTAATAAATATTCCTTGGTTCCTTGGTTTCTAATCCAAATCACACATAACAAGAAAGTATAGAATTACAATCTACGACGATGCCAAAGAGACCTCATTAATTCAGAGCCAGAAACGCCTCTTAAGATGGTACTAACGATTAGTTTCCAAACGTATGTAGAAACCTAAGCGTACTTACCCATCAGCAAAGTTACCTACGTTTATCGTTTCACATTAACCAGAACGATATGTCAGACTGCATGCGCTTTGAACTACGTGAGGCATAAAGCAACTTGCTTAAGAGACCACAACTCGCGCCAACTGCCAAGAAACACTTCTTTATTTCAACGACTTTAAAACCAGAGTCGCTTGTGCACGCCACATTCATCTACTCTAAACTCCGCGCTCGTACTGTACTCGTACCTAGCTTATTGTTTTAATTTACAACACGTCTCGCTAAACGCTCCCATGAATGTTGTCTTTATAGTCGAATAACTTTTCTAGTATTTTCCATTCTTATCGCGTTTGTTTCATACCTACTCTGGCACTGATTGATGATTTCCTAGAGAAGGGAAATAGTTACAGGAAACTCGCTCATTTCGCCTCGGCTGGTGACGTTTCGCGATTCGAAGCGCGCGAGGGTGACACCGGCTAACTTATTACTTAGCCACGACCAAATTAATCTGGGAAGATTAGCGTCTTAATACTATGACCTGTCTCGATTACTCAAGAGCAGTGTCGGTTCTTCTATCGCTAGAGGCTCGATATTGTCCTAATTTATTCCGGAAAGAGCCAAATTAAATACAAAATGTCGTTGCGGTGTATCACTGTTAGTGACTCTGATAAATGAAGCCATTAGTAACGGGAGCTATACTTTTTTCGGTTGATCCGGCGGCGTCGACGGGCCGGGGGCTGTGGCGAGCGGGAGTTTGTGGACAATTTCATTAGAAAACGTTACAAGTGTGTTGTCGGGTGTAGGGGTGATGCAGGGAGACGCGGCGCGGCGGGTGGAGTTACTAGCGGCGCGATAAATTTCGTCGCCTCGCGACATTAGGCTCGCGGCAAAATACGGGCAGGCGCTAGCTAGACACCGGCGCGCGTCGCCGCCGCTGGCTAGCAGGAAAAGCGTTGATCCTTGCGCGAAATTAAAACTAGGAACGTCCGTGGCGAACTATAAAAACGTCGTATAAATCTCGGGCGCTACTTTCGATGTGAGGAGTGCGGGTCTGCGGGTCTTTATCGGGCTCCTTGCGTTATTTGTGTTACACGCCTTACAGGTGTGCTCCCCGGCCGATATTGATCGCGATAGGTCGCACTGATTTTTATACCAGTGCAAATAGTTTCTTCTAAATAGTTTTTTCAAGGTTTTTGTATTTGTTTTTGTTTTGTTTTTACCTACTACAAAACGTCGGCCATGTCGGAGGTCTTAAAAATCTGCCATTAGGGCTGGCTATTTTAATTTTCTTTTTTGCACAGAGATGGGATAACGATCTAAACTTCAACGAAATATAGCAGCACGTACCTTATCAATTTCATTATTCATTCATACATTTAGCTCAAATTGAAAAATCATGTTTCGCTCAGTTTTTTTTATCTCATTTTATTTTCTTTTGACATTTTTCCGCAACGATGAAATTATAAAATCATAAATTGGACGCTTTTGATAATCCGACTACATTTAGATTAGGGTATTGGTGTCAATCTTTTAAAACGTCACTGTTGCTCGCAACCGGAACCAAATTGACACGGTGATGTAGGTAGGTACAACGGAAACCGTGAACCCTTTTTATGTCACAATTGTTTGGATTTACGCTTACATCCAACATGCCAAAGAAACATCTCTAATTTCTTGTATCTATTGTCACTGAAACCCAAATCACACGTCTGAATGAATACAATATACCCCAAACTATTTTGCTACAGAATTTATCCAATGCCAAATAGAGCTACGTAATTATATACCTACTGTATTAAATTTGACAGATCGAAGCGAAGGTATCAGGGCCTACCTGATAAAGTCGACGTTTGAATGTTTATTTGTTTGTATATTTTGTTCAACGATAACTTGCACAGCGATTGTCATCAAATTCCATCTTAAATTCTTGTACCCTATGTTACTCCCTCTATTAAAACTAGTAAAATGACCCCTCGTAAATCGAAATCCATTAAGCCGTTTACGTTGTAGGGCGTGCCTAATAAATCATCATACATACATACACTCGAAAATCATAAACCCCCTTCTTGCGCAATCGAGTAACAAAAGTGTGTACCGACTACATTTAGAGATATACAAATCTAATTTTGATGACATACTCTTTTAAGTCACTTGAATGACTGTCCAAAAATAAACAGTTCTTATAACAACTCTCCATCTTCAACTCGACTGACTTCGGAATTCGTCAAAGCATTTTCTAGAAAACAACAAACCTTAGACCCTCTCAAAGAGATTGCCAAACATTATTTGTCTATAACAGTTTCTTATTTGCGACACACACAAATCGTGGACAAACTATCTGCTGAAGTATTCCAAGTTATGTTTTAAACTCAACTCGGCTGAGTGAATTTTATAAGGCAATAAGATAGTTTCGAAACAACTTGTACAAACGGTTGGCAGCCGGACGTTTTTAAAGAAATCAAGTTGCGGCTTGTTACTCTTTTAACGTCGTAGTCGTTATTACAAAGACCATAAGAATAGACTTAAAAAACAAAGTGGAGCTAAATAAACATTAAACACGCGCACTTAAGAGCGTTTTCATTAAGGAGGCTACAACGTTGCATGTACTAGGCTACTACCTAAGGATTCTATGGCGGAGAACTAATTATGGGTGACGGGGGAACAGTTACAAAGAAGAGATAGCAATATAATTATATCTAGCGCTTCTAAGTATATATTATGTACTCATACTTTAGCGAATCACTTAATAATAAACGAGTTTTCAGGGCCCTTTACCGGTTAGCATTTTTTTATATAGAATAAGTGGAAACAAGCGGCGGGCCACCTGATGGTAAGGAATCACCACCGCCTACAATATCCGGAGCGGGCATTGCCAGTATACGTTACTTACCTTTAAGGAGTATATTCACCCGTAGCTTTACTAGACGGCGCTATTTTTGGATGCATGATTAGTACTAAAACACGTAACATAGAATATATTATTATACACACTAAAACATTGCTAAAACTCTTCCGAATCGGCTGTCTTAGATTTAAGACAGCGCGGTGGCACCACTTTCTTCGCAGAGGCTGCCTAATTTTCTTTTTAGGAACGGAAATATGACTGATTGACTAATTGACTAACCGACAGACTGACCGAATGACTGACCAACTGATTGACAGACCGGCTGACCGACCGACCACCTGTCCAACTGACCAACTGAACGACTCACCGACCAACTTTCCAACTGATCGACCGACTGACCGACTGACTGTCCAACTGACCGATCGTCCGCCACACTGTCCAACTAACCAATTGACTGACCGACTCACTGTCCAACTGACCACCGACCGACTCACTGACTGACTAAATGACTGAACGAACGACCAACCGACTGACTGACGGACTGAATCACAAAATCTTGTAAATTTACGTGCGAAACTGAAATTTGGCGGGAAGATTCCTGGCGTGGAAGTCCGATACTAAAGAAATTTGCAAAGGAGTGCAAAAAACGTTTGAAAATTCATTATGAAAATCTCCCAGACAACAACCAGTATACAATAAAGGAAATCGGTATGATTTTCTGTATTGTATTGCTTTCACTGAAAGTTTACACTAATTACAATTTTAACAAAAATTACATTTGCGTGTAAAAAAACTTGATGAAATTCTCGAACAGAAAGTTATTGACTGAGGGTAAACATGGGCAGCCATAACATTGTTACTGTTACAGAGCCATTGTGGTTCGTTTCGCTACTGTTTGCTTTTATTAGTACGCCTTTGATAGCTCCAAGTGTCGCAGTTTTTATGACAGCACCCGCAGCGCGAGCAGCTCAGTACCTAATCATTTTATATTAAACTAGCTTTAGTCTCAACTACGCTTTGACGTAATATGCCAGTATGCCACCTTGCAACAACGCACCGAAGCAACAGAAAAAGCACTTTGTCTTTCTTCTTAATCCAAGGCTGCAAGCTTGAGTTTTATATTCATGAGATTCAACATTATTTGAGATCTAAAGCGATCTTGGTAACTTAGAAATTTTAGTATAAGCTGATATACGAGTATGCTAAAACTCATAAACAATAGTATTTTTTTTGTTTATTGGGTAATGGGCTTGCACTTAACCGCCACTAGCGAGATGCGGTCTACGATGGAGCACGCTTGCCTAAAAGAAACCGATTCACTCGCGACTTGAAGACACCCAAATTGTATTAAGTATTGTTCAGTTAATAGAGGCCCATTAAAAATTTAGGTTAATAATAATCGTTTCTTAAATATTGGAGAATGTCGATCGACGACGGTGGGTATTTATACTTAACTGGCTTGTGTCCACGACTTTGCTCGCATCGACAAATTTGCAACCCCCATGAACTCTACTTAGGGGAGACAAAAAAAATTAAAACACTTATTTATTATTTTTATTTTGCTATAAAAGTTTCATCACCGTAATATTCATAAAATTTTACTTCGTGGTACCTTACAACCCCCTTAAACCTGATATTTGGTTGATATTCCAAAAATACTAAGACATGCCTTTCTCTTTTTAACCGACTTCAGGAGGAGGTTATCAATTCGATTGTATGTTGTTTTTAGGGTTCCGTACCTCAAAAGGAAAAAACGGAACCCTTATAGGATCACTTCGTTGTCCGTCTGTCTGTCTGTCCGTCTGTCAAGACTCTTTTTCTCAAGAACGCGTAAAGGTAGCAAGTTGAAATTTATACTAAATACTTGGATCTACGGTTTCTTTCGGCTGTAAAAAAATAAAAGTTGTAAGTCAACGCAATCAAAAGATATGAACGTTTATGTCGCATATTTTGCGATTTTACAGGGGAACCAAAACCTATAGGGTACTTCCCGTTGACCTAGAATCATGAAATTTGGCAAAAAGCAAGGTCTCATAGCACATATATAGGAATAAATCCGAAAGTTATAAATATGAAGGTATATCATTTAAAAATGATTATTTTGCTATTACAAACTTACATTTTGTAGTTGGAATGTATGGAAGAACCTTATTGTCAACTACAAACTTAAGTTTGTCTTTCAATATTTTAACTTCAGTTAGTTTTTAGGGTTCCGTACCTCAAAAGGAAAAAACGGAACCCTTATAGGATCACTTCGTTGTCCGTCTGTCTGTCTGTCTGTCTGTCCGTCTGTCAAGACCCTTTTTCTCAAGAACGCGTAAAGGTAGCAAGTTGAAATTTATACTAAATACTTGGGTCTACGGTTTCTTTCGGCTGTAAAAAAATAAAAGTTGTAAGTCAACGCAATCAAAAGATATGAACGTTTATGTCGCATATTTTGCGATTTCACAGGGGAACCAAAACCTATAGGGTACTTCCCGTTGACCTAGAATCATGAAATTTGGCAAAAAGCAAGGTCTCATAGCACATATATAGGAATAAATCCGAAAGTTATAAATATGAAGGTATATCATTTAAAAATGATTATTTTGCTATTACAAACTTACATTTTGTAGTTGGAATGTATGGAAGAACCTTATTGTCAACTACAAACTTAAGTTTGTCTTTCAATATTTTAACTTCAGTTAGTTTTTTTTTTGGTCTCGCGCTTTTAGGGTTCCTTTATGTCGTATATTTTGCGATTTCACAGGGGAATCAAAACCTATAGGGTACTTCCCGTTGACCTAGAATCATGAAATTTGGCAAGAGGCAAGGTCTCATAGTACATATATAGGAATAAATCCGAAAGTTATAAATTTGAAGGTATTTAAAAATAATTATTTTGCTATTACAAACTTACATTTTGTAGTTGGGATGTATGGAAGAACCTTATTGTCAACTACAAACTTCAAAGTTGTCTTCCCAGAGACTGTGGGATCGGCCGATCTGCGAACTAGCATGGAAATCGCTACTAGATACGTGTCCTAGTATTGCAGATCGCGCTCGTATTCTTGCTGTCTCTGTTTGGGAATCGGGACTTTGGTTGCAAGCCATGCCCTCTTTTAACACAGGTAGCCTTTTAGATCCAACCACATTTCGTCTAGCTGTCAGCTTACGCTTGGGTGCAAGGTGCTGTGAGGCCCATCGCTGTCAGTGTGGTACTGCTGTTGACCAGCTCGGTCACCATGGTCTCTCTTGCTCGAGAAGCGCTGGTCTTATTGGCCGACACGCTAGCCTGAACGACATCATACGCAGGGCACTTTCCACCGCCAATGTCGCAGCTGTGCTCAAACCGAGTGGTCTTGCGCGTGACGATGGAAAGAGGCCTGACGGTATGACACTTGTGCCCTGGAGGTTGGGGCGGCCCCTTGTATGGGACGCAACTTGTGTCGATACTTTGGCGCCGTCACATCTTCCTGAGGCACAGGGTAGGGCTGGCGCGGCTGCTAATTCGGCAGAGCAGCACAAGCGTCGCAAATATGCTAACCTCGGCAGTGGTTACATATTTGAGGCGTTTGGGGTCGAGACATTGGTCCCTTGGGGACCGGGAGCTCACCTCATTTTCAAAAATCTTTCAGAGCGCCTGGTTAATGCGACGCGTGACCAAAATGCTGGCGTGTTTCTGGCTCAACGCATTAGCATTGCCATTCAACGTGGTAATGCCGCCAGCATGTTGGGTACGCTGCCAACTGGTAGTGGGCTTGAGCATTTGGATTGTCTTTAGACCTTCAACGGTCTATGGGCAGTCTAACTGTATTTGTAGTGTTAGTTTTAGCTTGTATTTTGTTTAGTTATTAAAGGCACTTGCCCAGTAAAAAAAAACTACAAACTTAAGTTTGTCTTTCAATATTTTAACTTCAGTTAGTTTTTTTTTGGTCTCGCGCTCTGAGGGTTCCGTCTAACGGAACCCTCAGAGCACGAGTCCTACTCGTACTTGTCCGGTTTTTTTATTTTATTTTATGTTTAACTCTCATGCCAAGTTTGACAAGGGCAGCGTGTTTCCTTATATTTAAATACAACTCAAGTCACCAGTGAATCAATTTCTTGCAAGTGTGATCCATCGTAGACCACATCATCACTTAACATCGGGTGAGTTGGCGCAAGCATAATTTTAATAAAAAAAAATAAAAAAATTAAACTACGCCATTTATACATGAAAAGATTGCCCATAGACCGTTAAAAGTCTGCAATCTAAATGTTCATGTTCAAGCCCACTACTAGTTGGCAGCGTACCCAGATTACCCATGGTGATGATGGAGATGCTGATGGTATTACCGCACTGCATGGAATGGTACCACAATGTTTATGCGAATAGATGTAAGTATTTGGCGATACTCAGTTTGTTTTATTTACTGCGGCAAACCAACCAAAATTCAATTTCTAATTCATAATTTCTGTTTTGCGAACGATCTTGGTTCTGTTTTGCATTAATTTCGTATGCGCGATAGCAATCCTAAATCCTCGTGATATACTATGACAAGTATTAGGTTACGGAGGATCCTGTGTAAATTGTAACTGTCCTTATTGACATGCATTAAGGAACCCAGGCCCCATCGGCATTCAAAGCGACACGGCCGATTCGCCTGCAAATATTTATTGCCTGCCTACACCAATTAGATTTTTACGGCTTTAAAATGAACTTTTTACAAAGATACATTATCTAATTCCATTGCGGCGGATAACACTAAAGCGGCTTTTATTACTACGACGTTGATGAAAGTAGGCTTTTTATTGATTTTAAGAGCATTTGAGAGTATTTAAAGCTTCGTGTCGGGCCATAAAAAGTTTAAGGTCCGGTAGTTAATAGATATAATTTTTTAAACTGCTGAACGGGGAGAATTTTTTTGCAGCGTAGTCTGCATCTGATTTGGTGTAAAGTTTTTCATATCAATTTATGAGATACATTTTATATTTTAGCCCTCTTAGGTATAATTATATTTTTTGTTGTTCTATCTTTTAATACATCGTTTGACACGAAATAAAACCCCTTATGCATAAACTCTTAATAATTATACTAAAATTGAATATACGAAAAAGTGTATACTAGTCCCATTTTATGCATGCAACAAAACAACGGATTGAAGTCATTTATTGCGTTTATAGAGAGTTGTTTGCGTTTGCAAAGGGCTGGAGAGTTACATAGGATACTTTTTATCTCAGAAAATTGTATGGTTCGTGAAGGAATTTCCACGAAGGTGAAACAGAAGGGAGCTGCTAGTCAGTTTAGTAAAAAAAAAAATACATTCATGCGTGACTCTTCTGATTTGTGAGAAGTGGAAGATATATTTTTAGTGACGAAAAAAAGGAAGCGTTTCTTCGGTCAACGCGTATTTTTTTTTTTTAAGAAACAGTTTAAACTTGTCGAACTTTTATGCATGGCATAGGTTTTATTTCATATCAAACAATGTGTTAAAAGAGAGCAACAAAAACCAAACAAAGCGAAATGTAGATTTGTGGAATTGAAGTTAGCGTCTTTGGAAGACGAACACACGGTGTATCCAACTTTGTGGGGTTTCGTTTGAATAAAATTTTATTCGAAGAGCATTCAAAGACCATAAAAACGTACATACGCGCCGCATTCGATTCGAAATCATATTATGACTTTTCAACATGTATGAATGCAGTCGGGCGTCGTATTCCTCGTTCCTATATTGAACCTCTGTAGTTCCTCCATTTTCAATCTGGTGTAGTCTACGTACGTACCTCATGGACTGATGTAAGGAAATATGGCTTAGATGAGATGATATAAAACACATGTTGCGCGCGGTATATGAAAACCTCCCGGGCATACAATAACTCAAAAGTGAGTTAAGATCGCACGTTTCGCTTGTTTATTAAGTTATTTTCTTTGCTTTAGTTGATTTAAGCTACATGATTATACAGATATAAATATTTTCATATTTAGAAGTAAAACATTTTTTTAATTCTTTGGCGTCGTACTTCTTGTGCATTTGTCAGTGTTAAGTATTAAAATATATCATATTTCAGTAAATATCGACAAACAATTCATAGTCAGAGTCAAGCAAAAATAGTCACGGTCAAGACAAAGTCATGCCCTACTAAAGTGGTAGAGGTACGAGCGTTCTATGGAGTTAACGACATTACGAAAATACACATTCCACCGCGTCATATAACTTTCCCATACTCGAGTACGTCCACAAAAACTAAATAAATAATAATCAACCATTATTACACAATAACATTCGAAAATATACGAGCATAATGAAAATATTACAATGAGGCGACATGATTTTTTCACTTTGGCGCCAAAACTCCTAAAACGTAATTGTTAGTGGATAGTGTATCCGGTAGCGTTCTATTAGATTAGTGTAGTTTTATAATTATATTTTATTTCTTTATTGATGTGCGTTCCTTATGATTCCATATAATGTATAATTGTCTTGTGTTAATTATTAAAAATATTATTAATGTGGTTATCTGAATCAAAACTGTACCCCAGCGTTGCGCATACGTTGCTAATTTGATAGAACACAGCAGTTACTCCACGCTTACCGCTCAACAACCAGCCCAACAAAAGTATCATGCAAACGCTTTGCTGCGAAAACAAAATCAAGTGTGCTCTTACTCGTATCTACACTGACGTATATACGAGTATATGGACTGGAAATACCTACAGTAAATAGGTGCATACCTACAACTCATTACCGCGCACAAAATGGCTTCTATTGCGACACAAAATGCAATACACAGGCATATTGAATTGCAGTTTTCCAACATCCAGGCGTAGTTTTATCGGTAAAGTAGGCATCCAGGCGTAGTTCTTCGTAATCTCGCAAATTTTAATAATACACAAAATAAACAACCATTTGACAGCAAAACTACCACGAAACTCAGCGCACAAGATGGCTAACATACACTGTCATGGCACTTACCTACAGCTGTCACTACGGTAGGGACGTATAGAAAAATGCAGCGCCTCCTTATTTTTTTAGCTCGATGCGTATCCATCACCAAATTTAGTCGAAGACACTTAAAACAAAGAGTATTTATTCCAGTATTCAAAATAAGTTGCAACTTTTTTCACCATAAAGGCAAAACGCCTATCCAAACAAAACATTATAAAAGATGACAACACCGCAAAGAACAATTTTGAAAGGATACCGTCAACCGCGGTGGCGTACATAATTCCATTAATCTCTAACATTAGCATTGAGAGGACAGGTCGCCATTTGATCTCGGAGACGAACCCCGGCTTACCTACTTGTGACGTTACATATTAATGTGCGTAATGAAATATTTCGTCTGCGTGGCTGGTGTCACTAAATGGATTAATTGAAATCTTGTAGAGGACACGAAATAGTTGTGGTTTTATTACGTAATGTTGCTGTAATTATGCTCTTTCATCCGACTACCCTCAAAATTACTTTGATAATTTACCTACCATTAAAGCTTTATACGTATGTACAAATTGAATTATTGGATATCTTAGAATGAAGGTGGATTGGCGAGCGGATTTTTTATCACGCCACAAACGGCAACCACACCGCTACTGGGAAAATAATGCCTATTTAAATCACTGATGGTTGAATCTCGCTCTCTTGCACTGAAGACACCGAGCTGTGCGAGCGCTACCCAGCCTACCGTCGGGCCATATCCATTTCGTAATTTGATCAGGAATTAGTTATTCATGTTACCAATTACTGGTTCCGAAATAATTTATGGTCTTACACAAAAAGTGACTTATCAATATTTAAAATTACTCTGTCAACTTCACGCTGATGGAAACAGTTGCGTGCGTGAGTTAGCAAATTTAAGCATAGTTTAACTTAATTAATATTTTTAGTTAATTTGCTGCTCTTATGAGGTTCCAATATGTCATTAAATAAAAACAAAATAAGAACAGATAAAACGAAATAAATAAATTTGTAACAAAAAAAACTGTAATAATACAGTAAAATAAAAAAATATAAAAATTGTTCGGTTGAAAATAGTCCAAAATTTTCATCACTAGATTTTCTTGAAAATATTAAAATAAGCTTAGTGAATGCATTGATAATATTGTAAGCTCTATGAATATTGAAATACCTATGATTAGTTGCGTTACTGAAAATTCAATTTATATGACCCAGGTATTCATGAATTGAGAAAGGTGCACTTTCTTAGTCAATTTAGCTTGCAGCTTCGATAACTTTATCCAAAGGTATGCTGCATACAAAGAGCGATTGATTGTTGCACCACTCCTAACTCAGAAATCCCTTACGATACCTCCATTTATATCCAAATTCAGGCAAACCCAGCGAATAATCCACAGAGGGCCATTCGACTCTCTCGTTTGTTGAAATGCCAAATCGTTGCGCATTATTCTAATTCGCCTTCGCAATAGCTTCTGAAGAAGCTATTTATTTGCCCTATAAGCTAAATCTTGGGGTAAAACAGCTCGGTTTGCTTGCTTTGCGCGATTTCTAAGCAAGTGTTAACCTATAAATAATTGTTCACGGTAAAACTACAAGCAGATACTCATAGAGTTAAATATCAAGAGAGGGTAGAGTTAAATATCAAGGAGGTTGTATTAACTATCACGGTTGTTCTGTTCACTATACAATACAATACAATACAAATTTATTACACACCGAAAATACAAATGAAACTTAAAGTAACATAAAAACAAATAAACGGCAGTATAATGGACGGCCTTATCGCCTAAAGCGATTTCTTCCAGCCAACCTTTGGATGGACAGGACTAAAGAAGTTGAAAAACGGTCGGTGGTGCACATAAAATATAAATAAATAATATATACATACATATATACACTAAATACGCAATGCTGAATACATGCCATAAATATTATACATAAAATACATAATATATATACGTACCAATTAACACGAATATACACTATATGATTATTAACGGGATACCGTGATAAGTTTGTGGGTGGAGATTCC
Organism: Agriopis aurantiaria; assembly: GCA_914767915.1. Classification (NCBI taxonomy): domain Eukaryota; kingdom Metazoa; phylum Arthropoda; class Insecta; order Lepidoptera; family Geometridae; genus Agriopis; species Agriopis aurantiaria. The sequence goes on along the minus strand of OU611986.1, from coordinate 13,086,031 downwards.
CGATATTTTAGCGCAGTAACATGCACCATGTTCACTGGAAGTATGAAGAATGCGGTTGGTTGGCAGGGAAGTTCAAAGTAAGAAGCAGACCAGTATTTCACTGATGCAGATAAATGATTTCTCTCATAGATAGGAAACATGTGATGTTTACCATCTTGATTCAATCAATCATGCCGTCGTGTTTTTTGCACTTAAATTACAGTTATTACATAAAACTTGCTTGAATATATTTAAATCTATTAATATATTATGTCTCTTATTGTCGATTCTAAATCTGTCGACAATACCCGAGAATGCTACCCACGTATGAGCAATAGAGAAATTTTGTTAGTTAATATAGAATTTACCTATATTTAAAGCGAGGTTGGCTTGTCAATCAAGCGTTCTACGACATTGATAATTATATTTATTAGCCCAGTCACTAGAGGTTTTTGCCTTGCAAAAGGTGGTGTAGTAATGATTTTCACATATGTTGTTTAGGTCTAGACTCTGATGAAATATCCAAGTTTTCGACCTTGGGGATGGTAAGCCCAAGCCGCCATCTTGGATTTTAGGTGTGAAAAATTGGTTTGATCAAAATAATTCACCAACGGTTTATTTTATGTCAAAAATGTCAAAGGCAAAGTTAAAGAAGATAAAATTATTTACATTTTTGTCTGTACACTTTTTTTAACCGACTTCCAACTTTTTTTTGTACGTCCAATAACTAACTTGTTACAGCGGCGAAAATATGAACTTTTCACCATAAAACTCCATATACTGGGTATTTTCCTTAAAATTATTACTACGGTGGATTATCTAAGAAATAACAAAAAAGTCAAAAAATATAAATGAAAGGGGGTCCCCATACAACAAACGTATTTTTGTAATTGCTCTAATGTAAAAACGGTAATACGTACAAGCGTCAAACTTGGCATGATTATAGTACACACTTTAAAGTATAACATAAATAATAAATAATAGCTAAGTGCGAGTCGGTGATAAGTTTATGTTCATTACCAAGTTATAACGGGTAATTTCGTTTTTGAATTTTGTGGTGGTACAGAACCCTCAGTGCGTGAGCCCAACTTGCACTTGGCTGGTTTTTTTGTATATAGATTTTATTTTATATCTGACTAGCTGACCTGACAGACGTTGTCCTGTCTTAGAACTGTCAAACAGGCAAAGTCAAAATTGTAAATCTTATTTTTTGCACCTTGGGTTACATTATTGGAGTTTTAGTAAGAATCCCTATTTAAAAAAAAAATATAGCCTATGTTAACCGGGGATAGTGTAGCTTCCCAACAGTGAAGGAATTTTTCAAATCGGTTCAGTAGTTTCGGAGCCTATTCAATGCAAACAAACAAACAAACAATCAAATCTTTCCTCTTTATAATATTAGTATAGACTAGCTGACCTGACAGACGTTGTCCTGTCTTAGAACTGTCAAACAGGCAAAGTCAAAATTGTAAATCTTATTTTTTGCACCTTGGGTTACATTATTGGAGTTTTAGTAAGAATCCCTATTTAAAAAAAATATATAGCCTTTGTTAACCGGGGATAGTGTAGCTTCCCAACAGTGAAGGAATTTTTCAAATCGGTTCAGTAGTTTCGGAGCCTATTCAATGCAAACAAACAAACAAACAATCAAATCTTTCCTCTTTATAATATTAGTATAGACTAGCTGACCTGACAGACGTTGTCCTGTCTTAGAACTGTCAAACAGGCAAAGTCAAAATTGTAAATCTTATTTTTTGCACCTTGGGTTACATTATTGGAGTTTTAGTGAGAATCCCTATTTAAAAAATAAATATAGCCTATGTTAACCGGGGATAGTGTAGCTTCCCAACAGTGAAGGAATTTTTCAAATCGGTTCAGTAGTTTCGGAGCCTATTCAATGCAAACAAACAAACAAACAAACAATCAAATCTTTCCTCTTTATAATATTAGTATAGATAAACACTGATTGTGGGAATAAATGAGTATGAGTCTGAATATGGGTAATACCGCGGGGCGCAGCTAGTCTATACTAATATTATAAAGAGGAAAGATTTGATTGTTTGTTTGTTTGTTTGTTTGTTTGTTTGTTTGTTTGTTTGTTTGTTTGTTTGTTTGTTTGTTTGTTTGTTTGTTTGTTTGTTTGTTTGCATTGAATAGGGTCCGAAACTACTGAACCGATTTGAAAAATTCTTTCACTGTTTGTTAGCTACTCTATCCCCGGGTGACATAGGCTATAATCTATACCCATGCGAAGCTGGGGCGGACCGCTAGTACGTTATATTTATAGGTATTCTTAAAATGGCGGAATGCAATATCAACTTTGCTGGCAAAGTTGCTCCAGTTTGTTATATTTCCAACGAGTCGTGGATAAAACCTACAATGTCCACGTTTTAAGTGCTTCTCTCGATAAAATGTATTTTACAAATTGTGCACAAGCTAAGAGTATAAATCATAGATATCCCAAGAGAACTGCGCTTCACGAAGCATAGTGCTATTCCATTTGACACTTGTCATACAAGCGACAAGATAACGTTGCCTCGGAGCTTAGAGCAGGTTATCAGGCAACTTTATAGCTAGCAGAATATCGCATAGTGTTATGATCCTTCAGTGTCCTCTGTTGTAGTAGAGTTCAAGATCAGAACCAAGTATAAACAATATTTCTGTGATTCCAGTGCATATTTTTACGGGTAGGTGCCTTTTTTAACTTTATTAGGGTTCCGTACCCAATGGGTAAAAACGGGACCCTATTACTAAGCATACGATATCAGTCTGTTAGTCCGTCTGTCTGTGTATTAACGATTGTATTTTTCGAACCGTAATAGATAGCCAATTGAAATTTTCACAGAATATGTAATGTTACAGCGAATAAACTAAGAAATAATAAAAAAGTCGAAAAGTAAAAACGAAAGTGGGGTCTCCATACAACAAACGTATTTTTTCAACGTATTTTTGTATTAGCTCTTATGTAAAAACTGTAATATGTACAATAATTAAAAACTTGTCATAATTATACTAAATACTTTAAAGTATAACAAAAAATAATGACCAAGTGTGAGCCAGTGACAAATTTCTGTTCATAACCAAGTTATAACTGTAATTTCGTTATTGAATTTTGTAGTGGTACTGAACCCTCAGTGCGCGAGCCCGACTTTCCCTCGGCCGGTTAATTATTTTTTTATGTCAATATAGGTGTCAAAAAAGCTGACTGATCACCTGATGGTAAGCGACCACCGTCACCTATGGATACCACAAACAAAAGACAAGGTTAAAAAAATGTGAAATACTTAACTCATTAACTCTTAGCTCATTATACGAAAATAACAGTTAGATTACCTATAGGCCATAGGTCTAGAGACGATTAGAAAGGGCAAGCACAATACCAGTTGGCAGAGTACCCAGCATGCTGTAACTATTAACAAAAAAATATGTGAGTTTTTCATTTTCCCAGACAGGCGTTTCATTTAGAAACGCTGTTATCCTTTTTGAATCTGTGATTATTATTTCATGATAGGATTCATTAAGTATTGTCAACAATAATAAGTATATAGGTATGTTGTAAATTAGGCAAAGTCAAGGTTTGTACCTACACTTAATTTTTGTTTATTGTTGATAAGCTAGTTATATAACCGTATAACTGGTCATATATGATTTAAGCTGGATTTGAAACTTTAAAGCAACCGGAACACAATCATGGTGACAGATTTTTTGAAGAGCTAGAAGACCGCAAGAAAAAGCTTAACCTATTATAATAGAAATTAAATCTATAAAATTGTCCAATGGCAGTCCAGGTGGAAATGGACTATGTGAAAGGAACTGCCTTGCTATACTTTGTAGACAAAATCAACTTGCCCATTATATTGCAAAAGTGTATAATTTATGAAATAAGTAGGCACACCTACTCGCAATAAAGCGCATGTTGGAAGGCAATAAAAGTTTTTATTGGTACCTTTCAATATTTGATAAACGACGTAAGTTTGAAGAAAATGAAATCAGCTTTAACTCCTACGTTCCGAGAGTTGAATGCTTGAGTAATTTACGCGAATGAATAGAAATAAGTTTCCTTATGTATTACTACATAATGCCAGCACATATGGGGCAATCTTTATTCTGCAAAAGTGAAAGATATTCCAGATATAAAAACACGTGCCCAATGCTAATAAAGTAAAGCAATATCGAAAAGGTATTTTGTATGAACGGTTTCCCTGGGAGGCCAGAAAAAAGGGACGTAAAACGGGAAGAAACGAAAGTGGAAATATGGGCAAGTCATATTTTATTTACTGCATACAATCGAGCCTTTATCACGGTTTGTATCGAGTTATAGTGTTTGGTAGTGGGTCTCAGACGTTTATAGGGATGGTCGGCTCGGGCACTGTTCCTCTATCTATACGTATATTCGTTTATATTCAACAGATATCAATGCCACACATTGTTTACAGGCCAGTGTTGAGGGAAAATTTTACTGAAGCTTTACTAGTTACATTTACGATGTACTTACTTTTTAACGTTTTCTTTTCAAACACCAATAATGTTCTTAAAAAATTCAGTATGTACTTCTTCATCATCATTAAAAGCCTATCATGTTACTACTGTTGGGATACAGGCTTTCTCTCAGAGAGAGAGGATAGGCTCTAATCCACTATGCTGCCCCAGTGCATTGGTGAATGTCATGTCTTTGAATTTTTTGAGGTTCTTGGATATACCTGTTTCCTCACGATGTATTCCTTCATCGTTTTGAGTGATGCCAACGTAACTGCACATAATTTATTTAAGTACTAAATAAGTCATTGGTGCAGGACCAAGAATCGAATCAGGTGCCGTCATAGTGTAAAGCGCACATGCTACCGCTAGGCCACCATCGCTCCTTACTTACAGTGTGTACTAAACTTACCCAAGTACATAGTGTAAGTAAGTTCATTATAAAAAACTTTGTGCCAGGTGTGGTTTTGTATGTTCCCCAAAGAATTCGAAATCAATGAATGCAGTGCCAAAATAATAATGTATCTGTAGTCTAATAAGTGAAGTGTTCTTGTTTCAAAATCTCTCATATTATATTACTAAATGCTTGCTTACACTCACTCGCCTTTGTTTGATGTTTGCATAACAGTCCAATTTAGACAGCATCAGCTGAACGAAATTGCACATCCTATTGTACCAAATGGAGAGCAGAATAAAATTAGAGCGCACCGAAAACATGTTTGCATTGGTAATATTACGCCAGCCATCGCGACCGCGTTCGCTTCGGAAACAATTTCATCGGCCTCTCAGCAACGTCTTTTTCATATTAACAACAGTGGAACAAACTCAAACTGCACCGGTTTTATACGACGGAATAAAGTCCCGACAAGACTTAAAAATAAAACAACGACAGAGTCATGAGAAAGCAGAAAATAAAGCGTTTGTTAACTAAACTATAGTATAGACGCTTGAGCGTTCTATAAGTAAGACTCAATAATTGGATTCGAAGGAAAGGAATTTAGCAAAAAAATCTTGGACAATTTGTCAGCTAGGTGCGGGGGATTCGAGGGACATGATCGTGCTTCATCATCGTTTTTTTTTTTTCAAATTGCCCGTGCCGCACCGGCCACCCCGTCACGGAATTCGTATTACTCATCGAATACATTTTGTGTATACTAAAATGAACTTTTCCGTAAGAGAACTTTAATTCTCTCAGTGAATGACGGAAATCGAGGCGTCTTATTGCTTGGAGCACGCTCGCTTTTGATTTCTTTTACGATACCTAAAACACGACGTTACGACTTTACGCCCTGAGTGAGGAATGTTGTGACGCCTCGAGTCGACGATAAGCGAAGGGTCAGGTTACTGAAATGATGTTTTACTTCCATCAAATCGCCGTGACTGTTTTCAAAGGGACTGTTTGTGAAAATTTATTCACGGGATACAATTTAATTAAAAGTGTATTGCGACAAAACATTTTTCATTTGGAAAAAGCGTCAACGTAAATCGATAGTGAAAAACACAAAAGTTAGTAGGGTGTTCACATCCGCACAGCGACGCTGCGCAGCCCGGGTGTGAAAAATACCCTTTCATCTTGGGAATTCGTGCGGAGGTGCCAAACTCTTATATTTATAAGGAGAGGAGAAAAATAAACAAACCGTTCCGGTAAAAAAGTGTACGGTTTCAATGCAGGTAAGGCTGTAGATCTCGTTGATTGTGAGAAACGTCTCCGCGCCGCACCCTGAATTTATTGACACTGATATGTCATGATGCCAGTATTCCCCTATTTCGTTTCAGGATGGTGATAACAATATTGGGAAAGGAAAACAATTAATTCATAAAAATTTTACTCTCATAGTATCAACAATCTGTACATTATTTTACATTGTGCATCAGTATATCAAATTAATGAAGGCACTCAAAATTCAATTCCATGAAGCGAAGATAAATCATTCAACATTCTAACCGTATTTCGCCACAAAATACAAAATGCTACATTATAATATAAAACCGACGCCACCCACCAACCCCCTGTACCTAATTTGTCAAAGCATCAAAACTTCACAGCACCTGTGCTCGAGATGCGTAGCAGAGGTTCGCAACCGTTGAGATATTACCTTTCACATGCAATTTCTTACGGCTTGGCGCGGGGTCGAGACGTCTACGTCTGGTCCAATCAACATGGCCGTCCTCCTAATTATGTTTACCATGTCTCCTTCCAGGAACCGGTGTGGATCCGCTCAATCTACGCTTTAAATGTTTGTCGGCCCTGATTTATGTTGAGTAAAAAGTGGGAAGTTTTCCGGGTTGGTCACCGCAAATTTGAATATACGTTTTACGGACTATTTAAATACCATTTTTAGGGTTTCGTACCCAAAGGGTAACAACAGGCCTATTACTAAGCTTACGATGTCTGTCTGTCTGTCCACCCGTCCGTCCGTCCTTCCGTCTATCCTATCTTTAAACGGCTGTATCTTTCGAACCGTAATAGATAGCCCATTGTTTTTTTTTTAGAAAATGTTATGTTACGGCGGATTAATTGAGAAATAATAAAAAAATTACCCCATACAACAAACGTATTTTTGTATTAGCTCTAATGTAAAACGGTCTCACGCACAAGCATCAAACTTGGTATGTTTATAGTAAAAACTCTAAAGTTATACTTAGTTTTTACAAATAATAAATAATGGCCAAGTGGAAGTCGTCACAAATTTCTGTTATAATTTTATTATGTTATACTCGAGCGTCACCGCCGCAAAAATAACTATAAGTGACAGCGTGGCAATTGCTTCGACTATTTTGGAGGGTTACTTGGACGACCTATTGTATTTTGTGGTGGTACGGAATCTTCAGTGCGCGAGTCTGACTCGCACTTGGCCGGTTTTTAATGTAGATGCTACAAAACTATTGAAACGAATGCTACAAGTTTTGGCTCAGTTATAATAGTTTTCTTAATATTTTTATTTCAATCTCTTTAGTAAGTAAAATGTCTTCGAAAACTTATGAAAAACGTTTAAATCTCGTAGTCGTTTTCGTCTCGTTTATTTTTCGCAAAACCATCATAAAGTGAATGAATTAGCATACCTAATTGTCCCTCTAAACGAGAATAAAAACTGAAGACCCTCCCAGAATCTGGGCGGATTTCTCCGAGGTAATCAAAATTTAAGAATATTTTAACAGCCACATGCAAAGCTGGTCTTTTCAAAAGGAGAAAAATATCAACGTGAGAACAAAGAATTATAAAGGTACGGGCGTGATAAGACGAGGGATTTCGAAATTAAAATACTTTAATTAACGTCAAAAAAGATAATATAAAAGAAATAATTGAGACAGCCTCAAATCAGCTTTGCGGAGATTATAAAGTTGAGTCCACGGAGAGAATTTCCATACACGCGTGAAATGAGCCTTTTTCAATTCCGAAAGAGATTTGAGGGCGAGTTCTATTGTGAGCTCATCCTAATTCTTCTTTGATTTTCTTATTGTAAAGATGTCATTTTTATTACAATTTCGTTTTGAATACAAAGAAAATGTATATAACAATACACGTACATTAAAATGACCCATGGCTTTGTTTTATTTCCTTAATTTTTTATTTTTTCCGGAATTTGTTTTATTCACTGAAGTATTTTCCTAAAGTATCACTTATAGTGTTCTTAACGCTACGTTATATTAAAGCCAAAAAGACGGTGTTGTTGTAATTATGTATGCATGTATGCATGCTTGTATGTACCCACAACCTAAACACCTCAACCAATTTTGATAAATAAGGTGTCGAAAGGTTCGTGTAGACTGTACAGGATGGTAAGTAGATATAATCAAATCACGAGAGGATGGTATGAAATCATCATAAATAGGTACTATAGATTCTAGATGTAAAGTAGGAGTAAAAACAATAATTAGACCTTCTCATGTGACATATCGTATTGAAATCAAATTTTAAAAAACCAGTATGTCAAAGAAGTTAAAAACGTAAAGACATATGGCATTTAGCATCATGCACTAAGTCTGCATGGTGAATCCTCTCTCAGAGAGATGGCCCGTGTCCCAGCAGTGGGAACATGATAGGCTGATATTGATGTGATGTATCATTGAATAGGCGTATTAAAACGGAGGTTTGGTACATCATCTTTTATACAGTTGGCAAAGTATGAAAAGAAATGTTATAAATACGTTTTAAGGTTCGTAGCTTTTCAGTTGAATCAGTTTCTTCTCTACCTAGGCAAGCTTGCCTAGGTAGGTGCTCTATCTTAGCCAGCATCAACGCTTAACATCAAGCAGGATGGCTGTCAAGCTTAAGCCTATTTATCAATTTGAATTAAAAAAAAATCATTGGTAATGTAGGTTCCAAAAAAACTGAGTGTAAACTTTACACGCAGTTTTTATTGGGCGCAAACTTTAAAACGTTGATCATGACAATGTATCATTAAAAAATCCAACCCATGCAAAATACGTTTCCTCTGATTAACTACACTCCTGTTATTGGCTAAACTACTTCGTTTTAGTATTTTTCAATAATCGTACCAACATCTAAACTAATATTATAAAGAGGAAAGATTTCATTGTTTGTTTGTTTGTTTGTTTGCATTGAATAGGCTCCAAAACTACTGAACCGATTTGAAAAATTCTTTCACTGTTGGGAAGCTACACTATCCCCGGGTAACATAGGCTATATTATGTTTTCAAAAAAATAGGGATCCTTACTAAAACTCCAATAATGTAACCCAAGATGTAGTAAAATAAGATTTACAATTTTGACTTTGCGTGTTTTACAGTTCTAAGACAGGACAATGTCTGTCAGGTCAGCTAGTATATTATAAGAACAAAAGTCAAAAAATTGCCGGCTGGCAATAACTCTACCTTTATTTTATATTTTATTTCGCAAATGATCGGCTTATGCCACCCCATCAATTCGAACGTTGTAACAGGATCAGCCAGTTGACGCGTGAATCGTATTTATAGCATTTCCATTAAAAATATAACAGAAGAACACGAACAACAACGTTTTCGTTTGTATTGTAAGAAGAAAGGGGAAAAGGCCCTGGATTGCCGTCATATTTGTTGATAAGGTGTTGTGCCGGGAGTTCAAATATGTACAAAAAGAGTTGAAGAAAATGTAATATATTGTTTAACCGACTTTTGGGGGGAGGTACCCAATTCAGTCCAGTATTTTTTTGTATCCACATCATCATCAACCTATCATGTTCCCACTGCTGGGACTTGTGTCTGTGACACAGGTCTTTTCTCAGAGAGAGAGAGAGTAGACGGGCCCTTTCTCCACCATTCTAGCCCAGTGCATGTTGGTAAATGTCATATATCCTTGAATATTTAAGGTTCTTAGACAAACCGGTTTCCTCATTATGTTTTCATTAAGCCCTTTTTTATCGATGGCATCGAAACTACACACAATTTACTTAAGTACCAAATAAGTCATTGGTGCAGGGACGAAAATCGAATTGGATGTCGTCAGATTGTAAAATACACATGCTACCGCTCAGCCACCATTGCTCGCATCACATCGTTCCGTTGGCAAATACACTGGCAAAATAAGCGACCCAATCAGCTGAAAGAAGAAGTCAGTTGTGAGAGGTCAGTGACCCAACTTGCGTCGCATTGTTTTGACCATTTGTGGGAAGCGCGCTTGCGCTGTTAACCTTATTTTACTTTATTGACGATATTTTTTTCAGTGTATAATTATTTACATAATATATATTTCGTACTTTGCAAACTCTATAATAGTCTCCAATTTCTCTGTCGTCAATTGGAACCCCAGTGAATAGGGTTATATTTTTCTCTGAGGAAATTTCTACATTAATCAACCTCCATAGCTTGTTTGACTTCCTCTCTGTACGTCAGTACAAATATTTCCCCATCTCCCCCCACGTAGGTGTAAGAAGGAGATTTATTTTTCTTATTTGCCCCTCTTACGCGCTAGAGAGTGCCATTTCGCCCCGGGCACCGACAATTACGGCGCAGTACTAGACGGCTAATACAAATCGTTGGCTCCGGGGTGCGTTTATCCGAATTCACTCACACAGAAGAAAACAACCTATATACAGCGATTGTTTTATTTGTATATGCGTTTGGGGTAGGAAGTTGTGAGTATGTATGTTAGTATGCCTGTTGCTTTTTTTCAAAACGTCTGAACGGATCAGATTGCGGGATTTCAATTTGAAAGCAAGTTCATGTAAGTATGATCAAAATCTGTTTATGAGCATTTTCTCGAATGGGTCGAAGTTTTTATTTTTATTTTCATTAAATACTTGTTTCTCATGTATGTTTGTATTGGATCTTGATATTTAGTCTTACTTGAGTTACATCATAATGTATACCTATCTAGATATTTTAAGATCAAAGTAAACAGAGCCTGCGTGCGAGCGTGCGTCCATTTTTGAATACATCGTCGTCGTCACAGGATGCCGTCAGGCGAGTGATAGTGACACGTGGATAATATCCGAAATAAATGCAGAAAACGTTTCTGCAGATTAGTTAGAGTAAAACTTTAAACTTGAATACAATTTCTCATACATTGAAATTTTAATAACAATAAATACTATTAACAATTATTATTTTACTAACAGATCAGATATTTGTTTTTAACTTAAAACGAATATGCGATAACAAAACGAAAAATTTGCTAGCAATATGTAGCCATTAGGGACGGCTTGGCACTCTAGGCAAATTGGAATACGTACTTTTAGTAAAAATCACGTTGCTTGAATAATGGCACGAAGACATTAGTTCTCCATTTGCCTAATAAATTGGCGCTCTTTTCACTCGTTTCGTTCGAAAACAAACAAAAACGCTGAACTCTCAATTGGCAAAATTGGTGAACGTAATTTTACTATAAACTCGTTATTTGCTTTGCCTCTCCTGTTTCGGTAGTGCATTAAACTTTTCACGCTTTTAATTTATTTTTTGTAAAGTGCTCAAAGGCACCAATTTGTTCATTGGGAGTAAAATTTAATTGCTATTGAACAGTCCTATTGTTGAGTTTGCAACGTATTTTACTTTATAATGGCTGAGCAATGTCATATAACTGCATGTGAATTTTAAGCTACGTGAAGCTACGTAAAGTTTGTAGCAGTTACGAGTATTCGTAGAACTGCTACGCTACGCTTTCTACCATCTGCTTGGTTGTCAACTTCATGGTTTCCCTATACCGTTATTTAGCGGTTTGAAGAAGTGTATCGGCCGTACTATTTCAAGCCTTTGAACTCATTTAAATTCGAAATTGCTAATAATAGAGTTAGGTAAGTAAAGTGTAAGTACAAGTTGTTAAACAAAATAACAAGGTGCAACTCATCGCAGTCATGTCAGAGCGTTAGCAGGTTTCGATCACCCGTCAGCGCATAGCCAAATTAGAGCAATTTAAGTCAGGAAATTGGTAGCGCTATCGGGAGCTCCGCCGCCGACGGTGCAACGGAACGCAGCCGCCACTGCACTGGCATTTCAGAAATCCACCGTTTCGGCAACCCTAATGTCCGAACAATGCACGAATCTGGACGGCCAGATCCAAGCTCCCCGAAGATAAACGACAACCGTAGAGCGTTGTAACAACTGATTGATATACGGCCGATGATATCGTACCTACTATTAGTCTATTGTTATCGTATCGCCGAATTCCAGGCCCGCCTCAACTACAGTTCGAGTACTGTTGACATAACACGATGTTTAGATAGAGACGAACGAGGCTTTTCTACTGTTTGATTTGGTCAAGAGCTTTCAGTACAACGATATGAGTTTCAGACGTTGCCTTGAGCCAATACTGATATGTTTATGTATCTAAGAAAAATTTATATTTTGTAAGCAAAATAATTTGATAATGGTTTATCCACAAACGCAAAGTTTTTTCTTAAAGAGTGCCAAACAGCCAGAAACTGCAGCACCTGCAACACTAAAGGTGGTGACGGTGCTTTGCCAGCCCGGAGAGGTATAAACACTCTTTTTTTTAACGCTTCATGTTGAAGCTCGGCGGGAAGACTTTTGGGGGAAGCACATTCCACACCTTGCAGGTCCGCGGAAGAAAAAGCGGAAAAAATTGACGGTGTGGGATTTCTAGGTTTGCAAGATGCTTTTAGACGGTGCCGATCGGAAATTTAATTCTGGAATGGTTTGCTAGCAATTAATATGGCCAATGCACTAAATAAAGCAGCTTACACGGAAACAAAAGAGGATCGACACCTTTACAAAAACAGGACATTCAGTCTAACTGAAGACATTCTGAACTCGTACGAATACAGACGAAGTATTTTAAATAGAATTACCAATTAAGAGAAGCAAGTCAAATCAAAACGTTTGAAAACGTTTGCACAAAGCCGCATCGAGTCATATGCAGCCGTTTGCAACTATGTTCAAAATTCCCAACAACAGTCGCAGTCAAGACTTCGACAACATGTCTTGTCCACACCCGATACAAAGTTAAGAGCATGTGTTGAGATAATAACAAGTAATCGTGCAAGTTGCATCGGAAGACGCGCCACTTGCGTACTCGAAGCGACGGTCAGAGTTTGCTCTGGCTCGACTGCTGAAACAATAGCAAATCAAGCATGCAACGGAACTTCCTCAAAGACACCCTCTTGTGCGTGCGACGCTTAGTGAACGTCGAACTTATATTGGTCGGGAAACTTCATCGTTCGGGAGCCTCGAACCAGGAACGTAAGGTCTCCGCAAGCACACTTACTAATACATTATTACGCGTTAACTAGAAGGTTGTAATAAAAACCCATATTTTTTCTCGCTTTGCCAATTCACAAAATAATACACGACGAAAGAAAATATTTTTACTTAAACATCCAACCGAAATTCTTGTGAATAAAGTTGTCCGCTTAACATTAAATATAAGATCGCTTTAGCGAGGCAGATAGACAGATAAAGACGGCATACATTTTCATGAGAACAGAAAAAAATAAAATATAAGCAGGCGAAATTCTGAGGGCCAAGTGTGCGTTTTCCGTTGACTGGGGACGGAGATTGGCAGGCGGAGGTCGCACAGCAACAGGGGAGTAGGGCTTAAGGGACACCGACAACGGAACAAAATGGTACCTTGTTACCAAACACTGCGGTCAATATTGCTTTATACGAGTGACTTAGATAAATAAGTATAATCGGCGCCGGGTTGACGATTACACCGGTCGTTCGCCTAATTAATTTTAAAGTCAGCATCTTGGCCGCCGCAGCGCCGAGTTTCAAGTGGATTCGGCTGCCATTTAGCTACATTTATGGAGGTTTGTTCTCACAATTCCGAATTTTGATTTGAATTTTGTTGTTGTTTAATAAAAGTTCATTTGAAATTAATTTGCGGGGGAATTAATTCTGCGAATCAGTAGCGTTCTAAAAGTGAAAGATTTTCTTTTTAACATGTTTTGTAGCAACTTTTTATATCCAACAAACTGTGACATGTTTTTATAATAACAAATTAACCACAACTCATCTGCTTTATGATCAAAGACATTGGGTTGGATTTTGACCTGAATCACATAATGTCGCTACCGACAAAACTACATCAGATTTTAAACAGGGTGCTAACTAGCTATCACTATAAAATGCCATACCATGCTATAATTTCCTTAAAATATAAAATTATCTATACTAATATTATAAAGAGGAATGATTTGTTTGTTTGTTTGTTTGTTTGCATGGAATAGGCTTCAAAACTACTAAACCGATTTGAAAAATTCTTTCACTGTTGGGAAGCTACACTATCTCCGGGTGACATAGGGTATAATATATAAAAAAAAAAAAATAGGGATCCTTACTAAAACTCCAATAATGTAGCCCAAGGTGTAAAAATAAAGACTTGCCGTGCGAAGCCGGGGTGCGTTGCTAGTACTATATAATTATAAGACTCAAACCAATGACAGTTTTAAAAAGGGGGAAGACGCGTGACATCCAAATATTTTTTTCAATCAATCAATCATTTATTTGGATCATAGTAACGGTACATTTTATATATTGAAGCGTCTGTATCCCGAACTAGTTTGCACTGTATTTCGGGATCCAGCGTCTTCTCCCATCTATGGGTTTGATAGAGTTACAAATATTTTTACACGGCATATTAACTATTGTGATTATGATAATTAAGTACAAAAGAATATATACATATATTATACATATATATAGCACAAAATCTAAATGTGGGTAATAAAAAAAATATTATGATGTTATTATTTGACAGTCAATGTTGTAGCTATAAATATTATTAGTACCTAAATGTTACAAGTCTATCTCAAAGAATAAACTATACTAAATAATAGAAAATCTTTGTAAATAATCTGCAAAGTAGTAAAAAAACAAAGTTTGGAAAAAATTATACATTATGAGGGTACCTAGACATTACATTTTGCAAATAAAACTTAAAACCATTATTGTAGCTACATAAGTACACAGTATACAATTTTTTAGTTGATAAAATATTAAAAGAATACAAAAAAAAAATACAAAAGGTTCGGCTCTCACGTAAATATTGGTGTTGTCAATATTCACATGCGCGTCTGCCCGGCAGGACCACCAACAAAATGTACATGATAACATGAAGCATATGTGTTTATTTGTACTGTATAATTTTATGTAATTTTATATTGTACCCAATAAATATGGCTCTGTTTCGGCTCGAGTCAGCGGCGACGTTAATGTCTACACTGTAAACGTCAACTTCACCGCTCCATTAGACACTACACTAGACCAAAGAAGTGACATTTAAAGAAAATTAAGTTAATTGTTTTTAAGTATTTACGAGTAAAAGTAATGCCGTGAAACTTGTTTTTTGTCTTCGAACTGTTGGTGCACCTTGTGAAAACGCAGGAAGTAATTTTTATTTCACACAATTTTGACAAGTAATTCACGTGCTATCAAAACGCCAGTTCGATTGTGACTGAAGTGGATTGTGCCCCGGAGCCTATATTGTGCGGTACACGTCAAGAAATTCGTCCCGTATCTTCCCCCTATTTACTTACATCAACGATTCAAACCCATATCTTGTGGCGTAGCCTCTGAACTCACTACTACTGAGTTATCATCACTATAAAATGAAAAGAGATTTAAAAAACTATTACATTCGATGTTCAATGGTCGATGGTTTGGTGGTCTATTTTGATAAGAACAGCTTTATCGAGTTCACTTATATAGGATTTTTATACTTGTGGCAGTATAGCAGATATTCACACAAATATTATAAATGCAGAAGTTTGTTTGTTTGTGTGTATATTTGTCCGCATTCAACTCCGTAACGGCTTTGGATCTGGATAAAATTTTGCAAAGTTAGGCCAAAAAAAATAGTATAAACAAAACGAGACGGAGTCGTGCGTCCACACTCACGTAGAAAAAAAAACGAGAAATGCGGTTCAAACTACGGTCAGAGTAACTAGCCTAATCATACGTGAGCAATTCCCGTGAAATAAAGGTAAATAAAACGTGTTACAGCCACGTCACTTTCCATAGTAAAATTGAATACCTGCAAGGCATGGGTAGTATAGTAGTAGTACAGCAATAATGTCTTTATTGAGAGAGAGCAAGACTGTACAGAAATGTTAGACAACCTTCCTAGATTACATTTTATATTTTCCTCTCATAGCGCGAACGTGTAAGAGATACTTAATAACTTGAGCACCACTTCGTAGCAAACAGGATTTGGCAAATTACCTTAACCTTAAAACTGTTTCTGAAAATGTATGCCCGGAAGTCATTTCGAGTACGTGTTTGTTTTAGCTTAACCGGTTTAAGCTCCATAAAATTAACTCTATGCAATCTGTTCTTTTTTATACTGTACCCGTCTACAGGCACGTTATCTCCATTACTCTCTGTTCTTCAGCCGTACTTTAAATAATCCCGATGAAGGAATGCTCACAGAGAAATCTCACGATTGCCATTATGCATGCGATAGGCAAGGCTGCGTCGTGACGAACAAAATTTGCGACGACCGTTCGGCCCATAAATCCGACGGGTTCCTAAATCCTTGAAAGGGCACCGTCGAGCAGCTTTCATCAGAAAATTCTCCATTATCTGGAGGAAATCGTTACCGGGGTCGAACCTCGCCCACCCTCGACCCGACAGGCTTTCATTTACGGCGTTGCGTGTACGCGTCCCCGTGGCCTTTGCTTCAGGTGGACGCAGTCATTGTGTTCGGTATTTAAGTGGCTCATTTGATATTCTGAGACAGTTTGCATTCGAAAAGCTCGAACGTGGGGTCGAGAGTATCGAGATATCGGAAGCGGTGTGTAGGCACACGTCTCGGCGTGGCAGGGAGCGGGGCGAGGCTGCGTAGGTACACACGCGGACGCGGCAGTCACAACACCGCGTCATGAATTTCATGGCACGTGACTCGCCGGCGTGATGCCGAGCCGTGGAACTTCTCGCTCCACACGCACACGCACGCATCTCGAATCGCGCCGAGTTTGCGCAATGTTTATCCACAAATACACTAATGAAGGCACCTACAAAAGCGACTAGATTGTTAATTAAACTTGCTCAAAATGTGACACCCTTACGAAATGACGCCGGCCCGGGAGCACAATGCACGGCTTCAATGTTATTGAATTAATTTGTAATCAGAATTCTCGGTGTGCGTTCTCGGAGGTAATAATGGTTTTACGCACATACATTATTTATTATCTGCTTCTTTAGGTATCGTGTGCGTACATTTAGTAAATTAGCGCTCTTAAACATAATGTGGCTCTCCAAGGGTTCGTTTCGCGTAAGTAAATGTGATTTTTCTTTTGAATGTCTATTTATATAGCACGAGTAATATATTCAGAACAAAGTCTGTTGTCTGTTGCTAACCAGCACAAAGTAAAAAAACTACTGCAAAATTTAGTCTATGACCCTCTCGATAATTGTAATTTAACAATATTAACTTCACACTACGTAATCTGCCAAGACGGTTAGGCTTCAAGAGGTCTTATAGAAACACATATACTTATACTAGACTTTTATACACACAAAAACATTTACCTTCTTTCTGAGATTGTGAAATAAAAATAAAATAATACAATTACCAAGGATTAGAACAGCCTGTTAGCTTCCTTGTTTCCTGAGAGATATAATCTGGACCTTTTCAAGGGCAGAGAGAGTATAGGTATCTTCTAAGTCTGCGTGCTTCATCTTCAACCATGTCATCGTCAACCTAATCGTTCAGCTTCTTATCGCATCTCATTTTTAATTAGAGTAATTCTGGCTACATTATATTTCATAGACAAAACACAAACGTAATTCAAAGGACCCATCATTAGGCCGCCGACCAAAAGGAATAACCATTCCCTTAATCATTATTCTTAAAGACTCTTCATTAAATTCCTTTTATCTCTCTCGAGATATTTCCTTCGTTTGGCATCAATCACATTCACTTCGAAAAACTCGTTGGCTTTATTCTAAACTCTCATAATAGGTAATGAAGGTCTCGATCGACGCGAGCGGCTGGAGGCGGCTGCCGGAGCCGATTACTTTGAGAGCTGGCACAATGACTCCCGCCTGTAGCCAATGTTGAATCCTGAAAAGTTCCTTAGTCCGCATCCACGCTAGATACGGGGCTAATTACGACGAAACTTTTGTAGATAGACACCTGCGCTGACTCGCGACCGCCAGACAAAGACCAAGTTATCTCAGACTTACAGGCACGACAGCCGCGCACTCAAATATTGACCCTATCCCCGTCGACAAAGGCACCTTTTCGCAGGAAGCCACTCGTGAAACGAGACGATAGATTGGTGCTAAGACGACAGTCTTATTCAATATCTTATTCTTAGACAATAACGGCACAAAGAAAATGTTTCTTTGATTTCAATCTCAGCTTTGTAATTCGACGTCGATTAAAACAATATTAATTTAGTTGAAAGCTTTCATTTAATGGCTTTCATATACAAAACATCATTTGTATCCACATTCTAATCGCTCGGCAGTAAGTGTATTTGTATTATGAATCTATCCGAACCCACTAAAGTGAGCGTATAATCGGTATAACAGAGTTTGCGAGTTTGACCGACACGCCGCATTTCGGGGTAACAATATTTAATTATTATGTGCACGAAATGATTTCGCTGTGGGTGAAATTAACGTTGTCTAATAATATAAAATGAGACATGACAGAGCAAATTCAATACACTTTCGGAAAAAGTTTTGTGTAAATTTAATTTTGCGAACGAAGTTGGCACAACTTTGTCTTCTCATTGCTAACACGCTGCGTAGAGCGTTTGAAATTCATTCGTTAACAAATGTTGCGGGAATATAAATGGTATGCCACTCACGGGGTTTTAAAACCCACGTTCTCGTTTTAATCATGTAGATTAAATAGGCATGTCATGTAATTTACATGGAGTTTTTGTTTTACTTGCTTTCAGGTGCTGACTTAGATTTAACTTGTTTAGTATTAAAGGGTCTAATTTGAAATAATTAAAGTACTCACCGGTCCAAACTGTTCGAAGTAATTCTTTACGTCTTCAAGCGTTGTGGGTGCCGATAGCCCTCCTACGAAAATTTTCTTTGTCCTGGTCACCATCTGTAAAAAACAAAAGAAATCAAATTTATTGTTTACCAATCAAAGGCTTGGTTGCATTATCAATAGCAATAGCCCTACAAAATGTTACTAAATATTGTGTGGTATATACAATGAAGTAACTAAAACCGTCCTAAATAAATTAGTGAAGGAGCGTTGTAGTAACTAAGGTAAAAACAATTTTGAACGCAATCCTCTCTCGACGCACGAAATGTTAAAATAATTACCGTTAATATATTATGCAATCCACCCCGCAAAGGTTACCGAGGGATATTTCTGAGGAACGTATAATACATTATAAAGGTTTATTAGAATACCTCTGCCCGAAACTCCCGCACCTACTACATAAGTCCACTACGCTTGTTAACTAAATACTTTTTGTTCAGTCAACTCAGGGGAATTATTCCTTAGTTAAATCTTCTCTGATTTACTTATAAAACCCCGCAAGACTTATTATACGCAAATCCAGTGAAACTCTTTGAATGATCGTTGAAATTCAAGCTAATTTATTTATTCAATGCATATTTTAGCAATCAAAGCGTAGACGTTTAAGGGGGGATTCCATTATAATGTCAATATCTCAAAGGCTGTGTCTTTGTTATTGAATATTTATGCGCTCTAAAATAAAGGTGAAAAAAATCGAAAGTAAACAATACCGGTGGAGTTTTTCTTTTCAACATCCGGATCTTTTAAACCATAAAAGTGGAAAAGGATACTTCGATACTATAATTACGATGTCAGAGAGTGGGCGGAGGCCGAGTACAGGTAAGGACAAAAGGGATTCAACCCTGCATTTACGTATCATCTAACCGGTAAAGTTAACGACAAAAGTCAAACAATTAACCCCTTGTGAGCTGATGTGCTGGCGTTTTTCAAACAGCGGTTGCCCGTTCAAAAGCTTGCCGCTTCAGGGATAAATAAATTTCTTATGTGAAACTCTACTTTTATGCTGATTATTCAAATTTAGAATGTTAGCAAACATGGATTTTGCCTTCCAAATAATTTTGTACGTGTATATTTATTTCAATTTACTAAGCAACGTTGTACAGGGTTAAGTTCAATAATATATTTTAGTTTAGTTTGATATATTTATTTAGACAAAATTATGAAAATACTTAATTCGACGGCGTTTTTTTTTTTAGTAGGTAGTACATGTTTGTATATTTTATACAATTTTAGTTTAATTGTACCTTTTATTTAGTTGTTTTAAGTTTTAGTTTTTAGTTTATATTTTAAGTTTTCATCAATTTGTTTTTAAAATAGACGAATTAAAAACAAGCTTTTTTTGGGAAGTCTCTTAATTATTATAATTATTATGTACCTACCTATACACAAAATAATATAAATAAAATATGAAATCATAAAAAGAACTAAGTTCAGTTTGTAGTCTATACTAATATTATAAAGAGGAAAAATTTAATTGTTTGTTTGTTTAATTGCATTGAATAGGCTCCGAAACTATTGAACCGATTTGAAAAATTATTTCACTGTTGGGAAGTTACACTATCCCCAGGTGACATAGGATTTAATCTATACCCGTGCGAAGCTGGGGCGGACCGCTAGTATATTACATTTTAACTAAACATTAAGGCTTTACTTAGAAATGAGCCTTTAGTACAAATTGCTGTTTCAACCTATTGCTAACGGAAATCATCAGACAGTTGTTTGATTGGTAAAAAACATAACATAAGGCTTAGTAACAAACATATTCCCCCCCCCCCCCCCCATTCGTTCGTTTCTATGACTTTTTTATTATTTCTTAGTTAATCCGCTGTAACATAACATATTCTGTGAAAATTTCAACTGGCTATCTATTACCGTTTGAAAGATAGAGTCGTTAATACGGACGGACGGACAGTCAGACAGAAAGACAGACATCGTAGACTTAGTAATAGGGTCCCGTTTTTACCCTTTGGGTACGGAACCCTAAAAATAACGTACCTACCTGTATTAAGAATTAAATAATGAAGGCATTATGAAACACACTGTATCGATATTGTTTCAAGATTACGTATCATTTTAACGTTACTAATAACGTGATAGCGAAGACATTTCAATTCTGGCACGGATTGGAATCACGATCAAATGTACGTAAATGATGAGTAAGTGCCTCGCCGAGTGGGGGTAGTACGTGTCCAAGTGGCGCGCCCCACCCCTCCCTCGTGACGCTACTGCCTTTTCCGTGTAAATCTCGAGTGTCGACTGGCGCTTCATTGTGTTTGAATGGCTGTCTTTGTCACGTATTTTGGTTTATGTGGGTCATGATTTCAATACCTATTATAAAAAATATATATTTTCACTTCTATTGCTCGTAAAGTTCTTGTTTATGCCCGGTGTAAGCGGACTAAAACTCCTTTTATGCTTCAGTGCATAAAAGTTATCTTTTTGTGTGCTAGTGTCTAAAAGTAAACTGAACCTCTTTACATAATGTTCAAAGAGGTTCAGTTTGTAATATATTTCATGTAGGAAGATTGTTTACTTGCTTAGGTCTCTAATAATACCCATAAAAAGAAATTTTGGTGCCAACATGAAGAAAACAATGGTATTATTTTCCTAAACTGATGTTACTTCGAGTGTTAATTATGGTGGATTATTATTTATTAGGTATTCGTGAACAAGTGTCGGAAAGTTATATGAGGTAAAAAGTGTACTTATTTTCATGTTATTGCCAAAACTCCTTAGAAATTTCTAGTAAAGTCTCCACTACTATACATAAGATAGTAAAATACGTAACACGAGACTTACGTATGGCCGACGAGACGACGCATTAGCCTTAATGGATTTAACCTGACCAGAAACGGGCGTTTTTTTTTTAAATTATAATATTGTATCTGGACTGGAGCTAAGATCTGGTTTTGTCTATGAGTATTTGTGTTGAATGTGAATAAGCCAGTGTTACAAAAGTTTCTGTCTCGAGGATATACAGATATCAGAGTGTTAAGATGTTTTGTTATGTAGGGCTATTTTATTTACCTATTTTATTACCTTAACGACCTAGCTTACGACCATGAAGGCTACGAATATTTATTTTTATAAACTTTATAGTAGTTGATCATTGTGTGCGTAAAAACGCAAAAAGTCAGAAATCATAATCTAGGTATACACTCAGTAAGTACTTAAATACATCTAGAACAAAGTTTGTTCGACTTCAATACAACTGCTCTTTGAAACAGTTTTTTGATACGCAAAAAATTTAACACTTATAGTAAAGGTTACATAATAATGTGAACTTAACTGATAATCACAAACATAATATTGAAGTATAATTTATTATTATTTACCCCTCCAGCTATTAGTTTGTATAAGTGTTGAGCTTGAACACGTATTATTGTATTATTTCTTAGTACCTCTAGGACTTAATTAACATTAGAGATGTCCAATGTATAAAATGTTTATGTGAAGTAAAGATATTTTAAAAACAAACAAAACAATACAACCGCTGAAATCACAATTTTTTAGCTCATGGAATTTTTTGAATAATACTGGAAAATCCTTGTACTCCCATATTCCCTTCAAATGCTATAAAAATATGAGACCAGTTAATAATCCGATCACATATCAGATCTTATTAAAATTTCACGAAGCGATCTGAAATGCTCCCCGAATATCAGCCAAAACAAACAGAAATTCTTCATTCGAGTCCGGTTCATCGGCCCGCGCATAACACGCGAAGTAAACTTACGAAATTGCACTTACTGGTGCCGGTTTATGATTATATCCGAACAGAATAAATAACCACACAACACTAATACAATTTCTAAGCAATTACCAACATTGTTGCATCCACTTAAGGACGATTATCGCATAACGAATTCTTTTTATGACGTTCGGTGGAAATGAAAATTATAGTAAAACCGTGGCGGGCCTAATCGAATGATTTTATACGTTTTTAGTTTAGTGCCTTGTGGTCGATATGCTATGATATACTGTAAATTGGTTGTAAAAAGGTGTGAATGAATAAAGGCGTTTTATAAGCCTATATTAAAGTAAAAGCACAACATTTTTCTTTTCCTCTCACAACGATATAAACTCACGATACTTTAGGCTAGAGAGTAAAGCCAGACACAAAAAAGTATACGGCATATACATAATTATATTTGTGTCAGACCACTGAAATTGATCACGATAAACACCGTAATCACGTCGAGTTGTAGAAAACCCTGTCACATTTTTTGTATCTACTATTAGGAGCAATTTAGTGATAGTTTAACTCCATTTGTGAAGCCAACTGCTTTCGAATGATTTTTACAACTTTTGTATTGATGTCTGATGTGCTATTGCTAAGACGGATGAGATCAAACTGGATTATACGACACGCTAGTTAGAGCATTTATCCAACTTAATATAGACCACAAGTATGCAAAGTAAATAAACTCGCAGGCTCTATCCTGATAGAAGTCTGTTTGAACCATGATAATATAAATGATACCCTAACCTTTGTCATGTCACAAAATGTATAACAAAAAACAATGTGAATCATTGCCTGCCATTATCAGTTCTGTCACAGTTAATCCAAAGGGGAGTGATAAATAAAAATTTGATTAACAAGCATTTATAAATAGGATTGTAAAGGGTGGTCCTCAGGGATCAACTGTCAGGTTTACCGCCGGCCACATCAGCCGAAACAGTGGCAATTACCTTAAATGTGGACAACGCAATGAAATCCCACGAGAAAATTAATATTCACAACATATCCAGTTTTTAAATGACCTAAAATATAATTGTTTGCTTGGGAACTTTGAAATCTATGTCTGAACACATTAAATTTAGTTTCAAAGTTTCTCTCAATAGGTATGCAAAATAATATAATGAAAAAGCCTAACACCAAAATGCTGTTACAAAACTTGCAATCGTGACTAAGCCTAAACTGGTAGGTATCTCTCCACTATCCCGGGTTACAAAGTTTCAAAATGTTTCGCGCGTGCACCAAACTGCATTAGCCGTTCGCAGCTCGCAGTCATTTTGTTGCGAAAAATACAACAATTTAATTTAGTCTAACTTGACCGCGGGCAAACGTCAAACGGCCTGAGAACAAAAAGTTACACACACCAATTACTGCGACGAGCTGGCTGCAACGTCCCTTTACGTGAAAGCTTACGAGGTGCACTAACTCAATTCATAATGTACCACCGGCGTGCAGTGCAATTTTTACGTTTTATCCATAGATATTTATTGAGAAAGAACCGGCGGGCAAGTCAAATTGTTTGAAAATTCAGCGTGCCGCATTTTGTGTAAGTACAATAACAACACAAGAGTAATGAATAATAAATAACGTTTCACACTCATGATTCTCTACTAGGATTCCCCGTGTCTTATATATTATTTCATCTTAAGAAGTTTTTGGCTTCGCAGGTCTTGTGCAGTCGAGTACACTTTTATGAACACCCAAAAAATAATAATCAACGATTATTACCTCAAAAATACTCAAGTTTAGGAAAATGGTACGACAATTGTGTTTTATTCACGTTGGCGCCAAAACTCCCTCCTCGTGTCGTGGATGCCATGAAACATGCACAAAGACACGGACATTCGGAGCAGATATATTGAAATTCATCATTCAAATATCTGCCTGGCCGAGAATCAAACTGGGACTATCGGCTATTGAGGAAGACATGCTAATACTAAGTCATCAAAACTGGTATTTTAACTCCATTTGCACGACTAAATGCTTTCGAAGCGTTTTTTTACTATGGCGCAATTTGACATTTTTGTTTTGAAGTCTGACGGAGATCGAACAGAATTAAGTTGGCGTATTGATCCAACTTAATACAGACCAAGGAAAGAACGAGGAGAGCATAGAATGGGAAGAACTTGTGGTGTCTATCTTGATAAAAGTCTGTGATTTTATCGAACAACGTGGGAGAGAAACGTCATAAGAACGGTATTGCACAAAGCGCTTTCAGTATTGGAGCTTCATTACAAGTAGTAAATGATTTAGGTGGACGTCACGTACACGTGTAGAACGCCAAGCGCACATTATCAAACGGCAACGACCACATTAACCAGGCATTGGCCAGCACAATACACTCCAGCGTGTATTATAGGCTGATATTTGGCAGGTACAAACCATTCTCAGTTAAGCTAGATAATTTGTTCAATAAATTAAGCTCATAACAATTTAAGCACTAATAAAATGCGAAAGTACCGTCCTTACAGTTTATTATTACTATCCCTGAAGCTCAACGTGACAACACTCTAATACTAAACACATAAATGCATCCAGCGTCAGCGCTCGTACAATTCCTTCGAATGGTTATTTTTTATTGCTTTAAATCCACTCAACGTTGCACACCTTTTTCGTTCTTTTGAAAAAGAAATTACAGCTAGCGAAAACCAGTTGAAAACATTTTCTTTTACGAGTTATCTGCGTCATGAAAGAGTGAGCATACCACTTATTGCGGCAAAAGCGGTGGGACAATATTAATCAATTTTTACAGAGAGGGAATTTTGGGGGAGGTCGCGCGGGCGAAGGCACAAAGGTCGGCGGGCCGCCCGCTGACGTTGCATTTCATTTTTGTTTGCCCACAACCTCTGGCTGGCTCGTCTGTTCTTTGTCTTCCTGAATAAATGCGTATTTTGAAGCACCTATTTTTCATTATTACTACACCCACGGGATAGAATGTGACCTCCCTATCATTCATTCCATTTTCATTCTGCTCATTTTTCGCATTTTTGGGAGAGTGGTAGAACGTACATTGATTTTAGTGTGCGCTTCGTACTTGCTTGTACGTTTTGGGCCGTGTTGATCACAACCGAGTTGGTGTGTATTCAGAGTTTATCTTATTGAAGGTGATAACTGTATCTAAATGTGTATCGGTAGCGCTTACTCTTGGCAGTAAGCATTCAGCATAGATAGGGGATGATCCCGTCTTCTCGCGTCGCACACGTTATCTCGTTCACAGCTCATTAGGTTCTCGCACGGCGCGTCTTTGAGCAGATCTGTGTCATTTGTAACAATACGGACCGCAAGGATGGCAAATGGTGATTCCAGGGCTTAGGGTGCTAGTCTCGTTAGTACAGTGGGGAGACAAGACGTGGAGTAATAATCTAGGAGTTGGAACATTGAGTTATTTGTGTACTCATTTCTCTAACGGAAACCTCAAGTAGGTACTTTGCATATCTATACTAATATTATAAAGAGGAAAAATTTGATTGTTTGTTTGTTTGTTTGCATTGAATAGGCTACAAAACTACTGAACCGATTTTTTAAATTCTTTCACGGTTGGGAAGCTACACTATCCCCGGGTGACATAGGCTATAATCTATACCGTGCAAAGCTGGAGCGGACCGCTAGTTTTTAATATATTTGTCAACTATCAACTTATTAGGACATCAATGTAAAACCTGTCAGCTTTCACTTTATTAAGATGGATAATTAATTGAACATGAGAGTGACGAGGACGAAAACAACTCAGATCAGACAAAAAAGGGAGACATGCTTTAGTACATACAATTATTATAGTTTGCGTGAAAAAAGTGGGTGAAACACGGAGACATTCGAGTGTCTCCGTGTTTAACCCACCTTTTTCACGAAACCGCTAAACCGCTTAAGCCAAAAACTTTAACTAAAGCAGACTTAACAAGTACATTATTTACGCACACTTAGAAACTTACAGCGACACCAATGAACTAAATAATAGTCCACATCTAATAAAAAGGTCAGCAAGGTCGTCTTGCCGAGTCTTGCTTGGCGAGTTCGACTAAAGGCATCAAGCTTGACTTATGCCTGATTGCACCTTACCATTATCTTGCTTGTTTGTCTGATCTGAGAGAAACAATGTTAATTGTTCAAGAATAAGCCTTTTTTAACAAATTGCAGGTTTTGAACATGTGCAAGTTTTGATGAAAAAAGGTAAATTTAGTATCGAAACCCCGAATAAGTAACAAAACTAGTGCTGTTTAATTATCATACATTACGAGAAAATACTCTATAAGAACATACGATACACATGTTGAAGACAGAGGTCACCATTGAAGCGATCACTTGCAAAACGACTAGTGTTACGATGGCACCCGCTCCACGCCCAAAGTATCTACGTAAAGTACAATGTACAGTGCCTTTTCAGTTAGCACTTCGGGAAGCAGAGTGAAATGTAACGGCTAAAATCGGCAAGAGTCGGATTTGTAGAGCATTCTTGACACAATGCTTTGTCAGCCCAATTTTTTTTATGCTTTAAGTGGCAAACAAGCAGGCGCGTCGCCTGATGGTAAGCAGTCACCGTCGCCTATGGATACTTGTAACACCAGAGGCATTAGAAATACTTTGCCGACCCTTGAGGACTCTATTAACTCGCCTTTTTAAGAACCCGAGGTTAGGTATTAACGTAACTTTAGGGCATACAATTGAAACCTAGAAAGTACCATGACATTATGACCCCACGAAGCGAAACCAAAGTCAGTCTTGTCCGTGAAGTAATAATTAAAAAGGCGGGTACAGTAATGTAAGTACTAGCTAGTAGAAGAACCTAATATACTAGGTATAAGTATTACTCAGTTGTGGCGCACGACATCAGACGACGTAAGACACTAACCGCGTACGTACCAAATGGGGGACATTAACGAAACGTTATTGCTTCTTGGCTTGAACCAACACTAGCACAGTATTAATTTCTGTCTAGTAGTGATGCTGTCTGTTGCTGTCTTTGTTGGTTTCTGCGAGGGTTAACAGTTTCTTTGACTTTTGTGACGTTATAAAGTTTTATTGTAAGTTGTTTGCCGTTTGGTCTGTTTTAAAAGCCGTTTTACTTGAACTTTATGTCAACAGTTTAGCAACATAATCATCATCATTTCAGATATGGGTCGTCAATTGTTGGACATAGGCCCCTATTGATTTCCAAAAAGGCCGATTGGAAGCAGCTTGCATCCAGCGTTTTCCTGTGGTCTCGTTTAGTTCATCTGTCCATCTTGTGAGTGGTATTTTGTCCATCCTACGCTGTGCTTAGCGGTCCGTGGTGTCAATTTGAGAACCTTTCAGGTCCATTGGCCATCTGTTCTGTGTGATATGTGCCCTGTTCACTGCAACTTCAACTTGCTATCTGGTCGTAACATTTTAATGATTGCTAGATATTCTCCAAAGTTTGGACTTTTAGATTTCCACATTTTCGGGAAACAATGTTTCTTAAATCCATCCATAAGATATGTACCTGTTTATTTGCAATTTTTCTTCTACAAAGAATCTGTAGAGTAGACGTGAAAATAAAGTATAAAAAATTGTTTAAAAAAAATAGAGCTTTGCAATGCAATTTAGTCTAAAAAAATCAAGTTCAAATCCCAAAACTTCTAATTCTATTCAAAGGATACCCGCACAAACGAAACAAATACAAGAAAAACGACTCCATGTAAATGAACAAAGTTCGCAGAGTTCCCGTGATCTGAATAACTAACGCGTGATCGATGCGTTGATAAGGCCATGAAAAATTTAAAAAGATTTTTCGTACAATGGTACGAAGAACAGCCGGGATAGGTACGGAGAGCCTCGTATATTGCTTTCTTATAAGTCAGTTTAGAAGCTACTAGGTCAGTTTTATTACGAATTTCAGTTTTCAGTTTGATTTTAATGCCCTTGTTTGTTTTCTATACTAATATTATAAAGAAGAAAGATTTGATTGTTTGTTTGTTTGTTTGCAACTACGAAACTACTAAACCGATTTGAAAAATTCTTTCACTGTTGGGAAGCTATACTATCCCCGGGTAACATAGGCTATATTATATATATTTTTTTAAATAAGGATCCTTACTAAGACTCCAATAATGTAACCCAAGGTGTAAAAAAAATGAGATTTACAATTTGAATTTTGCGTGTTGACAGTTCTAAGACAGGACAACGTCTGTCAGGTCAGCTAGTCTTTAATAATTACGAGTACATGTTTCGGGATGTGTTTGATGTGTTTGTTTCAGGATTCCACCTTATCTTTTTAGTTTTTCACTGTCCCAGTTTATGTGATGTTAGCTCTTCTAATCAGCCTGTGCAAGGTGTTTTATGCTTGATTGTTATTACTTACATTCTAATAGGGCCTTCAGGGTTTGGATCATGTTTTTCCACCAGTTCTCAGAAGCACCCTGTTTCTGGTTTTTTCCTTTTTTATATGATGAAATGGGCTCACTTTTGACCACAACTCACCTGGTGAGTGACTGATCATGTTTAAATCGATAATTGGGATTTACAATACTAAAATAAGTATTCTTTCCAACCTATATTTCAGGATCAGCTTGTCCTTATCGCGTGTACATAAGTTGCATTTACAAACAGGTCTTTTTAATTATTCGTGATCTTACTGAACAATAGCTCACGGACTATAACGTTCCATTACTCGCACGCAGTCGTCGAAAGGCGAACAAAGAGCCACTCCTTTCAATACAGATAAAATCTACACAAAGGATATACGAGTATAATCCTGTAATGCCTTTCATTGCTTTATTATATTCCGATTGTAATTTCTATCGATTTTATTATCAGCCACAAGATTAGAAGAAGGTTTTGAATGATATTTGCGAAAATGAAAGTCTATAATTACCAGAAAGTTTTTCGTGAAAATTAAACGTTTTTACCTTTTGGGTACGAAACCCTAAAAATTACAGAACTGTGAACCTGCTTGAAGTAGATTGAAAAGTAAATACCATCTAATAGTATAATTTACGAAAACAAAAATATAGGGAAGTAATTAAAAAATAATACTGATTTTACTCTTTACGATATCGTTAAGAGTGCCATGTTGAAATGCAGTGTTGTATTTCTTACAGAACTTCCTTAACAATTTGTACGCGACTTCCTGCTTCAACAGAGTTTAGCACAGCCTACGCGAGTCAAAACAATAGCAGCATTTAGCCGACTAAAATGTGAAACGGCTGTGCACTCGTCATCGAAAACCATTCCGAACAGAATGCATGCACGATTGCATACGCAAAAGTTTAGTCATTTTTAGAGCACCGTAGGTATTCACTTTCTTTTATGCAAGGCACAGAGTGGATGAAAGCGAGACGTCGGGACGCCTTGTCGCTTACTCCCCCTTCTTGTTAAATGCGGAAACTATGGCTATAGTAACCCTAGGCTATTGTAAGATTGACTGGGGCTTTGTTTGGGCTATAGGGACGGATGTGTGGGTGTACTCGTATGATGAGTGCGCAATGTAGGGAGCTTTTTTGTTTACTCTTTTAGGGCTAAAATCGAGGGGAGAAAACCGCCTAACGACGGCTAGGACTTTCAAGGTGAAATTAAGGTGAAAGGGTAGACATTATAAACAAGTAATACAATTAAACATGAGCCTTAAAAATAAAGGGTTCTAATATTTTGTATGGCAATTCTGATAAGTCGCAATTAATTAAAGTCAACACACATATTTACTTCAGTGAAAAAATCAATAGTTTCAATAATAAGTGTTTTCAAGTCGCGGGGAAATCGGTTTCTTCTAGACAAGCATACCATCGTAGACCGCATCATCGCTTGACATCAAGCAAGGTGGCAGTGAACACAAGCTTATTAACAAATAAAAAAATGCACCTTGAATTCCTTTCCTAAATTGATTGGCAATAAAGATAATTTTTAGAAAAAAAAAGAACCGACTTCATGATTATACCTTCATTTACAAACTAAAACTAAAAAGTAGAAAATAATATTAAAATAACTTCTAAGCAATGAGCATTAAAGGACAATCAACGAAATTATTAATACATATATTACCTACTTATATACATATTTACAATTTATAATCAGTTATTTTTGGAGTCGGTGCCAGCTAAGGGTTAATCCTGCCTTTGTAGGAAAATACTTTTCTACAGTCTATTTGGATATTATGTTTTCTGCAATGTACTGCCTTGAAGTTTAATTTTTGGCACCTGTAGTCTTACAGCTGATGTGTGGAATTCACGTTGACGGTTGTGTCTAAATGCATATAAATTTTGATCGCTTCTTTTCAATTATTAGCCTTCGTTCGATTTCTTTTATATTTATCTCTATTTCACATTCATATCATAAATATTAATAGATTAATCAAGTAGGTATCTATTAAGGTTATTTTTGCTTTGGCTGGCACCGACTCCAAAAATAACTGATTATAAATTGTAAATATGTATATAAGTAGGTAATATATGTATTAATAATTTCGTTGATTGTCCTTTAATGCTCATTGCTTAGAAGTTATTTTAATATTATTTTCTACTTTTTAGTTTTAGTTTGTAAATAAAGGTATAATCATGAAGTCGGTTCTTTTTTTTTCTAAAAATTATCTTTATTTTTAAATTTTTAGTGGGATTTATTCCGCAGAGATAAAAAAGTGCGTTTCGGGCTCGCGCACTGAGCGCGCTCGCGTACGTTCCGTACCACCACAAAATACAAAAAGTGCAAAAAGACATCATGTCCAGCCCGTCACCAAGGATGGTATATATACCCTAATAACTTCCTTGCCCCGTCACCCATCCAAGTACCGACCTCGCTCTACGTTGGTTAACATGGTATTGAACAGACATTTGTCACTGACCCACACTTTGCCATTATTTATTACCTACTGTTATACTTTAGAGTGTGTACTATAATCATGCCAAGTTTGACGCTTGTACCTACATATTGCCGTTTTTACATTAGACCAATTACAAAAATACGTAAAAAATACGTTTGTTGTAGGGCCACTTTTAGTTTTTACTTTTTGATTTTATTATTATTTGTTAAGTTAATACGCTGTAATTTACAAGTTCTGTAAAAAATCTGGCTATCTATTACGGTCCAAAAGACAGCCGTTAAAAGGTAGGACAGACATCACATGCAGATAGCGTAGGCTCAGTTAACCCGTAGGTCCCGTTTTTACCCTTTGGATACGGAACCCTAAAAAGGAATAATAAACCCTAATAAGGGTCCAAAATTCCATAGAAGCCTCTTGTAAAGCCTCCACCCACTTTACTGGTGCATGAGTTTGACTTGACCGTGCATGATTAGCTCTGCTTGACTGGCTTGTTTGACGCTATTGAACACTATATAAAATATTTAATACTAAATACACGACACTATTTAATATTACGACTCAAATACTCTGTATCCATGGTCATGAAAATTTTTACGAAAAAGAAACAGGGCATGGTTGCCATGGAGACACTTCTTTGTTTTTTGAAGTCTGTTCCTCTATGTCTGTCAGTAGTAGATCTGTGATGTTTGCTGTTTAGTTGACAGCGTCGCTAGTGGAGAACAAAGTTTGAAATTCACCAAGAAATAACTGTAACTGTGTTCCTATGTTGCCCACCTTAACAGCTAAGTTGGTGGCACTGTCCAATGTTTACAATGTACATTGAATTTGTAAATATTTTTGTAGATTTTTCAAAAAGCACTGAATCAATGTCGATAAAAAAATTATGGGACCACCTATGAGCTATGACCTACCAACCAAAAAAAGAATCATCAAAAACAATTCTAAATTGGCGGAGTAATCGCGTAACAAACATACAAAAAAAAAAAAAACACAGTCGAATTGATAACCGCCTCTTTTTGGAAGTCGGTTAAAAATAGAAAGTATATGGGCATAATCCCCGCAGTGAAGGATTTATCATCGCTTAGAAGCATTTTCACAATACATAACGAAATCCGATATTGTAAAAGCAAAGCTCGATGCGAGAGCTTTATAAAAATCCATTGGAAAATATGTCTGTAAATTGAAAATAATTCCGGGCGGTAAATAATGATGTACGGGGGCGCGGCTGAAGAAATCGAAATGAACTTTTACCCAAGTAAATTTTAATGTAAAGATTCCTTTGCCTATTAAAAGTGAAGGATACAAGATACTCCAAATTTTTCTTTTGCTTGGCATAATCAAATAAAACTTGATTTTATGTTTCGAGTCAAATTATAAGCCGAGGGGAGGGCGAAATAAAAAGTGAATAATGAATGCGGAGGCCGAATCCGGGTTCTCGCGACCGTAGCAATTATTTTGTTTCGAGTACCATCAACATGGTTCGTTCTTTCAAATTTTCATACATTAAGCAAATGTCGAGAATACGTAATAAAGGCCTAAATGTTGTAAGCCGACGCGGGGTTGCCATTGTAACACAAGGGGAGTGGACAATCGCTGGTGCTTTTAACGTGAACTTGAACTTCCTGGTTTATTCATTTTTCTACGCACATTTCTGTTGAATAGTATAAATGTTAAGTACAAAATAGGCGCATGCTTTCAAAAAGATTTTAATGTTTAACGTTTATCTAGAGATCTTAATTACATTACCTAAATATAGTCTAAGGGTGTATTTTTCAATAACTCAAAATTAAACACATAGGTCCTGCAATAACAGCTGGTGTCATTTACACAAGCAAAATTCAAACATAACACCTTGTAATAAGGTGGATATCATACAGAGCGCAAGCGGTCAAGATAGCGCCCTATATATAAATATCCAACATATCAACAATAAATAGTTAACAATTTGTAGCATACTCGACTGGAGACATCCCATAAGGCCGCTTTTGAATGAAACAGTCAAATAAGGATCACTTTTACCGAACAACTCTTTGACGTCACAACAACCCGCTGTCGTACAAAAAATGTACGGCATGCCATTTAGTTGGGAGTAAATAAACACAGACCATAGACCCAAGTGTAGTGTATGACTGAGACAGCCTTCTGAGACTGCTTACAAAACATGAAATCTCTATGAATGATTGCAGTCTGACTGAATTCAATACTTACCCGCCACGCGTACTTTTTGGCTCTAAAACCAAACCTTTCAAGGGGGAAATGAGTTGTATTACAAACAACAGACAGTGTAATTCAGCTCGATAGTTTTAACCAGGATTGAGCGTTTTCGTCTACACATCGCTCGATAGTGTTGACGAACAAAATAAGCTCCCCTCCGGCGGGAGTGCGGTGTCAAGAGGCTATAGGATTAAACTTAAACTGGGTTTGCCCGCAGTTTAATTATACAAAAGGTATACGTACAACTCACGTAATTGTGCCTCCACTGACAATGTCAGAAATTAGTTTAATTATATGTTTAGATCGTAAATAGAATATAAGAGTGGATGTGATGTGACATCAAAACACACGCTGAAAAATCCTTACCGCATGGAATTTACACAAGCAAGTAGTGAATAAATGTTAGAAGTAAAACCTTCACGTTTTTGGTTCTATGTTGGTTTCGTCAAATCAAACTTTAGTTTACTCCTAAATTCCAATTTAATAATCCTAATTTTCCTAATCTTGATTTTTATTAATATTTGTTTCTGTGTGTCATCAAGACGAGAGTGAATCAGTTTCTTCTAGGCAAGCGTGCTCCATCGTAAACTTTTTTTTTTTTTTTTGATGGTTAATCATCTTCATAAAACTTAATTATCTATCCATCTTAGCGTAGTTAAACTATGATAAGTCACTGACATTATCAACATCATCTTCAACACAATTATCTCACCTAAGTCCACGGTTCGACATAAGCTTTTTCCAAAGCATAATTCAAAATAAAGATATATAACAAAAATTATTAAAAGTCAACATAATAGAAATGGTAGGCAAATCCAGTATCATGTACCTATATATTATATATATATATGAAATAAAACTTATTTGTACAC
This sequence comes from Agriopis aurantiaria, assembly GCA_914767915.1. Classification (NCBI taxonomy): domain Eukaryota; kingdom Metazoa; phylum Arthropoda; class Insecta; order Lepidoptera; family Geometridae; genus Agriopis; species Agriopis aurantiaria. The sequence goes on along the minus strand of OU611986.1, from coordinate 13,051,577 downwards.
CAGATTTGTGCGTTGTATGGAAAAGTTTTGCACTTTTACGGCGAGACTAGACCAAAGTCAATAAATTTTAAGCGTTTTCAAACGAGCTTGCTGAAAATAGAAAACGTTAATATATTTCGAGATAATGCGATCATAATATCTCTTTTGAAATTTAATATAATGGATATGAGATAAAACGAGTATTTTATTAGAGTTTTATAAATATTTTCAAGCTCAAACTGGGAAATACATTTTTTACAAACAATAATTAAACTTCCCATATGAAATGTACTATATTTTGACCTAAAACTGTAATCTCATTACAAAGATGTAAAATAAAAACGATACGAATGAATGGAACATGACTTTGAAAAAATCTTTTTAGCGCGTCTAATTACCAAAAGTCATAATAGAAAAGAATCGTCATTGCTAATTGCCTAGCCTATGAGTCTGATGTGATGAATCTCTAACGGATGAATAGACGGGTCGCAGGCACCCCAGCCAGCCCCCTACGCGACAGATTTCACCCTCTCTCCCCTTCGATGGGTGTGTTTGACGCATGATTTATTCGCCGTGCCAGTGGAGTCCACAACTCCGAGTGCAACAAACAAAACCATTCTGCCAGTTGATTAAGGAGCAACCATATTTTAAGACAACAATAGAGACAAAAGAATGAAACTGTTGCGCACCGGCTCTGATATCAACCAAAACAGTTCACCACTCTACGTTTGATTAAGAGCACACTGAAGTAAGACGAACGTACGAAGTTTTATGAGTTGTAAGTCATAAAACTAGTTAAATGCTCGTGTAGCGATCGTGTCGCAGAATTTCCGATACCAGCCAACTGCATGACTGTCCGCAACATGGTGCGCTCCCGTATAGTAAGAATGGCGATGAGCATCTTGAGTGTAGGATATTTAAAGACTTCAGTTCGTCTTAATGACTAAGGTGACTGGTGCCAAATTGAAGCTTAACTTTGCAAGTTAATTGTAGTAGGGTTCGACGGGTGTCGGGGAGACGCGCGTTGCGCAGGCGCATCGGGGGAGCCTCTCGAGCACGCGCTGCCACTCGAGCGCGCTGAAGCATCCACTCGGCGCCCGCCACGTCGAATTGAAAAGATACCTAGTACCGAGCCGACACCACACTGAATATTCGCTCGACGTATCAAAACCATAAAATGTAAATCTATGCACTGCGGTCGTCTAAAGTACTCGGCGAACCTCGCGCGTGCAGCGTTTCATCAAATGCAACATGAGCTGAATTATCATTATGCATCTTTTTGTTTTAAATTATTTTGACTAATCTCCACGATATTAAAGACCACGAATTAAGACGACAATGTAAAGTAAAGTAATATAACCAACATTACAAGTGTATTCATAGAAGCTTAATTATAAAACGGATAAGACACTCATATACGAGTTACATTCGCTTTTGTCTACCCTAGAGGTTTACATCTGAATTGGTGAAACACACAAAATTAAATTACAACATCCATCTAGCGGCCCTAATAGAACCCCGGACACGTTAATAGAAAACGCAAACGAGTGCGGTGCGACATGAGATGGAAACGCGAGGTCGTAGGACGCGTCCCGTCGTTCGCTCTACGTGCGCCACACAAACTTGCGCACACCACGACACGAATGCTCCAATTTATAATACGGACAAGCCACACTGAAATGGATTTACAGCTGCAAACCTGCTTGTCTTTGATGAGGGTCTATTTCGAGATGCGCGCCGAGCGCACCGACATTCCAATATTTCGAGTCAATATATTATTATTACGTTCGAATCCGGATCGATGCCGTGTTATAAAATTTATTACGCACTCGTCTCTTCGACGTTTCTTATTTGTAAACAGGCGCTTGAGCAACTCCTCGTGGGGCCCTCGATAATGTTTGATGTCTCGTTAAAAATAAGACTACCCGTCCATCGACAGGCATAAATCCGTGACTAATTTGTCGAGAGACAGGTCGAAATTCTCAAAATAATTTCAGCTGACGTCCGATGTTAACTTATGATTAAAATTTTAATGAGATTAACTAAGAGAAAAAGCGTCGAGACGTCTCTCAAAATTTAATGCACCTGCGTTTTATTTTTTAGCGGCGTTCGGAGTGACGTTCAATTTAGATCCGAAAGGATAAAATGGGGCACGGGGCTCTTTAGAATTCTACTCTAATTTCACGTTGTTTAGGTACGGGTCGTAAAGCCAGTAAGCTAAATGGTTCGGTTCTAACGGTTTGTCGCAGATTTAGGTGGCATGTTTAAGTTTCGTGTAATCCACTGTTGGTAAAGTAAAGTCCGCAGTGTCTTTTAGGCACGACTACTCAGTATGCAAGCGTTTTCCTGCACATCCGTTGTACGCGACCGCGGAAGGACTTCCGTACACAAAATACTATGTTTCAGTTCTTTTAGAATTCCTCGTCGCAGTTGACTCTTCGTGCGGACATGTTGCGACAACAAACAGAAAATATATACTAACATACTTAGGATTTTTCCTTGAATTATCTAGCAGAAAGCTTTACTTTTAAATAGTTCTTTGTAGTGAAGAAAGACAATGTTTATTGCTCGGTCTGTGATTACAGTTTTGCCATAAACTTGATTGTAAAACAAAATACTAAGAACTGAGTATTTTCTTTTAAGCAAAAAGCTTCAATAGTGGCTTTATGAAAGGATAGCGTAGTTCGAGATATTTACCGCACTAATCTCCATTTTAAGAACGGTCGTACGATCCTTGAGCCTTGGATTAGGGAACTTGCGTGACACTAATTAAGTTGGAATCATGAGAGCCTATATCAAGCGGAACAGTGGGAGTTATAAATGAAAGGGTATTACTTTCTTGCTAATATAAAGACCGCTTAGAAACAAATCTGGAAATTTAATATGCCTATAGTGCAAAATGACTCACTCAAAACTCGTATAGTGCATTTGGAATGAAATAGACTGAGCATGAACATTAAATACATCAAACAAATCTAGATTTATGTTCACCAAATAAATTGATTCGCTTCTAATAAAGTTAGTTCGAGGAAACGTAAGTTTGATACAAAATCCTACTTAGCAATAACTTTCGGCAAAGTAGACAGTCGCCCTGATGGCCCTCTATATTGACGAGCAAAGATGAGTTTATTGAAACTTTTCTACTTATTAACTTGCGTATTATAGGATTATTTGGTCCATTAGCGATGACAAATTAGTGGTGGCAAATGGAAGCAAAGATTGTGGATAGTTGCGAGTACTCGAGCGTGGTATCTGCCGGGATCCGATGTAAGCTGTTGTGGCGTCTAATCCCCGCTCGGTCTAACAGTCGGCCGGGCTAGGCCCACGACGTAAATTTGTGTAATTTCGTATCTAGGCCAAGTGCCAAGGGATCTGCTCTACGGCAATACTGATTGATATGACGCTATATAGAGAATCGTCTTGCCCCTCGCGTTGTCCCTGTCATTTCACCAGACAGCGTGATGCATTTGTAATGGGATCGACCAGCGTAGGTACTATACTTACTTAGCGCTTAAAGAGCATAAGTACTATGCTAGTCGTCTAGAAAATTATATTAGTTGCACTTCTATAGACGTCAGTGATGTCAAGTACTTATCTACTTATATTGGTAACTAGCGGCCCGCCCCGGCTTTGCACGGGTATAGATATATAGCCTATGTCACCCGGGGATAGTGTAGCGTCCCAACAGTGAAAGAATTTTCCAAATCATTTCAGTAGTTTCGGAGCCTATTTAATGCAAACAAACAAACAAATTTTTCCTCTTTATAATATTAGTATAGATCAACTGATGGCTATGTACTCATGTATTTACTTGTCTATTTATGCAATAAAAATAAATTAAAGCATTTTCACATGATTTAAAAGAAACTATTATGTGCCATTATTTTCGCACAGAGAAGAGAAAGTCTGTTTCGAGACAGTGCAAAATGTCAAATGTTTCAAATGAAAAGTGGCTGTAAAGCTAGTTTCGCTACGTCACTTCGGCATGCTTGCGGTATTTTTGATGCGTCTGGATGCAAATTCGAAACTTCGGGCTTTAAAGTGATCCATCTCTTTCCTCTTTGGTAATGTAATAATTCACATCTCATGTTGTATACAGTGCGATAGTTTCTGGAACCTTCTGCTAGCGCTGTGCACCGCCACTACTAAAAGTAACTGAATTTGAAATACGCAAAATCCTGCGGTTGCCTTCAGCGCTCGCTCTTCAATTTATGCCATTAGTAGCCTTCCGCCCTCCGTGAAATATATTATTCGTTTATTATGTAAGTACGTACACGAAAATAAATTCGAATTCTAAAGTTGGAAGTGAATTTGTCGGAGCCCTAATTGGTACTTAAAATATTACTGTTTCCATCACCCTGAAAAGCCGTTGTAAACTTCGTATTTTGTAGCGAAAATATTTTACCGTTAAGTGAAAATAGAACTCTTTACAACAATTAGACTTGGATTTTCATATAAAATAAGAGTAATCTGGTATTGCGACGGTCCCTTGTTGGGGCGCGGCAACAAAACAAACGTTCAGCGGAATGATGGCCAGACCTCCGTCAGTTTTGTAAATTACAATAAACCTTAGAGTGGATCGTGGGCAGAATGCGAGATGGCTTCTCGCACCGACGACAATAGGCTTAAAGCTCAACCGCGCCGCACTGAAACTGCACGATGCGAGCTCCTAGCCTATTAACGCAACCATTCCCTTGATATACAGATATTATTGGTTTCCCTCTACGACTCCATTATACACTAACGACCGATCGATCTGTATGAAACTCATTGTATAATGTTTTATGTAACATGAGCGAATAAAGAAACGATTGACTAAATAACAATAGCATGTATTATCGTAAAGCACAAAACATCGCCACGATTGTTACGGAATGGATCCACAATATTGGTCGGAGCGCCGTTGGAGAGGGACGACCTCGTTATTATTTGATAGGTCCCATGATGAAAATCCTCGCGACACGCAAGTTTCTTGGCGTTCACTCCTCAGAATAAAAACGACATTGTATGGCATTCTGTTTGCTAAGGCGAGCCCTAAACATGAATATGAATAGAAAACCTGGAACCCGGCGAAATGAGACAATCTCCCGACAAGCGATGAAGGATTGTCCTTCATCACGCACAAATTTCACCGACAAAGCTCGGAGGGCACCACCTCGTCGAAAGGCGGACCCGGCCTGCACACGAAGTTTCTCGAGCTCTTGGGAGTGATCGTAATCATAAGTACGTCGATAAAAATTGAATTTCTACCTTTTACCCGTAAACGACGCGAGGACACGCCGAAGATTTACCTATAACGCTATCCTATTTACAGACTGCGAAATTCTATTTGCTTAAAGGTCGAACGGAGGCAATATCGTGGACGTCGCGACGCTGCGGGCGGGATGCAATAAGCGGAGCGGCCAGCGGTGGAGCCGTCGCCAATTTAAAGAAAGCCCACTGAACCGAAAGACAAGCGCATTGGCGGCTCACGAACACAGCACCCGCACCCAACCGCTCTCTAAGGCTCCTCATATAATTTTCAATCCAGCGAGCTTTAAAATCGATTGCTCTTTGTAAGTGCAAAACGAAACAAGGGCCTGCCGTCTACCGTACGCGTTCGCTAAATTACCTAACCCGTCGTTTTAATCCAACAATTTTCACGTGAAAGTTAAATTGAAAGCTGCATTAGTTTTAAAAAATAGACAGTAAAACTCACCGACTTTCGCGTTATTGGCCATTCAGATGGTCGGTTTTTAATTCCAGCGCCAGGCTAACGAGTAAGTTGTAAACGCACAAAAACCAGCGTATTTTTTCTGGTCATCGGACCAACTTTTGTAATTGCAAAGCTGGCAAACAAGTCATGCCGTTTTGGAAAATTAAAAGAGGATTTATAACGCGGTACTGCGATGACTGTGAATTCTGTAGGTACTCTCGATGATTTACTTTTAATTTCGAAAGCTAACCATTTTCATAGTTTAAATCACATCCTCTATTTTGAACTTTACTCGTAAAACAGCGTACAAATTAACTGGATAGTTTTGCAATTTATTTTGATTACCAGGCCACTTAGTTTCGTCCGGACTCAGCTTTCATACGCACCCATTGAAAGTAAGCTACGTCCCCATAAATTAAACCACAACGTTTATCTATTAGGGTTGATAGTTGTATTCAGGCAGTCGGGTCGGGCAGTTCCATTTGTCCCTATAAAGCTTTCGTGCAAACTCCCAAATTGTATGAACAAGTGCGTAACGTAAGCTTATCTGTCTCGTTAATACCTGTTTAATGAAAGGGTTTGATCGTAAATCTACATGGCTAAACTTAATACAGAGGTACTATTGGGCCCACTCTCGCCTCGGTCTGTAATTAATGTGCTAGCATCATAGAGAAAGTTTTACAACTACGTACCAGTATTGAAACTACATAAGTATGAAACTTTGAATCGCGGTAAGAGAGGTGTTTGCGTTCCACTTTAATTTGAGTTAAAATAAGTTTAGCGATTACACGCAGGTATGTAATTATAGAAATACTTCAATACTCACTTTGTGTACTGTATACCTAAGGTATTTTATGAGGATTTAACCTAGATAGTTTAGTAAAGTACCTAAGTACTTGTACAAACATTTCTAGGTTGAAATACTGAATAAGGAATTTAAATAAGGCATTCTTAGCTATAAATGTACGTCATTGTTGAAAGTTGTTATATGTTTGTATTGATTAACAAACACATGGATGTCAACAAAATTTACGAATTATGTGTCCTGAGTTTATATAGGACTTACTAGATGCGCCTCACGGTTTAACCCGTGCGGATTACTCCATCATCAGCTATCTGCCAGTGAAAGTCCCGTCCAAATAGGTCCTGCCATTTTGGAGTCCATAGAGAACATACTTAAATCACCTTTTGTACAAACCTATATAGATTAAATACTTTATGAAATACCGGCAAACTAATTTAAATCAAATGTCTCTTTAGGACCCAGGTATGTCCTAAAACTGCGACTAGAACCACCGGAGGATGTGCAACAGCGTTCTATTAGTACACGGTGAACGTACTGTGATACCCAAGACGCCTGCCAAGCGTGGGGATTATGGCAACACCCCTCCGTAAGAAGGAGGCCTTTGTTCAGCAGTGGACGTTTACTAGCTAATGATGTGTGTCGCTTTAGAACAATGTCTAATTTAGCTTGTAACAAATTTAAACTAAATAAATGTACAGAGTTTTGTAGGTTTTAGTCTACTTTTGGGTCGAATATTTTGAGCGCCAACCAAATATCCATAGTTTTAAATATCTATGTATTTATTGGTCTTATGAAGCCCATAATAATTATTATAGTGGTCTCACACTAGGGGCTACATAAACAATCTCATAGACGCACACCCAGCTATGGAGAGGGCTATGCTCGGGGTTTCTCTACGAGATCGAATCAGAAATGAGGAGATCCGTAGACGAACGAAGCCTACCGACATAGCCCACCGGATTAGCAAGTTGAAGTGGCAGTGGGCAGGGCACATGGCACGCAGAACAGATGGCCGATGGGGCTGAAAGGTTCTTGAATGGAGATCACGGACCGGAAAGCGCAGCGTAGGTCGTCCACCCACGAGATGGACAGACGACCTAAAAGAGACCTCAGGGAAACGCTGGATGCAGGCCGCTTCCAACCGACTCTTTTGGAGATTGATGAGGAAAACCTATGTCCAGCAGTGGACTTCCACGGCTGAAATGATGATGTATTTAGTATGTATGCATATTGTATGAACATAATACTACAAAATATTGTTATAAACCTCATAAATATACTATGAATAGAGCCGCCTCAATAAACGGTTATTGATTTTCCGCACCTACCGTAACCTTTCCCTAAATCCAGTTATAATCTTAATAAATTTTCGGATTTCAGTTGAAAAGGTGATGGTATTGAGGCTTAGCCACTACAGCGGGGGAAAGTTATGAATTAATAACTACTTTCAACCCTTGCCTCCCAAGGGAAGTAGTGGCCAAGCCATAATAATAAGCTTCAGTACAAACTACAAGTAATTATAACAAGAACAAGCTATTACTCTGTCAAACAGCTTAGGGCTCCGTAGAATGTTGTTCTACATCGAGTTGTGGTCAATTAGAAACCAAATATGAACTCAGGTGTGCTGTTAAGGCTGTTAATAAACGTCTGTTTATAATCGTTTACTGTTTAAATTACAACTAATTTAAAAATTCTGCAACCGGCAGGATTCAAAACTGCACAATGATTTGAGTTAGCACCCGATTGCTCTTATGTTATTTTATTTTATCTTAGTCACTGAGATGCAGTGAGTTCAGTTTGAATATTAATTAATATATACGGAACCTTTTTTTTAAATAATGTATATACCACCAGATCAGCAGCCGTTGTCATCACGTGCGCGCCACGCGGCGGCCCTTAGTGCAAAGCGAGTTGCAGCCGCGCGCGCGCATTTATCTTGAAAAAGACCGCCTAATGCGGTTGAAACTATAGTCGGAGTAACCGGCTTAATAGGAGTAATTCCCGAGTAATATAAAGAAAATGATATATCTCTTCACAGCGATATGATTATGTAAAGAACTTGAAAAAGTTTGGTTACCGTATCGCACTTGGCCGCAACCTTTCCGCAGCCAGGTGGGAACTTGCTGCCGACGCATAATTATAATTATACAAAAAAAAAAAAAAATACTACACGAACGTAGTAATCTTGCAGCCAGATTCCGTACTATTACATAAAAAATACTCTAGTCCTTTTTAGGGTTCCATACCCTAAGGGTAAAAACGGGACCCTATTACTAAGCCAACGATGTCTGTCTGTCTCTCTGTCCGTCCATCCACCTGTCTGTCCTACATATTAACGGCTGTATCTTTCGAACCGTAATAGAAAGCTAGTTGAAATTTTCACAAAATGTAATGTACGGCGGATTGTCTAAAAAATTATAAAAAAGTAAAAACTAAAGGAGGTTGCCCATACAACAAACGTATTTTTTACATATTTTTGTATTAGCTCTAATGTAAAAACGGTAATACTGTAAGTATTACATAAAACTTAACATGGTTATAGTACACACTTTAAAATATAACAAAAAATAATAGAAAATTGCCAAGTGCGAGTCGGCGATAAGTTTCTGTTCATTACCAAGTTATAACTTGTAATTTCGTTGTTGAATATTGTGGTGGTACGGAACCCTCAGTGCGCGAGCCCGACTCGCACTTGGCTGGTTTTTTCGTTGTAATAAGACCTCACCTTTAAGCTCACGAATTCCATAACCGCTCAAAAGCATCACACGGAATTGGTCGCATAGACTGCCAAAACACCTTGAAATTGTTTTTTTCTTTTTCTCGAGGCAACGACCATCGATGTTATTTCTCTTTTGATCTCTTATTTGTAAACATCGGTACACAATAAACATAAATCACAACTTTATTCCGCGTGTTCGTTCTCATGAAAACATGGAAGTCGAATCTTTTAATTTTTTGTTTGTTATATATAACTTTTTATATACCATTTTCAATATAATTATATTATTAATTGACTTGTAAATTTAAATTTACTAATAAATGACTTTGACTTTGACTTTCTTACAAACTGTGCGACTAGGGCCACCGCCGACTGGAGAGAAGAGAAGGCGTTCGTTGAGGCTAAATATTTAATGGACCAACCAATGAAATGGATTAACAACGAAACGAAGATGTTGTCTTTTTGCACTATTTTTTTTTGTACTTTAGTCGCTAACAAGTTATGTGGTGGTACGGAATTCTCAGTGCGCGAGCCTGACTCGCACTTGGTCAGTTTTATCAACTCCTGTAATACGAATAATTTCATTCAAGCGCTTATTAATTTGGAAGTCAGCTTTTTGTTTTAATAATGATTTAAAAGAAAATAGGTATATCGTTTACTACAGATAAGAACAGGTCAGGCTGCGGAAATTCCAGCAGGAAGTTTGAACCTACGGTAATTGAGAAAGAGTTCACTGTTCCATAGCCGGCTTGTACGACGCGATGGTGCCTCGTCACTTTTGCGTCAAGTCGACGTTTTTACGAAAATAAATGTTTTATTTTTAATGTCTTTGGTTAACAAGTTTGTAAGTTTGATTGAATTCGTGCACGTCAGTAAAAGCGCGACAGATATTCCATAAACTTTTGGTTTTAATAAACCATGACTTACAAAAATATACCGATTTTTTTTTACATGCTTGCACTGTTTGTCTATACTAATATTATAAAGAGGAAAGATTTGATTGTTTGTTTGTTTGTTTGCATTGAATAGGCTCCGAAACTACTGAACTGATTTGAAAAATTCTTTCACTGTTGGCAAGCTACACTATCCCCAGTTGACATAGGCTATATATCTATACCCGTGCGAAGCCGAGGCGGCCTACTAGTTAGTTTATATTAGCGAAATACCCATTGACTAACTGACTGACTCATAACAAAATTACGAAACTTACTTGACTTATGATGCTGAAATTTGGCAAGTAGGTTTTAATGTAGATATCCCCGGGTAACATAGGCTAGGTATATAATATAAAAAAAATAATAGGGATCCTTACTAAAACAACTCCAATAATATAATGTAACCCAAGGTGTAAAAATAAGATTTACAATTTTAACTTTGCGTGTTTGACAGTTCTAAGACAGGACAACGTCTTTCAGGTCAGCTAGTATGTAATAAGTTTATATCAAACTTCCATTTTAAATCTTCTGATTGATTTTTTGTCCACATCCAAGTTTCTTATAGAGGTCACAATTATTTTACAGGTTCATGTGGTCCCAATGACAAATAGAGGTTTTTAAAAGCCACCTGATGGTAAGTGGATGATTTAAATTGATTATTATTATTAGTTCTAAAATTTACTAATGTCTACTATATACTATAAAAACACAGTAAAAACACAAAAAAAATATTATGTGACCGGCGAGGGTATTTATAGCAAAAAAAGCGGTATGAGCGCAAAAATTATTTATACCCGTATATTTGTGTTAAATTTTACGATATAATCTTATTCACAGTACCGTGCATGAGACGGTAAATTTGGCTTAGGTTGTTTGGTTCTTACGTCAATTGGACCCACTCGAACCAATCCCGCGGGATCAGTTGACATGATACATATTTGTAATAATCTACTGGACCCGTTGTTTTTTATCTCCTATAACCAATAACCGTTTACGTCAGTGGCCTTCAGATAGTGTAAAAACTCCGACATCAGGGCTAGCTAGTGGGCCTGTACGAAGTTATTTATAGGATTTATTTAACAAAGATATACGAAACACCTAAATTGACAGTGAAGAAGCTGACAGCCTATAGACAATCTAGCGGGTTATATAGGGGTGCGTAAGCATTTAGCGCTATCTATCATCTCCGATAGTCGATCATTAGCCATGTTTACTCACGGCTGGTGACAAGGGACACCATATTGCTGTTAAGCTTGACTAAAGTTTCTAAGTAGGTACGTATAGATGAGGAACTTGGAGTTTGATTATCTGTAGCCGGGTATCGGGTTAGGGTCGTCCTACAATTGTCGAATCTACTTGTTTCATCTGTTAAATTAGCTTTGGAAGACACTGATGCTGGGTTTTGAGTCATTAAAGCGCTCGCTGGCCAGAGTTCTCTTTTTCGCACATTTCTAAAGTTATAATAAGCCAAAAAGTTGGAATAAAGAAATAAACCGGCCAAGTGCGAGTCAGGCTCTCGCACTGAGGGTTACGAACCGACAAAATACAATAATTTTATTATCAATTTAAAAAGTCGACATCAAAATTTGTAAAATATGGCATTTCAAGACGTTAAGAGAAATGATAAGGTCATCCAATGGTAAGGTCAATCGAATTACCAGTTATAACTTGGTAATGAACAGAAACATGTCACTTACTCACACTTGGCCATTATAATATACATTATTTGTTGTTATACTTAGAGTGTATACTATAAACATGTCAAGTTTGACGCTTATACCGTATTTATATACTGTATACCGTATACCTTATAGTGTATTACTGTTTTTAAATTAGAGCAATTATAAAAATACGTAAAAAATATGTTTATCGTATGGGGAATCCCCTTTCGTTTTTTTATTATTATTTATTATTTAATACATTACAAATTCCACCGTAACATTACAAATTCCGTGAAAATTTCAATTGGCTGTCTGAAACTGGCTGGCTGGTGGTTCGAAAGATACCGATTAGATTAGATTAGATATTTAATTTCCTATAAAATATAAACACCTAAAGTCTAAACTGCTTAATACAATTTACAATGTTATTCCAAATATAATGTCGCATCGGGTTTTTAATTCTCACGCACTAATATCTTTAAAAATGTTGGAAATGTGCGGAAGAATAACTAAATTAGTAGGTACATATTTAAGCCAGACCGAAAATCACAATGTTTAAAAGTTACTGCGTGGTTTATAGTACTTTAACACTGATTGCTCAATTAATTACATTCAGCTACAATATGGATGGCACAGCACTAACTGCTTACGTATTGGAGCCCACAAAACGTTGACAACGTAACCAGCCCCGGATCTACGATTTTCTCAAACTGGGGCAGAAACTTGTCTTGGCGTTGCTTGCCAGATACCACCAAGTATTAAGAATTGGTCATGCTAAGGAACCATGGTAATTTAATTAGTTATAGAGAATTAATTTGGCGTCCTCCTTAAATTGGCCATCCAGTTTGCCCCTTCTCAGATCTGAGGCTGTAGTAGTGGACTTACATGGCCTTACGTACGAATGGCCTATAAAAACAATAAATGCGTGCAATCAAAGCATGTAAAAGTTATTAATTATCATAAATATGTGTAGTTAAAATATTGTCAGTGAGCGATGACTAGAATTAAACAAAACACGCCACTAGTTACACAAAATCAATTTCAGTAATTTTAGAAATAAACTCCGAAGGACCGGCAAATTAAATCCATCATATAAAACAAATACCAAGTTAGTATGAAAATAAATGTGAACTTGTTTCGCAACTCCGGGAATTTCATTATAAAACTAATCAACCGTCAGTTATTTATCTTCGAAAATACCAAAAAATTACTAAGGACCGTCGTTATGCCTTCCCCACGAAAATATTAGCGTGGGCTCACTGTAAAATAACTAAAATATTGCTGATATTATTTAACGTAATTTTGATAAGTCATCACGATTATTAACAATATGAACTACTTACAAACTGTAATAAAAAGGTTTAACCGATTTCGTCGCGTGTAATTTGTAAATATATAAAAATAATAATTGCCATGTCAATTAAGTTTTTAAAAAATGTAGGTACCTATCTATCTGTGTTCTGCGGTTTTACCCGCCATCAATAGAGTTTTTATTTATAAAAATAGCCTTGTCCTAGTTATAAACTACTTCTATAACAAATTTTATAAAAAGAATAAAAATAATTTTTTGTAAGATTTGTTTGATTTTTTGTTTTTTGTTGTTTTTTTGTTAAGATTTACGGAGGTAAGTGGGCGAACACACAAACAACTGTATTAGTAATATTTGTGTGATTATTGGCACATCAAAAATGCACAACGTGCATCAAAATGCCTCCACCAATTAGGTATACAAATAAAAACTGTATACAGTAGGTTAATAAGCAGAGTCTTCTGGTCAAGTTTTATTTGAAACTAAAATTATTCTGCTAACTAAGATAACTTTTAAGTGTTCATATTTTGGTGTGTATTGATTATCTGAGAATGACTAAAATGTTTTTGATATTTTACTGTAACGCAATAGTTGTTCCTACCACATAGATAAACTACAGTTTGGCAGAAAAATAATAGAGGCGCCACTATCGCATATAATTACCACACGAAAACAGCCTAGAATGTACAGTTTTTGCAGGCAAAAGTCAACAACATCTTGTATGACAAATATTTCTGATTTTTTTATCTAGAGTTTACAGGTAATAGATTAAATTATGTTTCTAGTTTTTTTTTGCCAAACGGTACCTATTCGTTTGCATGTTATGTTTTAAACCTTAGAGGAAAGTCGAAATATTGGTTTGTTTTTGACATGATTTCATTTCATGTGATTTTTTTTTTGCTATTTTTCAATACAGGTAAATAGTAAAGTAACACCTTATTTTAGTGCAATGGCCTATTCTGCGTCACAGTGAATTTTAAAATTTACTTGCTACCTTCGGGTCCTCGCAGCACAGCGCTGAGCGTACCCCTATTGCCAAACATTGTTTATTCCTTGTCTTCCTGTCCATTGTCTTTGTTTGTTTTTGGTAATAAATATATTATTCTTACTACAAAGGCATTTAATTTAAAATAGTAACTAATAAGCCCGGCGATCCACTTAGTGGTCACTGCGGCCTAACCTAACTTCAACACCAGAAGCGCTGCCAGTGCGTTGCCTACTATTCAAGGTAAAGATTGTTATATTGAAATTGTCTTTTAAATTCCATTTTGTTTATACCGACAGATCGATTCGTACACTCTTTTTACTGTAATTTTTCCATCCTAATGCTGTGTGCCCATATTATACGAAATAAACGAGTTATATTATGGAAAATGGTTATATTATTAGATACATAGTTTTACCGCTCATGAGAGTGTCAAAATATCGAGCAAAATATTTCTAAGCAGATTTTTTTTTTTTTTGTTATGGGAAATAGCTCCATTGATTGTTATTTGCACAGAGTAAGCTATCATTTGAAAAAAATTGTGATAGCGCTAAGAAGCTGACTGGAAGCTTTTGTGCTTCTACTATTATTTTGTGTATTGGTGGTGTCACTATAATTTTTTGCATTTTGCTAAACATCTATCTAAAAACTAAAACGTACGCGTTTCAAACTTTTTTTCTATAGTTTGCTAGTATCTAATTCACCTATAAACTATTCAACACTTCTACGTCATCTATGTACCTTGTTATCAATACTATTGTAGAGCATGTTGATAATTCCATTTTGCACAAGTTTTAACTCTGAATCAAATTTTCAACACTGTTTTAAAATATCACATTTTCCCTCTAAAAGATTTTTTCGCGAACTTGAAAATTTATATTTCTGTGCACAACAGATTGTAAAATTTCCTTTGAGAGTTAAATTATGCACGTACGCATCGTCAACGGACAAAAAATAATTTATTTAAACCGTTATACAAAGTTTGGGATTTCATATTTCCTTGCCAAAAAAGTTTATAAAATACCACAATAAACATGTTTTTATCAACAAAATTTCAAAATAAACCTCCGCAGTTCTGTGATACTTTGTTTTCTGCGATGGAAAATACGAGTACTGGCAAAAGTAGAATAAAGCTATATAAATAGCTGAATTTTAGTTTGTTACAAATTGCCCTCCCGCCGGCTAATTTGAGAAAAAAAGTACGTAAACTTGAACCGTTCACAGTTAATATCACCGTTACATGCGATTCCACAATTTTATTTCAAGCTATTACTGTACTGCTCTTATCTTATCGTAATATTTAGGCATAAAAACAAATTAACGTGCTTGTTGTTAGACAAATTGAATCCATTATAAAATCAGATTGAAACGTTTGTATTTATGGTGTCTGTGTAGATGTATCCGATTGATCTGTTTGTTGTTTTTAATGTTTGCCGAGAGCAGGCGGCACGATGGCGCCGCCCAGCGATAGGAACCACTTGCGGCCGGGCAATGTGCATCGGACGCGACGCGCACTCATTAACTTTACTAAACTTTACGCTCCCGAAATCAAACTTTTGTGGCGTGCGTCATCGCTCACTGACGGCACCCTCTTTCGGGTGCATGTCACCGCAGACAAGTGTCGGTACTAACCCTGAGCGATGTGCAGGTCTGGTCCGGTTGGGAAATCGGCTGCGGGAGCACTTTCGCGGTCGCGATAGGAAGCACTGACTTTAGCACTTTGGACATGTAAAGTCGGAGCGGAGTCGCGAGTGTTGTGTCGCGCGGCGCTTGCCGGCGTCGGCGCGGAGAGCAGCGGCTGCGCGGCGCGGACTGTGCGGACGGCGACGGACGAGCGACGAGCGACGGGGCCGCTGGGAGTGTGTCCGCCGCGGCCGCTGCCGCCGCGGCCGCGGAGCGCGCACGCGCCGCCCGCCCAGCGCCCGCCCCCCGCATCGACCGCCGCCACCCACCCCCCGCCCACCACCGAGCCGACTGTTTTTCTCTCGGCACCCGACCGGGGGACGCACCTGATTTTTTCCGTGATATTTTTTCCTCCCTTCTCTTCGCGACGCGATCCGTTCGCTTTCATTACGGTTTCGAGTTTGATTTATCACCGCGGCGGCTCTCAAATATTCTTGCGACGGAACTTGGTGTCGAACGCTCACCTCCTAATTAGCATCGATTGAGCGTAATCATCGAGCAGCTGACGGATATGCATCCCTCAAAAATAGTATTTTCCCCGTTCTCCCTTGTCATTCCATAACAGGAAAAGGAAACCTTAGTAAATATTAACTCTTCGAAAGAAAATTTGTAACGATGAAACTATATTGCTATGTTCGAGTAAGAGGTTTTCCCATTTAATTTATTTAATTAATTTATTTTGCTGCTAAATTAAATGTAATGTTAATAACGTACATTCTGAGAATGATTTGCGTAGATATTTTTTTTAGCGTAGCACGTACCATTTTTTTATTACCATCGAAACTAAACTCAGACATGATATTGATAAAGATAAATCTGATTTAAATAGTTTTATTTTTTATATGAAATAATCTTCCCAAAACATAAAAAAGGAAGTTAATTCACCTTCGCTACGCTACGATCTACGTCAATATGATTTGACACGCGTAGCGCGTAGAACCTCAAGCCTGTCGCGTAGCACCTGTCTACAGCATAGATGCAACTCACATTTTTCCCTATTGTGCGCCCAACGATTAGTATTGTACAGTACAACCACTCCACCCTGCATTCCTTCAAGAACTTAACATATTTGGCCACGATTCAATTTTAATGTTTCCACATTTTGTGTCATAACTTTCGGCAAAGGGGAAACAAAAATTACCTCGACGCGACCGAGGGAACGAGTTATTTGTAAACGGTTGACGTCTCAGTATTTTTATGCAAAACACGAGGCGCCCTTGTTGTGAAATTGTTTAGGCAGCTACGCGATTTAAGTCTACACTATGATACGAGATTGCGGAACTGTGGATCCGTCATATTCGTTGCAATAAAACTTGTAAGACACTGACGAATGTTATATGGAGTTGGTGCGGTGAAATGTTATAAAAGTTTGTCTTTGATATATTTTATTGTTTCGCAATAAGTGTAAGCTTTCTGGTTATTCACAACAAGTTATAAATTGTAGTTAAACGCGACATGCGAAATATGTAAATGCGTCTTTTTACTAAAGTATCTCATTTTGTATCAAAACTTTCATTGAAAAGTCAATCTCTTATTAGTTCATTGCATTGCAATTCGGTGATATTGTACAATCAAAATTACACTGCTAATATTCATGGAGTACTTGTTTCGTAGCATTTTATTGACTAAAAGATGTATCCTACATAGACCCCATGTAGTTATCTGATCGCCCAAAAGATCAGTATTTAGTTTAAAAAATAGTTTTAAATTATTTATTTGCCAAGAAATAAATACACAATAACGTCAAAACAAAACACCCGCTCTTCTCGCCGGACTCACCCGCAGTTTTCAGTCAGCTCATGACCACGGCCATTGTAACATGGTCGAAACGTCGAGCGAAAGGTACATATTTTTTACCTATATTAAATAATACGTGGGAAGTCCCGATAAACGTTTAAATAATAACGTCATATTATAAATTTTCTCTTATTACTTTATATGGAGGAAAAAACTTAACTATTATGGTTCGAAAGATACAGCCGTTAAAAGTCAGGACGGACATACAGACGGATAGGCAGACATAGAGACAGCGTAGGCTTAGTAATAGGGTCTCGATAACAAGTTTTGGGTACAGAACCCTAAAAATCAAAATCTAATGCCATTATTTGTTTACATAAATCGTAATATCATAGTAGTAACAAGTAGAACTAATATAACCGTAACAGCTAACACAAACCTTCAGCTTTTTAACTATCGTGTCAACACAAGCGTCAGAAGCAATGGAATTCATTAAAAATTCTCACAACGGTTTGTACCTACATGTATTTTTAAACGGTTGGAATTAAAAGTAATCGCTGTTGCACGGAAACGCAGATATGGGGAATAATAGCTGGTACCTGCCGGTAGGGATATGCGGGCCCGATTACAGCCGAAGCTTAAATCTTAATAAGACCTCTTTGCTTTTATAGGTATCTGAATATTGCTTCTGTGTGTTCTGGGAAAATGTTGATAATCTATATAATTATATTATAAAATAAATCCCTATTTACCTTGGTCACGCCATAACTTGAGAACGACTTTACTGATTTCATTCATCTTTTTATTAAGTTTTTTAATACTTTGTAGAAGGTTCTTGTGGAAATAAAAATTAAGAAAATTGCTCAGAAATTGGAAAACTTCAGAAAACTTAACGATGATTTGTACTTCTCGCGTCTGGCGGTTCTATGACAGGACAAACGTCTGTTGGGTCAGCTAGTGTCATTATAAAATCTGACAACTGGAAAGCTACTTAGCCGTTTTTAGCGTGTTTAATTAGCTTTAGGGTTTTCTTAATAACCATGCAACAAATCTTCGGAAACGATTATTCTGGTTTAGAGATAGTAACTCAAGTGCGTAAACTAATTCTTACCAAACTCACGATCAAGTCTTGATATTCAAACAGTGTAACTTTCACCGGGTGTCTGACCTTTGTCCGTGTACTGGTAAAACGACCAAGCCCCGTCCACTTTAATACCTAAACGGATGCGCATCCATCCCTAATTGGATCACAATCGGTACAGTGACGTAAGTAAGCCACGGTACGGGGGACGTCTATGGCATCGGATAGTAAATAGTATAGTCAGTAGAAAAACTTGATGTATGTAAGTGTGATTTTACACTTTTCAACCGACTTCAAAAAGGAGGTTAAAGGGTATAAAATAAGGAAACAAATCCTGTTTATTGAATTTCATCCACATTCTAAGAAGTATTTATTTTATTTATTTTCATTTTTTTTATTTATGGTGTGCTTGTCTACATTATTCAAGAGTAGGATGTACCACGCTTGCCTACAAGGATCCTGTTTACTTTTGATTTGAAGACACCCAAAGTACAGATTGTAGGTACTTTTCGGGAAACACGCTCCGACAGAAAGTTCCACATCCATCAATAGGCATGATGACTAATATTTTTTTATTACCTCATAAAAAAGGTGATCATAAATAGAGCACATAAACGAAAACAAAATTAAAATATGTTCAAAAATAAATAATTTATAAGCATTTTAATTTCATGCTAGACAAAGATCGCACTACACTGAGCCGTGGCGTCATTGCTCAGGAGGGCCATACAAATGCTATACTAACACACGCTTTGCGAGAAAAGGATAGAGCATCCCCTCTCTACCCCACCTAAAACTTTAAACACTCGTATCTCAGAGATTTATAAGCCGATCTAAATTATTTTTTCAGTATGTGTAATGTATTTAGTTATATTCATCGCTAAGTTGGTTATTGGTACTAAATTAAACATTAGGACACATGCCTATTGGAACGTTTTGTAGGTAAGTGGGGAGAGCCCACCACGCATGGCACTTTGGACGCGTTTGTCAGGGCGTCCGATAAAAATATTTAGGTAATCATGAATTTACGTTTATTTTTATTTGTTACGATCATTTTAAGTAATAAAATCATGAATTTACGTTTATTTTTGTCTACTTGCCTTTTCACAATTTTTTTAACCAATCTTAATATTGTGTACCAATAAAGCACAAGATAAGTCCCACTTTTTATCACGTAATTATATGGATAGAACCACGGAGCGCAGTTAGTACAAAATGCTTTTGCCTAGCAGTTGGACGAGAGATGCCGAGCAAAAAAACGAATCAAATAATCTTTCAGAGCGCCTGGTTAGTGCGACGCATGACCAAGATGCTGGCATGTTTCTCGCTCAACGCATAAGCATTGCCATTCAGCGTGGTAATGCCGCCAGCATGCAGGGTACGCTACCAACTGATAGTGGGCTTAAAAATTTGGATTGTCTTTAGACCTTCAACGGTTTATGGGCAGTAAAATTGTATTTGTAGTGTAGCTTGTAATCATGTATTTTGTTCAGTTAATTAAGTAAAACAACTCTTTAAAGTGCGGTCGTTGAAATCATGTGTCTGACAATTGCCATAATATTGAGAAAAACTGTAGGAAAACAGTCAATTCTGATCACTTTTACTAGATTTTTGAATATGTAGCTGGTAGCCAATTTATATTACTCTAAAAAAAAACTTAGATATTTACAACGTTATTGCAGCTGTCAGATGCATTCTTTCAGCGGTCGTCAGTATCTGTTAATACAACTTTTACTGCAAAGACTTTTACATTGCTCGCTTGAAAACTATGATACACGTGTCTGTGTGAATGTGTGGGTAAATCGATCACACGTTTCCTAAAAGTGTCTCATACTGTTCATAGACTATTTTGGGAGTCTATTGGGAAGGGTGGAATCAGCGTGTCCTTAGAGCGATACGGTCTAATAGTTTTGAGGTCTCAGAATCAGGGCGGGAAAAAGTTTGGGATAGATTTTGTGGTTGGATACGCTTTGATATCCTCAAGAAAGTAAGGTTGCCGTAATCAAGTTTGAACATTCTTTATCGAATCCATATATCAATATAGAACATTAGAGTAACCTTAAAGCCACCTGTATTAAGTACTCGAATTGAATGTTTAATATATCCACCCCGTTGCAGGTGTTTGTGTAATTAAATCGAGGAAAACTTTCAACCTTTATTGATTCTGAACACAGCACAAAACAATCGCTCCGGGCGTTTAATTTTCTTGAGCTATTCGAACTGTTTAAAGTCGCCAATAAAACGAGCGATTAAACAAATCTGTAACAAAGTTGAATCGGCGATTACGACGACGATTCCGATTGTACGAAACAGATAAAACTCTCATCAAATACAATCAGCGGTTGTCTGGACAGGGCTTAAAGTACTAGGCCTCTATATCCCGCCATTTCCTCGGGACGAATTTCATTACCACTAGCTTGTCTGGTAATCCGGAGCAGGCAAGTGCCTTAATCTGCTCGCTCTCGGTTCGATTCCGACTCTTAAACGCGCCACTTGCTTCATTTTTACGTATAATCCACTTTTAATTGCCTCCGACGTTGTGCTGTTATTAAATTTTCAAACTGAAATTAATTACAAAGATAAGTTTCGAAGACCGCCGATGCGAGGATAGATCTTATCGGTGTTAATTTAGCAAAGAAATCTTGGCTTATAAGAGTTTTGTTGCGATTATACCAGATTAATGTTTTATTTATTGTTTTCTTCTGTTGAAACACGTATTCTTTTGTTTTTTTGCACTTAACCATGAAAATAACTTACCTATTATTCTTGATTACATATCAATACTTTTTTAGCCTTAATACTGAAGGTATGTTCCGGAAGGTATGTATGACCCGGGTATGTCCTAAAACTACGACCAAAACCACCAGAGGATGGGCAGCAGCATCCTCCTACTTGAATGGTGGACCCTCCTGCGATCCCCAAGCCGCCTGCCAAGCGTGGGGATTATTGGAAAACACCCCCCCCCCCCCTCCTCCCCCATGACAGACAAACAATTGTCGTTCAGTGTGGATGTTAAAGGGGGAGGCCTATGTTCAGCAGTGGACGTCTTCCGGCTGATGATGATGATGATGATGACTGAAGGAATTTGTATTACCAGCTATATTTTAAACGTATTCTAGTATATTATAGTATTTAATTGTACATGCATCAGCTACGAGCAGCTGCAACATGTACGTTTATTATTTACAACATAGTTTTTAGGGTTCCGTACCCAAAAGGTAAAAACGGGACCCTATTACTGAAGCTACAATGTCTGCCTGTCCGGTCGTCCGTCTGTCTTACCAATTAGCGGCTGTATCTTTTGAACCGTAATAGACAGCCAGTTGAAGTTTTCAGAGAATATGTAATGTTATGGCGAATTAACTAAGAAATAATGAAAAGTCAAAAAGTAAAAACGAAAGAGGTGTCCCCGAACACCAAAAATTTTTAAAGGTATTTTTGTATTATATGGCAAAAAATAATAAATAATGGCCTAGTGCAAGTCGGTGACAAATTTCTGTTAATTACCAAGTTATAACTGGTAATTTCGTTTAATTTTGAATTTTGTTGTGGTAGCGAACCTTCAGTGCACGAGCACGACTCGCACTTGGCCGGTTTATTTAATTTATTATAAAATATTTCGTTTCGTAGTTTTATTTAGAGCTGTATTTTTTTTTTGATAATAAATCTCATATAACCAAAAAATAATAATAACATATCAAACACTCTAGGCTTGAAACATATGAAACGATTGACACGCGATGTATCCAAGTCTGCGAGTAGCGCGAATTAATCGAAGACTGCAGTTACGATTAGTCGATGATTAATGCTCGCACTGCGACGCCATCTGCCGAATTAATTGCTTCATTTCCTCTCGACAGCACCAAATGGAATTTTGTATTTCCAATCGTAAAATGGACGTTTTTGCCCAGCACATAGTTCAGGTGTGTTATGGACTGTATGATTTATTGATATTTTGCCATCGAGATACAATACCTATAGAGTCACAAACGTACAAAAAACTTTAAAAAAATAGCGCTGACTTTTTTGGTTAGTAGTAAGGCAACCGCGATCCGACTACAACGCCGAGCGATGCCAGTGCTACGATAATATAGCGGACAAGTGACGTTGAACACTATGCAAGCGACATAACGTCTAAATTGGAGTAAATGTGGCATTGCGAACTAATAATTGATGTTTGGGTATGTACAACGACGCTCGGACGATTTTTGACTGTTTTCACTTAGAGATTATGACTATAGCTATTGTATCTGCAATGCATTTTGCGCACCAATTTTTAACATTGATCAATTAAAATAAATGAAGTATGGACGGCCATTAGCTAATAAACAGGGAGACCGCTCTAGCGGAAAATACGGCTCAAGAACGAGTTGAATTCCTTTGTAAGCTTCGAAAGTTTTCACAAAAGAAGGCCCGCATGATTTGTGAATGCGTGTAATTTTTCAAACGTCATATTTTGGTAACATTTTTTTCCGACCTCCCAAGAAAGTTTGCTATTGTGCCGGTGCGACTTTCTGGAATGTGTTCTGTGGCGTTTTTCTTGGTGCTTTGTTATGGAAAGTTCGATGGTTGAGTGAGGATGACGTCCACTTTCGTTATTTTTAAAACTTCAGTAACAATCTGGATGAACGAACGCTACAAGATTGTCATACGATGCGGAAAAGTTAAACTAATAATCATAATTCACACTAATTGATCAACGAGCTATGGAGAGGACTTTGCTCGGGGTTTCTCTACGAGATCGTATCAGAAAAGAGAAGATCCGTAGACGAACGAAAGTCATCGACATAGCCCACCGGATTAGCAAGTTGAAGTGGCAGTGGGCAGGGCACATATCACGCAGACCAGATGGCCGATGGGGCCGAAAGGTTCTGGAATGGACACTCAGGACTGGTAAGCGCAGCGTAGGACGTCCACCCACAAGATGGACAGACGATCTAAAAGAGACTGCAGGGAAACGCTGGATGCAGGCCGCTTCCAACCGGTCTTTTTTGAGATCGATGGGGAAGGCCTACGTCTAACAGTGGACGTCCTATGGCTGAGATGATGATGATAATGATGACACTTATTATAATAAAAAAAAGTGTAAGTATTATGGTTCACATTCAAGTCCGTAACAGCTGAACGGAATTAAATTATATCTGGTATGGAGATATCTTATACCCTGGATTAACACAAAGTCAACTTTTTATCTCGGAAAGAATCATGGTTCCTGCAGGTAAGCGGGTGAAACTGCGAGGCGTTAATAATAATATTTTTTTTATTTTTTTTAACGCTTACCACTAGAATTTACAATGTCGAAGATGCCATAGAACATAATTATACAAATACACGGACAACTTATAAGCAGATTCACTACAGATATTTTAATGTCTCCCCAGTCTCTCAACAGTACTTTTGATGTCGTCAGTCCACCTCATTCTCGGTCGGCCTGGGTTCCACCAACCTAGTCTTGGCCACCACGCGGTTACTGATGTACACCAAAAATTTTGTATAAGCAAACGGAGGCCTATACCCAGCAGTGGGTCACTGATGGTGGTGGGTCACGCATATCTGCCCGGCTGGATATCGAACCCGGGACTCCCGGCTCCCGGAATACCGGTTCTTGTGGTTTGTAGGTAATGGTAAAATGGTAACTAAGGGTCCAATCCTAGTTTCAAATTCTTGCTATCACTTCAAAATTCTCATTTACTAACCAAACGTTAGTTAACATAGCAGATTTCAAACGGCTAGTTGAGTCATGCCACAAGCTCGACCAGGATGTAGACTAAAATCAATAGAGGTAGCTCAAATATGAGAGTCGCTTGGGAGAGGAGAGAACTGGTAAGCGGATGAGTTATGGACAGGTAAAATTGCCAGCTGCCTTTCTGTTAGATAATCCTTTGTCGTATTGGTGTGTACGGTCTACCGTGGACGCTATCAAACAAGCTTCGGGTTATCAGTTCAAAGCTGTCATATCCTCGTTCTGCAGACTGACCGACTTTTCTACACAGGTTTTAAAGTACACTCAATCGAAATTAAGCATCTATTTAGAAAAATTGTTATCCTGATTTATTTCACTACAGTCAGCAGAAGTTATATTTATGGAAATGGAACAAGTGGCACTGTTATTGTAGCAACGCAAGCTGTCGGACGCGAATAATGAAACCGCAGTGCAAAGTTGCGATCAAAATACGGTAAATTACCATATTTCCATCATAGTGCAAACATTCTTGCTCTCAGCTGGACCATGAGTGAAACTTAAGTTGATCTTTATTTGTTTAGAACAGCATTATGGGATACGTACGTACTTATCGTAAACAGTGTCAATGTGAATGGGATTCTAATTCTAAGCCTCTACGCTGTCTGACTGGCTGTCTGTCTGTATGTCTGTCTGTCTGTCTGTCGTTAATAGGTAAGACACCTATTAACGGCTGTATCTTTCGAATCGAAATAGATAGCCAATTTAAATTTTCACAGAATATGTAATATTACGGCGGATTAATTAATAAACAATAAAAAAGTCAATAAGTAACGTTTCAATACAACAAAGGTATTTTTTTAAGTTTTTTTTTATTAGCTCTAATTTTATAAAGGTAACACTTACGTACAAGCATCAAATTCAGTATGATTATAGTACACACTAAAGTATAATAAAAAATAATAAATAGTGGCTGAGTACGAGTCGGTGACACGATTTTATTCATTACCAAGTTATAACTGGTAATTTCGTTATTGAATTTTATGGTGGTACGGAACACTTAGTGCGCGAGCTCGACTCACACTTGGATGGTTTATTTATAAGCTACAAAATGACTTACTACAAATACTTTTTATGTTTGACAGGCTAGGCCACATTTATGGCAATTTTTATGGTTCACAGGGTTGACCACAGCTCACATGATGCTATGTGGCTGTGTGGTCAAGGATGGTACACACCGTAGCTTAGAATAGGAACTGGCTCTTAAGTGAAAACAATATTAGGTGCTTGACCACAGATGTAACTATATAAAACGGCTTGGTTTAATGTTGATAATCGTATATCAACATATATTATAATGACGACTGTGTGCTTGTATTTATATTATTTTGAAGGTTTTAATTTAATTTATCAAAATATAAAAATAAATTTTAACAATTAACTGGTTAAAGTTTTGAACACTAGTCTGGCTATACAATTCGTACAAAAAATATGTTGTTGTCGCTGAAATTTCAGAGTACCTCAATTCAAAAGCTATTTTTGTTGCGTAATTTTTTTTTTTTTAAGAATGCAGATAATTTATAAAAATATATTTGGTTAAGGTTATTTGGTTAACAGGTGTTTTTTCTACTTGTAGTATTTTTTTGAATCTGAGCAGCTAATTTCGTCACATTACACTAAGCGTTTAAAAATACTTCTTTTGGTTAAGTTTGCGATTGTACCGCGCCTTAAACAAATGAACTACCAAGCTCCGAGGAAACTCATCAATTCCCAGACAAAGACACTACGTTTGACATTATTAATATCCAGAGGAACCCGAATGGGCGTGCATGAAAGGGGAGCTTCCACGGCTGGCAGAGATGCACTCATATTTCCGGATTTCATCCCCCCAGCGCACTATATGACATATAGCAAATCCAAATGTCATCGTAACGTTACCCCGGTGGTGTTCTTCGTAGATTGTATTAAACAAAAGGGAATTAAATAGCAGACAGCGCGGCGTACCGACCCACGACCTACCTCTGCGAACCGCTTTATCACAGCATGTTGGGCTAATCAGTACTTGGGCTATCAACTAGCGTGGAGATAGATGATTTCTTGGTAGGTCAGATTACAGTAGAGAAAGGTATAAGATATCGTGGTTGACAGATTTCATTAATATGATATGATGAATTATATTCTGTAATATATATAATACTAGCGACCCGCCCGCCTGGTTTTGCACGGGTATAATTTACGTGCGAAGCCGGGGTGGATCGCTAGGTATATATTATATAAACCTCCCGTGAAAAATTATCTAACTGATGGTGAGAACCGCATCAACATCCGTTGCGTGGTTTAGGAGGAGTTACCGGCCATACAGACAGACAGACGCGGAAAGCAACTGTAATTTATACTATGTAGAGATTTAATAATGGTAATTTATCTTATCTATTTAAATCTAGTTTCATAAATTTCCTTGAAGCTACTTAAAAATGAACAAAAAAATTGAGCAAATTTATCTTTTTTTTTTTTTCATTATTTGACTTACAATACTGACTTCCATGGTCACATTTATACCACCTCTTGTACTAAAATGTGCACGTACTATAACGTAACGTCACGGGTTTCAATATTTATATTTTTAAATAAGGCCAAAGTAATTTTATTTTCATTTTATTGAGCCACTGTTGTGGTTCTAAATTTTAATGGTGGAAAGTAAATTATATTTTGAATCATTGTCCACTATAGATGTTTTGTTTTTATACAAACGTAACCCACATTTGGCACGATTTGAAGTATAACTGTAACCATCAAAGCTATTTTCAAACTAGAAATAATTTGAGTATTAAGAGTTTAACTCAGTGCCTAATTTTCCCACAACTTTGATTCGCTAAAACTTAAAAATTACACCTTTTAGGGTTCAATCAAACTTGGTATCGCCCTTGGAGAGTCAACACGTCCTGAGAATGCCTCGCGAAGAGGCTGAGGAAACGGGTTAGGTTAAAATTAGCATCACAAATATCTATAGAGAAAAATAATGTATCCCAAAATCCTTGTTGTACTCGAAGCGACGTAGAAGCGGAATTTCACTAGAGATTTGTCATATACAAACCTTAAACTTTATTAAATCAATTAACAACAAACCGTGCACACTTTCCACAAAAATATTTCAACTCGAACTGCGTTCATTTACACACAATAATTGTGTACGGTCGCGGGCGACTCATTATCATATAAATGAGAGAGAAAAAGCAACGGTCGCCTATTAATCAGGAGAATGGAGCAACAACACCGGCTAATACACTTATCAACTTTAATTCAATAATCCAAAGGCGACGTTGGTGACCGGTAAACTGGGCTGGTGGATTGCGAAACCAACTTTCCGAATAGTAAGCTAATCACAAAAAAAGTGAAATTTTTTATACTGACAAGTGACTAAACAAAATACAAGCAAACTAACACTACAATAACAGCTAGACTGCCTATCGACCGTCAAGCCGTCGAAGGTCTACATACAATCCAAATTCTCAAGCCCACTAGCAGTTGGCAGCGTACCCAGCATGCTGGCAGCATTAACACGCTGAATAGCAATACTTATAAGAGGTTTGAAAGAAAAAAAGGACGGAAGAGAAGTCATTATACTTATCTTAATAAACAACTTTTCATAAAGGACCAACCATATAAACTCGAAAAATAAAAATGACCCCATAGTAAAAGTTCTTCACAATGATAAGTGCATGGTATCCTTTCGGCTTAGTACTCAAACAAATATTGTTCGACTGTGATTAAACGGATTTAACTTTAGCTTAACAAGTTAAGCTGGATAATGCAAATTGAAGTTTAAACCACACTCTGCGGTTTTTTTCAAGGTGGAAAAAGTCTAAACCACATTAATTCAAAGACACGGTAGCTTTTATAATGAAACTGGTTCTTATTTTAAATGTTCTTTTTAAACATTTGTTAATACTGTAGAGTACTTATAGCTCCAAATTAAGAACCAATAACCGTAACTCCATCCAACCAAACTCATGTAAAAAGAGTGTTATTCCTACTCTACGTCAAACATTCAAATAAAATCAGACAAAAAACTACAGAGTTAATTGGTAATTCGATAGCTACTGCTAGACCTTTATTATTAGAAGAAATAAATTATACGAACAGTAAAATTTACAATGAAGAAATTAGTGCCTTTTTCGGTATTCAGCAACAAAAACTATGTTAAATTATTACAAGACATAAATAAGATACGTCTACGAAGCGTAACGACGTAGCAGCCGCTACGCCGGCGCCGGTCTGCATAGCAGGTAGCGTAGCACATTCTACGTACAAGAATAATTTAGTCACCTGATGCCTTACGACATCTAAAGATAGCATTCTAATCTCGGCGATTAGCGCTCCATATAACTTCATACTTAGCAGTGGGTCGCGCGACGTGGTCGCTGCCGCCGGCTGCGGTCGCCGAGATCGGAATGATACCTTAATACTTGTGCCAATCACCTATGTAAATTAATCCCCCTTACTGTAATTTGTGTTTGTATGTTTGAGTCCAACGCTGATACAAGCAGTTTTTCTTATATTATTTTACTTTTAACAGAAATTAATTAACTAGACAAACTCTCAGACGAGTAATCTCCAATATTTGCAGTGAATCGTTGCTTTCTAAACTTCTTAAACCTATTAACATAATTCTGTACTGCACTTTGTCATGGCACAAGTTGACCCTAGTTCACAGCAATTCGCAGCATCCTCTCCGTATAATTAATTTCTGTTACGAGATAGCAATTTATCAAACTTTTAATAGTTTAAGGACTCATTTCCAACCTGTAAGTGTACAATCGGAGAATATAAAACGACTCATTTTGATCTTTAAAATATTGCACATGGTGCGAGTTCATTATATAAATGGCCTCACGGAGTAAAAATTGGACCGAATTGAAAGCGTGCTCCATTGTAGACCGCATCATCACTTAACACCAGGCAAGTTTGTGCCAAATGCAAACCTACTGTTGTATTTTAAAAAAACTCCCTGTAGTCGGTCAAAAAGTTTTGCTGGTACTTTCGAGTATATCAATAAAGTTCGTTTCTATGCATATAATACCTACACTTTTAGTCAAAAACAAAAACTTTCCGGGTAACGGTTCGCATAACACGCGAATAGCCCAATTAGACGAAATTTCAAATGTAAAGTATCAGCGCTTTATCAGAATTTCAAAATCAGCTCTGCCCCAGTTGCTAGAGCGGAGAACATTAAGGTTGCCCTATCCAATTTCATGCCCACGTGATCTCATGCACCAGTGGCCGACAGTCTACCCACCAGAGAAATTTCACTAACACAAAGTTATGATTAATTGCACCAATACCATCACATCTATGACCACATTGTCAGCGTTGAGATCCCTTGAGACAATGAGCCTATAGCAAACTTAGACGAACCACTTATTTCTAACGATGGGGAACTTACCTGCAAAGTTACGCCTCATCTATTGAGAACGAATGATTTATGACTATGTAAAAGACTTTATGACGTCACAAGAGATGCCCGCTAGACTTTTATATCGTAGATTAAAATGCTTTTCTAGTTTTAATAAAGGCAAAAGCTTAGAATAAATACTCAGAGAAGGTAAGTTTCCAAACAACGCCTTTTCAAAACGTAAGCTACAAATTCGCTTTGTAGCTTACGTTTCGATTGGTATTTTAAACGATTTAAGCAAGAAAATTAATGGATTACCTGTGGAATGTCACACCATAACTCTTATGCTGCTTTTGTGATTTGTTGTGGTAAGATTTCACCGCGCAAATTGCCATAGTAAAAATATTTTTTTTTTGGAGCCATATATGACACCATTTGAATGTCTTAAATTTTGCGAATGTACTTGGTTTCTTTGTGTAGTTATTCTAAGGGCAAAAGGTTAGCGATTCCGTAATCTATGCTCTCGTCGCTTTCAAAACACATATTTGATGTCAGGAGACCGTGATTCATAACGTTTTATGTGTAACCCTACCTTTGTTCGTTCGAACTGAGATTACGTACTATAAAATCACTAAACTACAACGCTAAAGCCGTTTACGAGAAAAGCTATTTTAGTTTATTGGTTAACAGTTATGTCGTAACGAGTTTTTAATTAAAGTCGAGTAGATTTCATTACTTAAGGCGTAGACCACGTGTTGCTCGGTAGCTCGCGGAATAAAAGTCTGGGCTTAGATTTTTGAGAAACAATACTCAGGCACTCCGCGCTGGATATTCCTTACAACAAGTCTGACTTTCATAGCGTAGACAAAAGGACTTCCTCCCAACAAAAAGTCATCCACGCCAGATGATATGTCTATGGCGAGAAATTACAAAAAAGTTACTCTGTCGCACGCGTGGAGTTTTTAAAACGGGCCGTATTTTCTTGGAGAAAACTGTAGCGGATGTGCGAGGATAGACAAAAGGTTTCTATACCTACATCGTTATGTATCTGGTGTGAGTAAGGAGCAAATCGACACCTGGAAGGAAAATATCGTATGTCATTTTTGGCAACATTTCAGGAGTTCAACGCTTCAACGTCCTAAAATTTTCCTATAAAGTCTGGATACCAAGCAATTTTGTTAGTTTGAATCAATAAGCGTAGTCATACAATAAATTTAGGTATAGAATTTTAGATATGTAATTTTATATAATTTCCTTGTGAGTTAGATAGAATGTACTTGAATGTACTTTAAAATATATGACATTGTGTACATGTCATAATATCTCACTAAATTATATTTCACTAGCTGCGCCTCGCGGTTTCACCCGCGTTGTGATGAAAATTGGTGATGATGATAATGATAAAAGTTGCCTATTTCACTCTACAGACCTTGAACGATACCCATGTAAAAAGTTAGGTCGATCCGTTGCTCTGTTGCTGCGTGAAAGAGGAACAAACAAACCAACAAACGTTTCGCTATTATAATATTATGTATGATTTTTAATTTAAGACATACCTACTATGAAAAAATATATACCGATATGAAAAATGTGATAACACAATGTGTCACTTAAGAAAATTATTTATTAACGATCATAAATTGTCTACTTTTAATTATTTTTCACTTTCACACGTTTAGATTTAGAATTAGAGGAAAATAAATACAAGAGTAATGTTATTTTTAATACATGTTTTTGATTTCATTATACTCTTACTCAAAATAGACAAAAAGTGAGTGACTATGCTTTCCCTTGTAGGCGTCGAAATGTAGATGAGCCGTCGCCCCTCCTCGCTTAACTACTCGCACAAACACAAAAGTCCTTACACTCCTTACATAAATCTTGCGCTCGAGATGGAGGCGCCAACTCACCTTTGCGTAACTCTAACTACGACCCTCCGGTGTTTTCGATAACACAACAAATTAGAATTCCTTTTCGCAAAACATTACAAGACTAAAATACTGTAGACGTGCAGAAAATAAAGTTAGTAATAACTGAATTTTACTTTATAATCGCCTTTAAAAAAAGGGGGTTCTCAATACGTTTTTTAAAATATTTTTTACCTCCTGCATTTATAAACCGATTTATTTACGTATTTATTCATTTTGAAGCCGGTTTGTACCAACTTCAAAAAAGAAGGGTTTATTTTTTATTATTTTATATTTGTTTCCTCAGCTCACTCCGTTCATGAACAGATTAGAAAAATTATTGACGTTAGCTTTTTTTTTTTTAATATAACTACTATACTTTATTGTGCACAACTTAAAAAACAGAAAATTAACGAAAACTTAAATAAATAACTAAGTAATATAAATTGCGTATTTTACTAATACTGGGAAGATGGTTTTTTAAATTAATAATTATGACTATCAATTTTTTTTAAAGATTTTATTTATCATTACTCATGAGCCCTAGAAAATTAAATGTTTTTATATGATACTAGCAACGCACCCCGGCTTCGCACGGGTGTAAGTCTTATTTTTTTAGACCCTGGGTTACATTATTGGAGTATTAGTAAGGAAATTTATCCAAAATATTATAATATAGCCTATGTCTCCCGGGAATAGTGAAACTACCCAACAGATCCCCATTTAAAAAAAATATAGCCCATGTCACCCGGGGATAGCTTCCCAACAGTGAAAGAATTTTTCAAATCGATTCGGTAGTTTCGGAGCCTATTCAATGCAAACAAACAAACAAATAAACAAACAATCAAATCTTTCCTCATTATAATATTAGTATAGATAATCGTAGGTACATATTGCAAATCAAAATCCACTTCTAAAAAGATTATTTTAATACTATTAAAATTGTGATCCAAAGCTACCAAAACTGTAATTATGTAAAGTTTCATGCACTTATCTTAATAACTAGGTATAGAAGTTAAGTAAAAAAAAATAGAACGGACGGACAGACAGACATACGGACTGACAGAACGAACTTAAATAATAATAATAATAGTTAAGGTTAGTTAATTTCTTTAATAGTTCCTTGAAATACTAAGAAACCCTAAAAAAGAGTTATATATCATATCTTATCCGAAAGTGAGTTTGTTTGTTTGTTTGTCTGTCCGTCTTTCATGCAGCAGCAAAGCGGCGAATTAAACTATCTGGTTGTTCACTATAATGATCATTATGGTGGGAGCTCCAAAACGTATCACGGTAAATCATTTAACTGAATTGACGTAACTTTTGCATGGGCATTATTCAAGGGCCGACGAGTGTGACAATCATGGGTTGCTTTCTATCGCAGAAATATTGATGTCACACCGCGGGGCGTATATAGTAACAAACAAATAAATTCACTATTATTTAGTAACTAGCAACGCACCCCGGCTTCGCACGGGTGTAAATCTTATTTTTTTTACACCTTGGGTTACATTATTGGAATTTTAGTAAGGATCCCCTTAAAAAAAAAAAATTGCCTATGTCACCCAGGGATAGCTTCCCAACAGTGAAAGAATTTTTCAAATCGATTCGGTAGTTTCGGAGCCTATTCAATGCAAACAAACAAACAATCAAATCTTTCCTCTTTATAATAGTAGTATACCTAGATAACTAAAGTCTACGTACGTTTTCAGGGTTGAATTGTGCTTACAACTCTATAGTCAAATAATTTAATGAGATAGTGCGCACGAGATAACGCGATATATCTAATCAAAGTAAATAATCACAATACGACCTCTATTTGGCCTTCCATAAAATATACTGACTTAACTGCAAGCTATTTTGAACTTAATCCTAAAAGCAGAAAGTGTAATATCGCCTAAATCGTTACGTACACAAGTATGTCATCTTACACATACTACTGCAAATTCGCAGGGGAACTTTTATGATGACAAAACCACCTTTGCTTAAGGCTTTGGATTTAATTAACGATTTCCTGGAATACCTTGTCAGGTGCTTACGAGTGGAACTCGTAGGTAAAGCTAATTGGTTTTGTTTAAGACTGCGATATAATAAGAATAAGCCGCGTAACATGTTGATTAATCGTACAGTTTGAGGATGACTTTGTCTGGCAAGTAGAGCCTTCTGATATAACTTAGCTTTATACGACATAAATTTAAAATAAGTATAATTTTTTGTGTGTTACCAGTGATGACATATGGCACTGAAACGTGGTCTCTCACTATGGGCCTTATAAGCAAGCTCAAAGTCATACAATGAGCCATAGAGAGGGCTATGCTCGGGGTTTCTCTACGAGATCGAATTCAAAATGAGGAGATCCGTAGACGAACGAAAGTCACCGACATAGCCCACCGGATTAGCAAGTTGAAATGGCAGTGAGCAGGGCACATATCACGCAGAACAGATGGCCGATGGGGCCGAAAGGTTCTGGAATGGAGACCACGGATTGGTAAGCGCTGCGTACAAGATGGACAGACGACCTAAAAGAGACCGCAGGGAAACGCTGGATGCAGGCCGTTTCCAACCGGCCCTTTTGGAGATCGAAGGGGGAGGCCTATGTCCAGCAGTGGAAGTCGACCAACCAACCGCATTCTTCAGTCTTCCCGTGAACATGCTGCATGTAACTGCGCCGAAATATCGGGAGCTCATTCCACAACTTTACCACGGTAAATATCCCGAAAATATTCATATAACTTTAGTGAACAACCGCGATGGTTTAAAACAATGTTTTAGGTAGGTTTGTCTTTATTTCATTTTAGGTAAGTTTATTATGTTTCGTAATATGTACGTATTTGTGATGGCTCTAGTGTTACAAGTTTCCATAGGCGACGGTGACTGCTTACCATCAGGCGGCCGGTTTGCTTGTTTGCTACCTATGGCATAAAAATGTATATTTCTTAATTTTAATAAATGTATAAATATATTTTATAAAACTTAGAAATATTTCACTACTTGACTATCTAGACGGCCCATAGACCGTTAAACAATGGCTGTTTAAAAAACTTACATCAATGCCGTTGAAGGTCTAAAGACAATTCAAAGGAAAAAAATATATGATATTTTTATTGTAGAATTGCGCCTGACCACCATTTCGCCTGATGGTAAGCAAAGATGTGGTCTACGATGAAGTACTCTCGCTTAAAGTCGTCACGATCTCAAATCCTCCATGTCAAAATGCTCTGAACTTTCTGTGTACTTTCAAATGAGAATTTCGGCGTCACACGTCTTGTGTATTTGCCAGTGTCAAGTAGTGAAATATTTCTAAGTTTTATAAAATATATTTATACATTTATTAAAATTAAGAAATATACATTTTTATGCCATAGGTAGCAAACAAGCAAACCGGCCGCCTGATGGTAAGCAGTCACCGTCGCCTATGGAAACTTGTAACACTAGAGCCATCACAAATACGTACATATTACGAAACATAATAAACTTACCTAAAATGAAATAAAGACAAACCTAACTAAAACATTGTTTTAAACCATCGCGGTTGTTCACTAAAGTTATATGAATATTTTCGGGATATTTACCGTGGTAAAGTTGTGGAATGAGCTCCCGATATTTCGGCGCAGTTACATGCAGCATGTTCACGGGAAGACTGAAGAATGCGGTTGGTTGGTCGAACAGTTAAAAAGTTAGGTGCAGACATAACGATCTACCTTCTTTCTTAGTCTTCTTAGTCATTCCACAACCTTACCATGGTTAGTATCCCGTAAATAATCATAAAACCAAACTAAATTAATATAAATATATTAAACTACACTAATCTAATAAACTATCAAATAAAATTAAATATTTAGTGGTAGCTTATATTTTATTTAGTTAATAAAGACACTTGCCAGAAAAAAAAGTATTTGTTTTCATAAATGTGACGTCATTCGCTCTGATTGGTGTTGCAATTATCTTGTCGGATTGCTGTATTTTGTCAATATAATCTCGCATTTAAAATTAAAATTAAATAAACGGCGGTTTTTGATAGTTATACTATAGCAAATCTGCCAAAATTTGCAATTTATAGACGTTGGTCTGTTGTTACGAAAATGTGTTTACGGGCACGGCACTAGAATCTTTTATATCTACATATTTCATTATTTAAAGTCATAATTTCAGTGAATCTATGTTACTGGAATCATGTCTATAGCATATAATAGAAACAAAAAAAGTAAGACATTGTCACCAACGACGAGCAGCCGTGCTGATTATCCCGTAGGATTCCGGAGATTGGCCCTTTTCACAGCTATGCATCAAATATTCTACAAATTCTTACCTACTAAACGCTTTCAATGAAAATGAGACTATAAAGTTTCCGAGAGACGCGGAATGATTCCATTACGAATATGAAATGTTATTACCTCGGACGGATTATAAGCAGAAGCAGGTTCTCACAAATGAAATTGCTTCCCTTCTTTGGAATCCATTTTAAGGATGAACGTTATAATTCTTACGAGTAAAGACTTTGTCAAGCGGCGAATGCGTTTATGTGAATTTAAAAGGCTACGTGGAGAGAAGGTGAGTTTTATTCTTGGCGTTTGGGTTTATGGCTTTTAAGACGTTTGAGTCTTTTAGTGCAGCACAGCACTGTAAGTATAAAGATTTTAAATGTGGCGAAAGAGGATTATGTCCACGGATTAAACAGAATAGATAGATAGAAACTCTTGTGTACACCAGAAATAAAAATTACAAACATATAGAACACACTTACGAGCTAGTGCCACAAGTGGCGGCCTTATCGCTAAAAGCGATATCTTCTAGTTCGAATATAGTGAATACAGAATTTATGGTTAAATTTTAGTTTTTGATTAGTTTTTGTACATCATCATCTCATACCTGTTAGACATAAGCATCTTATTTATGTAAGAAATATAGGAAAACAGCGTTGTTTGGTTCACAAACTAGGCATTTTGACCAAAGCATACTTGATGCTAAGTGATGGTCTTATCAAGTATGGTAATTTGAATATACCTAGCCTAGCAGGGACTTTCAGTTACTTTTAAGTTGTTGCTTTATAGACTACACAGAGCTACACGGAACGGTCGGTGTATTAAGCTTATTTCGGTGTCGGCTTTGCTTAGTTTGGGGTCAGATGACCGTGTGTGCGAAAATGTCCGTTTTTTTTTTTGTTTTTTTTTTTAAAATTTATTTAAATGTATCTAAATCCACCGTGAACAATCAACTTCCGGACGACGTCACTGCAGCCGTCAGTCTGCACTCCTTCTCATCTCTACAAATGGCTGATCGAGCAGTCTTTTTATGCGTTTGACGAATTTTATAAATGTATTATATAAGTTAAGTTATATGGATTAATTAATTACATTAACTGTAATTTTACTTTTTAATTTATTGTGACTGACTTTTTATGATTTTTTATTACTATTTGATTCGTGTATGTGCCTATTTGTACTTAGTTATTATTTGATTGGTATAATTTTAATTTAATTTATGTTACGATTTGTCATGTAAATTAACATTTTATGAATAAATATGAATATGAATGTATATATATAATTCATTGAGATATATTATATCTCTAGAGATGCCTCATATAACTTTATTCATATATTCGAATATATGAATAAAGTTATATGATTTTCAAGCGTGATATATAGTTTAAAACAGTGAATGTATAAATATTCTATATTCATTTGGGGAAGACACTGTCTGCTGCAACACAGCTCACGCTAACACAGCAGGCAGGGATTCTAGTTGTATTTTGTGCTTCTTTTATAAGTAACAATAAATAAACTTTGTATTTGTTTTGTATGTATTCACAAAAATCTGACACTTGAGAAAATAGGGCTATCTGTTAAAATTCTACCGAACATCGCAACGTACAGTCTGTTCATAGTTAAATTATCGTTAGCAGATTATTAACCGATTTCGAAAACGGTGGAAGGTTCTCAATTGGGCCCGTTTTTTTTTTTTTTTTTTTTTTTTAATGTATGTACAGCGATTACACCGGCATCTGTTAACAAATTTGGGTGTTTCTTTTATAACCATGAAGAATAAACCCGCGAAATGTTCCCACAAAAATTTCATTAATTAGGGTTCAGTAGTTTTAAACCAGCTCAAGTAATATGGATTTTTGCTAGAGCGCCTACGAATTTCGCGATAACAATTCACTACAATACTTTTGTTTTGTCTTTTGTTCAAGTCAAAACAAGAAGATTCATGCATGGATGTGTAATAGTATCTATAATAAAATAGTAGTTCGCCCCGAACAGAGTTAAAGAAGGTTTTAAGCATCCAATATACACAAAAATTCTAATATAAATTATCTATAAAAAAATCCACAAAATATAAACATTCTAAGTTAAAATGCCACTACAAAGAACAAAATTATACT
Source organism: Agriopis aurantiaria (assembly GCA_914767915.1). NCBI lineage: Eukaryota > Metazoa > Arthropoda > Insecta > Lepidoptera > Geometridae > Agriopis > Agriopis aurantiaria. The sequence goes on along the minus strand of OU611986.1, from coordinate 13,013,624 downwards.
TTACACGGACTTTGAAGTCAGTAGGGCTGGAAACTGGCGAAACCGGCCAGCGACTGACGTAACACTGGTGCACACGACGCGTTTGTACACCGATGAGTTGGTGACATTCGCACTAGTTCATAAGGCAGGTCTTATACTTTATTTATAACACAAATCCAACCTTTAGTTTTATACGCTTATTAATATCTTATCGTACCAAACCCATTTTTGGGAACAAGCAATAAAATATTTTTAACCAACATAATAATGGTCACAATGAGATTTTAAGCTTTATAATTTTATGATATAAAATTGCCAGGACTCCGAAAACTCGATGGTTACATTGTATTTTAGCGGGCAATAATGCGCCTACGTATATTTTGAATTAAATTGGTTATTACACTAACTCCCGGGCTTATCTCGCTCCGGCCATCGTAAACTAGTGTAAAGGTAATTTAGCCATTCAATAGTTTTGTTGAAGTCGGTAAGTTGTTTAACAATGTTAGGCTTCAGCTATTGTTCTATTCACCACGACATTGTTTAGTTACACTATCGAATTTGGTTATTAATGTGTAAGTTTAGTGCTCTACTTTATTTTAAAACCATTGGATTGTAAAACATAATTATCAGTGAATGAAATGTGTTGGAGGCACTTGCTCTCATATAATTGTGTAGTAGTTATTTTCAAGCTGACTTTAGAAAAAAAGAGATTATTTTCTGCTGCATTTTTACAGAAATACAGAAATATTTGTTTTGCGATAATGAAAATTTATGTTTATTTTTTGTGTCTGTTAGGCGATATCTTCGCCGATCGTGGACCGATTTTAATAGGTTATAATCTTAAGGGTGGTTTCATATAAATTTAAAGAATATCCTCTATAACATAATAATATAACAAGCTCTGGTTTAGTCATATTTTTAATTTATTGTTTTACGTTCCTTTGTAATTATTTTTTATCACACATATACTATGTCTATGTCTATAGGTGGAAAATTTGTGACGAGTCCGGTATATTGAGGTTCCAGTATTATCTATTATTATTTTTATTAATTTTAAATATCAACATTTGACGTAGTAAAACATTTATCACGTCAAATGTAGATATTCTACATCATAGATTAAACATCGACGCGCCAAAAAGAGCAGTAAAATGCAGTAACTATTAAGAAGTAATAACAAGTCTTGACTCACAGTTGCTCATTTAAAATTATACGTATCGGTATAGCAATATGGCTGGATTTCATGTGAATTTACCTGAAACAAAAATACAAAATTATTAGTATATACATTTTAGACACCTAAAATAAAAACATAATTTTTGAAATATGTTGGAGCAAGGATATTTTGGCACAAATCATTAATTAGGCAATTACAAACAATTTTTATTTCTATAACATGGAATGTTATTATTCGATTCCATTTTTTATTTTTTTAAAAATACTATTGGTACTCCAAAGTTTTTTTACGGAAAATCCTAAATATAGGCAAGTAGAGTATTAAGCATTTGGATTGTCTTTAGACCTTAAACGATCTATGGATTAGGCAGTCTAACTGTTTGTAGTGTTAGTGTTAGCTTGTATTTTGTTTAGTTAATAAAGGCAATTGCCCTTTTAAAGCAAAGTTAAATTGTAAGTCCCAATTGTTTGTGTTAAAACAACTGTTAAGCCATATCAGCGGCCTAAAAGCTCTGGGTGAGTCACTCTAACCAAAAAGCGTAGGTACTTAGACAAAGTTTGCAGGTAAAAAATCAAAGTTAAAAATTATATATTATCACATTTTGGGTTTTAAAATTGGGATGAAAAATAAAACTTTAACCTAGAAGAGAACGGTACCCTTGTAATTTCCTAATCTTAGTTTATTTTGACAAAAGCTATTTATACTCATATTAAAGGAACTATTTATAATTATTCCATCATTAACGTTCGGTCGGAGCATCTAAAATTTCAAAGGAGGTAGACTACTCCAGCCTTTCAGCCCATTAACTCTTGCTTAGGGCATGTCTTAAGTGCTTAAATAGGTGTTGCTAATTATTATAACTGCCCAGCGTTTCACTTTGTAGTGTTAATATTTCTTTGCCGTGATAATTTTTGTGTTAACCGCTAGTTAGCACAGTCGTGTTGAAGTGGAAACGTTTGTTGAAGTTTCACATGCAGGTTTGTTGTTTGCTGTAACACTGCTGTGATATGTACCTAATTTACTTACATATTAGGCGATTAGGCCGCCTATTACAATACTGCTGTATAGTTATTGATGTTAATTTAATTTGTGTTTTCGCTGTGTAAAGTGATGTTGTGTTTTGTATAATAATTATACAAGTTAATGTTGAAATAATTACTAATTTAAAAATCCAACTTCACAAAATTTGTAAAATACTCATATTTGTTTACTTGATTGAAAATATTATGTCATCCAAATAACCAATTTGCATTTTTTAACCCCCTCTCCCCCTTGGTGAGGTTTAAGACTATTGTTTGTGTATTTATTGTGATAGTTCGTGATTTTTGCTAAACCCTCTCCCCCCTTTCAAGACTCACGTGATTAATGGACGGTCCCTAAACGAATTTTCCAGTTATTTTCCAAAAAACCGAAATAAAAAACCGAACAGATTAAATAACCAAAATACTGAACCGATTTTAATGGAATTTATAAGGAAACAATATACAAATATATACTTTCAATAAAAAAAATATCCAAATCGTTTCATAAATGACAGGAGATAATAAAAAAATAAAACGATTTGAGTAACAACTCCTTTTTAAAGTCCGTTAAAAATTTAAAATCCCGTCATCGCTACATCATTGTACCTACTATTCTAATTTTATTGAAAAATTCATTATATTGTTCAAAAGTCTAAGACAGATTACAGACATTGTTAATTTTGACGTATTTCGCATACGGTACACGTGAAAAAAAATTATCTACCCGCACTTGAATATTAAAAGACTTTTTCAATAATACATCACATGAAGAGGTGCAATCAAATGCCATCTCTACTTGTATTTCTGATGACGTCATCTACTCAGTGAACTAAATCTAATCAAAACATTCCTAAATCTACAGGAAACTGTTCTGGATCAAATTTAAAATTCACACGCCAACTACGTTATAAGTCTTTATTTAGCCTTTGTCGGGTAATATAGTAATATTTTTTTACAACTAGGTACGTGTATAGATTATAACCTATGTCATCCGGGGATAGTGTAGCTTCTCAACAGTGAAAGAATTTTTCAAATCGGTTCAGTAGTCTCGGGCCGTATTCAATGCAAACAAACAAACAAACAATCAAATCTTTCCTCTTTATAATATTAGTATAGAAGTATATATAAATACACACAGTCATAACAATCGGGTCAACCAGCCAATCCCTTTAAAAACCCTTTACCACAAAAATCCTTACTGAGCTCTATAAATTACATTCCCGGAGGTCCGCTAATCGCTCCCGCTGCCTTTCGAGAATGCCCTAAGGTCCGGTGCAGCGGTGCGTGAGGGCCCAAGACGGGCCTCGACCTGCGTGCTACTGACAGCCCATGAAAACAAATCGTTAATAATACCTATAGCTACAAATATACCTATTTATGGATAAAGGCTTAGACGGTAATAGGAATTAAACGGGTCAGTGTATTTTTAAACTCAGTAAAAGTTAGCTTAAAGGCAAGGAAATACTGTATGAAACTGAAGGCTTAGTAATTTTATTTCATGTTACTAGAATAAAGCTCAGGTTAGATTTATCCATTTGTTATATAAGACGCAGTGTGGGTAGGACTCCCAACTAGATGGACGGAGTGACATCCTGAGACTCGCGGCCATTCAGTTGATGCAGATGGCAGGCTGTCGTATAGTGTGGAGCCAAAGACTTCCATCACTAGACATTTAATATAGGGCAAAGTGTACAGTCACCACATATGATGAAAATGTATTGTGTAAAGACACGCCCGCTGAAGGCACTGAGTGTCACGTCAGTACCGACCAAGCCTGCGACCCGTCAACGTTTCGCTCGTCTTATAATTGTCTATCAAAATTATTTAAAACCGCGCTACGTCTTGTTGTAGCAAAAAAAATTGCGGCAAAAATTATCAGCCCCTCACCCCGCTCCTCAGACATTTGACTGAATTGTTTCCATTGAAAATAATCGTAACTGCAAGTATGGGCTACGTAGTAGCTTTACCTAGTATTTGTGTGGAGCTCTGTGGTAGGCCTATGTTCAGCAGTGGATATCTTCTAGCTGTTAAGCGTAGTTGGTGGAGTCGGTTCTACAGACAGCTTATTTTACTTTTAAGAAAAATAATTAAATATCGCCCAAGTATACATTACATGACATTACTAACCCTCATTTTAAGTCACCAAGTATTTTTTTATTCGCTCGATTCGTAATCGTTTGATGTAAATTTATGGAAACGCAATCAAGAAATAAAAATCTAAAAAAATACCAGTCAATATCATCCTCAAAATCTTGCATTTAAATAATTGCTTGTTTGAACGAAGGTACGCGTGTGTTATCGTTTGGTTTGAGCTTAATGACGCTGCATTCGTAAAGTTAGGAATAACTTTAGAATATGGTCTGCTTCTGACAGTTAATGGATACTTTCTGTCTTAGAGCAATGCCGCCACCAAGCCACAAGCGAGCCGTAGGGGAGACGCCATAGCGTTTCCTAGAGATATTTTTTTTTGCTGGAGAATCCACGTATACTCTGAAGGTGATTAAGGTGAGGAGGCTCCATAGGTGCTGCATTTAACTGAATTCAAATGAGCTACTTACTATTCTGTGGTGATCTATCACAGCTTAGTAAGTACTTGGTACTAATTATGTTAATATTAATTATAAAAGTGTACGATCACCTTAAAACTTTGTTTCATTGTTGTATACGAACCCATTTATTTAAAAAAAAAACCACATTAATTAGTTAATTTATGTGTTGCTTTATTTATGGCTTTAGTATTAGTGCCTACGAAGCCGACAAATAGACGAAAGTCTTCGAACAGTGAGTGTTACCAGTGATGACATACGGCACTGAAACGTGGTCTCTCACTATGAGCCTCATAAGCAAGCTCAAAGTCTTACAACGAGCTATGGAGAGGGCTATGCTTGGGGTTTCTTTACGAGTTTGAATTAGAAATGAGAAGATCCGTAGACGAACGAAAGTCACCGACATAGCCCACCGGATTAGCAAGTTGAAGTGGCAGTGAGCAAGGCACATATCACGTAGAACACATGGCCGATGGGGCTGAAAGGTTTTGGAATGGAAACCAGGTACCGGTAAGCGCAGCGTATAGAACGTCTACCCACAATATGGACATACGACCTAAAAGAGACCGCTGGGAAACGCTGGATGCAGGCCGCTTCCAACCGGCCTTTTTGGAGCTCGATGGGAGGGAGGCCTAATGTCAAAGTCAAAGTAATTTATTGATAAGCATATGTTTACCAGATCAGGCAATTGTAATATTATTATTTAGGAAATCTATATAGATAATATACAACATTTAAAACGTAATAAAATAGAAATAAAAATGTTCTATGTCCCTATGTCCAGCAGTGGGCGTCCTATGGCTGAAATGATGAAAGGCTCTAAGTTGTTCAACTATTGGCAGTTTCGGGACATTATTCATTCAAGTAATGCACTTTATTTTGTATCATTAAAACTTAATTAAATAACAACCTCCATAAATGTCCGCAAAGTGTAAAAAAAACTCATTTACGTTCACGACGACATTACCGAAAAATGTTTCATTTTAACTTTATGTAACTTTGTAATATTTAACGATCATCACCGCCATTTATGACGCTTGGTCATAAGGCTATGGCTGAATATTCTGAACAATTCTGGGAATATTGTGGTAAAATATATCTTTAAAGGCAGGTCACATCATTTGTTAGAAGCACTGATAACCGATGGGGAAGAAAGGTTTTGAGTGGAGACCACAAACCGGAAGACGCAGCGTATGGCACCTCCCACTAGATTGTAGACATGGTGGAAGTCGCGGGCATCCATTGGATGCAGATGTCAGGCTGTCATTCGTGTGGCGTACTAAATATGTAGGTATGTTTAATAGAGGACTTCTGGCTGATGATGATAATGATGTCATTTGATCAGTCCTAAATTGTATTTACTAAACGTCTTTTGATAATAATTATGTTGCCTTATATTATAAATTTATGTTTTAGTCGATAAGTCCGTGGCTATAAAAGTCTCTGCCTAGTGGCCACAGTGTACCAGTTGACAAATTAGATTTTAGTATTGCTGACTAAGACTAAATTACGGTCGACTTTGAGCCAAGTGCAAGCTTTTAAACGAGAATTAGAAGCGTTACTTCTGAAACGTTAATGGCATATTATGACGGAGTGAGCAAAAATTATGTCGCCTTTACATCAAGGACTTTTAGTTTTATTTGATGGGCGGGAAATTAAAACTGACAAGTTGATTTGATATGAAATTCTTGGCGGGGAAAATGGAGGGTATTTTGTGATTTTCTCGGAGTCATCGCTTCTCAGATTGGATTTGTAGCTTTGATAGGACTAGATGGGCTATTATCTTTTGTAGGGGCCTTTTTGCTTGGGAGTGGATTAAATTTAGACTTATGGTATATCATATATCTTTTTTAATGCTGGTCGAGACATCTAAGTACTTTTAACAGTAATGTTATTAGACCTTGTAATCATAGATAAGTATTACTTCGGTCTATCTCTTTTATTTTTAATGAATTTAGTACCTAGGTGTTTTATGAGTGTATCTTTTTGCAGTCAACTACAACTATAATTGGCTGCAAAATTAATTAATCCTACTTTCTCACTTTAATACTTTTGTATTAAGCTTAAAATATAAATATCATTAAATTAAATTAAATTTATTTTGTCTCAATCAAGTTAATGCATATCTTATGCCACAAACACGCTACACTAAAGCCACGCTCATGACATGCTTATGCCATGTCGTCTTGCCTGCAGTGTCATATCTCTCTTACATTATATCATTACTTGCGCTTCGTTTCCGTCTCGCCCACGTCTCGCCCACACTCACAATCTACCCTCAAAGTAAAATAACAGTTTGAGAGGAAAAATAATTACAGATAATGTATTTTTCTGTTTGATATATAAAATATAACTTAACCAAAATATATGATTTTAACAATATTCTCACAAAGATTTTTATTTTTATACAAAAAAAAAAACAATATATATATATATTGTTTTTTTTTTTATATATTCATATATATATATATATATAAACTAACATTTGTACTGTGTAACAGGCAAGGACATGAGATACGTGTCCATTCTTACGACCATGTATGCTACTTTATATGTATGTTTCCCTACCATGTTCTGACAAATAAATATTTTGAATTTGTATTTGATATTGGAACAAAGCTGTCGGGTTTTGTTAGGCAGAAAACCGATGATTTTAAATTTCGAACATCTAAATATACCGTAATAGGATCCAAGTAGCCACAATTACACCATCATGTACCCAACATAATCGTCCGCGCCGCCATCTGCCGGATGCTTTGCGATGTTTATGAGAGCCATTGGGAAGTGGCCGTAAATTCAGACGTTCGGACGTGTACGTGATAACGCATCCCCGGTTTAAACTGGCTTTAAACTACGCTAAACGCAGTAATTATTTAGAAAAGGGGTACCTTTGGGTTGATTTGGGCGAGTAAGTGTTTTTGGTTCTAAAAATTACAAAGTTAATTCAGATTTAAAATTATGAACTGAGAATATATAATGGCAAAGAAGCATTAAGTACAAATCGAATTCTGTCAAAAACGGTTATAATTTCTTTATCAGGAACATGTGGCACAGATTTGATCAGTAAAAATTTAGTAAGTATACCTTATGTTTTATTTTGTTATATCAACTTACTTTTTAATTTTACACCATCAAGGACAAGCCATGCAAGTATTTTTTATATATTCTTGCATCATTTTGCAGAGGTTAGCAAGAGACAGTGCAGGGCGGGATTTATGGAAAGAAATAAAAGATCTTTACCCAGGAGGGGACTAAAATGGACTTTTGAGATCATTGGCGGTACTTGTAACTAATTTTATAACATTTCCAAAGACATCCGTCATTTAGCCTACCTGCGATCACGGACACTGCAAAAGATTTGAAAAATCAGGGATTAAAATCATGTTTAAATACACGAGATAAACTCTATTAAAAGTATTTTAATTTCAAAGAAATTAAGAAATTCACTATACATTTCAGTGTTACCGAATCCTTGATTATTTGGAACCAATAGTAAAAAAAGGTATGTATTTAAGTAATGTGTATTGTAAATTTGATGTATCTAATATACACATCACTTTAGTCAAAACTTGAATAATATATAATACAGGGTTACTGGCAATCAGTTAGCATCCTCTTAAGCGCGGACTCAGGATATCAAAACAAACAACTTTTGCTTTACGACTTTTTAAAATACGCCAAAATAAATAAACAACTGTTCCATACAACCCCGACAAATTTATATATAATTGCAGTTATATTATATAGCATTTATTGTCTTATGTCGTAAAACAAAAGTTGTTTATTTTGACTTATTGAATCCGCCCTTTAGAAGATGGTAGCTGATTACCAGTAACCCTGTATAAATTTTGCTGTACAAGGTCTTTAAGTAAAAATTTTCTAATTGTACCCTAATATATCTATGACTGTTACTGCCAACATGCCCAAAAAGCAACGTTATAGCCAAGAATAGAACACGGTAATTAAAAGATCTGTAGAAATAAAAATTAAAAGATAAAGATTCACAAGAATAAACGCATAAATGAACAAAAAGGTAAGACAGGAATTAAACACGATGTCAAAAAAACTAAAATAGCAATGTATTTCTTGTTTCTATCCAGAGATTAATTACTACGATACCTTATTACTTATCACCCAATTTACGCAAAGAATATAAAAGTTTCAAAGGCAAACTGTAACAAACCAGATAATAAAGCCTCCGAATAAAAGAGCAACAAAAAACTTGTTAAACTCGGCGGCGAGTTAAAGTTACCCATTGATATACAACGTTAACAAACTCCGTGGACACCTACAAAACAGGAAAAAGTCCCAAAATCATTTTAAATTCAGTATTAATCCCCTCCCAGGGTCTCGAGCATCGTTTCTTCCATACTTTGTGGGATTTCTGTGAGAAAGCTGCTCCTACAAACTTCTATCCAAACTCCCGTGTAATCTTACTTATAAAAATAAACTTTTGCATTAACTGATTTCGAATCAGAGGCGCAGTAGGTACATGAGTTATATTATGGACACTACACAATTATAACTAGACAAGAATCCAGTTTAATAAACTTACAGTAACAAATCATCGACATTAAATCTAGCTTAACTAGCCATAATTACTTGTAACCTGCTTTTTATTCTACAGATTCAACGTTTCCGTGCCTTGAAAAACCCCACTGAAAGTGAAATGGGAATTACAAGATCATCATCATCAGCCAGAAGACGTCCACTGCTGAACATAGGCCTCCCCCTTTAACCTCCACACCGAAAGACATCCAGCCTTTTGCATCCACTGGATGCCAGCGACTCTTACTATGTCGTCGGTCCATCTACCTACCTACGCTGTGAATTACAAGATAAACAGTAATTATTAATTTAAGTTTTTTCGTAATCTTCTCCCCTTTCATTTGATACCCATATCATGATGGTAGATAAGAAAAAAATGTCCGCCATCTTGGGGCATCCGCCTTATTGAATTTATCGTCTAGGGCCAAAGGGCTTTTTATTTTTAAATGCTATAGGTGGCAAACAAGCAGACGGGCTGCCTGATGGTAAGCAGTCACCGTCGCCTATGGATACTTGTAACACCAGAGGCATCACAAATACGTTGCCGACCCTTTAGGACTTGATTAACTAGCCTTTTGAAGAACCCCATGTTGTAGCTTCTCGGAAACACCGTGGAAGGTAGGTCATTCCACATTTTGCAAGTATGAGGCAAGAAAGATCGAGTGAATCGGACAGTGCGCGATTTCCACTAATCTATGATGTGTGGATGAGCCTTCAGGCGGTGGCGGCTAGTGCGATGGTAAACCCGCGACGCCGGCATCAGATCAAACTGGGAAGACAAACCCAATAATCCCAAACTCAACGGGTTTACGTCGTTTCGTTTACGAATTCTTATGGCCACCTTCTGTCTCCATCATCAAACTAGCTCAATGGTACCATAAAATTGCATTATCACCGAACTAATAATATGTCTAATATAAGTATGCCAAATCTCAGCTCAATCGGTTGAGAATAACTAGTCTAAAATTCTGTTGCAATATTTATCGCACACATACTCACAGAGCAAGTTAAATAAAAGTTTGTACTATATTAGATGCTACAAACTAAAAAGTGTCATTGAGACATGATCATAGGTTTCCATACTGTCAGTGTAGCATCCATCGAAGTTTCGCGAGGTAGGCTAACCCCGCGCCGTCTCTTCCATACAAGTTGTAGACCCAATCAGCCAGAAAATAGAAACAAATAAATACACGCTTAGGTAGTTTTGACTTGATAAGCGTAAGTAGAGTTCGGAGCTCGAATTTATGGAAGAGTTCGGGAGATAATGTAAAAGTTGGTAGATAAGACAGGCTTTGCTAGGCTTCTTCGTTCGCGGAGTAAAGCCAAATATTACCTACTGAGCTCGGAAGACTTCGACCAGGTTCTGTGATAGTGTTATTATGTTGCATAAAAATGTACTTTGTGATTTTTTTTTTCTTCAAGAACAGATTGGAGAATATTGCAGTATAGCAATATGGAACGTAAAGTAAGTAAATACCGGGTGTTTGTAGGGAAATATGAAAGGTATTAATTATGTTTATTGAGCTAAGCTACTAATTGATTGTAAAGGAAAATCTAGAAATTTTTGATATTTTTTTCATGTCATAAGTAGAAATACAAGGAAACGGAGAGGAATGTTAAGTAATCGCAATCGTCTATATACATTTGAAACGCCATATTAAGCATCACAAATACGTCGCCGACATTCTAATTCTAATAACATTTTTCAATTTTTTTTCTCAGTAATACCGCGGAAGCTTATTCCACATTTTACAAGATTTGATTCTGATAGACTATCCTCAAGTTCAGTACCTCATAAATTTTAGTTAATCCAATGATTCTAGAAGCAGTTTATCAACTTAATATTAAGGGGCATTATCTTGATAGCAAATTTCGTTTTTAACCACAACTCTTGGCTAATGAGAATTTCCTCCATAATTATTCAATTACAAAGTTAGTAATAAAGACTTGCCCTCTCCTTTTCTCTCGTGGGATTGTAAGCGTAATTTTTAAATAACTGGTTAAACTCATTCATAATACTCTGCGCTGAAACACAGTTGGGTAATTTTGAACCTACGTAAACTGGTATAAGTTGACTTTTCCACGATCACTACAGACGTACGTCCGTCTGTCCATCTGTCCGTCTGTCGGTCTGTCCGTCTCTCCATATATCGTGATTATACATCAAGTTCACAGAGCTTCATTCGTTCGATACAATATGAATATGACCACAATTATATGACTTTGCCCACGGAACCCTACAATATGCGTGTCTGGATACGCTCTTGGCCAGTTATTTTAAGAAACCTGTGTCGGGCAAAATTTGAGTACCATTCAATGTGTGAAAATCACGTACCGTAAAATGATCAGAATATCTAAAAATATCACATCAAAGTTATCAATCTCGACACGAGAGCGGTGTTTTAATGTTTGAAAAATGTTAAAAAATCCTTTGTCGGAGACACTCTCCTCAGCTGAAAGATTTCCGACTTTCCCTCCCTTTTCTTTCCGATAGGGAAACGTGTCTACTTACATCGAAGCCTGATTTCGAGTAGGCTTAAAGTATCGATAAATAATTTTCTTAGTAAGTTAGGTATTATAGTAGTGAGGATATTAAGAAGCATCGTTTTACAATACTCAGTTAATTTGATTGTTAGATAATTTTTTTTGCCTCCTATTTTCATGTAAAAAACACTAAATGTTATAAAATTAAGTACCGATATAAATACACCTAATACACAAAAAAATTGTTTAAAAGGAGCATGAGTCAAAATCTATAAATATATATATATATATAAATCTATAATAGCATAATACGAGATTGATAACACAGTATCGATATCGATTACAAAGTTTAAATGTCGATAATAAAGTATCGATGTCAATAGCAAATTATCGATATCGATAAGTTGGTATCAAAAGGAACATTCATACCCTATCTGGGTGTAATTAAGGTGCAAAGATACCCGAAGTCTGGGAGAGGTTCAAGTGCCCTTCAGTGGTCGGCCGTGTACTCATAGCCGATGAGTGCTGCGTAGACCCGATTATACGAGTATCTATGGTGCGTTCAAAAGATTCAAAGCGAACTTAATTGGGTTTGAGTTGGTTTTCATGTTGCCAGTAGAGGTTTTTATAAGCGATTCGTTTTGATGGCCAAAGTCGCCGTAGCTCAGACGATCTTAGAGGTTTTTTTTTTTTTTTTTTTACTAAATTATTAATTTAAGTATCTTGTATTCTTTAATTCATTCTCTGACAGATAACGGACAGCCTAAATCACTGAAACATCAAATTTGGCATAAATGTTCCTCATTAAAAACGTAGGACTATTTTTAAGGAAAGGGGAGGAAGGGGTGTTATAAGATCTGTGTGTCTGTTTGTGGCATCGTAGGTCCCAAAGTCCCAAATGGCTGAATCAATTTTTATATAGTTTTTTTTTGTTCGCTTGAATTTGCAAGGTATTTTTGTACGAAATATCTTACGCGTGATTCAAAAATCAACTCGCAGGACCATGTACAATGGTCCGAGAAAATGTATTATATATCACTATCCGGCTCTCAAATTATCTCTGCAAAAATCAGTTACAACCTAGGTGTCTTCAAATCACGAGTGAATCGGTTTCTTCTAGGCAAGCATGCTCCATCGTAGACCGCATCGTCGCTTTACATCAGGCGAGTTGGCAATCAAGCGCAAGCCTATTATTAAATTAATAATAAAACACGTCAAACAGTTGCTCTGTTGTTGCATGAAGAAAGGACAAATTAAACCTGTAAGCCGATTTTTTTTCATTTAGATTTTTCAGTTCTGTGCTTAACTGACTATTTTCGGGTCAAACTTGGATAGTGCACTTAACTTACTACTGCATTATTATTATTCTTATTCGTAGGGTAAAAGCATTATTTGGATTTTATTATTATCAAATTATAGGATAGCAAAAAAAATATTAATCTTTTTGTTAATTTACAACGAACAATGGAAATCCACCCTAAGGCATATTTTATGTCTTGTGATCAATCAAGTAAGTCTTGTAGTCGTAAAAATGTACTAGTATTGAGCCATAAAACTAGAAACAATCAACTAATTAGTACCGATTGGTTGTTGCCCATAACACCAGTCACGCAAATAAAACAGAAACATCGAAGCCAATCTTATTACGATACCCTAACTTATATTCCGCATTACATTAATTTCTCGGGAGACGTCTCGAACTAAGCAACGGCAGCTGCCCACAGATCGCATGTTTATCCAGAAATTGCCTAATCTCGAAGAGCTACAAAACAAAACCACATCGGAAATGTTGAACTAAAGTATTTCTTCTCTCCAAGGATGGTAGTGGTGGTACCCTTGTCTGCGCTAACCGATCACACCCTTAAGGCTCCCGAATTACTGTCCGGGCTGATTACCACCTCCCCTTTTCGTCCTGCGCCCGCGCCCCCTTTGCCCGTATCCTCACCGCCCCGAGCCCTACGTCAACTATTATTTGTGTTCTCTACTTATAATTTGCGCGCTGGAAAAGTTTGACAAACACAAGTCATTCTATAAAATATAAGAAAACTTTCTCCAAACTTTCGTAGTGCGCTCCGGGATTGCTTGTTATTCTATTAGTTTTGTACGACTAAGATGGCTGTAATCATCTGATTATGCCCTGCGAATGTAGTTGTTATATTTATTGTACGTTTCTCAACGTTAATACAGTTATAAATCTTGTTTGAATAAGTAGTAAAACCTGTTTAATGAATTGCTTCTAATAAGTAATAAATATTTATATGGGTGTGTGCGTGTAAGTACGCGCTCAAGGGAGAAAATAAATTTCAATTTATCGCCTCCACTGCTCGTTCTCATTAGAGTAAAAGATGAGAATAACATTTTATCAGAAAACATCAACGAAATATTCTTATCGTGCCTAAACGTCTTCGATATAAAGGTACAAGCAAAATGGCAAGAGATTTTTAATGCTCTTATTCTTGATTTCCTTCAAAATGAGAAAAATGTGTTCATTGGTGCGAAACGAAATCATCGTCCCAGATACGTCTTTCAACAACAAAAGCCGCCTCGCGCGTGTTTAACATATTCCTTTAAACAGAACGCAATATTTACTGGCTTTCATGTATCGTCTTAAGGGGATAAATAATGGTGCTGCAGATGTGTGCTTGGCATACAAGCGAGGGACCGCTACGACGGAGCCCAGATGATAATTTGACGTTAACAACGTTAGTAGGTACTTTATTTTTAAAATGAAAACTTCTTTAGCCGCGTTATGCGATTTTTGGTACGGGCAAAACTTATGGGATCGCGATACCAACATGCTAATGACATGTGATGTATTAGTTTTCACTTCTGTCGGCAGTCCCCATGAATGCATATTTTATTTTATTTTTAAAACTAGTGACCCGCCCCCCCGTTTCTGCACGGGTGTAATTTACGTGCGAAGCCGGGGTGGGTCGCTTGTTATATATATACCTTCATTAGGTTAGGTTTAGGAGGAGTTAGCGGCCAGACACACAGACAGACAGACAGACGCGGAAAGTGACTTTAATAATTTATACTATGTAGAGATAGAGATTTGCATCTTGGGACATTGGGTGACAATAAGTCATTGAATATTTTCTGCTAATCTCCAAAACTCCAAACAAACATATTTCCAAAACGGTAAAGGTAAAAAATTGTGAGGAAACCGGTAAATATAAGAACCTCAAAAGAGTTGAAAGACATTTTTATGACATTCACCAACATGTAACATATAATATAGAATAATCGACCAAAGTTCATTATATATTATCGATTATTAACTGTCTAATTCTGAAATACTTTGCCTTAGTTTACTAGTACCTACTTCAGGAAAAGTTACAGATGTTTTATGCGTATTTTGAGTAATTTCTGTATAATATGAAATGCCAGAAATTACTTGCGTAAAATTAAGCCAGCTTTAATCTGTGAAAACCACGTCAGTTTTCAGAGTAATTTGCCATCCAAATTCTTAATAGGTTTCTTTTTTTCTGAGATCAGGTTGGCGTTTTCATATTGAGGATGAAATCTTCGAATTTCGGGTCCAGCGAAGTTTATCCTGATTTGTACTTTAGTAAATTACAATACGTAAAGATTTATAACAAATAACTTAAATAAATGTCAAAGTAGAACTATTTGCTCATCAAATGAGTCAACATTTCGGTATTTACAGCGTAAACAGGGTACATTAGATATTAAGCAGGCGAGTAGTGGCAGGCGAGGCGATACATCAACACTGTCGCTAATGAACGAACGAAGCGTGGCTCAAATTATTGCTACCAGAGTTATAACGGGAACACCTACATCGGTGCAAAATAACCATCGCGGTCGTTATCACTTACGTCGTACCTGTTGGGAGCGTTTAATGGACTCCAGTAAATGGATCAAGACAACCTATATGATCCACTTACTCAAAAAATTACTTAAAAATTAATAAAATATTTCAAGAGTTGCAAAAGTTTTTTTATAAACTGATGTTATTTCGACACGTACAAATTTTTGCTATAGGTACAGAAATTACTCACATAAGTTTATAGTTGGCGTTAATCTTACGTAGGTAAGTAATTCTTTGCGCGATGAGATCCGAAACGTGGATATTTGCAAAAATTTGCAAGTTGATGTGGCAATGGGTAGGCCACTTCGCTCGAAGAACCGATAACCGATGGGGAATAAAGGTTCTGGAGTGGATACCACGAACCGGAAGACGCAGCAGGGAGGCCTCCCACTATATGGACCGACGACATTGTGAGAGTCGCGGGTATCCAGTGGATGCAAAAGGCGGGCTGTCGTTCAGTGTGGAGGTTAAAGGGGGAGGCCTATGTTCAGCAGTGGACGTCTTCCGGCTGATAATATAGTAAAAAAAAATTAAACTGCATGGCTTTATTTTTTTTATTGCCGCCTGCATGTGTGAATAAGCGTAAAAATGTATTAAGTAATTATATCACTATTATTATTTTAAAAATATGTCTATAGTTCTAATTTATAAGCTTTTCTTTTAAATTCAAATTTTTCACCCTATATACATTAGTGAACTTTAAATAATTCGTAAAATTAGCAAAATATTGAAGGCCTTACTTACAAACGTCAGTTAAACAATGCTTAAAATTGTTTGTCTCGATTTTGCTTTCTACTAGCGAGAATTTGTCAGAGCAATTTTAAACGTTGGTTAACTAATTTCTAGGTAATTTTGTGATTATTTATATATTCATAAGGACGTTCTCATAAGAGTTGTACAATTTATTGTTAAGAAAAGTATCCTTAATCTCCTTTGTCACTGACTCCCAACTAACTAAATAAATAAAAAACACGGCGATCTGTGGCTCTGTTGTTGCATGAAAGAGGAACAAATAAGCAAACAAACAAGCACACCTTCACATTTATAATATTAGTATTATGTCTTGTAGGTATACATACTCACGTACAAAAATTTTTTTTGCGTCAAAGTAACAATATACTATTTTTAGGTTAGTAATTCAGCGCTTGCCAAATCCAAACGAAGCTCGGAAGACGTTGGGTGGAGCGCCGCGGACGCATCAGAAGATGGATCGTGACGGTAATCAGTTAATGCATTATGCACTTCAACTACAAGGAGGATGTAAGATGGTATGCGCTTCAAATACTGGGACATATTAAGCGGAGACACCAGAAGTGAAGGTGCAATTTGACGACTTCTTTGGCTCAGTGGTGGCACTTCTGCTTCATAAGCAAGAGGTACCGATTTCCGAAGGTAATTTAAAAATAAAAAAAAATATTGAGTAATAGGATTCCGTTTGACTGCCAACTCACCTGATGTTACCCTTAACATCAGGTGAGTTGCCGGTCTACGATGGAGCACGCTTGTCTATAAGAAACTGATGCACTCATGTTTTGAAGACACTCAGAATTGAATTTGAATTTTATTATGAATTTGTACATGAGTTCGAATTATGCAATTTAATATCAGCTTTGGGTCTGGGCGTTTAGTTTTTTAACCAGCGCAAATTTATTTATCTTTGTCTTTCTGCAGGTACTTATGCTCCATCCATGGCGTCTTTGACATGGGAATCATAGCTATGGGTTTGAAGATATATTTATGACGCTATATATTAAATTTATGACATGAATGTTAATGTAGGGTATGTGGAGAACAATTAACTACAGTGTTAACAGTACAGTCCCCTTGCACTTTCACAAAAAAAGGTGTGTCTGTCCAATAGCAACTCAATCGTAGTTCGATGTCAAAAAGTCCATTGGAAGGCCATTGAAACAAACGTCAAATAACGAGCAGAATACCAAATGTTCAACTATTGAATTTACACTGATACGCCACTGAAGAACAGAATACCAAATATTACAATGGCAGTTCGATGGAAGGTCATTGGAAATCCACTGGTCTTAAATAACTAGCAGAATACCAAATGTGTAAAACTATTCCAACGACACTCTATTGACACTCCATTGAAACATTCATAAATTAGCAGACTTGGGCCCCAGGATGATTGCTCCAAATGCTTATTCCTTTATAGGCGTGTCAACAGAGATTAATAATAATAATAGCTATTTTTGGCTTAAATAAATTAAGTGCAGTTTCAATTCCATCGCTCAACAATGGCGAAGGAAAACATCGTGAGGAAAATGGTATGATATTTACAATATTTTTTCGCGATTTCAAGGTACCATAGTAAACGTTGTTGATAATTATGGGGACCTCTCTCGGGTTAGTATATCCTTTCTCGTAACTCTGTAGACACGCTCTAAAGAAATCTATATATATAAAAGCGAAATTCACATAATTATCTACTCACTCATTCACTCATTAAACACGAAATCTCGAAAACCACTTGATCTACGAAGCTGAAATTTGGCAGGTAGATCCCTTATATATTCTCCATTTTTATATTCTATTCATATATCATTTTTATATTATTATTCTCCCATAGGTGTAGAGGTCCGCTAAGAAAGGATTTTACGAAAGGGTCGAATTAAGGATGACAAAAGGGGGATGAAAGTTTATATGAAAGTCTACGCGTACGAAGTCGCGGGCAACAGCTAGTATACCTATAAAGTCATCACCAACAGCATTACGTTTTTTTAGCAATTCAAACTATGAATATTTAAACTTTGTTGGCCGTAGCCGCTAAATAAGGTAATGTCAACATAATATTATATATTTTAAAAACGATTATCGGAATGCATATTAGATATTCTATGGTAATTTAATTATTAATTTAAGTTCGGAATAATCCTATTTTGGATTTTTCTACTGAAGTGCTTTTTAACCGACTTAAAAAATAAGGAGTTTATCAATTCGTATTTTTTTTTTTTTTTTTGTATGTTTGTTACGCGATTACTCCGCCAATTTAGAATTGTTTTTGATGATTCTTTTTTTGGTTGTAGGTTATATCTAATAGGTGGTCTCACAAATTTTTTATCGACATTAATTCAACGCTTTTTGAAAAATCTACAAAAACATTACAATTAGTAACGAATTCAATGTAGAATGTAAACATTGTACAGTGCCACCAAGTTAGCTGTTAAGGTGGGCAACATTGGAACTACAGTTATTTCTTGGTGAATTTCATACTTTGTTCTCCACTAGCGACGCTGTCAACTAAACAGCAAACATAGAGGAACAAACTTCAAAAAACAAAGAAGTGTATCCATGGCGACCGGGCCCTGTTGTTAGCCAATTATTAGCCTTCGTTTGATTTCTTTTATATTTATCTCTATTTCGCATTAATATCATAAATATTAATAGATTAATCAAGTAGGTATCTATTAAGGTTATTTTTGCTTTGGCTGGCACCGACTCCAAAAATAACTGATTATAAATTGTAAATATATAAGTAGGTAATATATGTATTCATAATTTCGTTGCTTGTCCTTTAATGGTCATTGCTTTGAAGTTATTTAAATATTATTTTCTACGTTTTAGTTTCAGTTTGTAAATGAAGATATAGACATGAAGTCGGTTCTTTTAAAAAAAAAAACTTTATTATAAGCTCAGTTACACTAATCCATCAATCAGATCTATCATAACAATCTCAAACAATGGCAACCTATCTGTCAATATGCATAATCTTGAAATCAGGTGCGAAAGATGTCGGAATAGTAATTAGATATCTCCTCAATATGGATGGGATTAAGGCGAATAATACCGTAAACTAAACATAATTAACATAACTAACGGTAAGCGGTTGAATCAACGGAGCTATCTACCGAAACTGAGTAGAAGTTATTGACTGAGATCTTGGAGAAAATGCTTGTCTAAGTTATTATTTAATTACTCGAAGCAAATTGCAAACACAATAATACTTTATCTAATTTCAAAATCTTTAGAACTAGAGTTCAATAAAACCGGCCAAGTGCGTGTCGGGCTCGCGCACTGAGAGTTCCGCACCATCACATAACTTGTTAGCTACTAAAGTACAAAAATTGTGCAAAAACACAACATCCCATCAATGCCCAGGTGGTCACCCATTCAATTACCAGCCGCGCCCGACGTTACTTCACTTCGGTGATCGTACGAGAACTGGTGGTGAACAGAAATTTGACACCGACTCGCACTTGGCCATTTTTTTAGTATTTCTCTTATTTTCTATTTACTATTTTTACTAGTCTTTGGGAGACTCCCAAAGATGGTGGACAAAATTTTCTTATTTACTATCAAATAAAATCATCAAAAAGGGTCAAATAAAAGGATTAGATCACATAAAAACTTTTTTTTAAAAGTGTTTTTAAAAAGTTTAGTTTTTTAAACTAATTTATTATAAACATATTGTATTTATATTACACGGGAATTACTCACGTTAGATTAAGCATGTCACTCGGCAAATTTATTATATCTTATCATTCCAGAAAATCCTATTAATAATTATTATATTTTGAGATGATACAAGATAAGGCAGGTGCCGTTTCTCATCCTATAGATCTGTTCTCCTATCCACAAGTTGTTCACTTCAAAAGCCCAGATTTTATTATCCTATACTGTACAATAGTTTCATAGGTATTCCATTTTATACACATTCCATAGTTGTATTTTATTTTCGACGGGGCCTCTTAGTGTTGGCTTCGGCCCCACTAAAGCCATAAAGAACCGGACTGGATCTGTGTTTACCTATATTGAATAAAGAATAATACATATACTTTAAAAGCTTAAAAAACACCATTAATGTAACTCGTTAAATAACGAACCAAATGAGAGAGCCATCTAGCGGAAAAAGTGAAACATCATGAGCGGCGCGGTGCATTATGTTGTTGTCTT
Organism: Agriopis aurantiaria; assembly: GCA_914767915.1. Lineage (NCBI taxonomy): Eukaryota > Metazoa > Arthropoda > Insecta > Lepidoptera > Geometridae > Agriopis > Agriopis aurantiaria. The sequence goes on along the minus strand of OU611986.1, from coordinate 12,993,128 downwards.
TCTGCTAGATAGCTCAGTCAGTATTGTTCGCAACTGAAGTTCTAATTTCCACCTCCTGGTCTTCATTGAATCAGCTCGAAGATACAAAATTATTGTATTGACATCCGAATTACAATCATATTAGTGCCAGGACAGCTTTTTTTTGTCATTCTGCATTGGAGCCGGTTTGTGGGGAATAACAACGTGTATATATGTATGATGTACTTCTTGTTCTGTCTAGTTCTTATGTATATTTCCCCACAAATAAATAATTGTCTATTATATACTTGCAAACCTAAGATCAATAAGACTATTAAAATTAGGTTAAAATTGACTTCCAAGATTGATTACATTGTTAGTTAACTAATTCGTTACAAGTGCAGCCTGTAAATATCTAAAGTGTTAAAGGTTAGCTATTCAGCATTCGTAATAGCCAATTCTGAGGTAAATTTTAATAACTATAGTTAAAACAAACACTTTTGGTATACAAAAGCACAGTGCCAAAATATAAGGTGCACATTTACAAGACAGATGGTGTCATTCGGATAATTCTGTTATCAGCAACGAGAGGTCGCCCCTGCGCTCGTATACTTAGACGGCAGTTTCCTGCGACGTTAAGTCCTTATAAAGGCAACTGTTACGCTGAAAAACTCCTATTTCTGTGACAAACTGTGCTGTTAGCCGTAGATGTGACGATTCAGAGATTTCGTGTTGCGATTTTAATAAGCTGACACAATAGGTATTTTCTACCAGAAAATCTGCCATTTTTGTCGGTTATTAGTAAAAATATTAGTATGTCCTACTTTGCACATCAAATTTCATTTGAAAAACATCTTCGGCTAGCCATAGTTTACCTACTGTCCCTTATTGTCTTAGTTCCGCAATACTACAAGGATCCCTTATATTTTTGATTTATAATTAGTTTTTTATCTGTAATTTTTTTCCGTTATTGTAAATAATCTTTTATGGTCACATACCTAACCAAAACATTATTTACATTTTTTCGTTGCTTTTTTATTGTGTTGAAGAAATTGTGTGTATATAATTATGGCCACAATAAATACCATCAATGAGAAAAATTTATTATCTATATTGCTCAGACTTTCTTTAATAACCTATCAATCTTTAATAACCTAAAAAGTTGAATAAGTATTCTTAAATAAACACAATCTCGTTATATTCCTCGTGTAATCAGGACAAAGTTAAATCTATCCTAGATAATATTACACAGAATACTAACATACAAGAGCCCATTTTACGCCTGTCCATTATTTCCCCATCACGTCAAAGAATAAAATAAAGCTTCGAAATAAAGTACGATTACGTCGAGTCGCACATTCAGCAGATTACGAATAGTTATCTCTCGAGACAGAGGACTTAACAGAACAGAAAACTGTGCAGTATGGCGTCACAAAATTACTTTGATATACTTTTGCCATAACAAAAGCAGTAGGTATACCGTTTAAAATTTAAAAAAAAACGCTCTAAAACGTTAAAATTACTTAAAGGTTTAATTAGTGTACCTATGCATTGAAATACTTCATTAATAACGTACCATTCACACTAAATAGCTAAACAATACACCATTATTATAAAATTAAACAGTCGTTATGAATAGTCTGAATAAAAACCCCAGGGTAGTATATATTTATCAAAGATTGTGATATGTATTCAGATTATTTTTTGTTGTTCCCTAGCACACGTTTGTTAATATACTATCGTCTAATTGTTTTAATATATTATTATGTTCTCTTTACATATTTTTCATATTCATATTCCTGGTTCTTTTTTAATTTTAGAAGGCATATGTTGTAAGTTGTTTATCAAAACGTTGACATACGTAGACACGTAATTTAATCAAAATTAAAACCAAGCACTTATTTATATTTTATTGTTTTCTTCTCCTCTATCCTTTTAACGAAAATTCTTTTTAACGTAATTAAATACCGGGTTCCTTGAATTTTGATACAGAGCTTACACTGTATTATCTAATTTTGCCATCTTGTTTGCTCTTATCCCACAACGTGAAGTCAGTCAATGAAGTCATTGCATATTTTCTTTACTATACTTTGTGATTTGTATTTTGTTGGTGTAAAAATTTGAATTAGAGCTAGGCTCAGTGTCATTATAATCAACCCACTTTAGTCCACTGCTGAACCACTGCCCTTAGCACACTGCTTCTTTCAAGACAAACTACTCATCCCAATTTTTGGCTTTTTGCTTCCAGCCACTGCTGCCAGCCGCATTACGTATATCGTCACTCCAACCGAGCATCATGATACGTTTGCCTATTCATGGTCTCCGCTATCCCAGATTGTCGGTTCCGCGACAAATACCTATGATCAGCCCACTGCCTCTTCAGGTTGTTAATTCGCTGAGCTATGTCGGTCACTTTGATTCTCTTGTACGAGTAGAGAGTCAGGCTACTGCCAGCCATTTGTACGTGCGAACACATAAGCATAGAAACAGAATTACTTTCTTTCAAACTTTAGATTTATCGCCTATTGCGTAAGTTTGTTCGGCAGCTTTACTTGTTCTTCACAGTAAATCATATCTACGATTACGGATTGCTGACGTTCAGAAAATATATCGAAGGTGAATCGTTAAAGTTCCATTCTGGGATTATTTAGAAGGTAAAACTGCAACTTTTGGACGTATATATAACAACAATGTAATTCACGTGATATTTTCCATCTTGAAGATAAGCTTTTTAATAATGTCCTGATTGACAGTACTTTTTTACCATCCTACTAATATTATGAAAGCTAAAGTTTGTATGTATGGATTTATAGATGTAAGGATGTTTCTTCCTGTTTCACGCTGCAACGGAACAACGGATCGTCTTGATTTTTTGCATGGGTATAGTTCAAGAGCCAGAGAGTGACATAAATTTTTCATCATCATCATCACCATTTTTTATCACTACGCGGTTGATTCCGCGGGGCGCAGCTGGTATAATATATATATCTTCTGACGTTTCTGTCAATGGCCAACCTGGCTAGCGACTATTATGATCACGTATATGCTTGGCGAAGCCAAAGTTAGTAGGTAATTATAGTTCTCTATTATTATGTATTTATTACTTTTTACCAACGAAAACAGATGTTATAAGTTTAATGTGTGTATCTGTGTGTCTCTCTGTGGCATCGTAGTCCCAAACGGCTGAACCGATTTTGATTAGGTTGGTTTTTTAAAGGTGACTTGTTCGAGAGTTTTCATAGCTTTATATGATTTAAAAAATCTATCTGTTCAGCCATTTGAAGATTATCACTTTTAAATAAGCTAAATTTAAAACGATTTCTACTTTTCACGGAGACAATAATTTAAAATAATTGTAAGTTCCCACCGACGTGATAGATGGCATTTCTGTCCGAAACTTGGCCGTCAATTACTTTAAAGTCGAACCTGAAAGTCCAACTTTCGTCAAAGTGGGGTTTAAAAATTATGAACCCATTAAATACCGCATTTGAGAAAAATAACTAAATGTAACTTTTGAAACGAGTCATTATAAACAGAAAAGAGTTACGCCATTACAATATGACGAATAGGCACAATACAAATTAAGAACCGTGCTCACATTTCAGCTGGAAATGACACATTCGTTACCAGCAGCGGGGACGATTTTGCCGGTTCAATTCCTCCATTCATGCTTCCATGCAAAAAGTAATTTGAAGTACTGTGACGCATGAGCGCGTACTTATCTATTTTTGAAGGAACGCAATCCACGATCCGTTAAATAGAATTAAAACAGACTTCAAGTAGAGATGCTTTTTATCTAAGAATACACAAGTGATTTGACTTACAAATACTGAAGATCAAGCCATGTTGTTGTTTTGGTATGTTAGATGTGCATTTTAGGCACATGTGCAGTTTTCATTGCAAGGGCTTCTAGTCGATGTGCTTCCACTAAAAATCATTGGAATGAAAATTCATCAAATTCATTTGCTAAGATTCTATGTTAGTTTTAGCTTAAAATGCTATGTCTTAAGCTATGTCTCTAAACTGTCTAAAAATATTTTTCAGCTGACATATTTGAACAGTTAAGTTCAGCCCAATCTTGTCTGTAAACAAACAGCTGGCAAACCATTATTGGATGAGTCGCCTATAAACACTTGCAACACTGCGTGATTACAGCTTACTATCACGTAGACCACACATGTCTATTTGCCGTTGTTTTTATCCAAAAAAATATCGCACGATGTTCAAATGTGCAAGCTTCGATTCTGTTAAGATTCCTACTCTCTGCTTAAAGTGAGTGAAGCACACTTCCGCGCATGTGTGCGAACGGCACGCACCGTCTCACTCGTCTTGTCGTATTTGTGCTCAAGAAAACAGCCAACAATTTATTCTGTACAGAGAAACTTGAACGACTTTCGTAGGTACGCAAGACATAATATTTCGGAACGGAATATTTTAATTCCACGTCTAAATTAATTTTCTATTACCGACCTAAAATATTTATGAAGAAGATTAAAATAAAATGTTTCTTTAGTGGAATGGAATTACGCAAACTGCTAACTCTGTAGCGTTTCATGAATCTGTACATGCTTTCTTAGTAGAAAAATGAGGGCAGTGAAAACAGAAAGCTTAGCTTGCGCTCACGTATGCTAGATTTACTAAAGGGGCTAAAGGCGAAGGTGCTCCAGCACTGGCTAGTAACAATGATGACGCAGATAAAGGGGGTCGATAACGTGAAATAGCAACGTGAAAACGTGGCGAGAAAATAGCATTATTAACCTCCCGGGCATAATACGCGCGCCATTGCGCCAGATATGGAAATGATTATGTAAATCCCCAACTTACAGGTACATCTCGGGAACGTTAGATACTTATTAAAACCAAGATTGCCCGACCGGGGGATTGTCTCACGCAAAAACTTTAATAGCATCGGAACTCCAACTGTTAGTCGTTCAATTTTTACGACGTTAGTAATTCGAAATCTCAAGTTCCTGAAATCGGACCATCGACGTTGCAGTCTTGCTTGGCGACTCTCTTTTCAATTTTCTCAGTTTCCCGCTTGAAGCAGGCAAGCATTGTATGGGTAGATTCTTATCTCTCTCAAAAGCTATTTAGCTAAATGGAATTTACTGAGCCCGCACTGCAGTTCGACGAAGTACATTGTAATATTTAAAATCTCGAAATTTGAGTCTAAATCTGGGCATTGTATTACGTGTTTAAATTTTTTAAGGCTCTTGTTATACTTACTGCCGCAGGTTTTGTAAATTATGCACTTTGCTAAATTGAAATTGTACGATGTTGTTTAAAATAATATTATGGAAAATTTGCATCGTAAACTCGCTGAGAACGCAACAAAATGATTCAATTTTAATTGTTTTAAGGGTTCCGTACCCAAAGTGTCGATAACCGATGGGGAAGAAAGGTTCTTGAGTGGAGACCACGAACCGGAAGACGCAGCGTAAGTAGGCTTCCCACTAGATGGACCAACGACATAGTGAGAGTCGCTGGCATCCAGTGGATGCAAAAGGCAGGCTGTCGTTCAGTGTGGAGGTTAAAGGGGGTAGGCCTATGTTCAGCAGTGGACGTCTTCTGGCTGATGATGATGTCCCAAGGTGTGATAACGGGACCCTAGTACTAAGCCTATGATGTCTGTCTGTCTGTTTTTCCTTCTGTCCGTCTGTCCGTCTGTGCTACCATTAACGTTAATTGAATTTAAATTGACGTGTGAAAATATAAACTGGCTATCTATTGATAGCCAGTTGAAATTTTCACAGAATATGTAATATTACGGCGGATTAACTTAGAAATAATAAAAAAGTCAAAAGGTAAAACGAATTGCAAGTAAATCGTATTACCATTTTTACATAAGAGCTAACAGACAAATTTAAAAAATACGTCTGTTGTATTGATTATAGTACACACTCTAAAGTATAACAAAAAATAATGGCTAGGTGTAAGTCAGTGACTTTCTGTTCAACACCGGTTCTGGTACGATCAACGAAGTGAAGCAACGTCGGGCGCGGCCGGTACTTGGATGGGTGACCGCCTGGGCATTGATGGAATTTTGTCTTTTTGCACAATGTTTTGTACTTTAGTAGGTAACAAGTTACGTGGTGGTACGAAACTCAGTGTGCAAGCCCGACATGCACTCGGCCGTCTTTCTTCGCTGTCTTCGAATAGAATAAAAACCGGACAAGTACGAGCAGGACTCGTGCTCTGAGGGTTCCGTTGGACAGAAACATCAGAGCGCGAGTCCAAAAAAGAAACTAAAGTTGAAATATTGAAAGACAAACTTAACTTTGTAGTTGACTATAAGGTTCTTCTGTACATTCCAACTACAAAATGTAAGTTTGTAATAGCAAAATCATTATTATTAAATGATATAACTTCAAATTTGTAACTTTCAGATTTATTTCTATATATGTGCTATGAGAACTTGCCTTTTGCCAAATTTCATGATTCTAAGTCAACGGGAAGAGTACCCTATACGTTTTGATTCCCTTGTGAAATCGCAAAATATACGACATAAACGTTCATATCTTTTGATTGCGTTGACTTACAACTTTTATTTTCTTACAGCCGAAAGAAACCGTAGAACTAAGTATTTAGTATAAATTTCAACTTGATACCTTTACGCGTGCTTGAGAAAAAGGGTCTTGACAGACGGACAGACGGACAGACGGACAGACAGACGGACAGACAGACGGACAGACAGACGGACAGACAGACAGACGGACAACGAACTGATCCTATAAGGGTTCTGTTTTTTCCTTTTGAGGTACGGAACCCTAAAAATAACAATTGCGAGTAGCTCTTACTTTCCTTGCTAGTTTGTGGAACTTAATCCTAATGCAAACACAAAATCGCGATGATATTTATCTCTAAAGATACGAATTGCCTTGTAATTTAACAATGAACGTCTAACATAAAACAAAAGCGCTGTTCAAAATGTTTACCTAAAGTACATAATTGAGCCCTGTTAATCAAGAGCACGAAGTTTTCACAAGTGCTTAAATTATTTACCTCAAACATAAAACATCGACATTCAAAGCGTTTCTTGAATATTTTCGCTTACACAGACGTCTGGGGTACAACACAAAGTGAATAAAGCTGCGTTCACGAGCATTCGTTAACGAGCATTTATAATGTGAGCATTCATTCGTGATTATTGAGCATTTTGAGTTCGAAGATTAAACGATGAAAATGCGGAATATAAAGGCACTTTTAATGCTTATCTCATAATTTGTATGATGAAATGTTGTTTTATTCTCCAAGGAAATGTAACAAAATCTAATGTAGAAACAGTTTTTTTTTTATTAATAGTCATTAACAGTCCATAATATTCCCACTGCTGGAACACAGGCCTTCTTTCAGAGAGAAAGAGAGAGAGAGAGAGATGATGGCCCAGTGCATGTTGCCGAATGTCATCTATACTAATATTATAAAGAGGAAAGATTTGATTGGTTGTTTGTTTGTTTGCATTGAATAGGCACTGAAATTACTGAACCGATTTGACAAATTCTTTCACTGTTGGGAAGCTACAAAGTCCCAGGGTGACATAGACTATATTAGATTATTTTTTTAATTTGGATTCTTACTAATACTCCAAGGTGTAAAAAAACAAGACTTACATCCGTGCGAAGCCGGGATGCGTTGCTAGTATGTTATAAACATTTTGATGTACTTTGGACATACCGGTTTCCTCATGATGTTTTTCACCGTTTTTGCCCGATAGCAATATAATATGTCATTGTGTTATACCGTTCATACAAACAAACAAACATTTACATGTTTTTCTATAAATTTTTTTTTTTTTTGGTTGGCCATACTTAGAAACGTTAGTGAAGTTAATTAATGCTTATGATTTCTCTGTGTTCTTTTCACGCGTCATAATTTCCGTTGACGTCCGCTTTGCATTGATTAAATTAACTCATGTTTCTAAGTAAAGTTATTACTGAAAGTAGCTACAAAATTCTCCGAAATAGCCATAATCCCATTCATGCTTCACTCATCCCACGCAAAAACATCAAACTCGTGTTCTTCTATACACACACACCGATACAACAGTTATGCAAATGTGTATGGCTCGTTTTTGCCAGGATTAAGGTTTCGGGTCTATAGTAATGGGGAGATCTGGGTAAAACGTGGTAAATCCATGACCCGGCCGGGGTACACGGGTAATTCGAAATTTTATAATGCGAAAACTAAACTGAAGTGGTCCACTAAACCTTGTTTAATTAAATTTATAATTAGATCTTTCAAAGGTTGGAGAATGGAACAATTTTGTTTGATATTTATATTGAAAGAGGTCAGCAGTAACATTGTCGTTATTTAAAGTTTAAGTTGTTGGTAAAGGTTAATTAGATTATGAAGCTGTCAGGTTACAAGTTACGTGCCAAAGTAGTTAAGTGGGATTCTATAGTAACCCTATTTGCTTACTGAAGGGTTTCATAAATGAACAGCGTGCCTTTTTACTTCTTGTGAGCTGAAATGCCGCTTATAGCAATAACACACAAAAACAAATGTTTACGCTACTCAAAAAGACAGATAAATTGACATTGGAAATAATAAAAAGATAGGAAAATAACTTCCATAAAAAGTAAGTCTCCAAAAACTCACAGACACTCAGTAAAATGAAATACGTAGTTGGCCTTCGGCAAATGGTTTAATATCGAAATGTGATCACTTAGCGCAATCTCTTACAAAAGAAAAAAAACACAGGAAAAGCCCCAAATGTACCTAGCTTTTACCAGAAGCCGAAACATGTTTCAATTTTTACTAAAAATTACGAGTTGGATTTGTAGCTTTTCAATTGGTCTTTTGGATAGATTGAAAGACTGGTCATGTTTTGTTTTTATTTAAGCTCGCTCACTCATGTTAACATTTTTTTTTTTTTTTTTCACATATCTATTTACATTTGTAGGGCTAAGTTAAAATAGTAACGCGTAAAGACGTAGCTACAACCCTTTTTACGTAACTGAAACGCCTGGTAAGAAATATTTTATAAAATTCTGCGCAATACGTAAATTTATTACACATAATGAAATATATATCTTATAGTTTAAGACCAGTGAAAATAAGGAAAAACATGATAAGCATAGCAAGCATTGATATTTCTATTTGAAAGAATAGGAACGTCAAATAAACAATTTTCGGTGCTTTTTTCGTCAAAAATTTGAGAGGGCTCATACTCTACATACCTATTATACGATTCCGGTACCTATTATAAAAACAAAATATGACAAAATCATATCAGTTTCTTTACTATCAGTTTAGTTTATTTGTGCACTTATATAATTTTGTATTGATATTTATTTTATAATTTAAGTTAGATTTATATTTCTTGTAAAAAAATTGTTCTCTTGTTTATTTTCTTTTTGTCATTTATCATAAGATGTTTTTGATGCACGCCTAAATACCATTTTGTTCCAACCTGGTGGATGACTGGTAGAAAATGTTTAGCATTAAGTCCTCCATTTTTACATTTCTACATAATTTGTAAATGTGCAATAAAGTATTAAATTAATAAATAATTAATATCACACACCAAACTTTTTAATTACAGGAAAGAAAGAAAGCCAAAAGTGCTATCAAAAATATAAGCACGCATTCAAAAAACGCGAGTGTTGAAATTTAATAACTCCAAATGTTCGAGCAGCCATTGAATTCTTCATCGTTGCAAAAGCACCCAAGAGGAAAATATTTACGCTTTTTCGAAATGCAGAAATCAAGTAACAAGGAATCGGTTTTAGCGCGGAGAACCGTTAGGGACCGAAGCTGTTGAATAAAACGAATCTATTCACAGCTAGAGCAGTCATAATACTCACCTTCTACGAGGTAGAGTATAAGTTGGAATTGAAGTTCTCACCGTCCAAGATTGATTTCAATTAATTGTTGAAAGTGTTTTGATTGTATAGAAATTAAGTAAATTTAAGGAATTCATTATTAGGGTTTCGTGCCCTAGGGGTAAAAACGGGACCCTATTACTAAGCCTACATTGTCTGTCTGGCCATCTGTCTATATTTCTGTCTGTCTGTCCGTTTTAACTTTAAAACACTGTATGTTTCAAACTGTAATAGAATGCCAGTTCCAATTATCACAGAATATGTAATGTTATGGTGGATTAACTGAGAAATAATAAAACAGTTAAAACGAAAGGGGGGTCCTTATACATCAAACGTATTTTTGTATTGGCTCTACTGTAAGAACGGTAATACGTATAAGCGTCAAACTTGGCATGATTATAGTACACACAAGTTACAGTATAACAACAATAATGATGGCCCGTTGGTCCAGTTGGTAGTGAACCTGCCTTCTGAGCTTGGGGGCGTGGGTTCGATTCCCATCTAGGACAAACATTTGTGTTTGTTCTATATCTGGTTGTTAATATCTATTTAAGTATGTATTTAAAAACTATATATGTATGTATATCAGTCTCTGGCAGCCATATCACAAGCTTTGCTTAGTTTGGGGTCAGATGACCGTGTGTGAAAAAATGTCCCGAATAAATAATGGCAAATGCGAGTCGGTGACAAATTTCTGTTCCTTACCTAAATTATAACTAGTAATTTATTTATTTAATTTTGTGGTGTTACGGAACCCTCAGTGCGCGAGCCCGACTCACACTTGGCCGGTTTGTTTTAACTGCTGAACATAGGCCTCCCCCTTTAACCTCCACACTGAACGACAGCCTACTTTTAGCATCCACTGGATGCCCGCGACTCTCACAATGTCGTCGGTCCATCTAGTGGGAGGCCTACCTACGCTGCGTCTTCCGGTTCGTGGTCTCCACTCAAGAACTTTTCTTCCCCATCGGTTATCGGTTCTTCGAGCGATGTGGTCTGCCCATTGCCACTTCAACTTGCAAATTTTAACAGCTATGTCGGTGACTATGTCTTTGGCGAATATCTACGATATGATGCGATACGTTTTATCACGGCTAAATTGGGGGCAAAACCGCAATGTAAAACTACATCCTAATAATATTTCTGCTTTCAAAAGACTCAAGCTCGTGCGTCGATCGCGGTCCCAGACGTAATCATGTCAGGTCCCGCGACTGCTCGCCTGACCGCCCCTTTGATCGCCCACTATGGAGTCTCAGTCCAACCCTGTGATCAGATTAACTGAGACAATGCGATGGTATTTTTATTTTAAGTGTGCTTCGACTGATTGTGCCAGAGATTCCTAATATGTGTACCTACTGTTTTCGTCGATATCGTTACTAAACATCAAAACGACTGATGTCGAACAAATGCCTAAACTGCTAAGGCATGACCATAAACCACATTATATTTTATTCCAATGCTGGACACAAGACTCTCCTAAATAACACGACATGGTCCAATCTTCTGCTTTACACATCCACTTCCCAACAGCCGCCTCCACCTGGACTGATAAGTACAAATTTAATTTTAATAAAGCGTTTAAGCGTTAATATATATGTCATCATATAAATGTTTTCATTTAAATATTTAATATACTTATCGGTATGTCATCATATTATATTATAAATTTTATCATTATAAATATTAAATACTAGGTGACCCGACAGAATTTATTCTGTGCAAATTTAAATTGTACAGATTTCATTTAAAAAAAAAACCTAACAGACAAACAGACACGCAGCTACTTGTCAGTAAAACTAGCTTTCAATTTAATCACAGAATATTAAACTCTTAGTAAAACCACGCTATTAATACAGAGCGGGAGCAGTGCATAATACCGCGGGTAATTACAATAAGAAGCGAGATCGCGGAAAATCACCGGCCAGAGAATCGCAATTAGTGGACGAACGCCCGGTGGAAATAAATAAGGATATAAAGTTCCCCACAGTGGAGCTGGACTCCGATTTTTATTTGATTGCCTTCTGGTTATTGCTACATTTATTAAACTATTTAATCACAGTTTGACCCATCCTTACATATATTATTATGAGGCGTGACCCACGTCAATAGTTTTCATAATGGTATCGATATTTCAAAATATCGATGAGCTGCAGTTTTGAAAGTTTAGAATGTCACTTGTAATCGAAAAGTGTATGTAACGACATTTTTATTCAAATTTTCTAAACTCAACAATCCAACCTTTCTTAGGCGTTTATTTATATGTCAAAAAGAAAGAAAAATTATGGTAATAGGATAAAAATTAAAAATAAGTAGTAGAGCCAATCCAACTTTTACATTTTTGTCACAAATCTTATGAACATGGCGTTAACTCCTGCATAAGACGTTTGACAGCAACGAAATAACTCCCATTCGTATCGCAAGAAACAATACAACAATACGACTTACGTCACTGACATAAATCAAATTTACAAATATTTTTCATTGATACATCTAAAACAAAGATACGTTACAATCTACAATTTATATTATTCACTTTCAACGTGCTCTACAGAGTCTACAATTAATAGGCTTACTAACTTCAGTAGTGTGTTCAATACATTGGCAGGTTCATAATTTGGAGTGAGTTTGTGTAATTATCAGTATTTGCAAGTCAAATAAGCATGAAATCGGAAAATATTCAGGAATATTAAAAATTATCAGAATTTCCAATTCTGTAGAATGAGCGTGAAATTGAAGAGTATTCAGAAATATTAAAATAAATAATGGCACAGCAACCTAGGCTCTAACAAAATTATCTGTACGCAAATAATAATTTGTACACCCTCGTCGAACGCTCGGTAAGATAAACGTCAACTTTTGTTGAGTAAAAGTATCACGCACACATGATCCATTAAATGTTTCTGTTTATGACCGGATATATAAATAATTAATTAAATCAGAATAATTATTGATATCGCTATCATTCAGGCATAGAATACCAGGAGCAACACTAATTTGGTCAGCTGATCTAATATTTGTTCTGCAAAAATGTGTGTTGGATAACACATCTTTACTTTTGATTTATCATATATTTTTCTGATATTAAAACGCAAGTCCGCGGGTCGCACGTCTTGCGATCACCGGCTGTGTTGACAGGAAATATTAAAAATAGTCTTTCAATAACAGAGGTAGACAAGTGGACCTTTATTTTATACTAGCTGACCTGACAGACGTTGTCCTGTCTTAGAACTGTCAAACACGCAAAGTCATAATTGAAAATCTATTTTTTTTACACCTTGGGTTACATTATTGGAGTTTTAGTAAGGATCCCTATTTAAAAAATAATAATAATATAGCCTATGTTAACCGGGGATAGTGTAGCTTCCCAACAGTTAAGGAATTTTTCAAATCAGTTCAGTAGTTTCGGAGCCTATTCAATGCAAACAAACAAACAATCAAATCTTTCCTCTTTATAATATTAGTATAGACAATCATCAGCCGTGTGACAATATTAGGAAGAACACTTTTTAAGGTACATGTGTGTCTATCTATGCCATTTACGTGACAAAAAATTGTTTAATCAAAGAAACTTACAACGAAACTCGTCTTTCGAGTCCGTCGTCTCAATCATGTCTATTTTATAATTGTGTTTTATTCAATGAAGAAGTATATTTTTGAATTGATAAATACTTGCGTTTGGCCGATATCTCACCTGATGTTAAGCGATGATGCAGTCTACGATAGAACTGGGTTGTCTAAAAATAAACCATTCAATTGTGTCTTATAGACACCCAGATCCTTACTATCGGGGAACACCCATTTTAGGCAGTGCATTCTACAGTCTAGCGTTTTACACACTAAAGTGGTAACTTATATAAACTCTTCCTTTAGTCGATTAAAACCACAGGTCACGTTGATTACTCAAAATTATTAAACATACTGATAACATTATTTAAATTGGCTGATAAATTACTGAGATATAAATGTTTAAAGTTTTTGGTGGGGATAGAGAGTGGATGCTCTGTCGCTCTCCCGGAAAGTGTGTGTTAGTATAAACTTTTTATAGAGCGCGCACGACCTGATATCATAACGTGCGATGGTGTGCTCTCTGTCTAGCATGAAGTTAAAATACTTACAACTCATTTATTTATGAACAAATTTTAATTTTTCTTATCGTTGATGGGCTCTATTTATGATCAGCTTTTTTGTAAGGTAATAAAAAAGGCACAAGCCTACCGTTAAAACTTAGGTACGCCATTTTATTGGCATGAGTTTCGTTGACCACGCAACTATTGTAAGATAATCAGGGTTAGCTTCAGTTTTTTACAGAATCACTCTTTTAAATTCTTCTAGGTATTTCTCAGTTCCAAGTAAAGTGATTTAAGTTAAAGCCCTGCAGTATTCATAAGCACTGGAATAAATTTTATAAAAAATGCACTGAAATATTTTTTACTAAGGTTATCTTGTACTACAAAATCTTCTATTTTTTTCTTACGCTAATGTGAACATATTACCTTTATATATATGGCTGTTTCGCTTTTTCACGATAAAAAGATTATCGATTTGTCACGGCTCACTAAGCCTGGAGCCTTAGAATAACTACTCAGAGAAGGTAAGTTTCCAAACAACGCCTTCTCAAAACGTAAGCTACAAATTCGCTTTGTAGCTTACGTTTCTATTGGTATTTTAAACGATTTAAACAAGAAATTTAATGGATTACCTGTGGAATGTCACACCATAACTCTTATGCTACTTTTCTGATTTGTTGTGGTACGATTTCACCGCGCAAATTGTCATAGTAAAAATTTTATATATTTTTTGGTGTCATATATGACACCATTTGAATGGCTTAAATTTTGCGAATGTACTTGGTTTCTTTGTGTAGTTATTCTAAGCCTGGAGCCTTACGGCTACCTTGTTAAATTAAAAATATACTAAGTATTTTATAGTAATAACTCAGAACTCTATTTCTCTCATAGGTATGGATGTGGATTATACCCTGAATTAACTCAGGCTACTTTTTATCCCGTAACAAAGGCAACAAAGTACGGTTTCTGTAGGATAGCGAGTGAAACCTCGGAGCGCTGCTAGAAGGCTAATAGAAAAAACTCAAGCACCATTTTCCAGCTGTCATATTTCACAATCTGGCCATGTCGATGGTGTATAAACACGTTCCCCGTTCAATCATCTGACGATAGGCGGCGCTAGTGCGCATAAATCAAGTCGCGCACTTTTTCACCTGCCGCACACAAAAGCTTTCGCACTGAAACTTGATTCGGGTTATTCCTGACGAAATATCAGCCTATTTGTTATACTATTGATACGGACGCACGTGCTCCGCGTAAGTTTGTACTTGTTGAGAGGAGGGTATTGAGTGAAAATTGCTTTCCGACAATGTGCATAGAATTTGATGGTAACAGCTACGGGTTCCGCTTATGTTAGTGCGAGCTCTTTCAGAAAAAGGGTCGCTTGATTGTTCGAGATGGAGCTGGTGCTATCATTTCGTATGTTTAGAATGAAATAACTGGAAATGGTTTTATTTTATAGTCTTATTCTCAAGTAATCCTCACCCAAAAGAATGAAAACAATAGTGCGAACAAATTTTCATTTTCGTACTTACCTACCCGCATGCGAAAATATCATGCGTATTTAAATTATGGTTTTTTTAAAGATCTAGAAATTCCCGTGGTTTCACCTTCTATCCTACAAAACGATATATGATGAGATTATACCGAAGATATTATAATTATAAAAAATTTAAAAAAGTTACATAAGTGTAATTCACACTGATATAAGAACTGTTTTTAGTTAATAACCCTTGATTTTTTTTTTGTAATAATTAAGTTCAAAAAAAAATTAAAAATACAATAATAATAAATAGATATGAATAATAAACATGACATAAATCTAATTCAATAAAAAATATAATTTAAAAAATATATATATATTTAACGTTTATTAATAAAACAAAATAAACAATCTAGTTAGATAGTGGCAAAATTACCTGTGTAAACTCCGAAAAAAAAGTTGGACTAGATTATTGAAACTGTACTGTAGTTTAATACATTTCGAAACAAACATTAATTAAACTACCTTTGACCGTGTGTTCTGATATCAAGACTTAGCTAAAACTAAATCACGTATATAATAGATGCAGAGGCTTGATAACCAAAGCTGCATCTCTGTAAGCGTCTATTCTGGAGTACAGAGCCACTTACCAGAGGCCGATAACATGATCCTCGCCAACGTGTATTGTGCGTTGTGATACCGCTTAGAGGAGCTGAGATGTCTATTCTGTGAGCTTCAGGTTGAGGGAGCTACTTCCAGAAGATGCCAACTATACCAAGTGTATCTCTAGATGACGGGCATATTAAAAGATATTATTGTACTCACATATTTATTTTCATTCTTAAATTTACGTTTTTTACAATATTTCCTATAAAAAAACATAAAATATTATTAAAAAAACCTAAGCCTAGAGTGCCGCCGGCAGCGGGGCAGAAACCACCGGGCCCAGGCTACCGGTGGTTAGGGCTGCAGAGTGAGAAACCTCCTGACATGTTATTGTACTCATTATTATACGCAACCTTTACTTTGGTACTAACCCAGATATTGTGGTAAAACTCAGTGTTCCGTACACTTCGTTGTGTTTTTTTTTCATCGCAACACCACGATTGGTCTCAAAATAAAAGTTGTCTATACCTAGTGATGAGTACCATCTCTGAATATGTCTGTCGTCTATTAAAAAATGTCGTCAAATGTCTGTCATTATAGAAAAAAAAAAACAAAAAAAAAACAGGACATTTTTGCACACACGGTCATCTGACCCCAAACTAAGCAAAGCTTGTGATATGGCTGCCAGAGACTGATATACATACATATATAGTATTAAATACATACTTAAATAGATATTAACAACCAGATATAGAACAAACACAAATGTTCATCACACAAATGTTTGTCCTAGATGGGAATCGAACCCACGCGCCCAAGCTCAGAAGGCAGGTTCACTACCAACTAGACCAACGGGCCAGTTATTATTAGTTATTAGTTAGTGTTATTATAATAATATATTCCGATCGCTATAAGATGATTGCTATATCCGCTTCACTAAGTTAGCCAAATGTAAATTAAAGTCCTATGCTTCATTTGCGTTGTTAGTTTTTCTAACGTAAAAACTAAATTTATATACCTCCCTACTTAATAAAATAAAGAAATTGGGTTTTTTGTTCTTTTACTAGAGATGTCAGCGCCCAAGTTTTGAGAGAGATTACATGAAAGCGAGAAAGATATTATTTGAGATATTTAATATATTGTTTGTGACAATGATATAAACAAAAAAATCAAAACAAGCTGTTGTTGCTATTAACATATTTATTATGTCATGTGACTAAAACAAATCACCTAATATCTCATTCACTCATTTTAAACACGAAATCTCGAAAACCACTTGAAATTTGGCAGGTAGATTCCTTATTATTATTATTATTCATTTATTTCAGACAAAGTCCATAAAAATAGAGAAAAGAATACAAATTTTTAAACACATCAAGTAAAATAAAATTAAAATTAAAAATAATGTCAACAGTAATTATACTAAAGGTCACATCAAATTTTAAATTATAAAGTCGGTCCATACTTATCCAACTTATGAGGTGTAGAGGTCCGCTAAGAAATATATTTGCGAAAGGGCCGAATTAAGGATGACAAAAGGGGGTTGAAACGCGTACGAAGTCGCGGGCAACAGCTAGTATTATTATAAAACAATATATAACGGTAGCGGCTTGTTAGATTAGTTTTAGTTTTAGATTAATTTTAGTTTTAGATAAGTTTTAGTTAAATTTTTTAATTTAAGATAGTTTTTATTTTGCTTGTAATTTTTATTGAATAAATAGTAATCTTTTAACAGATAAACAATTTTATTGATAACAGTATGAATAATTATAAGTCAGTCAAGAATTTCATGTTAAGTTAAATATTATTATACATACACTTACACAAATATTATGAATGCGAAAACGTGTGTGTATGTGTGTGTTATGTGCGCGCGCGTGTGAGTGTGTTTTTTGTACAGGCAATGAAAAGTCGTAATATTTTAAAGATACCAAACAATATTGCTAAGTAGGTTTACCAAAGCATAATTGAATTTATTCATAAAACGTCTTTCTTATTAAATGTCATAAAATTTTACAGGTTCTCGCATAATAGTTCAAAATACAGAATACCACCTCGGCGCCAAGCCGACTATTCTGAGAGCCTATAATCTTCACCGTAAATGGATTTAATGCAAATTCTCTCGTCGTTCCATCGGGTGCCTGATAAAAATACCCACTTAACTCCTATTGTGTTCTTGAAATTGTTTTTAAATTTTATTTTATTTTTTATTTTATTTAAGTTCAAATGTGTTTTTATATGAAGACGCTGAGCAGCTAAATCTAATGATAAAATTGGGTGATTTCAAAACTGATTCTATACTGTTCTGTAAATGTTTACGAATTTATAAGGTTTTTTTTCAAAACACGTAATAGTCTGTGGACAAATATTAGGTACAATTACTTACGCAGATAATATTATAATAATCATACTAATATTATAAATGTGAAAAGTTTGTTGGTTTGTTTGTTCCTCTTTCACGCAGCAACAGAACAACGGATCGACCTGATTTTTTGCATGGATATAGTTCAAGGGCTGGAGAGTGACATTGGCTAAACAATATGACATAGGCATCATCATCAAAAAATTTCATAACTACGCGAGTGAAACCGCGGGGCGCAGCTAGTATAATATACTAAAGCAGTTTCAAAACAGCAAAAAATTTAGATACAATAGGCTGTGTGTGGGTCTTTGCATGTTTTCTTTCGTTTTAGCTTAGTAACTAAATCCGTTTTGATGGTTATTATAAACTAACTACACCCTGCAGATTTACCTTAATCCCATTATCCGGGACCGTTATTTTTTCCGAGATAAAAAGTAATAATGACAACAATATTCGACTATCATTTTTTCACTGCTCGGCCACAAACCTTTTTCCAGAAAAGAGAGAGAGAGAGAGAGTGGAAGGGCCCTAATCCACCTGTGCAAAAAACTAAACCCATAGTTAAAAATATAGTGCAAGTACCGTTCTTATCTATCGACAAATTTGACAGTTGAAATCAATAAATTCTATAAAATACCGTTTGACCCGTACTCGTTATGATCTACTTGCTATGATCGAGTCTATAGCATTCTATTGAATTTGTCGATTAAATTTGTAAAATTTGTCGATAAGAAAGTTACATACACTGCAGGGTTTAATCTACCTCTTTACCAAATTTGGTCGAAATTCGATCAGTCGTTACAGAATTCAGTGGGTACAAACATATGCCGTCTTACCACAAAAGATTTAAGAACGCTTTAGACATGTGTTTAGCAGTTGTTTCACTGTGAAAAATATGCTAAACACTTGTCTAAAGCGTGCTAAAATCTTTTGTGGTAAGACGGTTAGTATGCTAGATGCTGCCCAACACATTGTTACAAAAATTTTGCATTTATAATATTAGTGAGAAGTGAAAGATTGTTATTCTGAAGCACTATGTTGATTGGTAAATCTACCTGTTACAAAACACTACCGTTACAGCAGAAATGAAACAGTGATCAAAACAAAGCTTTCATTCGTTCCCGAGTCTCGAGTCGAGCTAATCGCCTGAGAAGGGTCTAATAACGGAGTAAAATTTACATAAACAGTGCTCTGTCTTGCGGCTGTTATCATTCAATTAAATAAGATTTTAGTGATACAGAAAATTGAGATGCTGCGGCTAGTGGTTTGGCCGGAGACAGGGAGAAGTGTCCGGACAAAAATAATATTGATTATAAAATTTTGTTTGAATACTGACTTTTAAGATCAAAGTTGGCGTGGAAAAATGCAAATCACAATAAAGTGGTAATTTTTAATAAATATAATTATTTTTGTGTTACCTTTTGTTTATTGAAACATAGGCTTGTGCTAGACCACCACCTTGGCTGATTTTACGCTGTAATGCGTTGTATGGAGCACGCATCTACCTATATGAAACCGATTCACTAGTGAATTGAAGACATGAATTGATATTTTTATTTCATTGTTTTTTTTATTTATTTAAATGCATTAAACACTCATTATTTACCTAAAACCTTTTGTTTTATGTGATTAAACTATATTGAGATTACATAAATGTTGACAAAAAAAATGCCGTTTAGATAGAATGAGGATATTTTAGATTCACTTCCCTATTTATCTTGCTTCTATCAACTTGCCACTTGATTTAATTGTTTGCCATATCGTGCCTATTAAGCAAGTTTGATCAAAATATCGACATACGTTTAAAGAATAAAGATAATTTTTAGAAAAAAAAAGAACCGACTTCATTACTATACCTTCATTTACAAACTGAAACTAAAAAGTAGAAAATAATATTTAAATAACTTCAAAGCAATGAGCATTAAAGGACAATCAACGAAATCATTAATACATATATTACCTACTTATATACATATTTACAAATTATAAACAGTTATTTTTGGAGTCAGTGACAAAAAAAAAAAAAAAACATACAGTCGAATTGGTTACCTCCTCCTTTTCGAAGTCGGTTAAAAATAAAAACTATTCTCTGTACTTTCAGGAGCAGATTTTTTTTTTTTAATTGATTAGAAATTTACCGTTTCGCCGTTTCATCTCTATCAGAAACTACACCTGTTCACGCAGAATATATTTCTACTCGTTAAATTGATTGCTGTTTTAATTACTGACTTTGCCGGACTGTGGTTTGCTGTTTTCAGTTTGGGATCTGGGAAGATAATTACTTTGCAATAGAATTATTACAACCCAAACTTTTGCTAGCTTTTAGTTGAGATGGTCGATTTTTACAAAGGTTTTATTAACTTGCAATGTTAGTTCGTTCGTTTAGATCAAATCTTGTAAGCTGAATTAGTAACACTTCCTTTTATCCTACGGAGTTGATTTTTTGCATGTTGGTTCAATTCCGATGACAATGCATTTTTTTTATTCTGTAAACATATAGTTATAAATAACTAGATTGTGGTAAGCATGACCTGAATCGTCATCAAGCATTAGCTCCAGATAAAGGAACCCTTCAACGGTTAACAGCACAGACACGAAATTTTGTGTACGCCTTTTATTATGATAGCAGGTTTTAAATTTTTCAGTGACATTTGTTGTACTCAAGTTTGGACCCTGACTAGGGAACTCCTCAATGGTTAGCAGCACAGACGTGTAATGTTGTATACGCGTCCAATTTTCATAACCCATTGCAAGTGTCAGTTTAGAGTGTTTAAATAAAAGCTTGTATCATAACATGTTTTTTTTTACTATTAATTTATGTATTGGTATGATTTAATTAAGT
Source organism: Agriopis aurantiaria (assembly GCA_914767915.1). Classification (NCBI taxonomy): domain Eukaryota; kingdom Metazoa; phylum Arthropoda; class Insecta; order Lepidoptera; family Geometridae; genus Agriopis; species Agriopis aurantiaria. Next base: position 12,971,989 of record OU611986.1, on the reverse strand, counting down.
AATTTCTCTTCTGACGTGAACTTCTCTATTATTCGTCTACTTATTTATTTCTCTTTTCTTTCTCTATTTATTAGTCTATTATTAAAAACGTCAAAGCTATTAAAAAAACTAAGCTACGAGCAAAACCTGGGGCAAAACCTTCGGAAAATTACGCGAACGTGAACTATAACGCGCCCAGATACGGTTTGCGGTCGCGCAATGTTTTTTCATCACCTATACTGGATTGCTTTAAACAACTAGCCGTAAGGCCCCAGAACAAAAAATGAAGTACTCATTCTAAATTTTATTTTAAAGATATTTTAATGAATCGTCATACAGGGGTCATACAAAAAATACACCGACCCGTCCCAACTATCGTCCTAACTATACATACAACTATACTTATAACCAAATGACTATTTCTGAACTTGTACGAAGCTATCGACACCTCATTTATCAAAATAGGATAAAGCATTTAAGTTATAACTAGAAACATACATACAACCTGTTTTGCATCGTCGGGTAAAAATAAAATATCAACTTACAACAAAATTATGAATCTTAACACTCTCCCACTTGATTATCACACTTTCAGCGCCTCAAAAGCGTTTAAACCAAACCGCGTTTCAAAGTTGCCTCACTCGGCTGAGTCTTCAGATTATGCTGATTTGTGTAATACATTCTTGTATTCAGAAGTACGTTACAAATAAGTTTGAGTACGGATGAGATCTGGCGCTGCCGTCGCTTTGTCACTGTATATTATCCTCGTAAGCTCTACTAGAGCATCTTATAACCTAGACAGTAAGGGCGCTACCTCGAACTTCCTTTATCTACCTGTTATTGCTCTCAGCTGAATTTGATAGCGTGACTAAAATAAGATTTTACTAATACATTTTCATAATACATATTTTGGTAGAAAATTAGCCTTGCAATCAAGCAAGACAACGCGGCCAGCATTTTGGGCACTATGCCTGAAATTAGAGATCGTTTGCACTATATAATTATTGGCATTTGTTGCTTATAGATAGTATAAACGATCGTCAATTAGTTTAGTTAGATAGTTGCTTGGCGCATTGATTTGTATCTAGATAATAAATGAATAATATATTAAAAAAACTGTATAACCAAAAGTGGCCATTACTGTGGTATATAATACCTAAGCACGTATCTGAAATATTTTTAAGGTTTTTTTCTTTTTTTTACCGGAAACTTCGTTTATATTTTAGTCAAAAAATATATTCCGGTGCTTGCGCTAAACGGGTTAGATGTATTTTCTTTAAATTCAAATGGAACCACCATTAATATAGCATATTCAATATAACAAACCTTAAAATAGGTTCACATTGGGAAGATATTGCGTTAAAATACAATGAAGTCAAATGATTTTTAGGGTTTCGTACCCAAAGGGTGTAAACGGCTTAGCCTGCTTGCCCAGGGAAATTGCTTAAATTTGGTGAACTGAAATTCGTCACCAACTCGCAATCGGCCAGTATTTATTATTTTACTTTAAGATTTGCACTATAATCTTGCCAAGTTTGATGCTTGTACGACTGTACGTGTTACCGTTTTTATATTAAGGCAAATACAAAAAAAAAAAACATTTATTGTATAGGGTTTAATGTTAAACTATATTTATTTGTAAATATTGGTCCGTACTACAAATATTACTATACTGTGAACCCACAAGCATTGCGTCTTTAAACATCCAGTTGCAGCTTTGTGAGTATATCGGATCAAGATTTACAGATAAGTAAATAAATATAGATTTTTAATACCAATTCTCTCAAGAAACTAGCTAAAAGCCTGCGACTTTGTAGAGGCTCTGCTTTCGGCCTCGCCAATAAATATAATTAAAAAAAAACCTTAGTATTCTCCTTCATTATAAATGAGGAACACCAAAATTGTGAAAATTTCATGCTCATACCATTCTGGCAGTCTGATAGAAAAATGGGCAGGAGAGAATTAGATCATACAGATCCGATACACACTCTCTGAAATGTATCCGATAAAAAACCGATAGATTATAGTGTTAAGGCACTTTATGGTACCTACTTTTCTTTTTACTTTTTGACTGTATTATTATTTTATTGTTAATTTGCCGTATTTTTATCTGCCGTATGCCTATATAATATTCTGTGGAAATTTCAAAATAAATATTCAGGTCATTTTTTCACACACGGTCATCTATCTATCAATTACGGTTTGCAAGATACAGTCGTTAAAAGGTAGAGCGGAGAGACATACGAAGAGACATACAGACAGCGTAAGCTTAGTAATAGGGTCTCGTTTATAGCCTTTGGGTAGAAAACCCTAAAAATAAACCGAATTGAAAACCTCCTTGCCAAAGTCGGTTAATAAAAAGACATAATAAATACATAATCAAAATCATTCTTAATTTGATCAATTCAGCTTTGTACAAAGATAATTTAAAATCGTCATTGGCTTTGCACTTTCTATCCGCCATAACTTACAATCCGAACACAGCATCGGAATTGCGTACCAGTCAGTACGCCGAGTACGCCGGAGTACGCCCACTTATGCAGCACGTAGTACGTGTTTATAATGCGTAAACATACTGAGTCCGAGTTACGATTGGACTGTATGTGTATAATGGAATGCAACAAATACTAAATATTAAGCTTAGACAGATAGGTACCTGTACTATACTACGTTAGTAATTTTTAAACTTTCTAGATATGAAAACATGTTTTAAATGTTTATCGGGACTTATCACGTATTATTTAATTTAAGTAAAAATATGTACCTTTCGCTCGACGTTTCGACCATGTTACAATGGCCGTGGTCACGAGCTGGCTGAAAACTGCGGGTGAGTCCGGCGAGAAGAGCGGATGTTTTGTTCTCCTACCCTCACTTGATCTTGAAAAATCGCAGGGTTGTCACTACGACACACAACTAACTGTATCGGTAAACCACGGCCATTGTAACATGGTCGAAACGTCGAGCGAAAGGTACATATTTTTACCTATACTAGGTTTGGTAGGTACCTACTGCATTAATATATGCAGACTTCAGAACAGGAAAACAAGAGAACAGAACAGTTATTTTAGTGTTCAAATGTCTTCATACAGACAGATAGGCTTTAGGGCTACATTTACTGGAGTATCAAACCATCTAATATACCAAGCAGACCAGCTTCTCAAATCGTCCAGTCCCAAAATATCCTGTGTTCCAAAATGTCTAAGTGACTATGACGACTGTCCAAAAATGACAAACGTACCAAACTGGCTAGCTTCCTAAATCGTCATGTCTCAAAATGTGTAGTGTCCTACGATTACTAGGGATTTCACCAACTTTTTCACTCTTTTCAAATTATTTTTATTCATCCAAAAGCAGTAAGTATGTCACAATCACATATTTTTCACGCACACTATGAAACTTATAGTGACACCAATAAACAAATTAATAGTCCACATGCAAAAAAATAGGTGACAATGTCGTCTGCTGCGGGTGAGTACAACTAAAGGCATCAAGCCTGATTTGAATATAAATTTTCTATCCATTTATTTATTTAGACACACCAACGAACAATTCACAAAACATTAATGGTTTGCTTCAAATATGTGAACCAGTCATTTACAGGTGCGTACAACACTTAATTCTATCTCCATTAGTACAGAATCTATCTAAACTACTTTATATTTTGATATTACTATATTTTTACAAGGTTATATATATATTATTTAACTTGCAATGTTTGTATGTTTGTTTGTTTAGGTCAAATCTTGCAAGCTGAATTATAACCAACTCCTAACCACGCATACGCATAGCATTTAGTATACGCCTCTAGTTCTAACGACAATACAATATACAATAATCAATATTGTAATACTTTCAAAATAACCGCTGCCACAAGATGGCTGATAGTGTATATTTTTCGTCAGCCTTGTTGGATATCAAATAAAAGAGCTTGAATAGTAGAAACGATAAAGTGACATCACACTATATTCAATATGGCCGCCGCTTTAAGATGACTTATTTTCTTCTTGTTTAAAAAAGTTTCTTTACTATTAACTTATTTTAATTAAACGTAAAAGTATAATATTTAAAACAATACATGTAATCCCTTAAACCTATCTCAAACACTAGTACCAACAACTGACGCTTATCCGATATTCCTCGACAGTTAATAGATTTCCAAGCCTTGCGGGAATCCTAAATCTCGCTAACGAAGTTTACACGAACTACATTCATAAACAAGAGGTTTCAATACGCCGCCTGTCAGTTGACAGCATTGATGCAACATAACAAGCACGATCGAAACCAGGCATAATCTCGATATATTTACAACGTTGCGTGATCCCCGAAAATATCGAAAACGTTCGCGATATCACGCATGTAAGTAAAAGGTAGGTATAATGTCGACAGTCGATATTGACTTTGATAAACGAGCAGCAAAGTGTCGCCCTACAAGAAGCCACGTCACCTACTTTGGTGCATTGCGGTTACATCTCAGCCCAGCCCTTGTTTACACTCAATCCGCGTAGTTTTTACGACTACTAACGGGATATTACAACCAACAAGAGTGCTTAAAGGTAGTCCTTTATTTGTTTGATAGAGTTTATTGTGCGTTAGTGGAATATTGTAAGGTTTGTAAGCGCGATCGTCAGTTTTGACGTATCTTGTTCTCGAATAAGTCTCATGCAAGGACGTTATATACTAGGGTATATGCCCTAGTATATAACGTTCTTGCGAGAGATTTATTCGAGAGTTATAAACCTTATTTACCCTATATTTTACGTTATATACCCTAGTATACCCTAGTATACCCTAGTATATAACGTCCTTAGTCTCATGGGATTTATTTTGTAGATTTATACTTCCTTGGTCGTAATTGTGTTATGTCATTAATCAGATAATCGCTCTATAGGTTACATTTGGTTTTATAGCTTTCTTGTTTGCTATGTTTACAACAATTATTGTAACTAGCTGACCCGACAGACGTTGTCCTGTCTTAGAACTGTCAAGCGCGTTAAGATAAAATTGTCGTTAAGTTTTCTCAAATTTTCCAATTTGCTACGCAATTTTTTCCGTAAGAAACTTCTATAAAATATAAGAAAACTTTAAAAAAAAGATGAATGAAATCGGTAAAGTCGTTCTCAAGTTATGGCGTGACCAAAGTAAATAGGGATTCATTTATATATATTATATATATTATGATCAGGAAAATTAGGCCTATACAATTTATTCAGAGGTAACAACAGCACTCGTGACGTAGCGCGCCTAGATGTTCGTAAAAGATCGTCAAAAAACCAAAAAAAAAACTTGATATGCTTAATATTCTTGACCATAGACCACGAACCGGAAGACGCAGCGTAGGTAGGCCTCCTACTCGATAGACCGACGACATTGTGAGACTCGCAGACATCCAATGGATGCTGATGGCAGGCTGTCGTTCACTGTAGCGTTCTAAGGGGGAGGCCTATGTTCAGCTTGGGGCGTTGGAGTCTATTGAAAGACATGCCAAGAAGCTGATCAGCAACGAATCCCTAGGTCAGAATAAGCTTCTTAGTCTGGAGCATAAGCGCAAAGTTGCTATTCTATCGGTTTTTTTTAATCGGATATTCGTAGAGTTTTAATCGGGTTTGCATGATTCTAATACACATGATAATACACGCTTGTTTCTTTTTTTCTTATTTTTTTTCTATCGGACTACCAGTGTTAGCTCAAAAAGTAAGCACTCTTTGTGGCTGATACTCCGAAAACCCGAACGAAGTGCTTTGATTCCACAATTATTGTGCGAACTGCTAGTATGTGGAATGCGCTACCTGAATGGGTGTTCCCCGATGGTTACAATTTGGGTGTCTCCAAATCACGAGTGAATCGGTTTCTTCTAGGCAAGCGTGCTCCAACGCAGACCGCACCATCGCTTAACATCAGGCGTGATGGTAGTCAAACGCAAGCCTATTATTTAATTTAAAAAAAAACTGGAATCCTACTTGAATAACTGGACTCAAATGGACCAAAACAGAGAAGAATGGAAGGAGGCCTTGATATATAAAAATTATAAATTGTAAGATCTTAATTTCCTATTAAAGTTATATGATTATTTACGGGATATTTACCGTTATATAACTTTAGTGAACAACCGCGATAGTTTAAAACAGTGTTTTAATTTCCTATTGTTTATTTTCCCTCCATCGGTATGTAGATAGGGCTATAGGTTCACCTCTGCTACTTTTCATTCCTTGATAACTGCAACGTAGCGTATGCCCCGGCAGACGTTAGCAGAATTAAAAAATAACATAAATAATCTCAAAAACAGCTTAACTACTGGCTTAACTATCCAGTTACCTATCTGTCCACTACATTCTAGTCAAGGTTCAGTTACCACTAAGCGGCACTCAGACCGGCCGATAGTATTTGCATAATATCCAAACGGCGATACACTAGAGCTCATTAACCGATCGGATACACGATCCAGAGTATCAATATATGCATTCAGTAGGTAGCAATTTACTTTTAAAGCTTCTAACTTGATAGAAGTTAGGTACTTAAGCTTCGAATTATAAAATATGATCAAAGACTATCCTAAGGATTTTACCCGTATAGTGAAAAAACAGCCCATGCTACGCAGAGATAGAGCAGTTTTTAGGGTTCCGTAATACTATAAGGAACCTTCATAAGTTCGTTCTGCCCGTCCGTCTGTCCCTCCGTCCCAATTCTTTAGAATCTTCTAACTTCTATAGTTATTAATATAAGTTTATAAATTTTACACAATTACCGTCTTACCACAAAAGATTTAAGCACGCTTTAGACAAGTGTTTAGCATATTTTTCGCAGTGAAACAATTGCTAAACACATGTCTAAAGCGTTCTTAAATCTTTTGTGGTGAGACGGTTACAGTTTTACATTTTAGAGGTGACTCTGGTACATGTGAAAATGGAATAAAAATAGGTTATATTAAAAGCCTTTATTTAAAATTATTACAAACCTTTTGTTATCAAAACTTTTTGAGTTATTGATACAAAACTGTAATAAATTCAAGACTTTCTAGCTCAAAGAACACAAATAATATTATCCAGGTACTTAGTCTTTTTTTGGTTAGTAGGTACACCATAAAAGGTATATCTATACTAATATTATAAAGAGGAGAGATTTGATTGTTTATTTGTTTGCATTGAATAGGCTCCGAAACTACTGAACTAATTTGAAAAATTCTTGATTGAGAATCTACACTATCCCCGGGTGACATAGGCTATATTATATTTTCAAATCAAATATCCCTTACTAAAACTCCAATAAAACCACCAAGGTGTAAAAAAATAAGACTTACACCCGTGTGAAGCCGGGGTGCGTTGCTAGTATGTTTTTTTTTTTTTTTTTTCCTCTTCCCCGAGTTGGGGCTTTTGGCTCCGCATGATTGATGCAGTTGCCATATTCAAGTCGTATGAGTTTAGTTTTAGAATTTAAAGGTAGGGAAACGATACGCGTAAAATCGTTTTCATCGTCAAGCTAAGTTACGGTCAAGTCAAACTCATGCCCCTGTAAAGTGGTGGAGACTTTACAAGAGGCTTCTATGGAGTTTTGGAAACAACACGAAAAGACACGTTTCACCTCGTTATATCACTTTCCCACACTCGAGCACGCTTAAGAGCACTTAATGAATAATAATTCCCCATTTAGTACACATTAACACTCGACAATACACAAGTTTAAGAAAATAATCCAACGAGCCGACATGTTTTTTCCGCGTTGGCGCCAAAACCTCTGCTAGTATGTTATAAATGAAACATCTCTGAAATCAATCAATCAATCAAAAGTGACGTTGACATTTCAGATTGGCGTTTGACGAGTTTTACATTCATCCATTCGTTCAAAAATATTTCGTTTAAATAAGTGATATTTTATTGGAATATACCTTGTTTGTTCACTACATTCATGTGATGAATATTTGTGTTTATTCTATATTTGGGTGCTAATATCTATTGAAGTATGTATTTAAAAATATATAATTATGTATTTATATCAGTCTCTGGCAGCCATATTAGAAGCTTTGAGAAGCAGATGACCGTGTGTGCAAAAATGTCCCAAATATTTATTTATTTATTTTTAATCCCACATTTTTCAAAAAAGTAAGGTTCCGGATTATATTTGTTAAATTTGTATGTAATACCGTTGTATTGTACTAATTGCGACTCGCCATTTCATCTGAGCGGACATTCTCTCAGGATCCGAATACAATGAGCATGATGAAAAATATTTTTATTGCCTGATAAAAAAGCTGATCATAAATAGAGCCCAACAATGAAAATAAAATTTAAATTCGTTCAAAAATTAATACGTTATAAGTATTTTAATTTCATGCTAGACAGAGAACGATATACTGAGTTATTACGTCATGACTCAGGCACGCCATCAAATGCATACTAAAAGACGCTTTGCAAGAAAGGGACAGATTCTTCTCTATCCCCACCCTTCAATTATAATTATCTATGCAAAAAATCTCATCGTTCCGTTACTTTATTGCTGCGTGAATAAGGAATAAACAAATAAGCAAACATTATAATCTGCGTGCGATTTCCAACATCCGCCTACAATCCACCTAGATCAGTAACCAAAACGCAGTCCATCAAAATAATGATTCAGACAGACGGCTGCGACATGTGAGTCAGTAATTAATGCAAATCAATGGTCGAACGTGCGATTGATTCTGCCATGGTGGAAAGCTAAAGCGGATCAATTACGTTAATGAGCTATGCGAATCCATATCGCTGACGTATACGTATTATGCAAACGACTACCGCTATTTGCTGAGTAAAGCCAGGGGCAATCGGCGCAACTTCAACTTACCCGTCGGGATGCTTAATTTTATGGATTGTATTTAGAATGATGGGTTCCTTTTTAACCGACTTAAAAAAGGAGGAAAAGAAGAAAAGGGAAGATTCTTAATTTAATCCGTATTTTTTTATATAATGTACGCCAATTAGTACTCCAATTTACGAGTTTCTTTTTGGGGTTCCGTACCCAAAAGGTAAAAACGGGACCCTATCACTAAGTCTACGACGTCTGTCTGTCCGTCTGTCCTACCTATTAACAGCTATATATTTCGAACCGGAATAGATAGCCACTTGTTTTTTATACAGAATATGTAATGTTATGGTGAATTAACTAAGAAATAATAAAAAGTCAAAAAGTAAAAACGAGGGGGGTAAGGTCCCCCTATAACAAACATTTTTATAACGTATTTTTGTAGTAGCTCTAATGTAAAATGGTAATACGTACAAGCGTTAAACTTGCCATGATTATAGTACACACTTTAAAGTATAACAACAAATAATAAATAATGGCCAAGTGCGAGTCGGTGTCAAATTTCTGTTAACCACCGGTTCTCGTACGATCACCGAAGTGAAGCAACGTCGGGCGCGGCCGGTACTTGGATGGGTGATCGCTTGGGCGTTGATGGAATGCTGTCTTTTTGCACTATTTTTTTCTATTTTTGTAGCTAACAAGCTATGTGGTGGTACGGAACCTTCAGTGCGCGAGCCCAACTCGCACTTGGCTGGTTTTATTTATATGTACGCTGATTACTCCGTTTTTTATTATTATTATGTAGAATAAGCTCTCAAGGTGGTTCCACAAAAAAACAATTTTTAAAAGCTTAGTAGTTTTAACTAGTTCCAATAATAACAATAATTTGGTTCAAGTGCCTGTTGATTTGGCAAAATAAATAATTTTGTTCGTGCGTTTTATTCATTTTGAAGTCGGATTTTCAACAAGATAAATTTATTGGTAGTAATGTTCTTTTTCGGGAATTTATTGGTAACCTTTAACCACAGAAAAGCTAATACGTAGCCTACGTGGCTACGTAGTTTTAATCTATGCATTTTTTTTGAGATAAGGTATGTTCTGTAGACAAAAAGTAGTCAGCAAAAATGTTTCTAACTCACGTATGAATCTTTGAATGGCAGCTGCGACTTGCGAAAATACCTAAGATATCTCTATCACAAAACAAACATCGCAAACAACAACGAGGCCTTGTTTCAAAACATACAACTTTGACATCTGCCAAACCAGAACAAACACAATCCAGCGGAAGGCGGCGGTACACACCCGGCTTAAATCAAATAACTGTATTGCTTTTAGCTTTGTAAAGCTTCAAGTGCAATAGCGTCAGTGGCGGATGTTCCACCCCCGTCTCAGTCTGTAGTCTATGATATTGCTCCACGCCCTTTACATGTTCGCGGCGTCTTAAGGCGGCACGACGTGGCTTCGCGGCACGCACTCGCGACGCTCGCGCCGCCTCTCTCGGCTTGCCTCGCCTCGGGACCCGAGACTCTCCAGAGATATCGCAAGCGTGATGCTCGACTTAACTGCTCGAGTTTATCCCTTTAATTGCCTTTTTTCTAGAGACTGGCTTTAAGCGCTCGCGCCGTATCTCCTCACGTCGCAATTACGGAGACGTCTTATGATAAATCTGCCGTAATTTGCATGAGATAGCATACGCTCTCAACTTTCACGCGAAGCTTCCTACTCTTGTCGTTTATTACGTTAGGGAACGTTTCCAAGAATGAGAATGAGCTATTTAACTACTAAATAGAGCATTAACTTTAGTTTGTTTAAATTTTTCTGCATGCAATCATTGTCGCTTTTCATTTCGTATTCCCCGGACTTGCTTAAAGTTTGAATTTTTTTTCGGAACGAACTTGTGGAATAACAATTTGGAGTAAGATGTGTTCTCACACAATTCCTCGAGTGGAAATAAGACGGTAAGAGGCAAACAAAACAGCCGGTACAATCTCCCTGTTGCAACGTGGCGAATCGTCGGGAGACACCCCAAGCCTGCACTTCTCTACGCCAATCTCGACGTATTTTTTTTTCCTCCGAGTACCGGCAGGTGAGCAAAGCGAGCGGCAGAAATTGTGGCGTCAGCAACCGCCCTGCGGACTGCGACGGCGGCTATTTGCCGAACGATGCGCCAAAACATAGCATCGCAACCGGTAAGAAAAATTATTTCCCCCAGATCGCTACTCTTCGCTTTTTGGAGCGTTTACTTTCAGGTTGAGAGTTTTATATTGTACTAGAGATGAGCCGGAGATTGTATTATCTTGTTGGCAAGCTTTTCGAAGTCATTTTAATTTCGATTCGAAAGCTAAAGTTTCTATTTGCGAGAATGTTGTAATGACTTTAAGCTGATTTGAGGTTAATAGAAGGTTTTTTTTTTTAATTAAATAGTAGGCTTGCGTTATTACTCGCCTATAACTTACTTGTTTATTACTTTATTACTTGTTATAACTCGCCTGATGTTAAGCGATGGTGTGGTCTACGGTGGAGCATGCTCCACCGTTGCCTAGAAGAAACCGATATACTCGTGATTTGAAGACACCCGGATTGTACATATCGGGGAACACCCATTCAGGCAGCGCATTCCACAGACTAGCATTTAGACTTAGATTTATTACTAATTCGGTGTCTGGTACTAATGGTACGTATACTTAAGAAAACGTTTTAAGTTTTCTAGTAAAATACATAATAGATAAGCTTGACTAAATGCGTCAGACGAGCTTCGTGTTCTCAATGATGAATTCACCTAGTACAAGCTGCGACCTCAGCTCGCAAAGCTAGAGTTCTACCAGAGAATACATATTATAAGTACAAGTACAGAAGATTCACTCTGCAAAATAGTTTCAATAAGCATCGACTCTTGCTACTACAAAATATAGTGTTATTCAGGACGTGCAAACGTTAACTACCTACAGCTATCTAAACCTAGAAGTTGCCTCTCTGTTTACCACGTGACTCTTGTCGCGTTATCTCTGTCTATCGCGTGGTACCGGGTGCGGCAGGTCCGACAAGTCGGCCACTTGTATCTTCATACCTAAAGAGCGCCAGGCCTGGCTCTACTGAGTAATATTTCTGCTTATAGTTTACGGAATAAACCTAATTCACAGTACGTTTTGGACACGTTGTCTTAAATTAAAGATCATTTAAACTTCAGATCAGACAAACTAGGGAGATATGGTAAGGTGGCGTGGTGATAAGTCCTTGATGCAAGGCCAAGCATGTTAATTTTAATTATATTCCATACATTTTTTGTTAATCAATTTTTTATTAATGTTAAAACTAAATATTGTACTAAATATTAATAGTGGCAAAAAATAGCATACTAAATAAGGTGTAGGTACACCTTCTTAATTGATTAAGAAATGCTGAATCAAATAGAACAAACAAAACACCGCAACTAGTACTATACAACTAGCATACTAAATAAGGTGTAAATGTACCTTAATTGATTAAGAAATTAGAATTAAATGGAACAAACATAACACTGCAACGAGTACTATATTATACAACTAGCATACTATTACGGTGTAGGTACGCCTTCTTGAGTGATTAAGAAATACTGAATTAAATAGAATAAACAAAGCACTGCAACTAGTACTGTATAATACAACTAGCATACTATTAAGGTGTAGGTTCACCTTATAAGTGATTAAGAAATACTATATTTAAGACAATTAAACTAAAAGATGATTACCTATATCAAATTATTAAGAAATGCTGAATTAAATAGAACAAACAAATTACTGCAAATAGTAAATTACAACTAGCATACTATTAAATAAATAATAAATAAATAAATATTAAGGACATTTTTGCACGCACGGTCATCTGACCCCAAACTAAGCAAAGCTTGTGATATGGCTGCCAGAGACATGTACATACATAATATAGTTTATAAATACATACTTAAATAGATATTAACAACCAGATATAGAACAAACACAAATGTTCATCACACAAATGTTTGTCCTACGTGGGAATCGAACCCACGCCCTCAGACTCAGAAGGTAGGTTCACAACCAACTGGACCAACGGCTATATAATATTAAGGTGTAGATACACCTTCTTAATTCATTATGAAATGTTGAATTAAAAAGAACAAACAACTAGTAGTAGGTATACAACTAGCACCTAACAATATAGAGGAGAAAATCTCAATTCCCGTGATAGTCGATAAACTTATTACTGGAGAAGTGTCCAATGATCGTCGAAGCGAGCGGGCGGGTTCGACAAATGACAAGACTTTGCCCCACTCCTATATACGTAGATATAGTTAAAAAGCTGCAATATTGAGTAAAGTATTTTAAGCAGCTAATTAATTCGGCGGTACTTATATATTTTCATAAAAATTGCTTAAAGTCTTTACACATAGTGACTTAACTGTGAAAATATGATAAGTTTTTTTTCTTTCTAAAAGTATCTCGTACCAGTGCTCTGTTGATGACTTCGTAGGTGAGCTGTCGTTGTGCTTGAGAGTAGTTATTAAAGATTTCGACAGGTTACTAATTTTTCAAGTACTAGGGACGTGAATGTTCTAATGGGCATATCTATGTTTTAAATGTTTATCGGGACTTATCACGTATTATTCTATTTAGGTAAAAATAAGTACCCTTCGCTCGACGTTATGCTTGACGGGCATATCTATACTTACGAAATTTTTAAAGATAGGCAACATTTAGGTCCGTAATGAACAAATACGTGCATATCTACGTGCATACGTGCATACGTTGAGCGAAGGGTACATATTTTTACCTAAATTAAATAATACGTGATAAGTCCCGATAAACATTTAAAATATGTGTTCAAATCGCGAAAGTTTAAAAATTACTTAATACGTGCAGTTTCAATGTCATCGATCAAAAACTACGAAATGATACAAGGAAACTGGTATGTCTATAACCTCAAACAAGAAACAAGTTCAAAGACATAATCGTTTCTGTTACGTAAATTCTTTCCATTTAATTCCGCTTTTAGCGATAAGGCCGCCACTTGTGGCACTAGCTCGTAAGTGTTTTCTATCGTGTTGTAATTTTTATTTCTGGTGTACACAATAAAGAGTTTCTATCTATCTATCTATCTATCACGACATTCACCAACATGCACTGGGTCAGCATGGTGAATTAGGGTCCATTCTCTCCCCTCTCTGAGAGAAGGTTTGTGTCCTAGCCGTGGAAATATGATAGGCCAATAATGATGATGAAGACTTCGACTAAAATAACATGTATTTTGGTCGAAGGGTGAAGACATAACGAACAAACTTCCAAACTCAAACTATAACGTTTCTTAATAAAATTCAATCTCTACTATACATATTTGTATCGCTGTTGGTAAGTAGTAAATCAACCATAATGCACGCTAGCTCTTCATTCAGCATTCACGATACCAGCTGGGTGAAATTTTGATGTGCTTATCTAGAAAATACTTATATTTTTATCACATTCAATATTCAGGGTACGGGTACCTCAGAAACGCCGTTAGGATCGCATTAGACCCAAAAACAGGTAATATAAATTGTTGATCACCTACATATATATCTACAGACTAGAATATTACACTTTGGTGTTCTTATATCATTAAAGGTTAAAAATAAATATCATATATAAAATCCTGTAGTAATGGTGGTGACCAGTTTATAGAGTATACCTATGTTACCAGTGATTAGTTATGGTAGTGAGACGTGTTCCTTAAACTATCGTTTGATGAACCGATAACGGATGGGAGAGAAAGGTTCTTGGAAGACCAACAACATCGTGAGAGTCGCGGGCACCCAGTGGATGCAATGGTAGACTGTTGTTTAGTATGGAGGTCTAAGGGGAAGGCCTATATTCAGAAGGGGACGCCTTCTGGCTGATGATGATGATGATGAGTAATGGGAATACCACAGACTAGGTAAAGCTAGTAAGTCTTTAGGTAATACTATTTCGTTAACCTCAACTATGATATTAGACAATAATATTATTAAATTATTTTCACGCAAAAATACTGTAAGTTCACTTTTTTTAAATACTCAAATACTACTGAATGTTAGGTCTTGTACAGGAGCTTTACGGCCAACTGCTAACGCGGTATCAAACTAACGTTAAATCCGCTCAGGTGGAAAATAACGCGACCGCAAACCGTGTCTGGGCGCGTTAACGTTCACGATCGCGTGATTTTCCAACTGAGCGGATTTAACGTTAGTTTGAAACCGCGTTAGCAGTTGGCCGTGACACGTCTAACCTGTGTAATTAGAATAGGATGCGCGTATGACATACATGCACAATAGTATTGCTCTCGCACGCGTGCCCTTGTGGTAAACAGGTTACTTGAACCGTGTGCACGAATTGTAACTGCAATTTTGATTTAAAACAATCTAGCGGACTAGCAGAGCGAGCTCAAAAAATCGACACCGGTTTATGATTGATATTCCGAAAACCCGTAAGAAGTGCTTTGATTCCACTTTTATAGTGCGAACTGCTAGTCTGTGGAATGCGCTGCCTGAATTGGTGTTTTCTGATTGTTACAATCTGGGTGTCTTCAAATCACGAGTGAATCGGATTCTTCATTCCAGTTTAGGTAAGCATGCTCCATCGTAGACCACACCAACGCTTAACATCAGGCGTGTTGCCGGTCAAACGTAAGCGTAATTTTCAGGGTCAAGACGTATTAACATATTTTAAAGTATTTTTGAAGAATATCCTTAAATACCACTTAATTAACCAGTCATAGTCAGAGTTAAACAAAATAAGTCACGGTCAAGTCCATCAGTCACGCCGAGTTAAGTGCTGAAGACTTTACTGGAGGTTTATCTGAAGGTGTGGAAGCAACACGAATCGACATTAAACTCATCAAATCACATTACTACACTCCAGCACCTTTACGTTACATATTTACTCTCGAAAATACACTAATTTCCACAAACAATGAAGCGACGTAAGAATTAAAGTTCTCTCTAAAAACTTTGAGACTATAGGGCTGATCACTCATGTGAACCGCATTGCCAGCTTTTTGCTTTATTTAGTAAGCTTCAATACTTCAGTTGATGTTCGAGCTGTTTCGCAGCACCTCATCCCGTGTGTTCCATCACTAAATACGACTACCCATCATCTACTATGACACCCCATTAACCCAAGGCGGACTGCGCTTGCTAACTTACTTCACTAATATGTTTCGAGACATACCCACACATACATAGTTACACGTAGTTTACTGGACATGATGCTTGGGACTTGTAAATGAAGGGTTGAGTTATTAGAATATTAAACTGGGACGAAATAGTAACGCTATTTCGGGATATTGGTTTAAAATTGACTTTTAGTGTAGATTCTTGTTTGTGAAGTCGGTGAGATACTTTAATGATTGTGGTATGGTTTTGTAGGGAGTGGGATTGTTTTAACTAATTTAAATTTATTTTAAGGACGAAAAGAAACTCCCATGAAAAACGTTTGCAGATTTTTTTAAATCTTTTGCCCAACATTTTGTTTGATGTATCGACATGTTCACTTGCAAGGGTAGCACAAAGTAACCGCAACAAAATATCAGTGTTGTATTAAGCTTTGTCCTCGTCACATTTCGACCACGTCACGGGCAACCAATTTAAGTATTAATAAAATGACAAAACGTGACCCCGACCAACGGCCGTCATCCATCACGACCACCCGTCAAGTGCTGGTCGGCCGATTAAAAAACTGTACCTTACCAATGTACGCCTATCCCACACATGTAGAGCGATATTTCGGGACACACTCGCCCCGGTAAATGTTCTAGACAAGGGTTAGATTAAATATTAAATTCGCGGTTAGGAATTTCGGGTTGAAAAGTAACGGTGGAGGGCATGCGCAAAGCCGCACTGATCCCTGGCCGTTCCAAAATCCAGTTTACAACGTTAAATTCAGACTAAAACAAAGGTGTGTAATTTTTTATCAACTTCAAAATAACTGTGGAAGCGAGCCGGACGCGGTGAAAATTTTCGCAACAGTGAGAGGGAAAATTAATGAAATCTGGAGTTTCCGAAATTTTCCACTGAATAATCCAAATGGGAGATGACGAAGTTTGTCGAAGGCACGTCGTGTGCGGGGGCGATAAGGCAACTAATGATTGATATACTTGCTCGCACGTCTCTGTTCAAACTAATGACAGGGCGAAGGGTGTTGACTTACAAGTTATTAATTAATATTGTTATTATTTAATGGCATTTATATCAAGCCTGACTACCGGAAAGCTAACTAACTTACTTTGCCGTTGGATAAGAGATACTGTAAGAGGATTTGGAAAAAATAAACAATGACTCTCGGAAAGTTTTAAAACTTTTATCTGCAGGTTATGAAAGTTTCGGGTTCGTTTTGAAACATGAGACTAAGGTACTGTTAACTTTCATTAAAAAAAAAAACTAATTAACAAATTAAAACTGGTTTTTAACATTTAAAATAAAAATATTAAAATTTGTATGATTTTTCAGCCGTGTAATTATAGATGCAAGAGCTAGCTCCTAAGATTCGCCCGGCTTTCGCGTTTCATATTGTTTGATATCACGTTTTTTTGCCATTTAGTCTTGATTCAAATATTTTGTATATAAATATTTATAAAAATACGTCCATAAAACTTAGATAAACTGTTTAAGACCATGAAACAAAAGTTGTTAGGTATGATAAATAGGAAGGAAAGCTACCTGGGAGATGTTTTTGGTACTAAAATAACCCTGTAAATAATAATGCATTACAAAATAAATAACACAGCTAGGTATTAGGAAATCCAAGTGGATGCAGACGGCAGGCTGTCGTTCAGTATGGAGGTCTAAAGGGGAGGCCTATGTTCAGCCTATATAAGTAGACGTCTTCTGGCTGATGATTACGATTACGTTTTTCTTCAATCATCACATAGAATTTTATGTGTTACTGCACTTCCGGTTTTTTTTTATATTTGGGACATTTTTGCACACATGGTCATCTAACCCAAAACTAAGCAAAGCTTGTACTACGGCTGCCAGAGACTGAATGCAAACATAATTATATTTATATTTTAAATAGGTACATATTTAAATAAATACCCAGATATAGAACAAACACAAATGTTCATTACATGAATGTTTGTCCTAGGTGGGAATCGAACCCACGCCCCCAAGCGCATAGAAGGCAGGTTCACTACCAATTGAGCCAACGGGTCAATCAAATAATACCATACATTACGAAGTTGCAACACAAGTTACATTTAATAAGTAGGTACTTCGTTTTTTCCTTCGTTTTCTAAAGTACTTCCTACGTAAAAAATGTCTATTTAGAAAGTTATCTATCTTATAAATACAAGCAACCAACAGACAAAAAAAAGTTTTCTTATGAAATTCTTGATGAAAATTTCTTGCGGCGCGAGTATAGGTATAGAGAATACGTTCTCACACACCGAAGAATTCTACAACGAGCGCTCTTTAAGCCGAGACAACTTTAACTTTTCACAAGTATTTGTCATAAAGGAAACTCTTAAAATAATGATGAAAGTATTAAAGTAATTGTTGACATGAAGAATGTTTGAAATTCATAAAATACGTCTTGTATAAGTCGAAGTATGAGGTCTCAACATGATTAAATGCAATTTCTTTACAAAGTATGCTCGTTGTACGCGGAACTTTTGCTTTTGGAGGAGCTTGTTCTGAAGTCGTCAACACATGAGTAGTGAAATTTTTAAGCAGAGGTTGCATCAAATTGGATGAAATTTCAAACAATCTTTTTGTTAGATGCAAACAGTGCATATGCTACTCGTAGCATTGTGCTGCGGTACAAGAAACCTTGTTATTTGAATAGAAAAATCAGTTAATCCATAGACAATAATATCTATGGAGCAGCTAACATTATTTCGCGATTTCAGGATTCGTCCCAAAAGTCCTCATAACAATGAGTGTAATGAGCCCCTCCTGGTTTAGCTTACCATTTCAGAATAACCCTGTATGCGCCAATTTCCTACAGAAAATCGGTTGCGTAGAATTAAACGCTTTAAGTATGCTGGATGCAGGCCGCTTCCAACCGGCCCTTTTGGAGATCGATGGGGGAGGCTTATGTCCAGCAGTGGACGTCCTACGGCTGAAATGATGATGATGATGAAACGCTTTAAACTATTCCATCGCATTATTAGCTTTTTAAGGACTTAACTGAACACCTAACACAACTTTGACCCATCAAAGCTTAACCTTAAAAGTATGCCATTTTAGGATTCCGTATCAAGGATGTAAACAGACCCGCCGTTACTAAGCCTACGCTGTATGTATGTCCGTCCGTCTATCCGTCAATCTGTTGTTAACCGTTATAGAAATTAAAAAAATTCTTTGTTTCAGATTAGATTAATTTTATCATTTACGCAATTATTTTTATTTCATGTTAGGCTAAATAAGCATAACAAATATATTATATTGAGTAAAATTATTTATCCCAAATTCCTTATTGTACTAAAAGCGACGTAGAAGCAGGAATAATCTAGAGATTCGTCAGAAAAAAGAGTATATACTTTCATGTTTTTCAAAGTTAGGGGAAAATTAGGCATTGAGTGGCCACCTTAAAGCTTAAGGGGTGTATTTTACGTCAGGTAGATATAGGATGAGTTACAGTGGTTTCAGACCGCAAGTCAGCGCGTCACGCTATCGCCATACTTACCTGAGGCCTAGCGTGATGTTTTCTTTGCGAATTCCGCCGGATCGGTAATAGCTGGTAAACTAGATAGATGCTTTTTTTTTTTTTTTTATAAAAAAAAAAAGATCCTTATTTCGTTATCGCGATAAAAGTGAAGCGAACAAAATGTTTTAGGTGAAAATTTACCATTTAGGACCTATTATTATGATTTATGGAACTTGTGTCTGAAAATATAAGTAATTTGATTAAAGAATTTATTTCAGCGCAAAATTGACATTATGGTAATGTTTCAAGTAATAATTGATTTTATTGAAACTATATTGCAATGATGGAAGCTGACGTGGTTTTCACACATTTTGGTTATATTACACGGGAACAACTCACGATTAAGCCGGTTATTGTGACTATAGTTTCAACCGTATTCGGCAGTCTTTTTTATTATATTTATTTAAAGTGCACGCGCGTGTCTCCTCTCTGAGAAAAATACCACCGAATGCAGTTGAAAGTGTAGCTGGCATAAGTGGCTAAGGCAAACGTGAGTGTTATTGTATTAACATACATTTGAAAACATATAACTTCAGTTTTTTAAGCCTAGATTTTAGCTTACTAAACTTCTTTTTATTACGAAAATCTGCTCAGCAAATACTGAAAATAATAATAATTAGAAAACGACAATTCGTAATAAGGTTCATAACTTCTAAAGCACATTTTTTTTCTCATACATAGCTAAAAACTACTTCAATAAAACCTGAAAAAACATTCAAATTGGTCCAACCGTTTTGGAGAAACACACCTGCAAACACATAAATATTAATTACTTTTTCCGTTCCACCATGGGTGAACATGTTTTTTCCTTTCATCGCAAAAGCAACATTTTGATTATATATCTTTATCATTCAACTTTTAATAATTGTCATGTTGATCTTGACATTAAATATTACGATCAACGTTATTAAAGTCCAAAAATTATTTTAACCCCATAAAATATTACAGGCAACAACGTGATTAAGGCGAGTGGACCGGTGATGGAACAGATGTACCAGGTGACTTATACCCATGACGGTGGTCATAACTACCGGCCGGTGGGGCATAAGTCCCGCGACCGCAGTGTTGCCAGGTGTCCCAATTTATAAGGGACTTCCCGATTTTCTCCCGTTTTACGACCCTGCTCGACCGAATTCATTGCGATAGTCGTGTGCAAATCGAAAGTTACTCGGTGAGATATTGTTGGTTTATGTTGGAGGTACATACAAGTTATTTAAGTTTCAGAATCAGAGATTTGCGTAAACGTAACGGGTACTAAATTATTATGAGATTAATAAATGTTATAGTAAGTTTCTTTATTTAAATAAAAATAATACTTTTAATAAAATACGCTTGTTGTATGGGAACCCCCCTTTAATATTTAGATTTAGTTTTTTTATTATTTCCTAGTTAATCCGCCGTAACATGACATATTCTATGAACATTTCTGGCTATCTATTACGGTTCGAAAGAAAGAGCCGTTTAAATGTAGGTCGGACAGACTGACAGACAAACAACGTAGGCTTAGCAATATGCTCCCGTTTTTACCCTTTGGGTACGAAACCCTAATAATACCATTGACAACACTAATTTTGCGCGGGCCCGACTCGCACTTGGCTACATATTTATATATATATATATTATATTGAATTATATATTAAATCTGAAAGTCTCTACAAGGTCGTCTGTAAGACATCCTATTAGTCTCCATATCCCTCATAGTTCTACAAACTACAGACAAAACTCTTTTTTCATAAGGTCAGCAAACTGTGTTAACAGTTTGAATGATTGTCTTGAATTTGATTTATTTAATACATCTCCACACAAATTTAAAGTTATAGTCTTCAAGAACTGGTTTGGTGCTAATTTTGAGCTGTCTCGTTTATAGGTTATGTTATGACATTACTTATCTAGCACTTATACTTCCATATTTTAATACTTTTTATATTTTATACTTTTACCTATAGTACCAATAATAAAAAAAATTGCGTAAACAAGCTGTTAATTAGATTTTTATATGCGGAAACGTGTTAATAGTGCTAAGCTATCAAAATTATTTTTAAATTAGTTATATATCACTGTATGTTTCCTGAATGAAAATTAAAATTAAATCGATTCACATTTTATGTGTCGCCATTTTTGTGGTGTTGTCACTTACTCAAAGACCATTCCTGAGCTAGTTAAAGGAATTGAGTTGTGTCGCCATTTAGTGAAGATTATCAGAAGAAAAGCTCTTACTCAAGAAAAACGTAACGTCTTATTTTGACGTAATGTTAACGTAACTTTAATTTATTCTTTCATAATAACGCATGACTCTTAACGTTAAAAAAATCTCGCTAATCTCACATTTCTCTTGACGATTTTACCACGGATTTTCCATCTCAGTCCCACCTGGCAACACTAGACCACACCGCTGCATCCGGCCCCGCTTACATCATTCACGCTGTTGTATTTAACGTGGATATTCCACCTTGAATTAGTAATAACCCGACATCTGTTGGATGAGCGGTACATTTTAGACGTTGAATTACTGGCCGTGGCCGAGCTTGTTTTAAATGCCCTGGCATAACTTCGTTTGGTTTACGTTATTCGGACATCAGGAATAATGTTGCGGCAAAACTAAGCCAACGAATCCCTGATTACATAATTACTAGTAGTTTGCCCCAAGCCTCGCGATGTTCAAGCTTTTACTTCACCTACTACACTAAGGTACCGCTCCACTTCGACTAAAATAAAATGAATGGACGGGCCCTAACCATTGAAATTGCTCAGTAAAAACGAGTCAAAACCGTCGGACATATACTTCAACACCTAATTATAAAATGTACAGTATATTTGTTACAAAAATAGATCCCGGTTTTATTTGTATATTTATACTTCGGGAAAGCATATGAATGCATAATTTTGTCAGATGTTTCGTTATCACGTAACAATAGACACGTGTTGCATTTCCTACGGCTAGAGACCGACTGAAACGAAAAGAGAGCCGGCGCTCATTTTGTTATCTTTAAAAATGCGCTTCTACTGGGCCTGTCCATTCATTTAATTTTGGTCGAAGCCGCTCCATAGTTTTCCTACCTACCATGTTTTTAATTGAAAACTATGACAGTTGACGGCTACGATAATCAACTGACAATCTTCACACTTCAGTCATACTGATATTATTTGTACAAAATAAGTTCAATTCAGGTTCATTACTAACTCCTTCCCTTAGCCAATATTTTATAATCCGGTTATTTTATAACTTTTTTGTTTGAATATCCTTACAGCCCCTGCATCGAACTAACTCGTATACGAACTTAAAAACTCTATTTACTTGAACTACTTGCGCACAAAATTTCATGAAAATCGAATGATCGATTCGAATCGACCCGAATCGAATCGACGATTACTTGAGTACCGTTCTCAAGTAATCGTCGAACAAACGTACAAATATACATTTGTTTAAACGCCGATTTGTCCCACAGACTCTTAGACCTCACTTCGCTTGGTCAAATAGATTCGTTATATTGAAATGTTATAGACAATTAAATAATTTTACGACCGTTATGATTCGATCCTGCGCCATCGGCTATGTTGTGAAATTGGTTCTGTGGTATTCATTAAAATGTACCTAGTATGAGTATGTAAGAAAATACATTGCAATAGGCATTGCAATAGGCAATTGCAATAGGACAGGTGATTGATTTTTAAAGCTTACAGGATTAGCAAAAACTGGCCTGTTGATAAGCGACGATGTGGTAAAAGATGAAGCACGCAGACTTAGAAGATACCTATTCACTCTGGCCTTGAAAAGCCCAGATTATATCTCTCAAGAAACAAGGAAGCCGGCAGTTATTTCCAATCCTTGGCCGTACGGATTAGAAGCGTAGAATCTAAACGTTTGGTACGTATCCAAGGAAAATCCACAACGTATGGGTGGTAGTAGGCTGATTTCCTACGTGTCCTGTCATGTTGCTCCGATGCAGATTCTCCGAAATGAATCCTGTAGAAAATTTACAGACTCGCCACTTTACGGCGGTGTTCTAGACTGAAAAGTTTCACAATCTAAAACATTTCATTGTTATATATGTAAATTAAAAAAGAAGTTATTTAAATCACCTAATAAAGTTCTGACTTACGAGCGTTAAACGTTTTCAGTCGGATTAGGAAGAAATGCACTGTATGGAAATCAGTATGGAAATTGTATCGCGTACCCTAAAGTGACGTCATTTACTTTAGTATAGTGCGCTCTCTGGGTAGTAAAAAAAACCTCATTTCTTCCTTAATTCTGAACACATATTAATTTTTCTTTCAGTGTTCGGCTCTATTTATGGTTAGTTTTTTAATCTTATATTAAAAGGCGATACAAAACGGCTGGACTGATTTAGACGGGACTTTCACTGGCACATAGCTGATGATATAAGGAGTACTACCCACGTGAGTGAAACTGCGGGGCGCAGCTAAGAAGACAATAAAATAAAATCAGCCCGGTAGCCTTTTGTTATTAATAAAGCCTATTGTTTTTAAGAAAGAATTCACATTTTATGAAAACTACCGATTCAGCGAAGTGTTATCGTATCAAAATCGACTGCGATTTCATTAAACCACCCCGAATAGTTGTAAGAAACTTTGTTATTCGGCTGTCAGTCAGCTTTAAAAGCCCGACAACAAAGTTAAAACGAAGTAATTAAAAAAGAAAACACAAAATACTTACAAAGTCGGAAGCTCGGCTCTCTTCACTTAAATTACTTGCGATTACACCGACAAAACGTTTTAATGAAACACGTTAAATCGCGCCAAGTGGGCCCGCTATGCCACGCCACGCTACGCCACGCGGGCCGCGCTCCCTTGCCTAGTCTGCCATAGTTCGGTAACTTCTCCACTTACTGCGGGTAGGTGGTACGTAGTTTTTCTTCAAATATCTTAGCCGTAAGGAGAGTTGAAAGTACTTCTGCAAAGTCCATTAAAGTGTATAAACTCACGGAGCGGTGATTACGAATGCCGCCGATTTAGGTGCTCGTTATAGCGTCGATTAAGGTTATTTTAATTGAAATTACTTATCTGGGTTAAGTTTGAGGCGCCATTTGGTCGCAAAAAACGATGTTAGACGACTACTTCCAGGCAATGAAGCTTTTCAGAGACCAAAGCCTTCCAATTAGAAGCACTTTTCTTTTAATTACTAGGCAAGACAACAATGATTATTCAATTGTTAAATTTTGTGTGATCGCGGTTTTTATTTCCTACTTTTCTCACTCAAAATAACTACATAATTTAAACTAAATTATATCAAACACAACAACAAAACAGCTATCAAAATCCATGCCAAGCCAAGTTCAAAACCGCGAGTCGCAAACACAAAAATAATAACATCCACCAAGACCCGCCACAGGAAAATGCAATATCCAATTACGGATAAAATTCACCGTCATACATTTGCTAGGTATTATTAAATGGCGGGAGAGAGTCAGTGCAGCTAGTCGCTCCATATAAATATGTTAGCGGAGGAAACTCTGACGTCTGCGTTCCGACCGCGTCGCTGCGGAAACCGCGTCAATTAACTTGGCCACGATGACATATTAGCCTTTGTCCTGAGCTCCGGTATTTACTTGCAAGAAACTCAATGCGTGTGTCTTCGCTATGCACTTCCGGTTGCGTTTGCGAATGACACGCAAGATTAATCATGTTTTTGGGGTTGAATCTGGGTTGGTTATGAAATCTATGTTTGGAAATAAATTGGGTATAAGTATGATTGCGTTTATTCATTTTTTTAAGTTATCCCATACCACTAATATTATAAATGCGAAAAAACAGCACAACGGATTTAGATTAAATTTAGTACGAAAGTAGCTTAGATGTTTGCGCTTTGAAAGTTTACTTAATTTATAAAGTTAATATCTGCCAGAGTCATCTGTCCAGCCAGATGCTGAACGTTAAGTAAACCCCCAAATCAATTTGAAATTAAGTAGATTCACTGAAAATAAAAACTTTAGTGACTGTCAATGTCAAACAAAGAAGATGAAAAAAGTTTTTTCTTTCGATCCCACTTTCTTTCACCATGCCTCTTTTGCAGTCTAAAAGTTTTCAAAATAAGAGGTTTTCGAGAGAATCTCAATTATCGATAAAGGCGATATTAAAAATTCGTTTGTTTTGTTCTTAGCCCACGCCTGGAATCGCGGTGCCCCCCTTTTCTATTGTTTGCGTAAGAAGGGAAAGTAGAAACGACGGCAAACGATAATCACAAATTTAAATTTCGCCCCCACAAACGGGCACTGACAAAATCATCCGATTTCGTGCGCCGTTTATCATCGTAATTAATAAAGCGAACAAAAACATTATCTGGACCCCTTCAGAAATTGTTTGTGTCAGCAAACAGGTTCGTGCGACTTGTATAAACTTTTCTAATTTTATTGCTCCTTTCCTTTCGGTTTATTTTTGTCGCAAACGGGACGATATCGTTCAGGGATCGTGGATGTTGCTATATCGGAGAATCTATGCAGTACGTCAAAATTTACATATATACATAGTTGCTGTTCTGAGGTATTGTGGTGAAGGTACATGTTCTAAATTTATTCGTGAGCATTACAGTGTAACGTGTAGGTACGAGGCAGTGCTCCCTTAATGTATTCATGTAATTCGCATAGCCGGCATCCCCTTTGACCAGCCACGCAACGCCGCCGCCTGCCCGGATAGAGTAATATAACGTGATGTTTTAAAACCATCCATCACGTTTAATGTCCATATAAAAAGAAGGAGGTAGCGTGCCGACTCCATCCGCGGATTTTTGTGATTTTTCGGACGCTCCATTTTGAAAATTCATTACATTCTGCAGCCGGTATAGGTAACTCGCACGGCACAACCAACATTATACCACAAAATAAACAGGTACAAAAGGCCGGCTTCTGCCGACCTTGATTTTAATAACCTACACGCTGTACCGTACCGTAACGTAACCGTATTGCTGATAAAGCATCTATAATATTCTGTGAACGTTCAGTGTAGCAACGTAGTCGTTCAGTGTGGAGGTTAAAGGGGGAGGATGGTCAGCAGTGGACGTCTTCTGGCTGATGATGATGATGATATTCTTTGAAAAGTTTCTGTGATTCTGTTTCAATTAAAAACAATTTATTATGAATGAGTTACTTTAAAAGCCATATACTTCTCATACAAAAGGGTCATCATCATCATCATCATTTCAGCCATAAAACGTTCATTTGACTGCTGGACATAGGCCTCTCTCATCGATCTCCAAAAGGGCCGGTTGGAAGCGGCCTGCATTCAGCAAAAAAAAGAGTAAACTAAAAAAAAAAAAAAATTGGTTGCCGAAAATACTTTCGTCGATTACGGCACGATTTTTATATGAGAATAATAAAGCCTCATTCTTAATTTAAGTTTTTTGTAATATAAATGGAGAAAAATCATTGTAAATTATGACAATTGTCACACGAAACGATATCGTTGCAACCTCAGTTTAGTAACAGTTTCATTACGGTACGTTTATTCTGAATTTCACCCAATTACGTGTATTGCCAAAGCACGGGCACTCGCTACTGGCGTTCAGACTTGATCCGAGATCGCTGAACGTAAAACGTATGCGTCTCTGTACGTGCTTAACGCTCGTTGTATGGAACCAGGCTTCTGGATCTATTTATTTTGTTATTATACCTGTCTCGTATCGTTGCTTCCAAAGTTTCTATATTTAATCCTGTTATAGGAACAAAGGAGATCCACTTGTTGCAAAGCACTCTATTCTCAAGTTTATAGGATGTTAGTATCTAGCTAAATAGCGAGCTCATCGACTTTCTCATTTTCACCTCACGAAATTCTCTGGCGTCCGTTTAGCTCGGGTTAAAATTATCAATTGTGTACACTCTAGTATTCAACAGTGCAAATACAAAAGCAAGAGGTTCGAAAGTTGTTTGAGCGGGGTTAAATAAAACCTCGAGTATCTGGTACTTGAAAGTAAAAACGTCGAATGCGGCCGAGGATAGGCGCTAGGCGTGGGGAGGCTGACGTCAATTTGCATTAAATGCGGCTAGCACCCAATGATATCTTGCACTCCGAGCTACAATGCTAGTATGTAGAGAGCTTTATATTTTCAGTTCAGCAAGAACTGAATTGCAGATTGCACAAAAACTGTGGTACATTTACAAAGGCGTTTAAAGAAACGGACGCATAATTGTACCACTGCGGGTTTTACCGTTATAATGGTAATATGATATGCACTCGTAACAATCGTAGCGATCCAAATGTTACATTCAAACCCATTTTTTAGGGTTCCGTACCCAACGGGTAAAAATGGTACTGTATTACTAAGCCTACGATGTCTGTCCGTCTGTCTGTCCTACCTTTAACTTGTTGTATCTTTCGAAGCGTAATAGATATCCAGTTGAAGTTTTCAAATAAAATATATATTTTTTTCAAATAAAAAAAAAAGGTTAAATGAAAGGGGCTACTACAAACTACAAACGTATGTTTTAACATATTATGGTATTAGTTCTAATGTAAAAACGGCAATACGTACAAGCATCATACTTGGCTTGATGGCTTGTACACACTTTATAGTATAACAAAAAATAATAAATCATTACCAAGTGCGAGTCGGTGACAAGTTTCTGTTCATTACCAAGTTATAACTGGTAATTTTGTTATTTAAATTTGTTGTGGTACGGAACCCTTAGAGCACGAGCCCGACTTGCACGTGGCTGGTTTATTTTTAATTTTTTTAGGTCTTTGTTTTAACCACAAGTTAGGATAGGTTATTTTTATTGATATTATAAAATACTAAACAAAATACAAGCCCAGTAACACTAAATTACTTATTTAGTACCTAGATAATTTATGTGCAATTTTTATATTAGTATTTTTTTAAATTTATTTACTGATTTTAATTTACAGATGGCCAATGGGGCCGAAAGGTTTTTGAATGGAGACCATGAACTGGTAAGCGCAGCGTAAGTCCACCCACAAGATAGACAGACGACCTAAAAGAGACCGCAGGGAAACGTTGGATGCAGACCGCTTCCAACCGGCCCTTTTGGAGATCGATGGGGGAGGCCTATGTCCAGCAGTGGACGTCATATGGCTGAAATGATGATGAAACATCATAAAGTTTTGAAGAAACCGTTTGTAAAATATGATTCGTCGAAAATACCGTTTTTTTTTTCTTCTTCAAAAATGATACTTGTTGTAACATAATGTCACCCATAAAGCTCAGTCCTCCATTAAATAAATGCAACGAGGAAGGAAAAAGGGAAATGAACTAAATAACCCGTTATGGGATTCAATCATAGTACTATCTAGTAAGGGCGAGCCCGAAATCACGTCGCGCATACTAAATTATCATGGCCCTTAGTTATTTATGCGTCATGAGCCAACATCTTCATAGCGGACGAGACTTATGTCCAGCCTAAAATAATATTTTGAGTAAATGTTTGAAAATAAACAAACTAGAGGCGTCGGATCGATAAGGTTTACAGTGGCTATGTACCGTAACTTGCAGCCGTTTGTGGTACAGAAACGTACGAACTGGTTTATTGTAGAGCTTTAGTTCTCAATGTTGGTACGTTATTTGAAGGTTATAAAGAACTTACCTTTGGGTGTGTTCTTCTGGGGAAGGCCACTTTGGGGTCAATCTGAAACAAAATATTTAATAATTAGTGTATTAAAAAATTACCGTAGTTGCTTATCAATTTACAGACCCGTGGATGTTGGATCTAATCCAGAATTACAATAAATGCATTATAATTTGTCATGAATAAATGTAAATTTTTCCTTATACAAAAACAAGAAATTTTAAAGACATAAAAAAAAAAAAAAAATTTTTTAAATAAAAACCGGCCAAGTTCTTGTCAGGCTCGCGTACTGAGGGTTTAGTATCACCACATAACTAGTAAGCTATTAAAACACAAAAAAATGTGCAAAAAGAAAACATCCCATTAACGCCCAGGCGGTCACCCATCCAAGTACCGACTGCGCCCGACGTTGCTTAACTTCGGTAATCGCACGAGAACCAGTGGTGAACAGAAATTTGTCACCGACTCGCACGTGGCCATAATTTATTATTTGTTATTATACTTTAGAGTTTAGAGTCTGTATTGTAATCATGCTAAGATTTACGCTTGTACGTATTACCGTTTTTACATTAGAGCAAATACAAAAATACGTTTGTTGTATGTATAATTGTATACACCACTTGTTTTTATTTTACTTTATTATAATATTTCTTAGTTAATTCACCGTAACATTACATATTGTGTGGCAATTTTTACTGGCTATATAAAAACTATTACGATTTGAAAGATACAGCCGTTAAAAGGTAGGACAGACGGACAGACAGACAGACAGACCGACAGATAGACATTGTAGGCTTAGTAATAGGGTCCCGTTTACACCCTTTGCGTAAGGAACCCTAAAAAATAATGTATCACGCTCAAAGACAGACTGATAGACATACAAATAACACTCAAAGCAAGGGCAGGTTATTCGAAATCACTTTTGCTTTTTGATCGGCCCGTGACCTCTGGCGCAGAAAGTAGACGTGCTACCAACTAAGCCATTTTGGTCATCGCTTTGTATAGATAGCGTAGCACAGAAATGGTTCATGAGTTTCAATGCAAAAAATCACTCGGACGCCTCTACCCCAACTAATCATGGACCGCACGTCCGCCAGAGAAGCAACCACGATAAATTCGCGTCGTCCGTGCGGCTGCAGTGTCCAGCCCTAAAATCCTGCCTGCAAAAAACCATCCCACTGAAAATCCTGCGCCGTGGTCCTGTCACTCGATTTTGCCTCTCGTCTTTTTCATGTAACCGAGCTCCACTATTTCATACGTGGCACTGTTTAAGCCCTCAGATTTTCTCTCGGCAGCGAGCGGTCGCTCTCATTCTTTTTGCTCCTATCTGCAACGCGCCGTTGACCGCTATAAACGCAAAATATAAACCCAAAGAAGCTACCTTTGACATTTTAGAGGGAAAACGTTCCATTTCAACTCGTGGTGACTGTTTTGTTGAACGGTTCTCGCATTCGGCGTTAGCGCTTCTGGATTTTTAGTGTGAATCTCACATAAAATTGAAACTTGAAGGAATATACGTTTGGAATGGCAACTGAATTGACTATATCCATTATCTATATGGCCACAAAAATATTAGAATTATTATAGCTCTTATCGTATTGTCTTTATCTATTATTGATGCTTAGTGAAGATAAAATTGGTTATCGTAAAGAAACATTTCTCGATCCATCAAAAAGATGTGTTACAGTTTATTACTATGGCTGTCATCAGTTGTATAGAAAACTGAAAGCAAATAAGTTTTATTTTTGTAATCTCTTAAAATTAATTCTTTAATTTTTTTTTGTAATATGACAAATGTATCGATTGGAAACGTTATTCTATACACATATCTACAGCCACGTAATTACGTAGCAAAAGCGCGAGAGAATAATTCAAAAGATTTTGCCCAAGAGGACTGCATTATTACAATGTCAGGCAAAACGGCTTTACAGCGTCATTCATACATTCTTAATTATTTAATTATCTTCAGAGTGCGCCACGGAACACTGGTGGCTGCAGAAAATCTGGCATAATTTGATTAAATTGGATTTCCAACAGGAGAAAATTCGTATTAAAAATAATGAAATTATAATTACGATAATGAACTCTCGTGCACGACCAGAAGTTCTATACAAAACGAGGAGACGTAAAACGTAGAGAGCTTTTAACCGGCTCACGCAAGCAATTTTCTAAATGATGTAAAATGACCACGAATGTATACAGAGTAGCAGAAAAATCATAAAATCGCAGATGGTGGCGCTAAAGCGATTAAGCGGGTCGATGATAAATTTTAACGAGTTATTTTAATGGAGGCGATCGCAGTCAGTGGCTGCCCGGCAGCTTGCGTCGATAGAAAAATAAAACCAAACTTTTAAAGACTGTTTAATACGCGACTTTGATTTTTATTGTAAAGCTTTACAGTTATGACTTACGGAATAAAAAATGAAACATTTTAATTTAACGCCTCAGTTGTTATAGTCTGTTTTAATGCTTTAATAGTAAAAACTATGTCCAATTGACTTTCCAATCCACTATGTAGGTACTTTGTTTCTAATCCACTAGGTGTTTCCATTCTGTATTGATGAAAAAGTAAAGTTTAGATTTTCCAGAGTGACAGCAAAAAATGTCGATACGAATGTGACATTTTTGATAGGGAGCCATTTGCGTGATTACAATCGACGCATTGGCGCACCCTAGCCTCCCCTAACTTCCCTTGCGATAAAGATTGACATCATAGCCACAGTTTATATCAGAATGGCAAGTTCAAAGCAAATAACTGTCATCATGCCTAATGGCAATGTTTTTTGTATATAATCCTGAATCTTCCGCCCATCATGTCAATACATTTGGAACAGTTAGTGTTTTAGTTCCAGTCCGAAAATTCTTACCTTAACTCTATATATTAATACTTTATTGTGTATACCAAAAACAACAATTACATACAGAATGAAACACAAACAACAATTAATGTTGTGAATGAGAAGACAATGAATGTCGAAATATCTGTTTTGATCATAAATTAGTTTTCCTACTTTTATTTAACTCTAATCTTAAGAATCTTTGTAAAAATGACTTGCATGTAATATTTAATATCGTTATTATGGCCAATAAATATTCTGAAATTTAAAAGCTAGTGCTACAAGTAGCGGCCGTATCACCGAAAGCAATATCTTCCAGGCAACCATTGGTTAGATATATAAATCGCGAGTGAATTGGTTTCTTCCAGGCATTCGTGCTCTATAGTAGACCACGTCATCAGTTGACTTTTTTATTATTTGTTAGTTAATCCGCCGTAACGTTACATATTCTGTAATTTTTTTTTCGTTTTTACTTTTGGGTATGGAACCCTAAAAGTTATCTATACTAATATTATAATGAGGAAAGATTTGATTGTTTGTACTGTACTGTACTGTTGTACTGTAGTGAAAGAATTTTTCAAATCGGTTCAGTAGTTTCGGAGCCTATTCAATGCAAACAAACAAACAAACAATCAAATCTTTCCTCATTATAATATTAGTATAGATGACATCACTGTGGCCATCCCTGAACTTAGAAAAATCTATCAACACGTCATTTATCAAAACTAATTCAGGCGTCTGTGGGCAGGTTTCATTTGTGTGCGTGTTTTCTTTTAATAAGCTCTTGACAAAGATGAAATTGGGAACAAAAAGTGATTTCTGATACTGTGATACATAATTTGAAAAAAACATTCCTTCTCTTTCTAAATGAACTGTGGTAAAGCTCTAACATACGAATTATTCTAACATAAATTCCAGAAACCAACAAAAGTGCTCCTTAAATTGATATACCTAAGACTTATTATCGCATAAATATGGGTCAGATTTTAACAAGTCATGGCAAGAAAAGATTGTAGACGGAGCGCATTAGTAGGATATCACTACTGGTAGGAGGTTTATGTACTTTCTGATATCGACGTATACGCGTATATAGTCTATAAAGTACCTATAAATTTAGTATACTACATAAAATATCGGCATAGCTGTACTGTGGACTGTGGTATTATAGCATTTGCGTTTGTAGTGCAACTGGTATGGCATACTAAACTTGCGCAAACATCACACTTGCGCCAGTGCACAAACTTGCCTCTACACTGCACATACCACAACCTCCTTGGCTTCTAAATGATAGGGTAGCGAGCCGTGTCGTAGCATGTGCTACGGTGCGTAGAATTACGCGCTACGTACGAGTCTACGCAAGATGAAGGCTGTAATGTAAAGAAAATATTGTAATAACTGGCAGATCTCCGTGAATTTTCCCGCTATCCTACAGATTCCATGAACTTTTCCGGGATCAAAATTAGCGCATTGTATGTGTCCATGGTACACTCTATTTATATTTATATTTTATAATTACATTAAAACCCGTTAGGTTGTTGCGAAATAAAGTGCGGACAAACATATATACCTACACATGAACTAACGCATTTATAATAAAGTGTGATCAGAGCCAAATATCGGTATAGTATTTTATATTTCTTTTGGTTTTTTATCGGATCGGATCTGCATGATCTGATTCCCTCCTGTCCACTTTTCTATCGGCCTGCCAGAGTTGGCACACAAATTGACACAAACTTATGTTTAATAATCCAGAAACCCGTACGAAGTGCTTTGATTCCACTTTTATTGTGCGAACTGCTTATCTGTGGAATGGGCTGCCTGAATGGGTGTTCCCCGATAGTTACAATCTGCATGGGTGTTTTCAATTCCCGAGTGAATCGGTTTCTTTTAGGCAAGCGTGCTCCATCGTAGACCGCATCATCGCTTACCATCAGGCGAGCTGGTGATCAAAGACAAGTCTATTATTGGATTTAAAAAAACATCTACCCATTTTTTCACGGTCGATTCGATAAAAATTTTGATGTTTTTTTTTTTTTTCGACTTTTTTAATGGACGTATATAATTTTATTTAAGACTTTTCAATTTTAATGCAATTAGTGAGCCCTTGCTACCAGCTCTTGCCTCCCAAAAAATAAGCAAGCTCGTGTTCTAAACTTTAAGTACATAACGCTGTATCCAATTTGTAATATCATGAACGTCACAAAATTCCAATAATTAACAGCTGACACACGTCTACCCCGAGTTAAGGACAAGAAAGTTTAATGACGTGCACTCAGTGCAAGCGGTAACTGAATTTATTTAGGTGCAGACACGTAAGTGTCGCCGGGCGGCGTTAAGTGGGGACCGCATCATTTGCTGTTCAGTCAACGCGCACTCTAACTCCTAATTGGAACGAATTTGGCTGCAGGTGCAACACTCGACTTGGCTCAAGATTAGGGGCGAGCTATTGCGACTGCATTGTGCGCCGTTTGGTCTGAAATATTCCTAGTGCAACGCGCGACTTGCGGCTCCCAACCCGAATCCGCCCCGTCATCCACGTGCGGCGTAACTTGAATTAAATTAAGAACAATATTTACCCTCGTAGCCGAGATAAATGATATTGCACACTTAAGCCAGACTTAATGTTAAGTGACGACTTATGTACCCACATTCTTAGCGTAATCCGAGTGAATGCGAAAGCTAGAATAGAAAGAGAGAACCGAACGACGACAGGGAAAGTCTTAACGAGCTCTCCACCGTAGACGAATAACTCGACAACATTGTTAGGTTATTTTAATTGATACAGCTTACTCATTGTGCAGCGAAAAATGCAAACGAGTTGCAACGCGATCGGAAAACACTTGACACGGATTGTTTATAAAATAGAGTTGCTTTAACGCTCGGCGAGACGAAGAGTAATAAAACCCGGCTAGGGAGGCTCGACAAATGTCATTACTGGGGCACGCATAAATATGCAAGCCAGGTAACGCACATTTTCATGCGACGTCGCAAGAATTTTATCGCCCGTTTAATTCTGTGAGAGAAAAAATGGGTTTCTTTTCGTTGTAACACGAGATAGGTGGTCGCGTGGGAACTGACACTCTTTTGGGTGGTTCGCACCTAAGTGCAGCTGAAATGTATTTTATCCGACAGATATTACTTTCTGTTAAATACCCGAAGCGACGGTAATGTTATCCATCAGGAGCCTTATTCGTTAGGCGCTAATGTGGGTGCTTTATACTGTTACAGGCGCGCCTATTTAACGTGTGTTTTATTCATCGCCCCTTCTTCGTGTAACACGTCCGCTACAATTGCCCAGAACCACCCTAACGACATAGTTCTCTTTTCTTAATGCCTTTGTTAATTTCGTTTACATTTGTTTAAGCGTAACGGTCGTATGTTACTTTCTCTTGAGACGCTGTTTGTATCTATAAATATAACAACAAAATACTACTGACTCACTGACTAACTTATTAACTGACTGACTGACTTACTAACTCATCACGAAATCTCGAAAACGACTTGACTTTCAAAACTGAAATTTGGCAAATAGACTACTTATAAGATTTACAACTCCACGGAGGAAGAATTTTGTAAAAGAGCCAAATTTATGGGGGCAAATAGAAAGTTTGTATGAAAGTCTACACATAGGTACAAAGTCGCAGGCAACAGCTAGTTTTCTATATAAGTTTTACCAACGTTTTCCTAATAAACACGTCTACAATTTTTTATTATTTAAGAATTTACTTATATAAGGTTTCACGATTTAATAAGCTGAAAATACATCATTAAACTCACCATTTCGAGAACAACATTGAAATAGGGAATCGAGAAAAAAAATCTTAATTCAATTTGATTTTATTGATTAAGGTGGGCAGTTATAAGGCCCCCCAATTTACCCACCCACGGATATAAAGAAACAATTACACATTAAAACATATTAATAAGTTTAAAAAAAAAAAGTTTTCTATGGATAGTTTTAGTAATAGTGGTTTATAATAGTACAGTTACTTCTTATCGCTTGGTATCACAATTACTAAAATTGCATTAACGAAAATAACAGTTTTTTTATTATCGTTTCTAGAATACAATCAACCAAGATACTGAAACATACTTATGTTATAATTTAATTCTCTGGTCCACAATCTATAGTCTTGAAAAATCAATTTGATAACAAAGGCAAAAGAAACTTAACAATAGTTTACAATTGACAGGGTAGAATAAAGGTAGAAAGTTAACGCTTATCTGGCGGTTCGGGTCAACACAAAAGCTGGTGGTCGGTGGCTTAGTTATAGGTTAAGAGCTGCTGATCATCAAAATTGACCTGTTTTACTTTAAAACGTTGATAAAGCTTTATTTTCTTTGTCTCGTTTTCGCTCGTAATAATATCCATTAGAGAGAAGTTGAGAGCTGGACGGTCATTCCAGGACCTGCGATATAAGTCACAAGTCACTCTCGTATGGATAAACCCAATGTGATGGGAACAGAAAGAAAATCGCATGCTCAAGAATATTATAGCCGCTCGTTTTAAGCTAACGACCGAAATTAACTAACGTTTTTAAGTGTACGTACGTGTTGTTTTGTGTTTTACGTTTTTAATAAAATGTGTGAAAACCACGTCAGTTTCAATAATAAAGTTTTAAGTGTGTTTTTGGTTTGTTTGGAGGAATCGTCATTCATTTATAACATAAAAAATTGGGTTATAGCAGTTGGGATCGGCAGAAAAAATAACAACATTGTTTAAAAATACTGAATTAGGAATTAACTAATTCCCATAAAAACCTAAATAGAGCATGCAATGTTTCATTTTTGTGAAAGACCAGAACGGTACTTTTTTATACATTGTATTAATTTATAGATGTGTATCTTTTCCGTTAAAATAAGCGCACAATTTATAACCTAGGCATTAAACTTAAATTATGTTTATTCCCAAATCCCCTACAAGATTATGCCAGCATTTTTTCCATAGATCTTTTTATAAGATATGTGTACTTCACACTAATATTTTAAATGCGAAAATAATTGTCTGTCCGTTTGTTACTCTTTCACGACTAAATATCTAGACCAATCATGATAAAGTGTGGCAGAGATAGAGTACATTACAAATATATAACTATGTTTGACCACTTTGTACCTACGATATGACAAATTATTGAAAACCATTAATTAAGGAAAGTTATAAGCAATTAAAGGACCGGGAAGACTAAGAAGCAAATTTTATGTGGGATATGGAGATGAAAATGCTGGCAGAAAACCATGAAGCCTTGAAAGTACTCCACTGACAAGAACTACTTACTCTCATAAATGTTGAATGATCGAATGAATTAATGGTACTTTATCTCCCAAAAACATACAGACCAAATATAAATTTTAAATAAAAAAAAAAAACCTTTAAAAGAGTTATATTCTTCAAACTGCTAAACAGATAAACTTGAATCATAGCTAAAATATCCTCGACATAGACACGTTAAAAAAACCGGTCAGTTGTTTGGGAGCTATGATGCCGCAGACACACAGATTGAGTGCGTAATCGAAGTTCGAACTACTAATGTGCGATGAAGAGGGCGTTCGACAGATCGCTGCTTCGAAGAATCACTGCGAGAGTTTTCTTATAACACCCCTTTGTTTGCGAAAATTGCAGTCATACCTCAAGATGCAGCTAGTTAGAATATTTAAGCCGGACCATCCACCGCCTCCCTGCCTATAGAAACGTTAGCACAATGCGGGTGGTGGTCTCGTGAGACAAAGATTCGTACACGCACTGACCAACGTCCGAGCTCGCTCGCCTAAAACGTTGATAACACTGACTCGCAGGCCACTGGGTGCACGATACATTTAACGATATTGCAGTATACAAACTTGCAGAGTCATCATCATTTCAGGCTATCACGTTCCCACTGCTGGGACACAGGCCTTCTCTCAGAGAGAGAGAGAGGATGAGCTCTTATCCACCATGCTGGCCCAGTGCACGTTGGGGAATGTCATATATAATGTTTTAGAACTTTTGAGGTTCCTGAACATAACAGTTTTTACGATGTTTGTTGTTTCTGACCTATAGCATGAAAATTGCACATAATTAATTTACGAAATAAGTCATTGGTGCAAGGCCGATGGATCGGAACGGGTGCCTTCAAATTGTAAAGCGCACATGCTACCGCTGGACACTATCGCTCTACTTGCATAGTATGGGTAAACCCTTGGTAAACCATCCAGTGAGCTAGAATGTAATTATTTTTTTATTTGACGACGGTATTTAACCCCCGACGCAAACAGAGAAGTGTTTAAGTTTAACGTGTGTACATGTATGTAGTATTGTAGCTCCCAAACGGATGAGTCAATTTTGATTATTATTATCTCTACATCTCTATCTCTACATAGTATAAATTAAAGTCGCTTTCCGCGTCTGTCTGTCTGTATGGCCGCTAACTCCTAAACCACGCAACGGATTTTGATGCAGTTTTCACCATCAGCTAGATACATTTTCACTAAAGGTTTATATATATATAACTAACGACCCGCCCCGGCTTCGCACGTAAAATACACCCGTGCGAATCCGGGTGGGCGGGTCGCTAGTTTTTGAAATAAGACTTGGTCGAAAGTTTTCTTAGCTAATGATTTAAAAAAAACATGTTCAGCGGTTTGAAGATCATCAGTTCTTTTGTTAGGTGTTTTTTTTAATTTATACTTCAATCATATTTTGCTAATGTTACACCTGAAACAATTAATTATTTTGGTTTAAGTAAATTGACTAAGTGCAAGTCGGGCTCGCGCACTGAGGGTTCCGTACCACCACAAAATTCAATAGCAAAATTACCAGTTATTACTTGGTAATGAACAATAACTTGTCAACGACACATACTTGGCCATTATTTATTATTTGTTGTTACACTTTAGAGTGTGTACTATAATCATGCCAAGTTTGACGCTTGTATGTATTACCATTTTTACATAACTTACAGGTAACAAAAATTAAAAAATACGTTAGTTGTATGGGGGATCTCCCTTTCGTTTTTACTTTTAGACTTTTTAAATTATATATTAGTTAATTCGCCGTAACATCGCATATTTGTATGTGAAAATTTCCATTGGCTATCTATTACGGTTCGAAACATACAGCCGTTTAAAGGTAGGACAGACGGAGAGACGGACGGACGGACAGACAGACAGACTAGGCTTAGTAATAGGGTCCCGTTTTTACCCTATAAGTACGGAACCCTAAAAACTAAAAAAGTCGCTTAAGTGTCTCGTTAAAACAAACCAAACAAGGGCAAACTCAACGGATTTATTGAAGAGGTGGAACTCTTCAATAAAACCGTCGAGTTTGCCCTATTCACCTTCTGGCTCCATCATCAGATCAGTTTGATGGTACCAAATTATGATATTGTTTCCCAAAATTACATGTACTTGCAAAGTTTCAAATTGATTCAACAATTAAAAGTTGTATTAAAATCAACATTCAAGGTGTGTTTAGATTGTTGCAAGTGAAGCTTATAAAGCGTTATCTATACTAATATTATAAAGAGGAATGATTTGATTGTTTGTTTGTTTGTTTGCATTGAATAGGCTCCGAAACTACTGAACCGATTCGAAAAATTCTTTCACTGTTGGGAAGTTACACTATCCCCGGGTAACATAGGCTATATCATATTTTCAAAAAAAAAATAGGGATCCTTACTAAAAAAAAAAAGAAGGTGGTAGGAAAAACGGTGTAAAAAAATAAGATTTACAAGTTTGACTTTGCTTGTGTGACAGTTCTAAGACAGGACAACGTCTGTCAGGTCAGCTAGTAATATTATAATTTACCGCGTTTTGAGAAGCCCGATGCAATTTATGATGTGATAGCGTCGACCAAAAAAAAGGGTGCCGAAAGGGAATCTCATCATCATCATCATCATTATCAGCCTTTTAACAGTCCACTGTAAAGGGAATCTCGCTCTACCTTGATTAATTTGATTATGGGCTAGGGCCGCCGCTGTATGGGGGAGGAACTAACTGGCAAAGATGTGATAGTTCCCAGACGGACTCTACAAAAAGCCCTACTACATTCTACTACATTGTATATATTTAGGTATTTAGAGAGTGTGAGGGATACTAACACTATATTTTGTGCACAGATCGTCTACTGCTTCATACTATGTGTTAGTGGACGTGTTTATTGCTGCACAACAAAAGCCGGCTAAGTTTTACGTCGCTAAGAGCTTGTATAGCTTGTTTTCTGAATTTCACCGTTGAATTAAGTTAACAACGTGGTGGATAAATGAAACGATGCTGCAACATAATGCGACATGTTTTGTGAAGCTTTGCATTGTTTTGGGCTACTTCCGACGTGTTTTATGGAATCTACTGTAATTCTGTTTCATTGGTTCGATAGCCCGTTGGTCCAGTTGGTAGTGACCCTGCCTTCTGAGCTTGGGGGCGTGGGTTCGATTCCCACCTAGGACAAACATTTATGTGATGAACATTTGTGTTTGTTCTATATCTGGTTGTTAATATCTATTTAAGTATGTATTTAAAACTATATATGTATGTATATCAGTCTCTGGCAGCCATATCACAAGCTTTGCTTAGTTTGGGGTCAGATGACCGTGTGTGCAAAAATGTCCCGAATATTTATTTATTTATTATTTATGAGGTTGTTTTTTTTTTTCATTTGCAGGTTTTTCGTCAGCTTATCGATTAATTGGCTATGTAGGTTTTTATCCGAAGATTATTCAACGTTGCTGATCCCAAAAAACATGGACTACAAACAGCAAACAACGCTACATGAAACTAATAGGCATGATGACAAATACTTTTTTATTACCTCTTAAATAACCTGATCATAAATAGAGCACATCAACAAAAACAAAATTAAAATTAGTTCAAAAATAAATAAGATATAAGCATTTTATTTATATTACACGGGAATTACTCACGTAAGATTAATCTTACGTGAGTAATTCCCGTGTAATATAAATAAAATGTGTGAAAACCACGTCAGTTTCTATAATAAGATATAAGCATTTTAATTTAATTTGATTTCATACTAGACAGAGAGCGCACTATACTGAGCTTTGACGTCACGGCTCAGGAGCGCCATACAAATGCTATACTAACACATGCTTTGCGAAAAAGAGATAGAACATCCCGTCTCCATCCCCACCTAAAACTTTAAATACTCATATCTCAGAGATTTATCAGCCAATTCAAATTATTTTTTCAGTATGTGTAATGTATTTAGTTATATTCATCGCTAAGCTGGTTATTTGTAATAAATTAAACATTAGGAATCATGCCTATTCACCACAATTTTACTATATTCTCCCTACATCTGGGCTGTACTAAGAAACGTGTTAAAGATCAAGGAACCCTTATAAGTTCATTCTGTTCGTCTCTTTATCCATCTGTCTGTCCATCTGTCTATCCGTCCGTTTGTCCGCCAGTCAGTCCGTACGTCTGTCCGTCCGTCTTCCGTCTGTCCGCTTGTCCGCCCATCCTAATTCTTTAAGGCGAGATATTCCCACTTTTAAGCAACGCTTATTACTACAGATGACCATAATCCTTGGCTTATTGTATTAAAGTCGAATTTAGCGGAGCAAAATCATGGCGCTTACACACAGTCGTGCGTTTCACTACTTCTATTTTTGAGGTTTTTCTCATATTTTTCGAAAAGTATAGTTGTAATGTAAAATGTACCTCACTGGTTTTCTTCATAATTATGAAATCTATATATCAAAATTTCGCAGACATAATTTAATAAATAGGTAATTGAATCAATCCAACAAAACAGTGATAATAGCTCAAATCAGTGCTACGTTGTTTGTCAATTTTGTTATGACACCATTTTTATAATTTTAAGCTAACCATAGAGGTATGCACACTTAAACTAGAATGACCATAATTGCTAAAAGTCGGAAAAGAGCGTCTTAAAACCTTCTAACTTCTACAGCTATTGAGTTAAAAGCATGAAACTGCAAAATTAAAGCTAAGTGATATTGTAGTTATGACCAAAAAAAAATGCGATAAACAGTTTTCTCATATAATCTGGTCATAAAAAAACTACTAAATATTTTAAAATATCAACCTCGTAAAATGACCGGAGCACACTTTACAAAAAAATACAGTAACTTTATCTATATCTATACTAATATTATAAAGAGGAAAGATTTGATTGTTTGTTTGTTTGTTTGTTTGTTTGTTTGTTTGCATTGAATAGGCTCCAAAACTACTGAACCGATTTGAAAAATTCCTTCACTGTTGGGAAGCTACACTATCGGGTTGGGTTAACATAGGCTATATTATATTTTCAAAAAAAATAGCGATCGTTACTTAAACTCCAATAATGTAACCCAAGGTGTAAAAAATAAGATTTACAGTTTTGACTTTGCGTGTTTGACAGTTCTAAGACAGGACAACGTCTGTCAGGTCAGCTAGTTATTAATAAAATATAAGTGCAAGTGAGATAGCGGCGCGCCATATTCCGTGCCTTAAGTGCGAACAAACATACGCATGTACATAAACTTTCGCGTTTATAATATTAGTGTGATTTCTGTAGGATAGCGGGTAAAACCGCGGGGCACTGCTACTGTGTCACATTACAATGTGATGTAGACTCACATGGAAGTCGAGATAGATGCACGTATTCAAATTCTAATCCATGTATCATCCACACAATCAATGTTTGCACCAGAGCAGAAATCCATTGCAGAACCTCGCTTGCATTCTGCGCATGACATCCATCGAGATACAATACATAAAGAGTCACGATCGTAAAGAGCCAAAAAATACGAATAGCCCAGACTTTTTGGTTAGTTACAAGGTAACCGCGATCCAGCTACAAAACCGCGCGATGCCAGAGCTACGATGACATAGCGGACAACTAACGTTGAACACTATGCAAGCGATATAATGTCTAAATTGGAGTAAATGTGGCATTGTGACCTATATAATTTATAAAATCTATAATGGCGCTCGGACGTTTGTTGACGGTTTTCAATAAGAGATTTTACTCTAAAGGAATTTTATCTTGATGATGACATACCACAGATTATTTATTAACTCCAACGAGTTTCCGATGTTACTTTATTCCATTGTGGATCTGTTCCGTGGTTCCTGGACGTAGAAACTTCTGAACTGACACCGCCGAGAACTTTTCGTGCATGGAATGAGCGCCTGTCAGCCGAATGTATACATGCAAGCAAATACTTGGGTGTATTATTTAGTTTTCGGATTGCGGAAGACGGACCGTTGCAGATTGTGAGCTACTTCATGATTGTAACAACTGTGAGATAATTAATGTTACTACCTCAGATCAGACAAACAAGGAAGATATGCCTTAGTACAGTTATTGTTCGTGTTCAAATATTCTCCGTTTTTCATACTTTTTTTCCACTATACCTACCGCTAAACCGTTTAACAAATTTTATACGTACAGTTCACTTAATTTTTTTTACACACCAAGGAATTTGTAGCAACAAAAATACATAAAAAATATTGAAAAAAAAAATTATAATATGCACATAGAATAAAACCGTCAAGTGCGAGTCAGGCTCGTGCACTGAGGGACCCATACCACCACAAAATACAATAAAAAAAACGGACGGACGGACAGACAGACAGATCAATGGCTTCGTAATAGGGTCCCGTTTTTAAACAAATGAATACCTTAAACTACTAAAAATCATTATAATCAAACAGTTTTCTTTGTTAATATTTATTTTACGTTACTGATCTGTAAATATCAATTAACAGTTCTTTTGAAGAACCCAATGTTTGTAACGCGGAAATGCTGCAGTTGCTTATTAAATTATTTTGCATTTGTGAATTATAAGATAAAAAACACACAGTATACAATTTCAACAAATCTGTAGTATGTAGATGAGATTTCATTTTGTTGAAATCAGCCAATCTATATATTACAAATCTTGTATATCTACGAAATCAAACTCTGGCTTAAAAGGGTAGTGTCTTAGTGTTAGTTCAATTTAGTAAAACCATAATAATTCGTGACCAAATAGTTAGCTTTGGTCCCGAATTATTATGGTTTTACTATATATATAGAAAAGCAGAAACAGAAAAATCAATTCTAACAATAAAAATTCAATAATAAAAAGTTAACAACTATTTGGAAAAAAACATTCTAAATAAAATACCCAAACAAATGCTCCATTTATACAAATCTCTTTTCTTTGTAAAGAAAAATAAAACACACGCTGCGCGTCGCGCATTAAGAAAATCAACCACAAAACGATATTGTGCCCTTCAGTACAATCATTCCAGTATAAATTGCATCAAATATAACCTTTATTGCCATTGCTTACCAAGCACGGGAATGACGGCTTGGTAGAGTACCTACATAGAGTTTAGGCAGCGTCGGCAAACTCGGCAATGTTATTCGGCGACCCCGGGTGCAAGTAAAGGACTCTATATTAAGCATTCCTGTCCCCCCAATCTCTTCAGGTGGGCGGAACATGTACTCTACTTCAACTTATTATTTCGGGGCCGCATGCGATGCGTGTGTTTTTCTCCTACAGGTACATTTACATACATATTATACGCCTTAATCCGTTTATTAAATTCAGACGAGTTTTTTCTGCTTCCAAAATAGAAAACTTTAAACCAGCTGTTTAACTGTAGAAATTTTATTTAACAAGAGATGTTGTGTTTATTAATATTGAACTCATTATAATATTATGAGACTTGTTCCCTGGAAGTAGTGACGGCCCCATAATATGTTTGGGACGATACTTATACGCCGTCACATCTTCCTGAGACACAAGGTAGGGCTGGTGCGGTGGCTAGTTCAGCAAGCGGAAAATTATATGCTAACCTCGGCAGTGGTTAGATATTTGAGCCATTTTAGGGTCGAGATATTGGGACCTTGGAGACCGGGAGCATACCTCATATTCAAAAACTTTCACAGCGCCTTGTTGATGCAACGCGTGGCCAGAATGCTGGCGTGTTTGTGGCGCAACGCCATTCAGCGTAGTAATACCGCCAGCATGCTGCAACACTGCCAACTGGTAGCGGGCTTAAGCATTTGGATTGCCTTTAGATTTTGTTTAGTTAATAGAGGTAGTAGCAACTGCCCAGTATATTTTTATAACGTTAACAGTTGCTACAATCAGGCCTGGGCATGACATTAAAGCGACATCAAAAATATACGTACAGTATTTAAAGATACCC
Organism: Agriopis aurantiaria; assembly: GCA_914767915.1. Lineage (NCBI taxonomy): Eukaryota > Metazoa > Arthropoda > Insecta > Lepidoptera > Geometridae > Agriopis > Agriopis aurantiaria. The sequence continues at coordinate 12,927,058 of OU611986.1, read as the reverse complement.
ATGTCGCGGTTGCATGCAACCGATTTACTAAAGCGACTGGCCTCGTGCCCATTAAAGCAGATTACAGACCAAAAAAAATATCAACGAGCACTTGGCGTTATGAGTTAATTCTGTAAGAATAACGCTCGGTTAGTACTTTCCTTTATTTTGTGTTCCGGCCGCACTGTTTGTTTAAACGGGTAATCCAGCGCAAAAACATGGCCCAGTCTACATAATGTAGTGGTGGAACGCAAATGTGTGTTCCCAATGTTGTCGGAGCATAATCGTCGGACGATAAAAATCACTTAGCGTACTGAGTAGCTCTAGACGGTTCTAACCGCTAACTGCTCGGTGTATAAAATAACGAGACCGTTCACGTGGAACGAGACTTGTAATATTTGAAAATTAACTTTCACCAACGGTATTATGCAACGCTTAGTCGGCAAGTACGCTACTGCGGGCTGGAGAGCTTTGTATTTTTTTTTTACGAAATATGTTTACTTAGTTCCGTCTAGGTCTCATTATGGAACGTAGTTAGCTTAGTTTGTAGTTGAACTTCTTAGTATATTAAGTTCTGAAGTGAAAAACTAGAGAGTTCTATAAGCTATTATAAGCGTATATTTTATTTAAAGGGCTACAATAGAGCTGATGTTAAAACAATCTATGTATTGATTCAGTAAACTTTTTCTATCGAGAACACATTTTTCCCACGGTTTATCACAAAACGCGTACGCTCCATATTTTAAAATGTGTCGATAAGAGAGAAAGGGGCGCATTCGCGTCGCGAGCGCGCCTGGTCTAAACGTCTTTACAAGTTATGCAATAATTCAAATAACGTACTACAACAAATTTATGCTGCACCACGGTAACATACTTCAATGGCTGCATTGGATAGCATTTTATTTCCATGGACGGCGATGGTTAGCGTCGCCGTCGTATTTTCGAATTCAGATCGGAGGACGGTGAACGTGATAGGTAGCAAAATGAATTTATGATCATAGGCGAATTAAATGCTTTTAAAAGCGAACGTGATTCAGCGGAAAACACATCGGAATTTAATTAAGCGATTTTTACACTTGACTGGCCGGCGCGGATTTTCCCGCGCCGCGGTTGCTTGCGCATGGCAATGTCGCGGTCGCCATGTTGCTTTTGTGGGTAGGTTTTATTTTCCACAGTTATGCGCATTTCATAACTTACGCATAACAGCGTACCTACAGGTTATAAACGTTACATTTATTCAACTAAGCACGGAAAGACCCCAACATACTCGCACAAGCACGTTAGGTATAAAAGTTACAACCCTGTATTTTACTTGAATAGGCTCAGAATAATTTCATTAAGTATTTGTGTCTCGTTAAGGCTCACTAGATGAAATTTAAGAGTCATCTCTCTGAGGCGAAGCTCCACGCAGATCCGGCCACGACAAAAGGAAACCCCGGAGACCCAGTAGGTACAGCGAGAAAGGAATGTTTAATTGGCCTACAAATAAAAGACCATATAACCAAAAAAGCTTTTTTCACAGCGCAATTCGTTACGGACCTTGGCTTTAACTATTCCACTGAAATGTATTTCAGCAAAAAAGTAACGCTGTTTTCTTTTAATTGACACTCACACAGCTGGGATATCGTATCGTATTTTCATTTTCTCAAGAACAGATGCCAGATAAGGCGGCAAACAGTTGGCAAAGGAGAAAAAAATATGGATCTCTTCCATAGTCATAACGGCTTGATAGGCCCTAACGGGCAGTTTAAATGAAAAGTGTGTTCCATTTTAAACTTTATTCATTATACAAAGTTGTTAGTGTAACAGACATTTTACTTTCATATTTTGGAAGCTTTAAACAATTAGACCAGTTGGTGTTGAGTTTAAAACATTACGCGTAGTACCCGTCCAGTTTATGTGCACTAAGAAGTTTTGACAGGACAGTAAACGACCAGCCCTCTACGCGACCAGCTGATTATGCTGTCATGATATTAAATTAATCTGCAAAGTACTTACTCGTATAAATTTTTAAGAGGGACCAAAATGAAGCCCCTTTAACCATCGGTATTTCCTTCGGAAGTGAAATATTTAATTTTCGGTAAAGTTCTGCCGTTATAAAACTTGACATGATTTATTAATGTGAAACCGTAAACGCCATTTATGCCATTTTGGCGAGATGAGTTGAGACATTTGTGTCACATTCAGGATACGCCGATGGCAATTTGATAGTCCCTGTTATTATAGTTTACCGACGACGCTTAGGTTTGTTATGATATTTATATAAACATTAAATATAATGGTTTTTTTGGGTTTGTATCCACGGATCCCGGTATCGGTTTTATTAGCCACGGATCCGGGCGAGTTGTATCCACCGATACCGTGATCCGTTTACTTCATAAAAAACAATTTTCATTTTACCCGCTGATACCGGTATCCGTGGATACAAGAAAAAAATAATTTTCAAATTACCCGCTGATACTGGTATCGGTGGATGCAAGAAATAAAATAAAATTTTAGTTTTACGCGATTTCAATGCATTAAAAATTAAACAGTTTTAACTAGTAAGAAAACATAATTATTTTAAATTTAATACTTAATGGTAGAGACTGGCCCTGTAGCAATTTTAACGTAATTTGTTACAAAGCGAATGTTCTTTCTTGTAGCCAGTATTTTGAGCTGAACACAAAAGCCATAACAAATATAATATACTCATCAAGACCATTTCAAAGAGCCCAAACACGATGAGGTTATCTTTTTGCGTTCAGAAATTCCTAAGACATCATCACCAGTCCTTAAATACCACTTAGGGGCTTCGACAAAAATAAAATTGATGGACGGGCCCAGAAGAAGCGCATTTTTGAAGATTACAAAATGAGCGCCGGCTCTCACTTCGTTTCAGTCGGTCTCTAGCCGCAGGAAGTGCGACACAAGACTATTGTTACAATGATAATGAAACATCTGACAAAATGATGCCTTCGTGTGCTTTCCCGATGTATAAAACAACAAAAAACCGCTATTTAGTTTTTGTAACAAATGTACTGTACATGGTTATAATTAGGTGTTGAAGTATGGCCGATGGTTTTGACTTGTTTTTACTGAACAAGTTTAATGGTTATGGCCCATTCATTTTATTTTGGTCGAAGCCTAGGGGTATAGTACTCATCTAGACAATTCCAAAGAGAAACATGACTTGAACTGATTTGAATTCGATAAATAAATAAATAAAAACCGGAGAAGTACGAGTAGGACTCGTGCTCCGAGGGTTCCGTTAGACGGAAACATCAGAGCGCAAGACCAAAAAAAAAACTAACTGAAGTTAAATATTGAAAGACAAACTTAAGTTTGTAGTTGACAATAAGGTTCTTCCATACATTCCAACTACAAAATGTAAGTTTGTAATAGCAAAATAATTATTTTTAAATGATATAACTTCAAATTTATAACTTTCGGATTTATTCCTATATATGTGCTATGAGACCTTGCCTCTTGCCAAATTTCATGATTTTAGATTAACGGGAAGTGCGCTATAGGTTTTGATTCCCCTGTGAAATCGCAAAATATACGACATAAACGTTCATATCTTTTGATTGCGTTGACTTACAACTTTTATTTTTTTACAGCCGAAAGAAACCGTAGATCCAAGTTTTCAGTATAAATTTTAACTTGATACCTTTATGCGTTCTTGAGAAAAAGGGTCTTGACAGACGGACAGACGAACAGACAGACGGACAGACAGACAGACAGACGGACAACGAAGTGATCCTATAAGGGTTCCGTTTTTTCCTTTTGAGGTACGGAACCCTAAAAATAGACACTAAATAGTATATTATGCAATTAGTGAATAAAGTACAGATTTAAAGCGAGGGCCATAGATGAATTACGAGCAAGTGTAGGATTCTAACGACTGAATCACGACCGTAGGGAGTGAGTCATGATGATTTCAAGTATTAGAATCCTTCGACGCGAGTGATTCATGGCCCTCGGTATAAATCCGTTTTATTCAAGAGTTGCATAATATACTTTATATCATGACTACGAGAAAAAGAAAGATTTAAGAAGTTTTTATCGTTTTTTTTCTTTTTCTTTTTTGTTTAACCATTATTAATATTTAAACGTGAGCTGTTAGAAGAGTTTATAAGGAAACCACGTGAAAGTTATATCAATAATCAGAGCCTTATTTTTAAAACATGCTAAGAATTTGATTCAATCAATCAATTCAAGCGCAACGAAACAATTTTAATTAAATTTTTATTTTGTTCCATTTTAATTTCATTTAATTTCTTATTATCTAAACTTAATTAAACTTTTATAATATATTATCTTTAATTATCACCATTGAAGAGCACTAGTTATCGCGACACAGGGAATCCTAAAGCGATAACTAGCGACTGTAATTAGTTATAGTAAGCATGTTAATTTTAATTATAATTCATAAATTTTTTGTACATCATATTTTAATTAATGTTAAAACTAAATATTGTACTGAATATTAATAGTGGCAAATAAATTTTTATTATTAAAAAAAAAAAAAAAACAAAAAAAAAACAAAAAAAAATCGGTTTCTTTTCTGACTTATCAAGAAATATGTGCACACCTTGCGCAAACGCCGTAATTATTATTTGCTCCGCTAAGTACGAGTGTTACGAAAAAAACACAATATGATACAATTTAAGCCTAATCATTGACTGCTCAACAAACACCGCAATAGCTAGCACCCAAATATAACATGGCCTTAAGAGCATTCTTCCAAAAAGACATTATTCAAGAAGTAGCAAATGACCTTTGATTCGACACAAAAGGAACGACAGCACATGTACGCAATGTTTAGTGGTTAAACCATAAACATCACAATAAATATTGATGACGCAGAAAGCTGTTATGTTCAGGCAGAGCTCCCGAAAAATGTGCACAATATTTACGACGGAAAGACATGCGAGGTTTTTTTCCGGTTACAAAAAGTCGAATAAGTTCGATGCATGTTATGACTACAAAGTATGAATGTTGTATAATAAGTATATATCTAACTGTACACTATCAGTATAGTATTTATTATTTTGCAATAACATATTACATTATAATAATATACAAAAATAAACACGTAACTCTTAAAATATTAACAATCAAAATGAAGTTGTTGTTGAAGTGTCACAACAATGTCGATATTTTTAAGGTTCCGTACCCAAAAGTGTAAATGGGAGTCTATTACTAAGCTTACGCTGTATATCTGTCTGTCTGTATGTATGTATGTATGTATGTATGTATGTATGTATGTATGTATGTATGTATGTATGTATGTATGTATGTATGTATGTATGTATGTATGTATGTATGTATGTATGTATGTATGTATGTATGTATGTATGTATGTATGTATGTATGTATGTATGTATGTATGCATTTCTGTATGTCTGTCCTACCTTTTAACGGCTGTTTGTTTCGAACCGCAATAGATAGCTAATTGTTTTTTTTTTAAGAAAACAATGTTATAGCGGATTAACTAAGAAATAACAATATAGTCAAAAAATAAAAACTTAAGCCCCCATACAACTAACGTTTTTTTAAACGTATTTTATACTAAACGTATTTTTTATTTCCTCTTGTGTAAAAATGGTAGTACGTACAAGCGTCAAACTAAGCATGATTATAGTAGGTACACACAATAAAAACAATAAATAATAGGTGCGAGTCGGTGACAAGTTTGTGTTCACCACCGGTTCTCATAAAGATCTGTGCGGTCGGTACTTGTATAGTGACCACCTGGGCGTGATGGTGTCTTTTTAGTTAGTAGTTGACAATTTATGTGGTGATACGGAACCCGCAGTGTGCGAGCCGGACTCGCACTTTGCTGCTTTTATTTATTATCTTTCACCCCATTTCAGTCATCATAATACCTTAATATTACTTGACTCCGTATTTTTACATTCAGTTATAATTCGGCAAACTCCAATTCATATTTCTGGCGAAATTATAATAACAAATTAATCCCCGGTCTCTTTTAACAAAATCCTAGAGGATTTTTTCCTCTTTCAAGGAAGGTATATTAACTGAAGGGTTCAAGAATAACTCGATTATCTGAAGCTTTAAAAATCTTCTTTGACAGTTTAATTTTCTTTAGAACCCGGTTATATTTTCGTTAAGTTTTCATTGAAAATGTCTACATAAATCATTGATATGATCAGCGTTCTTTAAACCAAATAATGTTTAGTTCTGTTTTGGTATAATTAGTTGATACATTAACAGGAGAAGCCATTGTCTCCCTTCACACAGTCTCTGACTAGTTCGGGAGCCTCTGGGATCAATACTATAGCTTACCATAAATTATGCCCGAATAAATGATTTTGTATTTTGTAATAATCTAGTGCTCTAAAATAAACAATAGGTATTGTATTTTTGAAGGACCAGGGACACTGTAGTACTTACATCCAAAGACAGAAAATCCGAGACATACAAGTTCCTTTCGTCTTATCTGCCAGTGAAGTCCGGTCAAAATCGGTCCAGCTGTTTTGGAGTCCATAGGGAACATACATACATACACACATTAGTTATTTATGATACAAGTGCGGAAAGTTGGTTATTACAAACGAGTAGACGAATGTAATGAATGAATGAATGTACGAGTTTGTAATAACCAATCCGCACGTGTGCCATACAACGTTTTACAACACATTTGCGAGAAAAAAACAAAAAATGGAAATTAAAAAAATACCGTAAAGTACACGCACAGTGGTATACAACGGAGCGTGCGGACAAATTCATTACAGCACGCTCCGTTGTATGATCCGTAATGTTTAACTTTCGAAAGATGTATTCAGGCTTCGTAAGTGCACTTTTTGTGCAAATGTGTTGTAAATATTATTATATCACCTTTTATACAGAGTCAAAGGTAACTAACGCAAAACCTCTTGAGTGCAACTTTGGTGCAAGACTAACAACTTTTATTCTACAAGTTTTCTAAATTAGAGAAAAAAAAACGGCCGTTCCATACAAAAAAAAAATCTGCTCCGACAATATGTATGAAACAGTAGATATTTTTTTTTTTTTTGCTAATTTCGGATTAATTATATATATATATATGTATATATATTATCGGGGACATACTTCTATATACATACATACACGTTAACACAATTAATATCCCTTTATTGCCTTGCATCGTCGGGTAAAAAACATGCAGTGTATTTATTTTTTTGTTTTTTCAGTATCTCATAGGTTTTTTTTTCGGTTTTACTAACCAAATAATATATTTATGTTTTACATTTTTTAGCCTCATTTTATATATTTACAGCTTTTCATTTTTCATTCACACTTAAACATTTTCGTCAACGCCTCAAGCAATGTGAGATTTCCAAAGATTCTAAAAAGAAAGCTATTCAACTGGTATTGATTGAACACTTCTGAACAAAACCACTTCCTCGTCCATTCTATGTAAATTCAGAAAATGCCCTCCTCTCGCTCGATTTGCGAGGCTCGGGCTAATCTACCGCCAGTCGGCTACAATTTAATCAAAGTAAACAACGATGCCCGTAATTTATCTGGATTATTTCGCGGCGAACGATAGTAATTCGTTTTTTCTCCATCTATTCCCTATGTCTGTAGTGTTGGAAGCTTATTCTAAATATCGATAAACAATGCGAGTGTTTTATCGAACTTTGGGTAAGTGCTCAATAAAAAAAACGTTCTGTTAAAATACCAATGAACAATTTACTCTCCAGGTAAGTGTTAATTTATCAACTAAACAAAACACAATCTAACAAGGTAACATCTAAAATCACAACACAGTTAAATAACCCACCCATAGCCCTTTGAAGATTTAAAAATTATCCAATGTCACGTCTTCTAATTGGCAGCGTACCTAGCATGCTAGTGACATTGCTACGTTGAATGGCAATGCTTAAAAGTAGATTCTGCTACATAAAATCCGCCATTAACGACCAAAGCTCAGATAAATTTAAATGTTAACAAAAAGTAAATCTTCCTTTTTGTTTGACAAAAGTTCAAATTATCAGCAATATATTTTCGAATTGTTTTGCTGCTTTATGGTCAATTCAATTCATTTATTTCGGGTCTTAGGTATAACTAATATACACTTGACGACGTCATTTACAGGATAAAAATCACAATTTAAAATTAAAATTACACAATTATACAATATTAGCAGACCTGACAGACGTTGTCCTGTCTTAGAACTGTCAAACACGCAAAATCAAAATTACAATCTTATTTTTTACACCTTGGGTTACATTATTGGAGTTTTAGTAAGGATCCCTATTTTTTTTGAAATTATAATATGGCCTATGTTACCCGGGGATAGTGTAGCTTCGCAACAGTGAAAGAATTTTTAAGAAGAAAAACATCGATATCTTTAGATTATTCGATAACGTATCCAATTTATTGCTGCATCCCTACACGCAGAACGAAATGGGAGAATGGGAGCTCGTAATGTGTCTCGATTCCCAAGATACAAAGATGATTATTATCTACACATAAATGGCAATTTACAATATATATACCTATATATTATTTTTTCTCTGAGGAAAAAACGTGCAATTATCACAAAATTTGTCTGAAATTAAAATGGACCGAATTGTAAAATCGTAAGTCATTTAAAAATAAAATAAAGTGTGTTTTATGATTTTCCGTGAAATCATTACCTTAATATTTTATTTCAGGTCTTTTTTATTAGTTGTATAAAATAACCTAACATTTAACTAGAATTTCCCACTAAGTAAGAATGTTTCGTTTAGTTGTAAAAAAATCATAACAAAATACGGAACGCTTAAAATTATATCTTGATAAAATATTTGTTAGAGATAGTACCTAACGAATGTTAGGTACCCTAACAAACCTAACGAATGATAGGTACTATCTGAATAATAAATTCTTAAAATTAAATCATAAGAAAATAAACGTGCTATGCAAACGGTAAACAAACCGCGCAACTCCTTCAAGTTTGTACCGGGCAATTAAATTATCGCTTAAACTGTTATGCTTCAAGTTCAACGCGAAATAATTAAAAATTTACAATTGTAACTTCACCACGGCACAAGTAAATTGTGAAAATTAAAATAGCACGTTATAATTTCGACTGTAGGGAAAATTTCGTTTGTAAACATTAAAGTCAGCTGTGATTTAACACCTTGCATTGGCTGGGTGGCTATTTTACCGGAGGTGCTGTAAAATTTCATGTTGGTTTATACCTAGGCGTGAGGTACGAATCGTTTTCATATATATTTCTTTTATCAGATAGGTGTTTGGATAAACACTTCTCTATTTGAAACCATACTCAGAATTTATTTTTAGGTTCTGATATCATTATAGGGATCTCTACCCAAACGGTGTGTGCGGTACCCTATTACTAAACCTAAGCTTTGTATCTATATCCTACCTTTTAAAACTGGTATGTTACGGCAGAATAACTAAAAAACATAATAAAATCAAGAAGTCAAAAAACAAAAGAGGCTCCTACTTTTTTTTTTTGCCAATTTTATGTATGCTTTAGAGTAAAACCGGCAATATGTACAAGTGTAAAACTTGACATGATTATAGTACACACTCTAAAGTAAAACAACAAATAGATAATAAACACCGGCCAAGAGCGAGTCGAGTTACACCCGCTAAAGTTTCCGAATTGAAATAAAAATCTTTGTTTGGTGTGGATGGAATCCTTGGTGCGCGAGTTCGACTCGCACTGGGCCGGTGTATATTTATAATGAGGCCATACTTTTTAGTTTATTTTTGCATATACTTTAAATAAATAAAAATTTCCTTATCCCTCATCATCATCATCATTTCAGCCATAACTGCCACATCATTGCTGGACATAAGCCTTTCCCATCGATATCTGCATCCAGCTTTATATCATTATCTATCGTATGACTTATTATTTATTGAAAAATCATTTTCAAAGAGACATCTTCAATAACATAAAAGGAAATAACTGAATACACCGCGGCTTAATGAATTATTCCTAGAAAATTATGTAAAACCAATGGAGAGGTTAGATTCTCCTTGATTTCAGTGAAATGTTTCATATTTATTTTTATTTCAGTAGCCAATTAAAGAAAGCTTCAGAGGTCAAAGGAAAGGTCAGTGTTTGGATGGATGACAGTTACAAGCGAGTGCTATTGTGGGTCATGTTATAGATTAAATTGTAGTTTCGGGTTTGTCCTAGAACAACAATGGTTAAGTCCGGGCCTTTCAGGTGGCCTAAGGCCTATTATCTCTGATGCTGAAGGAGGTCGCGTTTATTGATCATCATCATCTTCATTTCGGCCATAAGACGTCCACTACTGAACATAGGCCTCCTCCATCCAGCGTTTTTTTGTAACTCTTATCTAATATCCCACAAAAAATTTACCACTGTGTATGGCTCGGATAGTAATCGGAACGCTAAGCAGATCGTGGTCGTGACAAAGTTTGGTCTACGGTACAACGACTATGGAGCTTTGAAAATTTTTGTTCAAATATGAATCTTACCTTTTTGCCGTCTAGTTCGTGTGTTCCTTGAGCTAATACTTTGTCTACACTAGATGGATCGTTGAATGTGATGAAGCCAAAGCCCCTGAAACAAAATAAAAATATATCAAAACAAAGATAAAACAAGCAACAGATCATATTGTGTATTGTCCACTTAAGATGGTATGACGGTTTGTGAACCTTAACGATATAGCTCAATAGTAGCACATCTGTTTTATGAGCAGGAGGTCCCGGGTTCGATTCCCAGCGGCCAGTTAGATGTTCTTATAAATTAATTAAATGTCTTCTTTGGGTCTGGGCGTAGTTAGTTGTCCATAGTTGTGTGTTCCATGGCATTTCCAACACGGGAATTTCTAGTACGAAGTAATGAGTCTAACGAGTTTATTTACTGAATCTGAAAAGGTTTTAATTTATTTTTATATTGAAATAATTATAAAGCTAAACTCAAACCAAAATAACATTATGGCACTTTAACGGTTGTGCTAGAACTGCACTAACGACTTCCTTAAGCTGTTACTCACTATCGAACCGTAACCGAAACCATTATAGTGACGAGGTTCCAAGGTGGATATGTTGTCTACTCAGCCATCAAAGCGATGATAAGTATCAATATGCTACTGGACAGGTGTTTTATATGTTAAAAATAACAGATTTATTGGAAAATATAAATAAATTGTCTACTGAGGAAATTATTTGAATCGGCTATTAAAGTTCTGAGATATAAGGGTTTAAAGTTTAATTCGGATTAGGGAGTGATTCTTAACACCTGATTTTGTTTTGTCAGTGTGCGTGCGTATTATTGTTTTTATCAGCAGCGCAGAGTGAATGTTGAGTTGGTACCAGGACAAACCAGCTGTGGTTTTCTGGTACGACATTAGCTTAACAAATATTGTAACATGAATTTACTAAACAATAATAAAAAATAAAATGTTCTGTCACTTTCTCGCAAAGTTGTCAGTATGGAGTTTATATAGCTTACATGTGACTTCATTCGTAAGTATAGTGCTCTCTCTCTCGTCTCTGTCTAGCAAGACAATAAAATACAACTTTTTTATTTAACTTTTAAACTTTCGTGATTAGAACACATGTTTTGAATGTTGTCCTAGTTTTACCTATATAGATAAAATAATTCGCAATAAGTCCCGATAAACATTTAAAGCATCTTCCTTAATTTTGAACGTATTTCATTTTTGTTTCGGCATTCGGTTCTATTAAGGTCAGCTTTTTTAATAAGACAATTAAAAAACAATCCGGTAGCCTATTACAATTACATAAAATACACGCGATAAAATCCTTTAAAAATGTTTTAATTTCAATGGTTACATAACATTTCGTAAGTACTAGTTCGATAGTGAATAACCGGCTTTACCTGGCCTACAGACGAAGTAAGAAATTGGAGTGTTTCTAGAGTAGGACAGTACAAACATGCCGATAGCACCTGTCTCACTGATTGCGAGCCTTCGATCCTATTTGCTTTAAACAAGAATTTTATAGTGCCTTTTTATATTTCAGTTAAATATAGCAAACCTTTTTTGTGATTTTATTTTGAGTCCAGGGGCCTTACGCTTAGCTGTAGCAATCCAGCTGCCTTATTATGGATGATTCGGATCGTGATCGCGAGCGCGTGCCATCCCACTTGCGCGCGTGGTGCGAGTAAATAGATGCGAACGGGACGGCATGCAATTTCGATCCCGATCAAAGAATCATAATAAGGCCCCAGTTTAGGTGATGCAAAATGTTGCGCGACCGCAAACCGTATCTAGGAGCGGTAAGGTTCACGTTCGCGTGATTTTCCGTTTTAACGTTAGTTTGATACCACGTAAGCAGTTGGCTGTAAATGCTTGAAGTGAAGAGACTTCGGTCTCTTGAAACTTTTTTAAATCTTTGCTTGTTACTTTCATCATTATTAATTTTTATCCGACTTTATTTATTATTCATAATAATAATTTTAATACGTGTGCGTGTACGTATAAGTACCTATTAATATATGCCACAACAAAACAATAACACATTTTAAGAGGCGTTTTACAAAATGAACCGTTAAATTTTAAGTATTTGTATTTTAGAGCATAAAACGAATAATAAATCTGTAGTTTTCAAGATAAATATAAAATACGTAAACCATAACATAAAAATGTTTATTTTGTGACAGTAATTTATTGAAATCCATTCTCAAACTTTCCCTCCTAAAGATTTACGAAAAACTACTTTTGTAAATTGGATGTAAACAAGTGGACATATTGAGTTTTACCAAAATCTGAAGCCACTACATTCAATAAAAAATACAGATCTATTTAATACAGCAACTGAATTTTCTACAGATCTTATTAGTTGAAAGAAAAATAAGACCAAAAATCAAGTTTTCAATGTTTTTTCGTCAAGAAATGTGATAGGACCCTTAACACGTACTTGTCTATACTAATAATATAAAGAGGAAAAGATTTGATTGTTTGTTTGTTTGTTTGTTTGCATTGAATAGGCTCCGAAACTAATGAACCGATTTTAAAAATTGTTTCAAGCTACACTATCCCCGGTTAACATAGGCTATATAGTAATTTCAAAAAAAATAGGGATCTTACTAAAACTCCAATAATGTAACCCAAGGTGTAAAAAATAAGATTTGTAATTTTGACTTTGCGTGTTTGACAGTTCTAAGACAGGACAACGTCTGTCAGGTCTGCTAGTAAATTATAATTTTTAGCGCTAATAATTTTCTTATCATTTTTTTTTTATGAAATACATAATTATTTTCTACACATGGGAGGTCGTGATCTTTGTGTAGAAAAATAATTATTTGTAAATAAAGATTTTTAAGAATAGTATTTTTCCGCAACATTATTTGCGATTAATGTACAAGATTGCACGGAACGGTGATACTAAACCGAAAAGAGGTCAAAGAGGTCTTTGAAAATGGTACCGATACCTAAAAAAAATATAAAAAATATCGGCACTGCGATACATTTCATTGAGTTGAAAGACATTGTTCTAGGGAACAACTGATGTTTTTTCAAGATTTTAGGGTTGGATTTACACTAATGTTGTTTATAATGATAAATACAACAACCGCCTTTTCGCTCAGTATCAGTGTTCCGTGTAGCTTTTACATGTGTGGCGCCTATATTATTTTACAATTTTCACATATAAACTCCTATATTATAAACAAAATAAAACCAAACGTAAGCTCGCAGTTTCAAATATCGTAAAGTTAATAGAGACAAAAAAATTATACGAATATACCCACCGCCAGGGGATTATGCAAAGATTATTCATATTGAAGTTAATATTTCAAAAAAGTAAATTGAATAATAACACAGCGATTTTCAGTAAGCGGGCGCTGGCCACCACCGGGCAAGCGATAAATAATAAAAAGCCTTCTCCACTTTAGGACTTGCAAAAATCACAATTTATAGAGCATTTTAATTTCACTTAGCCGATCCATATTTTACATGTGGCGGAGCGCCCGAGCATGCTCCCGACTCGAATTAATACTAAAATTGAAATTGTAAAAATGGAAATACAATTTTCTCGTTGGACTGAGGCGGCTTGGCTCCTACAGGTGCTGCCAGAATTGATATAATAACTACACCCATTCTTGGAGATTCTTAAGGGCGCGATGCTGACCTAAGCAACGCAATTAAGATCTATTTAACGTTCTCTTTATCGTTTCCGTCAATCGCATACCTGGCCAGCAGCGATTATGAACAAATAGTTTCAGGAAAGCTTCTGACAGTTTTTAATGATAAAGTATTTTTAGCATATAGGTCTTGAAATCACTTTTCTTTGTTTCTTCAAAGTAAGAAACAGTGTTACTCTCGGCTCTGTTGCGCAAGCTTCTTAACCACCAGATTGCACGAAATGTTACATACGTTAAAATGGCGTTTTGGGACGTCTTTGTAACTTAAGTACTGGCCTCATTAGCTCCAGCCTAAAGCTGTCCTCTTCCAACAAAGAAGAGATCCATAATCGAGTAAATTATATAGAGTAGAGCACATGATGTCCACGCCTTCTCAGTTGGCGTATGTGGTTTTTTGCTCTATACAAATGCCCAAGTGACTCGCCAGATCGTGTGGTTTATATACACGGATGGTTGCTGTACAATTAAAATTTTAATTTTAATAATTTATTTTATTAATTTTTAATTTTAATTTTTTATTTTAATTTTAATTTTTATTATCAATTAATGCTTCTCACTCATAGCTCCTAACTAGGATTCTCTTTTAGAATTAGTATTAAGGATGTCTTCCCAATATGATTCTATTGTTTTTAATGTTGACTCGAGTAGCAGGTTATGCATCTATTTACTGTCCCGATCATGTGTCTCGTTGCATAAATGAACACCAGGCCTAATAAACGTCACGAATTTCGTATGTTAATATTGTCACTTACTCGAATTATTAATTAACCTATAACACAAAGAAAATAAAAATTTATAAACAAAACAAATAATAACAATATTGTGTAGGAAATGTGACGTTCTTTGACACTGAATTCCGGCACTTTTATCTACAAAGCTTTATGCAAATGTTGGATTAAGTTTATTTCTTTTATGCAACAATTTTGACAAGAACATAATTCAGGTAATTGTCAACCCTTTTTGTATGTTTATGAGAATTTAACGTTCCGTGAACATGCTTTGCAGAGCTTTGAATTTGGATGTTCAAGTTAATCTGTCATTTTACGAAACGAAATTAAAATTCAAAGCTTGGCAATTTTGCTTTCAGTTTTGAAAACAAATTGCAGTCGGTAAACATTAAAAACTGTTACAAGCATAAATAATCATAAAACTTGTTATTATTTAACCCCGTCAAATGAAAATACATAATACATTTCCATTTAAATGTATTTATTTGTAATTTGTTATGACATTTTTTTTTTTTTTTTAATTTCACTACTACCGGCACCCCGCGGTTTCACTCGCGTAGTGATAAAAATGGTGATGATGCTGATAAAAATGTCTGTCTCCTGGTTCTAAGCTACCTCCCCATTAATTTTCAGCCAAATTAGTTCAGCCGTTCTTGAGTTATAAATAGTGTAACTAACATGACTTTCTTTTATATACGAGTATATGGATTTGGAAATTAACATTTTTTGTGGTACTATAATCTTCAAGAATGTAAAAATGTGCAAGCGAGAGACCAAATTCAAAAGTCCACAAACTATAAAGTTTTTCAATTTGCTCTTAGCATACTTCCGTACTCCGCACAATATACAAATGATTTTACCATAACACATCACTCGTTTTTTGTCGTATATTATTAAAACGGTGATGAATTACCATTCTAAAGTAACTTATTATAAGCTTCAACATTTATACCTTGACTTATTTCAAGACAAATACGAGAACATCGGTCGAACAAAACGAAAGCTTGCTAAGCATAATAACCCCAATCAAATCGCCTAAAGCGAACAATGTAATAAACCTTACAATATAATAAAATCGAAGGCTAACACAATCCTCGATAAATCTCTCTCCGTCGTATTACAGAGGAAACAATTGTTGCTACAGCGTTCGGTATCGTATTAAATCAGCCCAGGTCTTTATAAGATTCATGGGTTAATACACTCACTCATAGTCGTACGCGAAAACGTATAGAGTAGGCGCTCGTGTATGGAAATTGAAAATAACGAGGGCCTCCCTTCCCACTGCGCGTCAAGCCGACTACACTCACCACGACCAATTTTAATCGACCTTTTCTACACCTTCCAATATCCCCTATCTCGTGTGATCTTCACACCGATACAAGAGACGTGGGGGCTCTTATGATATTGGAAGCACTGCGCCAGCTAGGAATGGAGAGGCCCTTTAGCGAATGAAGTTACGTCCTACTTATCTTTAAGAGGACTTGCTTTATATTCTTCTAGCAATAGTGATACGTCTCAATTCTCTATTTGATATGCTAATAAATATCATAAACGATAATAATTTACCAAATTAACGTATTGTCTTTGCGGATTTTTTCCACGCAAATTAAACCCAGCAAATTTTCTAAAAGTATAAATGTTTAACCCTTAATGCAAAAAGAGGGGTGTTATAAGTTTAACGAGTGTATCTGTGTATGTATAATATTATGTTGTATGTCTATGTATCTGTTTGTAGATCCCAAACCACTGAACCGATTTTGATTTAGTTTTTTATTTGAAATTCGACTTGATCGAGTGTTCTTAGCTATGATACAAGAAAATCGATTCGGACGTTTGCAAACAATCAGTTGTTTTATCAAGTGTATTAGTATTTTTTAATAATTTATACTTATTTTTTAATTTTGTTACCAGATGTTGGCCGCGACTTTGTACGCGTGGAGTTTCATATGAACTTTCAACTTCCATTTGCCCCCTTAATCGCCCTTTCGCAAAATACGACCCACAAAGCTGTATTTTGTACTACTTGTAGTATAAAAAGTTTGTGATGAGTCAGTCAGTCAGTGAGGCGTATTTCTCTTTTGTATATAGATCATACTAATTTCACATAATTAAAATACTTTTCGGGTAATAAATGTGTGAAAATTTTTTGCTTAATAATTAATGGGTGTTGAGAAATTGAGCATATTCACAGTAAATAATATATTTGACTGGTAAAACAAATTCAGTCGAGAAATCTTCGAAATACTTGTACCAGTTTTGATCCCATTATCGTACGTACACTGTATTTTGATCATTGATACCATTTCTCTTTTCCTCTTCGTTCATGCTGTGAAGCTTAAACGGCTCAGCCAGCTGTAAACGGATGACCACCCTTAATTTATGTATGACGAGATTTTGATACTGGAACTCCAGTACAGTAGTTAACCAGTTGCGAAGTTAACTGCCCACCTGTCAGTTACGGACCGTGTTTAACTCGAAGGGAAAATAGTTTAACTGACAAGTTTTTTTTTGTGTATTTTACATGTAAGATGAACGATTTTAAGGCAAATGGCTGCATATTGGATATTACTTGACATTGTTATACTTTTGCAATGAGAAAAACAAATAATTGTCAATTTAAAAAACGGATTTCAAAATTAGTAAAATAAGTACGCCGTTTTGATAACGTTTTTTCTTCTTTTTTACATAGTAAACAAGTAGTAGTTTATTTGAAGAACCCCATGCTATAGCATAGATTAAAAAAATGCAAGGTCTGGTTAATAGAGTCTCTGTGACGCGCCCCTGGTATTGCAGGTATCTATAGGCGACGGTGATTGCTTACCATCAGGTGGCTCGTCAGCTTGTTTGCCACCTATGGCGTAAAAAAACTACTCAACTGACTTTGATACCATTTGGCCAGAAAGTGGTGTGCATCATGACAGGACAGGTCTTAACATGATGAGCTGTAGTCAAAAGCTTAGCCTGTAAAATAATACATGAACACCGGCCAAGTGTAAGTCAGCTGTATATATACAGCTGTTAAAGAACGGCTTAGTGGTATAGTCCTGTGGACAACCTTGGGGTACGGAACCCTAAAATGTGGATGGACATTTTAACCTGCTTTTTTTAAATAGGGAAATGCGCAAGTTTCCATTTAGAAATAAACGCATCATTTTCCGCATCTTTTTTAAAACTATATTACGTCTATGTTATGTGGAGTCGAAGAAAATAAATATACTTAGGAAAAACCCTAAACCGCAACGTCAGGAACAAATAGCGGTAACTCTCGCATTCATGGCTGCAGGCCCGGCCTGAAACCGATAGCAATTACTGGCGAAATTAATAACACACGCCCCAAATGCTGCTCGCGCATTTATACAGCCTAAGTCGTAATAGATCGATCAAAAAGGAAGATGCACGATACTCCTACTACTTGAATATTTTTGTATCTATGGCATTACTTATAAATAGCAGTGCTATTATACAAGCTTGCGTTTGATCCGCCAACTGAACTGATATTACGCGATTCTGCGGTCTACGATGGAGCTAGCTTGCCTAGGAGAAAATGATTCACTCGCAACTTAAAGACATCCAGATTGTAACTATGAGGGAACACGGCGCAATTTACAGACTAGCGGTTTGCATAATAAAAGTGAAATTATTGCACTTTGTACAGATTTTGGAATTTCAACTATGAAACAGTGTTGCCGTTCTGTGTCTGTACTGGCCGTCTGATAGAAAAATAAGCAGGAAAGACATTAGATAATGCAGATCTGATGCGCACTGTCCAAAATGTATCCAATAAAAAACTTATAGGTAGACTAGCAACTTTGCACCAATGTCCAAGGCTAAGAAGCTTAGTCTAAACTAGTGATTCGTGGCTTATAAGCGTTTTGGCACTGGTGGTTATGTAATTGGAATAAAATGTAATCCACCAGAACCACCACAAGATGGGCAGCAGCATCCTCCTACTTCATAGAGTTTTCACCGTGAAGTGAACGCTCTGCGACCTCCAAATCTCCTGTCTATATAATTATGTTCAACAACTGTTGAAGTTTTTGAGCTAATGGTGATGATGATGAAAATGTAATCATACTAATATTATACCTTCTATATTGTGTTTGTTTGTTCCTCTTTCACGCAGCAACAGAGCAACGGATCGACTTGATTTTTTGCATGTAGTTCACGGGCTGGAGAGTGACATAGGCTACTTGTCTAATATAATATTAATCCAGAGTATAAATTCAAACATAAAAATAATTGTACTAGAAATTATTATTAATTCTGTAAACTTGTGTCAATCAGAATGAAAATTTTATCGAACATTTTCGAAAGTGTGTGTCTTATCTATCGTTTGTTAATCAACGGTTCCTTCCCATTGAGTGCAATATTGTCTCCTTTATTAGTTGGTGGGACAAATGCGGCTGTCGTAATACCGACCCGTTCGATTGGCGTTTCTTATTTAATCTCAGTAATTAATGGGGTGCGTTTCTGGGATTGACGCCTGCTCACACATTCTCGAGCTTGTTACGGGAAAATTCCGTTTCTTTGTCAACAATTCTGTTGTGTTGGGTGCAAATATGACTGATATTAATAACAATCTTGAACTATCAAAGATTAATGAATTTAATATATAGATAGCCTGTTGGTCCAGTTGGTAGTGAACCTGCCTTCTGCGCTTGGGGGCGTGGGTTCGATTCCCACGTGTTGTTCTATGTGTTTGTTCTACAACTATCAGGGTTATATCTATGTATTTAAAAAAATATATGTATGTATATTAGTCTCTGGCAGCGATATCACAAGCTTTGCTTAGTTTTGGGTCAGATGACCGTGTGTGCAAAAATGTCCCGAATATTTATATTATTTATTTATTTAATAAAACTCCGACGAACCTTCCTGATCTGTCAATCAAAATATCATCATAGTTTGCGATTTGGTGTCATGGAATTTCGTAAATGATTTCGCGAAAGACAAAATCGACATAAAAATTAAAAAAACGGCATTTTTCAAAAATTTGTGTTCTGCGTTTTTAGTGAACAAAAAACGAATATGCGATAAGATTGTGAGTATTTTGGATGTAATATGGATGGGTGGATTTTTGGGGCCAGCGCGAACACATACTACGCAATTCAATTGTTATCTTATGAACTTGTTTTTTTTTTTTTGCCTGAACAGGCACTATTATGTTCTACTCACTGAATTTATTTTATATTTGCCTTTGTTTCAATTGCTCTTAAGATCATATTTGTTTAATCGTAAACCGTTTTGTGTCTCTTTCACATTGCGTATTTTAACAGTACTATGCATACTATTGTAATTTCGTGTTTAATTTTAGGTAAACTCATTTGCAACCGTTTGTAACCGTTGAAAGTACGATGCTGTACATACTATTGGGTTTGGTTACAATTGGCTATTTGGCAATTGTGTGCTTCATTTTACGAAAACTCGTTTGTTTAATCGTAAACAGTTTAGTCTCTCTCTTGCACGTTCTGTATTTTGACAGTACTGTGCATACAATTATAATTTTGTGATTCATTTTACAAAAGTCCATTTGTTTAATCGTAAACCGTTTTATCTCTCTTGTACGTTACGTATTTTGGCAGTACCGTGCAGTGTACATACTTTGTTTATGTTTAATTTTACGAAAACTCATTTGTTTAATCATAAACCGTTTTTCTCTCTCTTGCATGTTGCGTATGTTGACACTACAAAACTGAAAACTAAAAACTGTAACTGAAAACTTAGTGCTATTGAGATAGTCAATAAAGTAACAAACCTAGAGCTATTTTTGCGTTGCTCACGTACGGTGCGTCTGTAAAGTGATCGATGCGTTCAATCGAGTAAGGCATCGCAATATCTTCACAAAATGATAAATTAATTCCATTGATGTTCCATTTAACTTTAGACGATAACCATCAGCATGTGGCTAAATTAAGTTGATCTAACGGTCACAATATTGGCAACACGAATTATAACCGAATATAATCGACCATGCAATTTGTAACGCTAACAATATCGATTCCAGCTTCTCTATTACGTTACATAAATTTTCCGCCATCGGAATAGTGTAGATTAAATTACCCACTCGCTGTTTTAGGAACATATATTATCCGGCCCCCGTGACGTCACGGGATAATTAACTCTAATACGCTTTTGGGTATTAAAATCATGTCGAGTGCATTGATCTAGATGTACTATAAGTACTAGACGTCATGTACTGAACCCTCATTTCGGCAAACGTTGCTGAGCCGGAGGGTACATTAATTTATTTGGTTGAGTTTATGATTTTGGCTATTAGATCATTGCTAGGCTTAGTAGAAATAATACTCTAACTACCCAATGTTGTTTGCCAAAGCTGGTAGTTTTTTACCTACTGTGGTCATACTAAATCAGACTAGTGATGATTACATCAACACTACACTTTTAAATGCAAACTACTTGGGAAAAAATATTTGAAACCTTCCTAAGCTAGTATTATGCTACGACCGGACCCGCCCTTGCGATCCCTTTGTTATGCCTTAATCGATTGTGTTCTCATTTGACATTAGCTGTATTTGTATGAACCACGTGCTTGCGAAATTTCAAGTAGATTAGATAAACGGTACGCAATAATTTATCAATACATACAAACGATGATTTGTCCAAAATTTTAATTACAATAACAACAATTTAAAATTAGTAATAAAAACAATTACTTAAAAATAATATAAGGAACGAAAATGTATGCAGACAAAGTTATTATGTTAAACCACAAAATATGCTTAAATTTTTTCAGACTCACTAAGCGAAATTTTCCGCAACATTTTTTACCTCCCAAGCTCACGTCAAACCCGGTTATCCGTGCAACTAATCACGATACAGAATATTCTCCTGCGGAATTAAGTAATCCAATAATTAATCTAAATGGACCGTACAGTCGAATGGTTCAAAACAATCAGCCCTGCCGCAAAATACGCGCAGTAAATGAAGTGAATGCCCGCCTCCCGGGATCCCTGATAAATTAAATTGATTAGAATCCCAATGTTGCCTGATGTAGGCACAAAAATAAAGCCAAGTGAAAAATAACGTCTGTGTTGGCGTATTCTGTGTTGCATTTTTTTCTATGTAAATTTTATGAAGTTTCGTTTATAATAAAGCTAATGTTTATTGATGAAAGTTAATTATTCACATTGACTATTACATAAAATGTTTGTTTCTTGATAGACTAGGCATTTGTATGGCATATTACTAGGTATCTAAATAAATCGTTTCATTGTTTAATTGGTTTTAATGCTTGACGGTAGCATAATGGTCGTAATGACTTTCTAAAACAACAAACAAATACGGTACTTAAACTGCTAAAGAAATCAGCAGTTTTTTTATTATTTGTAGTCCTTTGATAATAATCAAAAGTCGGCTAAATTTGCTCTATATTGATTATAATATCTACCTTAATAATGAGTACTTTTAAAACAATGAATATATTTATAAAAAGGGATGAATCTAAAAAGAAAATTATGCAAACTCCATAAAAAATTCAACATTTTAAACACAAGTAAAATCAAATAAAAATTCAATTGAATGAAATCTGGCTGGATTTCATACTATACTCACTTACCTACCTATATTAATTTTACATCATTGATTTTATTTTATACGTACATTTCATTAATCCATTTTCACCTACGTAACTAGTTGGTAAATTTACCCAATATTATGACCTAATAACTACCCAAATTAAAATATTCCACATAAAGCGGAAGCGGGATAAAATTCATTTAATACACCAACATAACCAACGTACCTACCAAAAATTCAAGCCAAAAGTTTTAACATAATTATTCCACCTTGATTAAATGTAATATCATATGATGGCATACATTCAAGAAAACGTCGCCTAAATTTTCTTTACAGGCGCTTCCCGAGAAAACCGGGAGTTCGGGTGAGCTTTATCTGGCGATTAAAATTAAAGCTCGAATTTAGACAGCCTAATCTCGACGTTGCGTCGCTTCAGTGCATTTTGTGACCTGACGCAAATAAAAAGGAATAAGTTTAGCTATATTTTGTATAATGACACCATGGAGCTAAATCTCAAAAAATCCGCATGGGTGATCCGCACATTGCGTCCCAGTATATTTGGTATGTACTTTAAAAATGTGCTTCGTCTGTGGAAATTTCAGCTGACGTCCCAACGTACGTCGCATCGTAGCATGCCCATGTGTTTTAATATTATACTGTTTTTATATTTAAGTTTGGTCTCAAGAATGACACGATGCACAACGATTGCACACAAACAAAGTCGGCAAACGACTGACTCCACACTGATGTGAAGTATACTTTTTCATCATCATTATCAGCCTGTCATGTTCCTACAGCTGGGACAAAGGCCTTCTCTCAGAAAGAGAGGATTGGCCCTAATCCACCATGCTGGTCCAGTGTCATATACTTTTGAACTTTTTTTGGGGTTTTTGAACTTACCGCTGGCCTTGTGTGTTTTCTTTCACCGTCTTTGAGCGACGGATGTAAGTACATACTAAATAAGTAATTAGTGCCGAGAATTGAACCGGGTGCCATCAGATTGTAAAACGCACATGCTACTGCTCGCCCACCATACCTAACTCTCCACCACCAGTATACTTATCAGCACTATAGAATGAGTATCATTGAGTATCAATTGTAAAAGTTCAATCCCATCACACATCAGAAGCGAGTAAACATCCACTGGAAAAAGCTATAAAAAATTTCAATCGCCCCGTCCTTATTGTATAAGTCAATGGTATCATAGGCACGGGTTTTCGAGCGTCTATCTCTCAGAATGGGAGAGAGCTAGCTGTCGCAACCCGTTGGTGTACGTCGCTCCGACAGAGTCTTATCAGCTTCAACACACGCTTGTTTATTTATCACCAACCTAGTAGGCTAGCTATAGTCTCACAAGCGTTAGTTACAAGTTCGGCTGCGATGTTTGAACTGTATGATGCCAGCTGTCACACATATCCGCCGGAATATCATAGCCATGTTTGTCTACAGCTAAGTGACAATGTATGTAATTACCTTCGTAACTAATTAGTAAACAGAAATGTTGGAGTACATACAAATTCGATTAGTGTTGAATGGGGGTGGATATGTTTTAATGACAGTCCATGTTTGCTTGGCTCGTTGCTTTTGTTTTCACAATGTTTATTTACTGACGTTGTCCATTAGCTTTATAAAACGTCAACATCCAGGTTCGATATTCCTATTTAGTGAATATAATATCAGGTATAAATAATGATAAATATTATATACCAGCAGTGCAGCGTGATTTTACCCGCTCTCCGAGAGGAAATCTACTTTTTGGGATAAAAGTAACTATATGTTAGATCAGGGTGTAAGCTACATCCGTAATAAAATTTCATCCAAATCCTTACAGCCGTTACGGTGTTGAGTGTAGAGAAACATACACACAAGCAGACAAACAATCGCTTTTTTTAAACATGAGTATGAAGTGATTAATTTTTTTTCCCCTGTCTATATTGTTTCACTTCTGGGAAAAGACCTTTTCTATTTTCATCAATTCCTCTCCTGTGCTGTTTTCTATCATTCTTCACAGAATGCATTCAGATCGTCTTTCCATCGATTTCAGGGTGTGCCTATAAGTCTCAAGTGATTTTGGTCCACCTTTCTAGATACATTCTGCAAACATAACTCACCCGATCCTATTTAAGCTTGGCCCTCTTGTCAACCCGGACCCGGGTATGTCCTAAAACTGCGACCAGAACCACCGGAGGATGAGCAGCAGCATCCTATTAGTACACGGTGATCGCTCTGCGATCCCCAGGCCGCCTGCCAAGCGTGGGGATAATGGAAACACCCCTCATTAAGAGTGAGGCCTTTGTCCAGCAGTGGACATTCAATGTCTGCTGATATGTGTGATTTGACTCTTGTCAGTGTCTCAAAAATTGGTGACGTGGATTATAAGAATTAACAAATTTAATAATAGCATTGAGATTTAAAACTTGCATGTTCATGTTGTTCATGTTGCTTGCATGTTGTTCTTGCTTGCTTGTTGTATGTTGTTGTTTTTTAGTGTAATTCGTGTTTTGCGGTACTAATAAAAATAAAAATAATAATAATATGGCTTGTCACTTTCACAGTATTTTTATTGAAAGATATTTTTTTCCCATTTTCACTCTTGCGTCGTTAAAAAAGTTTGACTGTCAACAATGGTAGCGAAAGTATGTAATCAGTTGAAGGGCTTTCTTTTGTACCTTGATTTCAAAGGTATTTCGACACTTCCCTTGTTTGTTTAACAATAAGTTAGTAAAATATTGGGAAGGTTTTGTAAGGTTTCAATGGGCACGTGGTGCTTGGCAGTTTAATCACGATATGTTACTTCAAATTAAACGTGCGCAGGTGATCGCTTCCATAACCAGAAAGGGGCAGGATTGTCACCATTTGGATTGCTTTTAATTTACTTTAACTTCTAGAAGGGTAACTTTGAAATACCACCCTCATGAACTTTTCACTCTAGATAGATAACGTTACTGCAAAAAAAAACATGTTCTGGTACTTTTAGTAGTGTCATGGGAAATAAAAATTATTTGTGAAACCACCAACGCCGCAATAATGCGATGATGCAAATCCAGAATGTAAGTACCTAATGTTCAACAGTAGTGCCAAAATAAAAGTTTTATTTTTTAATAACAGTAGCAAAATCACAGTTTATTTTTATTTTTTTGGTGGCTTTTTACGTAGGCGATTTCATGTAAAAATGATCTAGTTTAGACTGACTCGAGAAGTAGCGCTATTTGCTATGTAAGGACTGCTATTATTTCTTAATTGATTACTCATCAAGTTCGATGTAAAAAAAAACTGTTTCCAATGTTATGGTCAAATTAAAATTACTGTTTTGGATAATTCTACCTTTTATTTAAAATCTCAATTCTTTATTTTAATAATCTAAATAGGGTATATCAAGTTAGTTAAGTTAGTTGAATTTCGCCAGTAGGTATCAAATAACTCATGGGTATCAATTAATTTAACTCAAAATAAGTCTCAGACACAGTTAGGTATTGTTTAATTACATTACAATCTCGGTGACAACGGTAAGGACAGTGAGATTCACATAAAAATATACGAATAAGATGCGTACTGGCAAATAAAATAAAAAATTGCAACGCCATCTAGGGAAGTTTGATGATACTGCCCAAAACAGCTCATTGTTTAATAATTATTGATTAATGACTATTAAATTGACATGTCACTATCATGGCCCGACCATTATTCACATTACATTATTTGTTTACATTCGGCCATTGTTTGCCGTAGGACAATGATGCCTGTGCAAGGCGTTATTATTATAGTAGCTATGTGATATATAACTACTTAAACGTACATTATAACGATTTATTGGTGTTTGTTTGATCGTCAATCAAACAATAGAGTATTGCGATTGTTAGTCCAATCACCGACTGAACTAAAAAAAGATTTAATGTAATATTATAAATAGTAATAATGATTTTATTTGATTCTTTTGAACTAAAAAAAGATTATAATTAATTAATTATAATCTTTTTAATTTTTTTTTTTTTAGTTCAGTCGGTGATTGGACTAACAATCGCAATACTCTATTGTTTGATTGACAATCAAACAAACACCAATAAATCGCTATAATGTACTTTTAAGTAGTTATATATCACATAGCTTCTGTCTGTCAAGACCCTTTTTCTCCCCTACTCGGACTACTCGTACTTGTCCGGTTTTTTGTTTCTCTGATCATAATCATCAGTTTGATTAGAGAAACAAAAAACCGGACAAGTACGAGTAGGGGAGAAAAAGGGTCTTGACAGACGGACGGACAGACGGACAGACAGACGGACAAACAGACAGACAGACAGATGGACAGACAGACAGACGGACAACGCAGTGATCCTATAAGGGTTCAGTTTTTTCCTTTTGAGGTACGAAATCCTAAAAAAAACCGTGAAAAATTATCTCTCATGGTGAAAACCGCACTAAAATGAGGTAGCTGATATACAGACAGACAGAAGCGGAAAGCAACTTTATTTTATACTATTTATAGAAGAAAAAGAGATGCATCTACATCTATAGTATAAAACAGCGTGGGTTCTGACACTGGCGCATGTAGCAAGACTTTGACTTCATAATTCGTGTAATATCCGGCTTGCATAGACTGCGTGCGAATTATTAAAAAAATACCTATATCTTAACTTTATAAAGTTTTTTTAGTTCCTTAGGTTTTTTATTTGCTTTCAAACATTATGTTATATCAACAGTTAACTTTAAAGAATTAGCTAACATAATGTCGCCGGCTACAGAAACTTGCGCTCGCAGCTTGCACACACAGCTTGCGTCTTTACATGCTCTAGATACAAACAACAAGCACGTAACTTGTGTACGTAGCTCGTGCATCTGTTCACGCATATAGCCCTCGATTCTAGCACAAACAATGAAATCAAATGCTCATGTCTCAATCAATATATAATTCGACTGAAGTAAACTATCTACCTAGCCAGATAAGAGCAATCTAGTTGCACCATGTTAATGTTTCTTTAATCACATACCTACCTATACATAATTTTGATACCTTGATACTCATACCTAGTTCTATAACAAACCTGATTCAAAATTAAATTGATATCGCAAGAAACACAAATTGGCCACCCTTATTCACAAGATCATAGTGACCATATTTTAATAAACCAAAATTGAATAGCGATCGCAGTACTTCCGTCGGCGTCCACTGCACTAAGCACTATCTAAATCGCAACCTCCGGCAAGGACCGGCTACCACCAACATTATTCCATTTCACCAAAATACATTAGACTATAGTTAGCCATTAGGAACGTACTATTTGACCAGCCAGAGGTGGCGTGCTACGGGACCGTTCCGCTACGGTGAAATTCACAGATACCTCCCGTTCCACCAGACGGTCAGATATTAAAATGTCTGAAGCTTTTGTGGAAACTAACTGGAACCGTTCTGGAGATCGAGTAGACGGCGTAGATAAAAGTTTATTATACATAAAACGATTTTCAAATCATATTTATGAGTCATCCGAACATCTGCAGGCTGGTTCGCGGGAAATTGAAACCGTCGAGTGCATAGCGTTTTCATGAACAATTTAAGTTAGTATTGTGTTCAGGACGCCGCGAACGATGTGCTTTTTGCAGTGGTCAGCGGACGCTGCTAAGTTTATTGTTGTTCTCTGTATGTTGTCCTTTCGTGTCTTTTGCGGGAGCATTTTCGCTATACTTAGTAAAGTTTTGCAGCTTTTTAGGATAACGACAAGAGATTTTGTCTTGAAAATGATTGAGATTTGAGAGAGAATGTAATGTGACCTCTAACGACGTTAAATCTTATTTTATTATTTTGTATATATTTTTGAAGACTGTGAATGTACTTACAACACTATAACTGTAAAATTTACTGCACACATAGTTTCTTAAATTCAAATAAATTGTGAATTTTTCATCATACTTATTTCAATGCTTTTTGAAATTATTTCCTGAGCACCTATGCGCTGGTTCACACAGTATTCTTTCTTTACTGATAATTATACGCTTTACACTGGTTTCATTTGTAACTATAAATAACTAGCTACGTAAATAACAAAATAAATAAATAATAGTAATTGATTTAAATCTATTTTTATTTGTAGTCTGAATTTGAAACTTTGCAAGTATATGTATTTCGGATGACAATATAAAAAATTGGTGCCATCAAACTGATCTGATGGTGTGAATCATACTGGCAGAGCCATCTAGCGGAAAAAACGCCAACTATCATGCCATATGCACAACGCGGTGTCAACCAATCTACCCTTCCCCCCGTCTCCTCAAGCCACATGTTTATCAGTTTATAACTATAATCTTAATTAGATCGCGTTGGTATCAATGTGGAAGAACGATTCACCATTCCCACTGTGTTGTAGTCAGCAGAATTCAAGAGTAATTTAATTTGTATAGAGGCTAATTCAAAAGCATTGGTAAACGCTTAGGCAATCGTGCTCCATCATAGACCGCATCATCGCTGAACATCAGTTGAGTTGGCGGTCAAACGCAAGCCTACTGAATAATAATCTTTTAAACGCATTGCAATGAGATTATCCGACAAAGAACTAAAGTAACCGACATAGCTCAAAGAATTAGCAAGCTGAAGTGGCAATGGGCTGGCCACATCTGTAGAAGAACTGACAACCGCTGGGGTAGACGGGTTCTAGAGTGGAGACCACGTATCGGCAAACGTAGAGTAGGACGCCCTGCAGCCAGGTGGAGTGACGACCTGCGAAAGGCGGCTGGTGGCAAGTGGATGCGAAAAGCAGAAGATCGTGCCTTGTGGCGTTCTTTAGGAGAGGCCTACGTCCAGCAGTGGACAAACATTAAATAGGCTGATGATGATGATGATGATGAAACGCATTATATTAGATATATAGTAATAACTTTATAATTTTGTATCTATCTCTATGAAATAACCTACCTCGGACATTATGTCTATTATGGCTTCTGTGCCTCGGCGTTCTCATTAAAATTATTACATAGAGCCAACTTAAAATGAAGCATTTGTTTTAATAACCTAGAAAAGCACTGCAGTTTTTACGCAGGTATATTTATTTCATTTGTTATTTCGATTAATATAATTGAAAGTTCCTCACTTGAAAAGTTTAAAAGTTATTTGATTTTATGCGTATTATGGCTACTTTAGATTACGAAGCAGCATTGCATTTCTCATCACGCTCGACAGATCAAAGTTTTCTGTTGCAACTTCATAAAATGCATTAATCATACTAGCCCAACTCTGGTTGATATAAAACTTTCGATCGTATCCCAGCAATTTAAAGTTTATAATGGCTTAAATTTAATCTTGCGTGAACTTGGGCATATCGCATGTTCTGCCATCGCATGCGATATCTTGGTTTACTTCCGACTCTACCACAAGTTCTGCACTTTCTTTAAAGATCAAACTCCTGTACATAAAATACCAAGAACGAGCTTAGGAATTGTTTGTTGCAGATTTTGCTTTGAGCGTAAATATTTTCAAACAAGGCGTGACGCCTTGTTTGAGACGCATCTTGAGATATTCACTTAATTAAAATAAACACTGAAGGCAAATAATTAGATTCCCAAATTCGCAGCAAAAGTAGCACTCGCAATCATACTAATATTAACCGTAAGAGGCTATTGGTGAAAATGAAACGCTACTTTAATTTTCTCGAAGTCACCCGAGCTCGATCTCGGTTTTAATTCGACAAGGAGAAGCTAGCAATCAAAAGAACTAACGGCGCTTCAACGAGGCATTTCCATACGCGAGGAGGGCTCGGGAACGACACGGTATTAGTTCGCAACTGATTACATTCCTTGCCGCCTCCTGCAAACGACTCGCAATGAAGTAGCGACGAATAAACTTCATTACGCCGAGTTAAGCATGGGAAATTATAAGGAGGAATTATCTTCGAACGGCGGTGGTGGCACGTACGCGAACACTTCAGGATTATAGCCTGAGGCAGTCGTAGGACACGTCGCTGGCTGGCTCATTGTCGTGGGGCTCACACTATACGATCCAGTGCTAATACCGACCTGGAATATTCTCTATATTCGATTTGGTAAAGTACGAGAAAAGCGCAGGTTTTCTGCTTTGTAAAATTGGGTACGGACGCCACGAGCTGACGAAGTGCGAGATCCCTAGAGAAAAGTAAATAGTGGTCCGGTGGAAGGCTTCGCCAGAAGAGATTTAGATCAGTCTTTGTCTCGCACTAAACGCTATTCTTTTGAGAGATTTTCCATCTTTGCGGAAGCTTGGAGTGGATTGTATTGGGATGTAGAAATTGAAAGATGCAGCGAATTTTGCGAAAAGATGTTTGGTTTATGTAGTTTGCTTTTGCTGCAACGCTGTTTGGCCATTAGTTATGTAAAGTTCTGTAAAATACGGCTTTGAGGGTATTTTGTTTCTACTTAAACTGCCAGAACTTTTACTGAGTCAGCAAAAGTTTCTAAACTTCTAATCGGGGCCCAAAATTAATCAAAGTTCCTTTTAACCAATGTGACTTAATGAAGCTAATCTATTATCCGAATGTGCTCCATATTCGTAAGTAAGTTGAAGTTGGCGAACTAGACGCACGGCGTACATGTTTGTGGACGTTCAATAATCGTGTTTGTGGCAACAAAATAAGTTTTAATTAATGGATTGGCACTTGGAGAGGCGCGTAGAGGCCGGGGACACCATTCTATTACGACGCGTCAACTGGACACCAGCAACCTCTGCGGGTTGAGACCAAGCTTAATTAATATATTTTCCAACAACCATTTATCACAACAAAGTAATTTTTTAATGTTCGCAACGGGAAACGTGCGAATAACACGGACGAGATGAACGTTCCGAACAGTCTTACATTTTATTCGCCGTTATAGGCTATGGACGTTTCACGCGCCATTGACCGAAAGGGTAAATAAAACTATTCGTAACACCGGTTTTATTGCAGGTATAATTCTATATGTTTTTATGTAAAATCGATAGAATCGAGTGGCAGAAAAGCGTAAGAAAAACAATTTGCCAACATAACTAATAACAGGAAGTCACCTCGTTACTCACAAGTGAATGGTAGGTCGGCAATCTCGCGAACGCGCCCTCCACTTCTCGACTTAATGAATGAGAATAATTTTGGCAAAATACTTCGGAGAGACGGGACACACGCCCCGGGAATTTTTCAATTTGCAACTGACATAATGTAATAAGAGTTACACCGTGAGATGCCTGAGTAACGTAATTAATAACCTGTGAAATATTACCTGTTACAATGAATTTAGAGGATAAAAGTTGAGTGATAAATTTAAATAACAAGGCGGGCGTGTGCCTGGGAACACTTGAGAGTGCCCGAAATACTTATGAATAGTTTGTCCGGGGTGATAAGTGGGCGTGTCGGCGAGTGTTACGGGAATCGCAAGTTGGCGTTCGGAGCCTAATGAACGCGTGAACGCGGAATAACTTCGCGAAAGCTTGAATAATGTATGTTTTAACGAGATGTTTTTCTTGAGCGAATCTCATTAACCCACTTTCTGATTGTGTGAATATAACTTTGGCAAGTTCCTATTCTTTAGTGAGTGGAATCTTTTATGAGTTCTGAAAATTAAATCACTTCCGAATTAAGGTCTACGCCGAAATCCGATTCAAAACAAATGTAAATTTGTAATAACCGAACGCGGTTGGGGCTGTGTGTTCTTATTGTTTGCAAAACAATAAAGGTTCTTATATTTAATCCAGTCTTACATAATCGGGTACAGATGACTGGCTAAAATCGAATTCCCTTTATTACTATCATAAAATTTACCGATATTATCTCAAGCGGGCCAACCGGGCTATAAAAGTAATCCTTCTATTTTAATGGCCCTCCAACCTGCGGGATGCAACAATGTGTCCAATTTGCTCCCAAGCAAACCCCTTTTCCCATCACGATCGTAGATATAGCCTACAAGAGTTTTATTTGCATTCTCTACAATCTTTATTCAAACAATGTATATTATTTGGAAAATTATCGCACGTTGTGCTTAAGCATTATAAAATGTAGTAATTTTTTAACTTTCGCGATTTGAACACATGTACCGATACAGTCAGTGTTGTGTGTCGTAGTGACAACCCTGCCATTTTTCAAGATCAAGTGAGGGTAGGAGAACAAAACACCCGCTCTTCTCGCCGGACTCACCCGCAGTTTTCGGCCATTGTAACATGGTCGAAACGTAGAGCGAAAGGTACATTTTTTTACCTAAATTTAATAATACGTGATAAGTCCCAATAAACGTTTAAAACATTAATGTGTCGTTCAATTTAAATTGTCTTGATTTTTGGACATTAATAGAATTATTAAAACCGTGATTGTCACGACGAATATAAAAATAAGTAAGCCATAACATCAAAATTGTTTACTTTATGTCCTATTCATATTCATTTTATTTTAGCATTCCACAATGTTTCTGATGCGCTAGAAAAGTAATTGTGGTGTCTGTAATTACGATCTTTAACTTTTCTTCCGAGATATTTACGAAAAAGTACTTATGTAAATATTGGAGGAAATAAGTTGATACCTTGAGTTTTCCAAAATTTTACGCCGTTATTTTCAAAAATAAATACTGATCTATTTATTACAGAAATTTTATTTTCAATAGATATTTTTTAATTGACAGAATTAGAACGCCATCGTTTATTATTTCCTCAATGTGAGAGAGCTCTTAAATACAACATCATGTGAGGCACCAACAATAAATTATTGTTACAAGATGTTACATAGAAAATTGACTCGTTTTGTTGCACAACTGAAACCAATATAACATTTTAAATATTCACGTAAAATCCTTCACCTGGCGTTGTTTAATCGGCGCGTTACATTCTAGAAAAGTTGAGAACACATCAAATATTTACTCGACTCGAGCGTTGTTTCGACAAATAGGATAATTTATATTGCTCTCATGCATCTAAATCTAAACTCCCTTTCACTTTTTATTTAAGTTTTTTATAATAGTGTGTCCAATGCTAGAACAAATGACAAGAAATAGATAGCCACATAAGTTTTCTATCGTGTAACAATGGAACAGAAATAAGCATACGGTACAGGAGCTGATTCTACTGTTTTCAGGATTCTTATAAAAGCCGTGCGGGAACAGTTCGTGAGTCACGCATTTGTTGAACAGGAATGAAACTGGTCCCGCCAGAATTCCAACATTTAGTGCTAGTTAAAATTCTACAGGAAAATGAGGGAAGTTAAAAGCTGCCCTTTCTTGACGCTTTATATTTATTGCAGCTACCATCACCTAAGAGTTTTGAATTTATTTGCTATGTTTGGCAATCGAGTGACCCAAAATCGTTTATTTTTCTCTGATTCCTTGATCCACCATTAATCAAGCGAAACTTTGATGATTCACGCCACCCCCCCCGAAACTAATTTCGCAAACAAAAAGAAATCTGTCTACCTTTATCAATCAAAACTGTTTGAAAATTCTATTCCGTTAGTTCGCAGCTGGGAGTCGTGCAACGCAGACAATTGGAAAAATGTATCACGAATAAAAAGTCGTATCGGAATGTAATATCGAGAGCACACCGCCCGGAATATTCTTGTCAAGTGAAAATAAAGGGTCAGGGAAATACAGTGACAGGTTGTGAGCGAGCAGTGGTCATCCGAAACGGGCACAAGTTTCGAATAAATAAACCCGGGAGCAAATAACGACGTCACCTTCCACGTGCGCCGCTGTCACTTCCCTATAACGGATATAACAGCTGTTATTAAATGACACATTTGTGACATAGAAGTCGGGTCATTGTTAATTTCGCTGAAACGTCTGCGACTTTTGTTGCGTACGAGACATTGTATAGCCTCTTCGGAGTGGACATCACGACGGCTTAACGACAAGCTCGGAATTTATGACCGCCCCTTGATTGTGTTGTACCTACCTATTGCTAATTTTATTGCAAGCCGGAAGTTTTGTATGTAAGATTTATAATGCTCTATGTCGATACAGTCAAGTTTATGTCTTTTCAATATTGCTATAAAAAGTAATAGGTGCGCGAGTACCTCTGAGATTGTTTTATTGCGTTTGCTTACAACATCAATTGCGAGGGAGAACGACAAAACTTGGAGTCTATATTACGCGGGCTTGCAAGAGCCAAGTTTACATTAAACGTGACAGGTGGTATTCCAATCTACGTTTACGATTGAAGATTCTCGACGAAAGCTCAAAGTATTTTTACGATTTTTATTTTCATTGAAAACTTTAATGATTAAATTGGTAGTTAACCGAGTTCTGAAAAGTCGTTAGTGGGGCCTCCGTGGAATAAATTTGCCTTTTGCGTAAAAAACTTCTGAATTACTTACTAAAGCATCTAAGACGATTTCAAAGTGATTTTAATTCGTTAAATCTGAGTCTTCTGGTAGCTTTTCAGAAATATACCTTTTTCCCTTTTTTTCACTTAAAATTACGTAAGTTTACAACTTAACAATTGCAAAAGAGTTAAACTAAACTCAAAAGTGTCATGCTGAAAATAAATTAAGACCAAGTATTATTTAAGTAGTAAGTTTTATCCACCAACCCGCACTGGGCCAGCGTGGTGGATATGGCCCAATCACCCTTTCGGGGGTAGGCTAAAAGTCCAGCAGTGGACTGTTAAAAGGCTGATTATGATGATGATGATGATGAATTATTATTTCCTATTCTTAACCCCTAGGTAACCTTTACCTGCATTTCTTATTATTTAGGAAGGGTTGGGGGATTGATGGAACAGGCCAATTTTTAAGTATTTTTTGTACATTTGTCAAAGCTGAATACCAAAATAGTATGTCTACCTACTATTTTGATTAATAAGGTAATTTAATTGCATGAAAGCGTCAACCAATGTGGTTTTTTATTTTTAAATAAATGTCTATCAATCAATGTAAAAAACCACAAGTTACTTCTAAAATCTCGCCTTAACAAACGCCAATTAACTTACTAAAACGGGTGAGTACAAGTAAATAAAAGTATTTTACTTCGTTTACTTCCGTATTTCCATCGCATTTGACTAAACAAACATATCAGCCCCCGAGCCACTATTCTGCGACTTCATTGACTTCTCGCACTGAGAAAAAAAGCAATTTCGTCTCTGTCTTTTGCTTGCGGTTGGCATATTAAGGAAGCAATATTATGCAGATTGGACTTCGAAAATCTAAGCTGTTTGTAAAGATGCAACGATTTGTTTTAAAGGTTTTAATGTGAATTTATTAACTGGGTTCTCAATTTGGTCCGTATTTTTTTATTTATGTACACTGGTTTCTTTGACATTTGTGAACCAATTAACGTGATTATATTTTTATTATGCAGAAAAACCTCTCGAGGCGGTCTCACAAAATTCCATCAACTTTTGGCTCAGTAGGTTTTGAGCCAGCTCTAGTACCTATACCTACTCATAATTATATTCCAGCGCCTGGTTCTATTCAAATATCAATAATTTTGTTCAAGCATAATAATTTCGATGTTAGTTTTTTTAAATTTACATTTATTATAAGGTGTTGAATTGTTTATTAACACATTAATTTGTATGTGCCGATTGTAAGCTATTTACTTGTATCGCTCAGCTACAATTTTGAAACTATGTTAGAAGCCTCTGCTGGGTGGCCTAAATTTTACTTTTGAACTAACTTATTGTTTTGAGCGTCAAAATTATGTTTTAACAGAGATAGGCTTTTTCTTTGTAGTCATAAAGTAAATTTAACAGGTGCTCCTTAAAGAAGGATCTCTCAAAGACTACTCGTATAAGTGCTTAAAAATATTCAAATATGTACCAAAACATCACATATCACAAAAATAGATAAATACTCACGTAAAATATAACCCTCCGAACCTTAGACGTGTACCGTTTTGTTTCATAGTTCTAGAGCAATGTTAAGGAAGCAATATTATGCAAATCCTCGCGTCGATCCCGCAAATATAAAAACTGTAGTGAAGAGTGAAAAAAAAACTAGCCGGATAATCGGAGTCGGAGGAATTATTACTTAGGTTCTGGGCAAGAATTTGAGGATTAGCAAAATAAATTATAGTGGTTGAGGTTGTCAAGGGCGTGCTCACAACCTGCAGACTTGGTTGAAAGTCTATTGCACGGACAGTCGGACAATGCAAAATGTTCGATAGGTCAGAAATAAATAAAAAATATACACGCGATTAAATCCATTAGAAGTGTTTAATTTCAATGTATATATACATATTATGATATTTAAAAAATAAAAATAAAATGGAGGTAAACGCGTGGTGACCGAGACTAGGTTGGCGGAACCCAGGCCAGAGTGGCATAAACAAAGGGAGGCCTATACCCAGCAGTGGGTCACTCAGGGCTGATGATGATGATGATGCTTAAGAGGGACGTTAAAATAGCGAAAAAGAGTACCCAATCGACACGCATGCACACGAGGTGGTGATAAGAAGCGGAAGACACCGCAACGGTCGGTTCATGCGTCATGATGGTTGTCATATTTCCTGCTGGATAGCTCTGTTAGTATGATTTACCATTGAAGAGTTCCACATTCCACCTTGTGACTCCATCATCAGATCAGTTCGACGGTATCAAATTATTGAATTGATACCCAAATTATACAGGAGGTTTTTGTGCTCATCACTATGAACAACTTTTACTATGGACCAACCCTAAAATCGCAAAAAAGTATGCTGTTCCATGTGAAACGATCATTGATACTCGACAAAATGTGTGGAACAGCAGACAGCAGATCTTTTTTCGTGATTTCAGGTTTGTTTCCATAGTAAAAGTTGTTCATAATGATGAGTACAGTGACCTCCTTTCGGCTTAGTACAAGTATATATGCGTAACTCTGTATATACTTGCAAAGTTTCAAATCGACAATTAGAATTAAAATCGATTTGATTAGTTACATTGTTAGTTAGTCAGTTATTTAGTTAGTTAAAAGTGATGCAAATTTATTATAAAGTGAATAATAATAAGACTCTAGCAAATTTATCATCAATGAAACCCTCAACTAGAGCCATGCAAAGCGTCAAATTCATTCAGCTATTTCGCAATACATTATTTGCCAACTTAATCAGCCTTTTTTCGACAAAAGTATTCTCCGGATAATTTGAAATCGTCACATCTCTAATACGCTGAAGCTCTAACACTTTGCATCTCAAGGCTTGCATCCGACTGATATCGGGATGCCTCTAGAGAAAAAATGTAAACGCGATTTGAAATTCTATGCGTTTCAAAGGCGCACCTGCGTGAAATTTTGGTTACATCGACTGGGGACCAACTTTTTGCCATTTTGGCGCACCGTATTTCGCATATAATATTATAGTTTAAAAAACGCGCTTTCATCTACATCATCATCCGCCGGAAGACATCCACTGCTGAACATAGGCCTCCCCCTTTAACCTCCACACTGAATGACAGCCTGCCTTTTGCATCCACTGGATGCCCGCGACTCTCACAATGTCGTCGGTCCATCTAGTGGGAGGCCTCCCTACGCTGCGTCTTCCGGTTCGTGGTCTCAACTCCAGAACCTTTCTTCCCCATCGGTTATCGGTTCTTCGAGCGATGTGGCCTGCCCATGCCAAAAACGCATGCTGATGTTGATGTGGCAAGCAAAAAACGCTTTATGACTTGTTAAAACAAATAAAAGGAACCCAAACTCGAAGAGTTTACTTAGTAGTCATTGAAGAGTTACACTATTAAACTCCTAGCCCCATCATCAGATCAGTTTGGTGGTACCTATCAAATTATTATGTTATTGTAATCCAAATTATAATATATACTTGTAGTTTCAAATCGATTATAGTAGGTTAAAACCAACTTACAAGGTTTGTTTACATTGTTAGGGATTCGCTTCTGTCATCGAACGGACGCCGGATGGATGGACAGATATACGGACGGACACAAACTTATAAGGGTTCCTTGTAGTACGGAGCCCTACAAAAGGAGACCAATCCTACACATGCTAGCGTAATCTAGGTGCCTTTGATCGAAAAGCTACATCTTCGACATGCAGCTTTCATGCAGCGCAAGAGAGTCCGTGCACTGATATAACAGAATTCAATAGGGACCTACTTCTGGCTTTCACTTTTTATCTATCTTAATTCTGTAGAAACCCCTTACCTAACATTTGATTGTATAACCCCTTAAAAAGCCATTAAGTAATTTGATTCGAATCCTGAAAGAGTATTAGATTTAAGAGCTTTCTCACATTTTTGACGATAACTGAATTTTTAGCGTTCTGATTCTGTCAAATAGAAATATGTATAGAAAATTCAATTTGTTATGAATCTGTATTTTTATTGAAATTAACGGCTTCAAATTCGTGAAAAACTCGACATATAAACTAATTACCTCTAATTTGCAATAGTAGTTTTTCGTGTAACTGTCGGGGGGAACGTTTGTGAGTAGTCTTCGTTAAATTACTAACATTACATAAACACTTTTTTTGTTATGTTATGTTATTGTTTATATTTGTCTTGAAAATTACGGCTTTATTATTTTGTTTTATGCCCGAAAACCCATATAAGTTTATTTTATAATTATGGCTCTCAAAATTATTATCCTACAGGAACCGTATACTTTTCCGGGATGGTAATGCTTATTCCTAAAATCTTATAAATTCCTATTTTATACGTAACTTACACAGGCGAAATGGTGGCCAAGCGCAACACTATCGATTATTAAAAAAAATACGAAGAAATCTAGCTGTTGCCCGTGATTTCGTACGCGTAGAATCTCATATAATGTTCAACCCCCTTTTGCCCCCTTAATTCGGCCCTTTGGCAAAATCCTTTCTTAGTGGACCTCTACTACCCCGTAAGGAATCTACTTGTTAAATTTCAACTTCGTAGGTCAAGTAGTTTTCTAGATTTCGTGATGAGTCAGTGAGTGAATGAGTAGGTAATTTCGCTTTTATATTTATTATATAGATACCTATAGAGTGTGATGTGATAGCATATTCCACAAAAGTGTCCACGTTTTATGCGCACGATATCAAAATTACACGCTTATGAGGGAATTCATAATTTTCAGTACATATTTTTTGCTGGTACACATAAGTGGTAGCAGCCAGAATGGGTCCAAGTGATGTCTGGCGGATAGACACCGACGTTGGTAGTCAACATCGCTTTGTCTTGTACACAGGCGCTAGCAAGTCGAGCCTCGAGTATTTACATAACAATGCACCGAATTCGATGCGTACAAAGCTATGCCTTCAAATATGTCAGAAGGGTAAGGGAGTTGTGTATATTTTGAGATGGATAAACGTGGCGCGTTTCCACGTAGTCAAACTTTGAAAATTGACTTGTAAACTAAATGGTAATAAACATTTTATTTATATTACACGGGGATTACTGACGTATGATTAAAACGGATACTCCGACTATAGTTTCAACCGCATTCAGTGGTATTTTTCATGGTTGAAACTGAAAATCCGATCCGAATGCGTTTGAAAGCTGCTATAGTCGGAATAACCGGCTTAATCATACGTGATTAATTCTCATGTTATATATAAACAAAATGTTTGAAAACCACGTCAGTTTCCATAAAGGTAATGTACATTGGCCTATGTCCAGTATGTCCAGCAGTTGACATTCTACGAAGTGATGATGTGATGAATGTAAATTTTGCAAACAGCAAAACTTATTGCCAGACTAAACAATAGGCTACGTAACAGATTCTCTCATAATAAAGCTGATCATAAATAGAGCCGATCACCGAAAATAAAATTTAAATGTGCTCAAAATTCAAAAAAAGATAAAAGCTAATGGCCTCGTTTTCCTGTAGACAACCTTTGCACAGAACACTGCTCGTAGTTCCTGTTTTGTCCCTAAATGAAGTAAATTGTAAGTGTCAAATTGAACCAGATAGCATAACTTAAAAACTATCTATTCTACGATTGACAAAGTGCAAGCACTCAATCCATACAGATGTCGACCTCTATCAAAATCAAAATCTGGAATACCATTTCAATGCAAGTTTGGTGCTCAGATTCATGGCTTGATCGTATTAAGCCAGCTAGCTTCCCACGTACGAAGATGCAGCTACCCCGCTCACATAATGGACCTATTGTCCGCCGCCGAAGATGTTATCATAGAAGCAATTCGAGCGCGATCGTAACAGACATTAATTGATTTAAACGCTGCCAGAACACCGAAGCCCTTATCCGGTATCGTTGGCGGTAAAGCACTATCTAAACTTAAAAACAAGCTAAGCCACAAAAATGAATACCGCTCGGGAGTAAAATTTTTCTCCGAGATACCGCGAGTAATCTGCTAGACCAGCAGGAAATCTTCAGCCTCCACTCTTTCCTTAATTAGCAGAATATTTCAGTTAAAAAGAAGCAACAGGAAGCGTTGTAGAGTAATAAAAGGAAGCGGCCCGTGCCCGTTATGGCAACCTAATGGTGTCACGTTATCTAGAAAACGGGAATAAAGAAATTTAGAATGATAACAAAGTTAAAATCTAATACTGGTCCAAGGTTGTTATAAATTGAGTTAGGGAATTGGTTCAAATTATTTGTTTCGTTAAAAGTTATGTTTCTTCACGAAATTTTTCACGGGTAACTCAGATTTAAAAATACGGTTTTTTTAAGATCAAGGTCAAGTAAAGTTCCGAGAAAACAAAAGCCGATTGATGGAAATTATTTAATGGTGATAACGTGGTAATGTCGCCAGCTTTTTGGGCACCTTACCCGAAGACAGCGGCCTCAATGCAGTTTTTTATTTATAGTTTAGGTAGACAGTTTAATTGAGTTCTAATTTCTAATATATACAGAAATGTTTATTTTTATTGTATTTAGTAACTCTAATATTACATATTAGAATTATCATGGTGATAACTATTTAGGTTTTAATTTTTTCTTGATCTTGTCGACTCACCCTCAAATAGTCGATTATAATGAATAGTTGATTATGTCGATCATAATCTCATTGCACTAAAAAATAACAATATTTTAGGTCGTAATCATACTAATAGACAATAGACAATATTTTATTTGTCACAACAATCCACACACACTTAGAGCTACACACAAATTTAAAGTAAAAAAAACCGGACAAGTACGAGTAGGACTCGTGCTCTGAGGGTTCCGTTAGACGGAACCCTCAGAGCGCGAGACCAAAAAAAAACTAACTGAAGTTAAAATATTGAAAGACAAACTTAAGTTTGTAGTTTTTTTTTACTGGGCAAGTGCCTTTAATAACTAAACAAAATACAAGCTAAAACTAACACTACAAATACAGTTAGACTGCCCATAGACCGTTGAAGGTCTAAAGACAATCCAAATGCTCAAGCCCACTACCAGTTGGCAGCGTACCCAACATGCTGGCGGCATTACCACGTTGAATGGCAATGCTAATGCGTTGAGCCAGAAACACGCCAGCATTTTGGTCACGCGTCGCATTAACCAGGCGCTCTGAAAGATTTTTGAAAATGAGGTGAGCTCCCGGTCCCCAAGGGACCAATGTCTCGACCCCAAACGCCTCAAATATGTAACCACTGCCGAGGTTAGCATATTTGCGACGCTTGTGCTGCTCTGCCGAATTAGCAGCCGCGCCAGCCCTACCCTGTGCCTCAGGAAGATGTGACGGCGCCAAAGTATCGACACAAGTTGCGTCCCATACAAGGGGCCGCCCCAACCTCCAGGGCACAAGTGTCATACCGTCAGGCCTCTTTCCATCGTCACGCGCAAGACCACTCGGTTTGAGCACAGCTGCGACATTGGCGGTGGAAAGTGCCCTGCGTATGATGTCGTTCAGGCTAGCGTGTCGGCCAATAAGACCAGCGCTTCTCGAGCAAGAGAGACCATGGTGACCGAGCTGGTCAACAGCAGTACCACACTGACAGCGATGGGCCTCACAGCACCTTGCACCCAAGCGTAAGCTGACAGCTAGACGAAATGTGGTTGGATCTAAAAGGCTACCTGTGTTAAAAGAGGGCATGGCTTGCAACCAAAGTCCCGATTCCCAAACAGAGACAGCAAGAATACGAGCGCGATCTGCAATACTAGGACACGTATCTAGTAGCGATTTCCATGCTAGTTCGCAGATCGGCCGATCCCACAGTCTCTGGGAAGACAACTTTGAAGTTTGTAGTTGACAATAAGGTTCTTCCATACATCCCAACTACAA
This sequence comes from Agriopis aurantiaria, assembly GCA_914767915.1. NCBI lineage: Eukaryota > Metazoa > Arthropoda > Insecta > Lepidoptera > Geometridae > Agriopis > Agriopis aurantiaria. The sequence goes on along the minus strand of OU611986.1, from coordinate 12,884,677 downwards.
AATGTAAGTTTGTAATAGCAAAATAATTATTTTTAAATACCTTCAAATTTATAACTTTCGGATTTATTCCTATATATGTACTATGAGACCTTGCCTCTTGCCAAATTTCATGATTCTAGGTCAACGGGAAGTACCCTATAGGTTTTGATTCCCCTGTGAAATCGCAAAATATACGACATAAAGGAACCCTAAAAGCGCGAGACCAAAAAAAAAACTAACTGAAGTTAAAATATTGAAAGACAAACTTAAGTTTGTAGTTGACAATAAGGTTCTTCCATACATTCCAACTACAAAATGTAAGTTTGTAATAGCAAAATAATCATTTTTAAATGATATACCTTCATATTTATAACTTTCGGATTTATTCCTATATATGTGCTATGAGACCTTGCTTTTTGCCAAATTTCATGATTCTAGGTCAACGGGAAGTACCCTATAGGTTTTGGTTCCCCTGTGAAATCGCAAAATATGCGACATAAACGTTCATATCTTTTGATTGCGTTGACTTACAACTTTTATTTTTTTACAGCCGAAAGAAACCGTAGACCCAAGTATTTAGTATAAATTTCAACTTGCTACCTTTACGCGTTCTTGAGAAAAAGGGTCTTGACAGACGGACAGACAGACAGACAGACAGACGGACAACGAAGTGATCCTATAAGGGTTCCGTTTTTTCCTTTTGAGGTACGGAACCCTAAAAACGATGGATTTTTGCCACAAACCGGCCCCAGCTCAGCATAATGCCCGTATGCCTCTAATCATACTGAATTATAAATGCGAAAAGTTTGTTGGTTTGTTCCTCTTTCACGCAGCTACAAAGCAACGGATCGACCTTATTTTTCGCATGGATATAGTTCAAGGGCCGAAGAGTGACATATGCTACATCTTCATCATTTCATCATCATCATTGCCATTCTTCATCGGTGAAACCGCGAGGCGAAGCTAGTTAAATAAATATTTTGCAGCCATTTTGAAAATATTACAATATTGGGTACCTATTGCATATTGTTGTCACTTGTAAAATTGCAAAATTTCAGCAAAATTGGTTAAGCGGAATTGGTTCCTTCATTTAAACATACACAAGAAACACACAGTAGTATAACAAAGACAATATTTAACCTCTATATGCGTATTTCGGGTTTTGTTTTTCTAGGACCAACTGCAGATGAGCCACCAAAGGTTTTCATGTTTGGATTTCATTCGTTTATAAATATAATCATAAATACAAAAGTGAATGTCTAGTCGTGTCTTAGTGTTTATGAAACCGACTAAATCACAGAAGAGAAAAAAAATTCTCTTTTTTGTGGTCTAAATGAAAGAAAGAAAAAGAAAGAAAGAAAATAAACTTTATTCGACACCTTTACAAAAACTGACACAACAACAAAAACAACTGACTAACTGACTAAATGCAGACTAAAGTCATTATTTCCTGCAGACTTTACGTTCAAGCGGCAATTTTTTATCTTAAACTAGCTGACCTGACCGACGTTGTCCTGTCTTAGAACTGTCAAACACGCAAAGTCAAAATTGTAAATCTTATTTTTTTACACCTTGGGTTACATTATTGGAGTTTTAGTTAGGATCCGTATTTTTTTAAAATATAATATAGGCTATGTTACCCGGGGATAATGTAGCTTCCCAAAAGTGAAAGAATTTTTCGAATCGGTTCAGTAGTTTCGGAGCCTATTCAATGCAAACAAACAAACAAACAAACAAATCTTTCCTCTTTATAATATTAGTATAGAATAGATATGTCAATTATGTCCTTTCAGTATGGTGGATTAGGGCCCATTTTCTCTCTCTAAGCGAGAAAATGGGTTTCCAATCTGTGGGAACATGATAGGATGATGATGACTTTTTCGGGTGTACGCACACGCCAAACCCAGTTATATCCTTAACTTAGAGTTTCTTATATTTTTTGTGATAAAATAAATTATCCATAAGATTCTGGTCGACCAATGACTATGAGGGCAGTCTAATAATTCTATTGCCACAACAAGTCTGCCGAAAGATTTTGTGCCACAACGTCCTGACAATAATGTTATGAATCGGGCAAATTTTCAGTATAAAAAATTATTCTTAAAATTAAAACTCATACCACAAAACTAAAATTCACGTTAAAAATTCATCTAAACAGACCAAAAAGAACTTGATTTGCAACTTAACTTCCTTGCTTTGGCATTTAAGTCAACCGTAAAAGCATCGAATAAATTGTAGGTCAGAAGGGACAGATAAAGCGAGGAGCGTAGTTTCGACGGTTTTTCTTCTATTCAACTTATTTGTTGAAAATTGACTAAGTTTACGTCCCTATTCCTTTTTATATTGAGCTAGTGGAATATATTGCGTTAAAAAACGTTTAAATTTTTCAAACCTCTGAACGATTATATTACCAGATTCTGTATCAAAGAACTATCACAATAGAGTTGTTCCACATATTATAGTTAGATGTCACAGCTAAGGTAACTGCATTGTCAAGTCGCTTGCTTAGGGTTTTAAAGCCCAGCAAGTTGCAGATTTCTAGTTTATAGAGGAACTGATATATAAGTATAAGTATATAAGTCAACTGATAATGCACTAAGCAATGCGGTCAGTCTCGAGTGTTTTAGAATATTTTATTCAATACTAAGGTCCCCAGTAAAAACGCTATAATAAATAGCTTTTGATAGGTCTACGTCTAACGGCAGACGAACATATTAAAATTGGCTGATAATAGTTCAGGGGCCTTACGGACAACTGCTATTACAGGCACCTAATCCGCTCAGTTGGAAAATCACGCGACCGCAAACCGTATCTGGGCGCGATAAGGTTTGCGGTCGCGTGATTTTCCAACTGAGCGGATTAGGTGCCTGTATTAGCAGTTGTCCGTAAGGCCCCTGGGCTAATAAAACTATTAGTTCAGTTTTTGCCAAGTTGACCAAATTTTCATTTCAAGGGCCCAACTTTCGTACAACTATGATCACTGATCAGCCAAAACTTCAGAAGTAAACCCTTTTGATTTATTTTGTTGTACCTGCTGGACCACAAGCCTTCTCTCAGAGAGAGAGAGAGAGAGAGGAAATAAGAAAGAATCGAATTCATATCGTATTGAGGGAATAATCATATACTGTAAAAAATAAAGTTATAAATTTTTTATTACTTGATTTTACTTCATTGTCTAAAACTAATTTAGAAAAAAAAGGTATAATTTTCAAGTGCTGACTGAGTCGTGTGAAAAAGAATGGGTGACCACCTGAACGTGGTGTCTTTTTGGACTACTTTTGAAATAAATTTTATTTCTGAAATCAAACTAATTAATAAAGGTTATTTTGTACTAAATCAAGTTTTTGTATTTTATGTAGTGATACTCTCGCACAACGCACACTTGGCCAGTTTATTGCATTGAAATTTATTAAGCTTGCTGTAACTCAAGAATAAACTTCATCTCAGCGCTTTAGTTAGCATGATCGCAACTAAGACATCACAGTTCCGTACTCAAAATGAGTATCGGAAATTTACATCAGCTCGTAATACAGTGCCGGTTCAGCCTTTATTGTAAACGGCGTAATTTGAATTTCGTCTTTGATATTCAAATGAGCCTCTACTTGAGACACTGCCTTAGTTATTTGAGTTTTTGTAAAGCAATCAAGTTTGTTTATAGAAGCCCGTGTAATTGTAAATCTCGGTCTGTGGTCTTAATTAATGCATAAAATCAGTGTAAGGATCTTTGATGAGCCTCTCCGTAAAACTGAACGAAATAAACAAGGGAAAATCGGTTCTAACTTGGAGAGTTACTTCATTGCTACAACATTGAAAGGTAACAGTTTGCTCCTGCGAAAAAATGTGCATGGGTGTCTTCAATTCGCAATTGGATCGGTTTCTTCTAGGTAAACGTACTCTATCAACTTAACATCAGGCGATGTGGTGGTCAAACGCTAGCTAATTATTAAATCAATTTAACAAAAAAACCTACAACGATATTTTTTGCTGATTATAATATTTGCTAACAGTACACCTGGTTAAAAATAATGTATCAAAAATCACTTTATAAAAAAAAATCTATTCAACAAAACACCACGGGACAGGGGTTAAAAAATCTATCAACACCTCACGAAAGTCATCTATCCATCTGCGTGAAAACAAGAAGTGCAATTTTAAGCTATCATTTTACTATCACTTCAAAATGAGGCCGTACCTGTTTAAAACCAGAAGCTTTTTAAACAGATTCGGTCTTGTAACATTCATATCCACTGCCTTACACGAAGTAGACTAAGTTAGACATAGGTAGTCGTTGGAAATATTATGTATAGCAAATGACGTCATTATTTCAGTTTACCTTCGACCGCATGCAATAATACTAAATTCTCCTACAGGTAAAATCAAATTTCACCGAAGCATGTAGGACATAATTTAGACATGGTTGCCGTATTTGGAGAAATATATTGGAATAGTCTAATTTCCATGCAAGTACGGTTTGCGTGCGTTGTATCCCTTTCCGTGTTGTAAACTTTTCTGTCGAGTCGTGTCTGCATCGAGATCGAATCGATACCGTATCGACGAGTCACGTAAGCTTTCTGCTATTTTATTGCACATCAAAAAAAACCATACTAAAATATGCCAACAAGACATTATTTTCTGTACGCCAAAATATGCACATCAAAATAAGTCTAAAACATAATCAAAACTGGTTTAAAATGTGACCTAAATAAATAACCTAAAGCATCTTATGCTAAATGGAAATGGCTAAGTTAGGCTGTACCAGATACCTATACTTTCTTAGAAACTGGATCTCATCATTAACAGCCTTTCATGTTCCCATTGCTGGGACACAGGCCTTCTCTCAGAGAGAGAGAGAGAGGGGGGGGGAGGGGACTTTATACATCATGCTGGCCCAGTGCATGTTGGTGAATTTGGTGAATGTCATACGTTTTGAACTTTTGAGGTTCTTGGACATACCGATGTTTTCCTTTGCCGATTTTTAGCGATAGCAAACTGCACATAATTTATTTAGATACTACCTATATAAGTCATTGATGCAGGGCCGAGGATCAAACCAGGTGTCGTCAGAAGCTACAAGTGTTACTGCTCGGGCACCATTGCCCATCTAAACTAGCAGTACTACTTCATTAACTGCCTACAACTGCTGTTTTGTGTGCTCACGTGCATGATTTGTTTTAATTCTAACAATAAGGCAAAATCAATAATAACAAGTTCTGATTGAACAAATTGAGAACGTATTATCTGGATAAACCTCGCGTATAGTACTGCTTTCATCTTTGGATACGTGCACTCAAGTATCAACTTGAACCCCATGACGCATATCAGCATAGAGTTATCAGAATTCTCCACGACCCCATGTTCACCGAAGACTTAGAGCTCAGCATGCGCAGAAAGATTGTTTACGTCTGTATATTCTATTGCATCTATAACGGAGAATGCTCTGAAGAACTGTTCGACCTAATGCTAGTGCTTGAGTTTTGTTCACTAGTTCCTGAAAGCTCACGCAACCGCGATGGTGACTGCTTAACATTAGGCAATGACTAAGCCACATTTCTCGTTAGTTTTGTAACTAATTTTGATCTGTCCACATACCACAAATTGATGGAGACATTTTGTTGCACTTTAAGTAATTCTGATGTACCAATAATAACTCTTAACTTTAACGGGGGAATTCGAGGCGTCCGACGACGTACCATCGTTGGAAGTACAACCTGTGCTACAACGCTCAAACGTGATTTTGAGAGGCAACTCGATTAAACTGTCGTTGCTGCCCAACGATGCTGCCGTCTCGATACGATGTCACTACCAATGCAAACAATCGACGGCGAAATTGTGTCAAGATGACCAATCGCTATTAGTTAGCATGCTAACTATTCTATCGAGATATTTAATCGGGCATTCTGAGATACATCGATTGCATAGTTTCTGATTAATTTTACACTTTGAATATACAAAAAAGTGTACGTTTTATAACCAACACATAGTGTTTTATGTGAATGACTGAGCGCAACGAAGATCTTCAAGTCGACGGGAACAGATCGAAGTTTGCATTTTGTATACAGGGTTACTTATATAGACTGTACTAAGCCGAAAGAAGGTCATTGTACTCATCATACACATCAGCGTAGATCGCATCGTCGCTTTACATCAGGCGAGTTGGCGGTCAAATGCACACCTATTATAAGAATTTAAATTTAAAAAAAAACATTGTGTACAACTTTTACTATGGTACAAAAAATACAATAATACAAAACAGAAAAAAATAAAACAGCTGTTCCATACATTTTGTCGAATGTTTCTGACCGTTATGGAAAAGCTGATATTTTTTTCGGGATCTCAGGGTTGGTTGTTCAATGATTACTTGGGTGGATAATTGGATCTTCACGAAGCTTAAACAAATATTTTATTTATATTACACGGGAATTACTCACGTAACATTAAGCCGGTTACTACGTCGGTTGGTTTAGGCCAATACTTTATTTCAATACAATTTAAAAGTTTAAAATATGAACAAAATTAGTTCATAGTTTGCGAAGATAATATGGAAGTACCGAGGTCTAAGTTTGAGCAATACAACTAGTCACAATAAAAAGCGAGTGTAAAATTTACTCTTAGATTATCTTTTACCCAATCGTGGTTAGGCATGTTCACCGTCTTTGACCACTCCATCATTTAAAATCAAGTGAGCTGTGGTCAAAAGCTTAAACTGTCAATCATTAAAAAAATACATTTACTCATCAAAAGAATTCACGCTCTTAGATCTCATCGAGAAATCTGCCTGATAATGTGATGTACACCTATTACAAATTATAAAAGCAGTAAACAACAAAATACCAACCCACAATAATAACAGAGGAAGCAAGGCGAAAATATCGCAAGCACGTGTTGACACGGCGTCGCGTTAACACATTAGCGTGCATTCTTTCCACATTCATTAACATAACAAGTAGTTTCGTTAATCAAATGTACGAAATTAATAGCACAGTTTAGAGTCGACGTTCCGCCCGGCAATCACACGGCCATTACAAATTGCCAGCAATTACCGCGGCCCCCTCCCACTACCCTTGACTTCTGCGTTCATGACGCCATTTTTTCACGGCGGCACATACGGTGTTTATAATTACAAGTACGTACGTATAGCCTTAAGTACGAAATGTACGGAAGGTGGTTATTTTCGATAATTAACACTTTTTCACAAAAAAAAAAATAAGAACCACGGTCAAATTCCCCATGGAGGTGGAATACTTTAGTATACCTGTGATTTCTGACAAGTGTTTGCAAAGTGATGTTGAGAAGACGCACATTGTCTATTTCACAAAGCTCAAACAAAATTATTGAAGTTTTTTCACGCTACCTCGAAAGCTTCCTCTACATAATAAAAAACATGTAAATTTGATTGACATAAATTATGTCGGAGTAATCAGTGTATATATTTAAATACATTTAAAAAATACAGACCACATAGCCTATAAAAATAGCCAAACTAATTAAAAGATATAGAAAAAGAACTTAGTTCCAAAAATTATTTAAAAGCTATCTTAGAATTCAATCCTTGAAGATTTTTTTATTGACAATTTAGACGAAATTTAATAAGATCGTTCCTTGCCGACTATAGCCATACCCTAATAGGATAATATGTATTACTTTATTGAAACATGTAATTTAAGACCTTTACGTACCTGCACAATGGCATCGATTCTGATGTACTCTAAACTAAACTAAATTTGACAGTTCTCAAATTGTTGCCATCCTTCTCTCATATATTAAAATGAAAAGAGACGCAGATAATTTTAGTTGTAGACTGCAATTATTTGACTGAACGAAGTGAGGTCTAAGAGCTTACAGTGGGATAAATTGGCATTAAAACTTTATGTTTGTATGTTCGACGATAATTCTTAAGTATCTTATTCTTCATTCGATGTTTGTGAAATTTTGTAAGCAAGTAGTTTAAATAAATGTTATTTTTAAGTTCATATATAAGTTAATCCGATCCAAGGCTAATAAAGATATTAAAATAACAACGTTATAAAATACCGTTAGTTAGAGGAAATAGTTCCTAATGAATCAGAAATGATCTTATATTGTAAAAAAATCGGGCCGAATTGGGAACATTCCTCCTTTTTCGAAGTAGGTAAGAAAACCACGGGGTGGTTGTACCTTAGTATTGGTTAAGTTAAAGCTTGAACATCGTGAGGTCTCAGTTTGGGGCGAATTACTAGTTATTGAGAATTAAGCTCTGTGTTTGAATCTATCTCCTGAAGTCAGTAAAAAGGCGCATATCTTTTAGAGTATTTCGTACATTTCGAATAATAAAATGTAGGAGTGATATTAGCCATAGACAAACTCTTTTTGCCATGTTAGAAGGCCTTTAGGCTGACCAAATGACCTAGGTAAAAAGAAAAATAAGATAAATCCTAGAGCTTTAGTTTTTTTTATTGAATATATACAATATATGCAATGCATTGCGAATCCGCCTGATATTTATTTCGCCCACTCAAACTTGTATAGAGCTCGCCGTTACTCCTTTGAATGATGTTATTACCATTTTCCAAATGTTTCGTTCTTTTTGATCAAAATTCTTTACATTTGGCTTTGCATTCCTTTGCTCACATACATCATGATTCTTTTGTGGTGCGATAGGGTTCGATTTTTTATGTTTATTCATTGGACTGCTAGAAGTTTCGTTTTAAGGACGTATATTTTTTTACTTTAATAATATTTTATCCCCTTATTATTTTAATACTCGATAAACAAATGTATTTGCTTTCACGCGAGACACTTCTCAGTAGCAAGAAGTTGCCAGATAATTTTAGAGCATTAAATATAAGTTTAATATAGGCACTTAATAATAACGGAGGGTGATCATAGAAGAAAAAAAAAATATGAAGTCTTGGCCCGCAGAAAACAAAGTAACAGACTTCGTATATTATTTGGATTTTAAATTACATGAAAAAAAAAGGAAAGCAAGTTGAAAAGGCTCCTGAATAAAGTAAGAATTGTGTCTATATTTTTTTACTGATTATATGCCTTTATTAACTAAACAATAGCTAACACTAATAGTACTGCAAAAACGTTTAGACTGCCCATAGACCGTTGGTGATCTAAAAACAATCCAAATGCTAAATCAAGTATCAGTCGGAAGCGTACCCAGCATACTGTTGGCATTACTACGCAATGCTTAATTATGCGTTGATCCAGAAACAAGACAGCATTTTGGTCGCGGATCGCATTAGCCAGACGCTCTGAAAGATTTTTGAAAATGAGGTGTTCTCCCGGTCTCCTCAATTACTGTCTATTATTGTTTGTACTGTTCATGAACACTCATATTTTCTTACTTAATGCTAAAGCAAGAATAACCTTCAAAACGTCACACTTTTCATCAAATAGATACCTATATTTTAATGTGAAGCAAACGTTTTAACAAAGTATTTTTTATCATTAATGCTTAAGCAAAATTTATTCTCGATCTAACTTTTAAAGAAGCCGCTTATCTCAGTAAAAATAACCCAGATAATAGATATTTATTCCATCAAAAAAGTGAGGAAATCCGCATAAAAAGGGAAACTTTAATTAAACTTCCGAAAATCTTTATAAGATAACATTATTCATTAATTTTAAATAGTCTCAGTAACAGGGCGATGCCTGATAATTTTTCCCCAGCACCAAGTGTACAGGAAATGACGTAAAATTTATCTTCGAACCGAAGGAATTACTTTCCACCAACTCGACGAAGAAATGGAAATCTGTAGGTTTATAACTTCGGAGAAAATTGTTTTTTCCGAATTGGAATAATATTAGCCTTTGGTGACGCGGCAACTTTTCACAACAAACGTTATTAAATCTGCTTAAGTGGTACGTTGTGGGGCGGTTCATTTGTGTTTTGGATGCTGAAGATTTTCATCAATAAAAGCTGAAGACGAAATATGCTTCAAATTTGACGATTCGTCATCACGAATATTCAAAAGTAGACCTTTAAAATCGATTAATTGACATTATATCTTTATGTTTAATAAATGTTCTTGAAATATTTTATTCGGATGTGTTCACTGATACACGATTAAATAAATTTGGCTCGATAGAAAAAAATCGTAAACTTTCCTAAAGAACACCCGTTTTTACGTTCCCTTCAATGGATTGAATCAACTTCATTCATATTCTATATAAGATATTTTTATGAAAAAAAATTGTGTCTTGTCCTAACAATCATTGAAATACTTTAGTGGTCGCAGTTTTTTGTAATACCGTAAGATTATTTGTAGAAAATAAAGAAAAAATTAATATTGTATATGCGCACGCCGCATTACCGTCATACAAATGTAGGGTTCTCTACCATTTCGCCTTAAGGAGCGTCAACACAGAAAGGTATAGAGTATTTATTAAAAGAACGGGCATCGCGCACGTGTCTATCGGCTATAGCAAGAAAGGAGTAAAGTATTCAAATATCGAAGAAATTTATCAACCCCCGAGCATAGGTTCAATATGTTTGGGTCGTTTATGGCGTATTACCGTCGAAGGCTCGTCAGCTCTCCCCGGAAAAGTCAATTTGACGCAGATTACGGAACGAATGCGAGTCTTACTAAAACGCGAGTATTTGTAGATGACACGTTCGGTATGAATAATAAATGGAATAGCGGCAAAATTGAACTTATGCTTACGTTTTATGGTGGCTGAATCATGAAGGGTCGTAAAATTTATCAAGATCGACCCAGTGCGTCTCGGTTAAGTGCTTGTTTACAGAATACGAATTGAAGATGAAGCCGTTATATAGATGCCACCAAATTACTACATAGTTACGTAGTCAATTGTTTTCTTATAAATTATCTTTAAAAAAACCGACTTTAAAAAACCACTAAACATGCCACTATAAAAAACAAAATAATATTTTTACACAGATTTTGAAGTCGGGCGGGAACTATGTTATTATCAAACTTAGTTTTTTTTTTTTTTTTTTTTTTCTAGTTGTTCCCACGTAATCGCTGTATATACATCTAAAAAAATGGGATGATTTAAGAAAACTTTTCCTTTTTCGAACTCGGTTAAAAATAAACTTTACAGTTAAGGTATAGTTACTGGGCAATTATAACGTCACGTACCATCAAGCAATTCAAAGCGATGGCAACATGTAGATATTTTTTTGCCTTAGACATACCATACTGAGACAATGTAGTAACTTAATAAATTAGGCAATGCATTCAAATAATTTATATTAGCTACATGTAGCAACACAAAATATTTAGAGAGTAATTAGAGACAATATTGCAAAGAATTAAACCAGATTATTTATTCCACCATCTACGATAAGGGTGTGTTCACACTAACGAACGTTCATTGCGTTTCATACAAAATTAACGCACCTGCGTTCAACGCGTGCTGAAAATTTCCATACAAATTTTCAACGCAGATCCGTTTCGGGAAATAATAAAAAAAACTGTCCGTGTGAAAAAAAACAGCACATATTATGTAGAACAAATAATGTAGTGCAAAAATATGTCACAGCGCCTATTGCGTGTCATAATCCCGTTCGACAATCCAGTGGAATGTGGGTAGTACACGAGTGCGATAAATAAAGCCACCGATGTACAAATAGGGGGCGCATGTGTGGACGGTGCCTAAATATCGAATAATAATATATAAGCAGTATGGATATTGCGTGGAATAAATTTGACGCACATTCATACAACGAAAAATCAACAAGTTATATTTCTAGCTTGCACATAGCTAGAATAGTAAACAATTTATAGGCATAATATGAGAAGGAACGACATTGTAATAGTTGCACTACTTTAATCTCGACACGTCTCATACGGTTATCACGGAAAAAGTATAGTCACCTTTTGTGACAGATTTGGCGCAATTGAAGACGTCTACCGTGTGCTTGTGTGTAACTTGTATATTAAAGTGATATTCCACATTTTAGCAATTTTTTTCGACTGCTTATTTTATTATTTTGTTTTATTTTTATTTATTTACTATTTATTACATTTAGTTAATAGTGTGTTCTTTGAGCCTGATTCACAAGATTCTATATAGTTAGAGGGTTTAATGCCGCGCGTGCAAATCTCAAAGAAAGCAAAATTTTAGTTTATTTACCTAATTTTGGACCTCTAAAGGCTGAAGCTTTAATGAAATTATTTTTTTTAAACATTGTTATGTGTGGACGCTTTTAATACAAAAGCAACTGGATACGACCGATTTTGAGTTGGCAGTCGCATAAAAGGTAGAAAATTTGCTACGTTACAGTATGCATAAATCGTACTTATATACAACAGTTATAGATCTGATGCTAAATCTATTTAACAGTCGTCTTCGTATAGTTGAGGGGATTGTATAGAACGTGAAAACTCTGCACGAAATCTAGAGCAAGAACTTAGGACATTCCATTCACTAAAAGTGCAATGTTTAACAAAATATTGCAAGTAATAGGGCCAACGCTTGCTATATAGTTTAGACGGCAATGCGTTGTCCAAGCAACACGGTGGCGGACAAGTCAACACTGTCTTCTAAATTTAGCGTAAGCGCCACGCGTGGCTCGACTATTGTTATTTTTATAAAGTGAGGTATTATTTTGAACCGAGCGTAAATGTAAAATAGTTGACTTTTTCCTGGCAGTGTGTAAACCGTTACACTGCTTTGACTCTGCAGTTGGCGTCACGCCTTATATCTGCACCCTGTGGTTTCACCTGCGTGGTTACTTCTTATAACATCAACTGGCAGTGAAAGATCCGTCAAAACGGGTCCAGCCGTTTTGGGGTCCATATGGAAACTACAAACATATACACACACAATCACGCACGCACACACACACACACACACACACACACACACACACACACACACACACACGCACACGCACACGCACACACATACACACGTACATACAGCGAGTATAATATTGTCTTGCTCTTACTGTTTGTACATCTCACACCCTAAACGTCTACTGAGTGGGCAGTGTAACTCCATGGGCGCGTTTCGCGACGATGTTCTATTACAAAAGGGGATTGGATCTTGATTCATTGGTTCGGAAAATCGGCAGCGTACCTTGATAATTTCATTTCTGTACAATTTGACCGCGTCCGTGGTCAGACGATTCTTAGGGGCCTCCGCGGGCCCGAACACAATACACGGACTCCCCTACGGCCCTCGCACACAATACTAAGCTTTTATTGCCTCCTTTTACAATCTCCCATTACCTCCAAGGCTCCAACGCTACTGGGAATCAGTTTCGTTACAGTTTTTTCTTCTTATTTTTCCTTTTGAACGATGTTCGGGTCCATCAATTTCGGTAGTGACCGATGTTACTTCACTTTCGCTCGGACCGTTACCCCTTTTTCGAGGTATTAGTAAATCGAATACAAATACGATTTTCCGGAAATCTTTCCTACATTGTGACATGCTCTTATCCACGTTGCAATTTAGAATCCACGAGCTTGGTAATCGTAGCTTTAGCTGGAAATAGTTATATTTTATTACAAGCTATTCGCTCTATCTTAACATAAAACTATACACTGTGTGTGTCTATACGCATATAGACTGTGCTCTCATTATATACACTCATTATTATGAACAACTTTTACTATGGGACCAATCATTAAATCGCGAAAAAAATATCAGCTGTTCCATTAGAAAACGGCCACCGACACTCGACAAAATGTATAGAACAGCTGTTTTTTGCGTTTTCAGTGTTGGTCCCATAGTAAAATTTGTTCATAATGAACCTCTTTTCGGCTTAGTACAGTCTATATGCGTAATACTGTATATATATCTATCTCTAATTATAGGCCCTTTGTTGATTGCTAGGTGCAAAGCGAAGGAGAAATATATAAAAGGACCCCACTAATATGAACAATACATAGTCAGAAAGAGAAAGAGAAAAAAAGGCATATTCTGTACTCGTTATATGCAAAAAAGTAATTCCACTTTAACCATTTTTACACAGATTGTATTGACGCAAATACGACACGACACTGTCGTAAATATACTTGCTGGCAGCACAAATTGATAAAAATTGTGAAACTCATGAATATGAATAAATGTTCCGAAGCCGTGAATGGGGCATCAATTATGCAAAATGTGGGTACCAGGGTATTGCATTGATCGTCCAATGCGAATAGTTACATCCAGATCGAATACGGGCCCAATCTGACGTCGCATCGATATCCCGTGTTCATCAGCCGTCGGGTTATATCGATAGTCGATATTCAGTACAACGCTCTCTCTTATCACAAATAATTTCATTCGCAATGTCGTTCAGGTCACAATGTACGTCGAGCAATGAACATAACAATAAATGAGTCGAACGGTCACTTTTGTCAATTGGGAAACATATTTTCGTGGAACTGCCACAAACATTAGAAATTATTGACCATAACGGTCAAAAAACGGGTTATAAAACCTGTATCTAATTTTTTTACTAATCACAACATAGGTTACAGCTGCGCCCCGTTATAATAGCAGTAGCATTATAGTAGCGTTATAATATGTTATCGCTGCGTCACAATGTAAACCCGTGCGAAGCTCTTTGATTCCACATTTATTGTGCGAACTGCTAGTCTGTGGAACGCGCTGCCTGAATGGGCGTTCCCCGATGGTTACAATTTGGGTGTCTTCAAATCACGAGTGAATCGATTTCTTCTAGGCAAGCATGCTCGAACATAGACCGCATCATCGCTTAAAATTAGGCGAGAATGTGGTAAAAGTCAAGCCTATTATTTATAAAAAAATAAAATAAAAAACACCTGTGGACAAAGTTACACGGAATAAAAAGTATTCTGTTACTTTCTGGTTCTCCAACCATCTCTACGCAAAAAATTACGTCAATCTGTTGCTTTGTTTTTATACAGTTTCGCATTTCGGATATAGGCAACAGCGTCCTATTAGTACGACATTGAACGTACTGCGATCCCCAAACTGCGTACCAAGTGTGGAGATTATGGCATAACCCCTCTCTAAGAGGGAGGCCTTTGTTCAGCAGTGGACGTTTATTTGCCCACTTCTAGGCAAAAGTATCTAAATAAATGTTAGCTGATTTTGAGTTGATAAAACTCTCTCCATCTCTCTTAGTATTTCACTGTTCAGAATGATTGCAAACACAGGGTTATACGGAGCGATAGCATAAGCTGAATGAAGGTCATTATACTCATTATTAGGAACAACTTTTACTATTGGATCAACACTGAAATCACAAAATTTCATAGAAAAATATCATTCACCCTCGATGAAATGTACCTATAATATGAATCAGCTGATATATTATTACGTTATTTCCTGGTTGATACCATAGAAAACGAACGAAATAATTAGTAAAATGTCCCACCATAAAACCTACGTATATAAATCCATAATGAACCTTGATTAGCATCGACCATATTTTTTTTGAAAGCATCACTATCTTGTAATGTTTGTGATTTTTTTCCAAGCTGCCTTCAGTGGTGGTTTCAGTGAGATACGTAGAGTAGGTACAAAATTAGAGGGACTGTGATTGGAGCCCGATGTCTCGGCTTTCATACAAAGCTTTGTGGGCTCAGTGTTTTTGAGCTGCCTGTGCTCTTTATTCATTCAGAAGTACAAATTGGATGACGATTAGTGCTGGCCAAGTGTTGAACTTCCTATTTCTTTTTTACATTTAACCAAGGTAACTTCCTTTTGTTAGTTTGGTGAAGTGTGCAGCTTTTTTTAGTACTGATTAGGTTTTCCAAGTGTTAATTAGATAGTTAATTACTCAATAAATTAGAGTAAACTTTTGATATAGCAAATAATATCTAATTAAAGCGTTGATATGCAAAAAAATAATTACAGAAATGTATGTAGAGCAACGCGTGCATTACCCTAATGAAAGCCGACTGCATAACACCAAACAAACATTGAAAATAATTTACGTTTAAATATCGCCCACGTTATGTGGACGTACTAAGGAGGAGGTCAAACAAATATATTTCCTACTCTCATAACAAAAATAGTATCTTCAGCAAAATATCTATATTTGCTTAATCATTTAGGAATGATCACAGATTTGCATGAAACTGTGTTAGAAGTAAATTAAGTCTGATTAATTGTGAACATAAACCTATTGCATAAAAACGGTGAAATTGCTATTCTATAGTCGTGGGTGCGTAAACTAATACCTACATGTTTGTCATGTTTTAACATTATCCAATAAATAGACTATCCAGCCGACCCCAGATAAAAATGTTTTACAATACATACATCCAACTGACTGGCGAACTGATCTCAAGGTTGGACTTTTTCACACTCTGTACTGAGTAACTAATTAGCTTTAAAAAACTAACTTTTTAACACTAGCCTACTGACCGACCAGCCAATCAAAAGGTCAGACTTTTAAACACTTTCTTACCGACCGACCAAATAATCACAAGGTTAGACTTTTTAACACTACCCTACCGATCGACAAACCAATCACGAGGCCAGACTTTTTAACACTATCCTACCAACCGACTAATCAATCATAAAGTCAGAATTTTAAACACTTTCCTAACGACTGACCAACCAATCACAAGGTTAGACACTTTTACACTACCAACTAACCAACAAATTAAAAACTCATACTTTTTAACACTATCCGACATATCAAACGAAACGTACGTCATATATTTTTAACACTAACCCCCAAAAGCTTGCACTTAGCTACGTGCACCTTACATTTACATAATTAGGTACGTAGCAAGCATAAACTCTGATACGATAAGTTGAATTTATGCACAGCTAAATCTACCACGTGGATTTTGAGAAAAAATAATTTATGTGTACAAAATTAATATTAACACGCTTGCATGTTCAGTTAATACGCTGCGATCGGATTGGAAAACGTATGATTTAATACAACCTTAGTTTGCATGTTTACTAATAGAGTTAATTAGAAGAACGGTTTGGATGAACTAATCCAAAGTTTGAAGGAAATAATGAATGTTAATAATTTAAGCGTCTTCAAGCCTTATATATTTTCTGGCTTTACATAGATACATTACCTAACCGCAATGGAATAGGTACACTTGCGCTTTAATTCTAATACTTCTACTTCCTTCTTATTTACTTTAATAAAGACTGCATACTACCACCCGTTCCTCGTGGAAATTCCAAAGATCATATACACAACTATTTGGTAATGACACGTACTGCCCAAGAATGTAACTCCCTGCCGTCGTCCTTGTTTCCTAACAACTACAATCTAAGCATGTTCAAGACTAGAGTGAAATGATTTCTTCTAGAACAACGTATTCCATCCTTGGCTACGCCGTCGCTTACCGTTAGGCGAGTTAGTGACCAAACGTAGATCTATTCTTTAAATATATAAAAAAACCTTCTGAATAAAGAAGTTTAATATTATGATAAATTAAATTGTGCGTTTTTTTACCTAACAAAGTTGTATCTTAGACAAATTAGGGAGATCTACCGCTCAGCCAGCCAAGTTATATTCAAAGTTGTGTTCTAATGTACCGACCTATACTCTGTAAAAAAAATTAAGCGGAAGTTGCTGGCCTGAGTGTACTTTTTTTTTGCTGTCATAAAATACTTTCAACTTATTTGTCACATGTTTTCAAAACCATGTTTTAATTATATTTGAAGATATAAAATGCACACGTCTCGGCGTTATAAGTTCTCTCGTTCACAAAAGCTAATACGTTTATATGTCAGAGCTCATTTTCTCGCTGGAATTTTAATTCTCTTAACGCTTTACGTGAATTAAAGTTACGACGAACAATATAATTTTACGAGCGTTAAAAAGAAATTCCCTTAAAAGAGAGATTTTAACATTATGGCTTCAACAAAATTACCAAATCAAGCAAAATATTTGGACAGCATTAAAAGCAATTGAATCGTAACGGCAAAGGGCTTCTCTCTTATATCCTTCCATCTTGAAAGCCAGTCTATTCGGGCACGTTCCGTCAATAATTTTCTTTGAACATCACAGATCTCACTCGCGAACAAATCGCGGTGCAATAAACATTGAATAAAGCGACTTGTCTATAAAATATCATTTCTAGATCTTTTGTTTTTCCATCGAATCTCGTTCCACAAGTGGGCAATAATTGAAAACGAAACTGTTTTGCGCGGGGGCGCCGGGATCGCGAGACATAGCATAAAAGCGCTCCGAATAGATTGAACGTATAAAATTTTCAGTCGAAATTCGCACGAACCGTCGCCGCGGGAGGTGCGCTGTATCTTTGTACTTTGTAACCTTACTTTTTATTCCATTAGCGCGCGTGTGGAAGCCCCTCTAGCCAAATATCGTGGAATAATAAAAGCTGTTTAGTAATGATAATGCGAAACGCAACTTGCCTCCTCACTAGCTTCACTGAATTGAACTTGTGCGCTGCGAATTCCGTGTTTGTACTTATTGCTGTGGCGAGTTTGTTTTTAGTCAACCATGTTATAACGTGATTATTTTATAAGAAACTAAATTAACGTTGTTAAAGAGGACTTAATACTACAAAGATGGAGGGTAAACGCGTCTAAAGAACTAAGTTTTACAACAGTTGGGTGGTGTAAAAAAGTTGGTCACATTTTAAGTCTGGGAACAGAGAGCGTTTGGAATTACGAGCTTCCTTTTGCTTTCTTTTTGCTTTATATGCGCAACGTACGAAGGTAGAGTGCCATTGCTCTAACACAAAACTTTTTATTTCCGTTTATAGCGAGTCAATCGTCCGCGAACATTTTTCAGGCAAACTTTAACAGTGGAGGCAATCGGTCCTGAAATTCGAAAATGAAATCGTTCCGAGCGTCGCCAAGATTTATCGATGGATGTTCGAATTTACTTTGAAACTTTCGGGCATAAAACTTATGACACGTAATCGTATATTCCGATCGAGATTTCTACAGAGCGAATCTTCTAGAAAATTAATCTTGTTTCGTTCATTGTTTACCTGGGCCGTAAATACTGTCATTTCAACTTAGTTGTACATTCTTTACCTGGAAAAAACTTACTCTTACAACTTTTTGACTCTTCATACTGTTTATTGTAGGATGAAAAAGAACCATTCCTACACAACGAAGAATTGGTAAGTATTTTAGACTTTTAGACATCGTGTGACAAATACGTTATACTCAGCAGTGAGTTGATGGTGATGAATATTAACACTATATAACAGACAAAAAATGTGATTTGAGTATTGCAAGCTAAAGTTTAAATATTTTAGACTATGCCAAATTATTAAGTAAAGCACTGTTTTAAACTATCACGGTTGTTCACTGAAGTTTTATGATTATTTACGGGATATTTAACGTGATAAGGTTATGGAATGAGCTTCTGTCTTCCCGTGAACATGGTGTATGTAACTGAGTCGAAATATTGGGAGCTCATTCCACACCTTACCACGTCCTTACCACGGAAAATATCCCATTAATAATCATATAAATTATTAACTACTGTTCAGTTTTCTTGTTTATTGATAACTAGCTGCGCCCCGCGGTTTCACCCGCGTAGTGATGAAAAATGGTGATGGTGATGATGAAAAGTAGCCTATGTCACTCTCTGGCTTTTGAACTATACCCATGCAAAAAATCAGGTCGATCCGTTTTTCCGTTGCAGCGTGAAAGAGGAACAAACAAACCAACAAACAAACACACTTTCGCATTTATAATATTAGTAAATATGATGTTCAGTAGATTTTTGCGCATAATTTTTTTTTTTTTAAAACGCGTAATAGTTTAACATGGTTTTAAACTATCACGTTTGTTCACTAAAGTCATATGATAACGTAATACACACACTTTTACATAATAGTTTGCTTCGAAAATTAAATTATTTAGAAAACTTTAACAAATCAGTCCCTTAGTTTATGTTACTTTCCCCGCTCTCCCATCAGTCGCATTCATAACGCATAATGCCTTACATCATAAATCATAAATAATTAAATCATAAATAAAAATCATCATCATCATCATCATAAATAATAGATCATAAATAATTATTAATTCAAAAAGACTTTTTTGTAAACAAGCTTTTTGTTTTCTTCTCTGCAAACCCTTTCAGTTGAACTCATATCATTGGGGTGCATAAAATAACAAGTCCGCCATCTTTGGGAGTCCACCATATTGGATTTAGAATGAAGTCTAGTAGATTTTAGCTTTCAATGCATTGTCATCCAAACTAAACGAGTATGCAAAATTTCAGCTCAATCGGTTGGGGATCTCTGTTTTAAAATTCAGTTGTACGATTTGACCCAAATTAACAAGCTAAGTTAAATAAAAGCTTGTTTAAATGAAAAAAAAAACATTATCATTTAGCTATAGAACCCATTTAAAAAATACGAAGAAATCAACTCTAAAATTACGTAGTTTGTAGTTAGTTGTAGTCGCAGTGTAGAAAGACCTCCCTCCCACCCATTAGATTAATCGACGACATTGTTATAGTTGCGGGCATCCTGAGGATGCAGATGGCAGGATGTCGTTCAGAGTGGAGGTTAAAGGGGGAGGGAGGCCTATGTTCAGCAGTGGACGTCTTCTGGCTAATTAAAAAAAAAAAAAATTTGGGACATTTTTGCACACACGGTCATCTGACCCCAAACTAAGCAAAGCTTGTGATATGGCTGCCAGAGACTGATATACATACATATATAGTTTTAAATACATACTTAAATAGATATTAACAACCAGATATAGAACAAACACAAATGTTCATCACACAAATGTTTGTCCTACGTGAACTACGTTTAATGATGATGAACTCTACATTTATATCAACTAGCCGTGGTAGCCCATTTGGGAGACTGCTAGACTTGAAAGCGTGAGGTCGCGGGTTCTAACCCTGGGCCTGTACCAATGAGCTCTTTGAAGTTTATGTACGGATTTTCATACCACTGGCTTTTCGGTGAAGGAAAACATCGTGAAGAAACCTGCATACGTACAGAGAAGGAATTAAATGGCGAATGTGAATCCACCAATCCGCACTGGGCCTATGTCCAGCAGTGGACGTCCTATGGCTGAAATGATGATGATGATGATGAATGTTAGATCACGTCTATCAGAAAAATTTCATACATCTCAACATATACAAAATTTCGACCACCTGAGAGTACTTCGAAACAGTTTTGTACAGAGACTATACTAGAGTCTATAAAATTTATTTTCCATTAATTCATCTCATTCACACTACGTCTAGACTTCTAACTGTGGGATTGCTATCTGTTACCATTAATAATACATGAGTTAGAAAATATGAGCCCTAGCTTTCATTTTGTGCGAACTACTAGTGAAATTAACTAGTTTTTATTGGCATTCTTCCCGTTCGTAGAATTTTCTCAACTAAAATAACTTGAAAGGATGGTCCTCAAATAAATAATTGAACATAGCTTATAAGAAGTTGTATTGAACTATAATTAGAAGATGTCAATTTTGTACGTGGCTGGTGCAAGCGCTTCAGTTCGCAGCATATTAACTAGTTTCCTCACTAGGGATGGAATATTTTATTCATATTTATATGAGACCAATCTCAAAATATCGATTCACAATCGGCTAAGATATAGCATAACTTTCTCCAAAAAAAATGTTATAATATTTTTTTGAAGTCGGTTGATAAAATATATTTATAAGGTCACCTGAACGAATTCGCTTATACCAATAAAGTCACCAATTCTAACACTGGTTTATCTTTTGTATGTCTTATAATTTCTGTTGTGAACAATAAAGAGTTATTTATCTATCTATGACGTAGCCAAATCGTTGAGTTGACCACATCATGATTTGGCTGGCTATTTTATTGAATGGTGTATGGTCAATTGGTCATATCATATAGAACAAAATTGTAGGTTGTGTAGTTGTAGGTCTACATTTTAATATTAAGCAAAATTATATAGGAATACATTTTTGAAGATTTTATTACTTACACCGACAAATAATTCTTTGATTTTATTGCATACCTATACCTCCTTTCGAAATGCGTGTAAACAAAGCGACATCTGTGCCATTAGTGGTACTAATTGTAACTATTCTACAACAGGGCCAAGTGGTGCTTGGTCATTTCGTATAGTGGCCAAGCGATGAGTTATTAATGTCATAATAAGCCAAATATAGGCAAAGTTCGAATACATCATTAAGTAAAAAATTATGAACATAATGGTAAAAAATGTGTCTAGTTTGAATCCGTAAAAATGTTTTTCGCAAATACGGTACCAAAGAAATACCCAATTTCTCAAAGATAATTATTAGAAAGCATCACTTTACTGTGCAAAATTACGTGATTATTTTCTCAAAGATTTAAGTAAAAATACGACGTTAAGTAACGTTAATTGTACTCAATTTGACACGATTAGACGAAAATTATAGCGCTTTTCCCTATGAAAAGATCAAAGACTTTTTTAGATCGTTAAATACTCTGGCGCTGAATTTGAAATAGCTTTTAAAATGTCAGACTCATGCTATGTGTGCGCGCCAACTAATACACAACAAAAAGTACAAAAGTACTATGCATTTTTTTTTACTTCATGATTGGGACCTCATGTTCTGCGTGTTTTGCGCATTGCTACTTAAAATTTTATAACTTGTTTGGATCGCCATCAAAACTAATTAAAATTTAAAGAAAATTAATGGAAACAGTTTTTAATATAAGATTAAACATGATTGAAAAAAAACTGTGCTAGCAAGGAGGCGCGTAATTCATCTAGACCTTAATTCTTTTTGCCAGTCAAGAAGGTCAAAATATAATATTTTATTTTCGACCGAATTCAAAACAAAAAGAAGTTTTTCAGCTAGATGTGTCTTTTATATTTTTATCATGACAATCCAGAGATTTCATAGTACTTATACTACGTATGCCTTTAATCTAAGTTACAATCATTTAGATGGAAAAAATAATTATATTTGTTTAATTATTAGTAAGTGAACCATAACATTGTGATTCTTATTATCTTAACGTTGACGTCAACACATTATTTCCAATCACGCAAACAGCAAAAACCTAAGTCACCAACATTCGTTCCACATTTTTACAGCAATTTTGAACTTTAATTACATAATTTAAAGTGTTGCAACGTTCATTACTAGTTCGATAATCGTTTAGAAACACCGCGGATGCATAATCAAGTAGTCGAGTGTTCGTCCCTGGGAAGCTGACGGGAAGGGGAGAGGTTAGTCGTAAAACTATTACCGTAGTGTAGTGATGTACACAGTAACAGAGCTTTGAATATATCATTAAACTCGTACCAAGTTTTATTTGCTCTGACAGCTGCAATAACATTGCAAAATCTATGTTATTAACAACTTATTATACATATGTTAAAATGTCTGCGGAAGTGTGTGTAGACGCCTAATATCAAGTTAAAATAAATAACAATAATATAGATATAACAATAATATATATATTTAGTAGTCATCGTGATCTCTTTATCCCTTAATTTCTAGATGGAAGCTAGAGCACATACACCTGTATTGACACATATTCATTATTTATGAAAGACTAATAAAGTCATTGTATCAAAAATCTAAATGAACCACGAACTCTGATCACTTTCGCTAGGTTTTTGAACTTACGACTTACCCGGTACCCGATCACTTCAGGGAAATATTAAAAGAAAATGGTTTTAGATCGCTTCATTATTCCCTGCTTACCTTAAGAGCCATAAAAGGGGGCCATTGGACCTCTGCGTGGTCAGTTTCAAGGACCTGACTTCCCCATCAAGCGAGCCCAGGAAAAACAACGACGTGGAAGTGGTCCGCAAACATTTCCCAGGAATGATGCCCGTGACAACTCGCCTCATAGCATATTATCTGAGGCAGCATTGGTGCCCTTCGTCACGCACAGATGCAAAACATCGAGAAAGTTTAAGTAGGTACAATGCAGTAGGACCTAGTTTATTAATGTAAGGGTAGGTACCGATATGCATGACTTGACTTTTATTACTTTGACTTAATTTATTTATTGTATAATGTTGACATTTTTAGTTTGATTATTTTAAAAGTTATATGATTATTTACGGGATATTTACCGTGGTAAGGTTGTGGAATACCGTGATAGTTTAAAACAGTGTTTTGATTATTTTAAATGTCAATTGGTAATAATTATTATTAATGTAATGTGACTAGCTACTATTTTTTTTCTATTGAATTTTTTTGATTTGTTTGAAGACTCATACAAATCAAAAAAATCATTATTTATTTATTTCCAAGTAACATAGACATGTTACTTGGAAATAAATAAATTATGATGATTATGAATGCTACACATGCTATGCATGCTACAAAGCCTAGCTTTAATAATATAGCATGTTTGGGTACACCCAAATACAGCCATATCTTTAGAAGAGTTCACGATAAGTAACAAAAAAGACCTATGTTATTTTAGAATGCCAGTATCACTTGAACTAAAATCTGTATTATTTTTTTCAAACAACTATGTGGCGAGATGAGCAAATTGTTCACCAAATAGTTAAGCTTTGCCTAAAGTCAAGTCCGTGTGTGCAAAAATATCCCAAATGTCGCAATCTTTTCAATCGCCCTAAAAGTCTTATTTTTTATTTCGCTCATCCATTTCTTGTCTTTCTTTCAAGTTACAAATTTTGACTGTTCTATGCAAACATTGTCAATTTTGTGTCAATCTTTACAATAAAGTTATATTTATGATTATTTACATATTTTTTTTTATATTTACAATTTTGGGTTTTTGTGCGATGGAAATAAAATCGATAATAAGAAATTAACTTAGAAGTTTTCGCCACATACCACCACTGCAGACGTCGTAACAATCTATACACCAGTGTGTGATAAGAAACATTAGTTATTTCACTGAACCTTATGTACTGGGAACAGAGTGTGCTATTACGGCAACGTTCTGCGGCGCACTACGCTGGCTTCATTAATCGGCCATCGTATGAAGCTATCAGCCGGTTATGATATGACGTAGGTCGACATATCGCTACGATGGGTCTACGAGCTACGAACTACGGTTACGATGTCTACGGCGTAGTCAGTGTTTTTGGTTACATTGTAATTGGATCGTTGGAGAGTTTTAAAGTGCTAATTGGGAATGTTTTACGTATATATTTTTTTTGCCACTATTTAGTGATATAGAAAACCTTAATGCCAATAAGTAATTATCGTCATAAATTTTGATTTAGAGCATTTTAAATTCATTCTTGACAAACGTAAGAATCCTCACAACATTGTGACATGGACAAACTGAAAAAAGAAAATACGTGTCTCACTATTTACTGATATTGGTGGGCCAAAGTAGAATAAGCTACGTAAACAACCTTGTAAACTGTATTCTAAGTCATAATTATTATTATATGACAAGTAATGTATGTTTATTATTTATGTTTTTTCTATGTTATTGTGTTGTCTTACAAAAAACTATGAACATTATTATTTAAGAACTTTTAATTTAAATTTTTTTTTATAAATAATAGGCTTGCGTTTGACCACCATCTCGCCTGATGTTAAGCGATGATGCGGTCTAAGTTGGCGCACGCTTGCCTAGAGGAACCGATTCACTCGTGACTAAAATAAATTCAAATAAATATATTAAACTACACTAATATAATAAAACGCTGCCCATAGGCATTGTTCCCAAAATGCTAGCCACAATGTCGCGTTGGATTACATTAATCACAATCTGCACAATATGCCGATTGGTTTTACTAAATGCAAATTCAAAACATGCGTGTCTTACTAGTTACCGATCTTAGTGACCCACAGTAAAACAATTAATGTAATCAACCTTATTAACAGTATTTAATTTAATTCCAGTGATCGACGCCCGTACAACTTTAATGCAAATTTCATTGATCCAGTTAGAATAACAATGCTCAAGTTTTAAAGTTATTGTAACTTTACAGCTGTAATATCGAACGATAGCAGCTGGCAGTGTGTGCATGCCTTTATGGTCGCACCGGGCCAGAGTGGATTGCGTCGCACCAGATTGGTTCAAACCAGATTGGACTGGTTTAAACAAGACCGTGTTGCATTTCTACAACGCGCTGTGATTCCGTAACCCACTTCCATTTCATATTTGCTTAGTTAACTGTGAGTTCAAAGTGGTTCCAACAATAACTTGTGCCTCTTATGTTTCTTGCTGACTTAATATATGCAGAGCAATCCTGGCATCAGTCAAATTACAGCCAGTTTTGCTTGTAGTTTCAGTTACTATGGTCCATTTGCTACCGGGTCTTGACAGCTGTAGTAAGTTAGAAAAAATATATAAAAATCCTGTGTTTTCATGTGCTTATTTTATTTATGATATGTTTGCATATGTACTCTAACAGCCAATACAGAGTGTATGGCTTCTTAGGCATACAAGTAGATTAAATGATCTGTTCTTTAAAAATTGACACGATATTGCGCACACATCTTGCCAGCTAGTTGACAAATCATAAGCAAATTTTATAATTTATCGTGCGTTTGTGAATTTGGATACAAAAATAAAAGAAAAATATGTCATTCCTGTACATATAAACATTAATTGGTAAACCACCAGCCCGCTGGTCCGACGACATCGTTAGAACAGCAGGAAAGCAATAGACAAGGCTAGCACCGGCTAGGACCGACAAAGATGCGGGCTGAAGAGACCTAATAATAGCTTATATAGGTAGTAATAAACATCTAATTAAGGTATAAAATACAACTAAACCAAAATATGATTCTAACAATATTCTAACAGACAATTTTTCGTTTTTTTTTTTCCTTTTTAACTTTAACAAAAACTAGTAAAAATATTTATGAGAAACTAACATTTGTAAGCTGTACAAGGACAAGACAAGGCAAGGACATGAGATACGTCTCCATTCTTACGACCATGTATGCTACTTTATATGTATGTGTACCTACCATGTTCTGACAAATAAATAATTTGAATTTGAATTTGACCCAGCAGTGGGTGGAAAATGTTGATGATGATGATATAAACATTAAGTGGCTGGAAGAGAAAAACCAAAGATCGGGCTGAGTGACGTTCCTTGGGAGAGACCAATGATCACCTAGTATATTCTGATTATGATAACGATGATGTTTATTCAACTTTATGCAGTTGTTATCAGTGACTGTCAGTGATCATCTGGTAGCGAGTGAAATAGAAAAACGCTGGACTATCTTATGACTTATAATAATTTAGTCATGGTGGTACATTTCTGAGTAAGTATTAGGTCCTCATGAGTGCGTGATATTTTTCGGTCATACCAGCTTCGGCCACTGCTTTCCTAAATGTCAATAAAGGCGATGCAAGCGATGCGTAGTACAAGTAACAAGTAGAAATTGCAAGTGCCTACGACGCATCGTCTGCAACGGTGTGCTTAGTAGCAACTTCGCGCTGGTATTTGGCGCTAAGTGAATCTTTATTTTCCCGCACTGCACGCGCGACGCCCACTACGCGCCGTTCGTCTCGGTCGAGCACTTGTGCGAGTCCATACTCGCACGCGAGTTATGGTGTCACCGCGCGAGTGGCCACTTGTCGTTTAAACGCCTACTTGTACTTGCTACTTCTACTTGTACTACGAATCGTCTGCAAGTGCCTTAAATGGTAATAATTCAAGCGAATAAGAAAATTGCGAACAAAGCCTCAGCATGCAGCTATGGTAATAAACCAAAATCCATATCCGTATAAAACAAAAGCATCCCAACCGAAATTGATACTACAACGGGCATGCCGTTTGTGGTGAGCCAAGGATTAGCCATTGCAGTGACCGACATTTATAAATAGAGCCCATTAGACATCAGTAGGTGATCGATTCTCGTGTCAAAACGACAATGCTTTCTCCGCCAATATTATTTGTTGTCGTTAGATCATGTGGGATGCAATAAGATACCGGACAGGTATTTGATTTGTCAAAAATTTGATACAAGTTTCGTGGAAAAGGTAATTAAATGTGATACGCCATACTGAAGAATTTATATATAACTAGCTGACCTGACAGACGTTGTCCTGTCTTAGAACTGTCAAACACGCAGTCAAAATTGTAAATCTTATTTTACTACACCTTGGGTTACATTATTGGAGTTTTAATAAGGATACCTATTTAAAAAAAAAAAAATATAGCCTATGTTACCCGGAGATAGTGTAGCTTCCCGACAGTGAAAGAATTTTTCAAATTGGTTCAGTAGTTTCGGAGCCTGTTCAATGCAAACAAACAAACAAACAAACAAACAAACAATCAAATCTTTCCTCTTTATAATATTAGTATAGATATCAGCTATTAAAGTTCTGAGATATAAGCGCTTAAAGTTTTTGGTCCGATTACGATGTCCTTATCCCGCAAAGCGAGTGCCACTATGGATTGCATGGCCTACTAATAAGTGACGTCATTCGTAAGGATATTGCGTTCTCTGTCTAGCAAGACATTAAAATAATCTTTCTTGATTTTGAATACATGTTTTAATTATATTTACGGTTATTGGTTGTAGTCAGCTTTTATAACAATCATCAGTCCGATAGTCTATTAGTATATAAGTTGTTGTGAGTGGAAAATTTATTAAGTAGGAAATTACAGCCTGTTTTTTTTTCTCAAACATTAAGTGAATATTCACGTAAAAAAACACATTTCACTTGTTGCTAGCAATCAAACCAAATAATAAAACATTTCCAGAGTATTAGTCACCTTACTGTACCATCACAGGGCATCATCTGGGAATTTCTATTATTTTATATCTCGTGTGAAAACTACAATGCGTCCTCCGCCAATACTACGTGCTGTCATTAAAACATGGACGTGATTGGTAGATACATTGTGGTGAGTGGAAACTTAATAAGTACAATGACAACACAATAAATTATAATTACATTCCCACTGGTGGCGGTTTAATAGATTAGTTTAGCTACAAACCCGCGACTTCTTGTACGACTTTTTGTGTGTTATTTGTTTTGTTTGTTTCTGTCCTT
The DNA here is from genome assembly GCA_914767915.1 of Agriopis aurantiaria. Classification (NCBI taxonomy): domain Eukaryota; kingdom Metazoa; phylum Arthropoda; class Insecta; order Lepidoptera; family Geometridae; genus Agriopis; species Agriopis aurantiaria. Next base: position 12,855,885 of record OU611986.1, on the reverse strand, counting down.
ATTTATTTTTTTGTATTTGTTTTGTTTCTTTGAACATATAGGGTACGAGAACGTGATGGTGGCTGGGAGTAGCATGTGCGCTTTACAATTTGACGGCATCCGGTTCGATCCTCGGCCCTGCACCAATGACTTTTTTAGTATCTACTTAAATCAATTATATGCAGTTTCAATGCCATCGCCGAATCGTGAGGAAACCGGTGTGTCCAAGAACGCCAACAAGTTCAAATATTTATGACTTTACCAAACATGCACTGGGCCAGCATTCCTCTCTCTCCGAGAGAAGTCCTGTATCCCAGCAGTGGGAACATGGTAGGCAGATAATGATGATCAGTAGTTAAATTAAAGTGAAACTTAAAATTGTGCTCTAATTCTAAATGCATGCCTAGTTTTAATCAAAATTATTGATATTTCTATACTCGGCTTCATTGCCTAATGATTCGCTTAATATAAAGAAGTATTTCAACCGTTTCAGCTGCTACTAGATACGATGTCTTCCTAAGTAGTGGTGAGGGAAAGGGGAGAGAGACGAGAGACGGGGGAGACTCGCAATCCCTCTCATTTAACACTGCTCATTCCTCTGTAGCTGTTTGCCGAAGCGATTCCACCCAGGATCCGCCTTTTATGGTGCTACTTAAGGCCTCATAGTGATCCGCGATTTTATTTTGGACGGCTCATGTAAAGGCGCGTACATTTTTCATGCTACGAGAGAAGCGAACAGTGTAATCTTTGCATTTATGCCGTGATCCTTTATTGATTTTAGATTTTTAGTGGAAAGCGAAACGAATGAAACGGGCGTGAATGGAGACGCCGGCTCTCAAAGCCGGTGTAAGCCCCCGCTATGATATAAACTGGCATTCAGCCCGCGCATATCAGACCCGTAAAGTTACCCCCACATACGCAAAAATACTCACGCTGAATTTTTCTAAGCGCGTACTAAGAATTGAATTATTTTTAATGATAAATCATAATAATTTCATCTCGCGCGGCCCCGTAACACGAAATGGGCGTCGTGATAACTTCGCTCGTAAAATTATGATAAAATATTTTGTATTAAGGATAATTTACTTCGAGTGGCTACGATCACTAAACGCCTACACTGACTTCATTTTAATAAATGAATGCTGGATATCGTTGTTTATCCCTCGAGAAAAATTACATTAATTAATTTCCATTCGAGTAATCAAAATGAAGCCAATTTATTGTAACGTGGTGGAAATGAAAAAAAGATTTTTAATTCGTCAAGTAAATAAAGAACGGTCAAGGGTGAAGCTCGGTGCGAAACGTCCCCGGTGGTGCGAAACTCTCCTGGTGGGACGAAACGCTCCCGATGGTTCCGACGTCTAGTCCTCGTCGATGCGACCCTAAACCTATATTTAAAGCTATAGCTAACACCCGTTACGCTTGTTTTAAACAAAAGAACAGCTAAAGTTTGCTCGGATAAAATCTGATGTCAGCTGACAGAGATCAAACCTTTACTATTTAAGGACCGTGCCTGTATAAAGAGAGTTGCTTTAGGAGGGCCATAAAAACAAACAACAAAAGTAGGTTATATAATATTAATTATGTATTTAAAGAAACCACAACCCGTAAATGATCTAAACCTTATTTAAACAGGATTTGCAGAATGAAAACCCAATAATTACTCTTAAATTCTAAATATAGCTAGAATTTCAGCCAGAGGTATTTTGCAATTACACTCAACTTATAATCGAAATAACTAATGTAAATCTAAGAGTTTTACACATTTTGTCACCGTAGCGAGTGACCCTATCATTATGAATTGATTCAAATTAAACCAATTTTGTGTGAATGCTTATAAAAAAAAATGGAGCAGATTGCTAGCTAGACAATCTGTCCAACAGTCATAATGAAAGTTTATTATATACTAGAATCGTTCGTTGCTTTTACAAATTATAATACTCGAACAAAAAAAACTCCGAAGGTATTTCTAGAAGTTTCCACTCGGTCTTCAGAAGTCAGAAGCGCAAGACAGCAAGAAATGCCTGCTGTGGCGGGAATATATTCCGAAGATATTAAGCTACGGTCATGGCCGTAGTAGGTATAAATGGAAAATGGAAAATGGAAAAATGTTACTTGCGAATTCCGATGAATTGCGCCGGTTATCACGTTCTATACTGGGCGTGACAAAAGTGACGAGGAGAAGCCGATAGCCAGGTGGAATGGTCTTCAGGTCGGTGTAATGTGGTGCAGTCTTATCCCAAAGGGGAAAACCCGCTGTGAATAACAAATCACAGCGTTAAAAAGAGTGGTGAATCTTTGGCACGTGCGCCTAAAATTTACGCCGCGGAAAATAAAAGGATTGCCGGTGAAATGGAAAATCTAATGATTGCTCACCTTCTTACGGGTTTTGTAAAACGTGGAGATGGCGTTCAAGAACGCTCCGCACCATTGGCTAGCGCCAGCAACAACCTCCGAAAGTGGATCCCATCTAAGTCCGTCCATCTTGTAATCGTGTGAATAAAAATCATGAACCCTTTCCACTTTTACGAGGTTATCACGTCCCATCTCACGCAGCTGATAAGCAAAATGTCACCAAACTTCACTAAATATTTACTTGCGTTACAATTTTATAATTACGTTTGTAAAAATGAATAAACCTATCTACGCTAGATCACCTTAATTGTTTATTTAAACAAACACGAATTGTTTACAAGAAAACATAAATATTATTATATACGTTTCGTTTTACTAAAATCACGACATATGTAATCACAGATTATTAAAATCTTACTGCGAACCATAGCTAAAAATCTATGCTTCCAGTGCCACACTGACGGTCGCGATTTACATCTGTCAGTGTCACTGTCTGTGTTGAAGGAAATAATGCCCAATCCAAAATACAGACTTTTCAGCTGTTTATACATTGGAATTAAGTTTTAAATGAATTAGCGTGATAATTGTGCTTTATTCTATAAGGAATCTAAATCTGTGTGTCAGTACCTATGTTCAGTGTTTGTGAATGGAGCTACGCTACAATACCCCTTTTTTTGGAAAAAGAGGTTAACATAGTTAACCGAAAGAACAGCCGACGAAATTGGGTTAAAAAAATATATTGGTACACTACCAAAATAGATACCGAACCAAGTGTCAGTCAAATACATACAATAACCGAACATGGGAAATATTGGAGACTGATCATCCCAAGCTTACAAAGCAAAAGAGAATAGTTTTAGTGAAACAGAGACTATTTAGCTAAAACTAATTCACGCGAATAATATCTTTCGCATGATATTTACCAGTCGTGCCTGACTTGAGCTCCCGAAGTTCATACACAACGTCGGACAACTTCTTCACGACCTTGCATTTTATAAATTTTGGTGCTAACTTGGCAGAGAAGAATTTTGCTGCATTCGATTGAGCAAAATTTTTTCGCCATACTATGTCGCCTTCGTTCACCCTTAAACGCGTTCGTCTTAAGTTATACCGTTGTGCATTTTTTTGGTAAGCTTGTGTCAGAGCATCTCCAACCTTTACAAAAACATCTGAAAGTTCAGTTAATGCCAAGGCTGTCTTACTTCTATCTGCTAACGTGATATCGTCCACTGATGCTGGTAAATCCCTCATAATGGAATGGTATTTACCGTCAATGACAATATCCCGTCCTGTTGCTAACAAGTAAGGTGTGTAGCCTGTAGCTAAATTTACTGCACTATTCAAGGACAGTTGGATTTGTTGGAGATACTTAGACCAGTTTCTTTGATCTTGTTCGACCAAAATTGACAAGCAAACTTCAACAGTTTTGTTATACCGCTCGACCGTATTTGATTGTGGTGCATAATATGCGTTGTAAAATATTTTTGGAATAGAATACCTATCGCTGAAATTTTTGAATTGTTTGCTTTTAAAAATAGTAGCATTGTCGCACAATAAAATTGCAGGGGTTCCCCACTTGTAAATAATCTCCTTCTCTAAAAATGAGGTAACCGTTTGTGTCGTTGCAGTACGAAGAGGATGAAGCCAAACAAACTTGGAGAATATGTCAACGACGGACAAAATATATACGAGACCCGAGTAAGCCTTGGGCAGTGGTCCAATGATGTCTAATGACAAAGTGTGTAGAGGAGTGTCTACCTGTTTCTGATTGGTCATTAGGCCGTGAGGTAATGCATTGGAATGCTTGTAAGCTTTGCACTTTTCACGCTTTGTCACAAATGTTTTGACGTCATTGAACATATCCTTCCAATAGTAGTGATCTCTAACTTTAAGATAACTTTTCTGAATTCCTGGATGAACACTACAAAAGGAGTCATGGCTCTCCTGAATGCATTCTTTAACTAACTCCGTTGGTATTACCATTTTCCAATTATTTTTACTCAAATTCGTACTGTCCTTGCAAAAACGATACAAACGGTTATCTTTTATTTGATAATTTTTGTAAAAAGAGGGTCTAGTTTGACAGCCTTCAAAAATTTTCTTATACCATTCGTCTTGGGTAGTTTGTAAGCCGCCATCGTACGAAATGGCATCTATTGAAATCCTAGACAACGCATCTGGTACTACGTGTAATTTTCCTGCCTTGTGACAAATGTCAAAATTAAAACAGGAGATTTGCATAGCCCACCTCGCCAATCTACCTGATGGGTTGCTAAGGGATTTTAACCACTTTAGACTCATGTGATCGGTAACGACAGTAAATTTAGTACCTTCTATGTAGGCTCGGAAGTGATCGATGGAATTTACTACGGCCAGTAGCTCTCGCTCTGTCGTGCTGTAATTCCTTTCGGGTTTAGACAGCAAGCGCGAATGAAAGGCTACTGGACGCTCAACTTCATCAATCTCCTGCGTTAACACAGACCCTATCCCTACCGAGGATGCATCGCAATGTAAGACGAACGGTTTTGTAAAATCCGGGGATGCCAGCACTGGTGCAGTAATCAACGCCCGCTTCAGAGTGTTGAAAGACTCTTCAGCTGCCTGCGTCCAGTCTATGCTATCTCTGCCTTTCCGTTTTCCTATTAAAGCTGTCATGGGCGCAATAATGGAGGAAAAACCTTTGACAAATCTGCGATAGTAAGAACAAAGCCCTATAAAGCCGCGCAGCTGTTTAGCTGTCACGGGCCGTGGGTAATTTTCAATACAGCTTAGTTTATCGGGGTCTGTACGTAGCCCTTCGGAATTAACGATATATCCGAGGTATCTGAGTTCCCCTTTGCAAAAATCACATTTTTTGAGGTTGACAGTGAGACCTGCGTCTTTGAGTGCCTTGGATACTTCTGTCAATATCTCCATGTGTTCATCAAATGACGGCGTTGCAATAAGAAGGTCATCTAAATAACAGAAAAGCTTTCCGTCAAATCTATGTTGAAAGAGAGAATCCACCAATCGTTGAAGTTCTGCACCCGCATTAGAAAGTCCGAACGGCATTCGGCGAAATTCAAAAAGTCCGCGATTCGGGACAACAAAAGCGGTTTTTTCGCATGAATTCCCGCTTCCCTCGCTGCGCTCGGATAATCCAATTTGCCAAAAACTAGAGGATAAATCGATAGAACTTAAATAGTGAATGCCGCGCAGGTTATCCAATATTGAACTGATGTAGGGGAGGGGATAAGAATCCTTGACGGTGACGTCATTCAGTTTCCGAGCATCCAGGCAAAATCGCCATGAGCCATCCTTTTTCGGTGTCATAACAACCGGGTTGGCCCATGGTGACCTTGACGGAGCTATGACGCCAAGTGCCAACATCTCATCAACCTCCTTGTTCAAAGCAGCTAGCTTAGCGGGGGAGAGAGGATAATATCTCTGCTTAATTGGTGGTCCTTTGGTAACAATTTTATGTTCAATAAGAGGTGTCTTACCTAAACCCATCTTCTCAGAAGAGATGGCCTCAAAATCGTTAGTCGCTTTTTGTAAGCGTGCATTCTGTTGTGAAGAGAGACCTTCCCTCGAAACTAAAGCCTTAACTTCACAAAACTCCGTACGTGTTTTAAACGAATTGCCATTGCCCCTCCTAATTATGTTTCCAAACTTAAAAATGTCTATCAAACCAAAAGTGTCTGTGAAATCCATCCCACAAAGAAGTTTGTGATGGATTGCAGGACAAACCAAGAATTTAAAGTTGGCAGATTTGCCGTTGCATGAAATGGGCAATTGCATTGTTCCTAATACCTGTATTTCAGATAAATCTGCTAAATAAACAGTCGAGGGGTCGTTTCTAATTGTGAAACCAAGTTTCTCAAAGTCTTTGTGCTTATTAGCACCTAATATAGATAAATGTGCCCCTGGATCAAGTAAAGCTTCATACTCACTATCCAAAATTTCAAACTTAACAAATAAACGAGAATCGCCAACAAACGAACATACTTCCGTATTTGGAGAATGAAGCGGAAGTGTTGATGTAGGGCAAGCATTACTCTGGGGCGTGATTAGTTTTTTTCTAGCGTAGGCGTTGACGCCTTTGGAATGTGAGATGCACCTTGGCAGACGGAACAGTTCCTAGTAGTCACCCCTTTCGCTCCACACTTAAAACAGATCATGCCTGGTACGGACCTGCAAACCTTGTACGAGTGTCCTATCTTTTTACACTTGAGGCATGTCATAGGTGTGTCTTGTCGAGTGGGTGTTTCCGTGCTTGTTACTGCATTGACCTCACGCTTACCTGATGTTTTGGAAAAATCCAATACGCCGGAGTAAGCTTCAAAGTTTCTACTAATATTAGTTAAATGTTCAAAAGATATAATGTCATTAATAGCTAAAAGCTGTGCGTAAGCACTGAGCATATTATGTTTTACGATCTCTAACAAATTTCGTTCACCAATAGGGCATGCAAGCCTAGAATTTAAATCCTTGACATCTAAAACGAAGAACGACACTGATTGTCCTGGTGATTGTTTGAGTTCTCTAATTTGCTTTTCAATATTGTAAGAATAATCTTTTGTTTGAAAATATTTCTTAAATTCTGAACGAATATTTTCCCACGATCGCAAACGGTGAGTCACTGTCCTATAAAATTTCAGCGCTGTACCCGACAGTAGCTCTGAAAAACCACAAACCAAAGTGGCATCGTCGATCTGTCGTGCAAGCCTGATTTCATTTACGCGCAACAAAAATTCGTCGACGTCAGATTCTCCAGAAAACTTAATGTTCAGCGTTGATAAATTGAGTGAGCGGTAATAAACTGCAGCTCCATGCGGTGCGTCCGCTAACATGTGTGAGCCTACCTGCGTGTGTGGCTGAAAAGCCTTAAACCGTGTTGACTCATTTTCTAAGAGTGATTCACTTGATTTAAGAGTGTGCACCGGTGGTAATTCAACGTAGGCATGAAGTATGGGCTGCGAAATCGCTGCCGTCGTATGTGTGACAGTATTCATACCGCTGTATGAGTGAGGCGTGACAGGCGCAGACAGGTCAGGTGACAGGTTTAATGTTACTTGCGAATTCCGATGAATTGCGCCGGTTATCACGTTCTATACTGGGCGTGACAAAAGTGACGAGGAGAAGCCGATAGCCAGGTGGAATGGTCTTCAGGTCGGTGTAATGTGGTGCAGTCTTATCCCAAAGGGGAAAACCCGCTGTGAATAACAAATCACAGCGTTAAAAAGAGTGGTGAATCTTTGGCACGTGCGCCTAAAATTTACGCCGCGGAAAATAAAAGGATTGCCGGTGAAATGGAAAATCTAATGATTGCTCACCTTCTTACGGGTTTTGTAAAACGTGGAGATGGCGTTCAAGAACGCTCCGCACCATTGGCTAGCGCCAGCAACAACCTCCGAAAGTGGATCCCATCTAAGTCCGTCCATCTTGTAATCGTGTGAATAAAAATCATGAACCCTTTCCACTTTTACGAGGTTATCACGTCCCATCTCACGCAGCTGATAAGCAAAATGTCACCAAACTTCACTAAATATTTACTTGCGTTACAATTTTATAATTACGTTTGTAAAAATGAATAAACCTATCTACGCTAGATCACCTTAATTGTTTATTTAAACAAACACGAATTGTTTACAAGAAAACATAAATATTATTATATACGTTTCGTTTTACTAAAATCACGACATATGTAATCACAGATTATTAAAATCTTACTGCGAACCATAGCTAAAAATCTATGCTTCCAGTGCCACACTGACGGTCGCGATTTACATCTGTCAGTGTCACTGTCTGTGTTGAAGGAAATAATGCCCAATCCAAAATACAGACTTTTCAGCTGTTTATACATTGGAATTAAGTTTTAAATGAATTAGCGTGATAATTGTGCTTTATTCTATAAGGAATCTAAATCTGTGTGTCAGTACCTATGTTCAGTGTTTGTGAATGGAGCTACGCTACATTATTTTCCTTAACACTTCAGCGTAAACGCTGACGTTTATAACGATACATAAGAAAATTTTATACATTTTTTCTCTTCGAAAATCTCGTTTCCCTAAGCCTCAAAGAAAAAACAATGAAAGGAGACCTACCATTAAAATAAATAAAAGGAAATAAAGCAACGACCGCAAATTATTTCAGTTACCTACTTCTTTTTATAAAAATGCGAACGACGCATTAAATTTTGGGGAGAAAGGAAACTCCCTTGTAAGCAATATCGAGAAGGCAAATTTTTCAGATATTGCCTTCAGGTAGCGCACATTTATTATGTACCCGAATATATTACTCTTGATTCATTGACTTTCGATATTGATTTACTTTGCTTGCATAAGCTCTAGTTGGAGCAAGCTGAGAGTCTGATCCGAAGAATTAAGGAAATGTGTGTGTTCACGTGACACTTTCCAACATTGCACGAGATTGTCGAGATTGTGGAGCTACGTCCTGATGTGAGATTTAAAATCAATGCAAGCGTATTCTCAGAGTACAAATGTGACTCATGATTATTTTAATCCTACGTATAACGTACAAATAAACAACTTTTTGTAACTTTTTACAGAATTAAAACACTGTTTTAATCTATCACAGAAATTATTCCTTTTCTCTCGAATCACGCAAACGGAGTCACAAGTTCTAATGAACTTGTCTATTTCTAAAACCCTCGTCAGAAACCATTAATTAAAAAAATATATATATTACAAGATTCATCGACCAAAATTGTCAAAATTATAACGTTCACGCACTCATAACTTCTCATTTGAATTCCCTGTATCGAGGATGCCATGGGGCACACACAAAGAAAAGGGAAAATAGCACCCAGACCCAAAAAATACATCATTCAAACAGACCACATACGCAACAGTATACTACGTTCCAAGACACAAATCGCTGACGCTGGTGAAAAAGCCGGCAAACTGAAGCGGGACTAGGCCGGCTACGTTAGTAGAATGTCGTATGAGCTATGGGCACGAACCACTACGCAATGGCTCCCCGCATACCACACAGCCCTTGAAAGGCCTAGAAGAAGGTGGACTCACACAGAAAATACTGGTCTACCATAGCACAGAATAGAGAGGAGTGGAATAAAGATAGGGAGGCCTTTGCCCTGCAATGGAATGACTACGGCTGAAATAATAATTCATTCAAATATCTGCTCAGTCGAGACTTGAAACCGGGACGGCTCATAAAGCAGATGTGCTTCCACTGGACTAAACCAGCCTTCAAATATAAACCAATACTGAAATCTCCAACATGCGCAATCCTATTAAAATAGACAATTGCCGCGATCGGTTTTAATTAATAAAACGCAGCGGAACCGATAGCCGATATTCCCGAAGCAATAAGCATAAACAAAAGACGTTTACGTTACATTTGGCTGAGGCAGGGCACGTAATAGCTGAGGCTGCATTCGGAATCTCAGCTGAGCTCTCCAATATCGGTCCCGGTATATTATTTCAGGGTGGCGGGACTTGCTACTGTATTGAGTTGTGAAACCAACGATTTACCTAACAGGAGCGTCTGTTAACAGACCAACTTTGCCCCGACACTTTGACAACTTATTTCTTGTCTACAGAGTTGCTAAGCCACCCTGCTTGTGTACACAGCCTTGATTGTTTTCTATTACTATTCTGGCGACTATTTTAAAGGTATGTATGTAAATTTACACTGAAGACATAATCCAACCGTGGTTTTTGTTGCAACAAAAACAAAAAACAAAACATTGACCGGACAAAACTTGAAGAGTATTTTTGTATTGTATTCTTACTAGTTTCATGCCATGTCGTTTCATTTCAAAGACATGCCATTAACAGAAAAACAATTTCTTTTGCAAATATTATGTTTGCTTATTTTTTTTTTTTACTGTTTATATCATATTCTTGATGGTGTGAAATTATTAGAGTAAAAATAAAACAAAAAAGATTATCTTTTCTGGCGGAGAAAAGTTAAGCAAAAATTAGATGCTCAGTTCAAGAGTTGTCAATTTAATAGTAAAAGCGGAATTGATCAGAAACTTTACGGGTCGGGATACAAAATATGCGAGCGATTCCGGTATATTACCGGAATTTAGTTCAGCAACCTGTGAAGCGAATACCGAAATCCTAATTCAACTCATCTAAACGCTTAATTCAGTTGAAATAATTCGAGTTCTATTGTTAAGTTCGTAAATTTGAAGTCCAACATTTAACTGCTTACAATTCAAAGGTAACCGCAAATTTTGAAACGAGTATGCCTCTCTATAGAATGAAAGTTATTTGCAAACCGATAACTTTTGGGTTGAGTTGGTCAGTTCATAGCGCCGACCAGCAGTTGACCGACGCCGACACTCGCCAACTATGCAACAAAGCATTTCTGCGCTTGATTATCGTAGCAATAACTTAAAATAGGAACACACTAACTGTTCTCGTTCGTAGTTTGTTTATAACATTATTATAAAGTTATATGATTATTTACGGGATACGGGTTATACTAAGAATGAGGGTAGATCATTATGTCTGCACCTAACTTTTTAACTGTTCGACCAACCACCCGCATTCTTCAGTCTTCTCGCAAACATGGTGCATGTAACTGCGCCGAAATATCGGGAGTTCATTCCACAACTTTACCACGGTAAATATCTCGTTAATAATCATATAACTTTAGTGAACCACCGTGATAGTTTAAAACAGTGTTTAACATAATTATGTTTTAAAATCAGGAAATACCTACTTGTTTTTTATTTATTTAAATGTTAAAGACAATTCTAAAGTTTGGGAATCAGCAGGATTTGATCCGGCTCCATCGGGTATATGCCACACACATAATATTTAAATAGTATATCCTTAACTTTTATTTATTTAATCATTCTAAAATTTTAAGGGCCAGATTATTGGGTGCTTTGAGATGGCTCGCGAGATGGTGCGGTATGTTTTACCTATTTCTTTTTTATTTCCAAAAGTAGAGACATTAATTTTATATCTTAATGTGATACCTACGTTTCACCTATGGCGGGAAATTCGAATTTCAAATAGTTTTTTTGTCCTTGTAGCTAGCCCGGATAGTTATTTTAAAATGGCGCATTGTTTGCGCAAATTGTTGGTTGTTCTTTACATTATTATGTACAGCTATTTAAAAGTAACGCACCATATTACTTACATTTTCCAATAAACCATTTGAAACAGCCAAAAAATAGTTTATTAACTAAAAAAAAGTTAAATTCCATCATTTCCATGATTTTATAAAGAATAATAATCAAATTGCGCAAAAATCATGATCGTTTACAATATTGGTCAGCCTAGATACAAGGACCAGAAAACTGTTTGAAATTTGAATTTCCCGCCATAGGTGAAAAGTACCACCAGATATAAAATAACTGATATAAATGCTACTTTAATACAATAAACAAAGCCTTATGGTCATCTGTCGTAATAAGCGTTGATTAAAAGTGGTAAAACCTCGCCTTAAATACCTCACTACTATTACTACTTTTTCTACTAGATTAGTTCAAAGTACATTTTGCCAATAAGTTAATTCGCAAAACTTGGCGAGATGCCCTTAGATGTGTGAAAGTATTAGTTTAACAAAATAAAACGAACATGAAATACTTTTCAAGTTGAGAGTGATATTAAAATAAATGTTGTACGAAAATTCGGTGCTTAGTTAATCCCTAAAGTTAAGGCGAGGTTTTCCCACTTATAAGCAACGCTTATTACTATAGATGACCATAAGGCTCAATATTATATTGTACAACAGTTTAATTAAAGTCGCATTTGGTGGAGTAAAACCATGGTGCTTACACACATTTGTGCGTTTACGGGATATTTACCGTGGTAAGTTTGTGGAATGAGCTCCCGATATTTCGGCGCAGTTACATGCACCATGTTCACGGGAAGACTGAAGAATGCGGGTGGTTGGAGAACAGTTAAAAAGTTAGGTGCAGACATAACGATCTACCCTCTTTCTTAGTCTTTTGCTACGGTTAGTACGGTTTTTTTACGGTTTAGTGAACAACCGTGATAGTTTAAAGCAGTGTTTTTTGTGCGTTTATTCACATCCATTTTTTTTATTTTACTCATATTTTTTAAAAAGTATAGTTTTAATTTAAAATTTACCTTTACGGTTCCCTCCATACTTATGGAATCTGCATATTAAGATATTATAGACATAATTTAATAAATAGATTTTTGAACGAATTAAAAAAACAGACGAAAACTCAAATCACCGTTACTTTTTTTCTATTTAGCGGAATGTCATTAATTATGTATGTTTCAGTCTTTGCGGTTTACTATATAAAAATCAATTTTGATATGGCACCATTTTTATAATTTTAAACTAACCATGAAAGTAGACATACTAAAAGTAGAATGACCAAAATTGGTAAAAGTGGAAAAAGAGGGCCTAAAGTTAGTACACGATAAATTGATCAAAAAAACATACCTTGATCGTCTTGTTGTTGGGTCTTTCATAACCATGACTTCTGTGATTTCGCCGAATTTGTTAAAGTAGTCTCGAAGGCTCTCTGTAAAGATGAAAAGAAATGATTTTAACACGTTTACAGATGGAAAAAAATATTGTAAGCTTAAATTTTTTGAAATAATCAATAACGCTCGGACGGAAATGGTATTCAGCAAATGGCTCGAGAAAATATTGAAAGATTTATTTTTAAAGGCGGAGTAGCCTCTATTTTCGAGTAACCTATTGGTATATCGACAAAGAACGTTCATGGCACATTCACTCAACACTCGCACACAATAGAAGGGTCTCGTTATGTAGCGCCGAAGCCTTTCGATTCGCACTCCATAAAAGTAAGACGATAAGAGTCGTTCCCTTCAAATGACTAAAGGACTTGTCGTCAGGCAAATGTTTGAGCGCACTTCCAAGCACCGACCGTCTGTTTATCGTGTCACGAAAGATTTGCCTCGACAGAAATCTCGAGTATTTAGTGTCGTGTTTCTCTATTTATATTGGCTTGTTAAAACGTCTGACTGGAACATGCAAGAAGCATGGCGAGATTTGTTTGCGGCGGCATCCAGAGCTCACTAATGGATAGGAAGGGTAGGTAGGCCCCTCTAAAATGAATATGCTGATTTTCCACGTCCGTGTTTTAGGTATATTTTACATAATTTCCGGTCAATAACCGACACATTAAACTGATTAATTTTCTAAAACTGCTTTGATATTTCATGATAATTCACCTGAAAACTAATTTTTCTTTTGCTTTGATATCGATGCATTTCAATAATCTTTTGGTAATTTGCACAAGACAATTAAATATATTTATTTTTATATATTTTCGAAACTGTCAACTAATTTAATTTAATGGGCAAGATGTGTTTTTTTATTACCTCTTTAAAAAGCTATTCATAAATAGAGCCCATCAATAAAAACAAAATTAAAATTAGTTCAAAAATAAATAATTTGTAAGAATTTTAATTTCATGTTAGACAGAGAGCGTATGTACTATACTGAGTTATGACGTCACGCCTCAGGCGCGCCATACAAATGCTATACCAATTGCTATACTAACACACGCTTTGCGAGAAAGAGACAGAGTATCCCCTCTCTATCCTTACCTAAAACTTTAAATACTCATATCTCAGAGATTTGGGTTGATCAAGGGTGAATATTGTGCCATTTTATTCTCAGTTTGGAGGTTGGAGGGGCAGACGTGGGTAGAGAGCGGGTGAAAAAAAAACTGAGGAAATCTAAGTAAACTCTACTAAGACATTGGAACATGATAATCAAGAATGTCAATGTAAACTTTTGTCAGAATAAAAAAATGCCTATTGGTCCAAAAAGAAAATATTAGAATTTTATACACCATAAATACGTATCTATCAAATCGGATTGTATATCACGTGGGTGGAGAGCGGGTGAAAAAAAAACTGAGGAAATCTAAGTAAACTCTACTAAGACATTGGAACATGATAATCAAGAATGTCAATGTAAACTTTTGTCAGAATAAAAAAATGCCTATTGGTCCAAAAAGAAAATATTAGAATTTTATACACCATAAATACGTATCTATCAATCGGATTGTATATCAAATCGTAGATTATAATAAAGGTTTAGCATTAACAGGAATTATCAATATATATTTATTTAAACTGGTACACGAAAAACTTTCACACCTATTTAAAATATCGTTTCAAATCACTACTTGAAGTACCTGTGAAAGTTTCCGATTAATACTAATTAAGAACAAACAGGCCAATCACGAAAGGCTTATTGCGGGATACATTCCAATTTAAACTTGCCTTCAATTCGGCTTCGGTTGCGCCTCTAAAACGAAATGTTGGTCCATGCTTTTAAAGTCGATTTTCGAGTTGTTTCGCTGGGAACTTTTCTAATCTGACCGCTGCCGGCCTTCGGTTCTGCACTTCCAAACAGTAATGAAAAGTAACGATTGCATGCTGACTTCACTATTAATCACTGGCAACGGTTACAACAATGGCTGCTTTTTTGTCAGAAGATAAAACCGGCCATTGACCAAATTGTCTTACCAGCATTTAAAATAAACCGGCCAAGTGCGAGTCGGGCTCGTGCATTGATAGTTTCGTATCACCACAAAATTCAATTACCAGTTATAACTTAGTAATGAACAGAAACTTATCACCGATTAGCACTTGGTCATTTATTATTTTTATTAATTTTAATTATATTTTAGAGTGTACTATAATCGAGCCAAATTTGATGCTTGTACATATTACCGTTTTTTTTTCATTAGAGCTAATACGTAAAAAAATACGTTTGTTGTATTTACGGGGACCCGTGTTTTGTTTTTGCTTTTTTATTATTTTTTGGTTAATCCACCGTAACATTACATATTCTCTGAAAACTTCAACTAGCTATCTATTACGATTCGAAAGATACAGCCGTTTAAAGGTAGGGCAGCCGGACGGGCAGACAGACAGACATCGTAGGCTTAGTAATAGGGACCCGTTTTTACTCTTTGGGTACGGGTAACCCTAAAAATTAACTAAAATTAATTATATTATAGAAACTGACGTGGTTTTCACACATTTTATTTATATTACACGGGAATTACGCGCGGCTGCGTCTCGCTTGCCAAGCGAGACGTAGCCGCGCGCGCGCATTCACCTTGAAAAATACTGCCTAATGCGGTTGAAACTATAGTCGGAGTGACCGGCTTAATCATACGTGAGTAATTCCCGTGTAATATAAATAAAATTAATTAATCAATTAATCTGTGGAAAAAAAACTAAGCCAACTTTAAAGCCAAAATAAGCCAACCGATAATTTTTTTAAAGCAGATATTTTGACAGGAGAATTTTCGATTGAAAATTAAGGTGCTTTTTCGATATTAAGTCAAAATAAGGTAAAAAATATAATATTTTAAATAAAAAAAATTACGATTTGTTTAGGACATAAAAAGGTAAGTATTCACCAAATTTCGTGTTTTTTTTAAAGTAAAAATAAAAAACCTAAAACTTGGTTATTTGAATTTTTCACATAAATTTTGAGGTTATGTGAAAAAGGTGTATATACAAAAAAATTATATTACCTGCAACTTTGCTATTTAACTTTATTCCATAAGACTTGTAATTTTGCCGGAAATCGAGATAAACCGTTTTTTACCCTTAAAAACACACCCGACCTCAGATCGGCCGTAAATTATTTTTCCTTAAATTTTTGTCATATTCTCTTCCTTTTCCAATGGGTTTCACCTTACTTTTTTTTTCTTTACTTTTTACCATTTTCAAAAGCCCTGGCCTATACCGTAGTTTACTGATTATTAAGCGTGGCACAATTTTCGGGTACAACTGCAATTTTTGAAATAAAACAGCATACCAGGACAAAGGTTTACCTACATCAAGCATGCATGATTAATAAGTAATCAACCGCGCATTTATTCTCAGAAAATACCTTTATGAAAAAGAGATGAATTAACAACGATGATCGTATAATCCGTTAACCCGGGAACAACCCCTGTTATCTTTCGGCGCGGATGTATATTTTATTTAGATGACGCCTACGAAGCCACGAGGTGAGTGAATTTGTCAGTACCAAAGCTTGAGTGAAAGCTAGAATAGGTACTTTCATAATCATACAATAGCCATACAAAAACATGTGAGTGAAAAAGATTGTATATCCAAAAAGTTTCAATATGCGATTCTTTAAAAGGCGAGTTAATAGAGTCTTAAAAAGTTGGCAACGTATTTATGCCTCTGGAGCATTACATCAGGCGACTCACTAGCTTGTTTGCCACCTATGCCATAATAATACATATTATTAATTTAATAAATACATTTCAAAACAAGCTTTTATGCGTCGGCCATATTGAATTTAGGTGACGTGATTTTAGTTTTCTTATTTTTCTCAGTTTCATTTGATATTCTTAGTAAAGGAGTGGGAGTCCACCATATTGGATTTGGAATGACGGTATTTAGCTAAACATGCATTGTCATCCAAACAAAACGTGTAAGCAAAATTTCAGCTCAATCGGTTGAGGGTAACTGGTCTAAAATTCAGTTGCAACATTTGTCCCACACATACCATACTAACAGGGAGCGTTAAATAAAAGGTTGTAAAAATAACGGATGTTTTAATACTTATTATAGTGATCTACTTAAAAACGTTTTCTAAATGAGTAAGCGGTCAAACAAAATTATTAATTTTGCCAAATCAAGAGGCGTCCAATTAAATTATTTGTATTAATGAAGCTGGTTAAAATACTACTAAGTCAAAGTATTTTTAGGGTTCCATACCTAAATAAGAAAAAACGGAACCCTTATAGGATCACTTCGTTGTCCGTCTGTCTGTCCGTTTGTCAAGACCCTTTTTCTCAAGATCGCGTAAAGGTACCAAGTTGAAATTTATACTAAATACCTGGATCTACGGTTTCATTCGGCAATAAAAAAAAGTTGTATGTCAACGCAATCAAAATATATGAACCTTTATGTCGCATATTTTGCAATTTTACAAGAGGAATCAAAACCTATAGGTAGGGTACTTCCCGTTGACCTAGAATCATGAATTTTGGCAAGAGGCAAGGTCTTGCAGCACACATAAAAGAATAAATCTGAAAGTTGATAATTTGAAGTTATATCATATAAAAAATATTGTTTTACAATTACTAATTTACATTTTATAGTTGTTATGTATTGAAGAACCTTATTGTCAACTACAAAGTTAAGTTTGTCTTTCAATATTTGAACTTCAGTTAGTTTTTTTTTGGACTCGCGCTCTGATGGTTCGACCAACGGAACACTCAGAGCACGAGTCCTACTCGTATTTGTCCGGTTTTTTTTGTGGGTCCACCTCGAGCGTTTCCTTCATAGTCTAATAAAAAATCACGTAAATCAGTTTTACCACTGCTAAACTGCACGGCTGTACTCAAGCTGAGCGGTCTCGTAGTACCTACGTAACGATGGTAGGAGACCGGACCGTTAATAATTTGTCTTGAATTCTGTCTTGACTCTATTGTTTATATATTTTTTGTCATCTTACCTTTTGTAAGTGTTCAAATTTGTCTTCACTTTTCTATACTAATATTATAAAGAGGAAAGATTTGATTGTTTGTTTGTTTGCTTGTTTGCATTGAATAGGCTCCGAAACTACTGAACCGATTTGAAAAATTCTTTCACTGTTGGGAAGCTACTCTATCCCCGAGTAACATAGGCTATATAATATTTTCAAAAAAAATGGGGTTCCTTACTAAAACTCCAATAATGTAACTCAAGGCACAGATATACACAACCAGATCGGCAATATATTTTAGTGAAAGAGACAACTTGATATGGCTCAGCACAAGTACGAAAAGGACATAAATAGAATTTGTTGTCCTTATCGGCGTGACCTGTTTTTGGTACCTCAAGTGTCAAAATCTGTAATAATCAGTGACAAACAAAACGGGTCTGAATTATATTTATTGCCTTTTTTTGGTGATTTAATGTGATAAATGCGTGTTTCCTCTGAGAAATAATTGTAAAAGATATTTTACAATGGTTGGTTGTAGCATTTTGGGCTGCAAGAAGCGCAGTGAGCGAAAATACGATGATGAGCGAGAGGCACTGAGCTAGCCACGCTCATTGAAAATCTATAGGTAGTAGATCTGTGACTCAAGGTGTAAAAAAAATTAGATTTACTATTTTGACTTTGCGCTTTTGACAGTTCTAAGACAGGACAACGTCTGTCAGGTCAGCTAATATTAAATTTTTTAAAATTCGAGGGTTTCTTCTTTATTTATAATCACAAATCAAATCAAAGTTGTGTACATTTTGTACTCAGTCACTGCATACAATGTGGTCATTGCGAGGGACAGCCCGGATTTGGCATTCTTGTTCAACAACCATAAAATTAGCATTCGGCCGGCTAGTAGCATTTTCATCCGAACACAAGTTGTGAAACCACCTGAATTATTCGACCGCTGTTCTTGAGAAACCAGGATACGTTTTTTAATCGAATGGTAGGAAGGTTTGCATTATTTTAGAGAAGAGAAAGAAAACTAAGAAAATAGCTGTGTTATGCTAATAAACTAATACATACAGACGCAAGTGATTTGCTTACTGAACTAAACAAAATACGAAAACAACACTTATTCATGAATAAAATAATAATTATTTATTAACCGACTTCAAAAAAGGAGGAAGGTTCTCAATTCAACCCTTTTTAGGGTTCCGTACCTCAAAAGGAAAAAAACGGAACCCTTATAGGATCACTTCGTTGTCCGTCTGTCTGTCTGTCCGTCTGTCAAGACCCTTTTTCTCAAGAACGCGTAAAGGTAGCAAGTTGAAATTTATATTAAATACTTGAGTCTACAGTTTCTTTCGGCTGTAAAAAAATAAAAGTTGTAAGTCAACGCAATCAAAAGATATAAACGTTTATGTCGCATATTTTGCGATTTTACAGGGGAACCAAAACCTATAGGGTACTTCCCGTTGACCTAGAATCATGAAATTTGGCAAAAAGCAAGGTCTCATAGCACATATATAGGAATAAATCCGAAAGTTATAAATATGAAGGTATATCATTTAAAAATGATTATTTTGCTATTACAAACTTACATTTTGTAGTTGGAATGTATGGAAGAACCTTATTGTCAACTACAAACTTAAGTTTGTCTTTCAATATTTTAACTTCAGTTAGTTTTTTTTTTGGTCTCGCGCTCTTAGGGTTCCTTTATGTCGTATATTTTGCGATTTCACAGGGGAATCAAAAGCTATAGGGTACTTCCCGTTGACCTAGAATCATGAAATTTGGCAAGAGGCAAGGTCTCATAGTACATATATAGGAATAAATCCGAAAGTTATAAATTTGAAGGTATTTAAAAATAATTATTTTGCTATTACAAACTTACATTTTGTAGTTGGGATGTATGGAAGAACCTTATTGTCAACTACAAACTTCAAAGTTGTCTTCCCAGAGACTGTGGGATCGGCCGATCTGCGAACTAGCATGGAAATCGCTACTAGATACGTGTCCTAGTATTGCAGATCGCGCTCGTATTCTTGCTTTCTCTGTTTGGGAATCGGGACTTTGGTTGCAAGCCATGCCCTCTTTTAACACAGGTAGCCTTTAGACCAACCAACCACCTTTAGATCCAACCGCATTTCGTCTAGCTGTCAGCTTACGCTTGGGTGCAAGGTGCTGTGAGGCCCATCGCTGTCAGTGTGGTACTGCTGTTGACCAGCTCGGTCACCATGGTCTCTCTTGCTCGAGAAGCGCTGGTCGTATTGGCCGACACGCTAGCCTGAACGACATCATACGCAGGGCACTTTCCACCGCCAATGTCGCAGCTGTGCTCAAACCGAGTGGTCTTGCGCGTGACGATGGAAAGAGGCCTGACGGTATGACACTTGTGCCCTGGAGGTTGGGGCGGCCCCTTGTATGGGACGCAACTTGTGTCGATACTTTGGCGCCGTCACATCTTCCTGAGACACAGGGTAGGGCTGGCGCGGCTGCTAATTCGGCAGAGCAGCACAAGCGTCGCAAATATGCTAACCTCGGCAGTGGTTACATATTTGAGGCGTTTGGGGTCGAGACATTGGGCCCTTGGGGACCGGGAACTCACCTCATTTTCAAAAATCTTTCAGAGCGCCTGGTTAATGCGACGCGTGATCAAAATGCTGGCGTGTAACGTGGTAATGCCGCCAGCATGTTGGGTACGCTGCCAACTGGTAGTGGGCTTGAGCATTTGGATTGTCTTTAGACCTTCAACGGTCTATGGGCAGTCTAACTGTATTTGTAGTGTTAGTTTTAGCTTGTATTTTGTTTAGTTATTAAAGGCACTTGCCCAGTAAAAAAAAACTACTAACTTAAGTTTGTCTTTCAATATTTTAACTTCAGTTGGTTTTTTTTTTGGTCTCGCGCTCTGAGGGTTCTCTCTAACGGAACCCTCAGAGCACGAGTCCTACTCGTACTTGTCCGGTTTTTTTAAAATATATTGTACTTTTTGTATCTACAGTGATTACGGCATCTGTAAATCAATTTGCATGTTTCTTTTTTTATCATGTAGAATAAACCCACGAGCAGGTCCCACAATATAAAGAAGGATTAATATAAAGAAAGTGTTAAGCATTCTACTATCATAGGTGTTTCACTAAAAATTCTAAAATAAATTATATTTTAAAACTAAATTAATAAATAACAATGTTTTTACATGGATTTTGAAGTCAGGTTTAACTTATCGTAGAATGTTTGTGTTTTCTGGTTTTTTGAAGTCTGTTTAAAAAAAAGATAATTTTATTTATTGCGTTCTACCTTTATTTTCATAAAAAATAGAGGAAGAATTTTATAAAATTTGTAATCTCTGTCCGTTTTGTTAGCGTGACCTGGGGCCTTACGGACAACTGCTATTGCGGCATCAAACTAACCTTAAATCCGCTCAGTTGGAAAATCACGCGAACTCGCCCAGATACGGATTGCGGCGCGTGTTTTTTTTTTTAAATAGGGATACTTACTAAAACTCCAACAATGTAACCCAAGGTGTCAAAAATAAGACTTACCTACACCCGTGCGAAGCCGGGGTGCGTTGCTAGTTTTAAATAAAGTTTATCCAGTAGAATAGCCGATAAGAGAATAAAACCGCAAGTGTTACCAGTATCATATTTTTATTTTGGTGCTACGGACACGAAACGAAATGTATACATCTAAAACAGTAACATAACATAAACTAAAATATCACTTGCACATCTTGCAACATTTTTCCCGTCCAATGCCACGTAGTTTAATGACGTACATATTACGTGTAGCTTGCAATAAAATTATTAATATTACGAGGGTAGCAGAGAGTCGACGCAGCAGTTGTGCAACCACCATTAAATTGGAACTTGCCTCACTTCCCGAACTGGCACCTTACTGAATTACACCGTCATTACGCTTGTGGCATAGTGTAAACCAGAATATAAACTCTCTATAATAAGAAATTTAACAAATGCTTATCCTTACCCGCATAAAAAAATTAACAAAAAGTTACCCGCTCTTTTCTTGAAAATAACTCAATTAGACACTGGCTAAGTAGATAAGACAATAATAATATGCAGCCGAACGTTTAAAAAATAAACTAACTTAAGCTGACTTATAAAAATACCAAAGCGATGTAAAAAAACCAGGCATACTTTCGTCAGTGTAAATATGTGCTGTATCACCGAGGCTTAGCACGGGCTGTGGATAAAATATTGTCTTTTCACCGTTTTTATATCGCGAGAAAGAGACAAACTTAATTATCCATGTTCTAGCTTTGTCGCGTCTACGTGCGGATAAAAACTGTGGAAAGACAATTGTGACCACGGCCCGTGCAAGGCCTGCAGTAAGAAAATCTTTTCCTGGAATCATTAAAAAGTGATGGGGTTTGAATACCGAGTCCAAACTTTACTTTGTTCTTACGGTAGATTACTGGATCAAAATACGATTAAAATTTTAATAAATATTGATCAGTGAAAATGGCACAATCACTAATAGAGAAAATTTTAATATACGAGAATGGATTGATTTTAAACGACGCGTTGCGCGTCGTATAGATTTGAAGTAGGTACGACTTTTTGATCATCATCAATCAATTACAAAAATTGGTATGTAGTGTACATTTTGTTTTGCAAAACACAAGTCGACTTCTTTCAACTTTTTACTGACGTGAAGTGTGATAGTTCACGTCACGTGTAAACAAGATAACAAAATGTATCTATTTATATTATACCTATACATAAATAAAAATGAAATTATATTTATTGTTAAGCGCATCACTTGAGAACGGCTGGACTAATTTGGCTATTTTTAAAACTTTTGTAATAGTCCAAACAGGTTTTTATGGAAAGAAAAATTAGAATAATTTGCCGGACATAAATAAAATTTGGAAAAAAACTGAACGTTCTTTTTCTATTGAATTTTTACGCACTCAAGACAATTACTCAAACAATTAAAATTTTGACAGGACGTCTTGAACAAATAATTTAAATCATAAACATTGATGTAGTTTAAATCGGTTAATAATGTTCTGAAATATAAGCGCTTAAATGATTTAAAGTTTTTGGTTGGATTAGGAAGGCATGCTCTATCCCTTTCCCGCAAAGTGAGTGTCAGTTTGGGAGTACGGGAGTTTGCATGGCATGCTTACTAATGATGTAATTTAAAAGCAAATATAATATATTATAACCATGTCTTAAAAGTATAGTGCGCTCTCTGTCTAACATGCCACTAAAGTGCTATTATATCTCCCATAATTTTGAACACATTTTATTTTGGTTTCGGTGATCGGATTTATTTATGACCTGCTTTTTCATAAAACTATAAAAAAATCAGTTCGGTAGCCTATTGTTTATAAGAGTACGTCGTAGGTCTCTGACACTGAATGTGATTTACATGATATATCGATATTGCATTCATAAACAAAGATCATGGCAGTGCAACCCTCAACAGAATAATGTCAAATAAGCAGCCTCAGTCCTCCGTTATTGTTCATCCAACAGTAATTACGCGAATTCTAAAACAACTTGGAATTCAAATGCTCTCTAATTGGCAGTTTTAATCTACTAACTTTTGTACAGAATTCGCCAAAAGTACGAAACTTGTCGTGGTCGGTGGTGAAACGAATCAAAACCTTCTAACTGGAAATTTATTAATTTATTTTGCCAAATTATGATGACTGAAGAGAACAATTTTGTTAATTTATATTCTGGATCGCTTTTATAGTATTTTGAAATGTGATAATTCTTGTTTTAGTGAAGTTGTTTTGGATTGATATTCAAAAACATTCGTATATGGATATTATTTTTTGCAAAGTACGAGCAGATTGCTGCGGATATTATGAAAGGTTGAAATGAGCTCTCTTTATTTATTTATTTGTGTAATTTAACTCGTTAACTCACTAAAAAACGAATTAAAAATATATATTTTAAACGTCACGTAAATTTTGTTTAGTTTCATTTAAGGGCTCAACTCAGTTTCTTATATAATTGCATACAACGTTGACTAAAAAAAAATGGCTTTATGCATAGTTTTCAAGTTTTGGTGGATAAGTTATAGGTATGAGCTGTAATCTACAAAACCCTTACCACAGAAAAACGCCAACAAAAAAGCGTAAAATAAAACGCACGTTAATTTGTCAATTTAGGGCGCTCTGTAGACTACTGCGCAACATTTTATTTGCTGACAGCAGCGAAATTTGCGTCAGGCTAAGTGCCAAATTTAAAACATTGGAAGTGTACCACAGAAGGTTTTTCGCTAATTGGTAGCGCACCAAGGATTGTTAAAGATAAAATATGCGATGCGGACTGTTTTTGTTTACATTTTGATTGATTGCTTCATTACTCTCGATAGTGATAGAGTAGAGTTTTGACGTTGTGCGGGCGCTATCAGACAGCGATACGATCTTCAATTTGCTAATGATGTGTTTTCAATAAACACAGTCCATGGTATTTTTGTAAAAAGGTTTTTTTTTCGTAGTTTAAGTTTACTTTCAAATAACAAGAATAAAAAGAACTACAAAAAATGAAACGAAAAGTCTCGAACAAACATAATAATTATCTGTAGAGGTGAAATGATGTCTTGTTTCCAATAGTAATAAAAAATCAAATTCCACTAAACATTTTTAACAGAAAGGGCGCTTGTTATACCAGTTTACATCACTGTATAAGTATCTGATCCTGCGTTGGTATGAAACCTGATTTATTTTGCGGCAGCGAGGGCCAGCCGGCTAGCCACGCAACGCAACTACCCAACCACCATAAAATTGGAACTGGGCACTGGATACGAAATGAACTGACACGTCGCACGGAAACAATACGTTTAACTAGTTCACAATCAATTAACTTGCGTTTTCAAATTGAGATGAAATGAAACTATAAAATATAGAATACTTAAATCTAATATATTTATCATTCGTCATCATCATCACACACACAACACAAAACAGGCCTTCTCTCCAGAGAAAGAGATAATATGGGGCGTAATCCACCACGCTGGCCCAGTGCATGTTGGTGAATCTTTTAGAGGGGGAAATTTTCCAAATATGGTGATATTATATTTAATATTTTATGTGGGATTATACCCACTAAACCAGGTGACCAGCTTTAGTGCTTGACAAGAGGGCTCCGGGATCTCCAAAGGAACGAACGGAACCCTTCAGCACTGTTCTACGGCTCCTTGGCCGTTGGTCACATAACGTTGTCGTTCTCTCCCGGGGCTCGCTTGAGTGGATGGATGGTCAGAGCCCCAACTTTGATCATCCCGAGCCCATAGAAATTTTATTGAATAGGTTATAATTATGAAATATCAAGGTTGGTTCCATTTTAATATAAACGAAATACTGGGCTTATATAACCTCTAAGGGTAAAAATAAGGGCATGAATCCCGTTTATTATACTTTCCGGTAATTATAGTTTGTAAAGCTGTATTAATTATTAGTTTTTATACATTTTGTTGTTTTTCATACTCTACAAGCAATGATTTGTAAGTGCTGCCATCTATAATACGGCTACCGTCGACATCATTTTCATGTTCACAGCTGGAACCCAGCCAAGCACGTGCTGATTCCATCCTTGTTTAGTGCAGCTTCCTGTCAGTAGTAAATTAATACAATCGACTTCAAATGACTATTTATTTTACTATGTATTAATACGTATCTACTTAGTAAAATTATTTCCAACTCAATTTTATGTAGATACTTAGATGTATATTCTGATAATCAAATTATGATTCCTTAAACCAATCTCTGAACTAAATCTATATATATTTAAAAGGCGATGTGTGTATGTATGTTTCCTATGGAGTTCAAAACAGTTGGACAACAGTTGGATGAAATTTTCAGAAAATCATTAGATATGCCCAGCGAGTAATCCTGTGAAGTTTGGTAATGATCAACATTTGTTTTTTTGGTGTTTCAAAATTTGCCCTACAAAAAACTACAATGAACAAGAATTGAAGTCTATACATTGACATTATTACATCATTGAAAAAAAAACATCTACCTAAGTCAAAGGAGGCTGCTGTCACTACCAAGGATATTGCATTATTTTCATCTTTCTCTGGCAGAAAGCTGATGTTATAAAGAGTAACTTAGGCTACTTTTAACCTGGATTAACTTGGGTGAAACCGCGGGTCGCAGTTAGGTCAATATAAAAACACTTGTAAAAGATGTCTAAGGATATAAATGTTTAAATTAGTTGTGAACAATTTTTTTTTGTTGACTTGGTGCAAAAGGAAACATATCGCCTCAAAATAGTCGAACGGACAATGTGCAATCACTCGGGACCTGATATCTTTTTGCGCTTCAGTGCTTTATTTTTTACCCGTGCTGCCATCTAGCGTACGGCTGCCGTCAACACTCAGCCGCTGGCAACGCGCCAACCACGTTAGCTACATCCAAAGCTTCTCTCGGCCAGTCGTCGATCGACACGTAAATATTGAATAATCATGTAACAGCCCGTCTGAACGGTTACGTGGCATTTTATGCAACTTAGATTTGATTTGAGTGGCTTGTTTTGGTTGTTAGTTCTAGAATCAGAGTGTTTTATGTTTAGAGTGAATTTAAAGTTTTACAATCATCGTTTCAAACACAGAAGATTTGTTGTTGTATTTGATCAATATCTTCTAATATGTTATAAAATACCCTAATAATTGTCACATACATTAAAATCCGTAAAAATCAGACTTCGCGCGCATTGTCTTAGCCGTAACCGCTGACTAAATTAGTAATTTTTAAGCTTTCGCGATTTGAACACTGACTGACTTTCTTTCTTTCTGACTGTCTTTAAGTCTACGAAGTGACAAACGATGTTTCTTTCAACACGAACCTGACCCGTTAATTTTTTTACTACAATGTAACCTACCAACTCAAGTAACCAATCCTCAACCAATGTACCTATGCACCAGTTTGTCACCCAGCAGCAATATATGTACGTACGCAAGGCTATAGAAACGTATACTAAAATAAACACTTGGGGCCTATTATATAGCGTAAGTCTGGTGGCTGTTGATGCTCACACCATGAAGTGCCCACATTTTAAGTTTTTCTACCATAAACCATTAAATTGTAATATTACCAAAGTTATATGATTATTACCGTCATTATATTTACCGTGGTAAGGTTGTGGAATGAGCTCCCGATATTTTGGCGCAGTTATATGCACCATGTTCACGAGAAGACTGAAGAATGCGGGATCATAAACTTTAGTGAACAACCGTGATAGTTTAAAACAGTGTTTTAGTGGGCAAGTGCCTTTAATAAGCAAACAAAATACAAGCTAAAACTAACACTACAAATACAGTTAGACTGCCCATAGACCGCTGAAGGTCTAAAGACAATCCAAATGCTCAAGCCCAGTACAACCAGTACTAGTGTTTTAGTAATATTACCTCCTGAAATATTACCTACTACAAGAATATTTTAACGGATATAGGTTACATTCGTTTAGGTTAATATATTTTTCGGTTAGGTTAATTTACACCTAAAAAATATATAGATACTTCCATGCCATACTATTTTTACATTGAAATGAATTTCCCCTCCATCCTAGATAAAAAGCTCCAGTGCGTAAGTACATCAGAGTGATTACGAGCAAAAACCGCCACATTGTCAAGTGGGTTCGTTGTAAAAATCACGATGACGTGTGAAGAGGCATCGGCGGTTCGCAATGGAGTGGCGATCGCTTGTTTTTCCCACTTTCCAACGAGCGTCGTGTAGAAAGATACAGTGTTAAAGCTTTGTAAATTTGGCCGCAGATTCTATGAAATTAATCTTATAATGGACTGTTTTAAAATTTTGTGACTTACAGGATTCGAAATTCTAACAATATGGGCGAATACCGTCGTTGCTTTTACTAAGCTGAAATCAAAAACAACATCAGACTCATCAGGGTCATCATTTAATATCAGGCGAGTTGGTGATCAAACGTAAGATTTAAATTTTTGATAAACAGATCTCACACAGACCTCACACAGACCTCTAAAATTTTTATTCACTGCAAGTTTTTTTAAAAGTATTCTTTCATACAGAATGCGTGAGATACACTTCACATTTCCAAATTCGACTAGTCTGTCTTCTATATGTTACATCTCACTTTTCATCTAATTTTACTTCTCATCCACCTCACTTTTTGTCCCGAAAAAACATGAATCTTGTTGAATAGCAGATGAAATCTGGGGGCTCTGCTAGTTTATCTATAAAAATAAGAGTCCAGAAAATTTCTTGAGGTGTTGCTGAACATAGTTACAATAAAGCCCTGTTTCATCACTAAGGTTGTCCGTTTATTTCAGCTTAAGAGGCTTTCTACATACCAAATAGGTCTGTGTCAACAGTAGCGAATTCAAACGCGGAAATAATACATGAAAGTGTATTTTTAATCAAATAAGCAGTAGATATCGCACTCCGTACAAGCCATTTATTTGCTCTGACAGTTCAATAATACCTATAATTAAAAAAAGTTGAATAACAACATTTCTTTTAATATATCACTGAAGTATATCTATCGGATACCTGATACTGTCTTACGTTCAAAACCCTAACAAAAGTGACCAGAATTAATAGTTTTCATACAGCTTTTTATAATGTTATTGCAGCTGTTAGAGCAAATAAATATTTGGACCGAGCTTAGCTAAACATTTGTTTGAGGCATGTCATGTGTACGTGTATGCATCGCTAGGAAATGAGTAACTAAATTAAAACTGCTGCGTCGGCGCGTTTTGGCGGAGTTTTAGGTGGGCCGCAGTCTGTTGGTGTAATATCCTCTGCTTATTGTTCGAATAACTGTATGAACCACACAACAAATATATTTGTCTGAATGCACAAGTGAGCAGCGCAGCCATGGAGTGTTTCGTGCAATGAATTGGTCCAAATAGTTCCTTGTTACTGAGTTCAAGTTGTGCTGTTGCTGCTTTTGGTCTGTCGAAGCCGATCCAAAAGATTTTAGGAAATAATGTTGGAGAGTTGTAACGAGTAGAAATTGTAACGAGCATTTGTTTTCTCGCAATATAACGTATTGCAGCTAGCATAAAAGCTCACAAAAGGTTAGATACTAGGTTGATAACTATACTGTGCTTCGGGCCCGCCTCTTCGAGTACCCTCGCCTCTGATTCCCTGCAACGGCCCTGTATTTTATGAGGTCAAGTGAGAGCCTCCACAAAAAACACGTACCGCGATAAATTACGCACTGACACATTCAGATTCGCCCATAATGTACACGATCGTAATATATTGTTTTTATACGATTTTTAGCCGTGTTGTTTTGCTGAACTTGCTGTGGAATTTAGATTATTTCCAGTCAAATTACACGACACGAAATCACAGAACGATGAGCACATTGTGTTGCCGTACAAGAATTTGAACTGAAAGTCAAAATTCCGGATGACACTAAAATGGGTGCATTGTGCAAGCAATATTCTTGCGATCAGGCGAGCAATTTTCTCGCCTAGTTACTTCAGTTGCATAACAACGAGCATCGACGAGCATAAATATTATTAGGAAATTAATACATTTTTTCTTACCTCTCACTTTTATTGGGGTGTACACTGAACAGAGGATGTATTATGGATTTCTCTAGAACTACGCCCTTTAGTTTAGTGATAGCAAAAAAATAAACAGTGCATTTTATTAAAATCTAAGTCTGTACATCAGGTTTTTATAGTAAAGTCATTGTTAATCTACAAAAAAATATATTTTTCGCTAATTATAACAATCAGCCTTGAATTGCTACTGCATAGACCTTCTTATGATTCTGCAGATATTCAGAGTCCCTTGGCAATCACAACCTTTCGTTTTCTGTGTCTTTCTTATATGATTATCAGCCTATCATGTTCCCACTGCTGGGACACAGGTCTTCCCTCAGAGAGAGAGGACGGGCCTGCTGTCCAGTGCATGTTGCTGAATTACATATTTTTGACTTTTTGAGATTCTTAGACATACCGATTTCGATGTTTTCCTTCACCGTTTTTGATCGATAGCATGGAAAATGCACTTTTTTTAAAGTACTACACTAAGTTATTGGTGCATGGTCGAGAATCGAATCGGGTGCCGTCAGATTATAAAGAGGACATAATATCGGACTATATTATCGGACTATTATTACAAGATCACAACAAGAAGGACAACGAGCTATGGAGAGGGCTGTGCTCGGGGTTTCTCTACGAGATTGAATCAGAAATGAGAAGATCCATACACAAACGAAAGTCACCGACATAGCCCACCGGATTAGCAAGTTGAAGTGGCAGTGGGCACTGGGCAGGCCACATATCACGCAGAACAGATGGTCGATGGGGCCGAAAGGTTCTGGAATGGAGACCACGGACCAGTATGCGCAGCATAGAACGTCCACCCACAAGATGGACAGACAACTTAAAAGAGACCGCAAGGAAATGCTGGATGCAGGTTGCTTCCAACCGACCCTTTTGGAGATCAATGGGAGAGGCCTATATCCAGCAGTGGACGTCCTATGGCTGAAATGATGATGATGATGGTGATTACAAGATCAAGTTTAAATTAGCCATACCATAACTGAAACTTTTTTATTATACTTGCAAGATTTGCATTGGTTGTAGTTTAGTATGAAAGTAACTTACAATCCACTAAGTATGGTTACCTAAATGCAGTCAAGATTAATTCTATTCCTACCTAACCATCAGCCGCTGCAGATGTTGTACCACTGTTTCAATTTAAGGGGGCATGGCACAAGTTCCCGAGATGAACTTTGGGCGAACTTTGTTCTTAGTGACATTGTCAACTAATCTCTCAGTCAACAGCAGGAGCTCTACAAAGGCATCATAAATTTGGCTTTCGATGGAGAAAATTACGTCAATTTAAATAAATGCATTCATCAAACTCAGTAAATGACACCGTGAGGGGGAATGTTTTGGGATGATTATGATTCAAATGACAAATAGTTCAATATACTTTGTGAAATGTTCTGCCCGTGAATCTTAATATATTCATGAATAATCTTAGTAAGTATTATTTATATATTGCTTATTAATCTTAATATTTTTAATCAAATAGTTTCCCTTGGGGACCTCCAACTCATCTAATTTTCAAAAATCTTTCTGAGCGCCTGGTTAATGCGACGCGCGACCAAAAGACTGGCGTGTTTCTAGTTAAGCCCATAAGCATTGCCGCTGCTGGTTACGCTGCCAACTGGTAGTGGGCTTGAGCATTTTGATTGTCTTTAGGCCTTCAACGGTCTATGGGCAGTGTAACTGTTCTAAGATCATGATTATTAAAAGTATAGTTTTGATTGCATTCGTTATAGAATGCACCATGGCGGCCACCTTGACTATAAACAAATATAATATTAGCCACGAAGTCATCTCACTAATGATTGTATAAAAATAAATATAATAGATTAGACCTGTACACAGTTATTGACAGATTTTACGATAAGCTTTAAGTAAGTGCTTTGGACAAAGCTTGTAGAGTAAAACGGCAGGAAGTGAAAGAACAACAATGCTCCACCAGGAAGCGCTAGGTGAGTCCAATACCTGCCGTTTTGCCCAAGAAGTAAAAGTCAATATTCCGTTGGAGTCTTGTGAACTGCCGCCTACTGATTTTTCATTAGTGTAGCTACTAAGCTAATTCCTCATAAGTGATTCATATTGTGTGGTGTTCATCTGTGAAGGTGGTTGCGAATAGCGTATGTATATGTGTAAGTGAATGTTTGATTCGCGATAAATTAAAAGTGTGATTGAACAAGCGCTCCTGTGTGCTATGAGTCCCAACACTGTTTTGTAGTGTTCATATTAGCTTGTATAAAGGCACTAGCCAAATAAAAATAAAAAATCTTAACATTTCTACAATAGTTATCTTAGTACCCATGTAAAGATATATAGGTATCCCATCATATCTAATTGAGAACCGATAACTTCTAGGGTAGACGTATCGTGTTCTATCATGGAGAACACGAATTGGCAAACGTATTGTAAGACACCTCGAAACTCGATGGAGTGACGATAAACGTAAGACAGGGCAATGATTGTAAGTGAGAAGCCGAAAATCAGGCTGAGTGACATATCTTGGAAGAGGCTATAATATGTATATGTCCAGCAGTAGACTGAATGAAGCTGAATGAGCTGAGCAGTAGAATGTGGCGAGATTCTGATTATGTTGAAAAATACGTATTTGGTAGTTTAAAGATAGGAGTAGTCCCTGGTAACGTTAAGCAGTGACTATAATCAAAAGCTGGAAAATCTGGTTAGGTGACGTAACTTGGGAGAGACCTATATCCAGTAGTGGATTCATCATCATCATCAGCCTATTTGATGTTCGTCCACTGATGGATGTAGGCCTCTCCTAAAGAATGCCACAAGGCACGATTTTCTGTTTTTCGCATCCACTTGCCACCAGCCGTCTTTCGCAGGTCGTCACTCCAGCTGGCTGCAGGGCGTCCAACTCTACGTTTGCCGATACGCGGTCTTCACTCTAGAACCCGTGTACCCCAGCGGTTGTCAGTTCTTTTACAGCTGATATGGCCAGCCCATTGCCACTTCAGCTTGCTAATTCTTTGAGCTATGTCGTTTACTTTAGTTCTTTGTCGGATAATCTCATTTCTGATTCTGTCTCTCAAAGAAACGCCAAGCATAGCTTTCTCCATAGCTCGCTGAGCAACTTTAAATCGATGGACCAGATTCGCTGTCAGTGTCCACGTTTCGGCTCCGTAAGTTAGTACCGATAGGACGCACTGATTGAACTGTAGTAGATTAATGTACTTATATAGGCTGAATATGATAATGGAAAGATATCATTATACAGCAAGTGACATAATAATGCATACTTGTGACGCATAAGCATGCGACAACAGTAGATCAAAGTTTGGTTCCTTGTTATTTTGGTAAATACAGTTACAGCAATTTTTCAAACATGAAATATTGATATTAAACCCGCAACACAAAGGTTGGCATGAACTTGGCAACATACCTAACAGCATTATCATATCTAGCAATTTTCGGTTGCTATTTAACATAATACACAGGTAGCTATTTCAATTTCCATAGGCGCATAGCGTGCGAAATGCAAATTGCTGTCCGATACAATATCAGTTGACGGCGCGTCGGCAGCAATGATTGAGTGGACGATAGGTCCATAACACTCCCGATGTATTAACGAATAGACATAATTGTAATTCAGAATCGTTTTTTAATATTTTAAAACATTTTACAGAGGACAAACGCCTATGAAATTAACTTTGAATAACTTAGGGATGGTTCACACTGCACATCTTACTTTAGCTTTAAAAAACATCGACATTTCAGTAAAGTAACGGTTAAGCAATAAAAAATATGCACAATCTGACAATTGTAAAATGACGTTAAAAAGTATATTAACTTTAACTGTTAAGCGTAACTGCCCACGCTTCGCTATTCGCTATTGTTTATGATAAATATCTGTCAAATCTGGGGTAAATAAGGTCTCATTTGACTTGCAACCTTGGTAACTCTAACTATGCTAGTTAATACGCTGGTGCAACGTATTTCACAGTAACTGCTAAAGTCAGCGGTTACTGTTATTGTCAAATTTGTCATAAACTTTTGCTTTAACTACTACTATTGTGCAACCAAACCTAAGCAAAAAAAACAACTAACACTAAATACCTAAACTATTTGGTCTATTATAAAAAAACTTGGTATGAATTGCTGCTAGGTGGTCAATCCGTAACGACAATCAAAATGCTCAAGCTTTTTACCAGGTCAAGGATATAGCATGTAACTGCGCCGAAATATCGGGAGCTCCATCACAACCTTATCATGGTAAATATCCCGTTAATAATCATATAACTGTAGTGAACAACCGTGATAGTTTAAAACAGTGTTTCAGAGTGACAGTTTAGCAAAACTAAAACTGTGAAAATGCGCAGCCCCAATTAAAGTTTTATTTGAAACTAGGCGTTTCTATTCCCCTATCTTTGATCTGACCACATGTCAACTAACTCTCAAACCTTTTAGTGATGAAAAAGTTATTTATCCGCTCGCTACTGCCACGTCGAATCCAATCTTAGTATTAACACAGATTAATATCCCCACTTCAGCTTATACTATTATGTAATAGTCAACTGTCTTCCGCATGAGATATGATCTGGCACAAGCTACGTAGCTAATTTCGTGACGTCCATTCATTTGGCCAGCACAATGCTGAATGGGCTACGACGCGTGCATTTATTAAATCAGGTTATGAAGGAGGTGGGTGTGAGCTAATTTCATAGTCTTTGTTTGACATTTATCTTGGAAGACGATGAAGATGTATTTATTATCATTGATTAAAGATATTAATTGGTTTGTATTGCCCTTCCCTTAAGATATTTATTGATATGGAATGTTCTTCCCCGAAGATCTTTCCACCGAGCTTCAACTGGAGCGTTTCAAAAAAGATGTCTACAACCACATCTTCGGGCTGACAAAACACCAACAGCACCACCTGAGTAAAAATATTTTTTTGTCGTTTGCCAGCCGTTTAACTATATACTTATTGTAAAAATCACATTGATGCTTTGTTTCGTTGCTGAATAAAAAATACAAGTCTGTCTCTCTGTCTGTTTATTTGCTTTTCAAGACTAAACGGCTAGGCCAATCTTAAAAACATTTTGCTGGATAATAGTGTACATCATAAGGACGAACTTTAGTACTTTGCCCCCAGAAAATGCGGAAAAACTAGAAAATCGCGAGTAATACCGCCGTTTATAATAGGTATTAGAATATTATATTATAATATGTCATTAAAACTGCAGTATACAGCTATTATTATAAAAAATATACATGTTTTAAACGTTTATCGGGACTTATCACGTATTATTTAATTTAGGTAAAAAATATGTACCTTTCGCTCGACGTTTCGACCATGTTACAATGGCCGTGGTCACGAGCTGACTGAAAACTGCGGGTGTTTTGTTCTCCTACCCTCACTTGATCTTGATCTCGTGACCACGGCCATTGTAACATGGTCGAAACGTCGAGCGAAAGGTACATATTTTTTACCTAAATTAAATAATACGTGATAAGTCCCGATAAACGTTTAAAACATGTGTTCAAATCGCGAAAGTTTAAAAATTACTAAATATACATGTATTCTAAATGTATGATATGCTAATAGATTAATATTTCTGATATAATCACGTCTGTTGTAGGCGATATTAAGATTTTCATATATTATTAATACGTTATATTACCTAAAATTTCATTTTCCGCCATATTCTAAAGCTTTCTTAAGATTGTGGTGTTCTGAAAAGCCTATAGGATCACATGGTAGCATTATTAATACCTGTAAGATTTAAGGTATCAAGCTATACAATACAACCTATATTTAAGGAGTTTATAATATTTCCTACTACCGATAAATTTTGAGTAGGTACAAAATGTTTTATTACATTTTGGACCGGGTTTTCCTCCGTTTTCCAACTTTTTAACAGCATTACCATACGTCGCATTAGAAATTTAATAATAATCATAGATATCAAAAATGTATACTCACGAGAAGCAAGTTCAGTCAATTACTCTCCAAAATAAGCAATACCAAAATCAACTTGAGCCGAGTCTAGACAATAGATATCTCCGAGTGCTCGAGTCAAATAGTCTGAGTGACTTTAATTCATCGCAGAGGAGTCGCCATCTGGGATTACTTGAAGCCATCACAAGATGGTACCGTGCAGCCAAAATAGCTGCAGATCTGACTGAGGGAGCTACTATCCCATTCCTTAGCAAAACTGATAGCATTGCGTAGATAATTTTAGTTTCCTCATTTGGCCAACTGCACAAATAAGTTGGTCGGGCTATACTGACGTCGAACCTTTGATAGGAACTTGTTGGTTAGTTCGGAAATTGGGACGGCAGAGATGAACTTGCGCACGTGTGCACGTCGCCTTATGTTTGGATATCAGTTAAGTTAATTTGTTATTCTTGGCGAGTAAGTTTGCGGTCGCATTTTGGAATCTGTGGTAACTAAAATCTCTGATATATACCTCGTTATGTTATTTTCTGGTGTGGTGTACTTTAACAAGTTTTAAATTATATTGCTACTAATTATTGTCATCATAATGTAATATGATAAATGTTATAGTTAGTGGTTGCCTGGAAAAGATATCGCTATTAGCGATAAGGTCGCCACTTGTGGCACTAGCTCGTAAGTGTTTTCTATCTGTTTGTAATTTTTATCATAATTTATCTAATATTCGATATATCCGGCTTAATCTCACGTGATTTATTCCCGTACAATAAAAACAAAACTTGTAAAAACCACTATAAAAGAATCAATATTAAAACGCATAAAAAATTGGGAGTAATTTTTTTTTTCTTTTAAATTATATAATTTGTATTTATAACAATATTATAATCACAAAATGTGAATTTAAAATCTATTCACGTAATCTCGAATTAAAAACTAGAATATAGTAGTGTAAAACCAGGGGGGACTATTAGTCGAAATACCCGGCTTAATCATAAGTGAATTTTTAATTTAAAAAAAATTGCCGTCACGGAACGCCCGGCAGATGTGAAAGATGACGTCATAAGAGAGCGTCCTGTCATTTGCCGTCACGGCATACAAGTCGGTTTTACTGCCAAGGCGCATCTAAAGACGATTTCTATCGCCAACAAAATATGTGAAAACGATTTTAATAAAAAAGGTCGACTCAGTAAAATTATATGTAATGTTAAGTAATGTTCCTTATTTTTGCTAGATATCTAAATTGAGGTGTTTTTTAGGTCATCCATAAACAGCAACTCAAATATACACCAATTTGATTTATCACGACTGGTATAATCTTAAAGCTTCCCAAGCTACGATAAAATATCGCCTGAGACAATAATAACACTGTCAACACGTAATATGGATTTTAAAACATATTTAAAGATTCATAACGCTAAGCTTTTCGCGTCTCCGAGTCGTAAACTTCACTGTTACGCTTTAGATCAGAGATAGAAGATTTTTCAAGAAAAACAACAATAAATTCATTCGAATAATACATGCCATATTCGAGGGTATTTTTCCTATTTAAGCACCGGTTCCAAATCTTATCATACAATATTTATTTAACATATTAACATTTGAATGTATTTTTCTACATTAAAGTACCGATCACATACGAAAAAAAATATTTAATTAATTTGAATGTACGTTTGAAAGTTCGAGTGTTTTTTTTTTCAATGCTATAAGTTTTGTATGGTCGCGCTGTTTTATCTTGACAGATATCAACTGAGTTATGTATTAAAACATGTAAAATAAATGAAACCAAAACTACACAATTAACTTAATTTAATTGGAATCTTTTTAGGGTTGAAATTACCTAATACAGAATAAAAAAATATTCGAACAATTATTCGAGTGATTCATTTCATATTGCCCTTCTCTAGTCTGAATATCGTTTCAGGTATATTATGTTACGAGTTACGAGGTTATCTTTGTGCGTGACGCTTACTCACACCTGGTGACATGGATATACCTTGCTTTGTGGTCTAATATTAAGTTTGAGTTGTTTATGGTTTTGCTTCACGTGTCACATGGGTAGTGTTTGCTTTGTTTGATCTTTGAATGTACGGCTTCACCTGCTTTTCGTTGCATGACTAAAGCGATTTAAATAAACGAACGTGTGTCAACATCTATGTCTTTTATGATCACAGAAGACATCACTAAAATTTGCCAATCATGTCGCTTATAGGCATCTCTAGGCTAAATTTTGAAATGCAAATAGCAGTATATGGAAAATATAATATTGGAAACAATTGGAGGGCTATTTAACTGGATATTTGTTTATCATCTTCATCATCATTGTCAGTCTATTATGTTCATGCTGTGACATATTTTTCTCTCAGAGAGAGAGAGGATGGGCCATCCATCATTCTGGCCCAGTCATAGTCATCATCATCATCATCATTTTAGCCATAGCACGTCCATACATACACCTCCCCCACACACATACATGGGAGACTTAGGCCTCCCGCATCAATCTCCAAAAGGGCCGGTTAAAAAAACAAAAACACAAAAACAATAAAAAAAAACACAAATGCTATTAATAAAACTAAAATTACAAAGCAATATTTCAAACGTCCGAATAGCCAGTTCGATTGTTAATAATAAAGCGAGTGGAGCTATTTCGGTGCCCATTTCAATTTAAGCACAGGGCTTGCGGAAACTTATCCAACTCCCAACTAAAGTTTACAAGAAACTCCATCCTTCCCAGCATTGTCTATTAAATGTACAAGATACACTTCTAGATACCGAGATGTTTTCGGAACGTTATACAATTCATTAATAGTTTGACTTGCTGTTTGCTTTGCGGATGTTGCTCTCGAGTTATTTACAAAGATTCGCCAGTGTTGTAACGTAGAGTGGATCAGTAATCGGGGTCGTTCGAAAGCGATCTGAACTATGGATGCAGTAAATAATAGTTGACAGAGACGTTAATTGGTTCTGTATTCGGAATAGAATATGACTTTGGTATTCTGTGCCTGTAGTAAGAGGGAATATATAAAATAAATTTCATAAAAAACACAAAAACCAACTTCAAGTATCCACCTGCATGTACAAACCTAAACTAAAAGTTGCAATATGACAGTTAAAACAGAGATTGAAAGTCCTCATCAAAACTTTTGCTGAAGGGACAAATCAAAACGGCACCAGTTATATATTTTATGTATTTGTGTTTTCTTTTTCTAAAAGCGCTGTTTCTATTTGGATAAATTTATATGGAACCACCTCTGAAACCTACCAAACAAAATAAGTATCATCAAAATCACTGCATAATTGGCGGAGTAGTCGTGTAACTAATATACAAAAATAACATACAGTCGAATTGAGAACCTCCCCCTTTTTTAAGTCGGTAAAAAATGGGACCAGGCTATACTTATAATACTATCCAACTGAATTTATCTGCTGCACATATTTTGTTTTTGAAAAGAAAATTGGCGTCACTTGTTATAATTTGTAAGTAAAATTCGTCGAATTATATTGTGCCATTTTAAATTATTAACACAAAGATCTAAAAGAAAACAGAATACTCTTAAAATAAAATATTTTTGCGAATTCTGTGCATCGCGTGATTGTATTCCATGTTTCATCCAGACGTGGAAGAGTAGCCACTGTTTGTTAATCTTGCTTTCATTGAGTGAAATATTAAGGTAATGTGCTGGAAAATTCTTTTATATAAATAATAAATACTGGTTAATGAACAAATTTTTATCATGTAAGTAGTATAACCCCGCTTGTGGTCCAACGACCTAAAGTGGGCTTCCGACACAAGATAATACCTTCAGTACCTACTGATAAATTAAAAAAAAAAAAAAAACTTTGGGGCATTTTGCTTTTTGCGATCTCGCGCTATCTCTCGCTAGTTGGCAGCTTAGAAGTCAAACTCTACGGCATAGGAAGCGGTCGACGTCGGAGAACCCACAAATGCTATCCCTACATAATCGATATGAAAACCGGCAAACCGGCTTGAAATAGCCGGTTTACTTCCACCTTCTGAACGCTTTGCCACCATCCTTGTTTCCTGGAAACTATAACCTGGGTATCTTCAAGGCCAGATTGAATAAGACCCTTCTAGGTCCAAGTCCTACGTCAGCCACAACATTGCTTTCCATCAGGTGAATTGATGACCAAAACAAAGACCTATTTCTATATAAAGCTTTCCAACGATATCTAGACCAGCCAGCTACGGTGAATAATTAGAGGGCATAAAGAACAAGAAATGTCTATTCATAAAAAATTATGGTTTATTACCATCAGTATAACGAAATTATAAGTTACTAGCTGTCGCCCGTGACTTTGTACGCGTAGACTTTCATTATAAACTTTCAACCTTCTATTTGCCCCCCTTAATAGGCCCTTTCACAAAATCCTTCTCTACACCTTATAAGGAATCTACCTGCCAAATTTCAGCTTCGTAGGTCAAGTAGTTTTCGAGATTCCGTGATAAGTGAGTAAATTTTGCTTTTATATATTGTATTTCTAAAGTACATCAAAATTTTTATAGTTTGCCTTACGTGTAGATCACCTTAATATTTTAGAGAGTCGTATCACGCGCCATCTTCAACGGTCCTTGATTGCTGTCCGATCGGAATTATATTTCGCAGGCGCATTCAAAGCTCTGGACAAGATTGCCTTGCGAGCTCGAGCTCTATGAGACGTAATGTTGGTATTTCGGACATGCAGACCGTTTTGAGGGCACAAATCTGAAGGATTTATATTCTTTACCTAAACATATATTTTTCTGTACCTAACCAATTTTGTAATTTGAAAATTAGTATCGGCGCAGGTATCTTAATAAAAAATAAAAGAAAAAAAAAATCTCATCATTTTATGTACCGATTTTTTTTTTTTTATTTTTTTTTATTCTAAAGGTCTTGCAAATAGTAAATTCAGAATTTCAGAGAGTAGGCATCTGTCCACGCTTGGTAAAATCATCGAAGAAAATTACCTTTTAAGGAGAAGGCACCGTTTTCATATTACTAAATTTTATTTCTTAGTTAACTAGTGTTTCATTATACCAATAAAGACAATATAGAAACTACCAAAGGAATTTAATTTATCACTAGCAACCCTATATTGGCGCCCAACGTGGGGCTAATTTGATCAAACGTTATTTGAACTAAATAATCTGTTACAATGTGCTTGAATAAGAATTAGTGTTGATTTCATTGATACTAAAATATATCTTGGAGTCTAAAATTCTACGTTTTCCTGAACACAGCGTTTATTATTTTATGTTCACTTGATAATGTCAAGACTATGAATGCTAAAGTAGGAGCTTAAGTTTAATGAAACTGTTATTTTGGAAGTGGCTTATTTTAATAGTTACGCGTTGATGATAGGCTTCAAAGCTGACAGGATCCGATTAGCCATTAAGTACCTGGAACGAAAAAAAACATATTTATTAGTCGGTAGTTTTTTTTTTTTTTTTTTTTTTTTTTTTCGGGCAAGTGCTTTTAATAACTAAACAAAATACAAGCTAAAACTAACACTACAAATACAGTTAGACTGCCCATAGTTTATACCTATTATAAGTAATCGGAATTATTTCCGATCTTACTTGGCAAGTAAGCGGCCAAGCGCAAGCCTATTTATAATTAAAAAAAAAAAAAAACATGATTAGACTAACAAAATCGTGTCCAAAATAAAATGTGTGCAATAATATAACCTTCTTTATATAAATATCCTCTTTAGATGACTTTTCTTTTACAATGGGACCAACACCAATATAGAAACCACACCACACCCGTACATTTTGTCGAGTGTGAATGGCCGTTTTCTAAGGAACAGCTGATATTTTTTTTTGCGATTTCAGTGTTGCTTCCATAGTGAAAACTGTCTATAATGATGGATACTATGGACTCCTTTCGGCTGAGGGTGTACACCCTTTCCGCGTAACCCAGTATATTATAATATGTAAAAAAACAAACTTAAAAGCATATTACTATTCTTAGTAACATCCACATTGGTAAGCATAGGTACATTAATAATAATTGTGCAAGAACTTTAAATAGAAGAATTAAGTGTAAAGTTTCGTAATAGAAACGTGCAATAATAGCCAACCGAGTCCTGATTGAATTCTCAGGTCCGGTTTGAGCAAAAAGTTTGCATAAAGAACGATGCAAATTAACAAGAAGAACTCATAGTTAGTGGAAAAGTGGAGAAAAGGATTAAAACTTGACGACGCCATTTGAATGAGTAAGCAAGGTCGTTTAATAACTAGTGTGAGGTAAGGCTAAGATAATGTGTAACTTAATGATGATGATCATCATCATCATCATCAGCCAGAAGATGTCCACTGCTGAACATAGGCCTCCCCCTTTAACCTCCATACTGAACGACAGCCTGCCTTTTGCATCCACTGGATGCCAGCCACTCTCACAATGTCATCGGTCCATCTAGTGGAAGGCCTACCTACGCTGCGACTTCCGGTTCGTGGTCTCCACTCAAAAACCAATGATGCTTAATGATGATAGTGCCAGATAATATTTATACAGGAAACTGAGATAATGAGAGACTTAGAGAAAGAATTAAAAATCCGAAGTAAAATGGAATTGGGTTGGGCTTGGATCGTACACAGTAAGTGCCTGATGGACAAC
This sequence comes from Agriopis aurantiaria, assembly GCA_914767915.1. Lineage (NCBI taxonomy): Eukaryota > Metazoa > Arthropoda > Insecta > Lepidoptera > Geometridae > Agriopis > Agriopis aurantiaria. The sequence goes on along the minus strand of OU611986.1, from coordinate 12,814,095 downwards.
GCATTCAATAGCAGTCTTGATTCATTATGGAGAGGTTGGTGGAGGACTGGGATTCATGGAAGGCAATGGGAGAGACTTTTCCCCAGCAGTGGAACATTATTGGATTAAATATCACACCACACACATTTTGGACTAGTGCATTAAGGCGTCAACTCATTGGTGTCTTAATCTGGTTCGAAACCTCAGGTTTTTTTAATGGAAGTGTTATATCTATAGATTCCCCTTTTTTAGCACTTACGCCATGGTCATACATTTGATGACATTTTAATCATCTCGTTTGCAGTTGTGTGCCCCTTAATATTGAAGTATGCGTTTCGAGAATAGAGAATAAATGTCAGTATGTGCAATACGTGTTTACCCTGCCCGCTTCAGATTTTGGCAGACTGTTTGCAGTACTAGCTCGGGTTTAAGGCAAATCCAAACTATGTAATGGTCGAACACACAAAAAAATACAATTCGGCACACTTTCTGGGCACATTTTTAGACAATACTAAATATTTAACATGTACATTGCATAATTGATTGAAATTGTTTTTTGCTCAGATCCATCACTCCAGCCAGTATTAATTTCGTCCAAAAATCAGCCTATAGATACTCTCAGAACACCCATCAGAATTGACCATGCGCCAGCATTAACACGCATGCCATGTCTGGTAGTTTCGTGTTGTCGGTAGACTATTCGGAATTTAAAATGGATTCGTTTATAAAGGCATTTACAGGGCTTCGAATTTTCGATGAGGGAGCATCGTCAGGCGATTGACTTGTTTGCCGGTGGGCCACGTTTGCAACAGGAGCAAAAGTCTGGACAGTTTACCCGGGCGCCGCGCTCCGAGTGCCCTCTATAAATCAGCCCACGATTGACGCCTTCCTACGGGGAGTGATCTATTCAGCCGTTCCATGATACAGCGTACTTGCAAGGATTTTTCTGTTAGGGGCAAGTTTAGACGTTGGAAACTTGAAATTCACAACAATTGGTTTTATTGATGGTGACCGGGCGAATGTTTCGCAGATAAGTTTGTGGGAGAATTGTTATGTTAGTATCAGTCGCGTTTGAAAAGTAAGGAAACTTGCATTTTTGTGCAAGATTGGAATTGACTCCGACTTTAAATAAATATAGCCAAGTTAGAAAAACTTTGTATTACATGTAGCTTTATTTCGATTAATTCAAAGAGCTAAACTAGACTAGACTAGCTAAACTAGTTTATGTACACAAATATAATTAGCCCCCGACGCAAACAGAGGGGTATTTTAAGTGTAACGTGTGTATCTGTGTATGAATGTGTGTGTCTGTGGCATCGTAGCTCTCAAACATTGTATAATAGTTTTTTGATGTGAAACATCTATTGACGCGCCTTGGCACTAAAACCGACTCGGCAATCATTATTACACAATCTTGAGCCGTCATTTTTTTTTTAAATTCATTTATTTATTTCTTTCAACCATTTTTACAGGATTAACCTACTACAATAGTGTAGTTTACAAGTTAACATTTTAAGAAATTAATATAGGTAAGTTATGTTTCACATAAGCCAGGCGTTCTGTGACGGCCAACTTTTTTTTGTTTGAATGGCGACTTGATCGGGAATGTTCTTAGCTATGATTCAAGAAAATTTTGTTCAGCCGTTTGAAGATTGTATTCAACTCTTTTACAGGTTTTTTTAAACATTTAATTTATACTTTTTATTTTATGTATATAATTATTTCAGATATTATATTTTAATTATTATGGTGCTGATGGCAAGAGATTGGTTTCAGAATTTGGCCGCAGAATACCACCACCGTGGTGACTCTCTCTGCGGCTCGTTTCTGGTGCAAAAACTGGCTATTGCCATTCAGCGTGAGAATGTTTCCAGTAGATATTATAGACACTTTTACACTTGGGACAGTGCATGACGGGTTATTTTATTTGACGTGAATTTATGTAATTCGAAGAATAATTAAATTTTTCACATTAATAAAATTACTTTCTCATCAATATGTTCTAGTAGGTACTTGTACGTATACTTAGGCCAGATAGTCTTCTTCGAGAACCGGCAAGACAAGGAAATTGAGCGCTGCGTCGAAAACGCTTGGAGGAGCTACTGGTCTATGAAAGAGCTGATGAAGGGCACGTGCCGATATCACTGAAGCGTAGACTTATCGACATGTGTATTTTGCCCGTCCTAACCTACGGTGCTCAGACCTGGTCACTGACCGATTCTCAAAAGTTCAAACTTGGGGTTTGCCAAAGAGCAATGGAACGCAGCGTGCTGGGTATCAAAACAATGGACAGAGTCCGCAACAGCGCGCTGCGTTCCATAACAGGTGTGGTCGACGTTGGCCAAAAAGCTGCCAGACTAAAATGGGATTGGGTGGGACATGTGGCGCGTATGCATCCCGACCGATGGGCCAGGATCGTCACGCAGTGGATGCCCGACGGACGGCGCAGTCAAGGCAGGCCCAAGAAACGCTGGCGTGACGATCTTGACTCATTCCGGAGAGGTTGGCAAGAGGTGGCAGAGGACCGAGATTTATGGAAGGAGATGGGGGAGACCTTTGCCCAGCAGTGGGACAGTATAGGTAAAAAAAAATACTTTCCTTATCCACCAACATGCACTAGGCCAGCAGGGTGGATTAGGGACCATCCTTTCTTTCTGAGAAAAGGTCTGTGTCCCAGCAGTAATAGGATGATGATGATGAAAAAACCATTTTGAAATGTAGTCACCATTTTTATACATAAAAACACAACTTCATCAACACTAATCCATTTAGATATCCAAGTCGTCTTTCTACTATCAGAAATACTGAAAATGACGAGTGTTATCCTAAAATATGGGATATAATTGAAACGTTTTGTGAGCATTGAAGAAGTTTTTAGTTCAATTTAGCGGCAATCAGGACGACCGTTGAAGACGGGGCGTGAGCAGAATACCTAAAATATTAAATGTGCCGAAATGACGGGAGTCTGTGGGACAGAGAGCTCCCAATTTGATATTTTACATTCTGGCCATTGAGAATGTTGTCAGTTTGTCTAATGATGTAGTACATCGGTTGACCCAAATATTTGGTAAAGTATTTTGATATTAAAATATTATATTGTCGCATGATTACTCTTACCTTGATTATTTTACTCTATTGTTTTAAATCAAAGTTCACAGCCAAAAATTTGGTAAAAACCGACTCGTATGAAATCTCAATGATTAGTATATTTACGGAAATAAAGCGTCTCTCAGTTGTTGCAGATGTCATGAAAATATAATTTGAAATTTTACACTTCTACGTATTACCGTTTTTACACTAGAGCAAAGACAAAAATACAATAAAAATACGTTTGTTGTGGGACCTCCCGTTATTTTTTTTTACTTTTTGATTTTATTTTTTATTATTTCTAAGTTAATCCGCTGCAATATTACATTTTTTATGGAAATTTTAACCATCTAATACAATTCAAAATATAAAACCTAAAAGATAGGACAGACATACAACATAGACGTAGTAATAGGGTCCCGTTAACAGCCTTTAGGTACGGAACCCTAGAAGTATGAAATTTCTGGAAGCATTTGAGCAGTTGCATACGACATGAAACTATAATTTGTAATTCAATTGTTCCATAAGATTACCGACAAACTTTAAACCGTAAAACTAAAATGAAATAAAGCCAAAACCCCCAGTTTAAAGTCAAATAAAATCTAAATAAGGAAAAACGTAAAGAAGTAATAATTCAAAACTGGATGAAGATAAAATTGTGACAGCTGAAGGAAACACGCTCAACCGAGCGTTTCTTACGAATGCAACGCTTTTTTTTATTTTAATACAAGAAAATGTAATGTTTAATGTATACTCTTCTTTGCCTCTTGCTTTAATATTTTTAGTTCTTAAACAGTAATGATGGTGGTCAATAACTACTAATACTAGTCCAAGCGTCTATAAGTATGTACGTTTCTTCAGCATCAAATCATAATTTGGATCTTATTATAGAATCCGACGTGGGTGGTGTTTCACCTCCTCCCCTTTTAAAAATACTTCAAAATAGGAGGTCGTATTACTTCATCGCCTTTTCTTTGTTTTATTGACCACTATGTTGAGAGTGGACCCCATAAAATTTGAAGATAAAACACTGTTTTAAACGATCACGGTTGTTCACTACAATTATATCATACTAGGCTGCCTATACACTATTGAAAGTCTAAAGACAATCCAAATGATCAAGTCCAATACCAGTTGGCAGCATACCCAGCATGGTGGCATTACCATGCTGAATGGCAATGCTTATGCGTTAAGTCAGAAACACGCCTGAATTTTGGTCACGCGGCACATTAACCAGACGCTCTGAAAGATTTTAGAAGCTTCCGGTCACCAAGAGCCCAATTAATCGACTTTAAATGGTTCAACTATGTAACCACTGGTGAGGTTAGCATATTTGCGCCGCTTGTGCTGCACTGGCAAATTGGCAGCCGCACCAGCCCTACCTTGTGTCTCAGGAAGTTAACAGTCTGTTTTGTAGTATCAGTGTTAGCTTTTTGTTAAGGCCCATAGCCCGGCCCAGCAACTAGGACCAAAAAACTGTTTGAAATTTGAATTACCCGTCATAGCTGAAACGTACCACCTCAAAGGCATTGGTGGGGTCGAAGCTACTATTATAACGATTATATCCATTTATGAAAAAAATAAAAATCACACTACAAAACTTTAAATATACAACAATTTTAATTAATATCAATAGTTATTATTCTTCCAAAATAAATATTTTACCACCAGTTCGGTAGATTACACTCGCCAAACCGTTATTGTATTGTTTATTTTGACTGTAGCAACATCATCAATACGTGAACATTTCATTCGGCATTGACTGAAGTCGTGGAATATTTAGACTCGATACCCATTACAGACAAAAACAAACGTTTTTACAAATGCATAGGTAGCTGATGCAAACGAATTGATGGAGTGTCAATATTGTTGCAATTCAACATATGAATTGATAATGGATTATAGCGAAATTGTGAATATGAAAATACCTATTAGTTAATGATAACGATTGCAATTGTTGTAGATCATTTAATTTTGTGGTTTTAATAAATGCATTGATAATTTTATATAGAAAATGGTCCCTAACATTTTCTATAGCCAGGTAGCGTTTGTACAAATTCATATAAAATTTTCATGCCACCTTCTTAATGCAAACCGGTAGGGACAGAAATGCTTTGTCTTTGTTTTCTGAAAACTATAACTTGGGTATATCTAAGGACGGATTGAATAAGAACTTTCTAGTCCTAGTTACTTGGTCTATCTTCCGCCACTACATCGTTATCCATCAGATGAGTTGATGGCCAAAGGTAAACCTATTCAATTTAATTTAAAAAAACAATGTGATTGAATACAGAAAGTACCTACAAAAAATCGTTTTAAAATATGTTTTTCTAAAATATATAACAAGTTGTTTAAAACACGGTTAAGTTAATAGTAAAAAAAAAAAACTCTAGAAATTCACTAGCAGCCATTCAAAAATTCCACTATCCCAAAATGTGCCCAAATGATGGTCCCAAAATTATTGGATTGCCATCCGGATTACATAACAAAAAGCAAAAAAACATGATATGTTCATACAGGGTGTTGTAATGAGCAGATAACCCTTAACAGAGGACATCATGACTGATCAGAAAATAAAAATTTGTGTTATGTAAAAGTCTCAAGGTATTTTTTTTATCGCGGATAATTCTTTTTTGACTACTAACTCGCCTGTTGGTATTTTTTTCATTTAAGTCTTTATGTTAAACTAGCTGCGCCCCGCGTTTTCACCCTTGTAGTGATGAAAAATGTTGATGATGATGATGATGAAATGTAGCCTACGCACTCTACAGCCCTTGAACTATACCTATGCAAAAAATCAGGTCGATCCGTTGTTCTGTTGCTGCGTGAAAGAGGAACAAACAAACCAACAAACTATTCGCATTTATAATATTAGTATGATTACCAAAGGCTCGGAAAGTATAATTATGAGCACAACAAATATTTTTAAATTGTATCCTAGTCCAGTCATAGTGTCCACCACCCACAGGTAAATTATCTACTCATCACGCCTCACCCTGTATAGTTATAGTAATAAGTTATGTTATTATCTGACAAATATTATATACTGACATATATCTGACATATACTGATCGTATGAATAAATGAGTATGAGTTTTAAAAGCGTGTTTACCAAACGCTAAAAATACTGTTTATGTGCGATGGTGGTCGAGCGGTAGTATGTGCGCTTTACAATCAGACGGCACCGGTTCGATCCTCGGTCCCTGCACCAATGACTCATTTAGTACATAAATTATGTGCTGTTTTGATGCTATCACTAGAAAAAGCTGAAAGAAAAAAACGTGAGGAAACCAGTAAGTCCAAGAACTTTAATAGTTCAAAGATGTTACGTATGGCAATCACCAACATGCACTGCAGCCAGCATAGTGGATTAGAGCTAATTCTCTCTCTCTATCTCTCTCTCTCTCTCTCTTTCTCTGAGAGAAGGCCTTGTCGCAGCAGTAGAAACATGATATTCTGATAATGTTTGTTATACAAGAGCCAACATTTAGAAAATGTACTCGAAAACTTTCTCAAAAATACAAATTAATCAGATCTATTTTTTTGCTTCCGATGATTCCCTACCAAAACAGATTGCTACACAAATTTTTTGGCATTAAAAGGCAATATTCCCAGCAAACCGTAGGCCGGCGCAATTGCAACCCCTCTCGGACCGGGCGCTCCGTCCGTCTACTGCGTCTACCGTATTGCTTTATTTGCTTCATTTCAACAAGATTCAGATTGCCAAGAAGTTTTCAATTTTTATAATATTACCTTCTTTGAGATGCAATGCTTGTTCAGCTAAACGATCTTTCAGCACAGTCCATTTGACATTCAATGGCTATGGAGGATACTATGATAAAAATATTTTTAATGAGCGAATGACTTAGCGAATTCCAGACATGATCTAGTTTACAGTTTCCATTTAGTATAGATGAATTATCACTATTTTCATATTCTAATATTGAATCCAATCCAAATAAATTCAATTTATGCCCCACTTTCACGATTCATAGCTTACTTGCTAACGGGTTACATTCAACTATATATATTTTTATGCTATAGGTGGCAAACAAGCAGACTATCCGCCTGATAGTAAGCGATCACCGTCGCCTATGGATACCTGCAACACCAGGGGCATCACAGATACGTTGCCGACCCAATAAATAAATACTCAATAAAGCCTTTCGAATAACCCCATGTTACAGTTACTCGGAAACGCCACAGCTCACACACACAACAGCTTATTCCACAAATTGCATTTCATTTGCTTATATTAAGATAAAACATTGGCGGCCTTTTTTTTTAGAAATGTTAGTTAAGTTAATCTATGGTTAAAATTCACCATATTTCTCTCAGACAAATTGTCACGTGCTAAAATGAAATAGCACAAATTTTAGTAACATGTTTAACTTTTTTAAGTAAGACCTTGGTCTTATAATCTAAGATTGGGAAAGCTTTTTTCATCCTCATTTCACATGTACTAGACCCTCCCCTAAAATGCATTTTTGAAATAATTGTTATTATTATATTAATTTAAAATTAAGATCTATACTAAAACTGCAGTTTTGCAAAGTTCCATGCACTTACCATAATAACTATAGACGTTGTAAGGCTTCAAAAAATTTGGACGGACGGACAGACGAACAGACAAACAGACAGAACTAACTTATAATCCCTTATAAGGAACCCTAAATAACTTCTACGGATTGTGTTTTTTTTTTAATTACTTAAATCTGATTTCCAAAACAGTCCGCACAATATCCGTCCTCCTTACATCGTGTGCAACGTATTTACAAAGGAATTTTACGACAAATCTTTTCAATAGGTAAGTAAATCGCAGATAGTCAGCGAAATCCAATTATCGCCTGCACAATGGGTCACGAAACAATCTAAACTAAGAAAATTAATCTTCCAAGTCCAGAGAGGAGCACTGTCTGCGCAAACTTAGACAATGGATTTATAGTTCATCGATTTGGGGCCATCGTCGGATCCTGAATGAATATCTGGACACCATACTGTGTTAAGCTTCCACTGGAATCGCCAGATCCGATTGCTCGAGGTCTGTATGCAGATTATGTTACTTGAGATGATACCTATGACGCCTGTGCGATATCAGACGACTGGAATGTTCACTCGATCACAGAAGACATAATAGCATAACTCGATAGTGTCAAATACACGGTCCCAATAAGCATCATAACAGTAACAAATCACGAGTGAATCGGTTTCTTCTAGGCAAGCGTGCTCCAACGTAGACCACATCATCGCTTAACATCAGGCGAGATAGTGGTCAAACGCAAGCTTATTATTATTTAAAAAAAAAAACTGAAACTACCATTTGAATCATAATAGGTCCGAAAGATTCTTTTAGAATTTAATATGTGCATTTTATTTCAAAAACGTATGTGTGTTTTTAATTTCAATAGCTATATTAAACGTGTTTTGATTAAATCTATATAAATAGAAACGATATTTTTTCGTTGGTAAGCGTGCTGAAAACGGCTGGATCGATATGAAAAACGGTTTTTATTAATGTTCGTAGTAATCCGATAAGGTTTTTGGAAAAGAAAAATTTGAACAATTGCCCGTAACATTGGAAAGTTTGAAAGAGTTCTTAAAACGCGAAATAATTTATTGAATTTTAAAGAGAACAACGTCTGTGGGTTCAGCTAGTAATAATATAAAATACAGCAATCCATCATGAAGTGAAACGCCAATCAGAGCGCGAATTATGTCACAATCATGAAAAACACCTTTTTGTTATTTTTTTTTTAGTAACTACTATTGACATTGACATGGAGTTTTTATGATTGTGACGTCATAAGCAGACGCCACTGCCTGCAAGTGGTTTGGCGCGAATTCAAAATTAGTTAGAAAACATATTTTCTTTTTCTGCAAAAAATACTGTTTTGTATGTGTACAAGATGCGCAAAAACGTCTTTTTAGAAAACTATAGTCATTATGCGTCACTTCTACTAACCTAATCTAATAAAAACCGCCGATCAATTCGAATAAACAACAAATAAACTGTTTTGACGGGACTTTCACTGGCAGATAGCTCATGTGTTAAGGAATAAGTTAGGCTACTTTTATCGAGAATATCCACGCGGGTGAAACCGCAGGGCGCAGCTAGTTACACATACTTTTTTGGATAACCAACTTATTCAAAGTCAACATTGTCAATGAAAGTTTACATTTCAACTATACCAGCAATAAAGCTGTTTACTTTAACGACAGTCGTAAAACCAGCCTATTAGGAAGTGACATGTTTAAAAGCCCTTATTATTTTTATTGACGTGTCAATTAGTCGCTAGTTGCTATGAACCAGCAAGCACAAAAGTAATTTAATATTTATTTTAACATTAAAGTTTGTAATACCTATTATATATTATTTATAGATTATATACCATTGATACATAATTTTTTTTGGAAAATATTCACCAATAATTTTTTTTTTTTTAGTTCATCGTCATCATTTAAGCCATAGGACTTCCACTGCCGGTCATAGGCCTCTTCAATCGATCTCAAATAGCGCCAGTTGGAAGCGGCTTGTATCCAGCGTTTTCTTGCGCTCTTTTTTAGGTCGTCCGTCTATCTTGTGGGTGGACGACCTACGTTGCGTTTTTTTAGTTATCTCCGCCAAATTGTCTCTCAACTTTCTAACACCGAAACTTGAAAAATATGCCTTAAGGTTTGATTTTCTTGTACTACTATTAACACTCAAGGACATGCCATAAACTGAAAATTAATAAGAAAATTTGCGGGGAAAAAAACTGTTATATCCTTCAGCTTACAAATTTCTTTGATTATGACCGATTTGACACATGTCAAGATGTTTTCGATAGCACTTAAGCCATTAGACAAAGATAATGTTGAAAGATTAGACTTTCTAGTTATTTAAGTAACATAGAATATAATCAACTGTCCACAAAAGAAAACAGCTCGCGTGAAACAAAAAAGTGAGCCGTGTAGCCTCGAAGACGTCGAATTAGTAGTGCGACAGGTATTGATCTTTTCTAATAGTGTTGTGGCTCTAAATGTAGACAAATAGTCGGCCCATTCATTAAATATTTCTTATAAAATTGTTAACAGGAGAGTATTTAAGGAGCTAAATCGATACCACTAAAGTAAGTATCGGTGAAACGGGGTATATAGAAATGACGGGGTGAATAGAAGCGAAACTTAGAAAGAAATACTTCAGGTTTATAGCGATAATAGTTCAGTGGTTGGCGCAATTGAAAAATAATCTACAGGGTGTGGATTCAGACCCCAACGACGAACTTGACCTATCAGTGAAGGTAAACTTTTTAATGCCTCTTTGGCAAGCTTAGCTTTTGAAAAGTTCAAGTTGAAAATCGGTCGCCAAGCATCTAACAGTGTATTCCAGCAGCCTCACTATCAAGCTAGGCTTGTTTGATAACTTTGATCTCTCCATTAGGCATCAGGTTATGGCTTACCACCTTCGGTTTTTTCTCCAAAATATAACCTCAATTGCTTCAAGCGAAGAGTGAATAGAGTCCTCAAAGGTAAGCAACGCAACGCCAATGCCCCAGGTATTGTAGGTGTCCATAGGCGATGGTACTACTTCGGTTGTTTGTCTACAATTATATTTAAAAAAAACTGTGGATAAACGCCAAGCCTGCCCACCAAACGAAGGTTACCGTATTTTCGAAATATAATTATCAATTTCAAACACCGACTTCAACATTAGTTAATACGCAATTTCATTTACTTGGATGTCATAAAGTAAAAAGTTGGACATACAAAAGTATACCAACAAACAAACCATAATGGACGCGTCCGATCCTTAAGCCCAGGCTGACGGACGCGACAGATGGGTATACATAGTTGTTCGGACGTATTTTTTTCTTGCAAAAACATCCAGCGTATGGTCACCTGAACATCCAATTGGTCAAAAGGAATAGATTAAGGTCACTTCCACGCATGACCAATAACTAGTATGCACACTTGCACTGTTTAGTCTGAATGAATGAGCTAGGTAGATCATGTCCATCAGCCGCGCCGGCCGTGTCCGATAGCTTACTTGCAGCTTAAAGCAAATATCAATGTCATAAAGGTCAACCCCTCCGACTCCATTTGCCCCTTTCCTAGGTACACCACCTCAATGTGAGTAACATGTTTGATGGAAGGAAATGTGTTGGTCTTTTATACTTTCCAAGAATTCTTACTTGGTTAATTGGCTTCCTCGTAAGCTATTATGGCTGTTTAACGTGTTGTTAGCTGATACTTGTTAATGCTACTCAAAAGTAGGTCAGGGTAAAGATAATGGGATGATTAGGATTATGAAATTCGAAATCTGTTTTGTCGGTAATTGAGGTACTTTTTTCCGGCAAGTGCCTTTATTAACTAAACGAAATACAAAGTATTCCATAGTTTATAGTAGTTCTTCATAGTATGTAGAGTGTAGACAGTGTATCTTCGAATCGGAATTTTGGTAAATTACTATTATTTCATTAAGTATACTCCGTGCATTCGCGGATTAGTACGTTTAGCGGTAAGGGTCGACGTAGGCGATCATATCACGACCAAATCGAATACCTACCTTTTGAGAAAAAGCCTCGTCAAAAGTACCCATTACCGACGAGCTTGTATGAAATCACTGATCAAAGTAGAAGAAGCGGAAGATGATGAGAAATGTGGTTTCTGCCCACCCCAATGAGAAAGAGGGGAGACTGTAGGAACGTATGTAAGAATGTGACTGATAACTGATACGTATACTGCAGTGAAATATTAAAATAAAACCTTTTCATTCAACCTCCTCTTACAATGTTATAGCAGCTGTCAAAACAAAATCCTACTTTATTTTTTAGGGTTCCGTACCTCAAAAGGAAAAAACGGAACCCTTATAGGATCACTTCGTTGTCCGTCTGTCTGTCTGTCTGTCTGTCAAGACCCTTTTTCTCAAGAACGCGTAAAGGTACCAAGTTGAAATTTATACTAAATACTTTAGTCTACGGTTTCTTTCGGCTGTAAAAAAATAAAAGTTGTAAGTCAAAGCAATCAAAAGATATGAACGTTTATGTCGTATATTTTGCGCTTTAACAGGGGAATCAAAACCTATAGGGTACTTCCCGTTGACCTAGAAACATGAAATTTGGCAAGAGGCAAGGCATCATAGCACATATATAGGAATAAATCCTAAAGTTATAAATTTGAAGTTATATCACTTAAAAATAATTATGTTGCTATTACAAACTTACATTTTGTAGTTGAAATGTATGGAATAACCTTATTGTCAACTACAAACTTAAGTTTGTCTTTCAATATTTTAACTTCAGTTAGTTTTTTTTTTTTTTGGTCTCTCGTCCTACTCGTACTTGTCCGGTTTTTTTATATTATAAACGCGAAAGTTTGTATGTATGGATGTTTGTTCCTATTTTACGCAAAAACTACCGAACGAATTTTAATGAAAGCTTACAATAATATAGCTTATACATTAGAATAACACATAGACTATAACGGGTTGTAGTAACGAAGCCGAAGGCCGAACTCTACGCGTACGAAGTAGCGGGTTTCAGCTAGTCAAAAAATTTAACACAGTTTATTTTCGAGATTTTCACAAGTCTCGCAAACTGTTTCTAACTCTATTGAGTAAGACTCACTTCCTCTTCGGCACTAATGAAAAAACTCGAACAGCCCCCACAAAAGAAACTTTTTGCATCCCGTATTCTAAAGGCCTCTTATCTAAGATTGCAAATTGCAGAAGGTACCCCGGTACCCAAAACAGGGTGGGGTAAAAGCGGAAAAAGAATGAGTTACCTAAAAAAAGATGGAGTAGAAATGGTAAAATTGACTAGGACACTGCGGCTCGACAATGATAAACTGGGACTAAGACGAAGAGTCACAACCATTAAACTTTCAAAAGGCAGGCTCTTTAGAACAATACAGTGAAAATAAAATAATTTATACAGGAAAGCTTAACTTCAAAAGAGTCTTTCACTCAAAAATAAAGCGTGTTGTAGTACCTAAACAAGGTGGAACATTGTTTTGCATAACAAAGAGAAAAAAAACACCTAAAGGAAAACATAAAGCCACACTTTATTCGCAGAATACTTATTCAAATGAGGCTGTCCCTTCTAAGTTTGTTTTCAATCAAAAACTCGCGTAGCTTTGTGCCGCTAAACTTTATAAATGAGGCGATTATCCACAACGCTGGAGCTCTTCACGATAGGTGTGAACTGGCCAGCGACCGGCGATGCCACCCAGCGACTAGTGTTGCCCTATAACTGCATAAAACTACTTTCACACAAACTAAACTAACTAAAGATAAAAGATGTCTTACAGTTATATAAATTCTCCCTAAAAATAAAATGGAAAGTTGTTATGTTGTATACTGTAAATCAATAACTATTAGTTTAAAAAAAAACAATGCAATTGTTGTAAACATAATATTGTACGTAGCTCTTTTGGGTGATTGTAAATTTACAATCTAAGCTGCACATTCCATGACTTTTTTATGTCGGTGAAGATATGTTTATTGTGTACTTATTTATACGCACTAATTACTTTGGCCTTTTTTTAAAACATTTGGGGAGAAAATCTCCAACCTAGCAACACCATGCTAGCTTCACCCCGTACCTCCCTTCGAGCCCGCGTCCGCCTGCGATGTGCTGATAAACCTCTGGTCACCTGCGCTGCATGAATTGCACCGCTTTTTAACTTTCATCCAGCTAAGTCCTTTAAACTTCATCCGCTTAAGCCGTCCGCGTTTTATTTATGATTTAGACGTTGACAACTACGACAACTTTGTAAAGTTAACCTAAAAAGGGCGGGTCATTAAGTAGAGACCTGCGGTGTGCAAAAGTTTTTCAGCTCGCATAAAACGAAAAGTAGAGATGTCTCTATGTGCTCTACGTAGATATCTATGTAGAGACTGTAATAATGGGGATGTGAAAGAGTACAATAACAGAAACGTAGGCGAGTATACGAATAGAACATCAAGATTAGCTCGGGGGTGCTGCAGCATGATTACGCTACGTCGAGACTCCGTAAGACGAGCTCTGTCCTCGACTCGTAGATTTCTCAGATTCTGAGATGCGGATTTGTGTTACTGCATTTTCTACGTAACTTTCTTCGAACTCTGATACTAATCCTTTCAAGCTAACGACGCAATTTTAAACTAAGTAGAGTTTGATTTGATTAAAATATGGAAAAGAGTACCAAAAAAAAACAGCAACATTTCATAGCAAGGCTTTTTGGATAAAAGCGCTGAATCAATGTCGATAAAATTTATATGGGACCACCTATGGAAATGATCTACCAACCAAAAAAAGAATCATCAAAAACACTTTTAAATTGGCGGAGTAATCGCATAGCAAACATACAAAAAAAACATACAGTTGAATTGATAACCTCCTCCTTTTTAAAGTCGATTAATAAAACATACAAGCAAACTGCACTGTTAAAAAAAATGGGTGTGGCTGTCTCTTGGACAATACCGCGTGTTTTACGTGAAGATAATAAAATATAAAATAAATGTATGTTACGAGTAATATTTTCTTTGAGCGTCAACATTACGATTTCTTTGATCCTTTAGCTATCGAGTGGTGTAATTAAGTTTTGGATGTAGATTATATCCTATAGGTATTATATTATATTACGTAGCTGCAGCAGTAAACACAGTATCTTCCAAATGATATAATCAGTTTTTTTTTATTGCTTCCCGCTATGGAAGCAAATTTAAAGACGTATTCACATCAAAATCTAAACAGAAATATTTAGAATGTTTACCTGCTCCAGGAAATAAAAGCAAGTGTTATTATTGACGCTTGTACAAAGAAGTCGGCGCAACAAGGTGTTCTCGCGTTTGTTCTATCCCAAGTATTATATTGTGCCCAAGGCACTTCCCACTCTCGCCTTTCCCAACTTTCTTTACAATTTCCTCAGAGAGATTTTCCGTTCAATTAAATTATATGAATCCAATTGTATAGTTTTCCTCGGATTTCTATTATACCAACCGTGTTCGATATTAAGTTAGTGGGAAAAAAATAAACGGTGCAAAAGTGGGCAATCGTTTGTTCAAAATGAATTGCAAACAATATTACATTTTGGGAGCAATCTACGTTAAACCGAAAGGGAATGATGTGGCAGCTCTTTATATTGCAATTTTTGTGTCCAAACAAAACGAATTTGCCGCGCAATCAAAGCGGGAATCCGATTGATGACATGGCGGAATAATTGTTTCGTGAAATTGAAAATATCGCGGTTTGTATTGTCTGTAACACCTTTGGTGGCATACTGTTTTGTTCTACCAATTTTTCCGGGCCGTGTGAATTAGATTCAAATCTATGATACAAAATGTTCTCGCAACAGACAAGCTGGATTTTGGGCACAGATTTGTGACGATCCAACATGGTTCCTCCACCACGATGTACGAAGTTGCGATACGTAAGATAGTTTAAAACATGATGGACGAAATATAATTACGATACAAAAGGAAGTTGGCAATTGCTGGAAGCGAAAATCCTAAGAACGGGGCTAAATAACGTCAGGCGAGCTGGCGGTCAAACACAAGCTTATACATAATTTTTTTTTTTTTTAATCTTGTCAATCAAAGGCCTAGGTCCAACAATAGACTATTACCTACAGGATGATTATGATGACGGTGATGATCAATAGAAAATGGTAACAACAATTTACTAGTCATCTACCGCCAAGTAGCAAGATCTCTTACATACACATTTTTTTCTGTGTTAAATACACGATAACAGGAAATACAATATGTTACTCAAAGATCGTTGGCAAAACTATATACATTTTGGAACAAAAACAAGAGTAAAACATTCGGCTACCATTGCACCTGTGACAGGCACAATAAAACTTTACCAATAGGCCATATTTCAAAGTCGCGTTCAATCTCAAATGCCAATATATTATGAGGCTATTCTCCGTATAGATATATAGCTAGAGTTATGTATACATGGCTCATAGAAAGAGATCTGATAATTTATTGAAGATTCTCTCATAGTTTTCTTCTCTAGAAAAACTATTTGATTTTGAAAATTGCACTAAATCTACAATAAGGTTTTTCAAAACAAGTTGTTTTTTTTTTTAAAATCATCTATCTTATTTACTCAAGCTTTCCGAAAAACTAATATTTAGGTTTTATGACATCTACTGCCAGTAGGAAAAATAATAAGCTCGGTTTCATACACAATGATCTTTTAAAAAATGAGTGGTGAAAATCATTTAAGGTAGTTAAAAATTCTTGCTTAGAGTGCTTTTCATGAAAGAAGTCCCACGGCAAACAGCGTAACTAAATTTCCATGTTGTAGTTGTCAGGTGTTGTTACTGTGTTTGGACGCTAGTGAGATTTTTATTAATTTTCCATCGTTAAAGAGTCGTGTACGATGCCAAAAGTTGTTAAAGTTCTACTCGAGAAATGATACTGATAGTGATTGATACGCGATGACAGCGCCGCGTCTGGGGGACTTCTTACATGAAAAGCACTCTACCATTATTTAATACATTTCCACGAACACTATAAAAACGAACAAAATTATGCATACTCCTATCGTATTGTAACCACATATTATAATTATGTATGTCATTATTGTGATGTTAAATTCTACAGTTACAATGGAAACTGTATTGCTCTGGTTTCATTGTGCTTCAACGCGCATGTCTTGTCTCTTTCAAACTCATCCTGTCTTTATGTTTTCCATTAGTTCATCACAGCAGGTTTATTATGCGAAGTCACGATCACTGTGTACCTGCGCTCAGTATTCGCGTTTGAAGAGCAAGTTCTACATCCTTCCATATCTAGTGGATTTTTGCCACTTGAACTAATGGAATGGAATACGACAGTATTTTTGAAGTATACAGGGTTCCGCGAAAAGGATTTACTAAGTCGAAAGGGGTACAATTTACACTGAACTCGTCATTATGAAAGTTGAGGTAAGATCATAATGCATATTATTTTATAGTATTTTAATAAGTCCACTGCTGGACTTAGGCCTACCCCTGAAAGGGCAATTGAGCCATTATCCACCACGCTGGCCCAGTTGCGGGTTAGTAAATTCACATACGCCATTGAATTTTTTCTCCGTATGTAGGTTTCCTCACGATGTTTTCCTTCACCGAAAAGCCAATGGTATAAAAGTCCGTAGAGTACTTGCAAAGGGCTTATTGATACGGGCCCGGAATTTGAACCTGCAACCTCACGGTTTCAAGTCTAGTCGTCTCTCAAATAGACTACTACGGTTTATTCTCTTAGTAAGGGACCAAACCTAAAATCAAGAAAAAATACAGCTTCGCAATTTCAGGCTTCGCCCCGTAAAAGTTATTCATAATATCGAGTGCAATGAGCTCCTTTCAGCTTAGTCTACTATGACCGCACGACCGTCTATCATCAAAAAAAAATAATTCTGGAACCGTAACCTAAGCGTCTCCGGACATAAAGACAAATCTAACGATACCTTGTAATAGGTATTTGAATGAATCCCACATAGTTACTAAATTGTGTCTACGATATCTTAGTATACATATTTTTAGATTTATGGAGGGATCCAGAAAGTACATTTTACAATAAAGCTATTTTCGAAAAAATATTTAAAAAAACCTCAATAATAGAAGTAGCGAAACGCACGACTTTTTGTAAGCGTCGTGGTTTTGCTCCACTAAATGCAATTTTTATACAATGTAATTATTAAGTTTTATGACCATCTGTAGTAACAAACGTTGCTTAAAGCTGGAAAAACCTCGCCTTAATTACATGAAACGAAGAGAAATTTCTCTTACAATAACTCCCTTCCTGATGGCAGTAACCTCCAGTGGCCCACGTGAAAGTCCTAGTAAGTCGATGAAGTACAGTAAAAAGAAATGTTAGTGTCGTTTCTATTCGCCCCGTTTATTGGCTTTAATTATCGATAAGAAAAAAATTCACAAGTTCATAATCAGACCATTTAGTTGCATTCAACTCATCACTATAAATTCGACGTAATGAAAACTCGAATTTGAATATTGTCCAGTGAAATTGACTGAAATTCATCGATATGAGCTCGGGAATAGATCGAAACGCAAACCGATAATTGAATGGTAAAATATTAACATAAGTAACACATGGAAGAGCAATAAAACTGTCTATGACAGTTTTGTTTGCGCATTTTAAACGGTTGATTTGAATAATGAGGGCGACAATATACAGTGTTCTCTCGTGTATGATAATTTTGTTTATCATCTTTAAACGCGATAGTTTTGTTGTCAGTTTTAGGTACATTGAGACTCAATAAAAAAATGTATGTAGCCAAAAAAAAAATATGCCTGTATGTAGTATGTTTGTATGTTCCCACCTGCAGCGTATACCTACGCCTCAATCGATTTTGATACATTAATGAGGATAGATTCTTCTAAGTTCAGAAATAGCCCACATGATACATGGCAACAGGATGTAAATTTAAATTATTGTTTAAAAAAACTTTTTAAATACTTCTTTATTTCTTATTCTTCTCAGCAAACCCTTTTATTTGATATCCATATCATGAGTATAGATAGGAAAATGTTGTCCGCCATCTTGGGGCGTCCGCCATATTGAATTTAGTGTGACGTCGTTTTGATTTTCATTTTTTGGGAATCCACAATATTAGATTTAGTATGACGTCACCATGAATAAAATTGTCATCCAAACTAAACGTGTATGTAAAATTTCAGCTCAAAGACGACGAAAGACGTTTAAAGATAACTACAGAAAAAAAATCGTGTAGCTTTTCTGTGGGGATAACTGTTTTAAAATTAATTTGCAAGATTTGCCTAAAACCAACAAGGCAAGTTAAATAAAAACTTTTAATTATAAATTTGACTGCACCCCCCATACTCAGATTTGCCCTCTTAAAACGCATTATATTTATTCTTCTTTTCTCTTAAGAGAATTTTGGCGTAGCACGTCTTGGTCAAGAATTGAAATACCTATTTTATGCTCACGAACTTTTAATAACATAATATTGCACCAATTATTACACATAAACACTCGAAAATATGCAGCATTAACCCGTTAAACCGTTGTCAAGTTTTTTTTTTAAATTAGCTGTTGTCTTACGGACAACAGCTAATTGCGGCACCTAATCCGCTCAGTTGGAAAATCACGCGAACGTGAACCTTATCGCGCCCAGATACAGTTTGCGGACGCGTGATTTTTCAACTCTCTCTCTCTCTCCCTCCCTCTCTCTCTCTCTCTCTGAAGAGAGAGAGTGAGAATACTTTTTCACTAAATAAATGTGACATGCGTGAGTGCATAAAATACGTTTAGTTATAGATTATAGCAAGAATGTTTACCAAAACACTAGGTCATACCAGAAACCTTGTAATATTCACATTACGGAGCATGTTTGAGAACATAATAATATTTTAAACCTATTACATACTCAAACAAAAACGTTCCCTTAAAGTTAAAATGAACAATTGATCATCAGATTATTCCAAAGGGTTTATACCTTTACAGAAACAGAAATTAATTTAACTTCCCACGAAAATGTGATCTGTATTGTGTAATTGCCTACGTAAGTAGTTAGAAAATTCATTAGATGATGTAGGTAGATATTGAATTTTGGTTATGTTTTGAGACCTCCATCCAGTTCGGTGTTCGGACGGCATGGTAAAGACTACGATGAACGGCCAAGGCTTGGGGAATCCCGGAATTGCAATTTTATAGGGCCCCATCAAAAGAGTTTGCCAAGGGGCCCCAAATTATATAGTTACGCCTCTGGGCCAAGCTATCTCTTTTGCACCTTTCCAACATTTTTATAGATAAAATTCACTGAGTATAAATTAAAGTAACCGATTGGGTAATTATCTTTAGAATAACATTGCAAATAGCATAAAGCAATTTTAGTGTTGATGTTTTTTAGTATGGCGGAGGAGATTTAAAAATACTACTTTTTTCGTTTTGTTTTTCTATCTTCTCCGCCACCATATGCATCAAAAGCAATGCTAGAAATGCATGAGAAAGATAGCCCTGCATGCGCTTTTAGCTACCCTTTAAAGTGGCAAAAAAACAGTGGACACACTGTACAAGACCGCCAAATCTGTCGTGATGAATAAAAGACCCGTCAGCAGGCGATGGAAAATAGTTGATGATAATGATAACAAAAATATTAATAGACATAATATCTCTACAGGGTTACATGGAAAGGGTGTACGTAGCGGACAATGTGTTTATTATATAATACTCATCATTATGAACAACTTTTACCATATGACCAACCCAGAAATCGCTCAAAAATATTAGCTGTTCCATACATTTTGTCGCGTTTATATGACATGTTTCTATGAAGCACCTTTTTTTTTTGCAATATTAAGGTTGGTCCCGTTAGAAAACAGTTTTTATAATGATGAGTATATAACTGACCCCTTTCGGCTTGGTATAATAAGTACACCCTTTCTGCGAAAACTTGTAGATACAAAATGCAGTGAGTAGATATGATCCCTTAAACTTACTAGATTCTCTGAAACTCAGTTGTGGCTCATGATATCAAGTTACGGCATTAAAATCTCAGTGCGGAATGAACTTAAATCTCTTCTGAGTTACATCACACCTGGACTGAAATTCGGGCAGCGAAATTCACTGCTACGTATGATGGACAGGATAATCTGACAAGGAAATCTAGTTTGCCCGCTAATCGGCCTAGCCAGCTATTGTTAAAGCCATGTCTGGTACTTTAGAACCGCTACATTTTGGTCCAAATTTAGACAAAGGTTTTCAATCTATATTGTAAATACCCTTAGTAATTGTATTAAATAATCACAGGAGCTTTTCTCCGTTATTATTGTATAGCTATGTCCGCTATGTTCTTTAAGAACTTTAAATTTTCCGAGATAATCATTTATCACTCTCCAGCCCTCCAACTATCGTCATCATCATCATTTCAACCATAGGACGTCCACTGCTGGACATAGGCCTCGCATCGCAAAAGGGCCGGTTGGACGCGGCCTGCATTGAGCGTTTTCCTGCGTTCTCTTTTAGGTCGTCCGTCCATCTTGTGGGTGGACGTTCTACGCCGCGCTTACCGGTCCGTGGCTTTCCAACTATGTGTATGCAAAAATCTCTTGCTCTGTTGCTGCGTCAAAGAGAAACAAACAAACACAATTTTGCATTATAGTACAAAATATAATACATACTAAGAGCACCCTGCGGTTTCACTCACTATTCGGAACAGTATATTAATCTGAGATATAAAGTCAATGTGCTTACATAATATGTGTTCATCATTTTAGCCCTAGAACGTCCACTGCTGGACATAGGCCTCCCCATCGATCTCCAAAAGGGCCGGTTGGAAGCAGCCTGCATCCAGCGTTTCCCTGCGGTCTCTTTTAGGTCGTCTGTCCATCTTGTGGGTGGACGTCCTACGCTGCGCTTACTGGTCCGTGGTCACCATTCCAGAACCATACGGCCCTTATTAAAAAAATATTATAAAAATATTTTTTGAAATCGTTTTTTTTTTTTTTATTTAAAATGCAACTCTACTGACAGCAGTTTCCGTGACTTTCATTATAGTTAACTTTTTTAAATCGGTTTATAAATGTCGGAGTTCTGACGTTACAAACATAAAAAAATACAACCGAATTGAGAACCTTTTTTTAAGTCGAAAAAAAAGTAGACTTCATCTCCAACCATACACGATTACCTAACACTCGATTATTTTGCGGTGAATTTTAATCGAGTACCAGCAGTAGCGGGTCCGACGGAGCATCGTCAATAATTGATGCGGTACGCGCCGTGGCCGCCAGCCGTACCTAATTGATTCCTGATGCGGACGAGGCTCATCGCATCACTGGCTCCTTGTACTGCCCTCAGAGATCCGCGCGCTTCATTACGTACTTACATCGGAAATCATACCACGCTATTGGATTCATAGCGCGTTAAATCTCGTTACAAAATATGAGAATAATAAGTCGTGGCCTTGATTGCCTCACTTCTTGACTTTATTTCTTAACTAGCTGCGCCCTGTGGTTTCACCCGCGTTATATCTTTGAAACAATCCCCTTGGTAGCGGCAGCAACCTCCTTTGACTTAGATGACTTTTTTTTCTATGATGTAATAATATAAATATAAGGTCGGGGAAAAAGTCTTTTCGTATTTTGTATGTATGAAGTTGTAGTAAAAATCTCTTCGGTTGTACTGTT
The DNA here is from genome assembly GCA_914767915.1 of Agriopis aurantiaria. Classification (NCBI taxonomy): domain Eukaryota; kingdom Metazoa; phylum Arthropoda; class Insecta; order Lepidoptera; family Geometridae; genus Agriopis; species Agriopis aurantiaria. The sequence goes on along the minus strand of OU611986.1, from coordinate 12,791,910 downwards.
TGTATCTGGCTGATTTTGATACAATTAGAAATATGACTTTTTAAAAAAGGAATAAAAGAAGCTAAAAACAATTTCCCGCCATTTTTCAATTGATTTTTTTTTGTTCGATAAAATGAGTGAATCTAACGAAGAAATTAGATATATTTTGAAGTTTTATAATTTTATAATTATGTCATTGTATAGACTTCAATCTTACCGTTCCATACAAAATGTATGGGAAAATGTTTTAATTCTTACCTATTCTGCTATTTGGGGGGGAGAGGAATCGAACAAATCAACGATCATGAAAATCTTGAAGTTCTTCAGAAATGTTGCAACTAATCCGACTTTGTTTTATATATCTCTTAATTATTCTCAGTCCGAGCATTTATTTACTCTGACAGCTGCAATAACATTGTAAGACAGATGAATAAAAAGTATTTCACTAAGTATATTGGATACTTAATTATTTACCTTATTGACTAACATACATTATATACCTAATTATAATATTGGTGGATTTAAAGTGACGGGTGTCAGAAATGGGAGCTGGCCTTTGAGTGATGCTACCGGTACACGACACTTCGTTTGCTTATTAATAATTGAGCTCCACGGTTTCACCCACAACCCTAGGATAAAAAGTTGCCTATGTTAATCCAAGTGAATCCATAAAAAATATACACGCAAAGCTTTACCTTGTGATGGTATCCTGCTTTGGTTATACTTACTTACTCATAATGATGACCCTTTGAGTTTTACTCGCAGCACATCGTTTGTTTTTCCTCAAAGCTTCTAACAGCAAAATAATATCACATTAGATTGAATTTTATTGATGTGTAATTAACATACTCTACTGAGTCTATCAGTGCTTTTTGCGCATATAAAATTCATTAAAACCCTTTTAACTGGAATGCCTGATTACCTGTCAAAGGCTTGCTCTGATAAATTGGTCTTAGTAGAGCTCATTAGACACTAGGCCGTCGAAAAGTGGACTAATTGATAGACTGACGTTGACAAACACTTTCAACACTGAACTCAATGATCTCAATTACCTTAATATTTTACCTGTGAAGGTTGAGAGAAAACATACCGACTTTTACCGAAACGGAAAATTTGGATATGATAGGTACAAGGAATAGAACCTCTATTCTTTATAACTCTACTTACTTTAGAGATTAAAAAAAACTATTTTGATTTAGTGAATTTTTCAAACAACAAAGGATTTTTACGACTGAAAAATGTGCCATAGGCCATACATACTTCACGTAAGTAGATCTTAATTTTTCCGTTTCAAAAAAAGGCACCTGGTTATGGAGTAAGGCATCCTTCTGACCCTAATGTTCTAACAGAATATGGTAATCCTTACATCTCCTTAAACTTAGTCACTTAGCTAAGTACCTATTAATTTGAAAATCTATCCACCGACCAATCGAATCCGTATTGGCTATTTTTAGATCCAAATTATCATTTATTGCCATGAAAATAAAGTTCCAATTCAAATCAAACCGAGCAAATACTAGTATGTCTCAAGATAAATTCACTTCGTTAATGAAAAACTATCTCGTTAAGAGGCGCTTTGTAATCTCTCAAAGAACACAGTTTCAATAACAAAGCTGAAATCGTCGTATCTCCGCTCGGCGAGTAAACAAGAGCTAATTTCCATTTTAAATTCAGTTAAAACGTTCCATTTTGTTCGATGTAACTTATGCAGCTCAGCTGTTTGTCATTCGAGGCACATACATAATCCCGACTGAGGCCGTGATCTTGAACGTGGAGTGACAGCGACCGCGCCCCTATTCCAGAGATGCGTCTACAAACTTCATAGTAGATATTACTTGAGCATTATCGAAGCAGGTACTGCTCGATTACACGCAACATTTCATACGATTTCCAGCATATTTTGTAAGGGATCATAAATAGTTGATAAAAAACTTTTTTTTTTATCGCTAATAATTCCGCGTTTGACCACCAACTCGCCTGTTGGTAAGTGACGATGTGGTCGAAGATGAAACACGCAGACTTAGAAGATACCTATTCACTATGGCCTTCAAAAGGCCCAAATTTCTCTAAGGAAACAAGGAAGCTGGCAGATTGTTCCAATCCTTGGCTGTACCGTTTGGAGCTGTGACACTCTTTGTATCTTCTGCTGTGCGTTTTTATATCCTACCACGACCAGCATTCGTGTTGTATTGAAATACTAGTGGATGTGAAGGGCCGTGTTTGTGACTGCTACAATAATAATATATCAGATATTATTATAATATATTATTATTAGTACCCGGGTGACCGACCTACTCTCGTTATTTAAAACCTTATCTAAATACAAAACTCCATCCAAATAGTTAGAGCCGTTAATGAGATACGCGAAAAATTTATATAATTACATGAATCTCGTTTAAATACAATACAATACAAAAACTCTTTATTAAAATACCACAAAACAAGGATAACATAAACATTACAATAAAAATATTATCTAGGCTTTTAACAGGCGGCCTTGTCGCCCAAAGCGATCTCTTCCAGGCAATCGTGCACGGATAGGAATTATATCAAAGGAAAGGAATTATTTTAAAGTGATCAAATTATTAATTATATTAGTAGTAGATTATGCACTAAGGGAATAAGGCAGTATCTCACGTCGCGGGCGGCATATTGAACCCTGAGCGTAACGAGGGACTTTAGAGTCAACTCCAGAGCGTAGCGAGGGAGTTATAAAGAGTTCTGAGTGAAGCGAGGGGGTTCAAGCTGCCCAAGACGAATACAAGCTTTATTCCAGAGATGCATACTTTTCACACCTTCTGCGAGACAATAAAAAGCCAGGTTTCACTGAAAATCACAGCAGCAAAACCTTGTATCACTTTGTATCACATTCTTTGTAAACGCACTTTTTTTTTGAGTTCTGCTTCTGATGGCCAATTCGATTTTCGAACAAACCTCTTTACAATGCCATATGGGCATTTTTTTACATAGAGTTTTCCACGAGTTTCCACATGAATTTGACGGTCCAAATTCAAATCATTTTATTCCCTAGGGAGTTCCATACAACTTTATAACCCTTAAGAGACAATGCTTTACTTTACGTTGAGGTTGCATGATATGTAATTGGACATTGTCGAGCAGGTGGTGTGAAAAAAATGTTTCAGACTTATTTTATTTGAGAATTATAATTTTAAACATTGTAGTTCTACGACAAAACGTATGTTAAAAACAGAATTTGACAGTAACAACCAAGACTGGCAGCCATTACGTTCAGTTATTCCAGCTCTAATTGACCAACTCCCCTCGTCACTGTGTGAACGACGCATGAAATAATAGACTAATATTTAATAGTCCCTGCAATTACCTAATTTATTAACAGTATTCAAAACACGACCTTATTGTGATTCGTGTTATTTAGAAACAGGAAATAGCTATTAGGTAACTATATTACTTGACAGTTTTATAACAAAAAATTCTACATGAAAATCCATTAAAAATTGCACCTGCTATTTAAAATTAATCTAAAAAAAGTATCATTGTGAAAAAAAAACAAAAAAAACATGTGATACTTTACATGATTTTTTTAGTGAACTACCGTGATGGTTTAAAACAGTGTTTTGTAAAAAGAACAAGTTCTTTTTACGATGTATAATAAATACTTTTTAGTTAAACAAAGCTTTCTATATAAAATTACAAGATCAGTTGAAACAAAAATATTCCATCGAACGCTGGGTAAATTCATTTGCATCCAATTGGAATGCCTTAAATGCACACTTCTAGAACAAAAAATAAAAGAATGTGATTACTTCCATAAACACGTAGCATACAAAAAACGAAGAATAGAAGCCATTTTAATCAAAAAATTACATTGTTATTTGATACCTGAGGTGAAAACTTTCTCCTAGCGAATAAATACGTAATGCATTCGCGTCAACCGCGCTTTCGTGTCAAGAAAGTATCGCGCGCATTCGCGTCAAGACGCGCGACGAGCTGCATGACTGACATTAATGAGATGTACGAAAGATAATTTGTTTATGCGCTCGCTTGCATACAGAATAAGGACGCGCCGTGAAGCTCACAAAGAACGCAGTTAAAAGAATAAGTACAACTTTCAACGTTTTTACGAGATTTACTTATTGACGCGAGTTTATATTACTGTGAAGTATTTTTGTTCTGTAAAATGTTTGTTTTCGTGTCACAATATCAGCCTACAATGTTCCCTCTGCTAGGACACTGGTCTACACTTGGATAGAGAGGATAGGCCCTAATCCACCATGCTGGCCCAGTGCATGTTGGTGAATGTCAAATGCCTTTGAACATTTCAGGTTCTTATAGGTATACCGGTTTCCTAACGATGTTTACCTTCACCGTTTTTGAGTGATGGCATTGAAAATGCACAGTACTAAATGTTTCAATATTGCAGGGCCGATGATCAAAATGAGTGCTGTTAGATTGTAAAGCGCACAAGCACTCGGCCACCATCACTCCCGAATTAATTTGTGTAAATTTTTTCTTAACCGAAATTATTCTATTCGTACCAAACGTATGTAATATTTAGTAAATATTGGCGTCGATTCTGATGCACTCTAAACTAAACTAAATTTGACAGCACTAAAATTGTTGCCATCCTTCTCTCACATATTAAAATGAAAAGAGAGGCAGATAATTTTTGTCCTGTCAGATTGGTTTAGTGGTATGACAGAATCGACGCCATTGTCGATTAATCCTACAATTATTTAAGCTAATAGACTGATACTGATACATACATATTATGTAGTTTTTAAATACATACTTAAATAGATATTAACAACCAGATATAGAACAAACACAAATGTTCATCACTATTATGTTTGTCCTACGTGGGAATCGAACCCACGCCCTCAGGCTCAGAAGGTAGGTTCACTACCAACTGGACCAACGAGCTATCAACTATGAGATATTACGAAGTATCGAACAACCTTAACGGCCGGTTATCCGAGTCGCGTAGGCATTAAAACGCTCCCTCAGCCCCCGCCAAGTTATAGCGACGATGTATTTTGCCACCCAAGAATCAGGACGCCCAAGGGGGGAGTGCAACGTCAAAAACGAACATAGGTCCGACCTCGATGACGCCTGGCGCGGTACTGAACGCGGCGCGCGCAAATTCTCGCGACCTTTTTACGCTTTTAATTCCAGTAAAAAACGAAACTATTCACTATCTAAAATCTAGCCAAATAAAAAAAAAATGAATAAAATTGCCGTTCAGTACATGCAATTTTCAGGTTGTTAAGAGCTTTCATTAGAGCATAAAACGAAAAAAATAAACTAACTCGACATTGTTTCAGATTTTTTTTTTGATCGAGGAAAGTTTATTCTATCTTGTTTTGAACCAAATCGTAAACTCAAACACAGATGTATCTGTGACATGTAATTTTTTCCAGCTCAAATATTGTAATTTAACTGAATAAAATTGATTTAAAACCGTCGAATTCGGTATATGAGGCCGTTAAAGTAATTATAGTTCTTAGAGAGCAGTTTAGAATATATGTCTGCTCCAGTAATTACTGGATTCTACCTTTTGCACTTAGCAACTATGTTCATTTAATATCCTATTAAACGCGTTCCTTACACGCTTTATTGTGTCTTAAAAGCTATCGTAAAATAACAGCAAGTGATTTAAACTGTTGTAAAATAACGCTGCTGTTAAGTAGTCGCTGTAACGTGTAATAGATAGGGTTGTTAAAGTTATAATTATTATGTCAAAATATATTTTGGACAAAACAAAGTGAGGCTGAATTTAAAATCGTTTTTACAAAGCACACTGTCTACTTTGTCCGGGTGTATTGGACCAGCGCGGAGAGATGCAATTTAGCATAACAATTATGTTCTTCTAAACTATCAATCTGTATTTTTATGAATAGTATGAATTTTAACCGACTTCAGGAAAAATATTCAATTCCCGATTCGGCCCTTTTTTATATATATATATATATGTTGTATATAATTATATACCTATATACCAAGTACTCCGACTTTTGTGAGCCAATTTACATTTTCTATTATATAGAGAAATGAAATTTTTGTGGAACCACGTCGAGAGAATTTTTCGAGGTGGTCCCACAAAAATTTCATTAACTTTGGCTCAGTAATTTTTGAACCAGCTCGAATAATACTAATAATAATGTTCGAGCTCCTGCGGATTTGGCAAAAGCAATATTTTTGCTAGAGCGTTTACTAATTTTGAAGTCGGTTTTTTATATTGGGAACTATACGTTTATGCTGTTTAACACAATGAAGTACAAGTCGTTAGCAAAAATATATTAATGATGTAATATCCTTTTTTTTTTCAGCTAACGCTAGTAGGATAACGGAATAATAAAGGTATACTTGTTAACTTTTGGTGGGTTAAAGCCATTAAAATTAGTACCTAGCTGAGACGCTTAAGCAAATAACCATAAAAAGACACGAGTCCTGTACCCACAAATAGGGTAAGAATGGAAGAATAGAAATAGGCTGTAGATGATGATGTTGCTGAGTACCAAATTTGTTTTTATACAAAACTAGCGACCCACCCGCCCGGCTTCGCACGGGTGTAATTTACGTGCGAAGCCGGGGCGGGTCGCTAATTATGTATACCTTCCGTGAAAATGTATCTAACTGATGGTGAAAACCGCATCAAAATCCGTTGCATGGTTTAGGAGGAGTTAGCGGCCATACAGACAGACAGACGCGGAAAGCGACTTTAATTTATACTATGTAGAGATAGAGAAGAGAAGAAGAGCGGCACGCAGGCAACCCTTCCGCCTGATGATAAACGCTAATCGCCGCCAATAGATGCCCGCGGAGAGAAGTTTGTAGCTACCTACTAGAAATATGAAAACTTGTTTATAGGTTTATAGGTAAACGTTTTATTTAAAATTAAATTGAAAACCGACTGACCAAGCAAACTTCACTGATTGTCGAACTCGACGGACTACAAAACAAAAGCTCCTTTTTGCAATTTTCTATTGCATAAAAGTCACGATGTCTTGCCATGTATCGTCTGTCGCACACAATAAATGCCCGTCTCAAATCCAGTTACGTGAAGCGAGCCTCGACAATTGATAGAGAAACTGTGTGCAACGATGAAATTTAAAAAGTCATTTATTTCGAAATGCTTTTTCTCGGAACGCTCGCGGCGGAGCGATATCAATTTTATTTTCTGTTGCGGCTTCCACCACACGGGTACCTAGCCGGGTGAAGCGACAACACTGGAATCACTGCAAAAAAACGGACAAGTACGAGTAGGACTCGTGCTCTGAGGGTTCCGTTGGACGGAACCATAAGAGCGCGAGTCCAAAAAAAACTAACTGAAGTTGAAATATTAAAAGACAAACTTAACTTTGTAGCTGACAATAAGGATCTTCCGTACATTCCAACTACAAAATGTAAGTTTGTAATAGCAAAATAATTATTTTTAAATTATATAACTTCAAATTTATGACTTTCGGATTTATTCCTATATATGTGCTATGAGAACTTACCTTTTGCCAAATTTCATGATTCTAGGTCAACGGAAAGTACCCTATAGGTTTTGATTCCCCTGTGAAATCGCAAAATATGCGACATAAACGTTCATATCTTTTGATTGCGTTGACTTACAATTATTTTTTTTACAGCCGAAAGAAACCGTAGACCCAAGTATTTAATATAAGTTTCAACTTGATACCTTTACGCGTTCTTGAGAAAAAGGGTCTTGACAGACGGACAGACAGACGGACGGACGGACAGACAGACAGACAGACAGACGCACAGACAGACGGACTGATAGACGGACAACAAAGTGATCCTTTAAGGGTTCCGTTTTTTCCTTTTGAGGTACGGAACACTAAAAATGAATAACCTCCCGTACACAGATATCTAGTGGAAAGGACGGGACATCACCGCAGAAATATTCTCACGTTTGAAAGAAGATAATCACACTATCATACCATAATTATGTCTTATTATAGGCGCTTGAAGACGATGCGTAGTACAAGTAATAAGTAGCAAGTAGAAGTAGCGTGTAGACGTATCAAGTAGAAGTTGCAAGTAGAAGTAGCAAGTAGAAGTAGCAAGTACAGGTAGGCGTTCAAACAATAAGTAGTTATCTAGCCAGTCGGGCGGAGACGCCACAACTCGCGTGCGAGTAAGTACCCACTCGCACGAGTGTTCGAACGAGACGAACGATGCGTAGTGGGCGCAGGCGAGCAGGGCCGGAAAATGAAGCTTCACTTGGCGTCAAGTATCAGCGCGAAGTTCTACTAAGTACTGCTTAGTAGTAAGTACTTTCACTGCCATGTTCACTAAGCACACCGTTGCAGAAGATGCGTAGTAGGCACTTGCTACTTCTACTTGTTACTTGTACTACGCATTGTCTGCAAGAGCCTTAATAATGTCATACTTACCTACCGGTCATTCCACTCCGACCAACTGAACGGACCAATTAGTTGTCAGAATGGAACTTGATGAAGCTTTTCGTTCTAATCAAATCTACTGGTTGGTCAGATACTTACCTACTTGTGTAAAATACGTGCCAATGGGCAGGCCACATCGCTCGAAGAACCGATAACCGATGGACCAACTTAAATTTGTAGTTGGCAAACATGTGCTCCGATAAATACCAACTGTAAAATGTAAGTTTGTAATAGCATTTTTTTATGTGATGTTACTTGAAATTAACTACTTTCCGTTTTTTTCCTTTATAATGTCCTGTAAGACCTTGCTTTTGCCAAATTTGATTATTCTAGGTCAACGGGAAGTAACCTATAGGTTTTGATTCCTTTAGTCTTGACAGACAGACAGACGGACAGACGGACAACAAAGTGATCCTATAAAGATTCTAGATCCTATGAGGGTTACTTTTTTTCCTTTTGAGGTGCGAAACCCTAATAATAGGTCAAATTATACTTACAAAAACGCATTACAATTAGTCGAAGTCAATTACATAAAAAAATTACAGAACAATATATCTACTGCACTTTTTTTTTACTAGGTACTTTCCTCTAAAGAGATAAATAAGATAGGAAATGTACAGCTCCGAATCTACCACTTCCGTAGTTTCCGTCGCTTAAGGTAGCTATTTTTATTTTAATCCATTTTGTTGTCGTTGTCGAAGATCACCGGACGTCCGCCGCCGAAGCTCGGTCAATGCAATTAAGTTTTGATCGCATAACGACATATTTTCTAGACATTTTCCTTCCATCGGCAATTACGTAATATTGATGCAATGTTCCGTGCAATATTAAGTACTTATTAAAAAAGGACTTTTATGATTGTTTCATGCTTGCTTCCAATGTAGATGTATTTTTCTCAATATTTTTTATTTTTTGAATATTTATTCTAGTTTCACCTATTTTTCTTCCTACTATCTGCCAAAAAGTATACCTTTTTGTTCTCATAAATGATAACAAAAGGTTTCTTCTTTTTTACAACAACAATGCCTTTTTTTGTACAACAATAATGTATTTTATTGTGAGAATCCAGTAGGCAAAGAGGTATAAAATTAGCGGTATTTTAACCTGTTTGTATTGTACATAATTAAATATTTACCAATAAAAAATTACAACAATAATGTATTTTATTGTGTGAAACCAGTAGGCAAAGAGGTATAAAATTAGGCGTCAAGATAACCCTTAATATCTGAAGTAGATTAAAGTAGGTTCCTATATATATATATTTTATAATTCATAACGATAATTATATTCCTTACACCAAAATAAAAAAAATAAGACGTGATTCTATAAAAGTGTCCACTTTACTAAATAACTAGAAAAGAAGAAAAATGCAGAACATTTTCTAAAAACACACTTATTGCACAAAATACCTTTTTACTGTCTTATTCATACAAACTTTCATGCATACTGAATTATGTATCGGCAATAGCTTATTTAGCGTCCAAAATTGGTAGAAATAAGCAATTTATAGGTTCATACAAACAATAGACTGGATGGAGGACGAATACAATTTTACTACATACATATTGCATAAAATCTCGACTTTTTTCTTATTTCGCTTATGGATCATCTCATCTGTATTCGGAGCTGGCATTTGGGTCGTGTCCTGCCCACAGTTGTTCTTAGATCAAGACAATAGGTAGATATATGGAAAAATCCGTCAAATAAACCTACCGCATTCACAAGTGATATCACAAGGTGACCTCAATTATTATATTAAAATAAACGTGAATGTTTGAATTCTTGATTCAGTCAGTTTGTAACAGGAAAAGTAGAGGGAAAAAAAATATAGCCTAACTGATTTGCCAAAGAAAAAACTGGAATTTTGGTGCCAACTTGAAAATATGTCACCTCTTTGTATTATTTTCCTAAGCTTGTGTATTTACAAGTTTTAATGAATAGAATAGAATAGAATAATACTTTACCAGAAGTAATAATATCTGTAATAATCGTGAATTATTATTTTATTATGTATTCGTAGACCTGCTTCAGTGTGGGCAAGTGATTTATCGCGGTGAAACATGTATTTTCGTGTTGTTTCCGAAACTCCATAGAAGCCTCTTGTAAAGTCTCCATGACTTTAACTTGATTGTGACTTACTTTGCTTAACTCTAACTGTGACTGACTTGTATGATGACATTTCATCAAACTTGAAAATAATATTTTAATACTTGACTGGAAAATGCACAAGAAGTGCGACGCCAAACTCGTTACAGAGAAAAGAAAAAAAAGTGGTTGTAGCTTGGAAAGGATGTTTTTCGTTGTCATTTAAATACAACTGCGACTTCAGATGACGTGAAATTTGTAGTTCTAGTTTCCCTTTGTTCTAGGTTGAAATATTAATAACTAGCGGCCCACCCACCCGGCTTCACACGGGTGTAATTTATGTGCGAAGCCGAGGCGAGTCGCTAGTTATATATATAAACCTTCCGTGAAAATGTATCTAACTGATGGTGAAAACCGCATTAAAAACCGTTGCGTGGTTTAGGAGGAGTTAGCGGCCATACAGACATACAGACAGACGCAGAAAGCGACTTTAATTTATACTATGTAGAGATTATGGCAATGTTAAGGAGGTATTGGGAACCCTAGAAAATTTTATACTGCTAGGGCTATAGGTACATGGTTACGCGGAACGATGCCACTAAACCGAAAAGAGATCATTGTACTTGTTATTATGAACCACTTTTATTCCGGGATAATACGTAAAATCACAAAAATACCAACTGTTTCATATATTTCGTTGAGCTTATATGAAATTTTTCTATGAAACAGCTGTTTTTTTTCTTGGCAATTTCAAATTTAGTCTCATCAAAGTCTCATAGTAAAAGTTCTTTATAATGATGATTATTATGATCACCTTTCGGCTCAGTACCATCATTTCGTATAACCTAAGACATGTATCATCCCGACATAACACAATTATACTCTGTATGGTTTAACCAAAGAGAAAACTACTTGGGAAACTTTTTTAAGAATAGGTCTATAACATTTGAGTTAGAACGTCTTGAATTTATTACAGTTTTATCGCTATAACTCAAAAAGTTCTGATCACAAAAATGTTCGAAATCATTTTAAATAAAGGTTTTTAACATATCAGCAATTGGCATGATGACTAATGACTTTTTATTACCTCATAAAAAAGCTGATCATAAATAGAGCCCATCAAGGGAAACAAAACTAAAATTAGTTCAAAAATTATTAAGTAAAGTTATAAGTATTTTAATTTCATGCTAGACAGAGAGCGCACCATACCGAGTTATGACGTCACGCTTCAGGCGCGTCATACAAATGCTATACTAACACACGTTTTGCGAGAAAGGGAACGAGTATCCCCTCTCTATCCCCATCTAAAACTTTAAACGCTCATCTCAGAGATTTATCAGGCATTTTTTTTCAGTGTGTGCAATGTATTTAGTTATATTCATCGCTAAGCCGTTATTTGTAATAAATTAAACATAAGGACACATGTCAAGTAACAAGTTTCTACGTGTAATATTTTAGTAATGCAGGGAGAGGACACTTTTTACCAATATGACGGGCAATATTTTAATGCATCACCTTTTTTATCAAGCGTATCCTTTATCCAAAGATTTCTTACTATACTAGGTATTCCTTGTCCCTTGCCAAAACAAAGGGTAAACAATACGCTTGATAAAAAAGGTAATGTACTAAACTTTACCTTCATAATAAGAGAGTGCAGCGAAAAAATAATTCAATTCATTTTACATGTACCAGAGCAACTTCTAATATATTTTTTTTCCGGGCAAGTGCCTTTATTAACTAAACAAAATACAAGCTAAAACTAACACTACAAATACAGTTAGACTGCCCATAGACCGTTGAAGGTCTAAAGACAATCCAAATGCTCAAGCCCACTACCAGTTGGCAGCGTACCCAACATGCTGGCGGCATTACCACGTTGAATGGCAATGCTAATGCGTTGAGCCAGAAACACGCCAGCATTTTGGTCACGCGTCGTCGTCTAATATATTTGTTTTAAATGTTTATCGGGACTTATCACATAATATTTAATTTAGGTATTAACGACACTGAACGTCATTATTTTTCAAGAATGGTTCGTGAAGCGGTTTGTATTAGAAAACATCGCAATTTCAACCGGGAAGATGGTGTCATGGCGCGAAAGTTTAAAAATTACTATTTCTAATATTATATTATATAACGACCTAAATATATTTTTAATTTAAAATTGAGTCCTTTACCAAAACTGCAATTCATGCACTTAATTTAGTAAATAAGGAAGAAAGAGGGCTTTAATCTAAATTATTAGGATGGACGGACAGACGAACGGACAGAGAGAACTTATAAAGTTTCCTTGTAGTATGAAACCCTAAAATAAATAAAAACTCTATTTTTTTTAAGGGTGTGTTTGTTTTCATCTCACCTCAACCCTATGCTCCAGAATAAATATTAGTACTCTGAACCTATCATGGAATACTTAATAGTACTTAACTTAATGATAACTCATGTACCTACAGCTGAAACGTAGGCCTAGTATCCGTGGCATAGGCATAATCCGATGATCGGACTGATGAGGCTTTTTCGTCTTAGTTCAATGTTATAAATATATAAAAATATATTTACCTGTGACAATTACCGTCAACGAGACAGCAGTTTTAGGCATTGCTTAACTTTTAAGTAAGGCCGTGGGTCTTTAAGCAGCAACGCAAACGCGCTGCGCTGCGGGTTTGTATCATTTATGATAAGAAAGACTCCGTGTGATAACTTTATTCATTTTGTTTACTACTAGTACTCAATCGTATAACATCTCGCAACGGGAGTCAAGGAGTCATCAAGGGCAACTTGTTTACGTCCGAGCAGTAACACAGTTATAGCCATTTTGACTTTTTAAACGATGATAATACGAGACAGCTGTCGATCAAAACGATGTGCAGACAGCTTTCGATTAAATCGATTTTTGATCAGGCGTTTGTGTAATTTGCAATTACTAAGCACTGACGCGACGCTTTCCCACTGTATATTTTATTTAATTTTACAAACTACGGGTAAGAAAATCTTGGTATAGATTTTAAGCTTTGTTCAAAATCAAGTTTTTTTTTATATTAAACAAATTCAAGGCTTCATGGACTATGAGTACGTTTTAGGGTTCAGTACCAAAAGGATAATAACGAGACCCTATTATCTACTAAGCCTACGATAACTGTCTGTAAGTCTGTCTGTTCGTACGTCTTTCCATCTGTCCTACCTAGTAACGGCTGTATCTTTCGAACCGTAATAGATAGCCAGTTGAAATTCACATTTACAGAATATGTAATGTTATGTTTTTAAACAAGTAATAAAAGAGTCAAAAAGTAAAAACTAAAGGGAAATCTCCAAACAACAAACATAATTCTTTACTAAACGTGGCTTGGTAACTCTCTAAGGTAACAGTTGTTTCACTTAATTCATAAAGAAAAAGACAAAAGTTACAAAAAAAAATATATCAGAGTGGGGAACACGAATTACCTAATGGCAGGATAATGGCAGCAATGTCATTATCTAATTTTCTGTTCGTTATTTATTCAGTACGAAAATATAGGCAGTTCTTTTTATGACAGAACCAATTATTCCCATCAAATAAGATATACTTTATCATGGCGACAACAAAAGCCCGCATCAAATTAATGAGGTGTTATGAAAATCCCAATTTCTTTTTAAAAATGTCATCTCTTCTCCTTGTTTATTCCGATAGCCTCATTACATATATCATACAGTATCATTTTCAAACAACAATTTCCTTTAAGAAAATACTCAAACATAAATTAATTTTTATCGTTCCCCTCCTTACCTAATCATCACAAGACAGAGGCTCAGAGGTATGAATATGACATATTACTGCAACTCGCGTAATACTAACACCACCGTTCGGGACCCAAGGCGTCTATTACGAGATATGAAAAGTAAAACGTTTATAATACGAGCGGGAATGAAGTATGGCCGGTGGAGTTAGAAAGAGAAAAGATAAGAAAATAATGCGCGCTCGTATATCATCACAATCGCTAGAGCTGTGGCCCGGCGGCCGGCCACCGACCGACCCTCTTCACTTCTCCCAAAATATTTAACTAGCAAGTATCGCAAATGCCGGATTTACAGATACATACAAGCAGGTACTTGTATGTTAATAGATACGCACAAAATTTTGCGAGCGATAGCATGTGCGCTTTACAATCTGATGGCAACAGGTTCGACCCTTGGCCCTGCACAATGACTTATTTAGTACCTACCTAAATAAATTATAATGTGCATATTTGATGCCATCGCTCAGTCGGTGAAAGAATACATCGTGAGGAAACTGGTATGTTCAAGAGCCTCAAAAGTTTAAAGACATATTATGACATTCACCAACATGCACTGGGCCAGCATGGTAGATTACGGCCCATCTTCTCTCTCTCTGAGAGAAGGCTTGTGTCGCAGAAGTGAAGTGATAGGCTGCAATGATCACCATCAATGAAAAAAATGTTAATCAAAAATTCAATAGGGAAAAAACCCGTTCGAAAAGAGATCTCAGATTATAAAACATCGACTGGACAAGTCAGTATTTTTATGTATGTTTGTATATTTGTTCGACGGTAACTTAAATATCGTCGAATTCCACCCCGAAATGAGACCACGCAACACGTTAACAAGCCCATTTTTGAACTAAAAAAAAAACTTGGCTACTAAATTTCACGAAGATCTATATGCAAATTATCGTCAAACAAACATATATATAAACGATGACTTGTCCCATTTAGAATCTGAGATTTAGATCCTTTCTTCACTCGGTCAAAAGCGGATTTTAATTCACATTTTCGTGAAATAACCCAAATAGGTATTAAAACAAGGATAATTACCAACCAGAGCCCGTATCCCGTCGGAATGTTTAGTGCGGTCTTGGCTCACTACCCAAACACGGCGTCCGAAATGTAATTGACAGCCCTCTTGCCATTTACTAGAATTGGACTGTCCGACTGGTGGGGTGAGTGAAGGATGTTGGAAGTCACTGGTTTCGAATACATCTAACCTACCGATTTGTGTCTCGTCATAGAGTTACATTAAGTAATATAGAAAATGCGAAAATACACTGTCTATCTGTCCATCAATTTATCTGCCCCTCTGTCTCTCTGTTTATCTTTGTTTCTTACTATTTTATGAAAAAATGGCAAAACGGATGTCAATGAAATTTGGCAAGGAGGTAGAATGTAAGTATTATAAGGTAGTCGTATTAATTTTACCCTGATATGTGCGAAAATATATAAATAATGGACAAATCCAGACATGGGTCTAAAATGTGATCGACAGCCTTCTTGTACAAATGAAACTGGATTGTCCAACGGGTGCGACGAGTGAAGGATATTAAAAGTCCCTGGTTTAGTGGTTTCTATTTGTTTGTCATCGCATTATCTCACTTCTCACGTATCATCATCGTCATTTCAGCCATAGGACGTCCACTGCTGGACATAGGCCTCCCCCATCGATCTCCAAAAGGGCCGG
Source organism: Agriopis aurantiaria (assembly GCA_914767915.1). Lineage (NCBI taxonomy): Eukaryota > Metazoa > Arthropoda > Insecta > Lepidoptera > Geometridae > Agriopis > Agriopis aurantiaria. The sequence goes on along the minus strand of OU611986.1, from coordinate 12,776,005 downwards.
TTGGAAGCGGCTTACATCCAGCGTTTCCTTGCGGACGGCTGATGTATTTCTGCTATGCGATTCACTTCTCACGACTACTAATATCATAAACGTGATAGAAATTCTCTCTATTCTTCTATATATCTTTTTTTCTCCTCTGCCCTTCTATCTATTTATCTCTATGTCACTTTGACTGACCTTATGTTTGTCGTTCTGACTTTCTATTTTTATTACCTTTACGCGACTCTTGAACTGACCTTCATGAAATTTGGCAAATAAATAGAGTACATTGTAAGGACCTATTATATGATACTTTTATACCGGAAAATGTTGAACAATAGATAAATAGCGGGCAAATCCGCAGAACGCTGAATATAATAAGATAATACTGGGTGGAAATTTTAGTAGAAACAGTAAGGGAAGTTATTTCATAATTTTTTTACAATCCAAAGTAACCTAAATGAGTTTTAGAAACAGTTTAATGTGCAATTTTAGTGGAAATGTGTAAAGAAATTCAAAATTGTATGAATGTGCAACGTTTGTACGAGATAACTCAAATTTGTACAGTAATTTAACATCTTATACAAAATGTCAATATTCCTATGAATCAGAATCATAGCTTAGTAACAGTATTGTATGTATGCCACCTCTGATTTAAGGGTCTGTTATAAGTTTTTGCCTAAATTTTTTACTGACATCACAATCTTAAGCACTAATTTAAATGTTTTCTTCAATACAAGGCAAAACTACAATAAAAAAATCTGCCGCTGTAATTTTTTTCTGTAATATATAATAGCTTAAGTATATTCTCTGGTTGTACGTTATCTCCGTGTCGTTCCAGATTTAGTGTTAATCCATTTAGCCTTTACGGAGCTAGTTAGTTATTACATAATATTTCGCATATAACTGCCATGTGATTTATGAGTACTTGCATAACTAATTTTCATCTACTTTCATAATGATTCATAATTTTAATTTCATTATTTGCCTATTTTTTTTCTAATGTCTTTACAATACAATATTTTTGCTATCCAAAAAGTAGATTGTGGTGCTCTTTCACTGTCATGTTTCCATCCATACTTATACAATGAACTAACTATAAATAAATCTATTGCCTGGAAATGCCAACTGATATATCACAAAAATACATGCCAGATCTTTAAATAACACTGTTACACTGTTGTTTTAAAACACGGTAAATGTCCCGTTATTAATCATATAACTGTAGATGTTTTTAACCTATTTTCTTTAGTTGTAACGGTTAACCTGCCCTTACTGTCCTAAATAAACTTTCCCCCTGTATAAGCCATCTACAGTCAATATCAATTTCATTATTCTCTAATCACCGGACGAGTAGCGGAAAACATTAAGGAATAACTACTCGCTAAAGAGCCCACTAAGTGAAATTACATAAGCCGATGACAGCGCGATTTCAGAACGGGTAGATAAATAACGCAATTAGTAGTGATTGATAGTTAAACCGAAACACGGTGTGGATGGTTATCTAATACGATTTCGGAGTGAGTTTCTGCTCGATAAATAATACGGTGACGAAAATAATCTGTCTAGTCTTAGCCCCCATATTCATAGACGTAAAGGTACCTCGAATGCTCTCGTCACAGTGATGTTTTTTATATGCCAAACACCACTTGAGGGTGACGTGAGGATTCGAGGTACCTTTATTTACGTCTATGAATATGGGGGTAGAAATTGTAAGACTTGATTTTCTCCTATACATCCACGTCGGTCAGACTCTGATGTCAATCACTCGTAGCAATATATGAGCGTAACGTACATTGATTTAAGTAAATAGGGGGAAGATACGGGATGAACTTCTTGACGTGTTACGCACAATATAGGCTCCGGGGCACAATCCACTTCAGTCACAATCGAACTGGAGATTTGATAGCACGTGAACTACTTGTCAAAATTGTGTGAAATAAAGCAGCAAAAATTACTTCCTGCGTTTTCACAAGGTGCACCAACAGATCGAAGACAAAAAATAAGTTTCACGGCATTACTTTTCACTCGTAAATACTTAAAAACAATTAACTTAATTTTCTTTAAATGTCACTTCTATGGTCTAGTGTAGTGTCTAAAGGAGCGGTAAAGTTAGTTGTCGTTTACAGAGTAGACGTCAACGTCGCCGCTGACTCGAGCCGAAACAGAGCCATATTTATTGTGTAGAACAACTTTAGTTTAATCATTTAATGGATAGATGAACTAACAACACCATTATAATGAAACTGTATTGGCGAAGTTCACACGTGTTCGTTGACAGTTGACAGTCTTTTGTCGACTGCCAACGAACACAGTATATAAGTGGCGGTTGCATTGCAATCACTCTCTTTCTTTGCTCGAACCTCGAAGCGATAACAAGTGTAAACGAATTGTGTGTAAAACAGTTTAAAAAGGTGATTTCTTGGCTGAAAAGCTAACAAATCAGAATCGGGATTAATAAGTTACAGATGTCTTCTTATTTTCCCATGTCCACAGAGTGTAATTTGTCTTTTGTTAAGTGGTTCAAAACCTGTTTGCTAGTCATGTTTTTTTTAGAGCCCTAATTAATAGTTATTTTACAAAGTGGCTGTTTTATTCCTTGCGTTTTCTTGATTATAATTTATTTACTAATGATTAATTTAATACTAATTACTAAATAACTGTGCTCATGTTAAAAGTTCTTCAGATTATATATCCGATTAGTGTACTTATTGTTATATATGCAAATTTCTGCCGCCGATTCTGCGGCTGAGCCTGCTGTCGAGCCTGCCGTTGAGCCTGCTGTCGAGCCTGCGGCTGAGCCTGCCGTCGAGCCTGCGGCTGAGCCTGCTGTCGAGCCTGCCGTCGAGCCTGCGGCTGAGCCTGCTGTCGAGCCTGCGGTCGAGTCTGCAGCGGAGCATACAGCGGAGCCTGCAGTGGAGCCTGCCGCGGAGTCTGCGGCTGAGCCTGCTGTCGAGCCTGCGGCTGAGCCTGCCGTCGAGCCTGCGGCTGAGCCTGCTGTCGAGTCTGCCGTCGAGCCTGCGGCTGAGCCTGCTGTCGAGCCTGCGGTCGAGTCTGCGGCGGAGCATACAGCGGAGCCTGCAGTGGAGCCTGCCGCGGAGTCTGCGGCCGAGCCTGCTGTCGAGCCTGCGGCTGAGCCTGCGGCTGAGCCTGCGGCTGAGCCTGCCGTCGAACCTGCCAGCTGAGCCTGCAGCGGAGCCTCCAGTACGCAGTTACGTAAGAGACATTGTACGCAGTTGCGTAAGATCCGGTGTACGTAGTCGCGTAAGAGCCGATGTACGCAGTTGCGTAAGAGACATTGTACGCAGTTGCGTAAGATCCGGTGTACGTAGTCGCGTAAGAGCCGATGTACGCAGTTGCGTAAGAGACATTGTACGCAGTTGCGTAAGATCCGGTGTACGTAGTCGCGTAAGAGCCGATGTACGCAGTTGCGTAAGAGACAGTGTACGCAGTTGCGTACTGACTTAACTAAACCAGATTCGGTTTTAGTCTGATATGATGTGCTTTTCAGTATGCAGTTGCATTCTGATATTATGTAACATAAAACGATAGTATAAGACTTCAAAATAAGATTGTAAAGTACACATTTAATTAACACGTATAACGTCTATTATCATATAATACATGACACGTATACACGAGGACGTGTAATTGAGTCGGATGGCCGAATGTAGAACAACTTTAGTTTAATCATTTAATGGATAGATGAACTAACAACACCATTATAATGAAACTGTATTGGCGAAGTTCACACGTGTTCGTTGACAGTTGACAGTCTTTTGTCGACTGCCAACGAACACAGTATATAAGTGGCGGTTGCATTGCAATCACTCTCTTTCTTTGCTCGAACCTCGAAGCGATAACAAGTGTAAACGAATTGTGTGTAAAACAGTTTAAAAAGGTGATTTCTTGGCTGAAAAGCTAACAATTGGGTACAATGTTTGGATGTCACGCGTCTTCCCCCTTTTTAAAACAGTCATTGGTAACGTTTTTTGCAATCTACGTCGCTGATCATCAGCTTTGCAGTAAGAAGTTCAATGATGAGGTGAATGCAATACATTATTTGCACACGCGACCGATGTACGCCATTGTTCCATTGATTTACTAATACATGGATGTTATTTTTTTATTATTAACTTTTAACTATCTAAATTCTATAGCTTGTAAATTTAATTGACGTCACCTTCGATAAGTTTTTATTTTTATACGTTTAGTTTGGATGACAATGCATAGTTTAGCCAAGTGACGTCATTCTGAATTCAATATAGCGGACCAAAGATGGCGGACCAGCTATTTTTATGAACCCCTATGATATGGGTATCAAATGAAAGGGTTTACTGGGAATAATACGAAAAAAACCGGACAATTACGAGTAGGACTCGTGCTCTGAGGGTTCCGTTGGACGGAACTATATTAAGAGCGCGAGTCCAAAAAAACTAACTGAAGTTGAAATATTAAATGACAAACATAACTTTGTAGCTGACAACAAGTTTCTTCCGTACATTCCAACTACAAAATGTAAGTTTGTAATAGCAAAATAATTATTTTTAAATTATATAACTTCAAATATATGACTTTCGGATTTATTCCTATATATGTGCTATGAGAACTTGCCTTTTGCCAAATTTCATGATTCTAGGCCAACGGGAAGTACCCTATAGGTTTTGATTCCCCTGTGAAATCGCAAAATATGCGACATAAACGTTCATATCTTTTGATCGCGTTGACTTACAACTTTTATTTTTTTACAGCCGAAATAAACTGTAGACCCAAGTATTTAGTTTAAGTTTCAACTTGATACCTTTCCGCGTTCTTGAGAAAAAGGGTCTTGACAGACGGGCAGACAGACGGACAGACAGACGGACAGACAGACGGACAGACAGACGGACAGACAGACGGACTGACAACAAAGTGATCCTATAAGGGTTCCGTTTTTTTCTTTTGAGGTACGGAACCCTAAAAATAAAACGACGTCAAACTATATTCATTATGGAGGACGCTTGACAAAGTTTTTTTTTAAATATGTAAGTAATTATTTTTAATAAGTCAAACACCAGTCCGGTAGCCAGTTGTCAATCAAACTGTTAATAAAACACATTAAATAAATCCTTGGACGTTTTTTATCAGCTGTTAATAATTATTGAAGAAGTTGCTCTTTGTGTTCCTGGTAAAACTTTCAACCCTGTATTAACTTACTAATTCGCTCTGCGGATTTCCGCGCTATTTTTCTATTTTATGGCTTACATCGGTGTTTAAATTTCATTTTATAACTCTATTATAAAAAGTGCCAAACCAATTCTGTGTTCAGTCAGTGTTCCATATCATGCTACTTTACACTTTTTTTTTTTTTTTTTTTTTTTTTTTTATTGTCTTAGAGAAACTAACGGTCTTAATTAACAGAGTTAATAAAGTAAAGTTTTTAAAGTTAATCTGCCGTAATTTTACATATTTTGTGAAATTATATAAATATATATATACAGCCGTTTAAAGGTAGGACAGACGGACGGACGGGCAGCAAGACAGACAACGTAGGCTTAGTAATCCCATTAGTGGTCCCATATTTACCCTTTGGGTACGGAACCCTAAAAACAATTAAAACCGGTTAGGAAAAAATCATTTTTAAAATCGGTAATCCAATTTTTTACGCACTGCGTCGTCGTGAGACCCCATTCATTGTGGTCAATTTGGCGTAATGTAATCAATTGTTAAACCAATAAAATAAATCAGAGTGGACAGTTTTAATTGATACCGTACAAAATTAACTACGGACTCGTCCCGTTCTATACCTAACACAGCAACGGTATTGGAAAATTGAAAAAAGGAAGAAAAATAGCGGTTACTAACAGCTGCTATAAATATTCGATTGAAATATTTTAGAAAAAACCGACTACGGTATTTTTGGCTGAGCATGTTGTAAACGGAACCTACCAAACATTGAGACTAACAAACTTAATTTTAATTTATTATACCTATTCAATTAGGCCTCACACAAGGGGGTGCACAATTATTTTTTATCCCTACTTTATTGTAACTTAACTCGGTCCTATATTTATTTATTCTGACAGCTGCAATAAAATTGTTAAAAGCTAAATAAAAACCTTGAACTCTGATCATTTTCGCTAGGGTTTTGAAAGTGAGACTGTAGCTGGTACCAGATATACTTCAGTGCAATATGAAAAGAAAATGTTTTATTCAGGATTTTACAATGTTATAGCAGCTGCTTAGAATAACTACTCAGAGAAGGTAAGTTTCCAAACAACGCCTTCTCAAAACGTAAGCTACAAATTCGCTTTGTAGCTTACGTTTCGATTAGTATTTTAAACGATTTAAGCAAGAAAATTAATGGATTACCTGTGGAATGTCACACCATAACTCTTATGCGAGTTTTGGCGCCAACGCGGAAAAAACATGTCGGCTCGTTGGATTATTTTCCTAAACTTGTGTATTTTCGAGTGTTAATGTGTACTAAATGGTGAATTATTATTCATTAAGTGCTCGTGAACGTGCTCGAGTGAGGGAAAGTGATATAACGAGGTGAAACGTGTCTTTTCGTGTTGTTTCCAAAACTCTATAGGAGCCTCTTGTAAAGTCTTCACCACTTTACAGGGGCATGAGTTCGACTTGACCGTGACTTACTTAGCTTGACTCTGACTGTGACTATGACTTGTTTGACGCTAATAAGACAAAATGAACTGATTAATATTACGAGTAAAGGACATTGAATCCACGCTCATGAAAATTTTAATATAACTCTTATGCTGCTTTTCTGATTTTTTGTGGTACGATTTCATCGCACAAATTGTCATAGTAAATTTTTTATATATTTTTGGTGTCATATATGACACCATTTGAATGGCTTAAATTTTGCGAATGTACTTGGTTTCGTTGTGTAGTTATTTTAAGAGCAGCTGTAATTTTTTTTAAACAAGTGGAATTATGACGTCATTTACCCAGTACCCTCTTTGAACTTATAGGAATCTATCTGCACCTTATTTATCAAAATCGGTACAGGCATTTTAGTGTATGCAGGAAACATACATCCCACACTTTAAACACATAACCCTCATTCTCACACTTAATAATTCAATGTAAATTAATTATTACACACAAATTGGAACTGTTAACCGCAAATTGAAATGTGGACGCTATGAATAGCTAAGTGAAACGTCATTTGCATTTAGCAAAATGTTACAGGTGCAAGTTGCTAACTCACCGATTTTGTCTTTCCCCAAGGGACATAGTGAAAAATCCACATTTCTGGGTGGGTAGCAATTTACTAAGGAAGTATATTTTCAATATTTCAATTAAAGTATATACCTATTAACTAATACATGGTTCAAGTTCTTTTTAGACTTAACTAGCTGAATCCCGCTACTTCGTGCGCGTAGAGCTCGGCTACTATAAACTACTATAAACCTATATGCTATAAACCTCACGGAGCCCGAGACCTTTCCAACGAATGCAAAACCGTGGAAATCGGTTCGTGCGTTCTGGAGTTATAGCGTCAGGAAGGAAAACTGAGTCAAATCCAGAAAGAGGCTACGGCTATTATTTTCGGTGTCAAGCGTTTCCATCAGTATGTATACGGTTGTCAAGAACCATTTAGTTTATTACTGCCGGCACGCGGGTCGCGCGCGCCGTCATATAGTTCAAAAACCCGACTTATTTTTATATAGTAGATAGATGTAGTCGATCGAAAAAACTTAATGGAAACCGTAAATTCTGATCACTTTTGTTGGGTTTTTGAACTCTTTGGTATTTCAAGCTGGTTGCCGACATGCTACGTAAAATAAAATTACTATAAATATTATAATTGTTAAACTACAAGTGCCTTTTGTAACCAAACAAAATACAAGCTAACACTAACAACAAATAAAATTAGTATTAAAAATTGTATTTCTATAAACAAAACAGAATTTTAGAAAGACCAATTCGTATTTTTCTCAGCAAACCTGTAATTTCATAGTAAATTGGGTCCAACCATTTTGGAGTCCATAGGGAACATGTAAAACACACATCGCCTTTTATATATTGAGATAAGATTTTTATAAGAGAAAGAAAATTAATGATAGTTAATTTTTTTTTTTACAAATTGTATGAACCCAGGTCCCCGTGAAACTGCTCAACAAAAAAGTAACTTAAATTTTATTATAGAAACTGACGTGGTTTTCACACATTTTATTTATATTACACGGGAATTACTCACGTAAGATTAAGCCGGTCACTCCGGCTATAGTTTCAACCGCATTGGGCAGTCTAGTTTGGTTAGAAACTAAAATTTTATTTAAAAAAAATATAACCTGACTGCATATCAGCAGCGCACTGCGTACCTATCTATACCTATACTCGTAGTAGATACAGAGCTCTTTCATACCACTTTATTTCGTTAACTACTGAGTATTTCATAGTAGCTTTATATATTTTTGAAACTTGCTAAGTACCTAAGTTCTACATAATGATGGTAATATGGACATATTTAGAAAAGTTTGCGGACTATTTTTCCCTTTTTTCGCCGACGCCATATTGAAATATTGTACCCTATGTCACTCCCACTATATATTAAAAGGATTCAAATGACACCTCACATGTCGAAATCTATTAAGCCGTATAGGCTGTAATGTATGCCAAAGAAACAATCATACATACAAACACTCAAAAAACATAACTCTCCTTCTTGCGCATGCAGGTAATAAAAATAAGCTATCAATAATTCATCATCAGCATCATCATCCACAGCCTTCCTTATCCCACTGCTGGGTATAGGCCTCTCTCTTGCTATGCCATCTGCCTCGGTCCTGAGCTAATCGAGTCCAGGTTCGACCCGCGATAGTAATAGTATCGTCGACCCATCTTGCAGCCGGACGACCAACGCTCCGCTTACCTTGCCTCGGCCACCACTCTGTTAAAACCTTACTCCACCTGTCATCACTGCGCCTAGCAACGTGTCCTGCCCAGCTCCACTTTAATTTCATTACCGCGATTCCGACCTCGAACCTTTGTTCTTCGTCGGATTTCGGTATTACGAACTCGGTCTTGGAGGTTGATGCCTAGCATGGATCTCTCCATGGCTCTCTGTGCTACTCTGATTTTGTGCACAGCCTCATGTGTGAGGGTTCATGTTTCGGCACCAGAAGTCATGGTGGGCAGAACGCATTGGTTGAAGAGGCGAGTTTTCAGACATTGTGGCATATGGCGTGACTTGAGGATGTCATCCAGTTTTTTGAATGCTGCCCATACAAGCTGTATGCTCCTTGAGACCATCAATAATGACCTGGAGATTAATAATTATATGGAACAAAATATTTGGAAGTAATAAGGTTTTTTTTTTTATCGCGTATATGTCCGCATTTGACTACCAACTCGCCTGTTGGTAAGCGACAATGTGGTGTTTTATTTGTGCGGATTGTAGAACCACATTGTTTTCTATAAAGATCTACGCAACTAAAAACAAAGCTCGGCATTCGCAGTACGTTTACTAACAATCAAAGCCAGACAACAATAAAAAAGCGCCAGCCTTTGAGCCTGGCAATGATTGAACGAACTCTACGCGCTCGTTTATTTACATATCGACTCAATTAACGAACTCACTGTAGCTCATTATCCATTCAAATCGCAATCGCAGTTTTCCCACGTTAGCCGATTTTCCGGCGAAAACTCAATGAAAACTTCATAACAGTGTTGGCTTTGCGCTCGAAAACGGATCGCGTAATGGCCTTTGTTGAGTGCAAAAAGCGACTGATCCGGTCCAGATCCGCTTTGTATTGCCCGTTTGCTTTAGCCAGTTGACAACATAATTATCGACTGTTGTGTTGCAACGGCTAAATGACGGTAGAGTCGGTGTTCCAGCTCCTTGTAGGCAAGTCGTTACTTCAACGCACACACTCAAAATTGAGTGACATGGCTTTAAAGCGGGTTTGGTATGCAATGTGCATATGCAAAAGAGTACTACCTCAAATCCAATGAATTCAAACATAGTACATAGTACATATATTATAATATCTGTAGAGTTATGGTGGCCAAGTGGAAGCATGTGCACGTTACAATCTGATGACATCTGGTTCGATCATCGGCTCTCGGCCCTGCACCAAATCACTTATTTAGTACCTAAACCGGTATGTCCAAGAACCTCAAAAATTCAAAGACATAATATGACATTCACGAACATTCATTAGGCCAGCATGGAGTAGTAGCAGCTGCTTGAGAGCCAGTTTATATTCTAGGCTTAACACGTTTATCATCTTCGACCACACCGTCCCTTAACTTCAGGTGATCTGTGGTTCAAAACATTTAATAAGTAAGTATAGCTTGTCAACTAAAAACTGTTTTTGGAAGAAGAAAGAAGTTCTACAGAATAAGATTTTCATAATGTTGTTAATGAACAGATTTGTCGCTTCCTTCTATATTTAGAAACAACAAAACGTCTTCTACTGTCCAGTTGTAATTTTACCACGAAATGGGCCGATCAACGTACCGCACGTCAAAACAGAAGCGAGCTCTAAGCCTTTATGGGCTTCTTTGTGGACGTGGACGTGCACTCCTATGTTAAAGGAAATAAAGATAAAAATTCATTACGTTTAAAAATTTTGTCCTACTACACCGTTTAGAGCTAAACGTTTCAACTGGCTAGCGCTGACTTTTTAATTAGTATGTAAGCACCTAATGATCCGTTCGACATCTCTATTTTTTTCTCTGTTGTGGTATCACATCTTTTGACGTGTAAAAGAAAGAGAGGAATATTATAAGCGACTCGATGAAAAGCCTCCGCCAACGCCGCAGGTGGAAAACCTTATCTCATCTTGGCAATTTCTAGCCTTGAGATGCACTCTGATGCCGCTCGTCACTCGTCTTGCAGTAACAAAATGACTCTGACTGCTTCAACTAGATGGCGTTAAAATAAATTCCACTTTAGAGTCTGAAAATAACCTCAAATAATTATTTGATTACTAATAACTCTACTCATCAAGCCTAATATAAATATCTTATTATTTTCGCACCTACTTTCGGTAGAACACTGACTTCATTACTGACAGAGCATCTAATAGACTGACATAGGGACCATGAAACATAATTAATAATGTAGTTAGGTAGGTCCAATACAATGCTTTAACTTCCTTTCGGCATCCTTACCTACCATGTGCGCAACATGTGTCGTTGACAAGTTTTTTTTACATAGACCACAAATAACTTTCTGTAACTATGCCTCGTGGTTAAAAAAGAGTTGTCACTCGTCAACTGTGGGAGATGTAACGCAACCGTTGAGTGGTCACAAAATTGTACAGTTGGGAAAAAAATAATGATCTATGTTCATTCGTTGTGTTTTTATTTTAAGTAGGTACCTATCTGCACGCTAGCACGTTTTTAATGTAGGTTCTGACGTGTATTAGGCTTTGGTATGTAAGTACTAGGTAAGTTTCAAATCCCTTTTGTTTCTCTCTAAAAAAGTTAATTATTAAAATTATATATCACTAGCGACCCGCCCGCCTGGTTTCGCACGGGTGTAATTTACGTGCAAAGCCGGGGCGAGGTCGCTAGTTATATATATAAACCTTCCTTGAAAATGTATTTAACTGATGGTGAAAACCAAATCAAAATTCGTTGCATGGTTTAGGAGGAGTTAGCGGCCATACAGACAGACAGACAGACAGACGCGGAAAGCGACTTCAATTTATTACTCAAAAAAAATAGTATGTAGTGATGACTTTTGGCGCAAATGAGGAGACTGCCAAAGATGTTTTTGGAAAAGAAAGAAAAAGTGTCACCACATTGTATTATTTTCCTAAAAATGTTTTATTTCGTGTGTTAATGTGCAATAATGGTTGATAATTGTTTATTAAGTATTCGTGAACGTAGTCGAGTGGCAACGAAGGCAAGACAAGTGATACATAATAAGGTGAAACATAATATTTTCGGGATGTTTCCAAAACTGCACAGAAGCCTCTAGAAAAGTCTCCACCATTTTAGCAGGGCATGACTTGGACTAGAACGTGACTTACGTTGCTTGACTCTGACTGTGACTATGAATTGTTTGATGATATTTAATAAAACTTGAAAAAACCTCAATACTTGACACTGGCAAATGCACAAGACGTAACGTGCGTCGCAAAAATCCTCTCAAGAGGCAATTTTCAAGTACCTATATAAACGTCTGGTCGAAGCATCTCGTGACCAAAATGCTGGTTGATCTTGAGCAGTATTTCAATTCGCAGCGGCAATGCAGCCAGCATTTTGGGAATGATGGCATCGGGCAGCGGTTTATTAGATTAGTGCAGTATTTATTTATTTTAATTTGGGAAAGTTTTGTGTAATTAATATGTATATTATTTCTTATTTTCTTGTTTTTTCTTATTTTTAAATTCAATTTCTAACAAACTTGATACATACTTAATCATATTGTCTTGTCCCATCAAACTATTCCATATCGACAGTCCTATTAATTAACATAATTTGTCGGCTGTCGGTGCTGTCCGTACGGCACGACATGTGTCAATCTCCAGAGGATCGATTTTATAATTAGACAAGCCTAAACACGCTCTACATATTTCTATCATCGGTTGCTGGGGTGGTTTGTCTAGAGTACGTATATGTATGTACTCGTTTTATTTTTTCTAAATATTATCACCAAATATTACAGAAGCGTAATCTTTTCTTATTCCAAATTATTATTTATATTATATTTACTAGCGACCCGCTCCGGCTTCGCGCGTAAATTACACCCGTGCGAAGCCGGGGCAGGTCACTAGTTATATATATAGTTAGCACTATATATATAGTTAAGATGTAACAAATTGACACCACAAGAAATGATACTTAACATTGTATATTCGTGATTGACAAAACTATTGATACTTTTACTTAGTACTTACTTTACCATCCATGTATAATCGTACACAGTTCACACAATAAAGATTTTCTAATTCTGATTCAATACCTTTCGTGAAAAATTATCTAACTGACGGTGAAAATCGCATTAAAACACGGCTTTATATTTTCTTTTTATGCCAGAAAATCCAGATACCTACCTAAAATTTTACGACGCATTTTGAAATCGGCTCCTAATCAATAAATCAGTGGTCGCCTGCGCCTTAACACTTGTCAACAAACTTCCTTCCATTTTCGCTCTAATCTTAATTGAAAATTCAATCATTTATTCATCCAATCGTCGTTAAGGTTCTTTAATAGGCTGCGTGCCATTTTACTTCATTTTTACTTCGCATTGTAATAGGCAGCTAATTTTCTCTGTTGGCCGTATCCTTGAAAAGTTTATTTGAAAAGGTCCTACTTAGAATCGATTAACTTGGACTTTTGGTATTGAACGTTTAATTTCTACTAACGCCTAAGACTGTTTGCTTCGTTCGTTACTCTCAGATTTAAACACTAGGTCTAACGAGTATCCTTGCCTCAGTGTAGGTATGGACATGGTAAATAAATCAAGAAAGGGTGATCCGAAAATTGCGTCTGAATAATATATTTTTTGTACTTGAAAAATGGGCGCTGTTTTTAGAAATCTTATCTATGTTGTGTCGTAGCGTAGGTACCTAAGTCATCGTCACCAAAAAATTCGCAAAAAATTTGCTTGTCCTTGGCTGGTCTATAGAAAACTTTAACGTGTGTGGTACAACATCGTGTTATAATGACAAGAGACTCTGACCAACCAGATGTTTTAAATCGACTTGAAAATAAACCAATCAGCAATCAGTTTCATTCGCCCTAAACAATTTTTTTCAATAACCCTGATAATAACTCGAATGATTAAAAAAATCTGTCTTAGATTCCAAATATTCAACTCTTTGCAATCGTCCTAGCATTATCGCAAATATTCAATTTCTACGATTATCCTACGACATATACACCCTATAATTTCAGGCAGTTCTGTATATCTCTGCACATAAAATATGATAAGAACTTCTCAGCATTTTCGTTTCGTATTCAGGCCCTTGTTTTATGAACGTTCGAGATGTTCATACAACCGGTTATATGAAAACCTCATCCTTGTGCGGCCCACAGCCTACACAAAAAAATACCTACACATAAACCTAAGAGCTGATATAAAATAGATGAATCAGATTGATTGAATACGCCTGCATCAATTTGCGAAACTAATACAAAAAGGTCTCTGATATACAGATATTTCTGTACCGCAATAAAATAAAATAAATAACGGAGAAGGAATGCATCTAGAAGTTATTGAGTTTCCAATATCCAGTGATAATGAAGAAGTAAGTAATATGGCAGCGAAGGCTCATCTGATATTCATAACGTTAGAACTAGCGGGCTTAGCGTTCAAAGAGAAACTTTATTTATTTATCGAATGATAATGTTGTGGACGTAGTTTTATCTAGTTATATACTATTCTAGGGTATTTATGTACTACACGCTTCACGCCCGTCGTTTGATTAACTGGCTTGGTAGGACACGTACATAAACCTAAACTTACTCTCTTTCAGAAAAATTACATCAAGGATAACTCATTTTCAATAACTGTTCCACAATGTTTTTGCATTTTTTATCTATTTGACGAATTTTAATTCACGCCAAAAAAACTCGCCATTTATGGTATTTGCTCATGACGTCACGATCTTAATCACTACATATCAACACACACATTATGTATTGAATTTTTCAAACAAAGTGGTGTTTGTTTTCAAAATCTTGATTCCATTTGATTTTTTATCTACATCTCGACGAGCAAGTCGCTTCCCTGATGATAAGCGTCACGATGAACAGTTTACTGCCACACAGAATCATTCACTACCACTAACTACTAACTTCAGGTCAGTTCTTTGCACTGCGCTCGTCACTCTGAGTCAGCGATGTATACCTATGGCGTTTTTGTTATTTAATCAAAATATTTAGTTAATCTCACTTTGAAAACAAAATACATGCAGTTATTTTTACATATTTCAATGTCTTCAGTTATTCCTAACTTAATTTATTTTTAGTTACTGTCATCTTGCCTATAAAAAAAAAAAAATTTTTTTTTTTTTAAAACAATAAGATTTTTGTCATTGTAACGTAACCTACTATCGAATCTCTGGTTCTCTGAAAACTAACTTGCGTCTCACCTTGAGCCAAAAACGTAGTAAAACGGAGTGTGACCGCCAAAAGAAAATTTAGAAATAATTGGCTCATGCAAAACACGTCCAAGAGAGCATTTTCACAAATGTGAAACAATAAGTGCTATCGCTGCTTGCGAGCGAAGCCAAGTGCTCAAAGTTTGTGAGAATTTATTTCATTCTTATGGCGCTGTAGATAGCCAGTACCACAGCTTTTTAGAAGTGTTTAGATGCTTTTCGTGCACGACAAGCATACTTACCCAGTTTCTAGCCTTGTTGCCCAACATATCGTACTCTACGTTGTGGTTATGTATGTGTGTGTACAGTACTAGCTGTTGCTCACGACTTCATACGCGTAGATTTTCATATAATATTTCAACCCCCTTTTGCCTCCCTTATTTCAGCCCTTTCGCAAAATCCTTTCTTAGCGGACCTGTACCCCATACTCTAAGGAATCCTGCTAAATTTCAGCTTCGTAAGTGAAGTAGTTTTCGAGATTTCGTGATGACTGAGTGAGTAGATGAATTTCGCTTTTATATATACATAGATATGATGGTTATATATATTATTTAGTATATGTATAAATATATGTTATATTTATTTGTAGCCTATTGATGGTTTTTTGTTATTTTCACAGGTACACACTTTTGAATAATTTTAGTTAATGCCACTACTTTCTTTATGTAACTCCTTTCCATGCACGGTTACCAGGAAGAGATATTTTTAAGAAATATGGCCTGTTAAAAGCATAGATAGAATAGAATAGAATAGAATAGAATAGAATAGAATAGAATAGAATAGAATAGAATAGAATAGAATATTTATTATTGTAATCATACTAATATTGTGAATGCGAAAAGTTGTGGTTTGGT
Source organism: Agriopis aurantiaria (assembly GCA_914767915.1). Taxonomy (NCBI): domain Eukaryota; kingdom Metazoa; phylum Arthropoda; class Insecta; order Lepidoptera; family Geometridae; genus Agriopis; species Agriopis aurantiaria. The sequence continues at coordinate 12,760,101 of OU611986.1, read as the reverse complement.
GGTTTGTTGGTTTGTTAGTTCCTCTTTCACGCAGTAACAGAGCAACGGATCGACCTAATTTATTGAATGGCTATAGTTCAAAGGCCGCAGAGTGAAATAGGCTACTTTTCATCATCATCATCACCATTTTTACGACCATTCATTACGCGGGTGAAACCGCGGGACGCAGCTAGTATATAATATGTTATCCTTGTTATTGTGGTCCCAAGGTCCTTTCCATATGTGTTGTTGCGGCGAAACAGAAATAAAAGCCGGTATTTCGGTGTTTATGAGTTTTAAGCTTTTTCTACAATCCACCGTAAGCGCGCGAAATCGTCCTTGTCAGAACTGACAGATCACCACAGATAACAAAAGTGGCGTTCGAAACGGAACGTCATAGACCTGAATTCTTTATTAAAGTAGCTTCAATACTGTCTACACTGTATTTTGTTCTTATGGTACTATTATGCCGTTCTCAGCTACACAACATAAATAATAATGCGGCCGTTATAGGGTCATTACAGTGAGACCCGCCGAGTGACGGTGGCACTCAGACGCACGTACAAAACGGGCTAGGTTTCTGGGGAAAATGTTTACAAAACAAAAAGTATATATTATTTAACCTTGAAAAATGAGCAGTTTATTTTCTAAACTATTTTTTATTATATGTGAAGGTGTTGTTCCACGCTTTAGGATTTACTACTTAAATGTTATAAACAATTATGAAAACCGGATGGGGCAGGTTTTATTTTATTTATTTTTTATGCCTTAGTTGGCAAACAAGCAGACGGGCTGCCTGATGGTAAGCAGTCACCGTCGCCTATGGATACTTGTAACACCAGAGGCGTCACAAATACGTTGCTGTACTCGATTAACTCGCCTTTTGAAGAACCCCATGTTGTAGCTTCTCCGAAACAACGTGAAATTTAGGCTCGAATCTTAGTCAAAAAAAAATATTATATTATATACTATACCCTAAACGTCATAAACTTAAATGTCATCTTAATGTATCTTAAATGTCATAGTAAAGATTCTATACTATGACATTTAAGATGTAGGTGCCGTTTTAGTATCATACTATTACATTAAACATGTGAAAGTATGTTTGTTTGTTGGTTATTGTTTCATAGTTCCCACATATCAACATAGTTACGGATAAAAGTGAATTTAAACATTGGCCGGAAACTGACATATAGAATACTTTTCATCCCGAAAAAAAGTTCCGGGTTTCCTGAAATAAAAGACTATCAAACAAGTATTTTTAAGCTCCTTATAATAGGGCTTTTAATCTTTAAACGGCTGAACATATTTTCTTGAATTATAGCTAAGAACAATCTCGACCAAGTCATCTTTCAAACAAAAAAAGCTAACTCAAAATCGGCCTAATCTAAAAAAAAATCAGCCGTATGCGAGCTACGATGCCACAAACAGATATACATATACACAAGTCAAACTTATAACACCCTTAAAGGGCGGATACAGCTTTGGTGCCACAGGGAGCCGTGGTCAAGTCACAAGAAGTTATAATTTTTTTTTTTATTAATTTTTATATTAATTAGTGGTCCACCTAGGTCCTGGGTCCGCCCTTGACACCCTTCTGTTTTTAAGTGGCCAATGACATCAATGGATATTAGGCAGAACGTGCTGAAACGCAATTGCAGAAAAATTTCAGAAAAAGATGACTACAATACCCATTCTTTTTTGTAGTTTAGTTATCATTTGAACATGTGTGAGGTCTTTAAGGATAGAATGGCTTAAAGTACACGTTTTAAGCCGCGTCGTACATCCGCAGTCTTGAGACGGTTCCCGTCCACCGGTATCTGAGTGAACTCTTTGCGAGCCCCATTGAAGCCGCGATGAAAGGGGGGTCATTACCTGAAACAAAGGAGGAAAGCTGCTCAAACTGTGCATAAATCGTGCCTGTTTACCTACGAGGAAACTTTCAGAAAACCGCCAAAGAAAAACGCAACCCACTTCACCTCGAAACGTCTCGGCCTGAATAACCTTTTTTATGCCCTTAATATATTTTATGCGGTCCTGAAAAGTGTTGATCCTGTTTTTCTAATAATTCTAGTATTTCTTAATAGTTATGAACTATAACTTATTTTGTAGTTGAATGTGACGACAGTTGTTCTATTGTAGAATTTAAAAAGGCGGTATTGTTCCATTTATGTTATGAATTAATTAATAATTGAATAACTGATTTATTGTCTACTTTAATATAATGACATTATAATCTAATTTAATCTAATCTAATGCATGTATTATTATTTAACTACTTGACTAATTTTATAATAGTAATTAATTTCTTAAAATGTTAACTTGTAAACTACACTATTGTATTAGGTTAAGCCTGTAAAAATAGTTGTAATGAATGAAACAAATAAATTACAAAATTAATTAAAAATAAACTAAAACTCTGAATATAGGATCAGGGCTCTGAATGTACAAGTCTAATTAGTTACAATCTGGATGTCTTCAAATCGCGAGTGAATCGGTTGCTTCTAGGCAAACGTGCTCCGACCGTATCATCGCTTAACATTAGGCAAGTTGGCGGTCAAATGCCCGCCTATTTAATAAATATGATGAGAGGATGCGTACAACAGTAAACGTGTGGTGGCCGAGACTAGTTTAGCGGAACCCAGGCCGACCGAGGATAAGGTGGACTGACGACATCAAAAGTACTGTCGGGAACGAGTGGATGAGACTAGCGAGAGACCTGGAGAGAGTGGCATGAACAATGGGAGGCCAGCAGTGGGTCATTCAGGGCTGATGATGGTGATGATATAAATAAAAAAGCCAAGTTTTTTCACTACTTATGTCGCATCTTAGTACTATTTTTAGACAAGTAATTGAGATGAACTAGAGGAGGTAAATTGTAGTGTTTACTTTTTTTTACCGGGTTTGTTATTTTTAAACAATTTATTGTTAAAACATTATTCAAATACCTACCATGCAGGTACCATCTGATAGGTACTTTAACAACTTTTTTGGGAGAAAAGTTGCAAGTAGCGCGTAACTGGTTACCCAATCATTCACGTGTCTACTCTAGGTAGTTAGTAGGCAACAAAATATCAACAAAATTTTCAACACAGCTGTTTCCAATTCGTCAAAGGTGGAAACACTGATACAGTTTGAATTTCAAATTTCTTCTATTGACGTCAGAAGTAGTTTTTTGTTATGATAGTTCCGAATAAGCAGACGTTTACTATTCCGTAAAATAACATTAAATTAATCACATTAATGAAATTCCTAACATGAAAACTAGTGGAAAACTTTTGGATATGTGTCATATTGGATATATGTCAGGATCTTATTTTTAACCCATGAATATCAAATATTGTAAAGTCGATAGGCCAGTCATCGTATTAAAGTTTTTCGAATATCTACATAGCTATAAATTTACTTCGATTTTGAATGATCCTACCATCAGGCAGCTTGTCGGCTTGTTTGCCACCGCATGGCCACCATGCATGCATGCATTTTTTTTATGCCACAATGGCATAAAAAAAAAACATTCACATTTCACACACGGTCATCTGACCCCAAACTAAGCAAAGCTTGTGATATGGCTGCCAAAGACTGATATACATACATATATATAGTATTAAATACATACTTAAATAGATATTAACAACCAGATATAGAACAAACACAAATGTTCATCACATAAATGTTTGTCTTAGGTGGGAATCGAACCCACGCCCCCAAGCTCAGAAGACAGGTTCACTACCAACTGGACCAACGGGCTATCATGAAAATGATGCTAAACTTTTATTTTTTTATTTTTTTAGGGTTCCGTACCTCAAAAGGAAAAAACGGAACCCTTATAGGATCACTTCGTTGTCCGTCTGTCTGTCTGTCCGTCTGTCAAGACCCTTTTTCTCAAGAACGCGTAAAGGTAGCAAGTTGAAATTTATACTAAATACTTGAGTCTACGGTTTCTTTCGGCTGTAAAAAAATAAAAGTTGTAAGTCAACGCAATCAAAAGATATGAACGTTTATGTCGCATATTTTGCGATTTCATAGGGAAACCAAAACCTATAGGGTACTTCCCGTTGACCTAGAATCATGAAATTTGGCAAAAAGCAAGGTCTCATAGCACATATATAGGAATAAATCCGAAAGTTATAAATATGAAGGTATATCATTTAAAAATTATTATTTTGCTATTACAAACTTACATTTTGTAGTTGGAATGTATGGAAGAACCTTATTGTCAACTACAAACTTAAGTTTGTCTTTCAATATTTTAACTTCAGTTAGTTTTTTTTTGGTCTCGCGCTCTTAGGGTTCCTTTATATCGTATATTTTGCGATTTCATAGGGGAATCAAAACCTATAGGGTACTTCCCGTTGACCTAGAATCATGAAATTTGGCAAGAGGCAAGGTCTCATAGTACATATATAGGAATAAATCCGAAAGTTATAAATTTGAAGGTATTTAAAAATAATTATTTTGCTATTACAAACTTACATTTTGTAGTTGGGATGTATGGAAGAACCTTATTGTCAACTACAAACTTCAAAGTTGTCTTCCCAGAGACTGTGGGATCGGCCGATCTGCGAACTAGCATGGAAATCGCTACTAGATACGTGTCCTAGTATTGCAGATCGCGCTCGTATTCTTGCTGTCTCTGTTTGGGAATCGGGACTTTGGTTGCAAGCCATGCCCTCTTTTAACACAGGTAGCCTTTTAGATCCAACCGCATTTCGTCTAGCTGTCAGCTTACGCTTGGGTGCAAGGTGCTGTGAGGCCCATCGCTGTCAGTGTGGTACTGCTGTTGACCAGCTCGGTCACCATGGTCTCTCTTGCTCGAGAAGCGCTGGTCGTATTGGCCGACATGCTAGCCTGAACGACATCATACGCAGGGCACTTTCCACCGCCAATGTCGCAGCTGTGCTCAAACCGAGTGGTCTTGCGCGTGACGATGGAAAGAGGCCTGACGGTATGACACTTGTGCCCTGGAGGTTGGGGCGGCCCCTTGTATGGGACGCAACTTGTGTCGATACTTTGGCGCCGTCACATCTTCCTGAGACACAGGGTAGGGCTGGCGCGGCTGCTAATTCGGCAGAGCAGCACAAGCGTCGCAAATATGCTAACCTCGGCAGTGGTTACATATTTGAGGCGTTTGGGGTCGAGACATTGGGCCCTTGGGGACCGGGAGCTCACCTCATTTTCAAAAATCTTTCAGAGCGCCTGGTTAATGCGACGCGTGACCAAAATGCTGGCGTGTTTCTGGCTCAACGCATTAGCATTGCCATTCAACATGGTAATGCCGCCAGCATGTTGGGTACGCTGCCAACTGGTAGTGGGCTTGAGCATTTGGATTGTCTTTAGACCTTCAACGGTCTATGGGCAGTCTAACTGTATTTGTAGTGTTAGTTTTAGCTTGTATTATGTTTAGTTATTAAAGGCACTTGCCCAGTAAAAAAAAACTACAAACTTAAGTTTGTCTTTCAATATTTTAACTTCAATTAGTTTTTTTTTTTGGTCTCGCGCTCTGAGGGTTCCGTCTAACGGAACCCTCAGAGCACGAGTCCTACTCGTACTTGTCCGGTTTTTGGTATGAAATGCATTTAGGATTAAAGACAATGTCCATCAATAGTTATCACAAAATTTATTCTCCAGTTAATCATCATAAAACGTATTATCACATAATTATGATATCATCAGTATGACATATCAAATGCTTCATCACATGAATAATTAAGTTAAGGTTATTAAACACTAGCGGTCCGCCCAAGCTTCGCACGGGTATAGATAATAGCCTATGTCACCCGGGGATAGTGTAGCTTCCCAACAGTGAAAGAATTTTTCAAATCGGTTCAGTAGTTTCGGAGCCTATTCGATGCAAACAAACAAACAAACAAATCTTTCCTCTTTATAATATTAAGTATCGACAACAATATGAACAAATTACTACAACTAAACATAAAACTTACAATAACTCTTTTAATCTTACAATTAAAATCGTCATCTACCTATTAAACAGACAATATGATAATGTCAATAAAAATATTCCAGCCTTAGACAATAATCATAGTTACACAATACACACAAAAGTAATACAGTTTAACCAATTAGTTATCGTAGTAGGTGACAAAAACCAGGCTGGACTTTGTGTTTGTAAAATTGTGAAGCTAAATTTTCACCAATCTACAACTCAATCGAGCATAGTTACTTATCTGAAAACATAAACAGCAATACGAGGACAGGGTAAACTATCTATTTGTCGGTGGCAGCTGTTGATACAAGAGCGGGCAACAATTGAATATGGCTGTAAATCAGGGAGGGACGTTTGACCCCTCATGTAAATGTCGGGATGACCCCCTCACGCCGTCTTGTGGATTTGGCCCAAGGATCGAGCGCTGGGATTAGACGTTTTAATTTGGTATTTGCATGTTAGGATTGGTGTTGTAATGTTTCTTGTATGATGTAGTTAATTCGCTGTTATTTCAGTAGTTTTTGCTTTCATGTTCTACCGCAAGGGGTATACAAATTGTTCAACGTTTTTTGCTCAATTACTTTTATTCTAAAAGTACATAATAGATAAAGTTAGTATTTTAATCAAAGATGTTTAGTTTCCTTATATTTATGCACAGGTAAACAGAATAGATGTTACTGTTAGTTAGTAATTATGTTTTGCTTATTTGGCACATAATAACGCTGTCACCTGTTCTAGTGTATACCTTTTAGGCTATCCGAACGTCTCTCCAGAAGAAAATGTCAGGTTTTATCGAGTTTTTGTTTATTCATTATATTATCATGTTTGTTCCTTTGTTCAGCATACGCAGCTTAAGCTCATAAAAGCTCAGTTGCTTGTGTTCCAAGGCTAGTATAATACTTTACTCAAATATTGTGTGGATATTCACATTAAAATATACATAAATAAGTAGGTACATTTTTTGGGTTTATTTTCACTATTCACAAAAATGTTGCCTAGCAACCGAAATTCGAAAAAAAAACATTTCGAGATGGCCATTGTCCATCATTCCTATCGTGATTGTACCTTTTCATAATAGTGAATTGCACATGGAATTGCAGTTCCTTAAAACTTTCTTCAAAACAGCAATCTATATAATAACTGCCAGTCCTAGAACTGTAAATCAGAATCGGCTGGAAATCCAGGACATGTGTCTCAATAACGCTCGTGCGATATGCGATAGCCGTCCCAGCGCCACTATGTTTTATTTTCATCCCCCTGTATAAAGTGAAATCGTCTAGGTGTTCTATCTTTGCTATTCTTGGATGTTTTATTATCAGGTATTTTATACGAGCTTGTATATACAATGGAAAAGTTTCTAAAAATCTGTATAATAGATATAAAAGTGAAATTCACTCACTCGCTCACTCACTCACTCATCACGAAATCTCGAAAACTACTTGAACTACGAAACTGAAATTCGGCAGGTAGATTCTTTATGGGATATAGAGGTCCGCTAAGAAAAGAATTTGTGAAAGGGCCGAATTAAGGGGGTAAATGGGACTGACAGTTTATATGAAAGTCTACGCGTACAAAGTCGCGGGCAACAGCTAGTCTATACTAATATTATAAAGAGGAAAGATTTGAATGTTTGAATGTTTGTTTGTTTGTTTGCCTATTCAATGGCTCCGAAACCACTCAACCGATTTGAAAAAATCTTTCACTGTTGGGAAGCCACACTATCCCCGGGTGACATAGGCTTATAATCTATACCCGTGCGATGCTGAGGCGGACCGCTAGTTAGGAATAAAATTACAAAGTTTTATTAACGGAATTAGTTTCCAACGGAGAATGCTACTGGTCATCCAATAAGTTTAGTTTCCTGAAAACGGTTCTGATTTCTATGACTAGTATGTATTGCATATGTTTCGGTATTATTCTTTATTTATGAAATCAATTTGGATGCGAGCACAGACTGGTGAATTCCGACGTGACTAGAACACACGCGAGCTGATCAAACACCTGTTGACGAGCAAATATTTGCTTACCAGTTCCCGGTTTATCTTTAAACGGAATGGCGTAGATTCTATCTGATGCTTAATTAATGTGACGTATTAAACAAGCCGGGACTACACTTGGTTGGGCAAACGCCAGATTGTACTTTTTGCTCCACACAACTGGCTAGTATGCAGTGCAGCTGCGTTGTTAGCAGTAAGGAATGTCTCTCTTTCTGGAGATCGATTTAGATTATGGTTAAGCAACTAAAGCTCATGGAGATAAAGGATCTGTATGTAAGTGTAGTTTACAGTAACGCAGATTAGACGCAGTCACAGAAGATATAGACGCAGTGTACCAACGGATTACGCTACTAGAGATAAACTGTTCCCTAAAATGTATTTTTAGACACTGTATAGGTAGTTTAATTACTTAGTCCAATAATCGGACTGAGGAGACTTTTTCATCTCAGTAGTCCGTTGTTTACACGTTCATGGGTGCAAGTACTTTTCTTTATCGATCTTCAAATTCGGTAAAATTCCATAGAATCGTTCAGCGAGTACTGAAAAAATGGCATTTTATCGAATTTGACGCTCCCAATTTTCAAATTTGATGATCGATAAAGAACGGTACTTGCACTGCATATTCGTGATCGATTAATCTTCACATTGCGATGCACCTCTTTAAAAATAATGATTTCAGTATTCCTTCCAGCCATTTAAATTTTTATCATAATTTACAATCTTTTCATAGTACAGAAATACTGAGAAGGTAAAAATGAGGGCTTTTTTCTTACCTTTCGCTCAGCTTGTTCTACAGGTATTATAATGGGGAATGACGACTCTGACGAACTCTTTGACCTCATACCTCCATCGCGGTTTTACTATCGAACCGGTCGCCATCGCCAAAAAAGCCATCCTCATATTATAGATGCGTGGAAGTCTCGCACTGTTCGATTTGATCGATTGTTTCTGCCACGCACCTGTAAGTTGTGGAATGGCTTACCACCTTCGGTTTTTTCTCCATAATATAACCTCAATTGCTTCAAGCGAAGAGTGAATAGACTCCTCAAAGGTAGGCAACGCACCGCCAATGCCCCGGGTATTGTAGGTCATCAACCCGATTATCGGACTAACAATGAGATTAGTGATACTAGGCATTTTTTATGGGATGTGAGTTACGTAAATTTAAAATTAGGATTTACGAATGATATATTTGACTCTAATTCTGTTTTAAATGCATAAATATTTACTGTAGTAAAAAAACACGATTATGTTACTATAAAACAAAACAAAGAAGCCCAAACTCTATGGACATACTGGTAGCTATTGATAATTGCACTATCCACCTCGTAACTCCATCATCAAATCCTCGTCACAAGTGTAATGTATGGAACTCTTAGAAAAATGTATTTTTTATCAAAGATAGCACTTATTAAATCAAACCAAATGACCCCTAACTCGAAGAATTCACTAATAGCCATTAAAAGCATTCACTATCCACCTCCTGTTTTTTTAACTAAACAAAATACAAACTAACACTAGCACTACCAAAACAGTTGGACTGCCCATAGACTGTTGAAGGTCTAAAGACAATCCAAATTCTCAAGCCCTCCTGGAGCAGTTAAATGGTACCAAATTATTGTATTGGCATCCGGAGTACACTACCTTCAAATCGGTACGACAATTAGTAGCTTGTTATTGACTTCCGGGATATGTTTACATTGTTATTTATTTACATATTTAATGAAACTAATAATTATAAGCGTTTTACTACTTGTAAACTGTACTGCATGGCCAGCATCGCACGAAAGCATTCGTAGATGCATCGTTAAGTATTGTAATAGCTTAATTCAACTCCTTGTATGCGAAACATCTCTACACACTGATATATACTTGCTCTGTGGTCACATAGGCTGCCAGCTCTTGGTATGTTCCTTGGATTCCGACGAAATGAGACACCGAGTTCGACGCACACAAATCAAGAGGTACTTTATGTCTTCCTCAAGTATCGATCCAAATTTAAATTTGAATACTGTCACTGCTCGTTTTTTGTCTCTGTATAGTCTATTCTAGAAATTTAACGGGTAATGTAGAATGGAGCGCTCGCTAATTGCGTGAGTTTAACTTTTTGTATGCTCGCATTGTTATGGTATATACTCTTTTGAGCTCTGTTGCGGTGAGAGAGAAAGTTTCAGTCATTTTTCTCTGGTATTTACGTTATGAAATTAAAGGTTTTACTATAGAAAAGGTTCACTTTTTTATCTTTATGTGCGTATATAAGTAGATTTCAATTTATTTATTTACTTCTAAATATTTGAGTAGTATACATTTTAATATTTTAATACGAAAGTGTGTTTGTTTATTCCTGTTTGCGAAGTAACGTATATATAGACGTGATTATTGCAAGTTAGTTGGAAAGCTAGAAAGTGACATAGGATATTTTTTATCCCGGGAAAATGTATTTCGGTTCCTGAGGGGTTGTCGCGATTGGAACCGCGGGGCGCAGCTAGGTATTTAAGTATATTTTTTTTTATAATTGTCACTCAGTGATTTATTTTACCTTAAATTTCTTTTAAAAGTGCGTTAGAGTTTGTTGTGACTGATTAGCGTGTCCTTAAGGCATAGGCACTCGATTTCTTTCAAACGTGACAATTTTTTTTTTTGTCAAATTCAGACTTTTAGGAATACTCTCTACTCAGAAATCCAAAGGATGCATAAGAAAACGTGTGAAATTAAATTGAAGTCAGCAAAGGGCATACAATTGAACTTCTGAGGCTGTAGAGCGTTTGAATGCGAACTACATAGAGCAGAGATTCTACACAGTCTTTATAATGCCAAGGCGTATAATATAAGGCGTTTTATACCTCTGAGAGGGTCTAATTCAAATTCAGATTTACTAGCGTAGCCTAAAATATGGCCTTTCATATGTAAAGTAATGGGTGCTATATAGACGCTTCAGATATTGCCTTTAACTTTCACCTAATGAATGAATATTTAGTGAGTTTAAATATATCTAAGACTTGAGGATTTACTGAAACATGTTATGTTGTTACATAAACAGGGTTACGCGGAAAGTGTGTACTAAGCCAAAAGTGGTCCATATTATCCTCAGATCAGATCAACAGGGGAAGATTACAATTATCGTTTGTGTTCAAATGTATCAATTTTCTATAAAAAATTCACTGTACCGCGCAAAAACTATAAGTACGACAAACTTAATAATTTTTCATGCAGAGTAAGATACTTGAAGTTTCACTAATGAACTAATATCCACAAGCATCGAGATGCAATTCCTATAGAGTCACAAACTCTCAGTGAAAACAGTCAAAAAACGCCCGAGCGTCATTGTTTTTTACATTGTATCAATTATATACTTCACAATGCCACATTTACTCCAATTTAGACGTTATGTCGCTTGCATAGTGTTCAACGTTTGTTGTCCGCTATATCATCGTAGCTCTGGCATCGCGCGGCGTTGTAATTGGATCGCGGTTACCTTGTAACTAACCAAAAAGTCTGCTCAATTCGTAGCGTGCGCCGAGTTTTGTTTCTATTGTGACTCTATATGTACTCTATCTCGATGTCCACAAGCAAAATGGGTGGCCAGGTTGTCTGCAGGATGAGTTCAACTAACGGCATGACGCCTGACTTAGGCCTGATACATTCGCGCCCGCCACGCCACCTTACCATATCTCCCTTGTTAGTCTGATCTGATAATCATCAAAAAAAAAAATTGTCTGCCACAACAATAAAAAGTCACTCAAAATAAAATTACCTACTCACATCTACCAACTATTCAAAAGCAAGGCGCATACTGAAACATTTGAAAACTTGTACAAAGATTGTCTCACGAGCGGCCTTAGAGCGCCCCAGCGGAAACTTCCGCCGTTTTCAACGCAATAAATGGTGCGAGCTCGCATGCACTACGAAAAGAACCAATTTCGTTCTTATTCTATTGTTCCCGATTCAGATTTCGATTAAAAAGTTGAGCCAAGTTTTACTCGCAGTTTTACAAGGACTGGCATTTGCAAGGATTAGATTTTATTTGGATCCGCAACTTTGTTGAGAAAAGCTTCTTTAAGATTGTATTGATCAAATTGTTGAGTTTCTTTTATATCGGCTGGTAAATTTCTGTTTAATAACTTGCCTCTTTCTTATTGTTGAATGTTGTGATGTGATGTGCCCGTTCTTTTTCACGACAGATCCATTTAGGGCTAACGCTGACTGTAGAATACCTGCGTCTTACCTTACCTGCCTCTTTCCAAACAGGTACATCCGGGGTTTTTCAAGATATATTTTCTTACCATCAGCAGATATAGTGGCCAAACGCATGCCTATACAGTTGTATATTTTTTGTTGTATAAGAAGAGCAGCCAACAAGCCTGCCGTTCGCCTGATGGTAAGCTGAAGCCGCCGAAATGGGCTGAATTGATAACCTTCCTCCTTTTTTCGAAGTCGGTTAAAAACAAGAGTCAAGACGGCGGCGTCGCAGCGTACAAGTGACGGACAAGCCCAAAAGAGTCAACTTATCTCTTTTCAATTTACGTTAGTATCTAAATTGTACCTTTTTAGTAGAGGTTATAACAGAAGAGTTAAACTATACTGTGGAAGTCACTTGAGTTTTGCGCTTCTCGTGGGCTTACTTTACTGCTATTTCTATAAACTCGCAAAACGACGAAAGATTCAAATAATATTCTATTCTAATATATTTTTGAAACAACTGGTTAGGTACTATGGACAGGGCAACATCATTCCAAACTTACTAGAATACCCGAACGCAACCTCCACAAACATAGACATAAAGTAAATGTACACACAAGGGTTGAATTGACGCTTTAGAAACCGAATCGAAGTAAAGTGCTTCTCCGCTGCATACTGCAATCACAGTAGCACTCCAAACATTGGGGATTCTTTAAAACAGTTCTTCTCACCAATCCCTCAGTGTTTGCTCGTACTGTTTACCCTTTCAGTACGTAAGTTCGCAAAAAGTGTGAAAATTGAATGCTGCGCACAATTGGGTTTATGGGGACATTGCTGATGCGTGAAAACATTACGCGCCATTTCATTCCTTTTAACGAAAGAAGAAACTTAATTTGTTTGAAACATAGAATAAAAATGTTTATATTAATTTAACCATTAATATTAACATTTCACGCATTCATTGCAAAAACAACTAAGTTTATTTTATTTAAGGCTTTATTTAAATATCACTAAACTTTTTGCATAAACAAATCACCAAAGTAAGCACAGTCTGTCAAAATATCCAACGGCGAGAGAAACAGCTAAAGAAATGTGATTATAAGAGCGAGTGACTTAAAAACGAGAATAAAATAACCTCAGTGAGTAGAACGTAACTGCTAACGTCAGTTTAAGCTGTCTTAGTGCGGGTATTTTGCGAAGAAAGAAGAACTCGGCAAGAACTTCAACAATCTAGAACAAGATCCTTCTTCAATTCATTCCTTTTAACTCGGTCTTTGAAGGAGTGGACTTTTGACATTTCAGTTTTAATGGGGTTTTGAGCGTTTATCGCTGGCGCTACTTTATACTACGTGAATGAAGACATTCAGAGTTGAACTCAGATATGACGTATAATAAGGAATAATAGAAATTTCGTTTATGCAATACTGACCCCCATATGACTAGCAAAAGGAAGGATGCTGACATTTTCTTAGTCATTCCTTCTCCGTTGTTTTGTGCAGTTATTTTTCGAAGCTGCATAACTGCTTCCATAGTGCTGTGTACAAAACTATCTACAAACTTACAAATCGCAATCCGAACAGAGATGTAGAAGAATCACAAAAGTTCGGTTTTGACGCGCAACTAGTGAGCCGCACAGATTTCACGAACATCTGAAATTCTCAGCACACTTTTGGAATTGATTGAATTTGAGGGCGTGTACTCTAAGGTCTGGTGTCGACTTATGTGGCGCGGCGCTACGAGCCGTGCTTTTTTGCTCCACATACAAATGCTGTGAAAGTTTAGATACGTCGCATGTGGCAAGTTGAGATAACTTGTCTGGCATGTGTGTGACAAGATACTAGCAGGAAAACTTGTCTGATGACAGATTCTATTATATTCTAATTACCAGTTATAACTTGGTAATGAACAGAAATTTGTCACCGCCTCGCGCTTGACCATTATTCGTTGGCCAGTTCGTTTGATGTACATACCTTATTTAAGCCTATGTTAACATATATAAATATATTTTATTTTTATTTTTCATTTTCATTCAGTATTTTTTGTTATACTTTAGAGTGTGTACATACTATAATCATGCCAAGTTTGACGCTTGTACGTATTATAATTTTTACATTAGAGCTAATACACAAAATACGTTTAAAAAATACGTTTGTTGTATGGGGATCCCATTTTGTTTTGACTTTTTTTATTATTTCATAATTAATCCACCGTAACATTACATATTTTGGCTTTTTTTTTTACTGGCTTTTTATTACGGTTCGAAAGATATAGCCGTATAAAGGAAGGACGGACAGACAGACGGACGGACAGACAATGTAGGCTTAGTAATGGGTCCCGTTTTTACGAAAACGAAACATCAGGTACGAAACCCTAAAAAGCTGCTTGCAGCATTTTTTTTTGCCTGCCCATTCATTATTATTAATTTGTGTGATCATAACTAACAACAGTGCACAAGTGCATTCCAGTCCAGAATTGAACACGTATAGTTATTTGTCAACGCCCCAGGTTATTTCTATTGCAAACGCACTGGGCGGAATCAGAGCATCACAACATGTGGCTAGAGAAACGTCTACTTCTGACATAATGTCACTTTGAAAGACATGGCTACGCTACGATGAATGACGAGAAAGTATGATATCATTACATATCCTAATTATGGGTTAAAACATTATATTACATGAATACCTTATAAATATGAGTGAATATGAAGAAAAAATATTTAATGTAAATATAGGAATATAGTAATAAGAAAAGGTTGTATATAAACACAACCTTTTTTTATATAACACTAGCTGACCTGTCGTGTCCTGACTTAGAACTGTTAAACACGCAAAGTCAAAATTGTAAATCTTATTTTTTTACACCTTGGGTTACATTATTGGAGTTTTAGTAAGGATCCCATTTAAAAATAAATAAATGATATAGCCTATGTTACCCGGGGATAGTGGAGCTTCCCAATAGTGAAAGAATTTTTAGAATCGGTTCAGTAGTTTCGGAGCATATTCAATGCAAACAATCAAATCTTTCCTCTTTATAATATTAGTATAGATAACTTTTGTGAAATTAATTATTTGAATTATAATTTTATTGCCCTACCTAATCTATGTCATTAAATACAAAGAAACCATTACATTTTATATCTATCCTATTTTTTTAAATGAACTTTTTGGTTTTACGCGTATAGATGATGTAGGTATATCTGTATTTTACTCGACTGCGCAATACTATAAAGAGTAGTTAGTTATATTACATTGTTTTTCGAGTGTATGTATGTATGTATGTATGTATGTATGATGGTTTCTTTGGCACGCCCTACAGCCCACACAAAAGAGAAGTAAAAAGAACGGAAATGAGAAGGAAAATCTGTTACCAGGAATTATGAGTCACCCTTGATTGAACATTCTTATTTAGATCAACGCGTCAAACTCCGCATCCAAAGAACTTGGACCTTACCTTTTTGGGTTGTCTCAAAGTTCTTTGTCCGCATCACAGTTGCTAACTGATTTCGAATGACTGACTTTTCGTTTATATGGGTGCAACTGGCTACAACTAATTTCTTACAAAAATGCCTTGACAGCCGTCCTGATTTAATCATTTTTTTTTTTCTGTGCTACAACCTTAAAACATGTGAGGTGTAATTTGAATCCTTTAATAATGGGAGTGACATAGCGTACAAGAATTCAAGAAGGCGTCTTCGAGAATTTTTTTGATGTATTGCATATAAATAAATAATAAATATTTGGGACATTTTTGGACACACGTCGGTCATCTGACCCCAAACTAAGCAAAGCTTGTGATATGGCTGCCAGAGACTGATATACATACATAGTTTTTAAATACATACTTAAATTAAATAGATATTAACAACCAGATACAGAACAAACACAAATGTTCATCACACAAATATTTGTCCTACGTAGGAATCGAACCCACGCCCTCAGGCGCAGAAGGTAGGTTCACTACCAATTGGACCAACGAGCTATCAATAGGGCCCCAGCTTCTCCCCCCTTCTCAAGAAAATAAGAAAATCCTTGCTACGCTTTTGTTTTAAGACCACACTATCTACCTAAAGCGTGCTCACAATACTAAAAGTCGTAAAACATTAAAACCGTAAAGAGGTTACTTATTCCCACGAGCACCAGACAACTTCTTCATACCTATACATCTACACATAACACAACTCATCATTTCGTACATCCTCTAAAAACGATATCCAGTAGGTATAGATACGTTGCCGATAAAAAATGTTCATTTTACACTCGAAAGCGTATCGAATATAAAATTATTCCGCTATCTCCTACACTGAACTCCCGATTTCACATGTCGTAAAAATTTTACTCCCAAGATTTTTATCGTCTCCCGTGAGTCAAAATAAGCTGAAATATCGTCGCTTATACTCTTACCTGACGTGATGATGGTATCATTGTATGCTGGAAGATACGGGGCACCTGTTCTGATCTTATTTTTGTACATCCTGGAGCAGGGGAAATCGTCCGAGAGTGTATCTGTCATCTATGTTTCCAATATTGCAATCAAAATGAACTAGCTTGTTTGCAATTCAACATATTGTCTTTAATTGACTTTTATGGCCAATATAACGTTGATCGGCTGTTGCATTTATTGCTATAAATAATATTTAAAAACAACCGGGCCGCATGGAGAACATTCCTCCTTTTTCGAAGTCCGTAAAAAAATGCGTATTATTTTCAACAGTTTATTGGCACTATAAGCAAAATTCCAAATTAATGTATACGTAATTTTATGTTTTGTTATGACATAATTTGTTGTTAAACAGTCTAAAATAAAACTTTTAGACACCCGATAAAAGATTTGATAATCTTTAAAACGGCTAAACAGATTTTCTTGAATCATAACTAGGAACACTCTTAATCAAGTCACCTTTCAAACAAACAAACAAACAATCAAATCTTTCCACTTTATAATATTAGTATAGATTATACCCGAATAAATGATTTTGTATTTGATATAATCATACTAATATTATAAATGCAAAAGTGTGTTTGTTGCTTCCTCTTTCACGCAGCATCAGAGCAACATTATAAACCTGATTTTTTGCATGGGTATAGTTCAAGAGTCGGATAGTGACATAGGCTATACTTTTCATCATCATCATCACCATTTTTCATCACTACGCGGGTGAAACCGCGGGCGCAGCTAGTTATATATATAACGACTTTTAAGCATTGTTTTGTATTAATTTTCAGTTATAGTTTCAGATATTGGCATATTTTTCGTTTTGTGAATAAAAATAAATGGATAAGGTACTTACTTTTCAAGTAGGTACTGGAAGGTCAAAAATATGAGCAAATAAATAAATAAATATTCGGAACATTTTTGCACACACGGTCATCTGACCCCAAACTAAGCAAAGCTTGTGATATGGCTGCCAGAGACTGATATACATACATATTTATATCTTTTTAAATACATATTTAATTAGATATTAACACCCATGTATAGAACAAACACAAATGTTCATCACATAAATATTTGCCCTAGGTGGGAATCGAACCCACACCCCAAAGCGCAGAAGGCAGTTTCACTACGAACAAGACCAACGGGCTATACAAATCCCCTGTTAAGCGGCTGAGCAGAGTTAACTCTTGCTTGAAAAAGTTTATGCTTATTGATGTGTTCAATGATGGTACAGATTTTATTTTACATTTGATTAATATACATAATTATTGATATTTTATTTCATCGTCATTGGGTACCAGCTTCACATTACAGTTTGGAGGTTCGCAAACCCATACTGCATTCCTTATATCAGTCCAATTCTTAATGACATCGAGCCTTTTCATCTCTGGCGTCTGATTTAATGTACTACCTTCTAAATGGGTATCTAATAAAGCCATAATGCTAACATGTATTCATTGAGAAACAATTGTTTATAAACACCGTTTAAGAATCAAAATCAACGTGTTTCTGAAAGAAATATGTTTCTCAAACAATTATTTTTGTTTCAGCAAGACAATTATTGTGTAAACTGTACATAGTTTTAAACCTGCAACAACTGAAATTCGAATCTATCTCGACGCGGCTTAATTTGACAGCTGTGTACTTGATACATTACTGTGACAGTTTGACGTTAGATAAAAGTCTCCGTGAAGAAAGCTTTTACTCCAACTACATAAAATAAAGTTTACTGATTTTTTATTGGTACGTTTTGCGTGCTACGGGGCCCGCGCTAATCACGTAGGCCAACTTTACGGACAAACCATGATGGGAGTTCCCAGTTTGAATTTCTTCCTCAATTGCCTCTTTCGCCTTTTATATACTCGTACCATAGATTCAGAACCATCAAAAACCAAGGAAATATGGAAGGCCATTTTTGGTCATAACTTTCAAAATCCCGAAACGCAACTCGTAAAACGCATTTCCACGTTACTCTTTGAGTCGTAAAATGCAGGTTCGTAAAACCGATACGACGTATAATCATGAATCCAGCTGCGTTCCGACTCAGTACAGGCCTAGAGACTAGGAAAAATTACACGAAGGACCCTTAACTTGAGCACGCATGAATATGGGTCGACGATCCGGGTTAATTTTCCCACAAATAACTGAATGAGACTGCGTTTATATCATACAATATATTTAAAAATTATCGGCGATTATCAAGGAAAATAACACCCCAGAAAAACAGTTACAACCTCTAAATAAATAAACTTTTCTTTCTTTCTAGATACCGTGGTATCGAAAACTGCAAAACAAATGTGCTGGTGTTAATAGAGATGATCAGGTGCCTTATAGAATGTGACTATCTCTTTAGCACATAATAAGCATGATAAGCAAGGACGTACATCATGTTAGTGTTCATTAATAAAATAAAATAAAATATTATGTGAGACAATGATCTCTTAGGTTTTCGCGATTATTACAAATTAGCACTTTAACGCAAGAGAATATGTCGCTGTGGTAATTTCTTCTTCTTTTTATATATTACTAGCAACGCACCCGGGCTTCGCATGGGTGTGTCTTATTTTTTTACACTTTGGGTTACATTATTGGAGGTTTAGTAAGGATCCTTATATTTTTTTTTTAATATCATATAGCCTACGTCACCCAAGGATAGTGTAGCTTCCCAACAGTGAAAGAATTTTTCAAATCGGTTCAGTAGTTTCGGAGCCTATTCAATGCAAAAAAAAACAAACAAACAATCAAATCTTTCCTCTTTAAAATATTATAGTATAGATATAGATATCATCATCATCAGCCAGAAGACGTCCACTGCTGAACATAGGCCTCCCCCTTTAACCTCCACACTGAACGACAGCCTGCTTTTTGCATCCACTGGATGCCCGCGACTCTCACAATGTCATCGGTCCATCTGGTGGGAGGCCTCCCTACGCTGCGTCTTCCGGTTCGTGGTCTCCACTCCAGAACCTTTCTTCCCCATCGGTTATCGGTTCTTCGAGCGATGTGGCCTGCCTATTGCCACTTCAACTTGCAAATTTTAACAGCTATGTCGGTGACTCTGGTTCTTTGGCGAATATCCACGTTCCGGATTCTATCGCGCAAAGAAACTCCGAGCATAGCTCTCTCCATTGCCCGCTGTGTGACTGAGCTTTTCCAAAAGGCCAACAGTTAAGGACCACGTCTCAGTACCATATGTCATCACTGGCAACACACACTGGTCAAAGACCCTCGTCTTGAGGCAATGTGCCTCCTGTGAGATATAGATATAGATAAGTATAGATATAATAATCTAATTTTACTTTCTAATTTTGTTCGCCTGAATACAGGAAAATAAAAAAGACGCCTTAAAAGAAAAAGAAAATTGGAAAATTAGAGCGTATTTTTTTTTATTTGGGGTTTTTTTTGTTGGGCTGGACGACGTTTTTTGAAACAGCTAGTTTTTTGTAAAATGATTGGGCATTGTTTTTAGAATACATTTTAAATCTCATATTTCATACTACTTAATGTTTTTTAATATCTTCAAGAATGTTAAAATTGTAGAAACGATATAGCTTTGACGGGAAGCGGCTAGGTGGTCCACAACGTTGCATATAGCCTCAAAATATTTTTGTCTGCAGTCCATACTGTCAGTAGTTAGTACAAAGTATGCGCTTTCGATGACGAAGGAGGTACGGAAATAATTAGAGCGGTTTTATCCGACAGATCGTATTCAGTCGCATAATGAATGAAGCGCCAGGCCGCGGCGTCACTGGCGGGATGACGTCATGACCTCATGACTTCGTTCATATTTACCGGTTTACCGGTTTATTTGGTAAGTTAAATTGCATTTGAAGCAATCATTACCAAAATAATCACATAATATTTTAATGATCTTGGAGCGATTTCTTTTTTATTTCTTAGCGTAATGATTTATTTATTTACTAACTGAGCCCCGTGGTTTCACCCGCGTAGTAATGAAAAATGCTGATGATGATAAGTCTATGTCACTCTCCGACCCACACAGGCGAAAAATCGCTAAAAGTCGGACAAAACCTAAAAACTAAAAAGTGTCCCAAACATACAAAAGCCAGCCTTATTGGCTATTCGGATAAACAAAGCGCGCTACCGCGCGTGCGGGGCGAGCCTCGTGTACGTCTTCGCGTCTCGGTCTCAGTCCAAAGTTAGATTTGTTCAACAGCGGATGTGTTTACGGCGTCAGAGTGTTATTTTGAGTGATCAGTTTTTATCATTTGTTTCGAGATTGTTTTAGTTTTTGCGATGGATTCTCTTCCAGGAGGTAATGAACTAATTATAATTAATAATATTTGGTAGTAATGTCCATATTTTAATAATTTTAATTTAAAAATACTGCCACGTTTTATTTTTTGCATTGTTTTAATCTTCCAAAGGGGGCAAAGTGTAACTGCCTGACAGATCCAGCTTCGTTATTAGCAATTTTAGAGATTATGGTCTTTGTTTTTCAAAATAAAACCACAATTTTATGCGACCTTAAGCGACACTTTAACAAAATTTTAATTTTACTCAGCGACTTGTGTATTAGAATGCAGTCAACGTAAACATATTTTTTTTTGTCTGGAATCGGTTGTTTGATTGATGTTAAATCCTCACCGTGTTAAATATTATTTATTATTGTTTAAGGATCAAGTGACGAGGAAGTGAGTTTTAGCAGACACACTTTAATCGGCTACTACAGGGAGGAAACTTCCAGAAAAGAGCAAGATAAAATTCATTATTTACAAAAAAAAGTTCAATTTGCTCTGAAAGTAAATGAACTTACAGACGAAATAGAGCGCTCCCTTGGAAGATTGGTGTCTGTATATAAGACGAAACTACTTCAAGCACACAGAAATTTTTCTCGATGTGTTAACGCCAACAAAGACTGGTTTGATACCTATATAACATTTCCTGTTACGACTCATACCCGAAAGATAAGTGGTAGTCTTGGTGGCCGACCTAACAAGATCTTTGAGGAATGCACCGAACGCACAAAACGTAGAAAGACAGCAGATGTTCGAAAACAGTTAGAACCAGAAGAACTAGCCTTTGCTGCCCAGGTAGAATACCGGGCACGTGGTGATATCCATTCGTCAAAAATAATAAAACAAGTTGCTCTTGCTGGTCCCAATAGCAGTGACAATGTTCCCAAAACACATGCAACCCTTCCGTCAGACAAAGCATTATCATTGTTGATTGAAGGGCAACTGACTAAATTTCAGTACAATACTTTGCGGACTTCCGCAATGGAAATGAACTGTAATTTGTATCCTAATTATGAGACTGTAACTGAAGCAAAAAAAAGGTGCCACCCAGAAGGTATTATTTGCACCGAAACGAGTGCCGAAGTTCCACTTCAGAATTTGATAGACCACACTGTACAAAGATTATTATTATCTCTTAATGACGTCTTGCAATTGCTTACAACAGATCAGTTAAAAAATCTTCGGCTGATAACAAAATGGGGATGTGACGGATCGGGCTGCCATTCCGAGTACAAACAGAGATTCGAAAATATCGAGCAGTCTGATGCAAATATGCTTATTACTTCGATTGTGCCAATCCAACTGGTATGTGACCATAATCAAACTGTGCTCATCTGGCAAAATCCTCGCCCTTCATCCCCAAGGTATTGCCGTCCGTTGAAGTTAGAGATGGCTCACGAAAATGCAGAACTATCAAGATCGGTAGCTCAAAATGTTCAAGGCGAAATTGACGTTTTAGTACCAACAAAAGTTGTAATGGAGAAAGAATGTGTAGTTAAGCACAAGTTAGTAATGACCATGGTGGATGGGAAGATGATAAATGCCTTAACTGACACAAAATCTGCCATGCGATGCTATATTTGTAATGCAACATCGAAGGACTTTAACAAGATAAAATTCTGCATGTCAAAACCGATCCCTGAAGAAAACCTTACCTATGGTGTTTCATCGTTACATGCCTGGATAAGGTTTGCAGAATTCATACTGCATCTAGGCTACAAATTAAAGGTTGCAAAATGGCAAGCAAGAGATGCACACAGTCAAGCCTTGATAGCAACCGAAAAGCGCCGTATACAGGCGGAATTTTGGCAAAAACTTGGTTTACATGTTGACAAACCAAGGCAGGGTGGAGGTACATCCACTGATGGCAATACTGCTCGTCTCATCTTTCAGCATGCAGAAGAAGTCGCTGAAATAACAGGTGTAAACTATCAGCTAATAAGTCGATTGCACACTATTTTGAAAGTGATGTCCAGTGGTCACAAAATCAATGCAACCAAGTTCCAGACATTTTGCTCCAAAACAGCATCTGTTTTTGTTATGAATTACCCATGGTACTATATGCCAACAACACTGCACAAGATACTTATTCATGGCTCGAGAATAATAGAAAATTCTGAAATAGCCATAGGGCTAATGAGTGAAGATGCGCAAGAAAGTAGAAACAAAGATGTAAGGAAGTACAGAGAGCGATTTTCACGGAAATTTTCAAGACAGTTAGCAATGGAAGACACGTTTAATAGACTTATGGTGTCGTCCGATCCCTTTATAACTGGACTAAGAAAAATGGTTCACAAAAAATCTATTTCTATGTGCAAAGATGTATTAAATCTATTAGATGAACCAAATATCACCATAGATACATAATAAAAATGTCTTAAAATTATTAAATAGTTATTTTCATTACTTATCAATCATTTTTCACACGTTTCCTATAATGATCATGAACTTTTAGGTTTTGTCCGACTTTTATTGATTTTTCGCCTGTGTGCGACCCCTTAACTATACCCAAAAACAACCAAACCAACAAAAAAGGAACAAAAAAACCAACAAAATTTTCACATTTATAATATTACTAGCAACGCACCCCGGCTTCGCACGGGTGTAAGTCTTATTTTTTTACACCTTGGGTTACATTCATCATCATCATCATCATCATCAACCATTCTCCACCCACTGCTGGGTATAGGTCTCCTCTTCTTCTTGGGTTACATTATTGGAGTTTTAATAAGGATCCCTATTTTTTTTTGGAAAATATATTATAGTATACTATATCTCCAGGGGATAGTGTAGCATCCCAAAAGTGGTACCATCGATTCAGTAGTTTCGGAGCCTATTCAATGCAAACAAACAAACAATCAAATCTTTCCTCTTTATAATATTAGTATAGAAGTATGATTTTAGGTTACGCGGAAAGGGTGTACTAAACCGAAAAGGGTCCATAGTACCCATAATTATGAACAAGTTTTACTATGGGACCAACCCTAAAATCGCAATTCCGTACAAAAAGTTCATTGGCACTAAGAAATGTATGGAACAGCTCTTTTTTCCGGGGTTTCAGGGTTGGTCCCAAAGTAAAACTTGTTCATAATTATGAGCACAATAATCTTCCCGAATATTTCCACTGTTTCACCAGTCACCCAGTATAGATAGAAGATAGATAGATTGTCATCTTTACACAGACTTTTTGATGGATTTATTACCATGTCAAAACCATCCACTCTCAAGTTTACATAGCACCATCTTTTACGAAACGTAACAGAATTTGATGATAATAAATAACAGTATGTTTCAATGCTATCTGCAGCTCATGTCGTGGCCTCAGCATCCCATAATACCTACACATGTACCGTTTCTTCAATAAATCCGGTATACGGAAATTCGATAAATGGCAACAAACGGCCACAGCCGAGGATTTCCAAAAACAAAACGTTATAAATATCGGACAAACCGCAACGGATAGAATAGAATACGATCTGAGTAAAAGAGTGAAAAAAAATATTAAAATTTTTGAGCGCTCGCAATCCCAGCTATCGATATCAAAGCACGTCCAATCAAAACGAGACGTGACAATGATTCAGAAGCCTTTTCGATTCTGTGAATAGGCCTGCTAACTTATTGGCGGTCCTTTATTTGCTGATTGCTGTTTGACACCTCAACGGGAGCGGATTTGGTTGGTATTTTTATTTAATTAACTTTTGGTGTTGGCTGCGTTTGCGGAGGGGCGGGCGCGGAATACAATGGCTGACTAATTTACGCGCGGTTTCAGTCGCTTTTCAGTTTAACTTTTTATGGCTTATGTTGCTTTTAAGCTCGTTTTAATTAATGATTATTTTAAATGACTTCAATTGTCTCCTGCTAATTGTATTTTCATTATTGTGACTTTAAAGAAAAATTTCACCTACTTGTCAAACTTTTCAGCTCACCTAATAAGTCGCGACTTTAAAATATGATTGAAAGTTAGTTAAAGAAAAACTGTTGGTCTTTTCGAAAACGAATTGAACCAAAGTATTTATTATGTATGTTCCTATATATTTTAGAGCTGTCCAGAAGCTGTGTATATTTATTTAGGAACATAATACCTTATACTAGCTTCTGAAAGACAAAAAATGTATTAACATAGCAGATTTATTCAAAATATTTTTTGTTTTAAACCGCTTAGTTCGCATTAAAATGGAAAGAAACTGCACAGTATCCAAGCGAGCACCCTCCACGAAAGCTGCGAGAGATAACGTGATAATAATTCTTCGTAAAATGTCACCAAAGTTCATAACTGATAAAAGTTTAGTCCCTTTTCTGAAATTTTAATAGAGATTTAATTTTCGCGAGTGTCCAAAGCGTGCCGATAACGTAACTAGTCGCCACTCGGATCCTTAGTACCAAAGACTAACTAGGTATATATATTCGTTATCCCCTACTAAGCGTTCTCGTTCTACTCAACTTTGCGTGATACATGGAATCTTATAGATTCACGGTCTTACTTAGAAACTCTAGTTAAGAGCCCTCTCACATTTTTTGACGAAAAAGGCAACGAAACTGGATTTTTAACGTTCTGATTCTACCAAATGGAAAGATTGAAATAAAATTCTATTTATTATCATCGTGAAGAAACCGGTATGTCCAAGAACATCAAAAGTTCAAACACATGACATTCACGAACATAACTTTCTTTTCCTACCTAGAGATAGCTGTAAGGCCACCTTACAGCTATCTCTTTATTTGTTGTTGTAGTAGGTAGTCTTGCGCTTGGCCACCATCTCGCCTGATGTTAAGCGACGACGACATTATCTCTTAACACGGGCTCGAAACAGCGCAGTGCGGAAAATCACATTAACATGAACCCTAACACACCGAGATACGGTTTGCGGTCGCGCAACTCTTCGCAATTACCTACACAGAATCGCTTAAAACAAGTAGCCTTAAAGAAACCTCAAGAACTGACCTCAGATATACTTACATCAATACTTATGTGTGTGTACTTATTTACCGTCACCTTTCTCTGCGACACCCACTCTAGTAATATTAGGTCATCCAAAAATCTGCTTCTGTCAACTCCGACTCACAATTCTGCGTTGTTTTATGGTTCCTCATTCTTCGTGCGGGCTGTTGCTCTCTGGAATGTTCTCTCAGTGGCCATCAGACGTGTGCAGACCGTTGAATCGTTCAAGGCACTGATCAAGCAGCATTATCTCTCCAACCCAGCTCACTGACTTTCATTTTGTATTAATGTATGCATGACTATTTATACTTATGCATTATCATAAAATATTTATTTCATCTTTATGAACAACTTTTACTATGGGACCAACCCTGAAATCTCAAAAAAAAACTGTTGTTCAATACATTTTGTCGAGTGTGAATGACCGTTTTCTATGGAACAGCTGATATTTTTTTCGCGTATTCAGGGTTGGTCCCATAGTAAAAGTTGTTTGTAATGATGGGTACAGACTGTACTTACCTCTTTCGGCATAGTACACCCTTTTCGCGTAACCCTGTATGTATGTATAATATTTCTATAACTATATTTTTTATTCCATATTAAACGTAAATTTACGCCACCGACATACTAAGGCTATCTTTATAATATAATCATCCAAAGGTTGTCTTTTAGCAATAGGTTCACCTATTGTGCCTGTATTTTATTTTTGTTTAAGTTCTTTCTGTGGTGTCAATAAAGTGTTATTGTATTGTATTGTATTGTATGTGTGTACAACATCTGAAAGTGTGTTTCTCCCATAGTTTACATACTAAACATCGCACAAGTTTTGTAATTGAAAAAGTTCACGTCATTTCATCGGAACTTTTATTTGGTTTTAATTTGTTTTGCTCCAATATTCAAACTACATGCTGTGTATTTTTTATTTATTTAAGAAAATCTCAATTTTGTGTAAAAATTAACTACTCACTCGGGTTGTTATTTTTTTAAACAAAGTAAAAAAAAAACTGGTGTTTGTAGATTGCTATTATGAATAGATTAAACATCTTTGAGATGGTGAAAGTTCTTCTTGAAAGTTCTCCCTAGCCTTCACTTCCATTCCACCAAAACCATCCCCAA
Source organism: Agriopis aurantiaria (assembly GCA_914767915.1). Taxonomy (NCBI): domain Eukaryota; kingdom Metazoa; phylum Arthropoda; class Insecta; order Lepidoptera; family Geometridae; genus Agriopis; species Agriopis aurantiaria. The sequence continues at coordinate 12,733,248 of OU611986.1, read as the reverse complement.
CAAACTGCCGCTTATTTCAATTCTTCTTCGTTAATAATATAGATGCGATAGATAGAATAAAGAAAAAGTTTTATTGTAGGTCTACGGATTTAATAGAACAATATAGCACTTATTGGGAGCAAATCTAAAGCTCTACTCTAAAGCCCAATATTTTTTTTGCAGCTTCCTTTCATATTTTAATTATGTCCTAGCAATTTCACCAAATACAAATGCCTTTTAATGTAAGAAGCCTTTCGACAACAAATTAATCAGAATCCTGGCAAAAGTTAATTTTACAAACACTATGTTTACTCGATATATCGCGTTTACACCATCTAATTAAGAGTCACAAAGGGTTGATTTACATTATAAGTTCTTGCCATATTTTACCCATAACAACACGCCAAGCTCAAATACTAACCTTATTTCTTTGTAAGTAAGTTTGTGATTCCTTCAAAAGGGGGAGGGATGTTGTGACGTTATAGAAATATTTACGTAAATTGAGTCATTAGTAAGGTAACGCAAGAGGTGAGAATACGTCAAAATGGTGCAAACGATAAATGCAATTTCCTTCACGAAGGCGGCCATAAATACCTAAGTGCATTACCTCAATATACCACTGTAACGAACTTACTTACTTTTATAGCTACGAGTTTTAACAAAGGGATAATCTACTCGATGGATTTATCACAACAAAGCAGTCGTGAACCAATTATATTGTGTAAAATTGTTATAATTTACTATACCTAGGTAAGTATGTATTTATAAATTTATGTAACACAAATTAAAAACTAAAATACATCTCCCAAAAAAAAGTTTTTACGGTTCCTTAGCCCGACAGGAACCCTTATATTAACCTTCTATAGTTATTAAGGCAAGTGCATGAAACTATGCACAAATACAGTTTTAGTATATATCTCAATTTTAAAAGTATAAAAATAATATAATTTTTCGTTTTAGGGGTGGCTTTGGTACATGTGAAATGGGGATGAATTTTTTTTTTTTACTGGACCATTTGTGTGGAATATCGTTGAATCTTTTCAAATTAAGGGAAAGTTTCATACATACGTTTCATTCGTTTCGTTTCTTTTTTATCATGTATGTTTTATGAAATTGCAGGTCAATTTTTTTACTATAAGACATAAGTAGAAACTTGTAACTTGCCATGATGAATTATGTCACATTAAAAACCTTCATTCAAAATTATTTCTAACATATTTCTGATGATAACTTTTTTGCGATATAGCGATAAAGCTGTAATAAGTTTTCGACGTAGCTCAAAGGTCATTTACCTTTTCGTAAAATTGTCCTAACAAGAATATTTTTTCTGCAGTAGTTTCTTTTTTGACTAAACCATAAAAGTAAATGTTATGTTGGTATGTAGCACCTCTGAAAATTGGTTAAGTCCACAGAGCTGCGTTCTTTCCAATTTTTCTGTGATCACCAATTTCTGAACTATGATGATTGTGACCACAATTATATGAATTTGGTTACGAAAAACGGAACCCAACCATATGTGTGTCTCAAGTCTCGACACGCTACTAGCCAGTTTTTTTTTACAGTATTTTTAAGTAAGCAATTGTCAAAACATTCTGTAAATCTAAAATATTTTCACGTATTTATTGGGTAAGATGTTTTTATGTGCCGGGCATCCAGTGGATGCAGATGGCAGGATGTCGTTCAGTGTGGAGGTTTAAGGGGACTGTTCCCGTCTGCAGCTCTCTCGCTCGCACATTTTCAGATTATTGAAGATATAAAATCAATGAGTGTGAATTTCCAAAAAGTAATAAAATCATGTCTTGGTGTCTATCGTAACATTACAAACATAGAAATGTTTGTTTCGATATCTTGTAATTTGACGGAATGACACGACATGCCATGACACGAGAAATAAAAATCACTTGTTACCACAGATCTACTACTATCTGTGCTTGTTACCATTTTACTGTGTCAAATTAAAAAATATCAAATTGACAATTTCTTTGTTTGTAATGTTACGATAGACAAGACGTGATTTTGTTACTTTTTGGAAATTCACACTCATTGATTTTATATCTTCAATAATGTGAAAATGTGCGAGCGAGTGAGCTGCAGAGGGTATACAGGCCCCTTAAGGGGGAAGCCTATGCTCAGCAGTGGATATCTTCTAGCTAATGATGATGATGATAATGTTTAGAAATCTTTAAGTAATAACGTACCCAAGACATATAGAAAGGTATAAGGTACTAAAATCAAATTCAATATCCATTCGCAATTTCGATTACCCGAAAGATATTTATCATCGCCCAAATATTACATTTAATTAAACTTTAAAACAAGTCGATAGCTGCGATATCGGGAACATCCGGTATGTTAGAACGACTACGAAATTATTTGTAAGGATTTGTAACTCAGTCTAACTTTGGAATTGCTTGATCGTTATCCTGAATTTAAGGCATGGATTAAGTAGATGCTATGATAAAAAGACCACATTTAATTGTGTAGGGGTACTAATAAACCTTGGGTTGTAACTTTTAAACTTTTGCGATTTGAACACTTTTTTAATCGCGTATTGGAACATATGGCATATTGTTCAGTTGAACACCTCTCACCTATCGTTTTGACCATGATATAATAGCCGTGGTCAGCTCGTTTTGATCGTGTTACAATAGCCGTGGTCAGCTCGTATTGACCATGGTACAATAGCCGTGGTCAGCTCGTTTGACCATAGTATAATAGCCGTGGTAAGCTCGTTTTGAGCATGGTACAATATCCTTGGTCAGCTCGGTTCGACCGTGATACAAAAGCTGAGATCAGTTCGTTTCGCCCATGATAATATAATAGCTGCGGTCAGCTGGTTTCGAACATGTTACAATGGCCGTGGTCAGCCCGTTACCAAGACCACTATAACATGGTTAAAACGTCGAGCGATGGGTATTTTCCTACATATACAATAAAGCTTCGATGGGCAATTTAAAACAAAACTTGAGATGAATGGTGACTAGCGCAGTGAGTTGCCACGCAGGACAAAAACTGCAACTGACTGCTGAGCCCTGTTTCAAATTTTTAACACCCGACCCAAAAAGAGGAATGTTATAAGTTTAGCGTTAAATTCAAATTCAAATTATTTATTTGTCATTGACGCAAATCTGGTTCACAAACTATTTCACATTATTAAATTTTATTATTTCATGTAGAGCATATTAAATAATTAATGGGTACTTGTAACTACGTTATATTTTTATTTAATTTATAAAAGCATTCAGAACTGTATATTATACAAAAAATGAAAAAAAAAATCGTGGGACTAAGTTGGATCCCGAGAGCAGCTAAGGATTCTAGATGAGAATCTTGAGCGGAGCGAGGGATACAAAAACCGAGATGATTGTTTTCACGGTTTATGAACTCTACTTTTTCCATTGACTGCGAGAAAATAATTATATAGTAGTATAGCTATACACGATATACTATAGTAGTATAATAACTAAAACTGGCGCGATATTTTTTTTAAATTTAATTTGGTTTGCTCTTTAGAATAAGTAACTCCATTTAGCCAGCCCCTTAGTACGTTCATCATATTTTATTTATTAATTTTGTACTTAAAATTTCAAATGGTTTTAATCACTCAATGACTAAAAAAGAGTTTTATTCACTGTTATCGATTAATCAAATGCCCTTTTTCGAATTGCAATTGTAAAAAAAGCTTTTCCACTGAACTTTTTCCAATTTTCCTAGCCAAAACAATAACATGTAACCATTGGAAAAAGCCGCTGCTTTTTATCAGCAATAACGATGTCAGCGGAATCGCAAACGCAACTTGTATCGACACTGCGCCGGCAGAGCGGAACGCAGCTGGTCAGGCCCTATTCTCGCGCGCTCGAGATTATCTTGGTCACTGTCTATGGTTAGAAATGTCATGGTGAGTGAGAGTGATCGAGACGATGTCGAGCGCACTAAAATTGAGTTACAGAATTAGTTTTATTCAGCCAGTGGCAGCGATACCAAACTTATTTTTTTTATTGTTAATTAAGTAACGTTTCAACATCGCAATATAACTGTTGAACAGAGGTTTTATCTTGAGTGTTTCCCAGTCTGACACAAATACTTACCGTACTAGAAATAGCAAGCGCTAATGACACCTATCAGAAAATCTTAAAATCAAATCTAACTATTTACTTGTCAGAACATGGTAGGTACCTACACAGCTACACTTACATACAAAGTGATAAAACACATTAGGGAATACAATCATTTCCCATAAAAATCTATATTTCTGCAATATTTTTTTGGGTTCCGTACTTAAAGGGTAAAAACGGGGCCCTATTACTAAGCCTACGATGTCTGTCCGTCTGTATGTCTGTCTGTCTGACTGTCTGTCCGTCCATCTGTCCTACCTTTAAGCCGCTGTATCTTTCGAACCGTAATATATAGCTAGTTGAAATTTTCACAGAATATGTAAGACGGATTAACTAAAAATTTATAAAATTTATAAAAAGTCAAGAAGTAAAAACGAAAGGGGGTAGTACTTAGTATATAACCATACAACAGACGTATTTTTTAACGTATTTTTTTAATGTAGTAGCTCTAATGTAAAAACGGTAATACGTACAAGCCGTATGTACCCTAGGTGCGCGAGCTCGACTCGTACTTGGCCGGTTTATTTTCTGATAGTATCAGTAATCCCTTTAACCCGGTATTTTGCAAACTTCCGTCACTGTCTATCGAAGCAAATTGTCACCACATCCACAATAGCAGTTTAAATCCTTTGATAAAATTTTAATTCCCAATCAGAGAAACTGACCTAACCCTACCCCAGGCGCCTTCATAATGCCCCATTACATTGATTTGATCCGCACATTACTAAATCACAATTGCGTTTAGTGGTAATTTTGATTTGCGTTATAGAGCAAATTAAATTGCAATTTAGCTAGATTTCCACTTAATGCTTTGATAATTTTCAGTTGTAAAATTGACACCACATTTTCGGCGTTTCACTTGTTAATCGTTATACTAAACTTAACTATTATTTAATTTTAATTAATCATGACCGCAGCTGAGATTGAAATGCCTAGATAAGGGTATAATTTTGTGGTGTTTATTTTAATCAAAGTTAACGGAGATCGTAGTTTAAGAGTGGTAGGTACAATATTAAAAGGAAAACAAAAAGGGGTTGTCTGTAAAGTCGTTTTACGGAGGATAATTTTACGTGATAACGCTTAGGCCGATCGTGCCTCTCTATCGCTTGTACCGCGCTCTCACTTACACGCGCGGCTCAGGCAGAACGTAACAATGTTACATGCGTGCAGCCGGCGTTCATCGATTTATAAGACGTTATCACGTCAAAACCCTGACCATATGACGTTTGGGGCCAAAAGTAATCTAAAGACAAATCTAACACCTAAAATTTTAAAATTTATCATGCTGTTCAGGCCATAGGAGGTAATTATGGCGACACACAAACATACATACTTACACACATACAACCGTAAATATCCTGCCTTTTTGGCCAGTCCGGTATTAAATTATTTATTTAAAATCACTGGTTATAACCTAAAATCTCTTTTGAATAAACCGGTAAAGTGCGAGTCAGGCTCGCGCACTGAGGTTTCTGTACCACCACATATTGAAATTACTAAAGTACAAAAAAGTAGTGCAAAAAGATAACATCATGCCCAGGCGGTCACCCATCCAAGTACCGCACGCACTTGATTTTGTTTAAATTCGGTGAACCGAAATTTGTCACTGACTCGCACTTGGCCAGTATTTATTACTTGATGTTTTACTTTAGAGTGTGTAATAGAATCTTGCTGTTGAAAGCTTGAATGTATTATAGTTTTTACACTAGAGCAAAATAATACAATAACACGTTTAAAAGAAACGTTTGTTGTAGGAACACACCGCTTTAGTTTTTATTTTTTGACATTATTATTATTTTTAGGTTATCCGCCGTAACTGCACATATTCTGAGAAAATGTCAACTGGCTATTACGGGTTGAAAGATACAGCCGGTAAAAGGTAGGACAGACAGACGGGCAGACATACGGACGGACAGAAAGACAGCATAGGCTTAGTAATAGGGTCCCGTTTTCACCCTTTATGTACGGAACCCTAAAAACTGTCCGTCGAGGAAAAATTTCATGCAACCATCACTAACAATATTAATGATCCCATGAAAACTCTAAGATTGGAGCTCCATCTCTATCTCTACATAGTATAAATTAAAGTCGCTTTCCGCGTCTGTCTGTCTGTATAACCGCTAACTCCTCCTAAACCACGCAACACATTTTGATGCGGTTTTCACCATCAATTAGAAAATGTATTGTATATATTTATAATTATAGTATAATTTATATGTATTTACAACTGGTTCCCGCCCGGGCTTCGCACGGGTATAATTTACGTGCCAAGCCGGGGCGGGCGGGTCGCTAGTTCTATATAATTTTACTTCTCCACCCTGCCTGCGTCCTTCTGATTGCTTATCGGAATTGGCTTCATATAGACATTTGCTGTTAGTAGTCTTCAAGTGTCAATATGAAACCGTTTTCGATAACCAGCACGGAGAGAGCTGTGTCATTGAACAGATGATAGGTACTGTAATTAATTATTCAGGTAACAAATCAGCAGTTATAAATTAACCGTCTTCACGGTACGTTGAAAGAAATTTGTCTCAGTCACTGGCGGATTGAGAAATTACAATTAGAATGATTAGTTTTCGAAAACATCATCATTTATCTTGGCAAGACAATGTGATTGGATACACGGTCATTTTAACAACAAAATTATATAAAGGTAAATTAAATGCAGTGCATTGCACGTTTTGGCGTCACAGTTGTTCTATAGCGTCAATGTTATTACTACATTGGTAGAGCACAGTGTTGAGGTTAAAATAGCTTAATGCTATAGTTGGCTTAATTTTAATAATACAGAACTATAGACTAGCATTAGGAGTTTTTAAAAGTATAAATATTACCTTTTTTTTATTATTCATGACCGTGGATACAATGTCCTTTAGTCGTAATATTACACATGTTTACTTAGTATTAGCAGCGTCAAACAAGTCATAGTCACAGTCAGAGTCAAGCAAAGCAAGTCACGGTCAAGTCAAACTCATGCCCCTGTAAAGTGGTGGATACTTTACAAGAGGCTCCTATGGAGTTTTGGAAACAACACGAAAAGACATGTTTCACCTCGTTATATCACTTTCCCACTCTCGAGCACGTTTACGAGCAATTAATGAATACTAATTCATACTAATCATAATAAATCATAATCATACTAAATTCACCATTTAGTACACATTAACACTCAAAAATACTAAAGTTTAGGAAAATAATCCAACGAACTGACATGTTTTTTTTCCACGTTGGCACCAAAACCCCTAAGTATTACCATTCAACGTGGTAATGCCACCAACAAGAAGGGTATGTAGACAGCTAGTAGTGCTGCTTTGACAATTTGGATAATCTTTAGACCTTCCACAGTTTAAGGGCAATCCTACCTTTTTTTTTAAAGACCACACACCATTAAGCTATATAAAATTGGTAAGTAAGACACATCCATTTTATTCAACTTTCTCAGTTTAACCATAAAGTGATCACGCGGACTACATTATGTTCTCCCGATATGCAAAATCATCTAATTCTCAAATACCTGAGATTAAAAAGTTAAACAATGATCTATACGAAAATTATATCATCATCATCATCATCATCAGCCAGAAGACGTCCACTGCTGAACATAGGCCTCCCCCTTTAACCTCCACACTGAACGACAACCTGCCTTTTGCATCCACTGGATGCCCTCGACTCTCACAATGTCGTCGGTGCATCTAGTGGGAGGCCTACCTACGCTCCGACTTCCGGTTCGTGGTCTCCACTCAAGAACCTTTCTTCCCCATCGGTTATCGGTTCTTCGAGCGATGTGGCCTGCCCATTGCCACTTCAACTTGCAAATTTTAACAGCTATGTCGGTGACTCTGGTTCTTTGGCGAATATCCACGTTCCGGATTCTATCGCGCAAAGAAACTCCGAGCATAGCTCTCTCCATTGCCCGCTGTGTGACTCTGAGTTTTCCTAAAAGGCCAACAGTTAAGGACCACGTCTCAGTACCATATGTCATCACTGGCAACACACACGGGTCAAAGACCTTCGTCTTGAGGCACTGTGGTATCTTGGACGAGAAGATGTCACGCAATTTCCCGAACGCTGCACATCCGAGTTGGATTCTTCGGGCGACCTCTTTGCCTAAGTTGGACTTACCTAACTGAACAATCTGTCCAAGATAGGTGTATAATGGTCAACAACTTCGAGAGTATCGTTCCCAAAGACTACCGGCACGGGTGCAACATGGACATTGGACGTAATAGAAAATTATATACACTCACGTTATATGTATCAGTAGAGACCAGCCGTTTTTAACCGTTTTTGGATATATTGACATGATCTTTCAACATAAATACGCACGCTCCGGAGACGGCACATTCTTCGACTGATAAACATAGTGTGAGTTTAAACATTTTCATCATAGATCAATGTTTTACTTTTTGATCTGAGGCATTGACGTTTCTGAAGATTAGTCGATTTTGCATGAATTTACTACATAATGTAGTCCGCGCAATCACTCTTATGTTAAAATGAGAAAGCTGATATTTGAAGGAAAATTTACAAATTTTTAATGTGATCTAAACACATTACAAGCAAACTTACACTAAATGCCTATTAAAAAAAGGTGAACCGTTTTTTCATAGTTTACAATGGATTCTCCTGCTTCATCTAGAGATCTTAGTTTCAGGTATAATGATTTCTTTGCTTCAGATTTATTCATTTTTGTTTCAGGTTAGGTTTCATTAGTATCAATAACAAAGTTCTGTAAGTTACAGATTTTTTCCTCAGATATAACTTTATTTCAATTTAAAGTAGCCAACAGACGTGACGGATTTAGTTGACGGACCGTCGTCTGACCAACGGGAGTGAAAGAAAAAGTTTTCTCCTCTCCACTCATTTCCCCACTCATCTCATTTGGTCAGACGGCGGTCCGTCAACCAAATCTGACGTCTGTGAGGGCTATTCAAAACATTTAAAATACACCACAGATCTACTACCTATAGATTTTCAATGAGCGTGGCTAGCTCAGTGCCTCTCGCTCATCATCGTATTTTCGCTCACTGCGCTTCTTGCAGCCCAAAATGCTACAACCAACCATTGTAAAATATCTTTTACAATTATTTCTCAGAGGAAACACGCATTTATCACATTAAATCACCAAAAAAAGGCAATAAATATAATTCAGACCCGTTTTGTTTGTCACTGATTATTACAGATTTTGACACTTGAGGTACCAAAAACAGGTCACGCCGATAAGGACAACAAAATCTATTTATGTCCTTTTCGTACTTGTGCTGAGCCATATCAAGTTGTCTCTTTCACTAAAATATATTGCCGATCTGGTTGTGTATATCTGTGAAATACACCCATCAAGTCCACTTGGACATGTCATAATTCTAAAACATGTCATACAATACTTACAACATGCTGCTTCCGCCACGTGTAACGACTCCAGTAAAAGTGTCATAAATCATAAAACATCGTAACTACACTGATCATTTACTAAAACATGACGTTCGTCAGTTCAAATTGGTTGTTTACACAATAAATTGATTATGAGTTCCGAGTCGTTATGTTTTATGCATCTGGAAGAAGTTATTGGTTGTTCTGGTGAGCTGTTAAGGTGGTAACACTGGTAACGCAGTACATAATTTTCACTAATATTTACTACTTGAAAACTTGAAAAGTATTCACATGTTTTGTTTTATTTGTCACATAATTAGGTATAACAATAAACCGGCTAAGTGCGAATCAGGCTCGTGCACTGAGGGTTCCGTACCACCACAAAATACAATAATTATCAATTTAAAAACCACGACTTCAAAATTAGTAAAATATGGTGGCATTTCGATTAAGTGAGACGAATGATAAGGTCATCCAAATAAAATTACCAGTTATAACTCGGTAATGAACAGAAATTTGTCACCGAGTCACACTTGGTCATTATTTATTATTTGTTGGTATTCTTTAGAGTGTTTACTATAATTTTGCCAAGTTTGACGCTTGTACGTATTACTGTTTTTACATTAGAGCTATTACAAAAATACGTAAAAATTACGTTTGTTGTTGGGCAAACCACCTTTTCGTTTTTACTTTTTGACTTTAATTATTATTTTTTATTTAATCCGCCGCAACATTACAGTCATATTCTGTGAAAATTTCAACTGCCTATCTATCACGGTTCGAAAGACACAGCCGTCGGACAGATGGACAGACAGCGTAGGCTAAGTAATAGGGTCCCGTTTTTACCCTTGGGTACGGAACTGTAAAGATAGAACACAACTGTTTTTTTTATGGTCTATTCTTAATTATTTTTTCAGTAAACAGAAAAACATAAAGTCTTCCATTAATTAAAAAATCACATGCAAGGAAATCGGAAATAAATCTATCCATTTATATTTAAATTTTCAGTTAACAAAACAAAAAAAATATATAATTTTCAAGAAATCGCGAGTGAATCAGTTTTTTTTTTTTTTTTGCAAGCGTGCTCCACAATAGATCGCATCATCGCTTAACATCAGGCAAGGTGGTGGTTGGTTTCAGTACCACCAATGCCTCTCAAACATCCGGGCTAGACCCAAGATCAAAAATAAATAATAAAATTTATTATTTAATGTTGATGAGACAGAATAAAGCAGGTGCAGTTTCTTCTCTCATCCTATAGATCTGTTCTATCCACAAGTGCACAACTCGTTCACTTCAATAGCTCAGTTTGTTTATATCCCCATAGCATCAATAGTCCATTTACCTACCAACATCACCACAAACCACAAAGTTTAATTTATCCCCATTAGAATTAATTTATAATTTATCACAAAAAGGCCCTTCAGTGTTGGTTTTGGCACCGCATTGATGCCGTATAAAGGCCCGGGCTTATTCCGAGAATAGAAAGTAAAATAAGTGTTTAGCAAATCAAATGTGTGTAAAATTAGGCATTGAGTGAACCCCTTAAGAGCGTGTGAGCCGTTGGTACGGATGTAGAATCTAGTCTACATCCACACTAATATAAATAGAAATATTATAAGTTACTTTGTTTGTAGAAGGTTATCTCTAGACTGAAGCTAAATGGATTCTGATAATATTGGTAACGGATATAGCTAACACTATTTCCGAGTGACTTAGAATAATCTAGTAAGCGGGCGAAGCTGGAGGCAAATGGTAGTCATTAATATTAACTAAAGGTAGCATTCTGATCTCGGCGACCGTGACCGGTGGCTTTGGCCGCGACCCACTGCTCAGTATGAATGTATGTGGAGTGCTAAACAAAGCAAGCGACCGTGTCCGACCGCGACCGATTTCAAAATTATAATGAAACCAATGAAATCGCTTCCAACTGTCCCTTTTGGAGAACGATGGGGGAGGCCTATGTCCAGCAGTGGATGTCCTATGGCTGAAATGATGATGATGTTGATAAATGAATTTTTTTAAACAACTACTATTTTCATACACTTCATTGAGTGATAATGATATTTTTCTATAGCACAATCGTTTTATTTTTTTGCGATTTCAGTTTTGGTTGTTTTTAATTATGAGTACAATGATATCTAAAGGTTTCCTGGAAGAGATCGCTTATAGAAATAAGGTTGTCAATTGTTTCACTAGTTTTAAGTTGTTTTTGTCTTATGTATGTAATTTCTGGTGTTAACAATGAAGAGTTATCTATCTATCTATCCACAAATATGTCCGTCGTCTAGAGATATACCCGGTATGTGAAGCTAGTACTTTGACAAAGTTTACTGTGAGGAGCTCTAAGTGATGTTGCACCAAGGTACAAAAATGTCTTTTTTCAGCAGGAAAGCTTCCAAAGCCTCCCCTTCCTCCTCCCTTACCCGTAAGGCACCCCCCAAGACAAAGCCTGGTCAGGACCGCACCGCGGCAGCCAAGCTGACGCCTTCGTTCAAAGGCCCAGCCTCTGCTGCCAAGCCCCTGGCCCCCTTAGTTAGCCGCTCTCGCTCCCGCTCTCCCAGGCGCACCCGTTCACGCTCCCCTAGAGTTCGCTCGCGCACCGTGGCCCGCCAGACTAAGCCTGACCACAGGAGCACCTCGCGTGCCTCCCTGAAGGCCAAGCAAACATTTGGCCCCCTTGACAGCCCTCTCTCTCCCGATCCCATTCCCCCGCAGGAGGAGATGGACACCGCCGGCTTCACCGTCGTGGGGAAAGGCAAGAAGCGTCCCGCTCCTCTTGCCTCTCCTCCTCCTCCGCCCAAGACCCCGTGCCCCTCCTCTGGAAACATGCCTCCGACCGACACTCCCGACGCTCCTCCAGCGCTTACCCCCAAATCCGCTAAGCCCCCTCGTCCTATTGTCATTCGACAAAGGGAAGACTGGGGCCGCGTCTCTCAAATATTAGACGACCACGAAATTCTCTTTGTGGCCAAAACTGTCAGTGACGGCATCAGCGTCAAGGTGAACACCTCCGACGACTACCGTCTCCTCACTAAACTCCTTCGGGCTCAGCAGATATTCTTTCACCATCACCCGCTTGAGGAGGAGCAAGTTCTCCGCGTTGTTTTACGCGGCCTCCCCAAGGAGCTCCCTACCGACTCCATCCTCGAGGACCTTAAGTCCCAAGGCCTCCCCGTCCGTGAGACCCACCGCATGCACAGCGGCAGGGCTAAAACCCCCTTAGATCTTGTGTTGGTCATCCTAGACAAGACCCAAGAGGCTAAGGCCATCTTCAACGTGAAGACGGTTCTCAGCCTCTCGGGCCTCAAAGTAGAGCCCCCTCACCGTAAGGGCATCCCAGGCCAGTGCCATCGCTGCCAGCTCTACGGCCATGCCGCCCGCTATTGTCACGCTGCTCCTCGTTGCGTGAAGTGCGCAGGGGAGCACGCCACCTCCGAGTGCTCACGTCAAAAAGGGGACCCCACCCCGCCCACTTGCGTTCTCTGTAGCCAGCAGGGACACACTGCGAACTATCGTGGTTGCCCCAAGGCCCCAAAGGCCGCAAAGGGTCAGGGTAGGACCCCTCCTCCCCGCCATCCGCCCCGCTCTAAAGTAGCCGGCCCTAAGCCGAAGCTCCAAGTCACCCAAGCTCCCCAATACGTGGATGCCCCTCCCCCCAAAATTAATGCATGGGCCAAGCCCCAGAAAGCCCCTCAGGCTAGCCAGCTGCCTTCTGCTACCACCTCGGCCCCCACTTATGCTCGCGCTCCCGCGAAGCAAACCCGCCCTGTCAACCCGCCTCAGCCAGCTCGTTCCTCCCCAAGCCACTCTGGCCAGTCTAGCTTAAAAGCCGACTTCGCCCTTCTGGCGCACATTGCCAACTCCCTCGACTTAGAGGAAGTGCGGTTAGTTGCTCAATTAGTCAGAGAGAAGCACGACCTCTATTCCATCTTGGAGGATCACGTGGGTCTTTTTGATGCTATTAAGCAACTATCCTCCAGTAGTAAAAATTTTGACAACTCTCATGGATAGTACACCAAAACGTACTAAACCTCGTTCATTATCGTTGGCATGGTTCAATGCCAACGGCCTTTCCACTGAATCAAGGGACCAGCGCCCCCTGATTCATCATTTTCTCTCGACCCATCAGGTCGATGTCATGCTTGTGAATGAAACCTTTCTAAAACCTAGCAAGAGGGATCCCAGGATCGCAAACTACCTGCTGGTTCGTAATGATAGGACTACTTCCGCGTTAGGTGGTACTCTTATCTATTACAAAAGGTCCCTTCACTGCATTCCTATTCCCACTCCTCCTCTATTAACTTTGGAAGCATCCTGTTGCCGTCTCTCGATGACCGGTCATCAATCCATCACCCTCGTATCTTGTTACCTCTCCGGTAACAAGACACTCCACAGGAGTGACATCGAGGCTCTCCTGTCTCTCGGTAGCGCCGTCATTTTGGCTGGCGACTTTAATAGCAAGCACCTCATATGGGGCTGCAATACTTCCAATGTAAAGGGTAACCTTCTGAACTCCCTCTCCGACGAACTCAATTTTGATATCATCCCTCCAAGTACCCCGACTATCTTTCCCTCCAACCTGCAATATAGGCCAGACGTGCTCGACATAGCACTTCTGAAAGGCGTAACACTTCAGTTGCGCTCTTTGGAAGTGCTACACGAGCTCGAATCTGATCACCGTCCAGTTTTGATGCGGCTAGGCCCCGACCCGACTGACAGACCTCCTGTAACCAAGACCGTGGTGAATTGGCAGCAATTAGGCGAAGCCCTGAAGGCGGTCAATTCACCCGACTTGGACAGGATCCCCGAGGATATCGTGACCCCTCACGACGTGACCACTTCCGTTGACGCTCTCACTTGTCACCTTCGCACCGTTATAGGTGAATCCTCCAAG